>JAQPPZ010002969.1:760000-2010000 GCA_028583015.1 Wollemia nobilis | reverse complement strand
ATAATCTATTATGCATGCCTCTATTATTTCATATCATTTTGAGTTGTTTTAGATAGACATATTACATATTCACACTTTGTATCTTATAGTTGCATGTATGGCTTTTGCATGTTTCATATTTTACACACTTGCTATTTAACAAATCTGGTTTACTTGTGTGCAAGTGCAGGTTTTAGAGTGCATTCGGAAGGAGTAAAATATCATAATAGTGAAGAACAAAGTGGTGTCATCATAGGTTCACCCACCTCAATTGTGGGTACGAGGAAGAACATTGGAAGTGCACACGAGCTTGTTTGAAAGGACTTGATCCTTGGGCACCCATTTTGTAAACAAGTGTATCAATATAAGAGCCCTCAAGGGGACATTTATGTAACCATGTTATGATTTATCAAATTAAATAAATAGAAACACCTTTTCTTGTACTTATTTGGCTTCCATGGTTGCTTGAATATGTCCTTTTATAATGCTTGATTAATACTAGATATAGATGCATCTTGTTTAGCATTATTAGGTGCACCATTTTTCCCATACTTATGAATACTCGAGATAAAAATACTTCATAACCTCACATCTAGATATTAGATATATGTTTAACAAATTTTTACAACTATAAAATTTGAAATTTTAATAACTACAATAGGTATACTCCCCAATAAAATGGTGTTGTTGAGGTCCAAGGGTTTGGTTGATTGGTAAAGCACCTTATTTGGCAAGTGTAACCCTGATTCAAATCTTAGGGTATCATAGTACTAGAGGGCATTTCACATTAGTGCCATAAACTACATTAAAAATTTTACCCAACATAATTGGAGATTATAGTAGCAATACAGAGCAGGATTTAAACCCACGAAGAGGCGATAAAAAATGTAACAAGTTATCAATTCCTCTAGTATATAAAAAAATAAAATATTATTGTTGAAAGGAAGAATAGGACCTGGATGGAGATGGGTCAATGCATTGTACAACCCAAGTATCTTCCTTTGTTTCGTTGGGGTGAAAAATTCAATACAATAACTTACATTTTGAATACATCACCTACAAATTGTTTGAAGAACGTCACTCCAAAGGAAGAATGGAGTGGCAAGAAGTCAAATGTTAAGCATTTTAGAATATTTGGATGTGAAGAATTTTCTCACATACTTGATGAAATTAGAGAAAATAAATTTGATAAGAAAAGTGTTAAGTGCATCTTTGTTGGTTATGATGATTAGAAGAAAGGATGTGGGTTGTATGATCCTAGTGTGGAGTATGTGTTCTCAAGTAGAAATATCAAGTTCAATGAAGGGTTTGTAGATAGGTTGTAATACTCTCCCACTTCTATCCCATAATTGGACATAAATGATGATGTACTACATAGTACCTTTGAAATTGATGAAAGTTCAAAGGCAACTTCTAATGAAGATGAAGAATTAAGTCCTCCTAGGAATACCAAGATTCTTAAAGAAATATATCAAAGGAATCAACAAGTTAATTATACCCTAATGACAATAATTATGAAGACTAATGATCCTCAAACATATGAGGAGGCTAAGGAAAAGCTGAGTGGGAACAAGCTGTGCAAAGTGAATATGACTTATTAATGAAAACTAGAACTTGAGAATTGGTAGAGTTACCTAAAGGGAAGAATGTGATAAAAATGAGTGGGTGTATTGGACTAAGTCCAAGTTCAATGGAAACATTAAAAAATATAAGGCAAGATTAGTGGCTAAAGGGTATTCACAAAAGGAAGGGATTGATTACACAAAAAACTTTGCTCTAGTGGCCAAGATTAGTACTATCAAGACTATTATAGCTTTAACAACTCATTTCAAATGGTCTCTTCACCAAATATATGTTAAGAATACATTTTTGAATGGAGGACTTGATAAATAAATATACATGACTCAACCTCAAGGATTTGAACATTTGGGACAAAAATACATAGTTTGCAAGTTGAAGAAATATCTCTATAGCTTGAAGCAATATCCAAGGTCTTCGTATTCTAGGATTGATGAATACTTTAAGGCACAATGATTTCATAATAGTCCCCATGATCCCAATTTTTTTGTGAAGAACATTGATGAAAATGGTATACTTATTGTGCTCTATGTTGGTGATCTTATCATCATAGGTGATGGATTGGATAAAATTAAATTTTAAGCCTGACTACCATAGAATATTACATGATCAATATAAAGAATCCATAATATTAAAGGTCAAAATATAAATAATGTAGATAAGAATTATATATGAGCAATTTAATATGTATATCAAGGTTAATATAATAATGAAAATAACATGCACTTATATAATCAAATAATGAATGTAAATGGTTTAAATCATTCATGAACTATGCATGAAGAAAATGTACAATATTAATTGCTCAAAATTTGTATACAATATTTATTTATTTTTTTCTCTTACAATAGGATATTAAAATAAGTAGTTTATCTCTTCATGGAGCTTTGTCTCCATAATATAGACATAAAAATATGACTCTTCATGTACTTGACTATTGCTCTCCATATGACAAGTCCCATGACCTTTGGCTTATCATCTTGCCACTTGCATACTAGACTCTTCACTTTATTTTATATGTACACTTGACGCTATGACACTTTACAATCTTCTACATGCACTCCTAATCTAAGATACTTGTGCACACTCTCACATTATATATTAGACACTTGCATACATTATACTTGTGCACATTCTATCAATACATTATTGCACTCTAACTTACATGATACTTGTGCATTTCCTATACATTTACACTAATATAAAATGGGAATATAAATCACACATCTAATTACATATTTACAATGGTACCATGAAGGTACCATGGGGATACATTAGCATGTACCAAATAATGTAATAAACCTCAGCAACCCCCTATATTATATTATTTTTTTATTGAGTACTTTAGTCTTCATATTTGTCTATATTTTAGCATGTGATCCATTATGTACTTGCTTTTGATTTGTATATATTTTTGCTTTATTCTTATATGATTTTCTAATATTCTTCTTTTGTTTCTTTATTTTGTTCTTTTTAGTCATGGTATTGATCTTACCATGTCATCCCTCTGAAGTGTCTCTTCCCATGCATTTGCTACATTAGTATCTTAAAAATTCATTGAAAATGATCATCTTAATTAACCAAGAGTGCTATTATAAAATATTTGAATTCATTTCCTTCACATGTTTCTTCTAATTCTTGAATTTTTTGAACTAAGTTTCCTTTTTTATTTTCTTCTCTAAATTGTAGTTGAGGTTGTTGTTGATGACCATATTGGTATTAAGGATGATATTGATATTGTTGATATTGAGATTGAAATTGTTGTTGTCATTGAGGATTATATCGATACTAAGATTGATATTGTCTTTGTTGGACTAGTTTATTCATTTGACTTCCTTGATTCATATTCATCTGATTTCCTTGATTATATCTACAAAAATTATACTATGACCCTTTCTCTTACATATATGACATAATATTAAATTTCATTTAGATCTATATTTGGAAGTCATAGCTATGTTACTTGGTATATTTTTTTTATATACCAAATTATTATTAGTCATTTCATCCTTGACTAAGTTCTCTACTTCATATTCCTAGAGAATATTCGCTAAGTCATCAAATGTAGTCTTCTTTCTTAGAAATTGTAAAGTAACTAAATATCTATAACTTTCTAGAAGTGCTCTTAGTGTTACTTGGACAATATATTTGTCTTCTACCTTTACTCCTAGAGTTAATTGTTTTGCTTTCATATATGCTACTTTTTGAAGAAAGAGTTATATACTTTCTCCACTATTAAAATTTAAGAAATATAATTGGGATTATAAGTTTAGAATTGTAGCTTTATTTTTTCCTTAAAATATTTTGCATAATATATCCCATGCATCTGTGGAATTTTTTTCTCCACTTAATTATGAATGTATTTCATCATTTATTCCAAAAGTTATTAACATGAGTGCCTTTGCATCACCTTCTTCAAATTTATATATTTCTCTTTAATCCTCACTAGGTTTTATCTTTGTCCCATTTACTATATCCCATACTTATTCTACAATAAGAATTGATTTCATTTTGTTCTTCCATGATGCAAAATTTAGTCCTTTCAAAAGTTGAGATTCAAAAAGAAAAAAATTATTATTTGACATAATGGAACTCATTCAAATTCAAATCCTTTGAAGTTAAAATCCTTATATATCAAAAGTTTAATTGATTGTAGTTTTAAAGAAATAAAAATTTTGTAAAATTTCAAGTTTTCTATATATTTGATATAGAAATCCTTTTAACTCCCTAATATATTTAATTTGCAAAATTTCAAATTTCATGAATTTTAAATGTTTATAAAATTTTAAATAAATCATAAAAACGCAAACTTCAAAAATGTTAAAAAACTTTAAAATATTTTAAATCTCTACTTTCAAATCTTCACACTCTTCAAAAATTAAAAAATACACTAATGCTTTAAATCAAAGTCTTCAAAAATTTTATCAAATCTTTAATAAAATTCTAAACTTTTAAACCCTAGTACCACTTCTTATCTCTCCATACCTTATATTTAACATAATGCAACCTTATAAGTCCATAAGCCCCTAAAAATTATCCAACCTTCTTTACCCTATAAAAGTAAATGATGCATAAAAAAATTAATGCTCAAGACATTACCTATCCAACGTTCACACTATTATCATCAAAGCTCACTGAAATTCACATGCAAGCCTTGACATATTAGGTCAAAAATTTTGAAGGTGTTCTCCTCTAGCCTATTCAACATTCTCCTATAACCTTCCTCTATTGGTTCTTTCTTGTCTATTAAAAATTCTTCTTTTATTTTGTAATTGTTCTATGTTCACGGGTGCAATGCTTAGACTTCTATTGATGATGTCTCGAATATCAATTGCTTTGTCTCTAGAGAAAATATTTTGGATAGCAACCATGTGATTTTAAATAGCAATGCTTAGATTTCTTCATCCTAGGTAGTTGTGCTTTGATTCCAAGTTCCTTATGTGACAATTCTTTGGTTCCTTAGATAGTAATGTTTCAATTCCTTAGGCACGTAATGCTTTTGATCCTTCCTAAATAGCAACACTCAGTCCAGGTGCCTTTATTACTATAACATTGATGTAGAATAGTGCTTAGATGACTGCACATCTACCTTGGCTCGTAGAACTCAGTATGACACTTCTATGACCGTGTTTTGGTAGTCTACCTTGATTGAGATAACTTAGTATGGTGCTTATGTGACTATGCTTTGGTAGCACACTAATCATCACTTACCTATTGATGATTCATTTAGCATCTTTAATCTCTGTTGATTGCTTTACTCACTATGTTGGTTTCTTTATTTCTTATGTCAGTATGCTTCGTTTCTTATGTTGTTATATTGCTTCCTTTCTAGTCTCTACCTTTTATGCTAGTCGATAAAGCCTTGTCTTCTCTAGGCTTTGTATTATTATGTTAGCCACTTAGATCACTCTAAATCTTGACTGCTTGAGTGTTTGTTTCTTACTCTTTGTGTGGATAATGACTCTAAAAGCTAGACACTCAATGTGCCTCAATATCCTTTTCTTTCTATATCCTATGAGATGCTTATACATTGTTATTTTCTACTTAGCACTATTATTTACTTATAAAATAAGAAAAACTGATCCAAATATGTGAAGGCAATTTCAATCTTGATCTTGTTCTTCAACATTCCTTTATATTAGAAAGCTTAAAATGTTTTCTTCTTCTTTTATTTTATTTTCTTAAATTTATAATGCTTCTCTCTCTTTCTAGAAGTTTGAATGCTTCTCTATATCTATTGTAGTCTTCTACCAATGTCAAGAAACTTTTGTATTGTCTTAGGTCACACCTAAGAACTTAATATGATTATTTTCCTTGCTAGAGAATCCAATATTAATGTTAGGGTGAATATGAATGTCCCTGAATGACCAAATTTTTCTTGAGTTAGCTTTCTTGTAATCTTCAATAGTGATTCTCCTCTTCTTCTCTAGAGAATCTAAAAATTTATATCAAGATCACTCTAAGTGTCCCTGAATGTCCAAATTTATTCTAAGTTGGCTATCTATCTATCAATGTCCAACTATCTCCTAAGCTAGCTCTCAAACTATCTTAACTAAGTCCTAATATTCACTAGTTTTTATTTAACCAAGTGGAAAGACCTTAGCATGAAAATAAGGGTGAATTTTCCTTGTCCCCTCAATTTCTACTCAATCAAACCTTTAAAAATAGAGTCCAAGTCTTCACTGCTTTCAAAGTGGATAAACTCTAAATTAACTCTATCAAGAATGGACAAAGTTAAATATTGATAATGGTGGCTAACAAAATAATGCTATCAAAAAATAGACAGAGTCAAGTGGTAGCTCTGATACCACTATTATATTTTAAGCCTTACTACCATAGAATATCACATGATCAAATATAAAGAAGCCATAATATTAAAGGTCAAAATATCAATAATGTAGAGTAGAATTATATATGAGCAATTTAATATGTATATCAAGGCCAATATAATATTGAAAATAACATTCACTTATATAATCAAATATGAATGTAAATAACCTAAATCATTCATGAACTATGCATGAAGAAAACTTACAATATTAATTGCTCAAAATTTGTATACAAGTTTTATTCATTTTCTTCCTCTTACAATCAAATAATCAAATATTCGCATTATCTCTTCATGAAATTTTGTCTTTATAATATAGACATAGAATATGACTATTCATGTACTTGACTATTGCTCTTCATATGACAAGTCCCATGACCTTTGTATTATCATATTGCCACTTGCATACTAGACTCTTCACTTTATTTTACATGTAAACTTTACTCTATGACACTTTGCACAATTCTACATGCACTCCTAATCTAAGACACTTGTCACATCCTCATATTACATATAAGACACTTACATACATGACGCTTGTGCACATTCTCTCAATACACTCTTGCACTCTAAAATACATGAAACTTGTGCATTTTCTACATATTGCACTCTTGCATGACACTTTTTCATTTCCTGCATATTGCACTCTTACTTGACACTTGTGAATTTTCTACACATTGACACTAATATAAAAGGGAATTATAAATTACACATCTAAACTAAAGACTCAACCCTAATCCATTACATTTTTACAATTATACCATGAAGGTACCATGGGGGTACATTAGCATGTACCTAATAATGTAATATACCTCAACAAAAATCAATGAAACAATGATGAATTTGAAAGATAAATTTGAGATGATAGGTCTTTGTTTTTTATATTATTTTTTTAGGATTTAAGTGTGGTAAAATGATGGAATTTATCTCTCTCAAATTGAGTACACTATAGAATTGTTGAGTAGGTTCATGCTAGAAAATTGTAAGAATAATTCTACTCCACTTTCTCCTAGCTTGAAGTTAGGCAGGGATATAGAAGGTAATGATGTTGATCGTACATTGTACAAGCAAATTATTAGAATCCTTGTGTACTTGACTCGCACTTGACCACATATCTCTTATGCAATGATTATGGTTTCTAAGTTTTTTTGTTCTCCTAAGGTTCCAAATTAGAGGGCAACAAAGAGAATGTTGAGATATGTGCAAGGGATTTTTACTATAGGTATTTACTATTCCTCCTTTATATTCTTGACACTTGCAGGAGTTCTCATTCAAATTGGGCAAGTTGTGCAAAATTTCTACCATATGATATGTTTCATTCCTTAGTTTTGGTCCAGTTTTATGGCATAGTAAGAAGTAGTCTACCATTGTCTTATCAACTATAAAGGCTGAATATGTAACATCAAATGAGGCAACTAAAGAAGCCACTTGGTTGTGGTTTAGTCTTTTAGCACTCCAACAACATCTAGGAGGACCTTCTTTACTCTATTATAACAATCAGAGTGTCATTCAACTTTCCAAAAATATAGTGTTTTATGCCTGCACAAAGCATATTGAAGTATACCACCATTACATCCAATAAGTGAATCATATCCAATATTGCAAGACAGAGGACTAGATAGTTGATATTTTCACCAAAACCTTATATGTAGCCAAGTTTGTACATCTTAGAAGTCAATTAGGTTTGAGAGAGGATACATAAGTTTTTGGTGTTGAAATTCATGGGGGAATGTTATAAATGTCCAACCCCAATACTTGTATTAAGTCTTGTAACCCTTAACATTAACGAAGGATGTTGATAAGTGTAATGTTATATGTGATTTCTTAGGTATCATAGTAAGTTGATACCATAGTGATATGGTGATTACTTAGGTGATATCATAATGAGTGAGTTGATATCATAGTGAGTTGGTGATTACTTAGGGTATATCATAATGAGTTGATCATCATTTATGTACCCTAATTGGTAGTTTATGCATTGTCATTAAGCACATCATTAAATCTCAAAGATCTTATCAATCCGGGGTGGTGTCCAAGGTTGTCTACGATAGAAGGCTAGGGCAAAGTACAATTCAGGCATTCAAATTTCAAGCATTTATTGGTGAAGCAGATTTTGGTTTAGCCTTTTGGTGTCACACTAAACCTAGTCTACAGAATGGAAACTTATAAGAAATAAAAACTAATTCTAATTTCATAAAATTAAAATTAACTACAATTGCATGAATTGAAATTGCTGAATTGAAATCTAATCTACTTTTGCAGAATTGAAATTGCTAAATTGAAATGTTGCTGAAATGAAATCCTAAATTACACTTGCAAAATTGAAACCTATTTTACTCTTGCAGAATGGAAGTGATGCTTGGAAATAAAACACCTGTCAATGCCCTACCACAAAAGGTCGTCAAGCTTCCGCTATAGGAATTGACAACAAAATGAAATCTACTGAAAATTGAAAAGTTGCTAAAACATAAAAATAACAGAACATGGAAAGCAAAGGAAACAAGAAATAAATGTTTAATCTAATTTGTCAGCTGACACACACATAAATATTGTACACAAACATAATAGAAAACATCAATCACATAATACAAAATAAAAACAAGAAAATGAAATCTGGCAAGCAATCTATTAATTATGCTACAACAAAATTACAGATTAAAACCTGCCATAAAATCCCTCCTTCTAGATCTGAAAGTGGGCCCATACTTCCTGATCTAGAAGGAGGTGAAAAGCACTCCTTAACTAATTAACACTCAGAATAGAAAATGATAAAATAACTGCACTTTTATTGATGACAAAACATGCTGAAAATTGTTACAAAAAATTGTTGTACAGTCCTAATTACTGCTATTGAAAACTCTCCTCTATTCTAATTCCTAACTGGCTCAACCAAGGAGGGAGTTGTGTTATTTATATAAATATTTACAACATATCCCATGCTCAAATCAGCCTATGTGCTACTTTACAGTGATTTGCCAATAATTCTGGATCTGAAATAAATGCAAATCTGGACAGTTTGTGTTGCAGTAGTAGTCATTGGCCCTTAGAAAGCATCTTCAGTGGTGGGAGTACGTGGGAGGAGTCTAGAAATATCTCACACATCTTTCTCCACTTTAGAATATGCCATTTCTATCTTGCAAACAACTTCCTATTATGTTGTAGTTATTTCTGTGTTTATCCTAGAAGAGGATCAAAATTGATCTTTTCCATGAATGGTGGCTTTGGATGGCAAGGACGACAAAGTCAGATGGGAGATATTTTCCTTTAACCTTTTCAACCTTCTTTCCCTTTTTCCATCATCAAAAATTAGTCAACAAGTCAAAAAGCACTTTCTGTTCTCATTTCGAAGATAAGTGGCTCATTTCGAAGAGACTGTATTTCTCATTCCGAAGATGTCCGCTCATTTCGAAGAGATGTATTTCTCATTTTGAAGATGTCTGCTCATTCGAAGATCTTCGAAATGAACAACTATGTGCTCTTCAAGTGATTTTAGCTGCATTTCTCAGGTGGATTAGCCCTCAGGATCAGATTGCAATAGCCTTCATCCCTCTCCATGTGTGAATTCCATGCCTTGCCATTCATTGGTAGCTTGCTAGAATTTACATGGTAAATTACTGCATTTTCCAACTCTGTTGCACAGTTGTAAAATATTGGCATTTCTTGCAAATTCAAACAAATTAGAACATGGAAAAATTATTCAAATATCAACATGAAGGAGTACATCAAGTTGCTACTGAATTTATACACTTCATTCACCAAGTAACCATGTTGAAATAGTGCAATAGTGCTTCACAATTGTCCCTGCTCTGTTATACCCTGTTGCTGCCTATTTAGACCATGTGGGAATGCTTCTAAATAGGTCAGATGTCTTCTGTAGTCCTTCTGAACTCATTCCATCCATATCCTCATGCTTTGCTTGACAACTTCAAGGTGTTCCTATAAAGTGACAGCTTGCTGATTTTTATATGGCTATTTTTTTCAGATTTTCAGATTTATGACAGTCCTAATAATTTGGCTTCAATGTGGACTTCAAACAAGTTGAAGGGTAGGAAAACATTCATAAACCATTGTGAATTTAATGGATATCAACATACCACATTTGGTTAATTGAAATGCATATTTTTATTTGCTACTTAATCAAGCAAAATCAGTCACAAAATGCTGAAAATAGTCAAAAACAGAGATATAATGATCCTAACATAAAATCATGCAAACACTTAACAAATATATATTCTAATCAACTATTTGGCATTTAACTTAATAATATGACAGTTTTTTATATGTCAAACATAGTGTAAAAATGAGGCATTTTCAGGCCTCATCATCCCCCCAACTTGAACTGATGCATGCCCTCATGCATCCTAGTAGGCCATAGTAATATGTTGGTTTTATCCTTGTGAAAAACATCCTTTGCCACCTACTACCTGAGAAATTTCTCCTTGCTGCACTACACCAAGCATTTTTTAATTTAAGCACAGGTATTTCACTTTTCTACAACCTTGCAAAAAAAGTTTTCAATCAATTTTTTTCAATTTTTTTATTCTATTTTTTTTCTTTTCTTGCATATCTTTTTTTTTCATTTGCAACTTGCAACTTTTTAACTTCTGCACTTTCATCCTTCAATATTGCAATTTCTGCAACTACTGCAATTTTAACTCTTTTTCTGCCCTTCTACAAGTTTTAGTGTTGCAAGGTACCTCTTAAAGGCTTGGTATCATGTGATTCATCTTGCAATAGCCTTATTGTGGAACCATATTTGGCAGATGCACTACTATTGGTGAAATTTTCTGTTCTTAACAACATTTCAGCCTGAATGCCTATTTCTATTGTTTGCACCTTTTGAACAAAATTGATAAAATTTTGATTTTGAAATGCTTGAGGGATGTACTTACTTGTGGTAGAGCCTTATAAACCTCAATATTTGATGTACCCTACTCTTTTTGCTATTCTGTAGCATTTTCAACAATTCTGGTGCAGTTTCTGCTCATTTCGAAGATATCCTGCTCATTCCGAAGATATGCATGTTCATTCCGAAGATATGATTGTTCATTCCGAAGATGCATCAAAAAATGCAGAAATGACCTCCTATGCAAAATTTAGCTACAGATTCTATTGTGGGCCCATCTCTAGAGTGTATAAGCCTTCCATAACATCAAAAATCCCTTCTTCATCCTTTTGTTTAGATGTTATTCTTTGTTTTGTATGTTGCTTTTTTATTCTAGTAGTACTAAAATAGAACCTTCAGGTGCATTTTGTTGATTATCCTCCTTCAATTTATCAGACAATTGTGAGATAAACTTGCAGTCCTACTTCTGAAACTTGCCCTACTAATTGAAATAGAATTTATGCCATGTCTGTCCCAAAATCAGGTTTTTGTACAGTTTTGAAATTCTCATGCAACTAAGGGCAAAAGGGGGTGTTTCTTGACATCTTGAACATGTTCCATTTTCAACTTACCAATATTGTATGAATAGTTTATGCCAAATACCGATTATCATACATTAAATGCTAAATGTTTACTATGACTTAAATGCAAGAAACACATACCTTACTGTCCTAAAAATTAATCATGCACCTTACAAGTTGCTTCTGATGATTGTTAGCAGGCTATCTAAAAACATAAAAATAACACATGTGCAATGTGAGATTTGTACAATGGTGGAATAATGATGGGTAGATCAACAAGGCAATGCATGCCAAAAAATCGGTTTTCATGCAAGCCAACTCAGTAGCGCCTCCAAGAAGGTTTTCACTACTGAATTATTCATTTTTTTTTTTTCTTTATTTTTTTCATTTTTTTTCATCTCTTTTTTTCATTTTTTTCATCAGAAGAGGCTGCCATTTCTGGTTTTCAACCAACTTCTGTCCCTTTTTTTTTTAAGTGCTTCAATGAGAGAGAATATCTCTCACTCTTATTTGGATAAGACCAATCCTTATTCTACAAAAACATGTCAATTGTTGTATGAAAACACCATCTCTTTCTGTTGAAACCTGTAACATTGATGCAACCTTCCTTTCTAGATGAGTAATAAGAATCTTCTTACATCATAATTGCCTCCTTATTACTGGAAATGAAGTATTGGCTCCATTGTTCCTCTTCCTTGCTGAAATTGATGCTTGTCCTCATGTATCCCCATTTTGTGGGACATGCCTTTGCTGCAAATTTTTTTTCTCTTTTTTTTTTTTTTCAATTTTTCTTGTCTTGCTTGTACCCAAGAAGGAAGTTCACAAACAAGACTATTCTTCTTTTTGCTTTTCTTGTATTTTTTTCTTTTTGTCAAACTTTTTATCATCACTCTGAATCTGATATTGAAGAGAAATTCTCTTCCATTATGTGTACATCCAATGGAATCTCCTTCAAGAACTCCTCCTTAGTTAATGGTGCATGGTATACCCGAAGGCAATGTCCATTCACCACTAACATCCTCCATGAATTACCAATGGGAGAAAGAAGCACTTGCTCCATATCTGAAAACTTCTTCAATCAAGTGTTGTCCATGCCTCCTAGTCTGCAAAATCTTGTCAATATGTACTTGAAACAATTAAATACCAATTCCCAAAAGATGTTAAGTGCTTACATCAAGATAAAATCTTGATATACCCTTGTAATTCCATGTAAAGGGATTGAAATATTGTTTCAAAATAGCAACAATTTTGCTTTTTGTTTATAAGTCAGCCAACTAATAATGTTCAAGAATTTTCTTGGCTGCACTTCAATTTGTTTCATTCCTAGGAGGACAGAATTTACCCCTTTGTAATTTCTTACTAAGGAGTTCAATGGAAGTAAATTTTCTATGTGCAGTTTTTCTAGTTTTTCTCCTTTATCCAAGGCTAATTTTTGTGTGTTTGGACTAAAGGTTTTCTATGTATCTCCATTGATTTTTGTCTCTTCAAGCTCAGGTAAGTTCTTGTTTGAGCACAGTTGGATGTTGTTGCAGTCAATAACATTTCCTGCAGTTTTTTTTATACCAGATTCAGCTACATAGACAGGGGTTGCCTATCCTGTATTATTCAGACTGATCACAGGTTGGGCTAAAAAAGAAATATTTTTGGTTTGCACAATAAGACAAGAAGTGTACAACTTTAGCAGATCAACTACTTGTCAGGTAGGATCACCTCTAATGAGATCAACTATTGTCTATGTAGGCTAAGAATTGCTAGGTTGCGGTTTAGCACGGTAAAATCCTAACAATATTTAAGTAATAATGGAAAACTCTAGGATCATCATTAAGTTGTAAACTCCTATTTTGATTGTGCAAAAGTTTTTGTGATTTTTTTTTTAATAGATTCAGCTTACATAGACAGGGGTTGCCTGTCTTGTATTATTCATATTGGCCACAGGTTGGGTTGAAGGTGGTGGTTGATTTACTTGCCCTGTTTGTTGTTGTTGGGATCTCTCTTTGAGAAGAATTCAGACTAGGCAACAAATTTTGCATCTCTAAGTTATGGAAGTAAATGGCATTCATCAGTGATATGTCCCTATGAACAAATGCTACAAGTAGCTGATATGATTGTTATGTTCAAGGGATAGTCTTGTATATCTACCATGATGTCTTCCCAACACCTAGTACAAATTTGTTTATACTACCCTGATGATATGGATATAAAAATGGTAGTACTAGCAGATGGCTCCTCTAAAGAGATCTTATGTTTCTTGATAATGAGGATGATGAATTCTTTCAATTTTTATCAAGAATTTCAAACATAAGCAATTTAACCCCTAGGTGTGAAGATCACCTCCCTGTGGTTGCTTGTTTTCTAAATGGACTGAAATGCAATTTACCAAAAACTATTACTAATACCAATCATTTATCCAGATTTTACTCTGAAGTTCATAATTTAGTATAATTAACAATTATTGGGCTACTTTTACCCTCTAACAACACCGTGTTCCCCGACAACGATGCCAAAATGATGCATTGTCGTTAAGCACATCATTAAATCTCAAAGATCTTATCAATCTGGGGTGGTGTCCAAGGTTGTCTACGATAGAAGGCTAGGGCAGAGTACAATTCAGGCATTCAGATTTCAAGCATTTATTGGGTGAGACAGATTTGGTTTAGCCTTTTGGTGTCACACTAAACCTAATCTGCAGAATGGAAACTTATAAGAAATAAAAACTAAATCTAAATTCATAAAATTAACAATTAACTACAATTGCATGAATTGAAATTGTTGAATTGAAATCTAATCTACTTTTGCAGAATTGAAATTGCTAAATTGAAATGTTGCTGAAATGAAATCCTAAATTACACTTGCAAAATTGAAACCTATTTTACTCTTGCAGAATGGAAGTGATGCTTGGAAATAAAACACCTGTCAATGCCCTACCACAAAAGGTCGTCAAGCTTCTGCTATAGGAATTGACAGCAAAATGAAATCTGCTGGAAATTGAAAGTTGCTAAAACATAAAAATAACAGAACATGGAAAGCAAAGGAAACAAGAAATAAATGTTTAATCTAATTTGTCAGCTGACACACACATAAATATTGTACACAAACATAATAGAAAACATCAATCACATAATACAAAATAAAAACAAGAAAATGAAATCTGGCAAGCAATCTATTAATTCTATTGCAGCAAAATTACAGATTAAAACCTGCCATAAAATCCCTCCTTCTAGATCTGAAAGTGGGCCCATACTTCCTGATCTAGAAGGAGGTGAAAAGCACTCCTTAACTAATTAACACTCAGAACAGAAAATGATAAAATAACTGCACTTTTATTGATGACAAAACATGCTGAAAACTGTTACAAAAAATTGTTGTACAGTCCTAATTGCTGCTATTGAAAACTCTCCTCTATTCTAATTCCTAACTGGCTCAACCAAGGAGGGAGCTGTGTTATTTATATAAATATTTACAACATATCCCATGCTCAAATCAGCCTATGTGCTACTTTACAGTGATTTGCCAATAATTTTGGATCTGAAATAAATGCAAATCTGGACAGTTTGTGTTGCAGTAGTAGTCATTGGCCCTTAGAAAGCATCTTCAGTGGTGGGAGTACGTGGGAGGAGTCTAGAAATATCTCACACATCTTTCTCCACTTCAGAATATGCCATTTCTATCTTGCAAACAACTTCCTATTATGCTGTAGTTATTTCTGGGTTTATCCTAGAAGAGGATCAAAATTGATCTTTTCCATGAATGGTGGCTTTGGACGGCAAGGACGACAAAGTCAGATGGGAGATATTTTCCTTTAACCTTTTCAACCTTCTTTCCCTTTTTCCATCATCAAAAATCAGTCAACAAGTCAAAAAGCACTTTCTGTTCTCATTTCGAAGATAAGTGGCTCATTTCGAAGAGACTGTATTTCTCATTCCGAAGATGTCCGCTCATTTCGAAGAGACTGTATTTCTCATTCCGAAGATGTCTGCTCATTTCGAAGATCTTCGGAATGAACAACTGTGTGCTCTTCAAGTGATTTTAGCTGCATTTCTCAGGTGGATTAGCCCTTAGGATCAGATTGCAATAGCCTTCATTCCTCTCCATGTGTGAATTCCATGCCTTGCCATTCATTGGTAGCTTGCTGGAATTTACATGGTAAATTACTGCATTTTCCAACTCTGTTGCACAGTTGTAAAATATTGGCATTTCTTGCAAATTCAAACAAATTAGAACATGGAAAAATTATTCAAATATCAACATGAAGGAGTACATCAAGTTGCTACTGAATTTATACACTTCATTCACCAAGTAACCATGCTGAAATAGTGCAATAGTGTTGCACAATTGTCCCTGCTCTGTTATACCCTGTTGCTGCCTATTTAGACCATGTGGGAATGCTTCTAAATAGGTCAGATGTCTTCTGTAGTCCTTCTGAACTCATTCCATCCATATCCTCATGCTTTGCTTGACAACTTCAAGGTGTTCCTATAAAGTGACAGCTTGCTGATTTTTATATGGCTATTTTTTTCAGATTTTCAGATTTATGACAGTCCTAATAATTTGGCTTCAATGTGGACTTCAAACAAGTTGAAGGGCAGGAAAACATTCATAAACCATTGTGAATTTAATGGATATCAGCATACCACATTTGGTTAATTGAAATGCATATTTTTACTTGCTACTTAATCAAGCAAAAGCAGTCACAAAATGCTGAAAATAGTCAAAAACAGAGATATAGTGATCCTAACATAAAATCATGCAAACACTTAACAAATATATATTCTAATCAACTATTTGGCATTTAACTTAATAATATGACAGTTTTTTATATGTCAAACATAGTGTAAAAATGAGGCATTTTCAGGCCTCATTAGCAGTGATTAATGAGGTGTCCTCATTGTCAATCTAAATCTAGTTTCATAAATAATGAGTTAGCTAAAAATTTCTATATATTATCATATATACCTACCACTAAGTCAAATATTTTGGACTATGAACCCTTGAAATAATATATTCTTATGATATTGAGAGGTTCGAGCTTCAAACCCTACTCGGTATGAGGGGATCGAGACCCCTCATAAAAACCTATGTAAACTTATTGAAAAAATTTATCCCCAAGGGTAGGTGGATTGGTAAGTTTTTACGCTTACCAATAAGAGGTTCAAACCTTGGGGGTACGCTTGTTTGTGCAAAGGTAGTAATATGACCTAAGTTCATTGAGTGCATGTCATCCCAACGATGGCAGTACCAATCTTGATCCACAAGTGCTCCTCCTCATACCAAGTTAAATAACAAGGTGATATAGGTGTTATAGGGGGAAGCCCCAAGATTTGAACCTTGCTTGATAGTAGAAAAGGACTATGGATGTAACTAATTCCCCTATTAATCAATATATATATATATAGATAGATAGATAGATAGATATTCTTATGATAAGTTCTTTTTGGGTTTGTTTTAGCAGTAATTCTAGATGAGGAAAAATTCGCATACTTTCGCCAAAAATATAATCATAATTTGTAGTCAATCCTTGCATGTGAACCCTTCCCATATAAACTAGGCCTACTATGATTAGTGAGAATGTGATCCACCATGTACAAGCTTCTTTGTCATTGAACCTTTTTAAAAAGGTCAAATTGATGAGTAATGGAGTTAAGGCTAGAGTATAAAATTTTGGAGTAGTAGTGTAGCAATGATGTCATGACTTGACGTCTAGTTGAATTCAAAGGTTGAATAGCCTTTCGAACACACATCGAACAACATTTACATTATATTTAATTGAGTATTATATGAATTTTAAAATTTTATTTATAACTGGTTAATTTTTTTTTATAGAAAAAATATATTAAAACAAATATCATTTACAAGTTGGGATGAAACTTCTCCTAGCCTTAGCCAACGAGAACACCTATTTACAATATTAAAGAATATTTGCATTAGAGCCAAATATATATCTACAATGGTAGTCCAAATTAGCTAACCAATGGATTTGCTCATCAACCTGCCTAATCCTCTCATCCTCAATAACCATGCCACTATGCCACTGAATCCCTACCTCCTTCTTGGTACCTATCTTAACCAAAAATTTTACTGCTTTATTTAGATCTCTAACCACATAAATTGGAATCACAATTTCTAATTTCCTCCACAATTCCTTAATTTTAGTCACATGAATCCTCAACCTCCTTGTCTTAAAAGAAAAATTCTTCATGCAATCTAGAGCTCCTACCAATATTTGAGAATCTAATTCTATGATTATCCTCATATAACCTTGTCTTACCACCCAAATAGAAGCATATTTGATATCTAAGGCTTTTGTTTCATTGTTCATGGCCCTACCTAGACCTTGCAATTCCCAATAGAGCACTATCCCAACATGATTCTTGTAGACCACTCCAATTCCAACTCTACCTAGATTGCCTTTTGCAGCTCCATCAAGATAAAATTTAATCCAATATTTTGGGGTTGGTTTACAATTAGCTTTGTCCTATCCCTCTTTCACTTTGGCTTCCTTATCTATCATACCTATATCAACTTGAGTTTCCTCGCTAGCATACACTGCCACAATTCATGTGACTTTGATCCAAATGACCTACCAAACTCCATCTAAGGATGAAAATATTTCTCTAAAACAAATTCCATTTCTCTCCAACCATACTTGCAACCAAATGAAGTTTAATCCAATATTCCATCCAATACAAAGATTTTTAGATTTAAATCTACCCTTATTCCATCTTTTCCAAATATTAATCCGATTCAAATCATCATTGGCTCAAATTTTATAAGATAAAAACCATTGCTCCAAAATATGGCACATGAATGGACACTCAAACATCAAGTTGCCAGATGTTTCATCACTCTTGTAGCATAAAAAACATTGATATGGACCAACGACTCCCCTACATATCATATTATCAAAAGTAAGAATTCCATTATGCATAAAATACTAGGCAAAGAAGTTTACTTTTGGCCAACCCTTGGACTACCAAATCTTTATCCAATCCTCAACTTGATATGCATGAGGAGGAGGTTCTAGAAGGATCTTATCATATCCATCCTTCACTATATAGACTCCAATGCTCCCATAGCCCCAAGCTAGTTTATCCTCCTCATCTCTATCTATGATAAATATTTATGCCATAATTTAGTCATGATGGGT
This sequence comes from Wollemia nobilis, assembly GCA_028583015.1. NCBI lineage: Eukaryota > Viridiplantae > Streptophyta > Pinopsida > Araucariales > Araucariaceae > Wollemia > Wollemia nobilis. The sequence goes on along the minus strand of JAQPPZ010002969.1, from coordinate 1,991,065 downwards.
GTCAATTCTAGACAGATTGGAATTATCCACTCATCCAACTTCTTAAACTATTTAAACTTAAAATCCCCCAACTGACTAGTGTTGAAATAACTCTTAATATGGATGCAACCCCTGCTTTCCATGTTTATTTTTATTGGTTGTAGTTTTGAAAATTTAGCAATGATAGATGGGTATTGATCCCATGAATCTGTCCAAAATTATTTTTTCTCTCATCTCTCCACTTTCTAAATAATTCATATTTCACTACTTGAGATCCTAACTTTAGATCCTACCACACTAAGGACCCATTACATCCAAAGGAAAATGACTCACCTCATTTGGGTTCACCTATCCCAAATAGTTTCTAGTTAAAATTCTATTGAATAAATAATTTGGTTGGGAGATCCACCTCCAGTAAAGCTTTCCAGGTAAAGATTTATTATTTAACTCTAATCTCCTCAATCCCAAACCTCCCTTTACCTTGGGTTGGCTTAGTTTCTCCCAACCTACTAGGACCATTTCCTCTCTCCTTTTACTCCTCTCTGTAAAAAAATTCTAGCCATCTTGTCCACCTCTTTCCATATGGTATGTGTAGCAACATGGATAGAAAATTTATAAATTGGCATGACCTGAATGACCGACTATAAAAAAGTTAATGTACACCTAAAGCTTAACCATTTGTGAGACCAATGATTAATTCTTTCTTTGATACAATCCAAAATATTTCTCCACATATCTATATTTAGTTTTTTAAATGCAAAGGGACCCCTTAATATACCATTAAGAGAGAGTCCTCGTAAATCCCAAGATTTCTAAAATTTTGTCCCAAAGCCTTCAATCAAGATTAAAAAGACCACTTCGGATTTTTTATCATTGATGACTTGATTTGTGGTCCTAAGGTAAACATTGAGAGTATCTCTAATCATTCTTGATTCTTTGAAGTTGGTAACTTACACCAATCTTGTGTCATCCACAAATTGTATGTGAGTCAAATCCTCCTCATCCACCTTGATAACTATTAGAAAACCTATTATATTCTCCTCAATATGATTATACCCAAGCCTTCAACCAATATGATAAAATGATAAGAGGAACAAGGATCTCCTCAAAAAAGGTCTCAAGTGGCTTCAAATGGTTGCAAGGGAAGACCTTTGATTAACACTAAGTATGTCAAAGTAGAAATGCAGCTCATGACCCATTCTATCCAATCCTGATAAAAGTCGAAGGTTGTCATCATCCTTAACAAGAAGATCAACTCTACCCTATCATATGTCTTTGACATATCCAATTTTATGAACATTTCCCTATTGCCATATATTTGCATTAAGTGGATTGCCTCATGATCTAGAACCATAACATCCAAGATTTACCTACCCTCTACAAAACCCACTTACATCAAGGAGATAATGCTATGTAGAAGAGGTTTTAGCCGCTCAACCATTAACTTTGTGATTATTTTATATATGAAATTGCATGAGGAAATAGGTCTATAATATGAAATTTGCACCTCCTTATCCCCTTTCGAAATTAAGGTAATGAATGTATGATTTAATGCTTTAAGAATTATTTTACTACCTCTTGAGTCCTCTATAACAACCATTACATCCTCCTCCAAGTTGTCCTAGAAGGTCTGAAAAACTCAATTTGAAAGCCATTTGGACCTAGTTTTTTTATCGTACTCATTCCAAAGACTACTTTCTTTAGTTCCTCTCTATCAATGGGCTTAAGTAGGACCTTATTTTCTTCTTCAGAGATAATAGAGGGTATGACAACAAGAACTTATTTTTTATCCTCTTCATCTTGTACCATACTTTACTTAAACAATTTAGAAAAATAATCCATTGAATGGTCATGCATAGTTGGGATTGTTTCAAAGGGGTGCCCATTATTATCCTGAAGAGCTTACATCTTGTTTATCTATCTCCTAGCATAAACAACCTGATATAAAAATTTGATGTTTCTATCACCTTCTAATAACTAATGGAGCTACTTTGTTATTGTTCCTTCCCTAAAGTATTTTTGCCCCTCATTCCATATGGCCACCAATGGAGATATTTGGACCTAGAAGTCCATCTTCCCATCATTATGGAATTTTATTTTGAAGTTCCTCTTTTTGTAACCAATTTTTTTCAAATTTAAATGGTTTGTGATGTTGCCCTGTCTTGATCCCCCCTTCCAATAGAATGGAGAAGTGATATGAAACTAGACCCTCCAAAATCTAAAATTTTAGATTCCATTTCATAAACGTCTCCTCTAAAACCAAAACATGGTCTAACTTCACCTTCCTACTATGTGGCTCCCTCCTCTTATTAGTCCAAGTATAGTTGGTTCAAGGACATTTAATATCCACCAAGTGTAATGCATGGACCTGGGAAATCATAAGTCAATCCCCTGGATTCAAAATTGGGGTTCCTCCTTCCTAATATCTAGATGATAATTCATCATTAAAATCCCCAACAAAAATCCAATGTAACTCCTCCCTGGAGAATATCATGTTACACATCGTTTTCCATTGACGGATATGACTATCGAAGTTTTGAGCCCCATAAAAATTTATGATTAAAACTTGCTCAGTTGTCACATTATTCCTAAATTATGATTTGAGGACACCCACCCCTTCAAGATATATGTTCTATTATCAACCATTCAAGAGAGTTACAAAAGGTAACTATCCCCCCTGATGCCTCTTGGATAGTCATTTCCATATGATCATCACCCCTCCAAAGTCTATTTACTATTTTACACATAAGATCCAATGATATTTTTATCTCTTGGATAATCAAAAAATATGTTTTACATTTTTATAAGAGTCTTTGAACAATAGATTGGTGGGTTCTACTATTTAAACCCCTAATATTCCATTGTTGGATAGTCATTGGTTACCTTGATATTAGTAATAATATATTGGCCTCACCAATTCCCTAGTGATCAATTTGTCTCCTTGAATTGCTATCAATTCCTTATTTTATTTTCTACCCACTCCTTGAGAGCTAATATTCTTTGATCTCTTCTCCACTTGACTTATCCCTAGAGTTGGATTTTATTTGTTCTTTTTTGCTATACCCATGATGACATCCTTTATTATCAGTTTCTCTTGGTTATGCACTATCAATACCCCTGTAATATTTGATTGTGGTAACTCACTGCACTCTATTACCTGCTCTAAGATAGGAGGATTTGAAAGAGGGGCTTGAACATGGTTGTTATTGTTTTCATTATTCCCATCCACTCCTTCCATGAATTGTTCTTCTTCTTGGTCCACTAGTATCTTGAATATCTCATACCTATTTGAGGGCTTGAGTTGGGTTTGCTCTTTGCCATATTTTTTCTTTTGCCTTATCCTTCTTTTAAGTTGTTCAAAACCATCTCCATGTGCTTCTCTAGCCTGAGAAATGTTGGATATTTTTTATTGATTGTTGACTTACCCTCCTTAGGAAGATTTGACATTCTTAAAGGAGCCTCATTTTTTGTATTCATATTGTTTGGAAAGGACTACATCAAATACCCATATTTGTAGTAAACTCTACACCTGAAGGGCAATGCCTCATGATCCAGTTTCTAAATCTAGGATAGTCCTACAAGTTTGAGTTCCACCTCTGCCAACAAAGACTGGTTGAGATCCATTTCCATGCATAATCTAGCATAAACGGTCGTTTTTCCTTCCATTGTGTCTCTAGAAACACCCAAATATATTTCAAGGGAATTATCGATGATTTTCAATACATGCTCACTCCATAACTCCATTGGAAGTGCATACAAACAAATCCAAATTGAGGCAATAGTGGGTTCAATTCGAGGATTAAATCCCACTCTCTAGGGCTGAACAAATAATATTTTTGAACCATGATTCCTCTTTTATTATTTGAAATACCTATTTTTATCGGCAATTGAGTAAAATCTAACAATAAAATATTCATTACTAATAAACCACAAAAGATACTCAGCAAGAGGCTCTCAGTTTTGTCGAACCCAATAATACAAAAAATTTAGGGTAGGACAAATGCTCATGAATTTATAGATCATATCATGATTGGCTCTATATAAGATTGTTTCTTCTACCATCCTTTGCTTAATGAAAATATTTGGCCTTGATTTTGATTGTGGCAAGCATCCATTGACTCGTTGAGATACTGATATTTTTCCAACAGTTGTAAAGAGCATCTTTAGTGCAATTTTTTGTGCTTCTTTAGTCTTTGTTAGAGATTTTTCCTTCAACAAATCTGCAAAAGAACTTTGTCTATCTAAAAGAGGATCCGGAGGTGTCCCCATTAGGCCCTCCTAGGACAACAATCTTGTATTCAATTTCGTAGCAACCAAAAGCACTTTGTCTACCCAATTGATGCCCTAATTTTCTCTTTCAACCAAGATAGATATTAAGGGCAAAAGAATTTCAAGCATAAGCTTATGCCAAAACTAAATACTTTATTATAATTCAGTTGCAATAACTAGTTAATTCGGATATCACAGACTAAAAAAATCGGAGCTCTGGCGATTTGGCAGGAAATTTTCTGAGCAGGCGTCGGGCGTTGCTCTTGGGGTTCTGGTCCGAAGGTTTACCAGGGACCTTGGTGGGTTGACGTTGTGCTACTCTGAAGGTTCGTCCGCTGCCCCGGGAGGGCCCAATGGGGTCTCCTCCAGTTCCTCTCGCTAGGAGAAAGAGCTCTTTTGCTGAGATATTAAAAGAAAATCCTTCGTCTTCCACTGATGAAGCTCAGCGAAATGCCTATCAAATGCTTTTCAAGAATGTTGGTAAGGGTTCAACTGCACACCGTGTTAATGGATGCCTCCCGCAATCCGCTTCCAGGCCTAAGATTATTATCGAACCAAAGCTGGTCGAAGACACAATCGTCTACCGTGCTAACCATGATCTGATTTGCAAATTCATGGGTATCCGACCTACTTTGAATTTTTTGCATACCTGGGTTAGACAGAATTGGGAGCCACTCGGTGAGTACTCCTTATGGCCTATAAGCAATGGGTATTTCATTATTAGTTTCTCTTCTTTAGCAGATAGAAACAGAGCATTTGAATCAGAGAAGAGGAACCACGGCCCGGCAGGGTTATTTGTTCAACCTTGGAGAGTGGGTTTCGATCCTCGTATTGAACCCACGGCTGTCCCGGTTTGGATCCGACTGTACGCTCTCCCGATGGAGTTTTGGGGTGAGCAGGTTCTGGAGATGATTGGTAATTCACTAGGTAGATATCTAGGAGTCTCCAAAGATACCATAGAGGGAAACACAGCTGTCTTTGCTAGAATCTGTGTAGAAATGGATATTAGCCAGCCTCTACCAGCCGAGGTGGAACTTGAGTTGGCAGGACTTTCCTGGATCCAGCAGTTAGATTATGAGGCCCTACCTTTTAGATGTAGAGTCTGCCACAAGCATGGCCATTTGGCAAGGTTCTGTCCAAATATGTCGAGCACAAAAGCGGAAGCTCCGCTTGGAATGCCAAATCGCCCCAGAGAGGGTAAGTTTACTCCTGTCAAAGAACCATCCAATACCCCTCAGGGTTCTGATGTCCAGAAAGATGGCTTTGAGCAGCCGAAGCGAAGGAGAAACAAAAAGAAAAATGGCAAGGAGCAGGCTCAACTCAAGCCAACCAATCGGTACGAAATATTTAAGTCCCTAGTGGATCAAGAGGACCAAGTCATGGAAGGAGTGGATGGGAATGTTGAGGAAAATAACATCCACTCTCATGCTTCTCCTTCATTTACTCCTGTCTTAGAACAGGTGATTGAACCCTCTGAGATATTGCAGCCAGAGAACCCAGGGGCATTGGTAGTCCACTCCCCAGCACAGCCAGTTATTAAGGATGTCAACATGGGTAGTGCAGAAAAGAACAGAGAAAGACCAGCTCTAGGGATTACTCAGGTGGAGAAGAGGTCTAAAAATAGTAATTCTCAAGGAGCGGGCAAAAAATCCAATAAGGATCTACTAGCAGTGCAAGGAGACAAGTTGATCAATGGAGGATCGGTGAGGACAATTGATTCTTATTGCTCCCAAGGTTTTCAATGATTATTCAATCCTGGAATGTTAGGGGTTTAAACAGTAGAACCCATCAATCTGTTGTTCAAAGACTTTTAGGAAAATGTAAAACAGACTTCTTGCTAATCCAGGAGACAAAAATGTCTTTAGACCTTATGTGTAAAACAGTTAGTAGAATATGGAGGGGTGCTGGTTATATGGATGTGGCTGCTCAAGGTGCCTCAGGGGGAATTGTCACTTTTTGGAATCCTCTGGAATGGACTGCTTTAGAACATATGGCCTGGAGGGGTGTTCTCACATCTCACTTTAGGAATAATGTTACAGCTGAACATGTTTTAATTACAAATTTTTATGGGGCTCAAAGCATTGATAGCCAGAGGCTCCAATGGAAAGCTGTACATAACATGAGGTCCTCAAGACAAGCTTTTGACTGGATCATTGCTGGGGATTTTAATGCTAAATTATCTGTTCGGGATCAGGAAGGTGGAACCCCAGTTTTGGATCCAGGGGACCGGCTTTTGATTGCCCAGGTCCAGGCCTTTAACCTAGTGGATATCCAAGGCCCTGGAACTTTTTTTACTTGGACTAACAAGAGGAGAGAGCCTCACAGTAGGAAGGTAAAGTTAGACCATTTTCTGGTCTCAGAGGAGGCATTTGTTAAGTGGAATGTTAAATTCCAGATTTTGGAAGGCCCAGTTTCTGATCATTCTCCCATTCTGATGGAGGGAGGGACTATGACAGGGCATCACCACAAACCGTTTAGATTTGAGAATTTTTGGCTACAAAAGGAGGATCTTCGAGAGAAAATTCTGCAATGGTGGGAAGATGGCCGTCTACCTTTTGGGACAACAATGTTTAAATTCCACAAACAGCTTCATTTTGTCAAAGTTAAATTGAAACAGTGGAGGCAAGCTAATAAGTCGGATTTCCAGCTTCAAAGAGCTCCCTTGGTGGCTCGCTGGGAGGAGGTGCAAAAACACTTCAGGGAAGGAACAATTACTGAACAGCTTAAAATCGAGGATGATGCCTTGCGCAAAGCAGTGGAGGACATTGATAACCAAGAGGAAACTTACTGGAAACAGAGAGCTAGAAACTCTTGGCTATTGGAAGGAGATAGAAATACAAAATTTTTCCATCGATCAGCCTGTGCTAGAAGACAGATGAATAACATGGAAGTCCTTCAAGATGAGAATGGACACTCCTATGATACTCTTCCTGGTATGCACTCCCACTCAGTGGATTATTTCTCTAAACTTTTTAAGGAAAATAGGGAGCAAGATGTGGAGGCTCAAAATGAAGTTATTGATGTTATTCCCTCTATTATCTCTCAAGAAGAAAATCAGGCCCTTCTTAGACCCATTGATAGAGATGAACTGAAGAATGTGGTCTTTGGAATGAGCACAGGCAAATCTCCAGGTCCAGATGGTTTTCCTATTGAGTTTTTTTAGGCCTTTTGGGATACCTTGGAGGAAGATGTTTTGGCTGTTACAGAGGAATCCAGAACTAATAAAAGAATGCTTAAGGCAATAAATCATACCTTCATCACTTTAATTCCTAAGGGTGAGGAAGGGGTTCATATCTCTGACTTCAGACCTATTGCCTTATGCAACGTGATTTATAAAATTATCACAAAGATAATGGCTGAACGGCTTAAACCTCTCCTTCATAACATCATTTCCTCAGAGCAAGGGGGATTTGTAGAAGGTAGACAGATCTTGGATGGGGTGGTTCTCGCCCAGGAGGCTATCCATACAATGCAAAAATCTGGTAATAAAGGAATGTTCATCAAACTGGATATGTCCAAGGCTTATGATAGGGTGGAGTGGGGCTTTCTGTCTAAGATGTTGGCTGCCTTTGGTTTCTCCCAGGACTGGATAGACTGGGTTATGAGTTGTGTTTCTACACCTTCTTACTCTGTTCTAATTAAGGGGCTTCCCTCGCCTCCTTTTGGAGCCACTCGTGGTCTCCGTCAAGGGGACCCTTGCTCTCCCTATCTATTCCTTATCTTGGCTGAAGGATTAGGTAGACTCTTCTTGAGGAGAAGACATCAAGGCCTGATAACTGGTATCAAGGTTGGTGAAGAAATTCTGACTCATTTATAGTTTGTGGATGATACAGGCCTGGTTGGAGTGGCCAGTCTCAGGGAAGCCAGAGGAATCAGAGATTCTCTTAATGTTTACCTTAGGGCCTCCAATCAAGTTATCAATGACAAAAAATCCAAAGTGGTCTTCTTCAACCTTGACCAAAGGCTACAGGACAGAGTTATAGAGATCTTGGGTTTCACTAGAACCTCTCTTCCTGTAGTTTACTTGGGGGTTCCTCTGCATTTCAAGAAATTAAAAAAAGACATCTGGAAGGATCTTTTGGACGGCATTAAAGACAGAATGAACCATTGGTCTCATAAATGGTTAAGCTACGGGGGCCGAGTAACTTTCTTACAGTCAGTTATTCAGGCTATGCCAATCTATAAATTCTCTATTTTGGCTGCCCCACATTCTATTTGGAAAGAGCTGGACAAAATGGCTAGAAGATTCTTATGGGAAGGAGCAAAAGGTGAGAGGAAATGGGCCTTGGTTAGCTGGGATAAAGTTACCCAGCCCAAGGAAAAAGGCGGGCTGGGACTGAGAAGCTCCAAGCTTAATAACAAAGCTTTGGCAGGAAAATTGTATTGGAGGTGGATTTCCCAGCCAACATCCTTATTCAGTAGAATCTTAACCAGTAAATATTTGGGCCATGTTCACCCCAATGAAGTGAGTCGTTTCCCTCTAGATGGTAATGGATCCTTAGTGTGGCAGGCTCTTAAGCTGGGATCTCAAGTTATTAAAGAACAATTGTTTTGGAAAGTGGGAAGAGGGGAGAAGGCTCGTTTCTGGACTGATTCATGGGACCAGTACCCACCCATTATTGTTGAATATCCCGAATTGCAACCAATTAAAACAACCATAGAATCCAAGGGCTGGATCAACATTGAGCATTATTTTAACACTAGCCAATTGGGTGAGTACAAATTCAAGAAGTTTAAGCGGTTGGAGGAGTGGCCAGTCACTATCCCTCCGGAGCTGGCACCCATTTTGACCAACATATTGACTTCCAGGTTTCTCACGGGGAGAGACGAGGAAGATGAGTTAGCTTGGGGCTATGGGAACCTTGGGGTTTATACGGTGAAGGCTGGATACGATCAGATTCTCCCTGACCCTCCCCCGCATTTATTTCCGGTTCAAGATTGGAGGAAGATTTGGCATCCCAAGGGCTGGCCGAAAGTGAATTTCTTCGCCTGGCAGTTTATGCACAATGGCATCCTCACCTATGACAATCTCAGAAACAGAGGAATCATTGGGCCGTCTCAGTGTGTTTTATGCCATAAGAATGAGGAGACTGTCGATCATCTGATGTTTGAGTGCCCTTTCACGTCTCAGATTTGGAAGCGTTGGTTCTCTCATTTTAAACTCCAGTCTAATGGTGCTCTGACTCGAAACAATATTTGGGAAAGATGGAAGAGAGGCAGATTTAAATCTAAAGCTCTTCGACTCGGTTGGGAACTTGGCTTATTCTTCATCTGGTGGCAGGTGTGGCTGGAGAGAAATGCTCGTATTTTTAGGGAAACCTTCTCTTCGCTAGATGGAATTTGGCAGGTTATCTGGAGCAAAGTCGCGGAAACAGTTGCCATATATGCTGAAGAGGAAAATCCGATTGATCCTGGACCACAGGAAGAGGGAGCTGTTGAACAAGTGAGAAAGGAAACAGTCAGCTGGAAACCTCCCCCAGAAGGTTGGGTTAAAATCAATACAGATGGAGCTGCAAAAGGCAATCCGGGCTGTGCTGGAATTGGTGTTGTGTGCCGAGATCATGCTGGATCTGTGCTATACTGGGAATTGCAAGGTCTGGGAAGAGCCACCAACAATGAAGCAGAAGCCTATGCTATCAAAACTGCCTCCATCTGGGCTGTTAATCAGGGACACAGGAAGATAATCCTTGAGTCAGATTCACAAATTTTGGTTGGTGCTCTAGACTGCATGAGGAACTTTGCCTCGAAATCTTGGAGGTTACAGATTTTAGTCTCTCAAATCAAGGACCTATGGAGGGAATTAGAAGATGTGATCCCCGTCTATGTGAGTCGAGATTTAAATTCGGCGATCGATTTTCTTGCAAAGATGGGTGCGGAAAAAGAGGTAGGGGTACAGCTGCACAGTGACATGCCTGTGGTGGATGCTGGGATTAGGCAGGGACTTGAACAATTTTTGAGTCAATGAGCAAAATTTTTGCTAAGGGTAATTTTTGTCACGATATCGCGACCTGTTGCGCCGTCGCGGCCCTTGGTGGGAAACTGTCGCGATATCACGACAGGTTGCACCGTCGCGGCCTTTGGAGGGAACCTATCGTGATATCACGACATGTCACGCTATCGCGGCCCTTGGCGAGATGCTATCGCGATTTCGTGACCCATTGCGCTGTCGCGGCTGTCGGTTGGAAGTTGTCGCGATTTCGTGACCTTTTGCGCCGACGTGGCCTTTGGCAGGAAGTTGCAGCGATTTCACGACGCTTTTGGAGCAGGGGCGCTAAGGAGGAAAATCGTCGCGATATCGTGACAGTTTTGGTGAATCAAAGAAAAGGGGAAAAACCATCGCGATTTCGTGACAATTTTGAAGACTGGATGCCAGAAGGAAGAATGGTCGCGATTTCGCGACATTTTTGGTGGACTGGCGACTTTGGGAAAAGACGTCACGATTTCGCGACCCTTTTGGAGCTTGTGTGTCAAGAGGAAAAGTCGTCGCGATTTCGTGACACTTTTGGCGTTTTGGTGCCAAGGCGTAATGTGGTCGCGATTTCACGACAGTTCTGGAGAATTGGCACAAACAGGAAAAACCGTCGTGATTTCGCGACCCTTTTGAAGAATGGGCACCAAAGGGACAACTTGCTACGATTTCACGTCATTTTTGAGGTCTGGGCCTCGAGGAGAAAACACGTCGCGATATCGCGACACTTTTGGCGAACTGGAGCTACTTGGAAAACTTGTCGCGATTTCGCGACACTTTTGATGAATGGTCGCCAAGTGGATAACCCATCGCGATTTCGCGACACTTGTGAGGTTTTGCTGCCGAAGGGAATTCTTGTCGCGATTTCATGACACTTTTGGCATAGAGGTGGCAAGAGGAAAACTCGTCGCGATATCGCGACAATTTTGAGGACTGGTTGCCAAGTGGAGAACTCGTCGCGATTTCGCGACAATTTTGGTGTTCAAGTGTTGTTGGCTTTGGCTGTCACGATTTCGTGACATGTCATGATTTCTGACATGTCGCGATTTCGTGACCGGTTGCTCGGGTGCGGCCTCGGCTGGTTTGACCGTCGCGATTTCGCGACATGTCACGTTTTCGTGCCTTGTTGTCTTTTCGTGCTCTGTGGTGGAAAGTGCGGTCCTTTTGCACTTTGTGCTTGTTTTCTTGCTTCTTGGTTCTTGGTTGGGATGCCTTTTCTCCCTTTTGTATCTGCTCTTTGTATTAATACAAGTTTTTCAATTTTTTTCAAAAAAAAAATAACTAGTTAATTCTAATTTTAAAAACATTTATAAACTTTAGGTTTGAGGGCCTTGTGTCCACTCGTCAAAACGCTCTCATGGGACTGTGAAGACCACAGTTCCAATCCTTTAGACCTCGTAGTATCAAAGGGCGTGTCACACCAGGGCCACCGACTATGGTAAAAAGTTTACTTGGATACAATTGACACAATTGGAATTTATAGTGGCAGCAAGGAAATGATTCTAACCCATGAAGAGATAGAAACAAATTGTTTTTCGATATATTAAAAAAAATTATAAACTTTAATTGTATGGATAAAAATAAATTTAATAGCTTAAGAGGACCTCGATTATTAAGCAATTCACCGTTAATTAGCCAATCTATATTTTCAGATATAATTTTAAAATTTTGGTATTGTAAGCTTGAATGATTTCCATGAATTTTGATTATTTTTCAATGTTTTACAGCTCAAACAAGGAAATTCAATTCCTATAAAAAGGACTGGACACCATAGAAAGTTGAAGTGGATATTTTGTCGAAGATGATAGAAATATGTGTGAAGGGAAGCTAAGGTGCGGAAAAACAACTTCCAATACAAATCTACCATGGAGAGTGAATGCAGAAAATTATTTTAATCTCTAAACACTGTTACAGTTAGATGCACATTAAAAATAAATTTCAGATTTGCAGAGCGAGAGAATAAAAACAACAAAAAAACTGTAACACAAGATGTACATGGGGAAAGCGTAAAAAACCCCACACTCCAAACACAGAAGCAAATTGTATTATCAGCAACAATAATGGTTACAATACAATGCTTTGTTCTGTCTTTCAGGAGTCTTCTGGCAGAATTTCGGCAGCATAACAATATCTTAAAAAATTCAACCTACAATCAACATTTACAATGGCAAAGAGGCATATAAATAAACCTCATATGAAGAAACTTGGCACCCAAGACTTGCCAAATACACAACTCACGCTTTTCTCATGATTCCACAATTCATGGAATCTTACATGAGATACAAAGCACAAATTTTTGGTTTTTTTTAATCCAACGCTCATCTCCATAAAATCTGCCATTATTGTCATGTAAAAAGCTCTACAAATCAGCTGCCTTATCTTGCATAGGTTGGCGCCTCCACAAAAAAGCTACAGCTACCATAAACTGACATAAATGACTCTTACATTGTCATAGTTCAACATAGCAAGTTGTCATAAATCGTTTCATGGAAACTTATGACAAAAGCCACCAATCTAGCCACTAAAGTAGGACTTCTAAAGTGGGCGCCTATCTCCATAAAAAAAACTTGCAAGTGATAACTGTCATATGCCATGTAGGATGCCACCTCACCTATGGGTTCCACAATATGACATTCACTTCGGTAGGCAAAAAAAAACATTAGCATAAATAAAATAAATTATTCACCACATATGCTAATTAAATGTGCATAGGGACTCTAAGGTTGAGACACCTTAATCCCAACATTCTCCCACTTGTCGAAGACCTGTCAAGAGTCATTTGAATCAACAGCTCAGGGCCCCAAGGCCCATGGAATCGAAACACCATCTGAACTTCTCCGTGCTTACTGGCTTCGTCAGTGCATCAACAACATTCTTCAAAGTGTCAAATTTCTCCAAGTTCACCTTCCCATATTCTACCATATCACGAACAAAATGATATTGTACATCAATGTGCTTTGTTCTGGCATGGAAGGTAGGATTATTTGCTAAAGAAATGGCACTCTGACTATTGCAACAGATCGTAATCTATCCTGCATCAAAACCAATATCTGAACACAACCTCTTAAGCCAAATGGCTTCCTTAGAAGCATGAGTGGCTGCCATGTACTCTGCTTCAGTCGTGGACAAAGCGACTACAACTTGCTACTTACTAGTCCAACTAATTGCACCACCAAACATCATGAACACATAGCCACTGGTGGATCTTCTGCTGTCAATGTCACCAGCCCAATATGAATCCACAAATCCATGAATACAAACTGAATGTCGAGGTCTAGAAGGATAACCATGAAAACATAGGGCATACTCTGAAGTACCCCACAAATATCTGAACACTCTCTTAACTACATCCCAATGTACCCGTCCAGGATTAGCCATAAATCGACTAAGGACTCCCACTGCTTGGGCAATGTCTGGCCTCATACAGACCATAGCATACATTAAGCTGCCAACAACACTCGCATAAGGAACTCTGGTCATGTCCTCCATCTCTGTAGGAGATTTTGGACAATCCTCAACTGATAGCTTTGTTCCTCGCAACACAGGAACTACCAAGGATCTGCAAGCTGACATGTTGAATCTCTCCAACACAGAATTGACATACTTGCTTTGGCTTAACCAAAGCTTTCTACTAGTTCTATCTCTTCTTATCTCCATTCCCAAAATGTACCTAGCTGCACCTAAATATTTCATTTCGACAACTGAGATTTGAGGTCAAAAATCAAACTTTTACCATTCCCAAAGAATAACATATCATCAACATATAAATAGATAATGAGAATGCGACCATTGTCAGTTTTGATATAAACACAATGGTCATATTTAGACCTCTGAAACCCCAAACTCAACACATAGGTATCAAAATTTTGGTACCACATTCTAGGAGATTGTTTCAAACCATACAGAGATTTCTTCAACTTACAAACCAAATTTTCTTTACCTTTTACAACGAAATGCTCTGGTTGTGACATATAGATTTCTTCCTCCAACTCACCATGAAGGAATGTTGTCTTCACATCCATCTGCTCGATCTCCCAGTCATAAGCTACTGCAAGTGATAACAGAAATTGAATGGATGTCAGCTTGGCTACAGGAGAGAATATTTCACCATAATCAATTCCCTCCACCTGAGAATACCCCTTCGTGACCAACCGTGCTTTATGCTTCTCAACACTACCATCAAGACCATACTTCTTCTTGAACACCCATTTACATCCAACGGGTTTTTGTCCTTCAGGAAAAGGTACCAGATCCCAAGTGTTATTTTTCTTGAGTGCAGCCATCTCTTCATCCATGGCTCTCATCCAGGAATCTGCATCATTCATACCCATAGCCTCTCTTACAGATTTAGGCTCATCAATGTTAGCAATCAAAGCAAAAATACAACTGGAATTTAACAATGAATATTCAAACCTATCTGATGAATATCCAAACCTATCCGGTTGTTGCCTTTTTCATGTAGACCTCCTCACCAACTGAGGTTGAGGTTCTTCCTCTTCTTCGGAACTTTCAGAGCTACTTGAGCTCTCCTCATCATCAGGTTCTTCAGGAGCTCGTAGTTCTTTTTTCATCGGAGTAAGTGGGATCTGAACTACCTCCTTCTCTTCCTCTGGTTGCAGCTCAATAGTTGAAGGTTTCAGCTCTCTAAAAACCACACTTCTGCTATATAAAACCTTTTGTGCAACTGGATCCCAAAGCTTGTACCCCTTCACTCCGACACCATAGCCGATGAAGATACATTTAACAACTTTGTTCTCCAACTTAGACCATTTTTCTCTCGAAACATGAGCATACGCTTCACAACCAAAAACTCTGAGATGTCTCAATGAAGGCTTTTTACCAGACCATGCCTCCATGGGTGTCTTTTCAACAAGGGGTTTTTTTTATTCTTCGTCTCCCCCTCCCTCCCTTCTCTCTTTCCCCCCCTCCCCCCTCCCCCCCCCCCCCCCCCCCCCCCCCCCCCCCCTCCCTCCTCCTCTCTCCCCCCCTCTTTCCTGCTGTGTTGTGTGTTTTTTTTTCTCTTTTTTTTCCTCCTCCCCCTTGCTCCCGCCCTTCCCGTTGCCGGGGCCCCCCCCCCCCCTTCCTCTTCCCTCTCCTTTTTTTTTTTTTTTTTTTTTTTTTCTTTCCTTATTTTTTTTTTTTTTTTTTCTTCCTTTTTTTTCTTTTCTGTCCGTTTTTTTTTTTCTTTTTTTTTTTTTTTTTTTTTAAATAAAAAAAATATTTTTTTTTTTTTAAAAAAAAAATTAAACCACCCCCCCGTGTTTTTTTTTACCCCCCCCCAATTTTTTTAAAATTTGTGAAAAAAAAAAGGTTTTTTTTTTTTAACATGTTTGAAAAGTCGAACTCGAGATTACAATCATCAAGGCCTTCAACAAGGCTCTTATTTTTTAGGGCTCTAAGACCCTTCTCACCAATGTGACCAAGTCGTTGGTGCCATAACATTGTCTTCTCCACTGGAAGCTTCATTTCCAAAGCATTGGCACCCTTAGGTACCCAGTGAGCATGACCATCATATGTAGACACAACTATCTTCTTTTCAGTATGATCTGATGGTGAGGATGAAGAATCCAAAGATATCTTCTCCTTTGGTACATCAAAAGAACTATTGCACTAAACAGTGCATGCATCCAGCTTGTACAGAGTGTCGATCCTGACACCCTTAGCCAACACCATAGCTCCTCTAGTCATCTTGCATCCTCCACTCGAGAAAACAACCTGCACACCCACATCATTCAGTTTACTTACAGAAAGTAGATTCCATGCCAAACCAGGGATATGCAGAACACCATTGATCCCCTTCACTCTACCATCAGGGAATCGAATCTTGACTCTTCCTCGGCCAACAATCTTTAGATGAGAGTCATCACCAAGATACACCTTTCCACCATCATATTCTTCATACTTCAAGAACCAACCTCTATGAGAGGTCATGTGAAAAGATGCTCCTGAATCAATTAACCACACATCTTTCGATGCATGTGTTGCTAAGGCTGCGACAAATGCATCACCGTCATCCTGAGAGGATTTATCAGATTTAGAATCAGGTACAGATTTGTTTTTCTTCTTCTTCTCCTCCTTGCATTCTTTTCGGAAATGACCGGTCTTGCCGTAGTTCCAACATTTTGCCTTGGACTTTTTATTAGGAGACTTAGATCTCCCTGGGGACTTTGACTTCGACTTCTTGTCCTTCTTCTTGCCTTTCTCCTTCGATCTACCTCGAGCAACAAGGGCCTCCTTGGCCATCTCGAAAGATTTCCTCTGCATCTCCTCAGATAACAACGAAGCAACCACATCATCCATCTTGAAAGTGGTTGTAGTACTTCCAATAGCCATCACCAGGTGGTCCCATGAGTCCGACAAAGAACATAACAGAAGCATGCAATGGTCTTCATCCTCGATCTTCACACCAACAGACCCCAACTGTGCAACAATCATATTGAAGGCATTCAGGTGATCAACAATGGATCCTCCTTCCTCCATCTTCAGAGAATACAACTTCTTTCTCAGGAACAACTTATTCACCAAGGATTTCCCTTGATAAATATCACCCAATTTTTTCCAAAGACTTGCTGCAGTCTTCTCCTCATGGACATTAAGGAGAACAGAATCAGCCAAACAGAGTCTAATCAAACCCTTGGCTTTTCGATCCATTAGATCCCATTCTTCTTGTGTCATGCTTAATGGTATAGATCCGTATATGGCATCCCATAGATCTTTATCCACGAGCATATCCTCCATTTTTAATTTCCACAACTCAAAATTGTTGTCATTAAACTTCTCTATCTCAATCTTTCTAGATGTGCTTGCCATATTACAACTGCAACAAGATTAAACACCAAAAATTCTGCAAAACTCCCACTGAAACTAGATTAGCACAAAAAACCCTCTACCCACCAGAGATAACAAAACTGGCCAGGCTCTGATACCAACTGAAGGGAAGCTAAGGTGCGGAAAAACAACTTCCAATACAAATCTACCATGGAGAGTGAATGCAAAAAATTCTTTTAATCTTTAAACACTGTTACAATTAGATGCACATTAAAAATAAATTTCAGATTTGCAAAGCGAGAGAATAAAAAACATCAAAAAAAATTGTAACACAAGATGTACGTGGGGAAAGCGTAAAAAACCCCACACTCCAAAAATAGAAGCAAATTGTATTATCAACAACAATAATGGTTACAATACAATGCTCTGTTTTGTCTTTCAGGAGTCTTCTGGCAAAATTTCGATCGCAGATATCTTAAAAAATTCAACCTACAATCAAAATTTACAATGGCAAAGAGGCATATAAATAAACCTCATATGAAGAAACTTGGCACCCAAGACTTGCCAAATACACAACTCATGCTTTTCTCATGATTCCACAATTCAGGGAATCTTACATGAGTTACAAAGCACAAATTTTTGGCTTTTTTAATCCAATGCTCATCTCCATAAAATCTGCCATTATTATCATGTAAAAGCTCTACAAATCGTCCTTTTATCTTTATTATCATGTAAAAGCTCTACAAATCAGCTGCCTTATCTTGCATAGGTTGGCGCCTCCACAAAAATAGCTACAACTGCCATAAACCGACATAAATGACTCTTACATTGTCATAGTTCAACATAGCAAGTTGTCATAAATCGTTTCATGGAAACTTATGATAAAAGCCACCAATCTAGCCACTAAAACAAGACTTCCAAAGTGGACGCCTATCTTCATAAAAAAAAATTGCAAGTGATAACTATCATATGCCATGTAGGATGGTACCTCACCTCTGATTCTACAATGTGAATGAATCAGAATATGACATTCACTTGAGTAGGCCAAAAAAAAAAAAAAAATATTAACATAAATAAAATAAAGTATTCACCACATATGTTAATTAAATGTAGATACTCTAAGGTCCTTGAGACACCTTAATCCCAACAATGTGGTTATACATTGGCGCATACAATTTTTTAATAATATTTTACACAGCCGCTCTGATTTCTTTTTCTTTCTAGACCCCTCATTCCTTCGCCGGGTCCAGGGGCAGCTTGAGTTCGATCCCCACCGCGTTGCGCGAAGCACTGTCTGAATTCAGAGACGGTGTGGCCACGGGCATGCTTGCCGAGTGCAACGATAAATCACTCTCCCCTCCTTTTCCGGTAATCGCCACGTAATAAATGAGAGCGAACGCAGTGGTGACAAACGACTGGACCGCAACAGCGGAGAAAAATCCAGGCCTTACTACGTTGCACTCTCGATTTAGCCACTGGCTCTGGGGAGCGTTCAGCACCAATCCCGCTATTAAAATAAACATCGTGAAAATAAAAGTTATCCTGCAATAAGCACCGTCTTCTTTAATTACGCGAAAAATTAATAAGGTAAACTTTTAAGTCATTACGATATAGGACTTGGTTTGCCTACCACGAAAGCACGAGAAATGGTGTGGCGATCAATCTGTTTCGACAAGAGATGGCGTGCAAGTTTTTGGCGCAGCAACATACGCAGCCGCCCTTCACGTTTGCGATTAATTGTGAAAGAAATAGACATACAGCTGCTGTGATACCCAGCGGCAGCTCTGAGCTTTCCGGGAAGCTGCATCCTCCATTGTAATACCTTACTTGGCTAATCTGTAATTATATGAATATGTAATTATTTATGCATAAAATGAAAAATGATCCTGTCAATAGTATAGAGTTCGCTTAAATCTATAATTATTTGTACATCAAATGAAAAATGATCATCTAAATAGTATACAGTTCGCTAAAATCTGTAATTATTTGTTCACCAAATGCAAAATGATCCTCTAAATAGCATACAGTTCGCTTAAACCTGTAAATATTTATACATCAAATGCCAACTCCAAGTTTTTGGTTTAAGATAAATAATTGATATAGTCTATATTAAAATTTAAATCTTTGTAGTGTCAAATAATTCAATATAAAAAAATAAAAAAAAATCTCTTTTAAAACCCCAAATTTAAAAAAAATAAAATATTTATGCATCCAATGAATCATCCTGTAAATAGTATATAGTTCGCTTTAAAAAAAAAAATTATACATCAAATGAAGAATGATCCTGTAAATAGTATACAGTTGGCTTAAACCTGCAATTATTTATACCTCAAATGAAAAATGATCGCTTAAATCCGTAATTATTTGTACATAAAAAGGAAAAATGATCCTGTAAATACTATACAGTTCGCTTAAATCTGTAATTATTTGTACATTAAATGGAAAAATGATCCTGTAAATACTATACAGTTCGCTTAAATCTGTAATTATTTGTACATCAAATGAAAATGAAAAATGATCATCTAAATTGTGTACAGTTCGCTCAAATTTGTAATTATTTGTACATCAAATGAAAAATGATCCTGTAAATTGTATCAAAATGAAAATTGATTTTGTAAATACTATAAAAAATGATTCTGTAAATACTATACAGTTCGCTTAAATCTGTAATTATTTATACATCAAAAGAAAAATGATCCTGTAAATTGTATACAGTTCCCTTAAATTTGTAATTAGTTATACATAAACTGAAAAACGATCTACAGCTCGCTTGAGAAACTTTGTTGTCTTAGTACCTTGGTTCGCTTGTATTCGGCGGCGATGCTCGTGGCCACGGCAATCAGGCCCAGAAGCCCTATCAGAAGGCAGGTCCCCTGCCTCGATTTCTCCATGGCGTTTTCGCGGGTCTGAGAAATCGAATTGTCTACAACGTGCTGAGATTTATGCGATTTGTGGTGGTGCTGTTGTGCCTTCTGTTTCTCTTGCCGTGTTGGTTGGGCAAGGGCGCGGAATTTCCACTCCTGTTCATTGTGGCCGCCTTCACGCTCTGTTCTTGGTCTGGATCAAGCTCCGTTGCCTGTTGTTGACGAGAACGAAATGTGAAGATCAGTTGAATTTTGTGTCTAGTTGTGTGGTATTCCTCTTGGATGGGCCCACGACGGATATTTCTATCTGCTTCGTGAGAGGGTGGGTGAGAGATAGCCATCAAAGATAATATTATTATAGGTCTGAATGGCATAAATATTGCTAGTTATGAAATGTGAACCGTCCCTAAAAAGAGCCTACCCCCAGCAAAAGGTATGTGGAAAATGTCGGCCACCGCCTCCATACCCTTTAAGTATTAAATGCTGATTGATATGTTAAAAAGCCATCGCGGTTGACTAGTTCCCATGACGTAAGTTATCCTCTGGCAGCAATAAGCCAACTTCATGTGGATTTATTTATTTTATAAAGATGAGACTTATCGTAATCCACGGGAAAACCACTCAGCCTCTTTATATTGGCCTATCCCTAGAGGTGTTTAAACATGTGTCTCTTATATAAATTGCTAAATTGTTTTAAATTTATTAAATTATTACATGGTGAGTAAACTTATTATAAGGTGGTGTTCAATGACAAATTTATTTATTTCTTAGTGCAGTGAGTAATGTTATTAGAAATTGGTATTGTGAGTTTGAATTAGCCTGAACTGATTAATTCATCGTAATCCATTATAATATATAGCTTGGGAATGTAACTGATGAATCTCCCAAGTGGGTAAAAGACAAATATATGAGAATCAAATGTTCTCAACATCACACCAAACCACCTAAATATTACCTATTACAACCAGAGATATTCACAGGGAATATTGCCCCATGAAAATAGAAAAACACACTAATTATAGAAATCAATCAAACTCCAACATACACCCTCTTGAAGTTGAGGGAACTGACAAGGAAGTTCCTCAGCTTAAAAAATTGAGCTTTGACAACTCCCTTGGTGAACAAATCCGCAATGTTGTCTTCAGTGTTGCAATGATGCAATTCAATCACCTTCTTCTCGACCATGTCTCGGATGAAGTGATACTTCATATCAAAATGCTTTGACCTGTTGTGATGAACTGGATTATATGCTAGCTGAATAGCACTCATGTTATCACAATACAATGTAGTAGGACCATATTGCATTTCTCAAATTTCTTCAAGGACTTTTCTCAACCACAATGCTTGAGCACTAGCACTTATGATTGCAATGTATTCTGTTTCGGTGGAAGAGAGAGCAACTGTAGTTTGTTTCTTTGAGCTCCAAGTGATTAAACCAGACCCAAGGCTGAAACAATTACCAGATGTAGACTTCTTGTCATCTATATTACTCCCCCAATCTAAATCACTAAAACCAAACAATTTTACATCTTCATTTTTACAATAATGGATGCCAAAATCTATTGTACCTTTTATTCTTTTTGCAGCTTTCATGTGTAATTCATTAGGGTCACTCATATACCTTGATACAAGTGATACAAAGACATGCAATGTATGGTCTAGTGTTGGTGAGAAACATCAAACTCCCAACCATACTTCTATATGTGGTTACATCAACGTTTTCAGTTCCATCATCCTTACTCAACAACACACCATGAGCTATTGGTGTTGCAACAAGTTTACAATTTTTCATCCCAAATTTGTTTAACATATCATTGGCATATTTGTTTTGACAAAAGAAAATTTCACTATCACTTTGATACACCTCCATACTAAGAAAATAGTGCATCAAGCCTAGATCTTTCATCTCAAATTCATGCATCATGGCATTCTTGAAGTCATCATTCAACTTAGGATTACTACCAAGTAAACCAAGTCATCCACATATAAACAAACAAGGAGAATGTCATTACCTTGTTTCTTATAGTATAAGGTTGGCTCACTCTTGCTTCTCACAAAACCATATTGATGGAAGTACCCATCAATTCTTGAATACCAAGCTCTTGGAGCTTGCTTAAGACCATACAAGGCCTTCTTCAACCTGTACACAATATTCTCCTTACCTTGAACTACAAATCCTTGAGGTTGTTGCACATAAACCTCCTCATCCAAGAATCCATTCAAAAAAGCACTTTTTTACATCCAAGTGATGTACATTCCAGCTTTTATGAGCAACAATAGAAAGAACCATCCTCACTGTTTCTTGTCTTGCAACTGGAGAAAAAGTCTCCTCATAATCAATGCCATACCTTTGTGTGAACGCCTTGGCCACAAGTCTTGCTTTGTGTCTCTCCACACTTCCATCAGAATTATATTTTGTTTTGTAGACCCATTTAGAGCCCACAACTTTCTTGCCTTCTGGAAGCTCAACTAGCTCCCAAGTATCAGTCTTCTTGATGGAGTTCATTTCTTCTTTCATTGCCTTCATCCATACATCATTAGTACATGCTTGTTCATAACAAGATGGTTTTAAATCAACAAGAGACATTAAGGCATAATTCACAACATCACCTTTGGGCTTACCATCATTTTCATCACCATACATATGCAAGTTTTCAAGTCTTTTCACCACTTGATCTACCTCTTGTGCTTGACTTGTTGTAACTCTTCTTTGAAAATTTGTATCTCATTTGAGAGGATGGATGGTTTTGTTGGAGCTTTTTACTTTTCAACACATTACTTGGAGAATCTTCACTCAATAGTCTGAAATCTTTATTTATTTGAATACTCCTTCGATAAATGTCACTTAAGCTTCTTATCTTCCTTGGTGGACTTGAACTTGCACTTGAAACTGAAGAACTAGATGAGGGTCTGCTTAGTGGATAACCAAATGAAGGGCTTCTTGTTGGAGAGCTAGATGAGGGGTTGCTTAGTGTATTAGTAGCACTTGGAACTAAAACATTAGTGGGCTGCTCATCATCATCAATAATACCACTAGTCAAAACAGATTTTGACTTCTCAATATGGCCTTTTTGATGACCATAAACTACCCCTTCATCAAAAATCACATCTCGAGACATGACGACCTTGTGTGCATTTGGATTAAAGATCCTATATGCTTTGGTATTTTCACAATACCCAAGGAATATGCATGCTTCACTTTTGGGATCTAACTTCTTCCTTTTTTCATCAGGAACATGTGCATAAGCCAAGTAACCAAAAACTCTGAAATGACTTACAGTTGGTTTCCTTCCATACCATGCCTCATATGGAGTGATGCCATCCAAGCTAGAAGTAGGACTCCTATTCAAAATATAAATGGAAGTCCTTACCGCATCAGCCCAATACATATTAGTTAACCTCTTTTTTTGTAGCATGCTTCTTGCCATATTTACCACTGTTCTATTTTTATGCTTAGCCACACCATTTTGTTGTGGTGTGTAAGCAGCTGTGAGTTACCTTCTAATACCACAATCTTTACAAACTTGAAGAAATTCATTTGAACAAAATTCTCCTCCCCTCTCATTCCTTAAACATTTTACATAAGGCCCACTTTTATTTTCAACATGATTTTTAAAATCTTTAAAACAATCAAATGTCGCATCCTTTGTCTTCAAAATATAAACCCAACACATTATTGAAAAATCATCTATGAACGTGAGAAAGTATGAATTCTTACCAATACTTTGAGTCTGCATTGGCCCACAAATATCAGAATGCACCAACTAAAGGGGATAAGTGGCTCTCCATGCTTTGCCTTTTGGAAAATTCATCCTTGAGTGCTTGCCCAAAGCACATCCTTCACACACAACTTTTTGATCATCAATTTTAGGTAGCCCATATACCATCTCTTGAGAAACCATTTTCCTCAAACTAGGAAAATTTACATGGCCAAATCTTAAGTGCCATAGCCAACTTTTGTTATCAATGGCTACACATGCAAAATCATTCTTTTCTTCTCCAAGTTTTAGAGGAAATAATATATTCTTGGTCATGGGAATAGTAGTGACGTGCCTATGCCCATGATTCTTATCAAAATTCTCACTCTTATTGTTTTCAAATACAAGCTTAAAATTATTTTCCATGATTTGCCCAACACTCAACAAATTATGTTTTAAATTTGGAGTGTAGTAAATATCAATCACTTTCTTCTTACCTTCATTAGTTTGTACCTCCATGGTTCCTTTTCCTTCAACTTGCAATGCTTTATCATCTCCAAGCTTGATCTTGGACTTGTAGGAATTGTCAATTGTAGATAGCAACTCCTCCTTGTCGGTCATGTGATTGGAACATTCGGTATAAATAATCCATGTCTCATTCATATTTTGATCAGATTTTCCATATGAAAAAAACAAAATTGATGAGTCCTCCTCCTCACCATAGTGTTCATTATTTCTTCTTCGTCCATGTGATGTTTTCAATCTACAATATTTTTCAAAGTGCCCATACTTGTTACAATAGTAACATTGCTTGTTACTTCTTCCTTGATAGCTACTTCTTCCTCTTTCTTGGAAGCCACCTCTTCCTCTTTCTTGGAAGCCACCTCTTCCTCCTCTTGGAGAAAAACTATCTCTACCTCTTGAAGAAGATCTACCTCTTCCTCTCCATTGGCCTCTTCCTTGGCATCTTCCTCTTGAACTAGATTCACCTTCTTTGGATGAAAAATGCTTTTTCTTCCATTCCCCCAACATTTGGAGTTGAAGAGAATCTCTCCTCATGGGACATTAAGGAACCCATGAGTTGATCATATGTGAGAGTAGTCAAGTCCTTACTCTCCTCAATTACAATGGATACTTGGCTCCATTTGGGTAAAAGTGTCCTCAACACTTTCTTTACAATGACTTCATTATTCACTTCTTCACCAAGAGTCTTCATTTTGTCAACACATGGTTTGGCTCTCATGCAATAGTCTCCAACCTTTTCATTTTCCTTCATCTTGAGATTTTTAAACTCCAATTTTAGAGTTTGCAATCTCACTTGCTTTACTTGAGTGTTGCCTTCATAGCTCTCTTTTAGAGCTTGCCATGCATCTTTGGATGATGCACAACTTGCAATCCTTGGGAAAATTCTCTCATCCAAGGCTATTTGCAAGTAGAATACTACAAGACTATTCTTCTTTTGTGCCTCTCTTGTTGCTTGTTTATCAAAATATGGAACAATACTCCAATCAGTTGGCTTTGTGTAGTCATCCTCCACAATCTCCCAAGAACCTTTGCTAATGAGCAAGTGCTTCATCTTGATTAACCAGTAGTCATAGTTGTCTCCTCGATTGGGACATTAATGTTAGCATTTTCCATTTTTACAAATCAATGTTGTAGCTCCTTCCTTACTCATTGGTGGACTTTCAATCCCAATGATTGTTCTTCAAATGCAGCAGACAACGCTAAATTCCAATGATCACAGAAGCACGTGTTGATGTGCACATCAGTTTTTTTTTATCAAAAAAAAGTTCTTAATATAAAATGAACAAGCTTAAGCTTGACATTGTAAAACCCTACGTGTGCAGGGATAATAAAAGGGATCCAAAGAGGGCAGTTTCCTTATGAAAAAATCAAATTAGCACAGAGCCAAGAAAACTGAGGATTTGTTCAATGATCTCCTTTTTGGCCTCCGCACACATTATTTTATGCGGTTTCCTACCTCTGAGAAACCTCATATTTATAACTTCTACCATTTTAACATCTCTCACCCCACACCATAAATTTGATAATTAAGAATTTAAGATATCCAATATTTACAAACCGAACAAGAAGTTAAAATGTTAATTGAATAACACGATTTGTCTATCAATGACAAATCCACTATGTGACAGAAATAGTAACCATAGTCATCTCTAGCATTCAAGGGCAGCGTTTATACTCTCGAAAACTTTATGGGTGCGGCAATAACCAAAGCAAGTAATTCTCTCTCAATAACACCTCTCTTTGATGGTGGGCCCACCAAAATTTTGAGTAGCAAAGGAACGTTTGCAGATGAACAGTCTTCTGATGCACAACATAGCAAAATCTTAAACAAAAACTAGCAAGGTTTCTCTCAAACCTGAATCTAATACTACATGTGAGCTAGAATTAGTCTGAACTGATTAATTCATGATAATCCATTACAATATATAGCTTGGGAATGTAACTGACGAATCTCCCAAGTGGGTAAAAGATAAATATATGAGAATCAAATGTTCTCAACATCACACCAAACCACCTAAATATTACCTATTACAACTGGAGATATTCACAGGGAATATTACCCCATGAAAATAGAAAACACACTAATAATAGAAATCAATCAAACTCCAATAGGTATTAAAGGATTACTTTATTTATTTATATTCTTTCTTAAAACAATTTAATAATATGATATTGTTGTTGAATTTTTATGCAAAATATCTAGGAAATGATAACATCATAAGAAAATGGATTACACTTTAAATTATTTTAAAAAATAATTGTTTATTTGTTTTTGAGAAACATATGGACAACAGGTATTTTAGGGTAATCATTGTGGGTTTATATGAAGATAACTCTCTTAATTTCATCAAAAAAGTTCACTTGCTTGTCTCTGGTTCCTATTAAGGTATTGGCTTCCCAAGTGTTAGTTGATAAACTTACAATTATTGAAGTTATAATCCCTAAAAACTAAGGTTTAATCGTTTTTATTCAAATTTTAGAGCTGTACATATTGCTTTCAGAATTGAAGGACACAAAAACCCATTATAATCATTGTATATTCATCTAATGATATTAAGGAGCATCGAACTGCCCAAGACTCACTTTCTTGTAATCATTTTTTGACACGTTAATAGAAGTCATGGTTAATTTTATCATCCCTTATTTAACTTGTTTCTAATTCCTAGTAATGTATTTGCTTGGTTATGTTTACTAATTTTAGGATGGTGTGTTTCATGTTTATTTTACACTTGTTGTAGTCGAAATTAGGGATTTCATTCTTTAGTGGATCATCACAATAGCTTAGGTATAATTTTCTATAAAGTATTTATTTTCCTATTTTACTTTCATTGCAATTTCTTTCCCTGTAACCCCCTTGGCCTTAGCTCATGGAGGTCTCTATGCATCAAGGATTAACTCCAATGAGGAGTTTACCTTGATTAAAATTCTATAGGTTGACCCACAAGTGATATTTCATCTGCAACACTTCCTTCTATTTTCTCCTACACAAGGCACAGGTGCATTTGTCTTGTTAGGCCCCCAACCCAGGTTGGTGTGTTCATTCAGAGACGATAACAATTTTTTTGGCATACCCAATAAGATGAGCTTCTACATTTATTCCATGAAGATTAAAGAAGTTTGATTATGATTCCGATGAAGGTCATAGTCCACACACTTGAAGAGAAGCACCTAAAAATTCACTTGGTGTCTCTGCTTGATGATTTAGAGTGAAAATAAATAGACTTTGAATAAGTCATCCATTAAAAGATAGAAAAATATTGCAATGGGGGTCTCTATCTCATGATCTTGTTGAAGCAAAATCTCCCCACCTGGAAGTTTCATTATCAAAGAAAAGACCCAAAATTATATGAGCATAAGGCTTATGACCAAAGCCTTTGCCTAAGCCAATCAATAAGAGTTAGTGCCACCACTTAATAGAAGATAAAGGAGGAACTGACGATACAACATGACAGTTGTGTTGCACCATACTCCTAGAATATTTTTATCATAGAATGACAAAGGTCCCCTAATTTCATCCACCCAACATATGGGAACCAATTCCTACCTCAATGCTCAAGTCCTTACCCTACTTCTTGGGAGAAGATGTTGTAACTCTAACATAACACTTATAACACCTGATGAGCTTGTATATTGTGCATTATATTGAAAAATAAAATATAGAATTGAGGCTATTAAAGATTTATTTTTGAAGGAGAGCTTGTGAATGGTACCTTAGTATTACCCCATGATCAATTGAAAGATAGGACTAGTTGGTAGAGCTCCTGGTTAATATATTTGGGGAGAAGGTAGATGGAGTATCTCTCTTGGAGCAAATCATTACAAATACAAAAGATGATTTCAACGTCTTATTCCACAAGACATGGTAAATGATCCTGACAAGATCTGACCACCTTTGGGTATGACTTTTATTTACTCTCTAAAATCTTGTAATTCTACGATTGCCATGATGGTTTGGCCTATGAGATAACCATTAAAGCCAAGAAGGGTCTAATTCAAATAGAAAGGATAGCCCCGAGACCACCTCCACCATTTTTTCCTTCCATTCATCCCTCTTATATCCTTAGCTAACCATATATCCTCCCACCAGTACGACTTATCCTATTGCATATCTAGAGCAAAATCAAGTTTCCTTTCCTCTAGATGCTAAAAAGGATGAATTATTCGAAATTATGAGGACACTCTCCAATGTTGTCACAACCCTAAAGAGGTAGTATAATATCCAAAGGTTTCCCTACCAAAATTATCCAAAGCTTTCCTTCCAACAAGGAAACCCAAGTGTTTGATCACCTCTACATGGATATCATAAGCCTCCATTATTTCCAAAAAGAATCTTGATTATTCTTAGGACTTGATTCAATAGATAGTACCCATGTTGGTCCTATTACAACATATGTCTACAAGCTCAGTTAGGGACTTGGTTACCACCCAAAATAACTACATTGAAGATCCTAGTTGTTGGTTCTATCCTATTCATGTCTATCCTTCTTTCGACTATTATATCATAATTAAATCTCGAGTTGTCAAGAAATCCACTTTTGACCATAATATTGCACATCCTATTTAGTTAAAAGTCCCAATATCGAGTCTGAAACTTATCACTCAGTCTCTAACTATGTCATCAGCTACTGATTTTTCAACTTTCAAGAAAACCTTTGTTATATTGGATGAAGTAGAAGTATATGTTTTGTTAGATAAAATAATTCCCTCAACCTCTGGGAGGTTGTAAGTTTGATTGAATTATAATACATGATCTAAAAGGATGTTCATTGGATACCAAGGGATACCTATCTTGATAGAAGATAGACCTTAGAGGATATAAGTGAACAATCGAAGGACCACTCCAGCACAAGTTTCACCAAAAACTTAGGTCCAAGCAGTCCTAACAATGATAAGAGCTACCCCCAAACCTTTAAGGCAGTCTATTGCAAATCTACCAAGGCCACCTCTTACAATAAAAAGGACTAGACTTTTTACAATGTCAATTATTCCAAAAGACTTTTTTTGTCAAAACCTTCAACGTAATGGAGCACCTAAGTCAATTGTAGTCATGTATCTTTGGGATATCCTATCTATTACATAATAGATGATGAATTTAGAAGAGGTCTTAATGAAGCAAAAAGAGCTGGGTAAATAAGGGACTCTGGTTATGCTATAAATTTTAGGTCCAAATCCCAACAAGCCCAAGCCTATGTCATTCTACCTAACCTTGATCTATGGAGATCAACTAGTACATAATTATATAGTTGAATCAGGGTCCAACACATTCATTATGCTAAAAATAGTAGCAAAGGCACTTGGCCTATCACTAGAGCATACCAACAATAGAGTGGTGTAATTACACAACACTCAAATATCAATCTTTAGGCTCATTCGAGACCTTCCTATGGTACTCCGATAATGCCCTGACTTGATGGTTCATCAAGACATAGTGATGATTGATATTTCAATCTCATTTGGGATATGCCTCTCAAGAGACTTCATTGCTAAGATTGAAGGATACCTATCATTGGACTAGACTCACATGTTACTCCAAACCAGACATGGGACCAAGTTCAAAATCTTGATGGAACCCCTCCACATGTACCATGTAGAGAATATTCCTTTTAAAAAGAGTGGAAAATAGTAAGCCTACTTGGTATAAGAAGAACTATTATACTTTGATTGCTCCATCGATGAAGTGCACCCATACATCCTCAATGACTATCTAGAGAAATAGGCCTCTAAGACATGTAGGTTGGATCCTTACAAGGTCTTTGAGCCAATTGACATGGGTGGTCTATTACTAGGTATTCCTCTATACATTATGTATATATTGTACTTAGCAAAAAAATACAAATTCGAAAAGAATTTTTGGGAAATATTTATGACATAAAGGGATTAAAGGATTGCAAAAGAAAAAACCTATGACAATATCGATTGAAGGAGGATGCTCTCTACATCCAAAACTGACCATTCTATTTAAAAATCATTTTGAATATAGAGATTATACTCAACCAAATCTCAACTGATAGAAGACTCAATCTTGATTTACACCTAGAGGATCATGCCCAAACATCCACCACAAGAATATTCATAGGACATGATGACTAACACCTGGAAAAATGTATGACAAAGAACTAAAAGATAAAATTAGTGCACAACGTGTGTTAATCTAACGTATAAGATTTATCATTGAGATCATTACAAAGCGACACACTTTCCCATTTTAGTAATCATACATGACATCAAATCCCTATTGGTCAAATTTGAATCATGTGATGGTAGCACCATGTTGTTCATTACTCGTTGAAACAATAATTGTAGATTCAATGCTTTGAGGCAAGTGCCATATGTATCAGGAACCAAAAACCATACCATGCATTCATGGAATGTGATAAGGTGGATCTTATAGAGTAAGGAGTTCTACAAATAAAAGGGTAGATAATCATTTCAAAACGTTAAAGTAGACTTGAGTCAAGAAGAGAACGAACCATTTTGTTATCTTTTGATGTTGTATATTAAAGAAAATGTAACCACAAGAAGTAAACTAAGCATGCAATGTTATATCTATGATAATGGCAATATAATAATAAAGTAAATAACTTGAGAAAATTTTGAAATAACTCATGAAATAGCCTTTAATTAAAGCTCGCAAAAATAGAAATTTGATACAAAATGGAGATCTCAAATGATCCATGCTTCATACAACTTCTACATTGTATCTAATCTATCTTGTGCTTCTCTCTATCACTCTCCCTTTATCTCATTTATCAAAGGTATATATATAATGAGACATGACTCTTGGTCTTCCATATTCCTATGACTCTTCATCTTCCTATTCTTAGGATTTGTGTACATGTGGAAAACATGCACATTTACATCATTGCACATTATAATAGTACTTTGTGCATTTATTACATTATATAAAGTAAATACTCAAGCTCTAATCCAAGACAATATCCTAATATAATGATGTACCCAAGATGGTACATTAGCATGTACCAAATAATGTAATATATTCCAATACCCTCATGTATTACATTATTTGGTTATTGAAGACTTTAGTCTTCAATTTGGTCTTCATCCTGGTTCTAGAATCTAATCTCTTCTTTTTTGCTTTATTCAATTTGCTCCTTGTTTGTATCCTAAGCAAGTAAATATTTAGTATCTTCATAAAATATTACCTTTTTTGAGAGAGATTTAACTTCATGTTCATTTGTTGGTTCTTCTAGTTCATGAATTTCTTAAATCTCTTGAACTAAGTATATTTTTTGTTTCCCTTCTCTATATTACAATCGAGGAAAATTCTATTGATTCTAAGAAGTATTTGGATGTTTAAATTATTGTTGATGTGGATTATATTGATTTTTATAGTCTTGGTTTGAATGAACTATTTGAATGGCTTCCAAAATTTGTTTGATTTCCTTAATATTGGTTTCTAGGGTTGAATTTACAATAATTGGTACTCTGTTCTTTCTTTCTGCATACTTGACAATATTTATTATTCCATCTTGATCTTAATTTTGGGGATGAAGCAATATTTTCCTATGGATTATATTTTGAAACTAAGGCATTGTTAGTCATTTCATATTTTACTAAATTTTCCACCTCATATTCCTATAGAATATTGACTAACTCATCAAATGATGTATCTTTACTTAAAATTTGTAAAGATGTAACTAAATGCTTGTAGCTTTTTGGAAGTGCTCTTAGGATTACTTGAACAAGAAACTTATATTCAATAGTTTCTTTTAAGGTTAATAATTTTCCTTGTATATCTACTACTTTCCTTAGAAACAATTCTATACTTTCACCACTATTAACTTTTAGATAATGTAATTGAGTTTGAAGATTAAAGATAGTGGCTTTATTCCTTCCTTCAAAAATCGTGGCTAAATATTTTTAAGCTTCTATAGAAGTTGTTGAACTAATGTATGGTTGTATTTCATCTGTAATTGCAAATGTTATTATCATGAGTGTTTTTACTTCATTTTCTTCAAACTTCTGAATCTCACTATCCCCTATAGTATTTTTAGTTTTGCTCCTTTAAAAATATCTCAAATATTTTCAACTATCAATATTATCCTTACTTTGTTTTTCTATGAAGTATAATTAGGTCCTTTAAGAAGTTGAAATTTTGAAAGTATGAATTTGTTTGTTTCCATAATAACACTTGTAGACTACCTTATATCTCCCTAGTTTTGAATATACTATGGTCTTGATAAAGTGCTTAGCTTTCTTAGTTTTATTTTGAGTTGAATCCCTTTTATCTCCCTAATGTTCAACTTAAATTATTGATCTTATTTATCCTCATGAATGAATAGAAAGCTATAGATAGATTTAATGCAATTTCAATTGGTAATATTTTCTATCTTCAATAACTTTAAAGTTGGATTCCAAATGTAATTTGCTAGCTTTTTGCTAGCTTTTCACTAGCTCTATGCTTTGCTTATTTCAATTTTCAATTGAATAATTTTTAAATTTCAATCATCTAAATTGGTGTTGAACTCTTTATATCTCCCTAATTGGAAATTTATAAATTATGGATATTTGCAAATTTAATGTTTCAATTTCTATGTAGAATTTATTTTCCCTCCAAAATGGTTATTTGCAAATATTTCTTGTGCTTGAGTAAAGTAATTTCAAGTGCTATTCAATTAAATCTATATTTATTCAAAACATTTTTCAAATATTTCAATAATGCATCTAAGGCAATAATATATCAATGCAATTCATTATACCTCCAATGATGTAATTAATCTGAAGCATAAATATTAACTAGTTTTGACCTTAGCAATATTATTTCTTATTCCTCCTTTAACTTTATAAAAATATAATTTTATTTATATAAATCTTAATACCTTCTTGACTTGGATGTGTGCTAAGTATGAGGTCCATTTATCCTTTGAATCCTCTGCAACTTGCACTTGTAATAGAGTGTTGTTCACTCTTCCATATTCAATGATTATGACACAACATTAATTACACTCCCTTTTGGTGCCTTCATTGTTGTTGAAAAACTTCAACGTGTTATTGGTTAAGTTATCCTTCCACTCTGCTATTGGTTTCATTTCACTGTATTGCACTATGTTCTCTTGGATTACGTTCTAATTGCATGAATAAGTATGAGACGTGTCACTCATGCAAGGCAAAACATTTCTCTTTCCTTGGAGTTTTCTTTTGCATTGTGACACTTGATGGTAAAACTCTTCACCTCCTTGTCCTTTCAAGTGATGGTTGTAGAGCAAAAAAGATGCATCTAGCAAAGGGAAATAAGTTGCATATATTGATTTAAGCATTCAAAAGCGACATTTAATGTAAATACGATAAAAATATATTCAAGAAATGGGATCCTTTTATATTAATCAACTTGTCAAATTCATGGTTACAATGTGTCTCCTTGAGGTCTCTGAATTGATACAAACATTACAAGGTGTCTAAGGATATAATCCTTCCAATGACTCATATGCGCTTCAAGGCCTTCCTCGCACTCACGAATTGAAGAGTGGGTTTTCGATACCATTGCGATGATCTATATGTATACAAATTTGTAGCTCCTTCATTGTGCACTAAAATACCTAGATCTACACACAAAGAACTCAAATTTGTTAATAGCATATGTGGATTTAAATGAAATCGAAGTGATGCATGCAATAGTGAATATAAAATGTGAGAAGCATAATAGAAGGTGTAAAACTACTTAAAATTGCACAAAAACATAGTATAATATATATGTTCTACTCTAGAAATGATCTATGTTGAAACAAAAAGAAAATTAGATGCAGAATCTATGGTCATCCCTAGGTGTTACACTTGGGATTGTTAATCGCCTTGGGGTGGGACGACCACCAAATCTAGTGGTTTTTTCCTCCAATTCTTCTGGCATCTGGTTCAAACTATTTCTAAGGGTGTTTTCATTGAATTTTGTGATCTAATTAATTGGAATGGATGGGTTTTGGAATGGATTTACGTATTTGGGATGACTTGGAATCCTCCTTCGATTTATGGAAAATTCAAGGTAAAACATATGGTCAAAAGAGGATTGAATCTCGATAGCACTTCATGGCAAAATATTGTAAAAGACTATTTTTTGAATTGGGTGGATTAGCTCCAATTTATAGCTCAAGAGAGCACAAGGTTGAATGGGAAAGTTTGGCCATGCAAGGTAAGAACCATTTATCAAAACCTTACCATGCATTGGGTGGGAGAAACCTCCAATTCGGGCCTCCAATTTGCAGCTTGTGATTGAATTGATGCACCCTCAATCTATCATAAATCAATGGGTGGGATAAATGGTAGAATTTGATTGCCATTTGTCCTGCCCTTAAATTTTTGAGAGTTTAGGGGCTTGGTCATCCTACCTAGGGTTGGATATTGGTGGTCGTCCCATCCAGGGATGGATGTTGGTGGTCATCCCTGGGTGGTACGACCATGAACTGGTGGTCATCCCAAGGTAGTACGACCATGGTTGCATGGTCCAAAAATTACCAAAAGTGGGGTAGAACTTTCCAAAAGTTGTAAGGACCATTATTTAACCCCTGACGATTGACCAAGGGGGTCATATGGTGCTAATAAGAGTGTGTCTTGGCAATCTAATCAGATTGACACAATTTTAGTGTCTATAGGTGCCCCTTTTTGGGATATGTTGTGTGAAATAGAGTGTAGAGCAAAAATAGATGACTAAATTGTCAACTGATTAAGGTTATTTAGTAACCTAACCAAATTTATATGCCCCTATAGTGAAAGAAGCATACATTCTTGGAATCCTTTCTTTTGAAATATTTGAAGGATTTAATTTTGGTAAACCTTTCAGCCACACTATAAGGACAGGTTTAGTCTTAGGGCATACTTGGTCTTGGTTCCTTGTTTCGCTTATAAGACTATTTTGGGAGTCATACCAAGGCTTCAAGGAGATAAAGACTTTTGTTTTGTGGAATTTGTGCTTAATTATGTGCTCCAGCGTGGGCATAAAATTATCTTTGGCAATAATTCTTTTGAATGTATGCAAGTTGCACTTTTGAGTGTTGATTTTGATTATGAATTTGTAATTATGACTACCCCCTTAATAAATGAGTCAATGAGGGAATTACCAGTAATGAAAGTGACTAGTTGTTTGACCAATATGACTTTATTGGGGTTCCTTCAGCTTTACCCATTGTGAATTTTATCAATTTTGTTAATATTTTGGTGGTTTTTGATGATATGTCATGGAAGAAAGGAAATGAATACCTCTTTCTCATGGAGCAGTCCAATCACAATGACCTTCTTGGGGATTGACATGGATACTTTTCAATTCATCAATGAATAATTTGGTTCAAATGGCCTTATGGTAATTTACTCATCTTGCCATATAACATGAAGCGCAAGTTGCTACAACAATCAATTTTATAGGGTAAATAAATGAATACGAGGCTCACTTGATATTTTTGATGATTATTTGTTTTTTTTTTTTCTTAATTTTTTTTTTTTATGATGAGCAAAGATATGCATTTATGTCTGTTTATTGGTTTCTTAATGGAGATTGATTGAAATTTATCAGTTATGTTAAGATTTTGATGGTTTTTAAGCCTTTTTATTTGCTTTTTCTTATGTTTTTTTGGTGTTTTTTGGTGGTCTTCCTAGGGTGGTACTATTGCAACTTTCATGGTCATCCCAGGTGGGACGATCACCAAATTTGGTGAGCGTACCATCTTGGGTGGCCATGCTTATTCTAGGGATATTTAAGCTTATAATTGGCAAAATGAGGCTTCTTTGCACACTTTTGACTTGGCATATTGAGAGGAGAGTGATTTTGCAAAGCAAAGTGCTATCAAAACCATCCCATAGTCACCATGATCCAGCCTGTAGACTCAACGAGCAGCAGAGCTTATGCAAGACGGGTAAGGGCTGAATTTGCTACTATCCTTTGTTAATTTTGGAAATGTAATTATTTTTGTGTTTGCCAATGAAACACACTAAATATCAGTAAATGAACCTCATTAGTGGTAATATTTATTATTTTATGCTTTACTTCATGTTTTTTTGCAATTTTGTTTTATTTTTTTGTATTTTTATGAGTTTTTTTGATGTTTTTTAGTGGTCATCCCTATAGGTAGGGAGGCCATTTTTTGAGCATTTTGGGGGCCATCCCTGGGTGGGGTAGCCACTGCTGGTCGTCCTTGGGTGGGATGGTTACCAATTTTGTGGTCATACCTGGGTGGGATGACCATGATTTTAAAATAAAAAGATGTTTTTTTTAGGTGTTTTTTCTTTTTTAAGCTTGCTTACCCCTACCAGGTGATCAAGAGCCGATATCAAATTTTGGCTCTCTTTCAGACCACTAGGGACCTAATGATAGAGGATGACTAGAAATGGATTGATTCCATTGGTCTCAAGCAAGTGACATGGTTAAATCCAGTGATGAGAGACAGAGCCTATCTGATGGCTTTGATAGATCTGTGGGACCCTCACATAAACACTTTCTACTTGCTGACTAGGAAGATGACAGTGGCGTTAGAGGACATCTACCAAATTTTATGTATTTTTATAGAGTGGCATCCTATTATATCTACTCATTAGGATCTTAGAGACTATTTTGTAGAGGTATTTCAAATAGGACTGGAACGAGGTATTACGAGACTTGCCTAGTGGAGGTATCCTAGTGGAGCTAGGTATGATGGAAAGGTCTTGATTAGGAGACATGCCTTGTTGATAATGCTTATATCCAACATGTTACTGCCAAACTCATCAAGATCCAGGTTCCCTTGGAATATTTTGAATATGGTATTTTCACTTGGAGTGCATCATATAGAGGTTGTTAGTGATGGCATGGGGCACTACTTTGCTAGCACAACTTTATGATAATTTGTACGAGATCCATTGTCATGGCTAAAAAGGATTGGGCTATAGCTTTCTATTACAGGTGTGGGAATGGTAGAACATTGCCATGGATCGATCGTAGGGACTACAATGGATGATGTAGGCACAACTCATGGATGTGGATATAGGATATGGTATCATTTTGAAATGGTACTAGGAGAGGGGTCAGAACTATCATTATATATATATGATTGATCACTATACAGATTCATTTGCATGGCTTAGGGTAGAGGAGGTTACCTGAAGACCATACAGAGGTTGTCTAGCATAGATTGAGGTTGAGGTGTAGCTTTTATAGTTATGATGAAGGATATGGTTAGTTGGTAAACACAAGACCAAGCAAGAGTATTTCCCATATGCTCGAGTGATGTGATAGTTTGGGCTATTCTAGGGGTTGCCTAGTGAGCTAGTGATCTATCGGTGTTGTGTGAATGAGAGAACACTTACTTGGCCTATAGTGGAGGTAGTTTAAGAGGAGATAGATATTTTAGAGTTCATCTCTAAGTGAGATGATGTAAATACCATAACAAAGTATGAATCCTGGTGGTTGATGCACCAGGGTGAGGGGAGGGACCGCTAGGAGGTGGTACAGATGCGATGACAAAGGAGGCTCATGGGGAGGCTCCAGATGAGGTTCCAATTAAGGCTCTAGATGAGGAGGAGTTAGACTTAGTTGAGTGACATGACAAGAAGATATACTCAAGGGAGTGACATGTGTATCACCAAAAATATGATGAGTGGATGGATAACATGGGTATAAGGGGTCAGCAGGAGAATTATGATGACAATGATTTTTATGAGCAGGGAGTGTAGGTATAGTTGGTAGCACACACGATGGAACAATTTTTGAGCTACAACATGAGTTGATCGGAGGGATATAGGAGTGGATGGAATACACAGAGGAGAGGGTTATCCTATAGGTACAAGTGTAGACTAATCAATAAAATATTGAGAGGTAGGCAATAGTGATTGAGGGGCAGGTGGTAGAGCTAGCTTCTTTTTGGTCATAGGTTAGAGCAGGGAGCTCAAGCCAGGGGGAATTGGGTAGTGATGAGATATCTAGGCTACGAGGGAAGGTGACATAGATCTAGACTTTATTGGATGACTACCAGGCTTATTGTCGAGAGGAACTATCATTAACACAGTATTTGGAGGATGAGCTATCGTGCCTTAGAGGGTGCTTACCCATTTGTCCTACTTCTGGTGGGTCCCATATGAGTAGGAGGAGTGGTGCGAGGTGGTAATATACAAGGATGGGGCCTCCTAGCTCCACGAGGAGATCATATAGGGTAGGGGGTAGCAAATATGGGAACTCTATATGAGTGATGATTGAGAGTGGTGGTGAGACTCATGGTGTCGGTCCTATGTGACCATGGATTTTGAGACTCTATGGTTATTTTTAAATTTTGGGAGTGTGAGGTATGAGACCCACTTTATTATAGCCTATAGGTATTTTTTGGATTATGATGTAGCTTTTTATCCCATATATATATATATATATATGAGTTTTTCTATTGTTATCATGTGTTTCCTTACTATTTTATTAGATGTATGAGATGCTTATGTTTACTTTACTGATGCTTTTATGAATGCTTATCATGGATGCATATATTGTAATATGATGTTATTTGATGATTTGTACATGTGTGTATGCATAATGAAATGGATGCTTTGTTAATCTGTACTGATGAATTATGAATACTATTTGACACACTAGATGTTAGCACCATAGACTATACAAAATTCATTTATTCATTTTTAATGTTATCATAATATTATGTAATGGACTGTGAAAATGTAAATTGACAAATAGATAATAAAATTATATGGAATGGAATGAATAGTAATATGTTATAGAATATCCTTGAGGTTTTCATGAGACTCAAACACTCTAGTGAACTAATCAAAAGTTATATATTAACCATGCAAGATTTTTTTGCAAGGTATAAATCTACTAGGATGACCAAGATATTCAATATCCTTGTGTGTGCATGTGAGTTCATTGCTATAATAACGCATAAATTTACCCCAGTGCCAAACACAATTTATGCAACCCCTTTGTACTGAATATCACCTTACAAGTATCATGATCCTAAGTTTTGTACATAGTTGGATTATACCATAGGTAATACAGACTACCAAAATCTATCTCATCCATAAATTGACATTGGTTTGTACAAAATAAGGTCACTAATATGACAAACATATCATCATGCATAAGGATACCATCTTTTCCAAGAAGCATTGATGCCACCCAACCTGTAATGAGGATCACCTCATGGTTGTCGAATACTAAGAATTCCAAGGATTCAAGTTCAGTACTCCCTTATTTTCTTTTATTTTTGAATTTCTCCAAGGATTTTATCATTTTTTTTTTGTGAGCAAGGGATTTTGGTAGTGGTGAGAACCACTATTTATTTTAATTTTTGCTTTTCTTAATGAGCAAGGTAAACTTTTTTCTTAAGATAACAAGGACCACTTTGTAGGTTTCATTTTTCCTTGTGTAAAATCTTAGATTTATTAATGTGAGAATGTGTTGATATTATGACATATACAAGGTATAATCAAACCAAGAATCTACCTTCTAAAAATCAGGATAGATTTCTACAAAATTTGAAAAGAAAACTAGAGACAGTTGAGTGACCAAAAACCCTAATGACACCTTATAACAATTGAATGGTGAAGGGAAACAGACACAAATATGAAAGGTGGGAAATGTGGATGGAAATTATATTTGTAATGTAGATGGGTATTAATACTGAATTTTGAAAAAGTTGATTTTGAAGGATGGCTAGTGTATGGACCTAGTGCTAAACATGTATGAGCAACTCTAGAATGCAAAATGCAATGATGGGTATGCTTAATGCAAGTGATTGTATAATGTAGTGATATGAAATGTAATGCAATATTTTTGTATTTTTGTTATTTTAATGATGTTTTTGGATTTTTATTAATATATATACATACATTTGACCAATAGGCTTAGTGGATGCCATTGGGGCTTTTTGGATGACCAAAGGGTTTATGGGTACCTTTGGGGTTTTTTTTTTTTGGGTGACCAAAGGGTTTAAGTACCTTTAGGGATTTTTAGGTGACCAAAGGTTTTATGGGTACCTTTGGGGATTTTTGGGTGACCAAAGGGTTTATGAGTACC
Source organism: Wollemia nobilis (assembly GCA_028583015.1). Taxonomy (NCBI): domain Eukaryota; kingdom Viridiplantae; phylum Streptophyta; class Pinopsida; order Araucariales; family Araucariaceae; genus Wollemia; species Wollemia nobilis. Next base: position 1,951,003 of record JAQPPZ010002969.1, on the reverse strand, counting down.
TTTGGGGCTTTTTGGGTGACCAAAGGGTTTACGAGTACCTTTGGAGCTCTTTGGTGACCAAAGGATTTATGCATACCTTTGGGGATTTTTGGGTGACCAAAGGATTTATGGGTACCTTTGGGGATTTTTGGATGACCAAAAGGGTTTATGAGTACCTTTGGATATTTTTGGATGACCAAAGGGTTTATAGGTACCTTTGGGGCTTTTTGGGTGACCAAAGGGTTTATGGGTACCTTTGGGGCTTTTTGGGTGACCAAAGGGTTTATGGGTACCTTTGGGGATTTTTGGGTGACCAAAGGATTTATGGGTAGCTTTTGGGCTTTTTGGGTGACCAAAGGGTTTATGAGTAGCTTTGGGGCTTTTGGGGTGACCAAAGGGTTTGTGGGTACCTTTGGGGATTTTTGGTGATCAAAGGGTTTGTGGGTACCTTTGGGTCTTTTTGAGTGACCAAAGGGTTTATGGGTACATTTGGGGCATTTTGGGTGACCAAAGGGTTTATGGGTGCCTTTGGGGCATTTTAGGTGACCAAAGGGTTTATGGGTACCTTTAGAAATTATATCTATGGATGGATGATCTCCGTTGGATGGGTGATTGGGTCTATAGACAAGAGGATGTTGCAATACTTATGGGGGTGGCTGTGGTGGAGGTGGAATGATTGAAGGTGGTCGATGTGAAAGAGGGCATGCTTGCTCCTAAAATGGTAGAATCTATCACCAAATGGAATGTGGTAATGGGAAAACATGTAGATAGAACTCTTCTTCATCATATAATGGGATGACATGTTCATATTCTTCATATAGACTAGGGAATTTAATAGATACTACATTATAATATGAATCATCATCAGTTGTCCATTCATAAGGATACCTCGATCCTCTTCCTCATTTTTAGATGGAAGAGTATGTGAAACTTTACCTTCTTCATAAGATCGGGTAAAATCGTGAGTTATCCTTTGATATATCATAGTTGTAGGAAATTAATCCCCCAAAGAGTGAACATGATTAGGATTAGCATAAGGATCGTGTGAAGAACACAAGCTTATATTGAGAGGGGGGGTGAATAGTATAAGACAACTTTTTACTTTTCTTTCCAAATAAATATTATGCAATGTATAGATAGCAATATCAACAACAGTAATCAAATAAATGCACAAATCACCACACACAATAGAGACACCAATTTAACGTGGTTCACCCAAATATGGCTACCTCCACGAAGAAAATATTTCTTATAATTTTTTCTCAAATAATCTCTTGGGAATCCTTTACCTACAATTTTTATGGACCTATGTGCAAATGATATATTGATACCCTAAATCAAGTTCATGGATCTTTATCCACATTATAAATTCTACTTTACTCTGGATGATGATCCTCTACAAGACTATTGCCTCCACTACACTAGCTTGTGGATTTGTCTCTACTGAAGACTCTTATTCCCACTTAGAAGACTTGTTATCACTGCCCTGGCTAATGGATCTCTATCCACTATAGACTATTGTCCTCTATAATCTATCACCTACAAAGCTCTATATAAAATTTGTACTAAACATAGTCCTTTAGTCTAGCACAAATTTGCTCAATATCTATCTTTGGTCTGGCACAAACCTGTTCCTCAAATCTACACCAAAATTTGCTCAATAAGTTCACTCAGAACTTTATTAAATCTACTCAACAAGTCCACTCGGAACTTGCTCAAATCTACTCAACAAGTTCAATTAGAACTTTCTCAAATCTACTCAACAAGTCCATTTAGAACTTGCTCAAATCTGCTCAACAAGTCCACTCAAAACTTGCTCAAATTTGCTCAATAATTCCACTCAAAACTTGCTCATATCTGCTCAAGTCCACTCAAAACTTTCTCAAATATGCTTAAAAAGTTCACTCAGATCTTTCTCAAATATTCTCAACAAGTCCACTCAAAACTTGCTCAAATATGGTCAACAAGTCCACTAAAAACTTGCTCAAATATGCTCAACAAGCTCACTCATAACTTGGTCAAATATACTCAACAATATCACTCAGAACTTGCTCAAATCTGCTCAACAAGTCCACTCAAGACTTGCTCAAATATGCTCAACAAGTCCATAAAAAACTTTTCCAATCTGCTCAATAAGTCCTCTTTAGGACTTAACCAAATATGTGTTGTAAGCTTCCACAAAAATGTCACACAAAATCAGTCGACATGTCTTCTCAAATACTTGTCTCAAAACTACCTAAAAAGTCCACACAGAACTTGCCCAATCTCATAGAAACATACAAAGAATTTTTAGAGACTCAATATGTTCTACACTCAATGCTCAATCACTTTCTCAACTCAAATCAGAATATAGAATAGTTTTTTTTAAGGAACTTGAACAATCACTTTACACATTCACTTGACTAGGCTCAATCAACTCTACTCAACCAATCACTCAATGAAACACCCCTTTCTCACAAACCCTAGTCTAAGCAGATAACCACCAACTCAAAAAAATTTCAACAATTCTCAAAATCAAATCTCACATAACAACGATACTCATGCTCTTTTCAAACCCTAGTTCAAGTTATTTGCACAACAACTCACTTCAAAAAAAATGCTTATAAAACAATCTTCACATAACAATGATACTCATGATCTTTCAAAAACCCTAACTCAAGTTCTTCACACAACCAATGGCTTCAACAACAATGCTTATCAAACAAGGTTTTAACAACAACTCTTTATTCTAGAAAACCTTGAAGCATTAACTCAACACACTCAATAGGAAATGTTAATCAAGTCATTTTCACTCCAAACTTATTTTCCAGAAAATAAATCAATCAACTCAACTATGGAAGAATGTTCTCATACCTTTTTATTAAATATGAAGGGACATCATAATTCTGTCACAACCACAAACACTTCTATGTCAAAATCAAAGAGGTTAGAAGATAAATATTTCTCACAATATAATGTAAATACTCAATTACACCTTATCACTCCACCTTTCAAAAACAACCATCAACATACATAAAATATTTATCCAATAACACCTTATAAACTCCCAACTAAAATAAACTTAACATCCACTAAAATTAAATCAAACCTCTTTAATTTAATTTAATGGCAAGAGAAACTTTGACAAAAATTAAATCTACTTTATTTATAATTCCAATGATATAAATCACTCAAAAATAAAACAATATCTCATTAATCCTTGTTACTCCATAATAATATAAATTAATTATCAAATAAACAACCTTTCACAAACCCTTATAACTCCAAAATAATATAAAAAAATAAGCATTTTTCACAAACCCTTAGAACTCCAAATTAACCTTTGTAAAACCTTAGGCAAATAAAGATTTAATTATCAAAAATTACCTTCGCCACTAGTCGGTTTCGAACCCACATTCTCTACCTTCGTGAGTGCTCTAGCCATGACTTTGACTGTCGCATGCGCTAGACGCACGGTTAAGATTTTGGATGCACTTCATCCCCTTTGTCCTCGGATGGTGCTCAAAGGAGAACATGCAAAAGACTTCCCTTGGCACTCAATACACACACCACTCCACGTGAATCGATCATGGGCTCCTCAACTCCCAACGCCTTCGTAAAATATGCGTTGCTAATGGACCACTGTGTCCTTTGTGTTTCAACCAATATGCTCTTCCCCTTATGTCTTTCACCTGGCACTAAAGACAAGTGAAATCCTTGTCTTCTTCCTCAATGAACAACGATTGCACAAAAATTTTCCCACTTTGTCACATGTAATAAAAATGTTGAGGGGTAAGTTTTGAATGCATCTTTGGCGTTAATTTATACACAAATTCGCTTTATTTCTTAGACGTTGGTGCTCCCACTTATTTTATGATGTCAGTGCTTTCCAACCTTTATAATTTATAAATTATTTAAATTCTAGGGAATTTAAATTTTATAAATTATATTTATAAAATTTAACTTTAATGAGATTAAATACTTCCTTGGGTTTAAAATTAAACCTTAATTTGTAAATTATTCTTCCACCATGGGTCTTTTAAAATATTAATTGTCATCTCAAATCTGTGAGGAGACTTTTATATCCTCATAATGATTTTAATAAAACCATTTAATCTTCCACCATGTGTTTATCATAAACTCTCATCAAACATTATTTTACCAACTTTTTCTTCAACTCTTTGCATTGTTCCTAGTGCTATTGATGGTTTGCTCCACGATATTAATGACGAATCTTCACCTTGACATCAATGAAAACTAAATGAGCTCAAAATTTGCAACAATATGCCCCTTTGTCATTAATGGCAACCCAAATTCTTTTAACTGAAAACTTGACCTTTCCTTTGTTCTGCTCACCCTGGCTCAATGCTCTCTCAAATATTAAATCTTTCTCCCTTACTCAAATCTCTCTCCCTTTGACATCAATGGAAAATGGTTACCTTTGGGGCTCAGGGCTAAGAATTAGCCTCTTAGCTTAGCCCTTATCCCACCTCCTCATTAGGTGGTTAATTTCGGGCTAGGGTTTTTTTTCTCCAAAAAAGCATTGTTCTTTACCTTTATCCTCTTTTCTTCTTATCTGAAAATTCTAATTCATTTGACTATTTCTATCCATTTCCATGTTCCTGTCCATGTCTACATCCCTATCCCTATTCCTGTTCATGTTCATGTTCTTGTTCTTGTCCATGTCCATATTCCTGATCTTGTTCCTTTCCTGTTCCTGTTCATATTCATATTCTTGTTCTTGTTCTTGTTCATACCTATTTTTGAAATGTTTCCTCTACACCACTTTTTTATGTGACCATAATTATTGCACTTATAACACTTAATGTTATTATTCCTTGGAGGTGCAAATATCTTAGAATTTCTCCTAGTGAAGCCATATCCTCTTCTATCATGAACCCTGCAATTCCTTTCCTTGTGACCAAATTGATTACATGAGTAAAAATAACCATGGAAAATTTGTCTGTTCTCATATTCCTGTCTTTTCTATGTCTTGCATTGTGAAGCCATGTGTCCAAACCTATGATATGAAAAGCATATTCCATTGAATTTTCATTGTATTGACCTCATTGGTCTCCTAGTCTCTTTTGACCTATTCTAATTGTTGTTCCATCTGTATCTTCTTTGGGCATTGTTCCTATATTTGTTGAACTCTCTATTATCCTTATATGTATTACTTTATTTTACACTATATTATTCTAAAGTATCTTCATCTGAAGTGTCTTCTCCTCCAACATTTGAGGTTGACTCTCGTTCCCATTTCTTTTGAACCTGTTCAAATACAAGACCTATTTTGCTTGATGTAGTCTTTTGTGTCTTGATGAATTTATCCAAGTTCTTTGAGCTATTTTTAAATCCTTTCATCTTGACCTTGGAGTCTTCTAACTCTTCTCTTAGTAGTGCCACTTCTTGTGCTAACTTCTCACATTCTAATATCTTTGCTTCTAACTTATCTTTGAACCTCTTTGACTTAGCCTTTAATTTTTATAAATCCTCTATAAGCAATATTCTCTCTTCATCATATTCTTGAAACTGAATTTTAAGTTTAGAGTGTTTCTTTCTTACCTTCTTTACCATGTCAAGGGCATAAATAAGTTCTCCCTTGAGATCATAACCATTCTCTTATGAATATTCCTCTATTTGTTTACCTTTGTCCACATCTTAATTTTCTATTGGCTTGTCTTCTATACGATCACTTACTTATTCTTATAATGCTATTAAATTATTTTCATATGGTCCTCAAAGTGCATCCTCATAGTCATTATCACTAAAACTATAACCATCCCTTGTACAATTATCTTTAAGATGTCCAAAGTTACCACATCTAAAACACTTGAGAAATGTTGGAGTCATTTTCTTAACTTGCTCTTTTTCTTCAATCATAAATAGGATTTCATCTCTATCATTGTCTGAAAAGCTAGCATCATTATCACTTGAGTACTTACTTGCCTTATCCGCATAGTAGCTCCTTTTTTTTATTTGAAAGAACTTCTTTCCTTACCTGCTTTGTCCATCCTTGCTTTTCTTCTGGTGCTTATATATTTATGTTTCCCTGTTCTCGTGATCCTATTTTTCTTCACCATTGTTGTTCTTAGGTTCTTGACAATTTTTTGTAAAATTTCCAAACTTTCCATAATTGAAACACTTAACAGATCTTAGATCTCTGGATAATTTGAAATATTTTCTATCATAATTAGATTCTTCATAATTGTATGACTCATTGATTGATTTTGAATTCTTACCCTTTGTTTTCTTGATTTCTTTGAATGTTGCTTCCTTATGGGGAATATGATCTTTTGTTCTTATATCAAAAGTTGTAAGCATACCAAGCAACTTATCTCTTGTCAAAAAATCATCATCCATTGACACTTCTATAGCTAAAACCTTTTCAATGAATATTTTTGGAAGGGTTCTTAAGACATTATCACAAACATCTGATTCATCAATATTCATTCCAAGTCCTTGCATATCATTAACATCATCAATTCGAAGTAGATAAGCACTAATATTTTCCTCATAATTCATTCTTAATGCTTCAAATTGTCCTTTGAGATTTTGTATCTTTGATTTCTTGACACTTTTATCTCCTTCATATATACCTTGCAATTTATCCCACATTTCTTTTGCAGTTCTACAATGCATAACTTTCATATACTTTGTTCTATGCAAACCTCTCAAAAGGATATTTATTGCTTTTGAATTGTAGTGCTATAGTAGCTTACCTTCCTTATCTATAGGAGGATTGATTAAGGGATCGTATCCAATATCAACTGAATCCCAAAATTCATTGCCAAGTGCCATTAGGTAAATCTTCATTCTCATGCTCCAATACATATAGTCACTTCCATAAAATACTAGTGCTGAATTATCTGAGGACCCATTCTTAGAATACATTGTGTTCTTGATATATTTTCTTTCAAGCTATTAAAATATTATGAAGGAACCTGATCTTATACCAATTGAAGAACACAATCTTATACTGAGAGGGGGGGTGAACAGTATAAGACTATTTTTTACTTTTCTTTCCAAATCAATATTATGCAATGTATAAATAGTAATATCAACAACAGTAATAAAATAAATGCACAAATAACCACACACAATAGAAACACCAATTTAATGTGGTTCACCCAAATATGGCTACCTCCACGGAGAAAATATTTCTTATAATTTTTTCTCAAATAATCTCTAGGGAATACTTTTCCTAAAATGTTTATGGACCTCTATCCAAAGGAGATGTTGATCCCCTAAATCAAGTTTTTGGATATCTATCCATAGGATAACTTCTTCTCCTCTGCTCTGGTTGGTGATACTACCTCCACTACATTGGCTTGTGGATATATCTCCACTAAAGACTCTTGTCCCCACTTAGAATACATGTCCTCACTACCATGGCTGATGGATATCTATCCACTGTATACTACTATCCTCTCTGCTCTGTCACATCCAAAGCTTTATCTCAAATCTACATGAAACACAGTCCTCTGATCTAGCACAAATCTACTTAATATCTATCTCTGGTCTGGCACAAACTCATTCCTCAAATCTACACCAAAATCTTCTCAACAAGTTCATAAAAAAATTGCTTAAATATTCTCAATAAGTCCACTCAAAACTTGCTCAAATCTTCTCAACAAGTCCACTCAGAACTTGCTCAAATATACTCAACAAGTCCACTCAGAACTTGCTCAAATATTCTCAGCAAGTCCACTCAAAACTTTCTCAAATTTACTCAACAAGTCCACTCATAACTTGCTCAAATTTGCTCAACAAGTCCACTCATAACTTGCTCAAATCTATTCAAAATTCCACTCATAACTTGCTCAAATATGCTTAACAAGTCCACTCAAAAATTGTTCAAATTTGCTCAATAAGTCCACTCAGAACTTGCTCAATTCTACTCAACAAGCGCACTCTGAACTTGCTTAACTCTACTCAACAAACTCACTAAGAACTTGCTCAAATATGATCAAAAGTCCACTCAGGACTTGCTCAAATATCCTCAACAAGTCCACACAAAACTTGTCCAATCTACTCAATAAGTCCTCTCTAGGACTTAACCAAATCTGTATTGTAATCTTCCATAAAAATCTCACACAAAATTAGTCCACAACTCTTCTCAAAGACTTGTCTCAAAACTGCTTAACAAGTCCACACAAAACTTGTCCAATCTCATAGAAACATACAGAGAATTGTTAGACTCAATATTTTCTACACTCAATACTCAATCACTTTTTCAACTCAAATCAAAATATAGAATAGTTTATTTTAAGGAATTTGAACAATCACTTTATACATTCACTTGACTAGGCTCAATCAACTCTACTCAACCAATCACTCAATGAAACATCCATTTCTTACAAACCCTAGTCTAAGCATATAACCACCAGCTCAAAACATTTCCAACAATGCTCAACAACAAATCTCACATAACAATGATACTCATGTTCTTTTCAAACCCTAGTTCAAGTTCTTTGCACAACAACTCACTTCAACAACAATGCATATAAAACAATCTTCACATAACAATGATAATCATGATCTTTGCAAAACCCTAACTTAAGTTCTTCACACAACCAATGGATTCAAAAACAATGCTTATCAAACAATGTTTTAACAAAAACTCTTCATTCCAAAAAATCTTAAAGAATTAACTCAACACACTCAATAGGAAATCTTAATCAAGTCCCTTTCACTCCAATCTTATTTTCCAAAAAATCAATCAATCAACTCAACTATGGAAGAATGTGCTCATACCTTTTTATTGAAATGAAGGGATATCATAAATATGTCACAACCAAAAACACTTAAATCCTTAATTTTTAAATTATTCTGCCACCGTGGGTCTTTTAAAATATTAATTGTGATCTTAAATGTGTGAGGAGATTTTTATATCCTCATAATGATTTAATAAAACCATTTAATCTTCCACCATGGGTTTATCATAAACCCTCATAAAACATTATTTTACCAACTTTTTCTTCAACTCTTTGCATTGTTCCTTGTTCTATTTATGGTGTGCTCAATGGTATTAATGATGACTTTTTACCTTGACATCAATGATAACTAAATCACGTGCAAGCTTATCCGTATAATTCAAACCCAGGTTCTCTAAACTATTTGTGAGGACGTCAAGAGGTACATGATTATTGTATCCTAAGCCAAATTTATCATATGACATTTAATATTGTGGTTGGCAAGGAATGTGAGTGCCTTATTTGCACAACCCTAAACCATAGCCATGCCAATGATAGCGATGGAGATATTGCATGGCATAGTCAGGATTTGACATATAATTGATGTCCTCATAAAAGGGTTCATCCTCTTCTTGTTGAGGATATGGTTCTATGCCATATTTAAAACCCCCATATATGAATTTTGTTTTATTGGGAGGTATACCTAGAGGTACAATGTTACCTATGGGAAGACGAAGTCATCCCATATTCTGTATTGTCTCAATGGGTAGAGTTATTATGATATTCCTTACTAGGTATTCTTATAAGCTAGTAGTAGCCAGATGGATTATGACTTGTGATGGTGAGGATGGAGGAAATAGAAGCGAGGCTTGAGATAACTCAATCCTTGCCTCATGAGGTGGTTTCTTATTTTCTATACTAGGAATTTATTCTATGGAAATATTAGAGATGATTGGAGTGATCTCGTTAATAGGCCTCTTTGACATGTTTTTCTATGGAGTATTTTATGATGATGAAGGTATATCTGATGTTGTAATTGATAATGATGGTATATAAGAAGATGATAATGGATCAATAGAATGTAATAATGATAGATTCAAACCTTGAATGGATGTATTTGGTTGGAAGTACAAATGAGTTTATGGTAATGTTGACTTGAGGATGAGATATACCAAGGTGCAGTATTTAAAGGGCTCAAGGTCTTTGGAGACAACATGTACTTACCCTTTGTGAGTGCACTTCAAACATTGGTGAGCTATGGATGGAACACACTTCATATCCCTAATCTAGGGTATTCCCAGCAAGATATTATAACCTATTTCACCCTCTAAGATGTGACACAATGTTGGTATGGTTTTGCATCCCATATAAATAGGTAAGACTAGTGCCCACCATTGAGCATAGAGTATCGTTGAATGCTTAGAGGGTATATGTGAATGCAACAATGTGGGATGTTGGAAGACCTAGATGTTGGAGAGCACTTGTGGTGATGATATTTCTTTAAGAACTAGTATCAATTATAACTCTTTTGTGAGGTGTTCCATTTACATATGTAATGATGTATAAAGGAGGATCAACCCCATCATTTGATATTGGTTTGAGTTCATGTTCATGAAATGTGATTACTAGCTCTTTGTACCGTTGAACGTGCTCCATGAAATTGATAAAGGAATTAGAATCTTGGAATTGCAGTTCAATTAGCTTAAGGATATCCATAAGAACTTCTAGATGCAGTGGAGACTATTGGATAATATCATAGATAGAGAGTCAGGCTAACATTGTTTGCAACATTTGAGAAAGCTTACTTTTTATGGTGACCACTAGACGAGGTGAAGGGATTTGCATTAGATTTGATGGAGGTTGTGATGTGGAGGGAATGTCATTTGCAATTGTAGGTGGTACAACTTGATTTGGATAATGCCTATTACTTGTTACAATGTTAACCATCCTATTGAACCCTTATTGAGGGGGTGTCGTATGGGCCTTGTTTACCTACATTGCTTGATTTACTTGTACCTTATGAGTGGGTAATGGGTATTTTAAGATACCCATCTATTGATTATTTTTTACAATAGGGTTATCAACTTGAAGATCATTCCTATCAATTATGTCTTGCACTAGGTGTTTGAATGAGTAGCACATTTGCATTTCATGCCCATTTTGCCTATGGTACTTACAATATAGATCTTCATGACATCCCATGGACTTTGGTCTATTTGGATCCATACGCTAGATATCTAGTAGCGAAGTTGCTTTGGTTGCATATATATGAACGAATAGAGAATCCATAGACTCAGTGAAAAGTGTGAATTATCATTAAGAGTGATATTGTTGATTTTGCCCTTGATTTGTTTGAGTGTTGTTATTCTAGTTTGTAGGAGGAGGTTGGGCTTGATAGTTGGCCTTCTAAGATGGTGTTGGTTACAAAAGACCCAGAATGCTAAAGGAAACTTGATTATCTATTGTCAGCTTTGGTTGTGTTGGATTGATTTTTGTGTTCTTATTCCACTCATTTTTACAAGGTTTTGTGATTTTACCCTCTTAAATTTTGATTTCTTCAACTGTTCTAGCCTGTGCTAGAGCATATTAAAGAGTTTGGTATTGTTTGATTTCTAGCAATAATAAAATTGGATTTAAATAAATCTTGGAAAATATGTGATTCAACTCAGACACTAGTAGTAGGTATGGTAGCTTAGCAAGAAGCGTTCACCACCTATTACAATAATTCGTGATTGACTCATCATAATATTGCTTCAACCCTATGAGGTCATTCAAAGGCACCTTTCACTTAGTGTTAAAATTGAAACATTCCAATAATATGTCCACAAAGTATTCAAAGCTATGGATATTGTGCCTTGGGTGTTGATTGTACCACTCTAGGGTTACGCCAGAGAGGGTAATTAAAAAAATCCTTAGAAGTAAGGTGTCGTTATCCTGGATATAGAAGCATTGATTCATAAAACTAGTAGCAAACTCTGGTGCATATTCCTCTCCTTTGAATCTATCCAGCTTGGACATTTTGAAATACTCTGGGTATGGAGGGAAAAGTATTGAGGGTGAAGCGATTGATTACGAAGCTAACACAAAGTGGGCTTTTGAAGCCTAAACTTAGAGTTTTTGTTTTCTATTATTTCTAGGCATTCTAGCAATGCTTTATATGCATCAGATCATTTGATCTCCTCTTATTTGTTTTGGCCCCATGGGGGAGGGTGAGGAATGTCAAGTAGATGGCATGCTGGTTGACTCTCATCAACCATACCTCCATAAGGTTCTTCCAGATATTCCTCTTCTCATTCAATATCATTGTAGGCTCAGTAAGGTGTTTCCTAAATTGGCCTATAAGGAGGAACAAACATCTATGAAAGGTGATCTATGATTGGCCTGGAAGACATATCCTGATTAGGCCTAGGAGGTCAAAGAGGTAATATTTGATTAGGCCTAAGAATCCTATTTTGATTAAACATAGGTTACCTCTGATGAACCCCTTGTATATGAGTACTTGAGGTAGGTACCCCATTACGTAAGGTCTCTTGAAACAACTCATGGGTTTGTTGTTCAATTATTTCCTTTTCTAATTGATGTTGGTGGTCCAAGTATTTTTTATCCAATCAAAGCTGATTGAATTGAGATTGGCATTCAACATATCTCTTAACAACTTGATTTATTTGATTAGTCATGCGAGGTCTATAGCCCTAGAAAAATTTCTATCAGGCCTATATTATTCAGGAAGATCTAAAAGATCAACTACAAGCTTTCCTCGATCGAGAGAGGTTGCATTCACTTGAGCCTCAATCATAAAAATATGTTCTTTATACTCATCTAGTGTAGAAGCACATTGTGCTTGCATGGAATAATGATACTAAGGATAATCTAAAGAACACAAGCTTATATTGAGAGGGGGGTGAATAGTATAAGAAAACTTTTTACTTTTCTTTCCAAATCAATATTATGCAATGTATAGGTAGAAATATCAACAACAATAATCAAAGAAATACATAAATCACAACACACAATAGAGACACCAATTTAACGTGGTTCACCCAAAGATGGCTACCTCCACGAAGAAAATATTTCTTTTAAATTTTTCTCAAATAATATCTTTGGAATCCTTTACATGCAATGTTTATGGACCTTTGTCCAAAGGATATGTTGATCCCCTAAATATGGTTTGTGGATCTCTATCCATAGGAGAGCTCCTTCTTCTCTGCTCTGGTTGGTAATCCTCTAAAATACTACTACCTCCACTGCATTGGCTTGTGGATATCTCTCCACTGAAGACTCTTGTCCCACTCAAAATACCTATTGTCACTACCCTAGCTGATGGATATCTATCCAATTGAGACTATTTTCCTCTTTGATCTATCACCTCCAAAGCTCTATCTTAAATCTACACTAAAAATAGTCCATTTAGTCTAGCATAAATCTTCTCAACAAGTCCACTCAAAACTTGCTAAAATCTTCTCAACAATTCCACTCAAAACTTGCTAAAATCTACTCAACATGTCCACTCAGAACCTACTTAAATATGCTCAACATATGCACTCAAAACCTAATTAAATATGCTCAATAGGTCCACTTATAAACTACTTAAATATGCTTAATAGGTCCACTTAGAACCTACTCAAATCTGCTCAATAAGTCCAATCAGAACCTGATCAACTCTGCTCAATAGGTCCACTCAGAACCTACTCAAATTTTCTCAATAAGTCCACTTAGAACCTACTCAAATATGCTCAAATCGCTCACTTAGAACTTGTCCAACTCTATTCAACAAGCTCACTCATAACTTGTCCAAATATACTCAACAAGATCACTCATAACTTGTCCAAATCTGCTCAACAAGATCACTTAGAACTTATCCAAATATTCTCAACAAGCTCACTTAGAACTTGTCCAAATCTAGCTCAAAATCTCACTCAAAACTTGTCCAACTATGCTCAAAACGATCACTCAGAAATTGTCCAAATCTTGCTTAACAAGCTCACTTATAACTTGTCCAAATATGCTCAATAAGTCCTCTCTAGAACTTAACCAAATCTGTATTATAAGCTTCCACAAAAGTTCACACAAAATTAGTCCACAAGTCTCCTCAAAGACTTGCCTCAAATCTGCTTAACAAGTCCACACAAAACTTGTTCAATCTCATATAAATATAAAGAGAATTGTTAGAGACTCAATATGTTCTATACTCAATGCTCAATCACTTTCTCAACTCAAAAAATAATATATAATAGTTTGTTTTATGGAACTTGAACAATCACTTCATACAACCTCTTTACTGGGATCAACCAACTCTACTCAACCAATCACTCAATAAAACACCCCTTTCTTACAAACCCTAGTTCAAGCATATATCAACTCAAAATATTTTCAACAATGCTCAACAACAAATCTCACATAACAATGATACTCATGTTCTTTTCAAACCCTAGTTCAAGTTCTTTGCACAACAACTTACTTCAACAACAATGCTCATAAAAAAATCTTTACATAACAATGATACTCATGTTATTTTCAAAACCCTAACTCAAATTCTTCATACAACCAATGGATTCAACAATAATGCTTATCAAACAAGGTTTTAACAACTCTTTATTCCAAAAAACCTTGAAGCATTAACTCAAATACTCTCGAAAAGGAAACCCTAATCAAGTCCTTTTCACTCCAAAGTTATTTTTAGAAAACCAATCAATCAACTACACTATGGAAGAATTTTCCCATACCTTTTGCTTAACAAGGAGTAGACCATACAAACCTGCCACACTCACAATCACTTTTTTGCCAATATCAACAAGGGTGAGAAGATAATAATTTTATCAATGAATCACAATACAAAAATATATCAATAAAAATACAACTTATTACTCCAACTTTAAAATAATGTCACACCCTCATAATAATCTCTTTGGTAAAAATACCTTTAAAAATAAAATCAACACTCTTAAAGTCTTACTCCTCCAATATGCAAATATAACAATTTAAGACTTTATTAAAAATAAAATCAAACTCCTTATAACTCCAAAAACAATTTCCAACAAACACCAATTTCCAACTAACAACCCTTTCAACTATTTCCAACTAGCAACCCTTTTAAATCCAAAATTTAGGCAATAAAAATAATCAAAATTAATTACCTTGAATTTGGAGGGATTCAAACCCTCAACACAGCCCACATCCAGTGCCTTAGTCACAGATCAACCACTGCACAAGCTAAGCGCTCGCTTGAGAGTGAAGAGCACCACGTGCTCTAAGAATCTCCCTTCTCTTCCAAGAAAAATATGCATCGTTTCCTTGGTGCTTCCAACACTAATGCAAATGCTGATGTTGCATTTCTAACCAATGCCTCCTTACCACCAAGCCACGCTGCCCATTTTTCTCATAAAATTTTAATGCCCTTGAATTTTTCTCAATCGCTATCACATTAAACATGAATTTCGCTATCTTTTCTCATGAGCTCCACTTAAAATAATTCGCATGCAATAATCATTCGAGCAAGGATGATTTGAATGCCTTTAAGGCATGGTATATATAGCCTTTCCACCTTTACACAAACATGTCAATGCTCCTCCAACCTCATTTGATGTCGACGCTCGAATTAATTTATAATTGATTTAAATTTAAATATTATAAATTAATTTAATAAAACCTTTGGTTTTATTAGGACCTCTTATTGCACAACTTGGTATTAATGATATTTATTTATAAAATTTAAATTTTTGTTGAATTTAAATATTTTATAAAATAAATATTGGACCTCCTTTTAACTTTGCAATAAGCCACCTTGGGTTTTTATGAAACAACCTTTTAACTTATGCTCCCATATAATATTAAAATATTATGGAGCCCTTTTGTCGTTAACTTCTGTACTATTGAAAATTCTTCCTGGATATCAGTGACAACTTTGATGACTTTATTCTTGTCGAATTCCTTGACATTAATGATGACTTTATCCGGTGACATCAATGACAAATTTGACTTAGGGACTCAAAATGTCCAACAATCTCCCCCTTTGTCATTTATGGCAACCCAAATTATTTTTACCGAAAACTTGACCTTTCCTTTGTTCTGCTCCCCCTGGCTCAATGCTCTCTCAAATATCAAATATCTCCCCATTACTCAAATATCTCCCCCTTTGACATCAATGGCAAAGGGTCACCTTTGGGGCTCGAGGCTAAGAATGAGCCTCTTAGCTTAGCCCCTCTCCTACCTCCTTTTGAATCTATAGTTGCATAAAGGCCAAACTTAGGTGTATGAGAATTATTTATAAAAAGAACACATCAAATATATTCCAAGCCTGGGTATGAAAACTGTAGCTAAAATTTTCCTGGTGAACCCTTAATTTGTCGAAAAATCACCACAAGAAGGTACAATTAAGTGCCTCTCTTTCGAGGTGTAGCTCTACTATTTTCCCAATGGTGGAGATAGAGATGGGATAAAGTCCACTACAAGATATAATTTAACTCTTGTTGGTGGAGTTGTGATATGGGCTTCTAATTTATAGTTTGTGGTGGATTTATCAACCATTGAAGTAGAATATATTGCAGCAACTCATACCAGAAAGAGGCAATTTGTCTAGAGCGACTTTTGGGTGACTTTAAGGTAATGCAAGGGAAACTTATGTTGCATTGTGATAGCCAAAGTGCTATTTAGCTAGTGAAGAACCCAATATTCCATGATCACATGAAACATATTGATGTCAAGCACCACTTATAAAAAATATGGTGTAAGAAGGTAGGATCCTATTGCAGAAAATCAAAACTAAAGTGAATCCTGCAGATATGCTTAGTAATTCGATTAAGATAGAGAAGTTTGAGTGGTGAAAAACTTCTCTAGGCTTTATGAAATTGTGATAAGGACAGCATTGGGTAATTGGCACTTGGATGGAAAACATATAGGCAAAGAATTCTTGTATATCAACTTCAAGTGGGATAATGTTCAGAGGTTAATTCAATATCCAGATCTCCAATGTTCTTCAGTAGAGAGGTGCATGGTGGTGCATCTTATAAAGAGGAAACAAATAGTTTTCTGGAGTATTCCTTTGGGAGAGGAAACAAATAGTCTTTTGGAGTCTTCCTTTGGAAGAGGAAACGAATAATTTTTTGGACTCTTCCTTTGGAAGAGAAAACAAATAATTTTTTGGAGTCTTCCTTTGGGGGAGAAAATGAACAATTTATTTTTTTTATAAAATGGAAATGATCCCTTGCATGTAAATTTTGATTGAATGTAATTATACCAAAATCAATAAAATATCAAGCTGCCATTACCCCATGGTTTTTCCTACACATTGCAGGTTTTTCATGTAAAATTCGTGTTACTATTTTTTCCTGTGTTATTGTGTTTTTTCTGCTTGCACATAATTTTGCTATATTTTTTAACAGAAAGAGATTTATACTTGATATTAGGGTAGTATAACCAATTTTATGGCTTCGATGTCCTGACTAATCAAAATTATCAATAAAACATCCGGACTAAGTGTAAAAATCACTTTGGAGATAGAGCAAACATTGGAAACCAAATCTATGAGAAAACAAAAAAGAATATTTCCATTCTCATATCATTGTTGCAAGGAAGTAGGATTTGGATTTTGCTAATATCCAAAATTGAGAGGCAATGATCAAGAAATTTTGGGACACTCTCAACAAGGAGCAAGTGATTCAAAAATGTATAGCTCAAACAAAAGCCCTAATTAAAGTGATTGATGGCTTGCACACCCCTCTAGACTCTCTAATTCAAAAATGTCTACCATACCCTTGGAAAAGTGAGCTTACACCTCTCTTAGATTAGGAATACACACAAGTGATCTTACACCCCTATTAGAGTAGGAATATGCACAAGCCTTAGAGGAGAGAAAGGAAAGGGGGTTGGAATTCCAAAACCTGCAAGAGGTCCTAATAGTCAAAGATGTTGTAAAGGCTATTGGGTTTGTCATAGAGCTCAAAAGACAAGTGTGATAGGTCATGTAAGGAGCAAAACATTTCTTGTGCATAGACCACATTGAGCTTCTGAGAAGCCACCACCATTTCCAAGAATCTAGAGCAACCTCTAAAGAAGAATGGGAGGAAGCGAGACGTTAGACGAGCCAACTCCCATATCACTATACTTCCCGTATATCCCTTCAATTTTATCCCTCGTTCCTTATGATTTTATTGTTTTTTGTTGTTTTTTTGTTTTTATGTATTTATTTTTAGGTTTCTAATTTTCACCTTGCATCCAAGGACAAAGTAAAAAAAATTGGATTCACTTATTTTAGCATGTTGCAGATACCTAGGATCCACCAAATCTATAAGGAAATTTTACCTATAGCCTTGTTTCATTCAAAGTATACTCAATTGAAAGTGATACAAGCCAAGGCAAATAGTTGGAAGGTACTTCCCACCTTCAATGTGAAGAAAATAACTCCAAGGAAAATAGGATAAGCTCAAAATCCATACCAATCGTTGGATATTTCATCTATGTCTAGCACTCATATTCTACCAAAAATTTAGACACATTAAGGGCATTAAGACCTATGGGCCATTAATTTTTTATCCAACAACCCACAAGGTCCTTTTGACAAAGGAGAGCATGAAAAAGAAGAAAATTCTTTGATAAAGCCTAGGGCTAGACACATTGCAACTAGTAGGGAGCCTAAGGAGGAAGGCACTAGTGCTCAATTGATGAAGGTCCACCATTGATCAAAGGAGGTTCCACCTCAACAAAATATACGTGACAACTACGAGTACAAGGAAAGAAGTAGATGAAGGACCATTTAAGAATAACACCCATCATTTGCCACAAAGCTTGAATTTTGTGTACAAGACTATTAGATCCAACTGCATGTCAATCATGGAAACTACCCACCATATGTGTGAGCCTACCCTACCAATCTACACAAGTCAAGGAGGTCATGTTTTTTGCATCAAAAATGTGATGCATTCTAGGGAAACACAATGAAAGAGTAATAGTGCAACCATCCCAATGCAACAACTGTTGATCATTCAAAGGATTGAAAGCTTTCAATATTTATGGCCAGATTTCCAAAGACCTTGAAGCTACTATTTTATAGTTGCAAAATTATTTTGGCTATAAGAGTAGAAGATAATTTGTAGGTCTTATACACAAAACTTAAAATGTAAGGAAACCTCCTCTTGGTTTATAAAAAGGTCAAAATGTTATTGTAAAGGATTTGGGAGTTTCATGCTCATGCTTGGTACTCAGCCATATGGGCTCTTCATTTCACCCTTATTGTTTATTGTAACAAGAGGATCCTAAACCTTGGGTTTTTTCCTAAAGATCATCAAACCCTCTATGATTCATTGTCTTGTAACCATTTTTTGGGATGTTAATGGAAGACATTACTAGTTTTGGTATGTCCTTTCTTTAAATTGTTTTCGATTCCTAGTAATGTGTTTACTTGTTTGTGTCCACTAGTCATAGGATGGCATGTTTCGTGTTCATTTACCACTTTTTGTAGTCATAAGTATGGATTTAATTATTCGATAAATCGCCACCATATCTTAGGTTTTATTTTTTTGCAAAGTATCTATTTTTTTTTACTTTCATTGCAATTCCTTTCCCTATAAATCCCTTGGTCTCGGCTCAAAGGTATTTGTGCACCAAGGATTAACTCCAATGAGGATCCAACCTTGATTAAGTACCTTGAAGGTTGTCTTGTAAGTGGTCTTCCATCTACGGTGATTCATGTTGGTCCACTTTACATGAGGCATGAGTGCATTTATCTTGTAGGGTCCCCATCCTGAGTTGGTGGGTGCATTCAAAGACACCAACAATTAGATTCTTTCAATTTAAAATGGATGTAATCAGAAAAATAAAAAGTTTTTACCATTTATAAAGTTATAGGTTATATGGAATGATTATCATAAAGGATGTTTAATTGGTATCAATTAATAAAGCATGGTGTACAACCCACCTACTATTTATTGAATTCCTAGACCTCCTATTTGGATTTTAAAGTGTTACTCTTAGATCCATTCAAGTTGTAACATTAGACAAAAACTTATGGTTTAAAAATAAATATTTTTTTCCAAATTCTAACCTCAAACTACTACTAGATGAATTTGATCTGCCTCACTATGTTCTTGATCTGCCACACACTTGGTTTAAAATTTCTAATCTCATCTAGCAACCCCACCAAAATTTATGAGTTGGACTCTAATATGATCATTTAAACTCCATTATCACAAGCATTGAGAGAACCTTTTCTGATTGCCAAAGCCTTTGCTTCATTATTTGTTGTTACTTCAAGGTCTTTCAAATCCCAATGAAGGACCTTCTCCTTGTAGTCTCTTCTAAGTAAATCAATATCCGCTACCCCTAGGCTATCCTTGGCTTCTCCATAAATATTTATGATAAGGGCTTTTATATTTTATTTGTAAGTAGAGATTGCAATTTTTTTAAGAAATTAAATTTGAAGCCCTTGCAGGCAATTATAAAACTTTTGAAAGTCCTTGAGAGGGTGGTGTATTAATAAGGTCAAAATAAATGCGCACAATATTAAAGAGATATCATATTTTTTGTTGGTGTAGGGGTTTATTTCTTCAATCCTCAATATTTGTGTGGAGTATTTATTATTCTTGTGGAGTTGTATCTTGTTCCAACTATGGCCTCATCATCTAAAAACTCAAATTTTATAATCATTACAAAATTGGATGGTTCAAATTATGCAAATTAGAAATGTGAGATTGATTTAATTCCATAAATGAAAGGATTATAGGAATTAGCAACAAAATCAAACCTAAAATTTTTAGTGAGCATGCAAAATGGGATAAAATGGTTATGAATGCTCAAGCAACTATTTTGTGGAAAATTAGTCCATTCATTAGACCCTATGTTCAAGATCTCAAAACAACAAAAGGAGTGTGAGAGACTTTATAATCAATGTATGAGAGCACTAGAAAATTAAAAGCTATGGAAATTAAAAGGCAACTGACTATTGTGCAGACATCTCCAAAGACACCCAATTCAGGATGGTTCTAATAGGGATATACTTGGATGGGGAGGAAGTAAGTTGGGAATTTATAAGGTAAAGTAAGGATACAAGGTAGTTTTTGGATATGAGATTACCCTAGCACCACGTCCATGGATATTTGTTTGGAAAAAGGAAGGATGGCTAGAAATTAATATTTTCTCATGGTTGATTAACCACAAAAAGTGCTTGACATTTGATAATTTGAGAAAAAGAGGTTTCTTTGGGCCTTCCAAATGTGTTTTGTATGGAAATGCAGAGGAGACCTTGAATCACCTCTTTTTTGGGTGTTATTTTGCTAAAGACATATGGATCAATTGGTGGAGGCATATGAGACAACATTGGAAAGTTTTTGAGAGCTAGGAAAGCTTTTATGAGAAATGGAAATAGTGCAACTTTAAAACTAAAACAATAAAAGTGGTATGGAAATTGAGACCTAGTTTCATATGGTGGTAGTTATGGCTAGAACGAAAAGCACACATATTTAGATCATATCAAAAAATAAGAGATCAAATATGGGAGAGGATTATGAGCAAGATAACAAAAACACTATTTATCAAATTACAGGAGGAAACAAACATAAAAATGGAGGAAGTGATTATTCTACAGAGCCTTGGAATAACTGTAACAGAGAAACAACTTAGGTATGGATACACAGGTGAGATCCCCTCAAATAAAATAGAGTAGAGGCTACCTCCTAGAGAGTGGATGAAGGCAAACACAGATGGGGATTCTACTAAAAACCTTGGGAAAGCTAGTTTTGGTATTATCATGTAAAATTGGAAATGATAACAAGTGTAATGGAGAGCAGAAGATATTGAGGAGGCAAAAAATAATTAAGTGAAAGGATAGACAATCTTATAAATATCAGTAATAGCTGCAAATATATAGTTACATAAGCTATGGATAGAGACAGACTCTTAGGTATGGGCTGGAATATTTGATTCGATAAGGCCCTTTCAGGTGCTAGAAATTGCAAAGAGAAGGAATGTGGAAGTAGTTCAGAAGATCTGGTAGTTTTTTCAATATTTTTTATTACACATATAAAGCAAGAGAAAAATAAGGTGGCAAACTATTTATAAAAATGGAAAAAAGATCTGGAGGAAGGGCAATATGTGGACTCTCATATAGAAAATTAGATAATATGGTGCCAAATAATCCAAGGGATGCAAGAGGTGATACAAGCAGATAGCATAATAGGAAGAGTAGACATTGAGTCTAATGAATCTATCATAGTTAGGCCACATAGCAACACAACATGAAGATAAAAGGATGGTTTATGAAATTCAAATAAATTGGATAAATTGGAATTCAACTATTATAGTACTGAGGTGTATGGATATATACATTATGTATGGTAATGTTTTATGGGTAATTTTTGAGCCAGGAGGGACTGGAGGAGGATTTTCTTTTTCCCTTGATGTTTGTCCAACTCATTTTACCTTGTAATACAACTTCTATAAATATAACATGTTTTTCATTTTTTTTTTTTTTAAAGGCAATTGAATCATCTAAAAATGAAAAAATGTTAAAGCATGAATGATTACATTGTACAATTAAATAATTTAATAAATCAAATTGCAATTATGAATACGAAATATGAAGATTCAAAGACTATAGAATTTTTTAGTGAAAGTCTTTTGAATGTGTATCATAATTTCATACACACATTATAGTTAAGAGGACGATTTGATAATATAAAACTAGAGGATTTGTTGAATGAAGAGAATGGAATTTAAGAAAAGCATTTATGGATAGAGACAAAAATAAGATTTTCAATCAAGGAAAGTCATTCCAAAATCAATAAAGTAATAATCAAAGGTAATGGAATCAACAAAGGAATAATTTTAACAAAATGGATAAATAAAAGGAATAATACTAGAAGGAAATAATGCATCATAGGTTACAATTATGGAGATGAATGAAATAAGAGTGATAAATGCCCTAAGAAATCATATGGAGGACAAAGAACATTTTATCAAATAATATAGTCAAATTTTGTTCAAGGAGAGGAAAAACACAATAAAAATATTTTGATGGTCTCATTTGATGCCCAAGGAAGTTCAAATGACTCCTAGTATAAAATTCAAGAGCTAGACAACACATGACTCACAACAAGAACTTCTATTGGTCTTTGGAAGAAGCGAAAGGTGAAAATATATTTCTTGGTGATGATACTTAATATCAAATTGAAGGAATAGGTTTAATTTTAAATAAAATACATGATGGCAAGGAATTGAAAATAAAATATGTAAATATTGTGCCTAAGTTAAGAAAAAATCTTCTCTTAGTAAGCCAAATAACTCAACATGATTATAAGATTGAGTTCTATTCAATTAGATGTTTGATAAAGAATAGTAATGTTATATTCAATGTTGTAGCCATAGGAGTTGAAAGTGATGGCATCTATAAATTCTTAGCATATGTGGATAATACAACTTACCTCACTATAGGTGACTCTACAAGTGAATTATGGCATGAAATATTTGGTCATTTGAATTATCAAATTTTGGCTATGCTTTCAAAGATGAACATAGTTGAAGGACTTCCTTGGATCAAGGTAAACACAAACACATGTATAGGGTGTATGGTTGGAAAACAACATAGATAAAATCATGAAAAATCTAATTGGAGGGCAAGTGAACCTTTTGAACTTGTCCATAGTTATTTATGTGGACCTATGAATCCTTCATCAAAGTGTTGGCAATTTTGGGTACCTTGAGGACATTGCCTTTGCCTAAGTTTAGTTGTTGTCATTGATGTCAAGGAGCTCTTGGTAGTTGTTGTTTTTGATGTCAAGGAGTTCTTGGAGCAATTTTTTTTTATGTCTAAGTATGTGTTTTGATGAAGGTTTCAGCTGGTCAGTAAGTCTCCAAGAAAATCAGAGTAGCCTAGTTGCCAAAAATCCAAAAAAAGATAAGTTAGAAAAAGTTTGCAGGCTACTAGAAAAACTGTCACGATTTCGCAACATGTTTGAGGAGAGAGAAAGTTTTGGCAAAACTGTCATGATTTCACGACATGTTTGAGGAGAGAGAAAGTTCAGGCAAAACTGTCACGATTTTGCGACAAGTTGAGTTGGCAGCGTTGAGTTGCAAAAAGTGTCACGATTTCATGAAAAGTTGAGTTGTTAGTGTTGAGTTGCAAAAAGTGTCGCAATTTCATGACAAGTTGAGTTGGCAGCATTGAGTTGCAGAAAGTGTCACGATTTTGTGACAAGTTGAGTTGGCAGTGTTGAGTTGCAGGAAGTGTCACGATTTCGTGACAGGTTGAGTTGGCAGATTGCAGTTGGCAAAAGCGTCACGATTTTGTGACATGTTCCAGTTTCACAAGTAGTTGGCAGAAAAGTGCTTAAGGCAGAGAAAGCGTCGTGATTTTGCGACATGTTCTAGTTTCGTGAGTAGTTGGCAAAAAAGTGCTTAAGGCAGCGAAAGCGTCGCGATTTCGCGACATGTTCTAGTTTCGTGAGTAGTTGGCAGAAAAGTGCTTAAGGCAGCGAAAGCGTCGCAATTTCGTGACATGTTCCAGTTTCGTGAGTAGTTGACAGAGAAAAGCTTAAGGTAGCGAAAGCGTCGTGATTTCGTGACATGTTCCATTTTTTCTAGTGCAAACCGAGAAAAGGTTGAAGAAGCAAGAAGTGTCGCGATTTCGTGACAAAGTTGCAGATGACATCATCAAGAGGCAAAGGTGTTGCTATTTTGCGACAGAAGTTAAGAAGAAGGCTTTGGAGTCTAAAGCGTCGTGATTTCATGACAGAGTTATGGATGACGTCAGCAAGAGGCAAAGGTGTCACGATTTCGTGATAGAAGCGAAGAAGAAGGCTTTGAAGTCTAAAGCGTCACGATTTTGTGACAAAAGTGAGATGACATCAGCGATAGGAAAAAGTGTCATGATTTCACGATAGAAGAGCAAAGGAAGCATAAAAAAGCAAAATCATCATGATTGTTGTAATCACAGTGACACTGAGAGGGGGGTGAATCAGTGTGATCTTTTAAATTTCAAGTATACAGTTTAAAACCAGCAGTAGTTTAAAACTTATAAAAGATATATCAATTACAGCAAGAAAGCATCACACATAACACAACAAATTAACGAGGTTCACCAATGTGGCTACTCCTCAAAAATGGCTGCTTGGACTACCATCCAAATCCAGCTCAAGCAAAGCAACAACTTTACAGCTTATTTACCAGCACCAACTGGAAGGAGCACCAACCCCTCAATTTTTTTGCACCAACAGAAAGGAGCACCAACCCCCAATTCACCAACAACTTCTGGAAGGAGCACCAACTCCTTATGCCAAGCTGCAACTTGGACTTCAATAGAAATAATGAAAAGAATTACAATAATTATACTTTCACCTTATTACCCAGTCTGTAGTTTACATGCACTCTACTTCTACTGCACAAAAGCTTCGAACAACCAGTCAGCTACTTCGCAACTGTCTCTCGCACTTCGCTTCGACACAATCGAACTATCGCTTCTGCTTCTTCACTAATACTTCGCACACTCTGCTACCGGACAGTCGATCGACATGATTCACTTTCTGGACACAGCAGACGTAATTCGCACCTCCTGCTGCTCTCTGCGTATTATCACTTCGCACTTTAGATCAGTGCATCTTTTACCTCTGCACCTCTATGCTCACTTAAATCATGAAGATTCGATACGCACTCTTCACTTCGACACACACAAACTATTGCTCCGCACTCAGCTTGAATCGAAATGACTCACGCTCTGCTCACTGCGAACCTCGCATCCACTTCCTTTCTCACTTCAAAAATTTGCACTTCAAACTCGAAACAGTCCTCCTTTTATAGATGAAAATTGTGAGCAAAGATCTCAACTTAGTCGGCTGAAAAACCCTAATTTTAGTCGGCTGCAAACCCTAATTTTAGTCGGCTACAAACCCTAAAAATTGTCGGCTACAAAACCCTAATTCCTGTCGGCCCAGATCCAACTTTGTCGGCCTCAACCGCTTCTGCCACCTCTGTCACCTTCCTGTAGCTATTGCCGCGAAATAGTAACATGTCACGATATCGCTACACCTTTTGCGGCCGTACACTTCCTTTACCCTGCTATTACGAAAATGCGACACTTTTGGCCTTTGTCTGCTTTGCCACCTTTCTTGTCGCGAAATCGTGACACTTCAAACTTTCGCTGACGTCATTCTCACTCTTGTCGCGAAATCGTGACGCTTTTTTGCCTTAGCGCGTTCTTTGCTTTTCGCCCGCGAAAATGCAACATGTCACGAAATCGTGACATCTTTCGCATCCGTACATTTCTCGCTTCATGCACTAGCGAAATCAAGACATGTAGCGAAATCGCTACAACTTTGTGCCTTGTGCTTCCAACTTTGCTTCGACCCGCGAAACTTTGACTTGTAGCGAAATCGCTACACCTTTGTGCCTTGCACTTTCGACTTGTAGCATAATCGCTACACCTTTGTGTTCTGCACTTTTGACTTGTAGCGAAATCGCTACACTTTTGTGTTCTGCACTTTTGACTTGTAGCGAAATCGCTACACTTTTGTGTTCTGCACTTTTGACTTGTAGCGAAATCGCTACACTTTTGTGTTCTACACTTTTGACTTGTAGCGAAATCGCTACACCTTTGTGCTTTGACTCTTCCTCTCTGCTTTGGCCCACGAAACTCCAACATGTAGCGAAATCGCTACAACTTTTTGACTTAGCGCTTCTTCTCTGCTTCAGCCAGCGAAACTTCAACATGTAGCGAAATCGCTACACTTTTGTTGCCGTACATTCTCTCTCCTCTTCGGGTCGCGAAAACCCGACGTGTCGCGATATCGCGACACTTTTCGCCCTTCTGTGCTTTTCTTTCGAAACTGTCATGAAATCGTGACACTTTTCGTCCTTGGCGCTGCTTCTCCAAACTTGTCATGAAATCATGACAGTTTTTCAACTTTGCTTCTTTCCTTCTAACATGTCGTGAAATCGTGACATTTTTGGCTGCGTCTTCTCTCTCCTCATTTTTGTCATGAAATCATGACATTTTTGGCTGTGCCTTCTCTCTCCTCATTTTTGTCATGAAATCATGACATTTTTGGTTGTGCCTTCTCTCTCCTCATTTTTGTCACGAAATCACGATGAAAAACATGTCGCGATATCGCGACAGTTTTCTTACTTGTCTTTTTTTGCAAATTTTTGAATCTGGGTCACTTCTGTTTTCCTGGAAATGCACTTTACAAGATCTGACTATCCTTTGAACTTCTATCCTCTGCATCTGAATGACTCCTGAACTGTCTGTCCACTGCATCATTAGATCTAATTGCCTGTGTTGACAACAATGACAAACCTCTTGCAACACCTTGCTCAACAATCTCCCCCTTTGGAATTGTTGGCAACACCTGTGTACATTCCCGTAACTCTTCTCCCCCTTTGTCAATAATACCAAAGGGCTACTGCAGACTCCCCCTGAGTCCATCCTCACAATTCTCAGGCACAATTTGTTGCATCTAGCACAAATTATGATCATGAGCAAAAGAGTAGTCAAATACTCAAATGCTCCCCCTGAGAAAGTGATCCCTGTAGCTAGTCACTTCTTGGGAAGTGTGACTACTCCCAATTTGTCTCGAAGGTACTCAAACACTTCCTTGGGCAATGGTTTTGTAAAAATATCTCGCTACTTGTTCTGTGGTTGGGACAAAATCCAATTTGACTTCTCCTTCCGCAACTTTCTCCTTCAAGAAATGATACCTTATAGCAATGTGTTTTGTCCGTGAGTGCATAACTGGATTCTTGGAGATGTTAATTGCACTGGTGTTATCACACTTAACTGATATTGGTTCACTGAAATTAATTCCAAGATCTTTCAAAGTTTGTTTCATCCATAAAACTTGAGTACAGCAAGTTGTTGCTGCAATATATTCTGCCTCAGCTGTTGATAAAGAAACTGACTCTTGTTTCTTGCTGTGCCAAGCAACCAACCTGTCACCGAGATAAAAAGCACCTCCACTTGTACTCTTTCTGTCATCAACACATCCAGCCCAATCTGCATCTGAATATGATATAAGAGTGAAGTCTTTGCCTTTTGGATACCACAACCCATACTCCATGGTGCCCTTGAGATACCGAAAAATCCTTTTAACTGTTGTCACATGAGTCTCTTTGGGACCGGCTCGAAATCTAGCTACCATGCAAACCGCCACGAGAATATCAGGTCTAGTAGTTGTTAAATATAGTAAACTTCCAATCATAGATCTGTACATGGTTTGGTCTACAGGTGGAGATTTGTCTTCTTTACTCAATTTGCAGCCTGTTGTCATGGGAGTGCTAATTGGCTTACAGTCCTCCATAGTGAACCTCTTTAGCATTTCTTTCACATATTTGATTTGGGAAATGAATATGCCTTTCTCATTTTGATTAACTTGTAGCCCAAGAAAGTAAGACAGTTCACCAATCATAGACATTTCAAATTCATTCTAGCATCTTATTTGCTAAGTCTTTACAAGATTCATCTTTGTTGCTCGCCAAATATGATATCATCTACATAGACAACAAGAACAATGAGATGCCCACCTTCTGTTTTCACATACAGATTACTGTCCACTAAACCTTTCTTGAATCCCTGTTGAGAGAGATAGTTGTCTAGCCTTGCATACCATGCCCGTGGTGCTTGTTTTAATCCATATAATGCTTTCTTTAATTTGCAGACAAGGTTAGGATCTTCACTGATTTGAAAGCCATCTCGGTTGTTCAATATAGACCTCTTCTTCAAGTTTCCCATTTAAAAAGGCAGATTTTACATCCATCTGATAAACTCTGAAGTTCTTGTGGACTGCTAAGGCTAGAAACATTCTGATTGCTTCTAATCCGGCCACTGGTGCAAAAGTCTCTTCAAAATCAATGCCTTCGACCTGTGCATATCCTTTACAAACCAGTCTTGCTTTGTTCCTAATGACCTGTCCGTCTTCATTTAATTTGTTTCAAAATATCCATTTGGTGCCGATTACATTCTTATTTGCAGTGTCTAGGTACTAATTCCCAAGTTCTGTTCTTTTCAATCTGATCTAACTCTTCATTTATTGCCTTCATCCAACTATCATCTTTGCTTGCTTCATCTATGTTTTTGGGCTCAATGTTGGATAAAAGAGAGTAATTACTTATTACTTTCCTTCTTGTCTGAATACTAACTGTGGGATCTCCAATTATTTGATCTCTTGGATGATTTTTCTGCCAACTGCCTGTTTTGAATTTCTTGTTTTCTTGCACCTCTGAGTCATCGATTAATTCATCTGAATCAAACGTAGATTTATTTTCTGTTTCATTCACCTCATCTCCTTCAAAGACTTCTTCATAGATTGGGTAGTTTTCCTCAAAGTCAGCTAATCATTTTCCACCTTCATCGAATTTAACATCTGCACTCGTCCACAATTTTCTTGAGTCTCTTGTTGTAGCATTTGTAAGCTTTGCTTTTTGATGAATACCCAACAAAAACACCTTCATCTGCTCTATCTTCAAACTTCCCAAGGTTGTCATCAGTTTTTCTGATGTAGCACCTACAGACCAAATACTTTGAGATGTTTTGTTGTTGCTTTTCTACCAAACCACAACTCATAAGGTGTTTTGCATTCATGAGTTCTTAACATATATCTGTTTTGGATGTATACTGCAGTGTGAACTGCTTCTTTCCAGAATCTATCTGCTATTTTGTTTTTTTCCAGCATGGTGCGTGCCATTTCCTGTATAGTTCTGTTCTTTCTTTCTACTACACCATTCTGCTGTGGAGTTCTAGCTGCTGAATATTGTCTCCTGATACCATGTTTTTCACAGTATTCTATAAATTCATTCGAAATGAATTCTCCTCCTCTGTTTGATCGTAAACATTTGACCCTTTTTCCTGTTTCATTCTCAACTAGTTGTTTGAAGGATCTGAACATTTCAAAAGCTTCTGTTTTATCTTTTAAGAAAAATATCCATGTCATTCTGGAATAATCATCGATACACAGCATAAAGTATTTGTCGCCATTTATGCTTTGAGTTCTCATGGGTCCACATAAGTCTGTATGAATAAGTTCCAAAGGCCTGCTAGTGTGGTACTCTTTTGTTTTGAATGAGACTCTGGTTTGCTTTCCCTTCTAACATGAAGCACAAACATTGTTTGAAGGTTTTTTAATGGTTGGAATATCTCTCACTGCTTGTTTCGAGCTGATTTTCACCAAATTATCAAAACTTATGTGTCCAAGCCTCTTGTGCCACAGCCAATTCTCTTCTTCTTGTCCAATGAAACACGTACCTTCTGAAGTTTCTGAGAGTGTGTACAAATTTCCAGACGTCCTTGAACCAGTTGCTATCAATTTCCCACTATTTATTTTTTTGACTTCACAACCCTGCTTTTTGAAGACTACTTCATGTCCTTTATCACAGATTTGACTGACACTTAACAAATTGTGTTTCAAACCATCCACAAATAAAACTTCTTCTAACTTGATTTTCCCTTCACTAATTTTGATAGATCCTTTTCCTATTATTTTAGCTCCATCATTATTTCCAAACTTCACAGAGCCACCCTCATATTTCTGTAGTTTTTCAAATTTCTGTTTATCACCTGTCATATGACTTGAGCAACCACTATCAAGAATCCACGGTACACATTTATTCTGAGCCTTGAAAGTTGTCTGCACTATTAAAGATTCCTTTTCTTCCCTGAGCTGTTCTTTCTGTTTCCATTCTGTTTTGACTATGGTATTGGGCTCTAGCTTGGATTTCCCCTTTTCAGAATCTTGCACATATC
Source organism: Wollemia nobilis (assembly GCA_028583015.1). NCBI lineage: Eukaryota > Viridiplantae > Streptophyta > Pinopsida > Araucariales > Araucariaceae > Wollemia > Wollemia nobilis. The sequence continues at coordinate 1,920,637 of JAQPPZ010002969.1, read as the reverse complement.
TTTCAGAAATAATTCTATTCTGTTTTGCCCTATATGGTTGAATTCTTCTTTTTTCGAGATTGATTTGAAACAGAAGTACTATGACAGTTTCTAGCAATGTGCCCAAAGTTGTGACAATTAAAGCATTCTACTGCATAACTCATTAGAGGAGCAAAAGTATTTCTACTAGTGAAACTTCTTGGACCTACATTATACTTGCAATCAGCAATTTTATGCCCATAACCATTACATTTGAAACAGAAACCATAAAAGTAATGATTGAACCTGAAAGATGGTCTTTGCCAAGTTGTTGCAGGAGCCTTAGATCTTCTTTTCTTTTGATGTGTGACCTTGGTAAAGCCATCATTGTCAGTTCCTATTTCAGGACTGGCATTACTACTTTCTTTTGCCTGATTTGTTTTTCTTTCAACAACCTGTTTCTTGTCTTTACTCTTTTCACATTCAACATTGCTTGCCTTTGGTCCGTTTGATGATTCTCCTTCAATAAAGCCCAGACCGAATTTGATACCTGCGGGTCTTTGATCGCTTAGGATTTTGTCCAGCTTCATCGAACTTTCTTCACGTTTGAAATGGCAGCTAATTTTTTGATCCAGCTCTTGTATCTGTATTCGAAGACCAACATTTTCTTCTTCCAGTTTACAACAATAATCTATCTTCATGGTTACCTGAACTTCAAGATCTTCGGACATTTTCTTGTACTCTTCTGTCTGTGTTTTTAGACTGGTTATAATGTCATTTGCATCCTCAAGCTTCCTTGACAGTTTTTTATTCTTTCTTTTCTCATATTTCCATTCCATAAGAGCAGAGACCAGCTCACCTTCTAAATCAACTTCAGCCTCAGCTTTTTCAATAGACACTTTAGAGTTCATTCCTTCTCTCTTTTCTATGTTTTCTGCCTCTTCTGATTTTTCTACTTCAAATGCCATAAAGAGAGCTTCACCTGTTCCTTCTTCAGAGTCTTCACTAGAGCTGTCCTCTGAAGAATCTGCATTTCGGGAGATAAAACTTTTCTTTTGAAATTGCCTTTTCTGAAGTTTGTTTTCTTCCTCCATTCACTTCTTTCTTGATGCGGAGTTTCTTCACCTTTGTTCTTGTCATTGAGAGGACATTTGGTAGCAAAGTGTCCAATGCCTCCATAGTTGAAGCATTTAAAAGGTAGCTTTCCTCTGTATTTTCCTTTTCCCTTTCTCAGTTTTCTGACAAAATTTGCTTCCATTTCATCTGATACATCCTCTTCTTCAGACTCTGGTTTTGTGACTTTGCCTTTTAGGGCTTTGAAAGCAGCTTCTCTATCTGTGGGATTAGACCTTCCTATTCTCATTTCAAAAGCAGTCAAGGAACCATGCATCTCATCCATACTAAAATGATTTAGATCTTTGGCTTCTTCTATGGCAGAGACTTTAGAATCAAATCTAGGAGGGAGCGATCTTAATACCTTTTTCACGATAGTAGCATCATTTATATCTTCGTCGAGACCTCTGATTGAATTGGTGATCCCATTGACTCTTTGCATGAAAGTCTCTATGTTCTCATCATTGTCCATCTTTAAAGATTCGAATTGAGCTCGATGTGTTTGAAGCTTGGCCTCCTTGATCCTATCATCTCCTTCATGAATGTTCTCTAGTTTATCCCATACATCTTTTGTTGATTCACAATTTATGATCTTGACTAGCTCACTGTCCACTAGTCCACACATGATGGCATTCTTTGCTTTTGAATCATTTTCAAATGCCTTTTTACCAACAGTGTCTGTTGGAGCGGTGGCGGGAGCTTTGTAACCATTAACTACTGCACCCCAGATGTCAAAACCCAAAGCACTGAGATATGTCTGCATTCTAATTTTCTAGAACGCATAATTAGTTCCATCAAACAATGGTGCTTTGTTCGAGGAGAACCCTTCACCACTTGCCATTGCGTCACTTCCAAGATCACCCTAGCTGTTTGAGCCTGTTCAGGAACCTAGCTCTGATACCAATTGTTGTAATCACAGTGACACTGAGAGGGGGGTGAATCAGTGTGATCTTTTAAATTTCAAGTATACAGTTTAAAACCAGCAGCAGTTTAAAACTTATAAAAGATATATCAATTACAGCAAGAAAGCATCACACATAACACAACAAATTAACGAGGTTCACCAATGTGGCTACTCCTCAAAAATGGCCGCTTGGACTACCATCCAAATCCAGCTCAAGCAAAGCAACAACTTTACAACTTATTTACCAGCACCAACTGGAAGGAGCACCAACCCCTCAATTTTTTTGCACCAACAGAAAGGAGCACCAACCCCCAATTCACCAGCAACTTCTGGAAGGAGCACCAACTCCTTATGCCAAGCTGCAACTTGGACTTCAATAGAAATAATGAAAAGAATTACAATAATTATACTTTCACCTTATTACCCAGTCTGCAGTTTACATGCACTCTGCTTCTGCTATGCAAAAGCTTCGAACAACCAGTCAGCTACTTCGCAACTGTCTCTCGCACTTCGCTTCGACACAATCGAACTATCGCTTCTGCTTCTTCACTAATACTTCGCACACTCTGCTATCGGATAGTCGATCGACATGATTCGCTTTCTGGACACAGCAGACGTAATTCGCACCTCCTGTTGCTCTCTGCGTATTATCACTTCGCACTTTAGATCAGTGCATCTTTTACCTCTGCACCTCTATGCTCACTTAAATCATGAAGATTCGATACGCACTCTTCACTTCGACACACACAAACTATTGCTCCGCACTCAGCTTGAATCGAAATGACTCACGCTCCGCTCACTGCGAACCTCGCATCCACTCCCTTTCTCACTTCAAAAATTCACACTTCAAACTCGAAACAGTCCTCCTTTTATAGATGAAAATTGTGAGCAAAGATCTCAACTTAGTCGGCTGAAAAACCCTAATTTTAGTCGATTGCAAACCCTAATTTTAGTCGGCTACAAACCCTAAAAATTGTCGGCTGCAAAACCCTAATTCTTGTCGGCCCAAATCCAACTTTGTCGGCCTCAACCGCTTCTGCCACCTCTGTCACCTTCCTATAGCTATTGCCATGAAATAGTAACATGTCGCGATATCGCTACACCTTTTGCGGCCGTACACTTCCTTTACCCTGCTATTACGAAAATGCGACACTTTTGGCCTTTGTCTGCTTTGCCACCTTTCTTGTCATGAAATCGTGACACTTCGAACTTTCGCTGATGTCATTCTCACTCTTGTCGCGAAATCGCGACGCTTTTCTGCCTTAGCGCGTTCTTTGCTTTTCGCCCCGAAAATGCAACATGTCACGAAATCGTGACATCTTTCACACCGTACATTACATCTCGCTTCATGCACTAGCGAAATCAAGACATGTAGCGAAATCGCTACAACTTTGTGCCTTGTGCTTCCAACTTTGCTTCGACCCGTGAAACTTTGACTTGTAGCGAAATCGCTACACCTTTGTGCCTTGCACTTTCGACTTGTAGCATAATCGCTACACCTTTGTGTTCTGCACTTTTGACTTGTAGCGAAATCGCTACACTTTTGTGTTCTGCACTTTTGACTTGTGGAACTGTTAGCGAAATCGCTACACTTTGTGTTCTGCACTTTTGACTTGTAGCGAAATCGCTACACTTTTGTGTTCTGTTTTTGACTTGTAGCGAAATCGCTACACCTTTGTGCTTTGACTCTTCCTCTCTGCTTTGGCCCGTGAAACTCCAACATGTAGCGAAATCGCTACAACTTTTTGACTTAGCGCTTCTTCTCTGCTTCAGCCAGCGAAACTTCAACATGTAGCGAAATCGCTACACTTTTGTTGCCGTACATTCTCTCTCCTCTTCGGGTCACGAAAACCCGACGTGTCACGATATCACGACACTTTTCGCCCTTAGTGCTTTTCTTCCGAAACTGTCATGAAATCGTGACACTTTTCGTCCTTGGCGCTGCTTCTCCAAACTTGTCACGAAATCATGACAGTTTTTCAACTTTGCTTCTTTCCTTCTAACATGTCACGAAATCATGACATTTTTGGCTGCATCTTCTCTCTCCTCATTTTTGTCGTGAAATCATGACATTTTCGGCTGCGCCTTCTCTCTCCTCATTTTTGTCGCGAAATCGTGACATTTTCGGCTGCGCCTTCTCTCTCCTCATTTTTGTCGCGAAATCGCGACAGAAAACATGTCGCGATATCGCGACAGTTTTCTTACTTGTCTTTTTCTGCAAATTTCTGAATCTGGGTCACTTCTGTTTTCTTGGAAATGCACTTTACAAGATCTGACTATCCTTTGAACTTCTGTCCTCTACATCTGAATGACTCTCGAACTGTCTGTCCACTGCATCATTAGATCTAACTGCCTGTGTTGACAACAATGACAAACCTCTTGCAACACCTTGCTCAATAGTGATATCTCTACAGCAAGTTAAAGAGGGTGTATGGCAGGTAAAGGTGTCACGATTTCGTGACATGTTGAAGTTTTGCGCCAAGAGCTTCAGGGAGGCAGTGAAGCCAACAGAGTTAAAACTGGGCTGATGCAACACAGGGTTTTATAGCCGACGTGATTGAAGGTTGAACAGCTGACTAAGAACAAGATTTCAACTTGAGATTGTGAGTATTTAAGGAGGGTTGTTTGAGCAGTTTTGGTAATCAATCGAAGTGTGCATTCGAAGAGTGGCATTCATATATTTAGTGCGACAGTGAGGTTTGATCATCGAAAAAGCAGAGTGCGAAGTTCGACTGCAGTATAAGAGTGCATTCCGTCGAATCATCTAAAGTGTGGAAGACTGTGCTGTTGTTCATGTGAAGACTGTGCTGTTGTTTATGCGAAGACTGTGTTGCTGTATGCATGAAGAATGAATTGCTGAGTTTCTCACAGAAGAGTATAATTTGATCGAGTGCTACTGTGTTTGTGCAGATTGTGAAAATTTGGTTTCGACCAAGTAGAATCTATAATAGAAAAGAAAAGAGGAAGAGGACAAATTTGTGCCAGACCGAAGGACTGTGTTTTGGTATAGAAAAGAGGACCAGCTTGCTGTGACAGAGTTGAGGACAGAGATCTCCAGCCAGAGCAGGGAATACAGGTGTCTTTTGTGGATAGAGTTCCACTTGCTAAGGGCAAAAGAGGTAGAGGTCTTCTAGAGGATCACCAGCAAAAGCAGAATTAGGGGAAGGTGTCTCCTTTGAGCTGAGGCTCATAAACATTGTAATCAAGAAGTATTCCTAGAGGACTTTGATAAAATTTAGTAAGAAATTTTATCCATGGAGTAGCCCACATTGGGTGAACCACGTAAATTGTTTTGTCTCTTTGTTGTTGATGTGTTATGCATTGTTTTAATTACTGCTCTTTATACTGCTATCTGTTCTCTGCATAAAGCTGATTTGAAAGTTGATTTAGAGCAAAAGTAAAAAGTGGTCTTATACTGTTCACCCCCCTCTCAATATAATCTTGTGTTCTTCAATTGGTATCAGAGCAGGTTCCTTCGAAAATTTTTTACAGTTGGAAGGAAGAACTGATTTAGAACACAATGGATTTCTCAGGTGGCAATGCAACACCTATTCTTAATGGATCAGATTTTGGTCTGTGGAGTGCAAGAATGAAAGTCTATCTAATGGCTCTTGGTAATGAGGTATGGGAAGTTATTGAATATGGGTACACCATTCCTGCAAATGGTCCTTATACTAAAGAAGACAGACTCCTACATCACAGCAACTCAAAAGCCATGAATGCAATCCTAAAAGGTTTATAGAAGGTTGATCTTACCAAAGTTATTCACTGCAAGACAACTAGTGAAATGTGGAAACAATTGCAGGTTGTTCATACAGGTGATGCAAATGTCCGAAAGGCCAAATTGAGACATTTTAAAGGTATGTTTGAACAACTCAAGATGAATGATGATAAAAATATTAGTGACTATATGCTTCAGATGGATGAGATTGTGAACTCCATGAAATACTTAGGTCTTGAACTTGCTGAAAATGATGTGTGTGATAAGATTTTAAGATCTCTTCCTAATAGAATTAGTGAAAAGATTTCTGCTATTGAGGAAGCCAAAGATTTAGATAAATTGAAAAAGGATGAGCTCCATAGTATTCTTGCAGCTTTTGAGCTGAGAACTCAAGTGAATGTTGATATAAAGAAATAGGCAGCTTTCAAAGCTACCAAGAAATCAAAAGGCAAACAGATTCAAGAGAGTGATGAGTCTTCTAATGAGGAAGAAGCATATTACAGCAAGAAAGGCAAATTCTCTAAAAAGCACAAAAGCAAAAAAAATATAAGATGCTTCAACTGTGGAAAGTATGGTCATTATGCAACTGATTGTACTGTTTCTAAAGATGAAAGTGATGAAGATATACAGGATGTCAAGAGCAAGGATTCTGAAAAGCACAGGTATCACAGAAAGAACAAAGATGAACACAACAATCAAGGAAAGAGGTATTCACACAAGAACAAGAAGAGCTTCTATTTGGACAAAGTAAGTAAGTGTTCTAACAATGATAGTGAAAGCTCTTCCAGTGATAATGAAAATGAGATGTTGTTCATTTCAGAAAAAGAAGAAGAACCGAAACATAAATTCACGATCATGAAATGCTTTAGATGTGGAAATTTTGGGCACCTTGAGGATGATTGCACAAATATTGAATTGGTTGCTAGTATGTATGAGGATGCTTCAGAAAATGATAAGGAAGATGCTTGTATGGTTTTTGAAAAGGGTAGCACATCTAGTAATAAGAAATCAGAAAAAGGTCTTGATAATTCAAAGTGTAATCAAATAGAGAATCTTGAATGTGAACTCAATAATGCTCTCAGTGTTTTGAAAAAAGAAAGGAAGAAGAATGATAGACTCAAGGTTAAGTTAGATGAATCTTTGTATGGAGAGAGACGATCTTATAGAAAGTCTTGACTTCTCTATAGCCAAAACACAGGAACTCAAGGATGAGTTAGAGTCTAAGATTTTTGAGTATAATGAGTTAGAGCAAAAAATGGTTTCTTTGAAAGAAGAAAATAAATATTACAAGGATAAACTCTACAAATTTTAGGAGAGCTCCAAGAAGGTTAAGTCTTTCATCAAAAATCAAAGAAATCCAACAGATAAAATAGGTCTCGGTTTTGTTGAGCCGCACAAGAAACAGATTGGGGAATCTAGCAAGAGATTTCAAAAAGAAGAAAGTTCTGATGATGAAAGTACTTCAGATCATGAGTCTGTGAGTAATGAATGCGCAGAAATAGAAAACAGATTTCTGAATGTGAAACAGTTCTCGGGACCCAAGAGATCGATTAAAAGAATATTTTTCGGTAGATGTTTTGCGTGTTACAGGTTTGGACACATGGCTGCACATTGCATGTCTCAAATGAAGAAGGTTAACAATAATCTCAGGAGTCGCAATTTATTTCAAGGGTATTGCTACTCTTATAATCAGTTTAGGCACAAGGCAATTTTTTGCAATTCAAATAACAGGTGGATTCAAAGAATAGCTATGCCTGAAAGAAATAATGTTGTCTGTTACAAATGCAACAATACAGGTCACTCAGCCAGAAAGTGCAAAGCTGATCTTCCAAGGTACAGGAACAAAAACAGTGGTATAAATAGGTCCAAGGATCAAGGCGTGGACAAGAAAAGAGATAAGAACAAGAACAAGAAAAGTGTCAAGAACAGAAACATTAACAAAGAGCTCAAGAAAAGGCTCGGCAAAGAAATTGTAGACACTGATGATGATGAGTGTCTAATGGGAGTTTCACTCCCAACTTTGTTTTAAAATCACCTCATTATGAGGTGGGGGAGGGACTAAGCCTAGAGACTCATTCTTAGTCCCAAGCCCCATAGGTGACCCTTTGCCATTGATGACAAAGGGGGAGAGATTTGAGTAAGGGGGAGAGACATGAGTAAGGGGGAGAGCTTCAAGTGAAGAGAAAAGCTTCAAGTCAGGTGGAGAAAAACTTCAAAGAGATTGATTTCAGTTTTGGCTCTTGAAGATGTATTTTTAGTAAAGGGTTGCCATCAATGACAAAGGGGGAGATTGTTGGCAATTTTGGGTACCTTGAGGACATTGCCTTTGCCTAAGTTTAGTTGTTGTCATTGATGTCAAGGAGCTCTTGGTAGTTGTTGTTTTTGATGTCAAGGAGTTCTTGGAGCAATTTGTTTTTATGTCTAAGTATGTGTTTTGATGAAGGTTTCAGCTGGTCAGTAAGTCTCCAAGAAAATCAGAGTAGCCCAGTTGCCAAAAATCCAGAAAAAGATAAGTTAGAAAAATTTTGCAGGCTACTGGAAAAACTATCACGATTTCGTGACATGTTTGAGGAGAGAAAGTTTTGGCAAAACTATCGTGATTTCGTGACATGCTGGAAGGCAAAGAAGAAGCAGGAAAAACTGTCGTGATTTCGCGACATGTTTGAGGAGAGAGAAAGTTCAGGAAAAACTGTCATGATTTCGCGATAAGTTTGAGTTGGCAGTGTTGAGTTACAGAAAGTGTCACGATTTCGTGACAAGTTGAGTTGGTAGCGTTGAGTTGCAGAAAGTTCCGCGATTTCGTGACAAGTTGAGTTGGCAGCGTTGAGTTGCAGAAAGTGTCACGATTTCGTGACAAGTTGAGTTGGCAGCGTTGAGTTGCGAGAAGTGTCACGATTTCGTGACAAGTTGAGTTGGCAGCGTTGAGTTGCAGAAAGTGTCATGATTTCGCGACAAGTTGAGTTGGCAGTGTTGAGTTGCAGGAAGTGTTACTATTTCGCGACAGGTTGAGTTGGCAAAAGTGTCACGATTTTGTGACATGTTCTAGTTTCGCGAGCAGTTGGCAGAAAAGTGCTTAAGGCAGAGAAAGCGTCGTGATTTTGTGACATGTTCCAGTTTCGTGAGCAGTTTGCAAAAAAGTGCTTAAGGCAGCGAAAGCGTCGCAATTTCGTGACATGTTCCAGTTTCATGAGCAGTTGGCAGAAAAGAGCTTAAGGCAGCGAAAGCATCGCGATTTCACGACATGTTCCATTTTTGCTAGTGCAAACCGAGAAAAGGTTGAAGAAGCAAGAAGTGTCACGATTTCATGACAAAGTTGTAGATGATGTCAGCAAGAGGCAAAGGTGTCACGATTTCATGACAGAAGCTGAGAAGAAGGCTTTGGAGTCTAAAGCGTCATGATTTCGTGACAAAGTTGTGAATGACATTAGCAAGAGGCAAAGGTGTCACGATTTCATGACAGAAGCAAAGAAGAAGGCTTTGAAGTCTAAAGCATCATGATTTCGTGACAAAAGTGAGATGACATCAGCGACAGGCAAAAGTGTCATGATTTCATGACAGAAGAGCGAAGGAAGCATACAAAAGCAAAAGCGTCGCGATATCGCTACAGCAAGTTAAAGAGGGTGTATGACAGGTAAAGGTGTCACGATTTTGTGACATGTTGAAGTTTCATGCCAGGAGCTTCAGGGAGGCAGTGAAGCCGACAGAGTTAAAATTGGGCCGACACAGTGTAGGGTTTTACAGCCGACGTGATTGAAGGTTGAACAGCCGACTAAGAACAAGATTTCAACTTGATATTGTGAGTATTTAAGGAGGGTTGTTTGAGCAGTTTTGGTAATCAATTGAAGTGTGCGTTCGAAGAGTGGCATTCACAGATTTAGTGCGACAATGAGGTTCAATCATCGAAAAAGCAGAGTGCGAAGTTCGACTGTAGTATAAGAGTGCATTTCATCGAATCATCTAAAGTGTGGAAGACTGTGCTACTGTTCATGTGAAGACTGTGCTGCTATTTATGCGAAGACTGTGTTGCTGTATGCACAAAGAATGAGTTGCTGAGTTTCTCACAGAAGAGTATAATTTGATCAAGTGCTGTTGTGTTTGCGCAGACTGTGAAAAGTTGGTTTCGACCAAGTAGAATCTATAACAAAAAAGAAAAGAGGAAGAGGACAGATTTGTGCCAGACTGAAGGGTTGTGTTTTGGTGCAGAAAAGAGGACCAACTTGTTGTGACAGAGTTGAGGACAGAGATCTCCAACCAGATCAGGGAAGATAGGTGTCTTCTGTGGATAGAGTTCCACTTGCTAAGGGCAGAAGAGGTAGAGGTATTCTAGAGAATCACCAGCCAAAGCAGAATTAGGGGAAGGTGTCTCCTTTGAGCTGAGGCTCATAAACATTATAATCGAGAAGTATTCCCAGAGGACTTTGATAAAATTTAGTAAGAAATTTATCCGTGGAGTAGCCCGCATTGGGTGAACCACGTAAATTGCTGTGTCTCTTTGTTGTTGATGTGCTACTCTTTATACTGCTATCTGTTCTCTGCATAAAGTTGATTTGAAAGTTGATTTAGAGCAAAAGTAAAAAGTGGTCTTATATTGTTCACCCCCCCCTCTCAGTATAAGCTTGTGTTCTTCACAAAGGAAGTAGTTAAGTATATTTTAACAACCATTGATGATTTTTCAAGAAAGGCTTGAGTATACTTCCTCAAGAAAAAGGATGAAGTGTTTGACAAATTTGAATTATTTAATACATTTGTCAAAAATTGAAGTGGGCAAAGGATAAAGAGGATAATAACAAATAATGGTGGAGAAATCAATAGCAAATTCAAGGGTTTTTGTGAGCATCATTGGATTAAGAGACAAATGACCAATATGTATACTCCCTAATAAAGTGGTGTTGCTAAAACAAATAATAGGATATTGATGGAGATGGAGCGATGCATGCTACATTCCAAGGATCTTCCTTTGTTTCTTTGGATGTAGTCAATACAACAATTCATATTTTGAATAAATCACCTATAACTTGTTTGAAGAACATCACTCCAAAGAAAACATGAAGCAAAAAGAAGCCTAATATTTATTATTTTATAATCTTTGGATGTGAAGAATTTGCTCACATACTTCATGAGGTTAGAGAAAATAAATGTGATAAAAAAATGTTAAGCACATCTTTATTGGTTATGATTATCAGAAGAAGTAATATAGGTTGTATGATCCTAATGTAAACTATGTGTTCACAAGTAGATATGTCAAGTTCAATGAAGGTTTTAAGGATAGGATACAATACTCTCCACTCCTATTGCACAAGTGGACATAAATGATGATGTACCACATAGTACTTTTGACAGGTAAAAATTCAAAGCCAACTTCTAATGAAGATGAAGAATTAAGTCCTCCTAGGAAGACCAAGAGTCTTCAATATTTATATCAAAGGACTCAAAAAGTTAATTATGTCTTAATGACCACAATTATGAAGACTAATAATCCTTAAAATTATGATGAGTTTAAGGAAAAACCTAAGTGGGAATAAGCTATGCAAAGTGAATATGACTCTTTAATGAAAAATAGAACTTGGGAATTGGTAGAGTTACCTAAAGGGAAGAATGTGGTAAAAAATAAATGGGTGTATAAGACTAAGTTCAAGTCTAATGGAAACATTAAAAAATATAAGGCAAGATTAGTGGCTATAGGGTATTCAAAAAAAGGAAGGGATTGATTACACATAAACCTTTATTTTAGTGACCAAGATCAGTATTGTCAGGATTATTACAACTTTAATAACTCATTTCAAATGGTCTCTTCACCAAATGGATGTTAAAAATACCTTTTTGAATGGAGAACTTGATAAAGAAATATGCATGTCTCAACCTTAGGGATTTGAGCATCTAGGACAAAAACACTTAGCTTACAAGTTGAGGAAATATCTCTATGACTTGAAGCAAGCTCCAAGATCTTCGTATGCTAATATTGATGAGAACTTTAAGGCATAAATATTTCATAATATCTTCATGATCCCACCTTATATGTGAAGAACATTGATGGGGATGACATACTTATTATTGTGCTCTATGTTGATGATCTTATCATCACAAGTGATAGATTGGACAAAATCAATGAAACAAATATGAATTTGAAAGATAGATTTGAGATGACAAACCTTGGTTTTCTATATTATTTTCTTGGAATTCAAGTGTGACAAAAAGATAGAATTTATCTCTCAAACCAAATATAGTATAATCTTGTTGAGCAAGTTTAGGATGGAAAATTGTAAGAATGTTTCTATTTCACTTGCTACCTTGTAGAAGCAACTCATTGGAAGCCTTGTGTACTTGACTCACACTTGGTCAGCTATCTCATTTGTAGTGATTGTAGGGTTTCTAGGTTTTTGAGTTCTCCTAAGGTTCCACATCAAAGGGTAGGAAAGAGAATGTTGAGATATGTGCAAGGGACTTTGACTATGGGTATTTACTATTCCTCCTTTGGAGACTTGACACTTGGAGGACATTTTGATTTAGATTGGGCAAGTTGTGCAAAAAGTCTACCATATGATATGTTTCCTTCCTAAGTTTTGATCCAATTTCATGGCATAATAAGAAGCAGTCTACGATTGTCTTATCAACTACAAAGACTAAATATGTAACACCAAATGAGACAACTAAAGAAGTTACTTGGTTACAATTTAGTCTTGAAGTACTCTAACAACATCCAACCAGATCTTCTTTACTCTATTCTCATAATCAAAGTACCATTGAACTTTCAAAAAATTAGGGTTTCATGCATGCATTACATTAGACAACTCATTCAACAACAAGTAATCCATCTCCAATATTGCAAGACAAAGGATTGGATAGTTGATATTTTCACCAAAACCTTATGTGCGGCCAAGGTTATATATCTTAAAAGTCTCTTAGGCTTGAGAGAGATCACATAAGCTTTTGGTGTTAACATTCACAAAACAATGTTGTAAATATTTTGATATTAAGTCTTCTAACCCTTAATATTAAAGAGATGTTGATAAATGTAATGTTATGTATAATCCTTAGGTGTAATAATGAATTAATTTTATAGTAAGTTCATGATTACTTAAGTGATATCATAATGTCATAATGAACAAGTTGATATCAAAATGAATACGCTAAGTGATAGATGATATCATGACTTGGTGATTGCTTGCGTACCCTAGTGTTTTGATGGTGATTACTTAATAGTTTCGGGTATAATTTTAAAATTTTGGTATTGTAAGCTTGTATGGTTTCCCTGGATTTTGATTAATTTTCAATCTTTTACAGCTCGAACAAGGAAATTCAAATCCAAATCCTGGACGCTTTTTGCCGAAGATGACAGAAACATGTGATTATACAGTCGCGCATGACATCATGGACATTTGGCTTCTCCTCCAACACAAGAAAATCTATCTGCTTACAATTTTTTCAATAATATTTTACAGAGCCGATCTGCTTTCTTTTTGTTTCTAGACCCCTCGTTCCTTCTCCGGGTCAACTGGAGGGTTGAGTTCGATCCCCGCCGCGATGAGCGAAGCACCGTCTGAACTCAGAGACGGTGTGGCCACGGGCATGGTTGCCGAACGCAACGGTAAATCACTCTCCCCTCCTTTTCCAGTTATCGCCACGTAATAAATGAGAGCGAACAGGATCGCGACACCGAAGAAAACTCCAGGCTTTACTGCGACGCACTCTGGGTCCAGCCACTGGCTCTGGGGAGCGTTCAGCACCAATCCCGCCATTAAAAGAAACATCGCGAAAATAAAAGTAGTCCTGCAATAAGCACCATCTTCTTTAAAGGTAAACTTTTAAGTTATTACGATATAGGAGTTGGTTTGCCTACCACGAAAGCACGAGAAAGGCTCTGGCGATCCATTTTCTCCGACAAGAGATGGCGTGCAGATTTTTGGCGCAGCAACATGCGCAGCCGCCCTTCACGTTTGCGATTAAATGTGAAAGAAAGAGACATACGGCTGCTGTGATACCCAGCGGCAGAGCTGCGCTTCACAGATTAGCCAAGTAAGGTATTACTATGAAGGATGCAGCTTCCCGGAAGCTATATCCTCCAGTAATACCTTACTTGGCTAATCTGTAATTATTTAGGCATAAAATGAAAAATGATCCTGTAAATAGTATACAGTTCGCTTAAATCTGTAATTATTTGTACATCAAATGAAAAATGATCGTGTAAATTTTATTCAGTTCGCTTAAATTTGTAATTAGTTATACATAAAATGAAAAACGATCTACAGTTCGCTTAAGAAATTTTGTTGTTTTAGTACCTTGGTTCGCTTGAATTCGGCGGCGATGCTCGTGGCCACGGCAATCAAACCCAGAAGCCCTATCAGCAGGCAGATCCCCCGCCTCGATTTCTCCATGGCGTTTTTTCGGATCTGTGAAATCGAATTGTCGACAATGTGCTGAGATTTATGCAATTTGTGGTGGTGCTGATGTGCCTTCTGTTTCTCTTGCCGTGTTGGTTGCGCGAGGGCGCGGAATTTCCACTACTGTACATTGTGGCCGCCTTCATGCCTTGTTTTTCGTCAGGGTCAAACTCGGTTGCCTCTTGTTGATAAGAACGAAACGTGAAGATCATTTGAATATTGTGTGTATAGTTGTGTGGTATTCCTCTTGGGCCGGGCCCAAGACGGAAATTTCTGCGCTGCTTCGTGAGAGGCTGGGTGAGAGAGAGCCGTCAAGGATAATATTGTTATAGGTCCTGAACGACATAAATATTGTTGGTTGTGGCCTGTGAACCGTCCCTAAAAAGAGCCTACCCCAGCAAAAGGTCCGTGGAAAATGTCGGCCGCTGCCTCCTAATGAGACTCCCCACTCCTTACAAAGCTGAAATTTTAGGGTAAAGAACAAGTTCTGAAAAGGTTTACCCGTTTTTAATAATATTTTAAATTAAGGTTTTTAAATGGTTTTTTTTATTAAGGAACAACAACCACCCGTAAGGGGTTTGAACACAAGATCACTTAAGAAACAACTACCATCTCAGCCACTTAAATGGTTTTTTAAAGATTTTTTTATTTTATTTATATGGGAGTGGGTTGTGCTATTAAAAGGTGGTATTTAATAATAAATTTATTTATTTGTTCTTTTTTTTAAGTATGGTTGCATCATGTTTCATTAATGCATATGGGTGGAGAATATTTTAATCTCATTAAGACACATGGGAGAAAGTCTTCACTTCATTAATGTATAGGTGTGAAGAAAGTCTTCATCCCATTAAAGCATATGGGTGAAGAAAGTCTTCATCCCACCCATATGCATTGAATGAGAATGGGGATGTGCAAAGCAGGGGGTAAGGTAGAGGGTGATATGGACCTAAGCTAGGTGAGTGGGATGGTTATATGGTGACCATGGGCTAGGTGTAGGATGGGGCTTATTGGAGAAAAGATGATAATGTGGGTAATTATGGTAATAATACAAAATAATTGAATTTTTGGAACCTTTTGCAAAACAATTAAACATTAACACTACGGGATAATGTGTCACTTTTAGGTGTCTAATTTTACCTCTTTTTATACTAGTGATGTGTGTAGACACGATGCAATGCAAAAGCATATGACACCATATGGATGGGTGACTATAACAAAAATAGATTGATAATGAATGGTAGTGGTTGACCACGACTTTTAATGTGTCGTAATGATAGTTGAGGGAGGAGACATAAGGTTATCTCAAATCATGAACAATGTTAGATGCCCCAATTGTGAAAGGGATAAATATCCTTGAATATTTTCCTTTGATAGATTTTTTAGTTTACTTGATTGAGTAAGCTAACCAACCAGAGGTATGTAACCTCATGACACTTCAATTGATTAGATAAGTGGGCTTAAGTTGCCACCTCGATGAAGAGAGTGTGTGAGTAACCATGCATCATTGGCATGGAGCATACCAAACATGGATTGGAATAGAGTTTGGAGTTGAGAGAAGAAAAATAAGAAGAGGATATATTCTACCTTTGCCCCAGCAAAGGAGGGCTAGTGATAGTTTTAGGTCAAGTTCTTGGACAAACGCAATTTCAAGATTGAGTTTTTAGATACTAAACATGTTCAAGCTAACATTGATAGGTAATATCTTCCCCCTCAAGTGGTGAGTTGTTGAGTGAAGAAGTGAAACACAACAATAAAATGCTTAATGAAAGGTCGTTGTCCAACCACAGAGTGAAAATGACGGGAGAGACTGGCAAAATGATGATTAGGAACAAAAATTATCTGACCAACAAAACACTATACAACTGATGGGAGATGAACTGTACAAGATGAGCATTGATCGTACAAGATGATTAGGGATCATGTCAAAATAAAAATGGCATGTGAGCTCATTTGCATCATGTGATTTGGAAGAAGAGAGTGAGAGTGACGGGTGAGGCTAAGAATTTGACATGGAACGTTATCAAAATGGACACGTGGAGGATCAAGATGATAGATAGTGGTGTGGGACCTAACAATGGAGGAAGTGTAGTGCAAGTTAGTTGGTTTTTATCCTTTTTCTCTTGATTTGTGTTTTTTAGAATAAAATGAACCCTAGGGCCCAATTTTAGTGAAAAGAAATCATAGAAGGTTAGGGTAGCAAATCCACCTCCCAAAATAAGAAAAAGTGATAAAAGGATTTGTCCAAGTCCAAAAATTTTGACAAGTTTTGTAAATCGTATAGGTAGAAGTAAAACCGTACAACCAGAAGGGCAAACCATACAAGGTGAAGATAAACCATACTATATGCAATGAAATGACATGAAATGCATAGGAAATGTAATTTTAAGTTGTAATTGTGCATGATTTTGATAATTAAGGTGTTAGACTTAGTAAAATTCTTAATTAATCTATTTTTTTATGCATGGGTAGTTTTGAATAACAAATTACCTCAAGAACCACTTTGGAATGGCCTGGGAAACATTATATAAGGCCTCATTTTCAATTTTGATAGTTTGGTTACATTCTGGTTATGATCTGATGATATTCTGGTTAGTAGGAAATGCTATGAGTCTTGGCTGTTAAGTGTTATTACATATCTTTGATTGTTGATTGACATTTTTGAATAATAATAAAGCTTGAGCATATTTTACGATTTCTTTTATGTAGTGTATGATCCTAGAATGGTTGAAGAGTATTTGACAGTTTATCTCTATTGCATGTACTTAGTTTTTGTTGTTATGGCTACTTTATGCAATTCTAAGGAAGACTTTGATCAACTAGCACTGGTGTGTATTTAAGGAATGATCTGTGATGATGATGACATCAAGAGAAATGTATTGAACACTGTCGTATGATTTATGGACTACCATTGGATATAGAACTCTCTCAACCCTGATAAAGTACTTTGCATGTTGGTAGAATTAGGATTAATTGCCATATTAAATCCTTATAAAACGTATCTGAGAGAAATTGACCTAGGAGAATATCCATTTTTTCACTTGGTTGTACCTTTGTTTTATACAAATCATAAACCGGGGTGCTTGCAAATCGTACAAAAGACATTACCCGATTTGGTATTTATGAGATTGAGGGGAATTTACCCGATTTGGAATTTTTGGAAAATCGACTTGTTTAGTTACAAAATTGTGTATGACAACTTACAAAACCAAATCTAAAGGATTGGATAAGTGTAAAATCGTACAAGATCTATCACTGTATGATTTGGGATTGTACATTGGTATGATTTGGTGTCCATACAAGTTGTTTAGTTGTCGCATATTGCTAGTTGTAAAGACTATACGGTTGTACGATTTGGTCCATCGATTGTGAATAGCAAGTTGATCATTCTAAGATTTGGAAAATACATCCCCACTAGGAATACTACACCCCTATGCTACATTTGGCATCGTTGCCTTATTGAATCTAGCATTTTTGTTAAAATTGATCAAATTGATAAGTAAGAATACTACAAAATTGGAGGTGAATGACATACACCAATGTGTAAAGACGTAGGACATGGGAATTATGAGAGAATATTCCAGTAAGAAGGAGCACAAGTATTGATAAAAGAGATAATGCAAGTAACTCAAACCATAGTACACATGAACTAGAAATAGAGCAAGTTTGGGCATTTGAAGGAGACTTTGAGATGTTGTTGATAGAGAAAAAAGAGAAGGTACTAGAACCACCTAGTGTAGAGGCACGAGTTGACAGAGAAGCAATGCATGAGGATAGAGAGTGTATCGTGATATCTAAGAAAGCAAAGGAAGGGTTGCAAGGGAGCGTAGAGTACGAAAGTCAAGCACTAGAGCAATAGGGCATGAGGTCTCAGGAGGAAGGACCAAGACCATCTCCCTCACATCATAAAATAAGGTCGTGAAGTGAAGACACACGTGAGTTTGGTCAATGATTTATGGGATAAAATAAGATACCTCAGATAGAAACTTCTAACGATGATGGTAGTAAAACGCCAAAAGGAGGAATCAAACAGATATTCCTTGGGAGACCTCAAGTGACGAGGATGATTCTTCGAAGATGGCTAACAAGGCAGCCAAGCATAGATGTCCACCTTTTATAGGTGAGGGTAAGGAAGACCCCAAAAGACATTATAACTTGTATAACCATTTAGAGGGCAAATGGTGTAGACCAGCTAGATGACTGGGTAACTTTATTTCTTGCTACCTTGAGAGGATTGGCGATCGATTGGTATCTAAAAAGGGAAAATACAAAAAAAAATTAGACTTGGAATCAAGTAAAGGAGAAATTCATTTAATAATTTTGGCCTTTGAAGGATTATGGATACATTGTTACTAAAATTTGCATGATGAAGCAAAAGCCTTACGAAGATGTAAAATCATACAATCGTAGACTAAAGTAGTTAGTTGATAAAATGTAGATGCCTTTGGCAAATGTATTGGTGAAGCGATGGTTTATAAATGGGTTACTACCAAAATATAATAAAAATATGAAGGCAGTGCCATCAAAAAAATATGAATAAGTTGTGAAGCATGCAAATAATTTTGAAAGTGAATCAAAATAGACGTACATAGGTATTTTATCTCATTCCAAGTCTAATGATTCAGATAGTGGAGAATATGACACTATACAAAGGACAGTAGCATCATTTCATTAGGAGTTTGACAAGGTCATGAAAGAACAAAGAGGTAAACCTGATAGGAATGACTTTTGATGCATAGAATGCAATACTGAAGGTCATACAAATGTGAAGTGTCCTTGGAATGATTACTATCACATATGTAATGTGATGGGACACAAGGTAATGCTATATTTTTATAATGTGAGAGTACACCCACAGGTTTTGATAATCTAGGAGCAGGAAGAGAAATCGAAGACCCTAGGAAGAAGGCACCAAGCAACAAGTTACAGTTATAGAAATAGTCAACGAGGTGGAATGCAGAACTAGGGCAATCGACAAGGAGGACAGAGCTATTTGTAGTATGACTCGAAAGGGAGGTCGATCATACAGTGTTACAATTGACAAGAATAGGGGTATTTTGCAAAAAATTATCCTTCACATTAGAGATAGGAAATGCCACAAGCGAACACTACACATATGTGTAGGTGGTGTGGTCCAAGGAACCACAAGGAATCAAATTATCCCAAGCAGGTGAGTTCGAGTAACCCGTAGAATGTGAATTATTTAGACATTGAGGTTCCTCAAGTTAAGGAGGAAACCTAGGAAGTTTTAGCCATGATAAGGAATTTGGCTAAAAAGGATAGGTATCCAGAGCCAATAAATGAAAAGAAACACTGGAAAGTAGCAAATAAAATATTACAGGATGAAGCATAAAAAGCTAAACAAGTGAAGCTAGCCAAAGGAAAGGAACCAAAAAAGCCATCAAAAGAGAATGTGATTGTGTAGAGTCTGGAAGCACAGGTTTTGGACACCACAGTGGAGATCAAAGTGGCTAATTTGTTGGAATCTATTCCATAATTACATAAAGCAATGGTGGAATATATACAATCGCATAAGATGATGGACGTGCAGAGCCAACTGATTCAGGAAAAATAATTAAAAGACCAATTCATTGATCCAACTATATTAATGGTTGATGTGGGAAATAAACTCGTATTATTTCATATGGAGATCCTAGGGCACAGATTGACACAAGTTATTATGGACAGAGGATCCAACATCAATGTGCTACTTGAGACCTGGTTAGAACTGGGTGCTCCATATCTATGGGTACTAAGCTTCTGAATATATGGTTTTGACCAATATGGTATCAAGACAAAGGGAGTTGTGACAGCACAATAAGTGGTGATAGCTGACCAAGAGTTTGTCTTATATTTCATTGTGATTACTATGCAGAAGTCTACATACGAAGCTCTATTGGGAAGAGGATTGCTATGTGTAGCCAAAGTTAATCATAAATGGGAAAATAATATCACTTTCAATAAGGGAAAACATAAATATATAATTAATTTGACTAATCAAAAGGTCAGTGAGGATGTAGCTATGACTGACAAATCAAAATATTCCTCAGGAGATGAAGGATATGAACCAGATGGAGAAGGAATGTTGTAGCTATATGAACGTGGTGAATATGAAGCTAGATCTGATAGGGGAATCCTTCATTGTAAAATGGAGGAGTATGAAAATTTTTAGCCCAACTGTATCTGTATTGACTCAGAGCAGATCAAGGAAAAATAAGACGAACCAAAAGTCAACCAAGAACCTAAGAAGGAGGTAGAAGAGAAATGGCAATTTTCAAAAAAAATTGCAGAGTATACAGTAGGAGATGCAAAAATTGATGCAAGATCATCACACCCAAAGAATGTAGAGAAAGCAACAAGTGATCTAGAGAATATCAAATATGAAGGACCTCGGATAGTGGACATCAATCTAGGGACAAAGGATGAACCTAGGATGATTCACTATGGTGATGATTGGAACCCTATACTGAAAGTAATAGCTTTTAAGATATTCTTGGAATATAAGGATGTATTTGCATGGACATACAAGGACCTGAAGGGAGTACCACCTGAGCTATGTGTCCACAAGATTACACTAATTCCTGGAGCACAACCCATAAGGAGGAGACCATATAGAATGAACCCAAAATATGTTGCATTGGTGAATGTAGAGATAGTGAAGATGTTGGAGGCAGGAATCATCTTCAGGGTTACGACCAATGAGTACGTATCACCTATAATACTTACCTTGAAGAAGAAAGTGGACAAAATAAGAATATGTGTGGACTTTAGGAGTCTAAATGTAGTAACTATCAAGGACCCCTTCCCTATTCCCTTGACAAATTCTATCCTGGAGGAAGTCGTAGGACATGAGATCTATTCATTTTTTGATGGATTTTTGGGTTACAATAAGATAAGTATAGCCAAAGAGGATAAGCTGAAGACCACATTTATTATGGAGATTGGAATCTACACATACAATTGAATGTCATTCAGGATTTGTAATACCCCAAATACATTTCAGCGCATCATACTGTATATATTTGATTAGTTGGCAATAGAGAACTTCAAATCATTTTTGGATGATTGGTCCATTTATGGGAAGATCAAGGAGCATCTTCCTAATCTGAGTGAATGTATGAGTAGGTGTAGAAATGCACAAATATCATTAAACCCTAGGAAATGCTACTTGATGGTACCATATGAAAAAATTTAGGATACATAGTGTGCAGTGAAGGATTAAAAATAGATCCTGATAAGATCTATGTGATATTGCACATGGAAGAACCAAATAATGTGAGTTCACTTAAAATCTTCCTTGTATTGATAGGATATTATCGAAGGTTCATCAGGAACTATGCATATGTATCCTATCCATTAGATTCCTTGACGAAGAATAATGTTCCTTTTAGATGGACATAGGAGCACCAAGGAGCCTTTGAGGAGTTAAAGGCTAAGATTGTGAGTAGCCTTATTTTGGTGTTCCCAATTGGGATAAGGAATTGCATGTCCATATTTATGCTTTAAATTTTGCAATCGGATGTACTTTGGCACGAGAAGGATAGTTCAGATTGGATCGGCCTATTTGTTTTGCTAGTCACCTATTGTCAAGGATGGAGAGAAATTATAGTACAACAAAAAGAGAAGACTTGGGAATGGTATGTGCAGTCCAGAAGTTTAGGTATTACCTACTAGCTAATCCCTTTTATTTCTACATAGATCACCAAGCCCTATTGTACTTGATAAATAAACTTATGATACAAGGATGGGTCAGTAGATGGCTCGTTACCCTATAGGATTTTGTATTTCGAGTAGTAGTGAGAACTGGTAAGAAGCATGTAATTGCAGACCAGTTGTCTCAGATACGATCAGGAGAGCCTATAGGAACAAAAATTCTGGATGAATTCCCTAATGCACAATTATTTGCCATCAATGTTGTTTCATCGTGGTACAATTTGATCGGCCACTACCTTTCCACAAAATATTTGCCATAGGAAATGATGGCAATCGAGAAAAAGAAAGTGATTATGAAGTCATTACCCTTCCATAGGATTGTTGTATAAAATGGGAAGTGATGATATCTTATGAATATGTATGATAGAAGAAGAAGTCAAAGCAGCATTGAAAGAAGCTCACAAAGTCTTAGTAGGAGAGCACATGGGACCATATGTCATAGCTAGAAAAATATTACTAGCAAGATTATGGTAGCCCACACTATATAATGATGCAAAAGAGTATGTGAAAGCATGCGAAACTTGTCAAAGGGTAGGAAAGCTAGTGAAGAGGGAATTTATGCCTTTGCATCCATCACAACCCCAAGAACTATTTGAAAGGTGGGGATTGGACTTCGTCAAACCATTGAAGATATCTCATAGAAGAAAGTGTAGATACATTATAATAACAATGGAATACTTGACAAAATGGGTTGAAGTGAGAGAGTTACTTGATAACTTAGCTAAAAGTACAATGATATTCTTGTACAAGTAGGTAATCACAATATTTGGTATTTTGCTACAAATAACAAGTGATCAAGGAGGAAAATTTATCAATGAAATCATCAAAACACTGATAACGGAGTTCAAGATTTTGTACTCATTGTCTAGTATGTACTATCCTAGAGCAAATGGGTAGGTAGAAGCAACAAACAAAGTCCTAGTATCTACTCTATATAAAACTTGTGGAATAGAAGTATATTGGGAGGAAAGGCTATCATATGTTTTATGGTAATATAAAACAACTTTTAAACCAACAACAGAGCATACACCTTTCTAGTTGATTTATGGATAGGAAGTAGTTGTGCCAGTTGAATTATTTATACCAAGTTTAAGAGTCGCGGTGGAGCATCACTTAGGTGATCAAGAAAGTTTGAAAGAGCTACTGACAACATTGATCAAGTTAGATGAAATAATATTCATGGAACAATGGGCAATTGAGGTAGCTCAGAAAAGAAGGAAGTCGTGGCATGAAAAACACTTGAGGAAGTTGGAACTTAGTCCGGGTGACTTGGTTCTAAATTTTAATGGGAAGCAAGAAATAAAACTTGATAAGTTGAAAATATTATGGCTTGGTCCCCACAAAGTAGTATAAGTAATGAATAATGAAGCATTCAAATTGCAAAAATTGAATGGTACAGAGGTACCTAACACTATAAACAACTCAAAGTTGAAGCCTTATAAAGTACAGTGCTTATTCATTTATTCAGAAAAGATCAAATAAAGAAGAAGAGCAGAAGCTCGATAGAGGACTCAAGGTGAGAATGGTCTATCATAGGAGGAGACTAACATGGGACTCATAATATTATTTTTAGAATGGGAGGAGACAAGACCAACCATAGAATAGTAGGAGTTGGCACCTCGACCTAGAGAAAGAAGACGATTGCAAGTGCATGTCATATTTACGGATGGGACCGAACATGTAATAGAGGAAGATGAAGAATGGATTTCTCCAAATGAAAGAGGACATCAAGAGATAGTACTATTACCCAAAAATAGGTAAAGGCAAGAAGAAGCACCCCAAGTAAATAGGAATGTGATGTATCCTTGGGTGGAACGTAGAGAATCACCCCAACAAGATGAAGGATGAAGAAGGATATGGTTAACAGTATGATATGAGGATAGAGTAGACACTTTTGAAATGGAAGTTCCAAAAGAGAATAGGAATGATACCATTGATAAATAATTGGTTGGACTTACTCCATTAGCTCGGATAGGACTATTACAACAAATAATGCAACTGTAGACTTAACAACTACACAAATAATATCAAATGTTGCAAGGTCATAATGTAAGGTTGATAGAACAAACCGTCTAGGAATTGGACAGTATAATACAAAGTCTGGATGAACAAAGAACAACTAAGCTATAGGAGCTAGAATGGGAAACTAATACTGATGAAGGGATAACTCCAAGGAGTGGTATAATAAATTATGGTGCAAGCACAAGTTCACAAGTACCACCAAGTGATCCGCCAATAACAAATGAAGATGCAGAGATGCTTTAGTGAGACATTGAGGAAGCAACCATATCACCTGAATCACAGGGTAATGCATGTATAGATTTGAGTGGCTCCAGTAATGAAGGAATGCGTTGGATAGTAAGAGAACCTAGCATAGAAAATAGAAAGTAGTGATGATGATGATTTCCCAGGGAATCCCCAGAATCCTAGAGATAATCATGATCCCCCAGCATGTACAACAACACATAGACAACTAGGGATATAATAGGAGCATCAAACCAACATTGATATTATAGCATATATAATAGCCCATTGACAGTTTAGAAGATAGGAGAGAAGTAAGGATATTAGAGATATTGATGAACTTGCCAACAAATTGGGCAGGACAAAGAGAAGATAATCAGAATGACTCAATTTTTGATAAATTTTTTTTTAACACATACAGAGAAGTCTTGGCAAATTCATCTCCACAAATATACTTCGAGGAAATAATATGGAGGCATCGCTTAGCATGTGTAGATAGAATTAGAGCACTGTGATAATTGTCACCAAGTACAAAATGAAGTAGAAGTCCACTAGACAACATTGAGTTGGTAGAGATAACTCCTGATAACCAAGAAATGGAATGAAGGCATAGACAAGGACCCCTAAGGCTTCAACCAAGAAGGGGATGAGGTATTCAACCATGGAATTAATGAGGACAAGGTAATTTTATGATTAGATAAGAAAGAGGATGAGGAAGTGTTGAGTGGTATTTTCACCCGATTGTGAAAACACACTCTCCGATAGGATTTGGGTTCTAAATCCTCTCTTGCAAAGAAATCAAACAAATGACTTCTCCAAGGTCTCCGCTATATTAGCATTTTACATCTGTGTATTAATAATCTCAAATAAAGATATTCAATTAAAATGCTTGGAACACCTTAGTGGTTGCAAGTAACTGAAAACAAGGGGCAATGTTGGTTTATTTTACTGTGAAACTTTAATGATTGTTCGTTGAACCCGAATAAAGCAAATGTGATTTGGTCCCTATATGACCATGCTGTAACTTCAAAGTGGAAATTGATGAAATGCCATAAATGGTGGAACTATTTTTTGGATTTTGAAGTTTTTTAATTTTTATTTTATTTTAATGCCTGAGAATTAAAATAAAGTTGGAACTTCTAAAAAATAAAGTGCAGAAAAAAGAAAATAAAATGCAAAAAGAAAAATGAAAATGAAATTGCATTCAGTTTGATGCTATCCTGTTTCGACAAAACCGAAGATGTGAGGTTTCCATGCATGCAACCTAACCTATTGGACCTGCAAAACATGCACAATCCCCATAGACTAAGTGCTGGTTCCTAGGATATGAAATAAAGTTCAGATTTCAAATATTCGCCTAATGTAACCCACGAAGTGGCATCTACATTATCTATAAATCCAAAATCTAAAAAATGAAAGAATAAACATTAAATCCATAGCATGCACAGAAGATCTCCTTCTTTCTTGCCCACAAGATGCAAATTTTTGAACACTTCTGCATTAAAAATATGTCATGTTACAATAGCAGAATCTCTGGTTTTTCCAAACCAGTCTGTGGAAGAGAAACAACTCAAACAGGCCCAGAATGGCCTTCTCAACTCTGGCTCTGCAACTCTGCTTACAGCGGTTTTCGACCCCTTGTACCCATCCTGTGCTTCTACTTTTAAACTTTTTGGCCATGCTCTCTGTTTCGCCCTACGACGCTTCGTTTCATTTCCCAGATCGCTTCGTTTCACCTTCCTCGCCTCTTCGTTGTCTTTGACTTTATGCTCGACATCGAGACGTTTGATCTTCTCTGTGAACTATAACGCTCTGTAGCCCTTACACCTTTATGCCACGTGTTCCGCGTTTCTCTGCATGTTCCATAACGGCCCCCTATAAATCACGACCAAAAATAGCATGTCACGATATCGCGACGTTTTTATGTATGTAGCTTTGCTCCTCTACCTGTATCGCAAAAATGAGACATGTCACGATATCGTGACATTTTCCTATCAACAACCTTGTTCATCCTCATGCATCACGAAAATGATACATGTCACGATATCATGACATTTTTTTGCTATCGGGCCACGTGGATACAACCTGTCATGAAATCATGATGTTTTTTTGCTTCGATGTATTTTGTTGCACTTAGCCGCGAAAATATGACATGTCGTGAAATCATGACACTTTTCATCGTACCATCTTGCTATTTTTTGTCGTAAAATCGTGACACTTTTTTGTTTCGTACCACTTGGCTGCTTTCTGTCATGAAATCATGACGCTTTTCTCTTTCGGGCTGTCTTGCTACTTTCTGTCATGAAATCGTGACACTTTTTCTTTTTGTACCATCTCTTTGCTTTCTATCGTGAAATCATGACGCTTTTCCTTTTCGGGCTGTCTAACTGCTTTCTATCATGAAATCATGATGCTTTTCTTCTACGTTCATTTTGGCTGCTCTCGATCGCAAAAATGCTACATGTCACGATTTCATGACACATTTCTTCTACTTATTTGAGATGTCTGTGTTTATTTTTTCTTTACTCTTTTCTGATAGATCACGAAAATGCAACTTGTCACGATTTCATGACACTTTCTTTCATTTGTTCCTTCCTCACTTTCTTGCGGAAAACTTGACATGTCGCGATATCGTGACATTTTTTATCTTTGCCCTTCATCTCATCTTCAGGTCGTAAAATGACAACATGTCGCGATATCATGACAACTTTTGCATTGACTCTTCTCTTGCTGCCTTTGATCGCGATTTTGATATGAATTTTTATTTGTGACATGTCATGATATCATGACATTTTTCATGTCTTTCTCTCTCCTCTATGAACCGTGATTTCACGACATGTCACGATATCGCGACATTTTCTCTTCATGATGCATTCTGCTGCTCTTAGCTCGAAAAGTGACATGTCGCGAAATCGTGACAATTTTCCATTTTGCATTTTGTTACTCTTGGTCGTGAAAACGTGACATGTCATGAAATCGTGACACTTTTTTGTTCCACTACACTTTGCTTGTCTGAGCCGTGAAAATGCGACATGTCACGATATTGTGATAACTTTCTTTTCTGAGTAGCGATGCGTCGCGATATCGCGACAACTTCCTTTTTTGAGCAGCAACATGTCACGATATCGTGACACTTTCATTTTCTTAGCCACGACAGAGCAACATGTCGCGAAATCGCGACAACTTTTCATTTCTAGTCGCGACGGAGCAACATGTCGCGATATCGCGACACTTTTTCTCTTTTGTGAAATTTTGCTTTTTCCTTGATTTTTTTAGCATCTGGGTCACTGCGGTCTTCTTTGAAAGCATGCAAAAAAGGTGGGTCCCCAATTTTGGGGTGTGTTGTGGATCAGCCACAACAAATGGCGACTCTTCTGTCAAATGCTCCAGAGCATTTTGGTGAGAACCCAACCTGAAATATACAAGCTTAGATACAAGCGTCAGCACATAAAAGATAAACAAATACCGATAGATCAGAAATACATGAAACATCAGAATCATTAAGTATCAGCTCGATGTGTGCAATGTGTTTTCATTCCCTATCGCTTGAACTTGATCAACATTCCATTGTCAGTTTCACTTATGATTTGTATGCAAGGCTATGAATGATTTGTGTAGGATTTGATGTATGATGAAGATGCTAGAGATATAACAACCTGCTTTGCAAAGGCTCAAACCTTCTAATATCATGAACAAACATATCAAAGCTGTCAAACCCTCTTAGGACCAAATATATGTATACTGAATTAATTTATTAGATCCCAAAGTTGGTTATGTGTCACTACCATCTTGAACCCATGTGCAAGTGTAAGTGAAATCAGAACTTTGGGGAATAGGATTCCCAACCTAAGCGAGATGGGAATTTAACCCTATCCTTACTATTCTGATTTGGAGTTCATTACCTCACTTTGAGCAAAATGATTTAACCAGTTATGGATGAAATGGTCAGGCTAGTCTATCCTTATGAGCAGTCGGTGGTCTTGCTTTTAGACAAGACATGTTGCCACGCATGGGCATACTTAACCCCATAATCCATGATTTGGCTTCATTCATTCTCTTCTTTTTTTTATTTCTTGGACCTTTGGGATGACTACCCATCCTTGCTAGGGACATGTAGTACGATCCCTCCAATCCAATATTAAGATGAAATGGAAAATATTAATCTTTTATTTCTTGGACCTTGGGGATGACTACCCATCCTTTGCGAGAGGACATGTAGTACGATCCTTCCAATCCAAGATATGAGATGAAATGGGAAATATTAATTTTACTTTTGTTTCTTGGACCTTTGGGATGACTACCCATCCTTTGCAGAGGACATGTAGTACGATCCTTCCAATCCAAGCTTTATGATGAAATGGAAAAATGGAAGCTTTGGGGAATCGGATTCTCAACCTAGGTGAGATGAGAATTATGCCCTATCCTTACTACTCCATGAAGGTCAAATCAGAGCTTTGGGGAATTGGATCCTCAACCTAAGTTCGATGAGGATTTAACCCTATCCTTACTACTCTGATTTTAGGCTTTAAGCATTATGGGAGTGGTAAAAACCACTGTTTTAAGGATTATGTTGCATGATAGGACAGACATGAAATATTCTTTTCACCTCACCTTTTCTTCCAAGCATGGTTTTGATCATTTTGCCCAAGATCTTCTTTAATGTGCATAGAATGTGCTTGGTTCAAGATAGTTTGGGCATCAGTTACCAACCTTAGGATCCTTTTAATATATGTTATGTAATAAAATAACCCTAAGAGGATTCGACACCTTCTCAATGATTGCACATGAAATGAAAATGTACCTGAGATGACATGTATATGCAATGAGGAATGTGACATGAGATATGAATGCACTGCTTCTTTTGAAATGTGGATGGAATATATCATCTACTTTACCATAATGTGTAAAACTGACAACTTCATGCATCACAAGATTCAAACGATATTATTTAAGATGTTTGTGTTACTTGTGGAGCTTTCTACAACACAATTCCAATGTTTCATACTCTCCTGATCTTAGGCATAAGTTGACATCTCAAATTTTTCCTCTTTTTTTTTATATAAAAACAAACTAAACATGTCAAATGAAATCAAACACACAACTTAAATCCTAATCCAAATAGCAATCCCAAAATGAAACTTGAAAACACAAACCCAAAACCAAAAACCAAAATCTATATACAAATGTACAATATAATACAAGATGATGCAAAGCTTGGATTATCACTTTCCTGGATCCCAAACATGATTAGAACATTTCAACAAAAATATAACGTGATATGCATGCCAAATGTTGTAGGAATCCAAAAAAAACAATATTAGACCAAACCATGCAACCCACTTCAACTTGCCTCGCTCACCCCACCAATTAGATTTAGTTCCATTAGTATTCTCATAGGTGAGATTCAAATCATCAAATTGATTAGACAATAAATGATATTCAATTTTATCTTGTCTATTCTTTAAAATGTAAATTTCATAATTCCATCCTTGATTTAGAATTAGGCTATCTTTTTCAAATATGCAATTTTGTAAGTAGGAGCCTATTTCTACAAATTTTAAAGCCAAATTATTTTCCAAATTTGTAGGCCAATCAAATTTGTGTAACAATTTGCAAGCATCTAGGATATTTACTAAATTAGGATCATTAAAAGTTTTTACCCTAGATTCAATTAGTAATTGTTGATGAATTTGATTTAACAATTCAAGTGCATCAACTTCCTTTTCATTCATTAAAACAATGTTATCAAAGGTGTGATTAGAAATCATACCTTGTTTTTCATTCACCTTTAACGACATTTCATCATAAACATCATTCAAATTCAAAATATGGTCATGCAAATTTTCACCCAAATTTTGGATGCTTGAACATAAAAGGTTAGATTCTACCTTTTGAACATTTTTATTTACCAAAATTTGATGGGGATTTGTAACTCCCTCTTTTACCTCATGGTCTTCATATTCTTCATTGATTACTTGTTCATCAAACATACCAAAATTGGGCACCCAATTGAAAACATGCCCATCCTTTTCAACCCTCAAATGTTTTTGGTCAAAGTGTATGTCCCATGACTCATCTTGATGATCCTTCATTTGAGTTGCTTCCAATTGATCAATCTCTTTGTCATTTGGTTCCAATTCTTTGTTCACTATCCATGGTATCTCTTCATTTGAATCCTCAAAATCATCATGCAAACTTGCATCCGCACCTTCAATGAATTTATATTCAACATGATCGAATTTTGTCACCTTTTCAAATCTTGTGAATGTGAGATCTTCGTATGATGTAGAAGGTTCAACATCCTGCATATCAAGTGAAATATGAGTTTCATCTATAGGGGTGTGAGAAAAAAATGCATTGTCATATCTCCCCCAACCATTGTAAAAATTATCTTCCAAACTTGTGGGATGAAACTCCATGGCATTTGTGACATGATCTTTTGATTCATTCATAAATTCTTTTCTTTCTTTGTCCTTGGCAATAGGATCATTATAATCTTCCAAAATTTGATGAGATTTGAAACCCTCTTCCAAAACATCCTCAAATTGTACAGGAGTTGTAATATCTTCCTTCGAGTAGGCGATTATGTTGTCCTGTATATCAATTGGCACACAAGTTTCATTAGTAGTTTTGGAGTGAGTGTAGTCTTCCCACTTCTTCCAAGCATCATAATAATCATCTTTCAAAATCAAGTGGTGACGTTCAACTACTTCTTCAACATCTTCCAATTCATCAATGTGTTTCTCATCAAATTCATCTTCACCTTCCTTAGATGGTTCAATTATTTCCAAAAGTGGGTCATTTCTTGAATTCAAATTTGTAAGGCCATCATAGTCCAAATTAGTAACCCATGATTCAATTTTATCATAATTTGGAGGGTGAAGAATTTCTTGATCGTTAATTTTACACATCTCATCAATAGTATCTTCCAAGAACAAGTGGTGAAACTCTATCATGTCTTCAAATTCATTTATTGGTTTTCTTCCAATTTCACTTTCAACCACTTCATTCAATTCTATGGTGGGTTCCGTCCTATCACATATATCAAACATTGTTGAATTTAGAACCCCTTCATCCGAATAATCATGTATCTCTATGAATGAGATCATTTCTGCATAATCCTCACTAGCGGATGTTGGCTTAGCAATTTGCACCTCCTCGTGGACTACATCTAAGGTGGTTGTAAGATTTGGATATTCAAATTCATCCCCTTGATCATTTACCTTAGATATCATTGGAGTGGAGGGTGCTATATTTGATGGTTGGTGTAGGTTGGCATCAATATCTTTAGAAGGACAATCTCTTATGTGAACATGTTGTGCCTTTTCTTCTTCAAGACCTTGTCGTTCTATCTCTTCTAAGATCTCATGGATTTTCTCTAGAGACAAGCCACCCATTTTTTCCTCAATGAGTGAAGCAAGTGTGGGGTGTATGGCTCCCAGGTATACTTCCATGGCTTCCTCTTCTAATGTGTTAAAATTTTCCCACATTTGGGAGTGCAACTCATGAAATCTTCCATTGAATTGACTCAAGGATTCATTAGGCTCCTTACATATGGAGGTAAACTAATTTTTCAAGATTTCTAAGTCAACCTGATTACCAAAATGATAAAGATAGGCTGCTTCTAGTTGTATCCAAGAAGTCCTAACCTCCATGGGTAGTTGGCTGTACCAAAAGAATGGTTTATCATCCAAAATGTATGCAAATAACTTACAAGCCACCTCCTCATAGAAAATCTGGAATTGACATAATGTATCCTTGTAGACATGCAGTTTTTGCAAGTATCCTAGTGGCACCTCTTGATTAAAACATCGTAGAAACTCTAATAACAATTTAGGAATTTGATAGGGTACCACAGGTATAGACAAACCCTTATAATGATCCTCCATTATTAATACCATTATTTCTCTTAGAGACATCATTTCAGCTCTTAGGGATACAATTTGCTCCTCAAATGTTGCCATTAGTGAAACTCAAAATATAACTTTAGAACCAAATATGTTGAATATTCAACCTGCAATGTATAAAAAAAAATCAAGTTAGCATCAACTAAGAGATGTATTCATTAAAATCAAATGAAAGTAACTGTATGGAAACAACACTTCGTTAGTCAAGACCAAAATTTTCAAAATTAAATCAAATCACTTTATTTCTGTATGAACAATCAAAAAAGCGTTAGAATAATATACAGCATACCTGAATTGCTTAAAATAGAATAAAGTAAACCAATTCAGGCCGTCCTTTTAACAATCTGCCGAGTGTTAGAGGACTAAAGATAACAATTAACAAGGCATGAAATATTCAAAATTTAAATTTAAATCACACTAAAATAAACCCGTTCAGGCCCTCCTTCTAGCGCCAATCTGTTGAGTGGTATTTTCACCCGATTGTGAAAACACACTCTCCGATAGGATTTGGGTTCTAAATCCTCTCTTGCAAAGAAATCAAACAAATGACTTCTCCAAGGTCTCCGCTATATTAGCATTTTACATCTGTGTATTAATAATCTCAAATAAAGATATTCAATTAAAATGCTTGGAACACCTTAGTGGTTGCAAGTAACTGAAAACAAGGGGCAATGTTGGTTTATTTTACCGTGAAACTTTAATGATTGTTCATTGAACCCGAATAAAGCAAATGTGATTTGGTCCCTATATGACCATGCTGTAACTTCAAAGTGGAAATTGATGAAATGCCATAAATGATGGAACTATTTTTGGATTTTGAAGTTTTTTAATTTTTATTTTATTTTAATGCCTGAGAATTAAAATAAAGTTGGAACTTCTAAAAAATAAAGTGCAGAAAAAAGAAAATAAAATGCAAAAAGAAAAATGAAAATGAAATTGCATTCAGTTTGATGCTATCCTGTTCCGACAAAACCGAAGATGTGAGGTTTCCATGCATGCAACCTAACCTATTGGACCTACAAAACATGCACAATCCCCATAGACTAAGTGCTGGTTCCTAGGATATGAAATAAAATTCAGATTTCAAATATTCGCCTAATGTAACCCACGAAGTGGCATTTAACATTATCTATAAATCCAAAATCTGAGAAATGAAAGAATAAACATTAAATCCATAGCATGCACAGAAGATCTCCTTCTTTCTTGCCCACAAGATGCAAATTTTTGAACACTTCTGCATTAAAAATATGTCATTTTACAATAGCAGAATCTCTGGTTTTTCCAAACCAGTCTGTGGAAGAGAAACAGCTCAAACAGGCCCAAAATGGCCTTCTCAACTCTGGCTCTGCAACCCTGCTTGTAGCGGTTTTCGACCCCCTTATACCAATCTGTGCTTCTACTTTTAAACTTTCTGGCAATGCTCTCTGTTTTGCCCTGTGATGCTTCATTTCATTTCCCAGATCGCTTCGTTTCACCTTCCCCGCCTCTTCGTTGTCTTTGACTTTATGCTCGACATCGAGACGCTTGATCTTCTTTGTGAACTATAACGCTTCTGTAGCCCTTACACCTTTATGCCACGTGTTCCACGTTTCTCTGCATGTTCCATAATGGCCCCCTGTAAATCGTGACCAAAAATAGCATGTCATGATATCGCGACATTTTTATGTATGCAGCTTTGCTCCTCTACTTGTATCGCGAAAATAAGACATGTCGCGATATCGTGACATTTTTTTGTCAACAGCCTTGTTCGTCCTCATGCATCATGAAAATGATACATGTCACGATATCACGACATTTTTTTGCTATCGGGCCACGTGGATGCAACCTATCATGAAATCACGACGTTTTTCTGCTTGGTGTATTTTGTTGCCCTTAGCCGCGAAAAAGCGACATGTCATGAAATCATGACGCCTTTTCAATCTGTACCACTTGGCTGCTTTTTGTCATGAAATCGTGAAACTTTTTCATTCTGTACCACTTAGCTGCTTTCTGTCGTGAAATTGCAATGCTTTTTTTTTTTAGGCTGTCTTGCTACTTTCTGTCATGAAATCGCGATACTTTTTCTTTTTGTACCATCATCTTTGCTTTCTGTCATGAAATCGCGACGCTTTTCCTTTTCGGGCTGTCTTGCTGCTTTCTATCGTGAAATCGTGACGTTTTTCTTCTACGTTCATTTTGGCTGCTCTCGATCGTGAAAATGCTACATGTCGTGATTTCATGACACATTTCCCTTGCTAGCTTATCAGTCGTCGTGAATAGCAAAAATGAGACATGTTACGATTTTGTGACATATTTTTATCTTTACCTCCTTTATCGTTGATAGATCATGAAAACGCAACCTGTCGTGATTTCACGACACTTTCTTTCATTTTTTCCTTCCTCACTTTCCTGCAGTGAAAACCTGACATGTCACGATATCACGACATTTTTTATCTTTGCCCTTCATCTCATCTTCAGGTCACGAAATGGTGACATGTCGCGATATCACGACAAATTTTGCATTGACTCTTCTCTTGCTGCCTTCGACCGCGATTTCATGACAAGTCGTGATATCGTGACATTTTTCCATTTTGGTTCATCCTGCTGATCTGGGCCGCAAACGTGACATGTCGCGATATCGTGACATTTTTCACTTTATCTTTCTCTCTCCTCTATGAACCGTGATTTCACGACATGTCGTGATATCACGACATTTTCTCTTCATGATGCATTCTGCTGCTCTTAACTGCGAAAACACAACATGTCACGAAATCGCGATAATTTTTCATTTTGCTACTCTTGGCCGCGAAAATGCGACATGTCGCGAAATCGTGACAATTTTTCATTTTGCTGCATTTTGTTACTCTTGGCCATGAAAATGCAACATGTCGTGAAATCGCGATGCTTTTTTGTTCCATTGCACTTCACTTGTCTGAGCCGCGAAAACGCGACCTGTCGTGATATCGCGACAAATTTCTTTTCTGAGCAGAGATGCATCATGATATCGCGACAACTTTCTTTTTTGAGCAGCAACGCATCACGATATCACGACACTTTCTTTTTCTTAGCCACGACAAAGCAACATGTCGTGAAATCATGACAACTTTTCATTTCTAGCCGCGATGGAGCAACATGTCACGATATCGCGACACTTTTTCTCTTTTGTGAAATTTTGCTTTTTCTTTGATTTTTTTAGCATCTGGGTCACTGCGGTCTTCTTTGAAAGCATGCAAAAAAGGTGGGTCCCCAATTTTGGGGTGTGTTGTGGATCAGCCACAACAGGGAAGGTTTTGACCCCCTACTCATAGATGGTCGAGAGATACACATTTAGCATGTATGAACTAGACAAGGAATCTATAGGATTTACCACGAATGAGAGGGATCTTACCTATCTCCACAAGGCAGTATCCATTAGGAAAACCACCACTAATCCAATGAGTACCTCAAAGAGTGGTAGGTTGCAAATGATTAATACAAGAAAGGGAGGAATCACCATTGGCATAGAGAAGCCTAAAGTCAAAAGGAATAGTATGGGGAAGACACTCGTGTAGGAGAGGCATTACTAGTAGAGGAAGAGTGCATTTTGTAGATGAAAGAAACTAGGGGCAACAAAGGATCCTATCACCAATTTTGGAGCCAAAATTGATCCAAGGAGATAGGTAGAGAAGTCACTCGAATTATAGAAGAGTAATAAGGACACCACTACCAAGGGATCAATCACCTATACGATAAGAGGAAGGGACACCAGGTGAAGATACTCTAGCTTGTAATTTTATAATCTCAAATTGTACACATTGTATGGGAAGGCCAGGGAACTCGATCACATCACAAGTAGAGATGAGTCACCCCAAAGAGCAAGTGGCATATGGTGACACAACCACTCATAATGTCATGGTCGAACCTCCAAGAGAAGAATCGAATGGGATTGTACAAGTGAATGTCACTGTACAATTTCCATGATGGTAAGTGTAAATAGGTTAGAAAATGAAAAAAATAAAATAAAATACCTTAATTATGAAAATATCTCAGGATGCAATTAATAAGGAAGTGGGTTGAAAACTAGAAATGGTGACCTCTTCAAAGAGAGAAAAATAGAAAAATTCTCTAAGTGATAGATCGTACAAGTCAAATTTAAAGCTGAAAAAGCACAAGTGAGAGATCGTACAAGCAAAATTGGGAAGGCATAAAACAGAGTCCATAAAATTTATGCATTGTAAAGATGCAAAAGGAATTTGGGATAAGTTGCAAAGTATATATGAAGGAGATAAAAGTGTCAAAAAGGCAAAGATACAAAATCTCAAAGCACAATTTGAAGAATTAAGAATGAAGGATGAGGAAAATATTAGTACTTATCTACTTTGGGTAGATGAAGTTGTTAATGCCATGCAAGGACTTGGACTTAATGTTGAATAATTGGATGTTTGTGATAAGGTCTTAAGATCTCTTCCAAAGAGATTTAGTGAAAATATTTCTACTATAGAAGAATCAAAAGATGGTGATTCTTTGACAAGAGATATGTTACTTGGTATTCTTACAACATTTGAGTTGAGAACAAAAGAGGAACCTAATATTCAAAAGGAAGCAACCTTTAAAGCAATTAAGAAGACAAATGGTAAGAAGTCAGAATCAAGCAATGAGTCATATAGTGATGAAGAAGCAAATTATGGTAGAATGAATAAATATTCAAGAACATTTAAAGATGCAAAATCTATTAGATGTTTCAATTGTGGAAAGTATGGGCACTATGCAACTGGTTTTAAAGAAGCTAAAAATAACAATGATGAAGAAAAACAGGATCACAGGAACAAGGAATTAGAAAAATACAGGACCAAAAGAAAGAAAATGATGGACAAAGCAGACAAGAAAAGAAGTTCTTTCAAAGACAAAATAGGAGCTACTATGCAGACAAGGCAAGTAAGTACTCAAGTGATAGTGGTAATAGTTTGTCAAATAATGATAAAGATGAAGTCCTATTTCTGATAGAAGAAAAAGAAGAAGTTAAGAA
Source organism: Wollemia nobilis (assembly GCA_028583015.1). Lineage (NCBI taxonomy): Eukaryota > Viridiplantae > Streptophyta > Pinopsida > Araucariales > Araucariaceae > Wollemia > Wollemia nobilis. The sequence goes on along the minus strand of JAQPPZ010002969.1, from coordinate 1,883,718 downwards.
AAGGTCACCAATAATTCTCAAGTGTTTTAGATGTGGTAATTTTGGACATCTTGAAGATAGTTGTACAAGGAATGGTTTTAGTTTTAGTGATGATGAATATGAAGATACACTTGAAGGACCAGAAGAAAATATTCTAATGGCACTAGAATAATAAGAAGGTGAGCCTATAGAAGACAAGTTAAAATAAAAAGAAGATGTTGAAAAAGGCAAACAAATAGAGGAAAAACATAAAAAGGAGGAGTTGATCTTGAGGGAGAGCTTATTTATGCTCTTAAAAATTTAAAGAAGGTAAGAAAGCAAAACTCTCAACTTGAATTTCAGTTTCAAGAATGTGATGAAGAGAGAGGAAAGCTTATAGAGGATCTAAACAAGTCAATGACTAAGGCAAAGTTCAAGGATAATTTAGAAGTAAAGGTCTTAGATTGTGAAAGGTTAGAACAAGAAGTAGCTCTCCTAAGAGAAGATTTAGAAAAATCCAAGGATAAGCTACACAAGTTTGGAAAGAGTTCAAATATTGTGGATAATATGATAAAGGTACAAAGAAGGTTAACAAACAAAATAGGTTTTGGTTTTGAAAAAGCTTAAAAGAAACAAGAAGAAGAGTCAACCTCAAGTTCTAAAGAAGAAGAAACTTCAGAAGAAGACTGTGTAAGAGAAACTGAGACTTCTAAGGATGAGTTGGACAATAGAAAGTTCAACAAGGAAAGGAATAATGTACAAAGAAGAAACAAATGGAACAAAAATCAGAATAAGTTAAGAGAGACTAAAATACCGATGAGGTCAATACAAGGAAGTTTCAATGGACGATGTTTCTCATGTCACATATTTAGGTACATGGCTTCATAGTGCAGGGCACATGAAATATAAGAAAATGGGAACTTTAGGAACAGGTAACTTTTCCATGGGTATTGCTACTCATGTAATCAATTTGGTCACAAGGCAATGAATTGCAAGGTTCATGATAGAAAAGGATATGGCTTCACCAGGAGAAATCCCAATATATTTGCACCTCCAAGTAATAATAGCATTAAGTGTTATAAATGTAATAATGATGGACATACAACAATGTGGTGTAGAGAAGACATTCTAGAATAAAGCATGAACATGAACAGGAACATGAATAGGAATAGAAATATGGATATGAAAAGGAACAAGAAGAGGAATATAAATATGGATATGAACATGACAAGAATATGGACACGAACAAGAATAGAAACAGAAACAAGAATATAGATATTAATAGGAACAAGAACATGGAAATGGAGAGGAACAGTCAAAGGAATCAAAAGGATCAGATAAGAAGGAAAGAGGACAAAGGTAAAGACCAATGCTTGCTGGGAGTAGAAATAATCCCACTCCAAAATTAACCACCTCAATAGGGGTTGGGAGAGGGGCTAAGCTAAGAGACTCATTCTTAGCCCTAAGCCCCAAATGTGACCCTTTGCCATTGATTTCAAAGGGGGAGAGATTTGAGTAAGGGGGAGAGATTTGGTTTAAGGAGAGAGCATTGATACAGGGGGAGCAATGTCCTAGGGGATCAGAACAAGAAAAAGGTCAAGTGTTTGGTAAAAATAATTTGGGTCACCATCAATGACAAAGGGGGAGATTGTTGGACATTTTGAGTCAAAGTTATCATTTGATGTCAAGGATAAATTATCATTGATGTCAAAAGATCAAAAGGAGCAATGCAAGAGGTTGTTGATATATGAGATCCATAATGTTTATTTTTAAATATTATGTGGAGCATGATTTTAAAGGTTTTTCTTTAAAACCAATGATGGCAAAAATAAAAGGTTTTTCTTTAAAACCAATGGTGGTAAAAAATAAGAGGTTTTTCTTTAAAATCAATGGTGGCAAAAATAAAAGGTTTTTCTTTAAAACCAATGGTGGGCAAGTTATAAGGTTTTTCTAAAAACCAAGGAGGCCTTTATTTTGGGTTAAAAGGCCCAAAATTTATTTAATTATTAAATTATAATATTTAAATTCTAAAAGAATTTAAGTTATTAAATTTAATAATCATGAGGCCAAAGTCTAAGTTTGGCACAGATATTTTTGCATGTGAAGACGAAGTACTCCCTCCACCAATGTGGGAGATTATTGGAAGGCATATGGTATTTAAACCATAGCCTTTCCAAATGTCAAAGCATCCATACTCATTTGCTAATGTTAACGCCTAAGACACGTGCACATATTTCGCAGTGATAGTTCATGCAACGCGTGGTTTTTGAAAAGCGAGGGTGAAGGAGCCTTTTGGCTCATGGGTGCTAAGGAGGTCAAAGCACAGTATGCGCTTGGTGGATCCAAGAAGAGCACGTGGCTCACACGATGTGGAAGTCATGGCCAAGGCACTCGTTGAAGTGCCAAGTTCAACTCCTACGCATGCTAAAGTGGTAATGTTTTGGTTTATGATTTAATTTTTGCATGGGCTAAAGTTAAAGTTAGGAGAAATAAGGTGATAGTTTTATTTTGGAGGATTAACCAAAATTTATAAGGGAAATATTATTAAGTTTTTCAAAGGTTATTTTGCTGAGATAGATTTGAAGGTAAAAATATTTTTACCTTAGAAAAAGGGAAAATTATTTTATTGCATTGCTTTACAAGTGAGTTATTTAATAAATGCAATATTAAAGTAGGGAGTCATAAGTAGAGATTAGTTTATTCTTTGAAGATAATTTTTTGAAGTGAGTTATGTTAAATCTAAATGGTTGAGATGATCTTGTGATGAGTTAGGGTTTTGAAGAAGTGATTAATTAAATATTGTGGTGTTGGATATTATTTTAAGAATGGAGTAATAAGGTGTATTTGTGAGTTATTATATGCTTTGTATTGTTATCTAACCTTATTGAGATTGGCAAAGTATTATTTGTGATTGAGACATATTTTGAGGTTTCTTCTTCAATCGAAAAGGTATGGAGACATTATTCCATGGTTGAGTTGATTGGTTATTTTTATGAAAACAATTTTATGAAAACAAGATTTGGAGTGAAAATGACTTGGTTAGGATTTCCTTATTGAGTTTTTGAGCTATTGTAAAATGAATTCTATGCACCTTGGTTTATAAGCATTGTTGTTGAAGTGAATGGTTGATTGAAGAACTTGACCTATGGTTTGAAAAGAACATGAGTATCATTGTTATGTGAGATTGGTTTATAAGCATTGTTGTTGAAGTGAGTAATTGAGTGAAGAACTTGAACTAGGGTTTGGAAATAACATGAGTATCATTATTATGTGAGATTGGTTGATAAGCATTGTTGGAAATATTTTGAGTGAGTTTTCATATGCTTGGACTAGGATTTGTGAGCAAGGATTATTTCATTGAGTGATTGGTTGAGTAGAGTTTGTTGAGCCTAGTCAAGTGGATGTGTGAAGTGATTGTTCAAGTTCTATAAAAAAAATTGTTCTATATTTTGAATTGATTTGAGAAAGAGGTTGAGCATTGATAAATGTGAAACATATTGAGTCTCTAACAATTCTCCATATGTTTCTATGATAAAATAGAGACTGAAAGTGATTGAGATTTTGTGAATGTGAAGCATATTGAGTTTTTAACAATTCTTTATATGTTTCTAAAAGAGTAATTGAAAGTGATTGAGAATTGAGATGAATGTGAAGCATATTGAGTCTCTAAAAATTATCTGTATGTTTCTCAAAGAGTGATTGAAAGTGATTAAGAATTGTGATGACTGTGAAGCATATTGAGTCTCTAACAATTCTTCTTATGTTTATATGAGATTGGACAAGTTCTAGTGTAGACTTATTGAGCAGATTTGAGGTAAGTATTTGAGAAGAAATGTGGATAGATTTGTGTAAGCTTTTGTGGAAGCTTACAATACTAATTGAGAGCAAAATTGGATAAGTTCTAGTGAGGACTTATTGAGCATATTTGGACAAGTTCTAGTGAGAAATTATTGAGTAGATTTGGACAAGTTCTAGTGAGGACTTGTTGAGTAGATTTGGACAAGTTCTAGTGAGGACTTGTTGAGAAAATTTGGACAAGTTCTAGAGAGGACTTGTGGACAGATTAGTGTGATATTTTTTGGAATCTTACAAGGTAGAATTGAGACAAGTATTTGAGAATACTTGTGAGCAGAGTTGATTGTTTGATTTGTTCAAACCTTGAGTTAAGGTTTGGGGAAAATCTAGTAGAGTTGATTTGAGATTTGATTCAAGATTTGTGTTAAGGCTTGAAGATAGAGATTGAGGACAGATTTGTGCTAGACCGAAGGATTGTGTTTAGTACAAATCAGAGAATAGATATTGAGGACATATTTGTGCTAGATCGAAGGACTATATTTAGTACAGATCAGAGGATAGATATTGAGGATAAATTTGTGCTAGACCGAAGGACTGTGTTTAGTGCTGATTTGAGGGTAGATTTTAGTGCAAATTTAAGGATATGTTTCTGCCAGACTAGAGATAGAGATTGAGAAAATTTGTTCTAGACCGAAGGACTGTGTTTAGTACAAATTTGAGATAGAGTTGTGAAGGTAACAGAGTATAGAGGACGACAATCTTCAATGGATAGAGATCCATTAGCTAGGGTAGTGAGGATAGGTTTCTTTAGTGGATAGAAATACATTAGCCAAAGCAGTGGGGGCAATAGTTCTTCTAGAAGATCACCAGTCAGAGCTAAGGAGAAAGGAGTTCTCCTATGGATAGATATCCATAAACTTGATTAGGGGATTGGTATCTCCTTTGGATAGAGGTCAATAAACATTGTAATAGGGAAAGGATTCCCAAGAGATTGAATGAGAAAATTTTAATGAAATATTTTCTTTGTGGATTAGCCCACATTGGGCGAACCACATATAATTGGTGTCTCTATTGTGTGTGGTGATTTTTGCATTGCTTTGATTACTGCTATTGATAGTGCTATCTTTACATTTCATAATATTGATTGGGAAAGAAAAGTAAAAAGTGGTCTCATATTTTTTACCCCCCTCTCAGTATAAGCTTGTGTTCTTCACGAGTAAGGGCATAAATATTTGCTTAATGTTGAGGTATGTTAGCGCTTGAACAAGGGAGGCATAAGGTTTAATTTTTGGTTGTTAAAAAGGTGCATATTGCATAGTCTAGGGAGATATAAGGGTAATGATTTGAAATTTAATATTTTTGAGGACATAATGATATTTTAGATTTTGGTTGTGACTTTATAAAGTAGAAATAATTTTTGAAATAAAGGAGCAATAAGGTGCTTGAAAGTAAAATTAATGTATGGTATGCACTTAGGGATATTGAATTACAAGTGGCTCTTATAAGTAGGAGTGATAAGGTATGACTATGGTTTAAATTGTTGTGTGTAATTTTTGATAAAAAGAAATATTGAGAGGGCTTGATTATTGTCAAAACTTTGTCATGATATTAAATATATTTATGAGTAAATTTTGAGGAAAGATTTTATGGTTGATTTGAAAAGTGTTATGCTAATTAAATCTTGAAAGTGGCATAAGAAAGACATAATATCTTGAGATAGGTTTTTGAGATAGCTCCTTCATCAAAGAGGTATGGTTATATCACTCTTTTTTAAGGTGTTTTATTGAAATATTTTAGAATTATAAGGTGGAGATAAAAGGGTTAATTAGTGTGTATTATTGGAAATATTTGAGCTAGGGTTTGTGAAACAAATTGTGCTTCATTGTCGAAAGAAATCTAAAATACTTGTGCTAGGGTTGAGATCAAGTTTGTACTTCATTGTGAAACATTTTGTGCAAGGGTTTGAAAGATATTGAAAGCAATTGTGAAAGTGTTTGAGATCAATCTTGTGAGGGCAATTTGTGCATTAGTGTGATTGATCTTTGAGAGGAAATTTGTAAGAAAGATAGACACATTTTGTGAAGCAAGTTATACACTGTGTTGATTTGATTTGAAAGGGATTTTATAAGAGATAGAGATTCAATTAGTTGAATGCAAGATTTGAGAATGTGAAGAACATCTTGGGTTTTTGATAGTGTGTATCATTCTCTATAAGTTCTAGAGGTTAAATGAATTCTAAGTAGAATATTATCTATTTGAAAAAGCATTTATGAAAGAGATTTAAGCTTTGTTTGTATGCAAGATTTGGAAATATTTGAGTAGGTTTTATGAGTAGTATTGAGGTAGATTTGAGCAAGTATTTTGAGAAGGCTTGAAGGCATATTTGAGCAAGTATTTTGAAAAGGCTTGAAGGTAGATTTGAGCAAGTCTTGTGAGAAGACTTGAAGCAGTATTGAGGGATTTGAGCAAGTCTTTTGAGAAGGCTTGAAGGAAGATTTGAGCAAGTCTTTTGAGAAGGCTTGAAGGTAAATTTGAGCAAGTCTTGTGAGAAGACTTGAAGCAACATTGAGGTAGATTTGAGCAAGTCTTGTGAGAAGACTTGAAGGTATATTTGAGCAAATATTTTGAGAAGGCTTGAAGGTGGGATAGATTTGAGCAAGTCTTGTGAGAATATTTGAAGCGGCATTGAGGTAAATTTGAGCAAGTATTATGAGAAGACTTGGGACAGTTTTGGTGCAGATTTGAGAGTAGAGTTAGAGAATATTTGTGCTAGCCTTATGATGGGATTTAGTGTAGATTTAAGATAGAATTAGGAGAAATATTTTGCATGAACTAGAGTATATGGGATAGAGTTATCCTATGGAGAGAGATCCACAAACTAGAGCAAATGGGATAGAGTTCTCCTATGGAGAGAGATCCACGAACTAGAGTAGAGGGGATAGAGTTCTCCTATGGAGAGAGATCCACAAACCAGAGAAGAGGGGATAGAGTTATCCTATGGAGAGATATCCATAAACTATAGTAGAGGGGATAGAGTTATCCTATGGAGAGAGATCCATAAACCATAGTAGAGGGGATAGAGTTCTCCTATGGAGAGAGATCCACAAACTAGAGCAAAAGGGGATAGAGTTCTCCTATGGAGAGAGATCCACAAATCAGAGCATTGGGGATTGAGATCTCCTTTGGATAGAGTTCCATAAATATTGTAATAGGGAATTGATTCCCAAGAGATTTTTTGAGAAAATTTAGAAGAAATATTTTCTTCGTGGACATAACCCACATTGGGTGAACCACGTTAAATTTATGTCTCTCATGTGTGTGATGATTTATGCATTACTTTGATTACTGCTATTGATATTGCAATTGATAACATTGGATAATATTGTTTGGGAAAGAAAAGTAAAATTTGATCTTATACTATTCACCCCCCTCTCAGTATAAGCTTGTGTTCTTCAATTGGTATCAGAGCGGGTTCCTTCGAAAAAGTCTAATAGCTTGAAGGAAGATATTACAGGAACACATATGGCATATCAGAATGGATCTTCATCAAATAAGGCTCCATTGTTTGATGGAAATAATTATGCCTTCTGGAGTATAAGAATGAAGACTTACTTGATGGCACAAGGATATGAGACATGGCAATCCGTTGAGGATGGGTTCACACCTACAACTACTCCTCCCATAGATAAATATGGTAAGTTGTTACATGTGAATAATGCCAAGGCTATGAATGGAATATTAAGTGGATTACGTGAAGCAGAATTTGTGAAAGTTATGCATTGCAAATCAGCAAAAGAGATATGGGAAAAATTGAAGCAAACATATGAAGGAGATAAAAAAATTCAAATTGGCAAAACTGCAAAACCACAAGAAAAGGTTTGAAGATTTGAAGATGGAAGATGAGGAAGATATTGCTACATACTTACTTCATGTGGATGAGGTTTTTAATACCATGCGTGGACTTGGATTCAAAATTGAAGACTCCAGTGTTGCTCAAAAAGTATTAAGATCACTCCCTATGAGGTATGATGGAAAGGTTTTAGCTATAGAAGAGATGAGAGATATTGATAAGTTGACTATGGATGAGTTACATGGAATTCTCATAGCTTATGAGATGAGAATAGTAAAGGATCCCAACTCCAAGAAAGAGGTAACTTTCAAAGCTTCAAAGAAGATAAAATATAAGAAACCAAAATCAAGTGGTGAGTCAAGCAGTGATGAAGAAGCTAACTATGTGAGAAGAAACAAGGACTCAAGAAAGCACAAAGGTATGAAGACTGTGAAATGTTTTAATTGTGGTAATTTTGATCACTATGCATCTAATTTTCCACAAGCCGAAAGTAGTAGCAATGAAGAGAAACATGATCATAAGAAAAAGGAAGAAGGAAAATCCAGGCATGAAAAGAAAAATAGGTATGGTCAAGGCAAGCATGAAAAGAAGTTCTTTCAAAGGCACAAGAAGAGTTTCTATGTTAACAAGGCAAGCAAGGCTTCAAGTGATAGTGATGAAAGACTCTCAGATAGTGAAGAAGAAGAGATTCTATTTTTGGCAATAGAAGAGGAAGAAAATGCTCCTGTTGAAGATAAAGTCAAAAAGTATGAAGATGCTCTTGGAGACCAAGAAGTAGAGAAAGATTCAAAAAATGAAGAGGAAGGCACAATTGATCTAGAAGAACTTATTGTTGCTCTCAGAGAGTTGAAAAGAGTTAGAAAGTAAAATTCAAGACTAAAGGCTCAAGTTCAAGAACATGAGGAAGAAAAGGAAAATCTTCTACAAGACCTAACAAACTCAAAAGCTAAGGCAAGGAGATTTAAAGAGGTCATGGTTGAAAATTTAGAGGTAAAAGAGTTAGAATGTGAAATATTAGAACATGAGGTAGTTTCTCTAAGGATGGAAGTGAAATATTATAAGGACAAGCTACACAGGTTTGGGAAAAGTTCAAAAACTTTGGATAAAATTATCAATGCACAAAGATCTTCATCTATCAAAACAAGACTTGGTTTTGAATAAGGACAAGGGAAACAAGAAGAAGGGTCAAGCTCAAGCTCAAAAGAAGAGGAATTTTCAGAGGAAGAGAGTGAAGAAGAAACTAAGGCCTATGAGGATAAGTTGAAGAATAGAAGCTTCACTAAGAAAGGAAACAATGCACAAACAAGAAACATGGATCATCACAAAGAAGGCAAAGAAAGGACTAAGAGACCAGAGGTTTCAAAACAAGATTTTTCAAAGGACATTGTTTTTCATGTAATCATTTTGGTCACAAAGCTATGCATTGTAGGGTTCATGAAAAAAGGAGTATGGTTTCACTAAGAGGAACTTCAACTCATTCAAATATGGACATCTCTTTCAAGGGTATTGCTACTCTTGTAATCACTTTGGTCATAAAGTGATCCACTACAGGGTTCATGACATAAATGATTATGGCTTCACCAAGAGGAACTTCAAGATATTTGCACCTTCCAAGAACTACAACATTAAGTGTTACAAGTGCAATAATCTTGGGAATAAGGCCAAGTGGTGTAGAACAGAGTTTCCAAAACTTCCAGAGACAAGCAAGAATAGGGACACTCAAAAGGATCAAAAGGGTATGGCTACAAAAATGTTGAAAAATAAGGTTGACAAAGAAAAAGAGCATTGTATGCTGGGAGTAGAGATACTCCCACCCCAAAATTAATCACCTCAAGGAGAGGAGGTGGGAAGGGGGCTGAGCTAAGAGTCTTATATTTAGCTCCAAAGGAGTCCCTTTGCCATTGATGTCAAAGGGGGAGAGATTTGAGTAAGGGGGAGAGCATTCAATCAGGGGAGTAGTTTCTTAGGGGGAGCAGATTTGGAATCCAGTGGTTGGAAAAGGAATTTTTAGAAAGGGTTGCCATCAATGAAAAAGGGGGAGATTGTTGGAAATTTTGAGTAATTGTGTTGTCATTGATGTCAAAGGTTGATTTCATTAATCATCATTGATGCCAAAGATAGTTTGGTATGGCAATAAGATAAGGTTTATAAGATGCAAGGCAAAGTTCATCCCAATGCAAGGAAATTGATAAAAAGGAAAAGGTTATAATATTTACTTTAAATATTATAAGCCAAAGAGGTTTGGGATAAAGTTCTAAGTGTTTGGTTAAAAGGTTGAAGGCCCAAGTTTTAAGCCCATGGTTCAAGAGAAAAGAGATAATATTATAATATTTTAATATTATAATATTTAGGCCAAAATGACTTATTAAAAGGAGGATTGAAAGTGCATTGGACAAAGGTCTCAAAAATAAATTAAGTTGACAAAGGACTACAAGCAAAAATATTATTTAACACCAAGGTTAAATAATATAATAAATAATATTTAACACCAAGGTTAAATATTATGTTAAAAATAAAATAAATTTGAATTATCAAAGGCGCCAAAATTTGAATTTAAAAAGGTGGCAATAAAAGGTTGAGCCGATGTCATAGCAAAAAATTGAATGCATATTTAAGGAGGAACATAAATCATTTTTCCAAAGTTTAATATAGCACATGCATTATTCAATTTTTGTGGAGCGTAGAGCAAGGAAATTAAAGCACCATTCGTCGAGAGAAGAGGGAGAAGAAAAGTTAGTGCACGTGTTTCAAGAAAGTGACAATGAACCATAAGGGAGAGCGCACGACTTGGTTTCAACCAAGGCTGCTAGCCCAGGTGGTAGGTGGGTCCTGCGTAAGGTGTGGTAGTGGATAGGTCTCGAGTTTGAATCACCGTAGTAGTATTTTTGTGATTTTTGTTTGGGCAAAAAGGAAGGAATAAAATTATTTTTGTGCATGATTTGTTCCAGCATGTGGGGCCAGCCTAACTGGCACTCTAGCTCACGCTAGAGCGTGGGCGCCGTGAGGTTTCATGTTTGAAACTCGGTGGCAGTGGCAGATGTGGGTAAGGGCATAAATTTTTTGCTTAATGTTGAGGTATGTTAGCGCTTGAACAAGGGAGACATAAGGTTTAATTTTTGTTTATTAAAAAGTGCATATTGCATTGTCTAGGGAGAGATAAGGGTAATGATTTGAAATTAAATATTTTTGAGGACATAATGATATTTTAGATTCTGGTTGTGACTTTATAAAGTTGGAATAATTTTTGAAAGAAAGGAGCAATAAGGTGCTTGAAAGTAAAATTAATGTATGGTATGCACTTAGGGATATTGAATTGTGATATTGAATTACAAGTGGCTCTTATAAGTAGGAGTGATAAGGTATGACTATGGTTTAAATTGTTGTGTGTATTTTTGATAAAAATAAAAATTGAGAGGGCTTGATTATTGTCAAAACTTTGTCTTGATATTAAATATTTTTATGAGTAAATTTTGAGGAAATATTTTATGGTTGGTTTGAAAAGTGTTATGCTAACTAACCCTTGAAAGTGGCATAAGAAAGACATAATATCTTGAGACAGGTTTTTGAGAGAACTCCTTCATCAAAGAGGTATGGTTATATCACTCTTTATTTAAGGTGTTTGGTTGAAAAATATTTTAGAATTATAAGGTGGAGATAAAAGGTTTGATTAGTGTGTATTGTTGGAAATATTTGAGCTAGGGTTTGTGAAACAAATTGTGCTTCATTGTTGAAAGAAATTTGAAATACTTGTGCTAGGGTTGAGATCAAGTTTGTACATCATTGTGAAACATTTTGAGCATTGGTTTGAGAGACATTGAAAGCAATTGTGAAAGTGTTTGAGATCAATCTTGTGAGGGAAATTTGTGCATTAGTGTGGTTGATCTTTGAGAGGAAATTTACAAGAAAGATAGACCAGTTTTGTGAAGCAAGTTATACACTGTTTTGATTTGATTTGAAAGGGATTTTGCAAGAGATAGAGATTGGATTAGTTGAATGCAATATTTGTGAATGTGAAGAATATATTGGGTTTTTGATAGTGCATATCATTCTCTATATGTTCTAGAGGTTAAACAAATTCTAAGTAGAATATTGTCTATTTGAAGAAAGTATTTTTAAAAGAGATTTAAGCTTTGTTTGTATGCAAGATTTGGAAATATTTGAGCAGGTTCTATGAGCAGTATTGAGGTAGATTTGAGCAAGTCTTTTGAGAAGGCTTGAAGGTAGATTTGAGCAATTCTTTTGAGAAGGCTTGAAGGCAGATTTGAGCAATTTTTTTGAGAAGACTTAAAGGCAGATTTGAGCAAGTCTTTTGAGAAGGCTTGAAGGCAGATTTGAGTAAGTATTTTAAGAAGGCTTGAAGGCAGATTTGAGCAAGTCTTGTGAGAAGACTTGAAGCAACATTGAGGTAGATTTGAGCAAGTCTTTTGAGAAGGCTTGAAGGTAGATTTGAGCAAGTCTTTTGATAAGGCTTGAAGGTAGATTTGAGCAAGTCTTGTGAGAAGACTTGAAGTAGCATTGAGGTAAATTTGAGCAAGTCTTTTAAGAAGGCTTGAAGGTAGATTTGAGCAAGTCTTTTAAGAAGGCTTGAAGGTATATTTGAGCAAGTATTTTAAGAAGGTTTGAAGGAATATTTGAGCAAGTCTTTTGATAATTCTTGAAGGTATATTTGATCAATTATTGTGAAAATACTTGAAGCAACGTTGAGATAGATTTGAGCAAATCTTGTGAGAAGACTTGGGATAGTTTTGGTGCAGATTTGTGAGTAGAGTTAGAGCAGATTTGTGCTAGCCTTGTGACAAGTTTTGGTGTAACTTTGAGATAGATTTGAGAGCACTCTTTAGCACAAACCAGAGCAGAGAGAATAGATTTCTCCTATGGAGAGAGATCCATAAAATAGATCAAAGGGTATATATTTCTCCTATGGAGAGAGATCCATGAACCAAAGCAAATAGGATAGTTCTATTATGAAGATAGATCCACAAACCAAAGTAGAGAGGACAAAGTTCTTCTGTGGAGAGAGATCCATAAACCAGAGAAAATGGGACAAATTTCTCCTATGGAGAGAGATCCATGAACCATAGAAGAGGGGATAGAGTTATACTATGGAGATAGATCCAAAAACTAGAGCAAAAAGAAATAGAGTTATCCTATGAAAAGAGATCCACAAATCAAAGCATTAGGGATTGAGATCTCCTTTGGATAGAGTTCCATAAACATTATAATAGGGAATTTATTCCCAAGAGATTTATTGAGAAAATTTAGAATAAATATTCTCTCTATGGATGTAACTTGCATTGGGTGAACCACGTTAAATTTACATCTCTCATGTGTGTTATTATTTGTGCATTACTTTGATTACTGTCATTGATATTGCAATTTATAACATTGGATAGTATTTTTTGGGAAAGAAAAGTAAAAGTTTATCTTATAATGTTCACCCTCCCTATCAATATAATATTGTGTTCTTCATGAGGCATGGGGAGGAGGGCCCATGAGGGACATCTTGAGTATTATTGCTAGATGTGGGTAAGTTTGAGGCAGTAGGATATTATCTAATGATCATAGAGATATGAAAAAATATGGGAGGAGGAGGTTGCATATCTATGTTAGGTGTGACGAGTGAGATGGATGATTGGTCGTAAGCCACTTGGGTGGGGTGATTTTAGTTCACACAAGTGTTGTAGAAATTTAGGATGAGATAGAGGGTATTAAATATGCCTATAATATATCAGAGTATTAAGGATTAAGATAGACCAACACCTTAGGTAGGGCCAATGCAGGATCATGCAAATGATATTATGCTACTACTAGATATAGATGATGTCGACAAGATACTAGAGTATGATAACTTATGGGCCACATAACAATGGCACAAAGAGAGGTTTGTGAAGGAGAAGGAATTAGATGGGGTAAGTAATGATGGGGAGACTGGTGGTTGGGGAGGAGAGGAGGATGAGCCACTTAGGTGGTAAGTACATCATCGGGTAGATGAGGTAGTGGACCCATCAAGGGTAGTAGATTTGAAGATACCAAAAATAGAGGTTGGGAGTGGAGGGGCGCCTAAGTTTGATGATATAATGTATATTAGTGGGTTGGCTACAATGATCAAGAAATTCAATATTTTGAGTGAGTGGGTATGATATTTGGAGCCCTAGTTGGTAGAGCAGGAGGAGGGATGTAGGGGCAACTCGATGTAGTGACAACAAAGAAGGATTGTTTGAGGATAGAGAGTGATGGATTGTGGATAAAGAGAGATGCTATGATAGCAAAGTGGGATAGAATATGATAATAGGTTGAGCAGTTGAGGGTATAGCCACCATTGACGGTGGGCAAAGAAGACACAATGGCCTTGCGAGCCAACATCACATAGCTATGGTGAAGTAAGGAGGAGTTTATGGTTGTCTAATAATGCAATAAAGACAAAGTTCAATTGTATGAGGAGAGGTTGATGAGGATGGGTATGCATGTTCTATCACTCATAGTTGCCTGATCTTGGAAGAGTTACATGAGCACACCATTAGTACTTTATTTTACTGACTCAATAACATCACAAGTGGTAAAACCAACCATATCATAGGTTAGTAGGTGGTACTAGAGTAGTAGGGATGCTAATCAAGGAGGGAGAGGACTGAATGATAAAGAGGGTAGAAAATAAGGGAGTGGAGATACTCCAAGGTATCAACAACAATGATTTTATAATTGGTGTGGCAGATTGACCATAATTTTGGCAATATTTTTGATGAGATGAGGATGATGTATGTATTGCAATAAGTATAGATGGATGTCTGATTATGTAAACCGAGGGGTAATTTTGATGTAGCCCTATGGTTATTGATGATGATGACGATGTATCATTTATTTTGCATTGACATGTATTGATGATGTGTATGTATGTGGAAATTTGATGTACTTCATGGAATTTTATTCGTTCATGATACACACACACACACACACACACACACACACACACACAAACATGATGCTTATTTGATGGTTGACATGATGTGATGCATATATTTACACCTTTTGATTTATTTTTATGATGGATGAATGTATGTTATTATATATACATGACATGTTAGATGATATGGATTTGATATGCTTATGTGATGGATGATGGTTCCTCTATTTATTTGCATGGTTTAGACTCATATGTGATAGTTTAATCACTTTTTGGATGTTTGTATATGGATTGCACAATCAAAATTGGTTTAATTAATCAATGAAAATTTAACAATTACAGTAGATACATTAACATAACATAAGACAAGATAACAAACAATGTCACAATGAATACAATGTGAATAATGATACTTGGAAGACGTGCATGCACAATGAATTAAAAAGGAACCTAATAACAAGAAATAATGGACATAATGAACAAGATGAATGAATATTGTGAGGATAGATAATAAGGTAAAATGCAATGGATAATTTGCTAATTAAAAATAATGGACAATGACTAATGATCAATGACATGAATTAATACTTAAGAAAAATTGACAGTAAATTGAGGCTAGCCTTGATGTGATTTTTCCATATATCCTAGGGTTTTTGGATGCGAGAAGAATCTCAAGAAAGTCAAACACTCTACTTTCAACAATCAAACTTATCTAATGGTCAGTCAATATCCCATAGAAATCTAGACCATCCTGAATAAGATCAAGCCTATCATAGAACGAAGTATGTGCAATGAGGTTCATTTCCCATCTTGAGTAAGATTGGACTATCCAATTATGAACTCAAACCAATATAAGGTATCTTATCCACAAGCATTCAAATATCTATAAAAAAACAATCGCTAATATGACAAACATGTCACCACTCGAAAGGCATATTCCACTGCTAGACAAGCATCTATAGCCTTGATGAAGGTGTTTATAATGCCTGAGGAGACCAAGGAAAATGTGTTTGGGTGCCATCCTTATTATTTGAATCTCTTTTTCTCTTCTTCTTCTTCTTATTCTTCTTCTTCTTTTTGAACTTACATTTTGGATTCTCAAGTTCAAATTATGTGAATGATAGGATGAGCGAGAAAACTTTCACTTTATGGAAAAGTTGCTCATGGTGTTATCTCCCTAAACGCAAAATTTAATTAAAGTGTGATATGCAATTGGTCCAAGAAAGAACTAAAGTCAATCAGGGGAAGCTTAAAATATCCTTAAAACAAAACGACGTTTGATAAAGGTTCACTGGATCAACTAGAATTGGTTGAATAATAATGAAACTTCTATTTCCAAGCAACCTACAAATATGATTGAACAAGACATTGTGACAATTGGGACAACTAGTATATACTTATTGAAAACTTGCAAAAGATAAATTATGTTTGTGTGAAACATGGTTACAATACAACATGTCAAATGATAAAACACTATGTTTATACAAATGACAGTGAGACGTGAAACGGATAAAAAACACAACACATACAGATAAGAACAATATGTACAACATATATGTCATTGACTAGTTACGCCAATAATGATTGGGAAACATATATTTACACATCCAAAAGGTGATAAAATTAGCATGTTACGAGCTTTGGTTTATTTATGTACGAATTGGATTAGTCAAAAAAGGGAAAATTCACTTAAGGGGTATCCAAAAAGCTTTGTTTCAAAGGAAATTAATGAGGCATCAAAATGGGCAAAACTGAGTGAACAAAAGGGTCCACACGATTACCTAAATATCCAATAGTGCTAGAAAAGTTATGAATTGACATTTGGGAGTGATTGGATATCTTTTCTAATTTTATTTTTTTTGAAAATTTTAAGGGTCAAATTGTCACAAACACCCTTTATTGGGTAAATTCAAAAAGTTCGCTTCAAAAGGGACCTAGATTTTGATAATGTTAGTGTAAAAAATGATGAGAGATGGGTTTAAATTATTGGTAGCATCAAGATGAACAACTTAGAAGTGGTAAATTTAAATTCAAAAGCCCCAAAGCATTTTTGATGAATTTATTTGAGAGACGATTGGGGTGGTTTTTGAAATTTGTTTTTTTTTTGCAAAGAACGTACAAGAAGTAGAGAGCCTGTTTACTATGATTATGCATAGAAAGCGTAAATATGAATGATATTGAGGGGTTTAGGTTCCTCTATCCCCTCAAGATTGGCTAGCTTGTAGGTTCCAAAATCAAATGTATGTTTGACAATATAAGGACTTATCCAATTGGGAGCGAACTTGTATCGCAAGTGGCATGGTTGGTTTGGGTTTTAATTATTTTATTTGAGCACGAGATCTCCTATCTAAAATTCATGCTCATGGACCTTGTTGTTGTATGCGTGCTTGAGATGATCTTGGTAAACACAAAGATGCTCGAGAGCATTGATCCGTCATTCATCAAGAAGGGTATGTTGGTATAAATGAGCTTGGCATGCAGTGTCATCATCGATGAACTCTTGGAGTAAGATTTACAAGGATGGAATTTCAAGTTCAAGGGGTATAATGGCCTCAACACCATAGACCAAGGAAAAAGGAATTACCATTATAGGTGTGCAAATGCTCGTTCGATAGGCTCAAAGTGCTAAAGGTATTTAAGTATGCCTATCTTGATGGGATTTTGCAATAGTCTTTTGTAATATTATGCAAACAATTTTGTTCCTGGCTTCGGCTCGGTTGTTGCCTTGAGGATAGTAAGAAGTAGAGAATTTATGATGGATGTGATACTTGTCACACAATGCTCGAACCTCCTTATTATTGTAGGATAAAACATTATCAAAAATTATTTTAGATGGGATGCCAAAACGATAAATGATATGGTGCAAAATGAACTTAGCAAATTTGACAAAAGGAGCATATTTGACCCACTTGGTGAAGCATTCGATAGCTGTGATGATGAAGGTATGCTTTCCAGATGAAGCTGGGGAGATATTGCTTATGAGGTCAATACCTCATTGTGAGAAGGGCCACAATTATTGGATAGGATGCAAAGCTTGTGAGGGCAAGTGGGTCAGATTAGCATGTTGTTGGCATTTGAGACATTTCTTGACATAAGCACAACAATAACTTTCCATGGTGGGCCAATAATAACCCATGTGCAAGATGTCTGTGATGGAAATTCCACTAAAATGGCCACCACAAGTATCGTCATGAGCTGCAGATATGACAAAGTTGGCTTCATGTGGTTCAAGACAATGAAGGAGAATATTGTCATAACTTCATCGAGAGAGGATATCCCTCAAGAGGGTGTGCCTCATGGCTTTTGCCTTGAAAGTTCTCTTCCTATAATGAGGTAAATCATGGGGAAGAACACCAAGTTTAAGATAATTCTTGACTTGTGAACTCCAAGAATTATAAGGCTTTGCTTGGATAAAATTTATGTCCACTTCATCTGGAGAATTCTTCTTAGAAATAGAAGATTTGTGGAGAGTGGTTACATGTACATGGGTGAGTTTGTCATACAGGTTTCAGGAAATAAGAGAGTCGAGAGAGGTCATTGTGTCAAAGACATACTATTATTATTACAATATCTTTCATGGGATAAAATGTTAAAAAACTTAAGTCTATTAAATAAAAACTCATAAACATACTATTACAGTATCCTTCATGGGATAAAATATAAAAAACATATCCGCTACCTTAAATTCCTTAAGGTGTTCTCACATATCCATCGAATTTAATTTTCTATCCTTCATGGCTTTTCTAGCAACTTTCCATGATTAGTGCATAGATTTTATTTTTATTTTTGTGACTATATTTATTTATTTATTTTTGTTGCACAAATAATCTCTATAAATACTAGTTCGTTGGGTGAAAATGAAGTTAATGGAACCTCAACCTTGCAAGTTCGATGGTTTTTTTTTTAACTTTCCACGAAGAGTACATAGAATTTATTTATCGAAGTTAATGGTAAACACCACTACCAACCGACCTATCCTTTTTGGTAAACCAACCAACCAAATCCCTTTTGGGTAAAAACTTTAAGGTAAAGCTAAGATTTTAAAACAATCATGATTCCCTTATACCACGTTTGAAATTAAGAGAGTTGTGCTAGTTCATCACCATGCACCACTACCAACCGACCTATCCTTTTGGGTAAACCAACCGACCTATCCCTTTTGGGTAAAAAATTAAGGATAAGGTCAAGTTTTTGAAAGAGTTATGGTTTCCTTGTACCAAGTTTGGACTTAGGTCTTGATGAAAACTCAACACCACAAGGAAATGTTAACGTAAAGCATAAATTTTTGAAAAGAACGATGATTCTCTTGTACTGAGGTTTGAACTTAAGTCTCTTGGATGAACACTTAAAGATATATTGTTATAGTATCTTCACGTAACATTGGACAATGATTTCCTTGTATTGAGGTTTGAACATAGAGGAAAAACTCAAAGACATACCACTATGTATCTTTCATGTAACAAAATATTAAGGTAAAGTATAGATTTTTGAAAGGGAACCGGTCCTCTTATATAAGGTTTGAACTTGGGTTTCTTGAATGAAAATCAAATGACATACCACTATAGTATCTTTTGTTGAACAAAAATAGTTTTTAAAAGGGTCTGTGCAGCGATTTTAAATTACGTTTCCTAGATAAGAATCCAAGAGGATAATTTTTTAAGGTAAAACATTAGTGTGTAAGAAGGTATTGATCCTTGTATTAAGGTTTGAACTTGGATTTTATGATAAAAAGCCAAAAATATACCATACAATTATAATATTTTGTAGGGAACAAATTTTTTAAGTAGAAGGTGCATTTTTAAAACGTTCTATTGGTCTCCTCCGCCTTTTTTTTTTATTACTGCACATGTTTTGTAATTTACGATAATGCCTGGTTATTTCTTTCCTCTTACCTATTTATGTGATTCAAGGTTCAGTGTCCGACTTTATACAAATGTTAGGATTCCGGGAATATGTTTTTTTTTTTTTGGTTTGTTTCGGCGCTAATTCTGGATGAGGCGGATTTAGCTTGCCTTCCCTACAAATATAATCCTAATTTGTTCAGCCCTCGCACGTGACCCCTGCCCCCATAAAGTGGTCCTACTATGATCCGTGAGAACGTGATCCACGCTGTACAAGCTTTTTTATTTTGAACCTTCACCTTTGTAAAAAGGTCAAATGGATGAGTAATGAAATTAAGGCCAGAGTACATAATTTTGCAGTCGTAGTTATACGATGCTGTCATGATTTGACCGCTACTTGAATTCAAAGCTAGAATAGGAGTTCCAAGACACGCTGAACAACATAGTAAAATACAAATTTTAAAATTTGTTTGAAGGGTATAAAGGTTTTGGTTTTTGTTTAAGGTTTAAATTGGTGTGTATATGGTTGTTTATTATATATTTTTTTATTGATAACCTCTTATAAAATATCATAAGATAGAATATCCAACCTTAAAATTAGTAATAAAAGTTTTTCACACTAATTAAACTTTAAAAAATTAAAATTTTATTTATAATAAATTAATTATATATTTATAAAAAACAAAATTTAATTATTTAAAAAAATTAAATTAAAACAATACACGAATAAACGAAAACAACACCCTAACCAACATTTAACGCTATAATTTTAAAAATTTGGCATTGTAAGCTTGAATTTTGATTAATTTTCAATCTTTTACAGCATGAACAAGGAAATCCAAATAGAGGAGTGGACATCGTAATCGTTGAAAGTTGAAGCGGATTTTTGCCGAAGACGACGAAACACGTGATTATACATTAGCGAATGCCATCATGGACATTTGGCTTCTTCTGCAACACAAGAAAATCTAAATAGTTACAATTTTTTAATAATATTTTACGAAGCCGCTTTAATTTCTTTTTATTTCTAGACCCCTCGTTCCTTCTCCGGGTCCACGGGCAGGTTGAGTTCGATCCCCGCCGCGACGCTCGAAGCACTGTCTGAATTCAGAGACGGTGTGGCCACGGGCATGCTTGCCGAAAGCAACGGTAAATCACTCTTCCCTCCTTTTCCCGTAATCGCCACGTAGTAAATGAGAGCGAAAGCAGTGGTGGCAAATGAGAGGGCCGCGGTACCGGCGAAAACTCCAGGCTTTACTGCGTAGCACTCCCTATCCAGCCACTGGCTCTGGGGAGCGTTCAGCGCCGATCCCGCTATTAAAAGAAACATCGCGAAAATAAAAGTAGTCCTGCAATAAGCATCATCTTCTTTAATTAATTACACGAAAAACTAATGAGGAAAAAACTTTAAAGTTTACTACGATATAGGAGTTGGTTTGCCTACCACGAAAGCACGAGAAAAGCCGTGGCGGTCAATCTGTTTCGAGCAGAGATGGCGTGCAGGTTTTTGGCGCAGCAAGATGCGCAGCCGCCCTTCACGTTTGCGATTAAATGTGAAAGAAATAGACATACGGCTGCCGAGATACCCAGCGGCAGCGCTGCGCTTCCCGGTAAGCTGCATCCTCCGTAGTAATAACTTACTTGGCTAATCTGTAATTATTTATGCATAAAATGAAAAATGATCCTCTAAATAATATACAATCCGCCTAATCTGTAATTATTTATACATCAAATGAAAAATGATCATGTAAATAGTATATAGTTCGCTTAAATTTGTAATTATTTAAACATGAAAGGAAAAACGATCCTGGAAATACTATACAGTTCGCTTAAATCTGTAATTATTTGTACATCAAATGAAAAATGATCATGTCCATTGTATACAGTTCGCTTAAATTTGTAATTAGTTATACATAAAATGAAAAACGATCTACAGTTTGCTTAACAAATTTTGTTGTTTTTGTACCTTGGTTCGCTTGAATTCGGCGGCAATGCTCGTGGCCACGGCTATCAGGCCCAGAAGCCCTATCAGAAGGCAGGTCCCCCGCCTCGATTTCTCCATGGCGTTTTTGCGGATCTGTGAAATCGAATTGTCTACAATGTGCTGAGATTTATGCGATTTGTGGTGGTGCTGATGTGCCTTCTGTTTCTCTTGCCCTGTTGGTTGCGCAAGGCCGCCGAATTTCCACGACTGCACATTGTGGTCGCCTTCATGCCTTGTTCTTGGTCCGAGTCAAGCTCGGGGTTGCCTGTTTTAGATGAGAACGAAACGTGAAGAATAACCTTAATTTAACGAATGCTCCCTATTCCGACTAAACGGTGGTCTCCTTCGTCACCCTCATCCGATTAACCGGTGTTCTCCTTGGTCTCCCTCATCTCCGGCCAACAACAACTTAACCGGTGGTCCCCTTAGTCCCCCTCATTCCAGGCCAACAACAACCCAAGTGAAATAGGTGTGATGGAAGTAAAATAAGTGTTATATGTTGAATTAACTATTGTACCTAAGGATTTGACTTAGTGGATTTTCAAATACAGATTATATGGACACTAACACTTTTTGGTTTAATGACAGCTCTACACTGGTGATATTACCTCATCTCAGCAGGATCAAAATCCCTATCCACGTAGGAGAGGAGGTAATGGTTAGTACCATTGTACCTCGAATGGATTAAACATCAAGCTCTCCCTCACCTTATGAAGTAGTCAGACAAAAAAAATTGTATTATATTACAACTTTATAATATAAGAACAACCGAACCCAAAATTAATACTAATACTTTAAGATTTTGGTGTAACCTACCACTTAAACCTAACTTTAAAAATAAAGTAAATAGTTTTAATTGTGACATGTGAACCGTCCCTTGAAAGAGCCTACCCTAGCAAAAGGTGCGTGGAAAATGTGAGTCACCGCCTACGCTTTTGCTATCAGTAATGTGCAAATAATTTTAGTATTATATGTTGATTGATATGTTAAATTGATATGTTAAAAAGCCATTGCTATCCTCATCAGTTGACTGGTTCCCATGATGTAAGTTTCTTTGAGGGAGCGGAAATATTTGTAGCGTCCTCATCTTACGATGCGAGTCAGTCTTGACTTGTCAATGCACATCTTTTAAACGATAGACGCAAATTAAAAGGAAAATAAGCCACTTCCTGTGGATTGATTTATTTATTTTATATTTTTTTTTATAATTTTTTTTAAATTGTTTTTAAGAGTGTTTAAATTTAGATCTTCTAAATTATTAGATAGATATAAGCATAATTATTGTTATTAGAAGTTGGTGTTTAAGACAAATTTATTTATTTCTATTTTTTTTAGTGAGTTGTGCTTGTTTATTTCTATATTTTATATGTTGTAGTAGTATTTTTATTTAAAATATTTAAATTTAAATTATAAGAAAAAGACTTCAGTTATACCCGAAAAGATGGTTAAAAAATAATTGTTTATTTGTTTCTGAGAAACATATGGACAGCAGGTATTGGAGGGTAATCGTAGTAGGTGTACATTGAAAAGAGCTCTCTTAAACTCATAAAAAAAAAAAAAAATTCACTTGCTTGTGTGGTTCCCATTAAGGTATTGGTTTCCCAAGTAAAGGCTATGACTCGTTATTGGCTTCTCAAGTAAAGACTATGAGTGGTGGCATTGAAGAATATGTGTTAGTTGATAAACTCGAGAAATTATTGAAGTTATAATCTTAGTTTAAAAGTTTCTATTCAAATTTGAAGCATTAATTTCAGAGCTCTACGTACTCCTTTGAGAATTGAAGGACGCAACAACCCATTTTATTCATTGTATCTTCATCTAGCGTATTGACATTAAAGAATATTAAGGTAGGTATTATGATAATCGATAAATTTTAGAAATTATTTATAATAGTTTTTATTTAAAGTATTGATTTTAGAGTTGTAAATATTGTTTTGAGATTTGGACAAAACAATAATTTAGTATATTTATTGTATCTTTATTTAATAAGAGTTTAAAAATTGAGGATAGCTAAAAACATGTTGTTTTTGTTGGATTTATACTTATATATAATTTTTTTTCTTTTATGGTGGACGGTAGTCATCACGGATTTGGGTAGGTTGTTCGACTTTTTATGACCGTTACAGTATTCTTCGTTGTTTGTCTCGGAAGCTGTTACATAGATCTCCGCGCAGTCTACCCTATAACCATCATGCCACGATCATTTTAAACCTTTTACATCGTTAAAAGCATCAGAAAATGGACAAGTGTCCAGTCTGGTGAGGCCCGAGATTTGAACCTTGGACCTCCGTCCCCTTACAGGGTTTGAGGAAACCAATTGGTCTACACCTCAGACCTATGTTTACAATATTTTAGTATGATATTCTATTCAAATTTAATATGAAAATATTATAAATAGAATGTTATCTTTCGACTAATTTAATTTAATAGGTTAATTCAATGCTTGAAAAAAGTTATTCAAATCTTAAGAGGTAAGTGTAGGAAATTTTTTCTTATAGCTCGTTGCACTCAAATGATACTTAGTCGGAAGCATGACAAGTCAAGGCAAACAAACAGAAGAAATGAACTCTAAGGAAAGGGAGATAAGCTCAAAAGTCATACTGATCCTTGGATCTTCCATCTAGGATCCATGTCAATCTTTCATCCAAATACAACCACATCAATGGCATAAAGGCTCGCAAGCCATTAATTTTTGATCCAATGGCCCACATAGTCCTTTTCAAGGAGGACAGTGTGAAAAAAAAGAAAATGCTCCAACAAAGCCTAGGGTCGGACATGTGGTGACTAGTCGAGATACCAAGAAGGAAAGCACCAACGCTCAAACGGTGAAGGCCTGCCATTGGTCAAAGGAGGTTACACCTCACCCAAAGACATGTGGTAACTGCACACATAAGAAAGGAAGTAGGCAAAGGAATATTTAAGAAGAACACTTGTCATTGCCTGCAAATCTTAACTTTTACGACCAAGCCTGACAAAACCAACCATGTGTCAGCTACGATAACCACCCACCATATGTGTGAGCCTACCCTGTCAATATGCACCAATTAAGAAGGCCACACCTTGTATCAACAAGATGATTCATTCTAGAGAAACATGATGGCAGATTAATGGTTTAGCCACCCTAACGTAGCAACAAAGAGATGAGTCAACAACAATCGATCATTCGAAGGCCCAAAATCTTTCAATATTTATGGTCGTAGATACAAATATCTCAAAATTATTTCATAGTTGCAAAAGGATTTTGGTTGTAGGAGAAAGGGATAATTTGCAAGCCTTCTACACAAAAATCAAAGGGAAGGAACTCGTCTCTCAAGTTATAAATAATCCTAAATTTTATTGTAAAGGAATTGGGAGCTATCTTCTCATGCCTGGTACTTGGCATTGCATGCTCTTCCTTTCACCCTTATTTTTTATTGTAATAAGGGGAGCTCAAACCTTGGTATATCACCTAAGGAGCATTGAACCCTCTAGGCCTCATTGTCTTGTAATTTTTTTTTGTCATGTTAATGGAAGTCATGATTAACTTTACTTTTTCCTCCCTTCTTTAACTTGTTTCTAATTCCTACTAGTGTATCTAGTGGTAGTATGGCATGTTTCATGTTCATTTGCCACTTGTTGTAGTTGGAAGTAGGGATTTAATTCTTTAGTGCATCGCCCCCATATATTAGGTTTTATTTTTCTATAAAATATTTGTTTTCCTATTTTTACTTTCATTGCAATTTATTTCCTTGTAACCCTATTGGCCGTATCTCACGAAGGTATCTATGCATCAAGGATTAACTTTGACAATTAACAACCTCGATTAAAAAACCTAGAGGTTGCCTCAAAGGTAATATTTCATCCACAATGTTTCCTTCTATTTTTTTCCTACACGAGGCATAGGTGTATTTGTCTTGTCAGGCCCCTAGCCTGGGTTGGTGGGTTCATTCAGAGACAAAAATTTATTTGGCATACCCAATGGGATGAGATTCTACATTCACCCTCTAAATATTGAAGAAGTCTAATTGTGATTATGGTGAAGATCATAGTCCACCTGCTTGAAGAGAAGCACCTAAAAATTCAATTGGCAACTCCACTTAATGACTTGGAGTGAAAAGAAATAGACTTCAAAGAAGTCATATGACAAAATACAGGCCAATATTCTAGTGGGGATATCTATCTCATGAGCTTATTGAAGCAATATCTTCTCACATGACAACTCTATTCTCAAAGGAAAGGTCCAAAATTATATAACTAGAAGGCCTATGACCAAAGCTTTTACCCGAGCTAATAAACAAGAGTTGGTGCCACTAGTGAATCGAAGACAAAGGACGAACCAACAGTGCAACGTGGCAATTGCAGTGCACCATCCTTCCAAAATAGTTTTATCATGGAATGACAAAGGTACCCTGGTTCCATTGGTTTTGCTCGACATATGGGACCCAATTCCTACCTCAGTGCTTAAGTACTTTCCTTCTTGGGAGAAGATGTTGTAACTCTAATAAAACACTTGCAACACCCACTACACCAAAAGGGTCTTTAAGGATGGTTATTCAACCATCATTTATGAGGGTGTTGTAAAAAGTCTGTGGTCATACGACGGTGACTAAAAGCCACCTCAAAAAATCATCCTCTTAGGGTGACTTAAAAAATATATAAAAAATCCCTAAGAGTGTAATTTAAAACCACCCTCTTAGTGTGACTTTTAAAAAATATATATAAAAAATCCTAAGAGGGCAGTTTAAAACTACCCTCTTAGGGTGAATTTAAAAAAAATATATAAAAAACCACCCGTAAAATAAGGATATACAAATATTCTTGGATATAAATAAAATTAAAATGCAGTGTTCATAGGAATTACTCTTAACAAAGTAAAAATATTATGTATAGCTCTCTATAAGTTCAACCATGTCACATACTACCTCATGACATACCAATGTTGGTGCAATACAAACTACTCTGCTTAAGAAATTGAACACATAAGCCAACCCATACTTAATGGCCTATTTCCAACCCGTTTGACCAAAACAATCAAATAGAAACTCTAGGGAAGGAAATATGATCTACATAGATAAACGATGAATGCATGTAGAAACTTAAAATAAGTACATGTTTTTAACAAATTTTCCTGATCACTAGTTTTTGCGTGTTAACTATGGATTCAAAATATAAGAGGAATACTCAAAAAATTAGAATCATAGAAATAAAGAACCAATTTGAGTAAGACAGAGTTAAATACAAATATGTAATCTGTAAAGTTTCACTCTTCACGATCAGGAAGAAGAATATTTACAAGCCATCACTAGGTTTTCTGTAGGTTGTGCTGAAAATAGAATTTAAAATGAATCCATTAAATCATGCATGTCCTCCATAGTTGGTATCAAATAAGCCATTTCTAGGTTGGCTGAAAATATGTTGAGTCTTTCAATGTGGATAAATTGGAAGCCAAAGAAAGAATGCATTTTCTAAAAGTTACATTCTCAGACACTACAAAGACTTCACAATTACTTAATAAACTAGTAGTGCTTGTTCAAGTGTGTCTGTGCAAGAATGTGTTGATCTATTGAGTATCCAAACCTGTCAGGCCTGAGAAAGGTCTGATTATTATTGTTGCTAGTTCCTTTGAGTGTTTGTTTAGCTATTTCCTGCTTGCTCCTGTCATTCAAAGCATTTGTCTTATCATTCCTTTCTTTGACTATCCCATTATCCTTTTTAAGCTTCCTATCATTGCACTCATCATGCTATGAAATTTCAATGGGTTGCTTATTTTATTTATGAAATTCTATGTTGATTGAATTTCCCACGTTTTTTCTCTCTTTATATTTTAGAGTAATTTTAGCCAAAGGAATGTTTGCCAAATCCACCTACCAAAAAACCCTTACCCAAAGTTAGGATGTTATTAGCATTGAGTCTAATTAATAGGTGTGAATAGCTACTTAGTTATAAGTTTGAACTGAATAGTTGTGGCTAATGAATGAACCACCAAGTCCACTATGACAATAGCATTAATGTTGCTTAATATCACAATTAGAATACCCCAACTCGAATTTAACATTTGAATGTCAGGAAGCAAGAATAGACAATGAACAACTACTAAGAAAACTAACCTTAACAGGAAGAACAACATATTCTAGAGTAACAATAAGATATTTGAAACAAAAAATGTAGGCGTATTATGGTCAAAACATATTGTATGATCATATAACAAAATGACTAACAAACCTATTATTTCTCCTTGGCATTAGTTTTGAAAGAATCTAGGTTTCCATCACTCTTCTGATTATCAGGAAGTGTTTGAAAAGATAAATCACAAGCATGCCATATAATAGAAAGTTGAAGCAAAGATAACAAGTTCAATGAAAAATCAATGCAGCAAATCATAGGCTATAGTGTTAGTATTATTGCATACCATTACAAGTCCAATGAGAAATCAATGCAACAAATCATAGGCTATAGTGTTAGTATTATTGCATATCATTTTACAAGTTATTTACAATTTTATGTAAAAAAATAGTGTTATAGATGCACAAACCTGTTCTCTCTCCTTTGCATGAGGTATGTCTGAGTCAAGAATCTCAGTAGAGTTGTTAATACTTTGAGGCAGTTCTTGTCAGAAGAGAACAAAATAAATAGGTATTCTATAACAATTAAACCAAATTAAGTATACACACAGAGTAAAATAGCTTTGTTATACCTCCATTTTCTAAGATCTAATGTTTATGAAAATTAAAGGCCAAATCAATTGAGAGTCCAAATACATGAAACAATGAGCTTGCTCAACAAGATCTGGTTTAGCTGACGAAGACGTACCTATAACTGATGTGAGGCCATCCTTATTTTTTTTTAATCTCATCCATGGATGCTTATTTTTTAGTTTTATAATACAAGAATAAAATCATTAATTTGCGAATCCTTCAAGCTTGGAATTATCAAACAAACTTTGTGAACTTAGAGTCAACTACCTCCTGGTTGGCTCTAAGAAAAGTAGGATTATGGGGAAGTTGTGTCAATAGTAGATGCTCCAAGACTTTGCTTCATATCAGACCATGTACCAATAGTTTCATAACTTGATTTTATTGCTAGAATTGGCTCACATTTAGTATCTAGAGAATAGGGCATTATGTGGATTGTGAACATCCTTGCAAGATCAAATAGAGTTTCTGCTACCTCTACTTCTATATTGGATACTTTTGTAGAAGATATAAGGCCAATCATAAAAACCATCACTCAAGAACCTCTTTAACAACGTTTATATTTTCTCTTTAAGTGAGCACTACACACCTTTACCAATTTAGCAGTTGGGAGTTTCTCATTGTCAAGCTTTTGTAAAATACAAGACCATTATGTTTTAAGATTTCAATTGTAGAGAAATTCATTTGAAATTTTACAGATACATCACAATACATAATGTTGGCTACTAACATTCTTTCGACCGAAATTAGAAACCACACTAGAACTAGCAGGAGCAGACATTGCAACAACATCATTGGAGAGGCGTTGCTGCTTTGGAACATCAGCCACATGCACATGTGGGATGGATTCTTACGCATGTTTCATAATAGCTATTCCAATAGAAAATTAAAATTGCTTATGATCAGCACTCAAAGCCCACATCATAAAACATTGTCAAACATTTCAAATTTAGAACCAAAACTAAAACTAAAATTGGCCAATCATTAGCACTTTGAGGTAGGAGTCTGATGTAGGGGGCTACAGGATCTGAAAATGTAGAGCAACCCAAAAATAGGTACAAAACCTTAAACAGATGCTAAAGAGTGGGCTAAAAATTATAGTATTGGTAGAGTGATTCTAGGGCCACATGGAATTTGATTATTGATCTAAGATTGTTTCTCCCTCTTTCATGCAGTTCTTGGGTTTTCCTCAATCATCGTTTTGGGTAAAATTTTACAAAAGTATGGGACCAAATTTTTGCTAAAAACTCCTCAAATCTCTCTATGTGTATTTACTAAAAAGTTTAAGCTTTACTATGGCATGAGACCCCACCCTAAATCCACAATATAAAGCATTAAGCATTGCCATACAGTTCAAAATTTTGGACCAAAATGAGACAGACTTTAACAAACCTATGCATAGCTTGTGAGAAACATATTGCTTCCCTACAACTCCTTTGTGCCTCACTTCACTACTATTCTTCTCCATGATTTTTCATAGACATGCCACAAAATGTATCAAAATTCTTCGAATCTCCACAGGAAAAGAATATATATGTATTTATATCTACAACAATATATTACAAATCTATCTCCCTTCTGAACATTTATTTAGGCATCCCTATCAATACTCAAATACAGAAAAGTAAATATTGGAATTGGTTATTGGACAGAGTTAAGAATAAAATTGGAAAGTGGACTAATAGGTGGCTTTATTTTGGGGGTAAAACTACCTTGGTAAAATTTGTCCTTCAAGATATACCTATTTATGTTTCTACCGTATTGAATATCCCAAAGGCTATTCTTTGAGAATTGAATCAAATTAATCATCGGTTCCTCTAGAGTGGTACTAAGGAGAAAAGAAAATGGGCCTTGGTGAAATGGTACACTTTATGTCTTCCTAAGATTAAGGGGGGTTAGGATTTTGGTCTTCTATCAATAACAATAAAGCTTTAGATGCTAAATTGTATTGGAGGATTTTACATAACCCCAATGCTCTTTGGACCAATAATCTTCGTGCTAAATATATTGAAAACAAAAGTCCTGAAGACCTTATTCACTATTAATTACCTACCAAAGGTTCTCCCATTTTAGTGGTTCTTAAGACTTGTTAGGATTTGATAAAGAAAAAATTATTTTGGATCATTCATAATGGCCAACAGGTAAATTTTTGGACATATTCTTGGGATGGTCACCAACCTTTGATAACTCAGTTTCCTGATTGGAGGTCTTGGATGGAGAAGCTTCACTAACCTAATTGGATAAATGTGGTTAATTACTGTATATACCATACTATTAATTTAGAGGTTAGTAGATATTGGATCCCTATTGAGGACTGGCCTATTCAAATTCCAAAAATACAAATACAAGACACCCAACGCTTCCTGCTTATGAGATCTCTCTTGGTTGCATGATAAAGATTGTTTTGGTTGGAACAACACTACTAAGGGTGAGTATTCAATTTATAAAGGTTATTTGAACTTATGCCATAATAATACCAACCAATATTATGACATATTTTGTTAGTTGTGGGCTCAAAATATCTGGCCTAAGGTGAGGTTCTTTACTTGGATTTTATTGCATCGTAGGGTGCTAACTGGTGAGCAACTTATGAAACGTGGTCTTCATGGCCCTTTTAGATGCGAAATGTGTGGAGAGAATGTGGAAAATATTAGCCATATTTTTATTGAGTTTACCTTAGCCTCTGAGCTATGGAGGAGAATCACCATCTTACTTGGGTTACAATGGTCCAATTTTTTTACTTTTGAACAACTTTGGAGGGATTGGCCTAAACAAGAGGGTGTTGATAATTTCATTAGGTAGTTAGTTTGCATGGGTTCTACCATTCTTTCTTGGAATATCTGGAATGAAAGAAACAATCATATTTTCAATCAAGAAAGAAAGGATATTCACTATATCTGGAAAAATACCATTGCCAAATTAGTTGAATTAGTCTAACAACTCCTTAATCACCCCCAAAACTCCCACCAAAGATGATATAAAGTGATGCAAAGATTGAATATTAAATCTTCTAAGGGAAATTGACTTAAAGGGGATGTGAGTAATTGCAATATGGAAAGAACAAGGAATTGGCAACCTCCTCCTAAGGACTATGGAAAAGTCAATACCGATGGAGCCTTTAGGGGGAACCCTGGAAAAGCTAGTGTAGGAGGAATTGGTAGACTTTTAGATGGCTCCTTAGTTTTCACTTTTGTTGAGAATTTGGGTATCCTTTCCAATAACCTTGTTGAGGGGTATGGTATCCTTAGAGGCCTTCAAGAGGTTGCTAAGGTTGTATGGAAAAAGGTGTTGGTTGAATCTGACTCTCAACTCACAATTAATATTCTAAAGACTCCTAAGAATCATAAGGTTGATTAAATAATAAAAAGAATCATTGAGAAGATTCAATTAATCCAGATGGGATTTTTGAAATTTTATTACACTCATGTGGTGAGAGAACATAATATGAGTGTTGATGCTTTAGCTAATTGGGCATTGGACAAAGGCGATCTTACTTGCTACGACTACCCTCCCATATGGTGCACTTCACAAATAAGGGAAGCTCTGCTTTTATCCTTTCTTTGGATGGCTCCAATACTAGAGGTACCTAGTTTCTTTTTGTTTTGTTTTCGCTTCTCCTTGGTTCGGTTAGGGTATTTTAGTTCCCTAGCTCAAGCATATCTTTCTTATGTTTCCTCTATTGAATCTTGCATTAAAATTCTTTTTGCCTTGAAAGGTTGTAGTTGTGTTTTATTTTTTTTTTGTTTTCCATTTTTTAGTTTTTCGAGGGGTGTGCGTGGTTGTTTGTATTGTTTTTTTTGTTTTTTGGTGTTTTTTATGTTTTTGTGTTTTTTTCTTCTTTTTTGTGTTTTTGTTGTTCTTCATATTTTTGTTTTTTGTGTTTTTGTTTTTTTTTTAATGTTTGTGTTGCTTTTATGGTTTTATTATGTGTTTTTTGTTTTGTGTTTTATTGTTATTTTTTATTTTATTTTATTTATATTTATTTATTTTATTTTTGAGTTTTTTGTTGTTTTTATGCTTTTATGTTTTTTTTTGCTTGTTTTGTGGTTTTTGTTGTGTTTTGTGTGGTTTTTTTTTTGTTATTATTTTTGTTGTTTTAGGCATGCTCATTGATTGTGCCAAAGGGTGCATGCCAGGTGCGAGCCCTGGGTATTTTTGGTGGAATAGATACCCCTACCTCCTTAGGACTTACCCAAAAGTGGCATCCCATTTGAGGTGTTTTCCACACAAAAATGAATAGTGCAAAGCTATCCAAAACTACTACAAGAAATCCATGATTCCATGGACTTGTGCACCATTTCATAAAATCCATCTAAAATATCCACCATCAAAATCCAAAAGAAGAAAAAGTTGTTGCGGTGCACCACAAGCAACTAGAACAAAAATGTTAGCAAACGAATTCATCGAAAAAGCTCCAAAGGTGCTACAAAGAAATGCATTTTCTACAAATTGAAGAAAACACTGTACAAGCCTTACCCAATCAAGTTCCATAAATATGCATAAATTCTTGTATACTCCCCTCCTTGCAATCCCCATTGACCTTAGCCAAATCGGAAAAATAAACTAAAAAATGCACTGAAAAAGCAACATAGAGTACCATGAAGTAGCGCATTGAAATAAAAGTGTTTAAGAATAGAAGAAAGCTCTTTTTTCATCTGTAGCGGATGAAGGAATAGGAGTTCCAAAGTAGTTTTAAGGGATTTTCCTACCCATTAGTGCCATTTCCCACAAGGCATTTAATTTTTTCTAAGTGAGACCTCCCTAAGAGGATGGTTTAAAACACCCTCTTATCCCTAAGAGGGTGGTTTTAAACTACCCTCTTAGGATCTATTAGGGCAGTTTTTTACCATTGTAAAAAAACCACCTTATTAATTGGATCAAGTAGAGTCAAAATTGATTAGATTTTTTTCGCAGGACTGCCCAAACTACCGAACTTGTTTTCACTATATCTCACTCATCCGGACTCGGATTGAGCTGAAATGTTAAGGGTAGTTGCCTGAAAAACCCTAGAACATTGCCACCAATTTTCATATCATTTGGATCAACACAGATCCTAGCGCATCCCTATGTGTGAACGAGATATTTGGCAAGCGACTATGCGAGGGTTTCATATGGGTTGAGTGCAAGTAGCTCCAAAGGTTGGTTTTTAGGGCCTTCGGGCCCTAGCGGCCAATATTTTTGTGGTTTATGCTCAATATTTTAGCAAGAAATATTGCAAGGGATACAAGATGGGTTAGAAATTTGTCTTTCAATAGATCATACTGTGAACTTGAGTGACAACGACTTCCAATTTGCTGCACAAAAGAAAAGTGAAAACCATACCTTTCCACAACGTCTAGGGCAAGGATTAAAGAGATCACAAAATAAGTTTCAAGTAGTTGATCAAAAAATGGCTCATATCTCAAGTGAATTTGGTGCTAAGGTACACCCACAAAATAATTCTACTGTGAAAACCCCTGTCAAGGGTAAGAATTTCGAAGACTCAGTCCCAAAAATGAATTTTAGGGATACCCTTCGTGGTGGACAACCTCAATCCAATGCTAATATCAATATTAGGGCTTCCCATAAACCTCTAAGAATGCCCAAGATTGATCCCAGGAAAATGAAGTCAGGATGTCTTAAAGCAACTAATGGAACTCCTATTGTTAAGCTTGATATGGGTAACATTCAGACTGGCATTGAAGATTTGGAAAAAAGAGGACTAATTTGTTGGTTCATGGGTTTTCGTTCGAGTCTATATGCTTTCAAAGTCTAGGCTGCAAAAAGCTGGAAAACTAAAGGTGAGTTACAAATCTCTATTTATCCAAATGGTTATTTTCTTATTTTATTTGCTAATAATGAAGATAGAGAGAAAATTTTTCAATGGGGTCCTTGGTTTTTTGGAAGGGCAAGGCTTTTCATGAAGCCCTGACATACTAAATTTAAAGCCAAAGAAGAGATGCCTTCTATAGCTCCCGTGTGGGTTAGACTCTTTGGCCTCCCTATTGAATTTTGGAATCCTACTATTTTTTCTTCAATTGGAAACTCTTTAGGAACTTTTATGATGATTGTTGATTGTACTCAAAATTTTGAACATATTATTTATGCTCAAATTTGTGTTTTAATGGATTTTGACAAATCCCTACCTAAAAATATCACATTACAATTTGGGGAAGACACTTGGGAGCAAGTAGTGGACTATGAGAACATTCCTTTTTGTTGTAGAATTTGCCATGAATATGGTCATTTGGCCAGTGCTTTCCCAAATAAAATTCCTGATCAAAAGAAAGAAGATATAAACTCAGCAGGTTTCCAAATACCTAAGAATAAGAACACTAAAAAAAAACCAGTTATGAAGGATCAATCAAATTCATCTACTAATATGTTTGAAATCCTTTCCACAAATGATGTCCCAAGTGAGGAAGAGGAAATAATGGAAACTGAAATCTTAGAAACACAATTTAAATATGAAGGGAAGAACTCGAGAGACAAACCAACAAATCAAAGGTTTTCAACAAAAAAAAGGAGAAAATTTACACAAGAAAAACAATATTTCAAATGTCAAAACTTCAAATAATCCAGGTCCCAATATAGACTCCGTTGAACCATCTAGTAAAATTTTGGATGTGTACGAGCATTCTTCAAGGTTAGAAGTCATCTCATATTCAATTGGAATAAGTCAAGAAACAGGGAAAACAAAATTGAAGATGGATTCTAATCAAAAAGTAGGTCGCAAGACCAATCAATATCATATGGTAAAAGAAGGTGAAAAGCTTGTAGAGGAAGCTAAGATTAATGCCCTTCCCAAATTTTTTAGCCCTGGTATTAATGAAGATCATCACTTGGAATATTAGAGGACTCAAAGGAAAATGAAATTAGATGAATGATTCAGATAAATCATCCACATCTTGTTTTCCTTCAAGAAACAAAGATGTCAATGGAGGATATGGACTTAATTGCCAGTAAAATTTGGCCAGCTGGAAAAGTGGTTTCCCTCAGTTCCCAAGGGACTTCGGGTGGCATTGCTTGTCTTTGGGACCCAAAAGAGGTAGTTATTCACCATATGGTTGGCAGTTGGGGTTTGTTGGCTATAGCTATTCAAAGTAGACATTCCAACTAGATTATGCTCTGCATTACTATTTATGCTCTAATTTCTTTAGAGGAAAAAAGAAGATAGTGGAAGGATATTACTCATATTATCTCTCATTTTTCTAAAGCTTGGATCTTGATCAAAGGATATTTCAATACCATCCTCTATCTAGATGAGAAAAGGGGGGAAATAGAAATTTAGACAAAATCACTGACCTCATGAGAAAATATATTGTAAACCTCCATCTTGTGGATATCCAACCAGATAATGGCCTTATGAATTGGTCTAACAGAAGGCAAGGCTTAGCTTGTATAATGGAGAGATTGGATAGGTTTTTGTTCTCTGAAAATTTCTTAATCCATGGTCACATTCCTAAAGTGAAGACTCTTAATAATGTCTGGTTCAGATCATTGGCCGATCATGGTGGAAATGTGGAAAACCAATGTGAGTTTCTCTCCTTTTTGTTTTCAATTAATGTGGCTTAGAGACATTTCATTCAGGCCTCATGTGCAACAATGGTGGAAGGAAGGTAAACCTAGGCATGGGACTAAGATGTTCTGTTTTTCCAAAAGACTGCAATACATTAAATCCAAAATAAAGACTTGGAACTTGAAAGAGTTTGGGGATGTTCATAAAAAAAACATGAAGTTATTGCTCATCTTGAAAATTTGAATAAGAAAATCCGTTTAGATGGCCTCACAAAGAAGAGAAGTGCAGATGAAATTAAACTCACAACTCAGTTAGAGGAATGGGAAAAAAGAGAAGAAATATTATGGAAGCAAAAATCTAGAATTCAATGGCTCAAAGAAGGAGATCGAAATACAAATTTCTTCCACAAATATCTTCTAGCTCGTAGATCTCACAACTTTATTTCTTCCTTAAAATAAGATTATGGAGATGTTGTTTATACTTGGGATGGCATGAACTCTATTGTTGTTTAATTTTCCAATATTTTTGCTGCTACTCCTCTTAACTCAACTTCACAAAAAAATGTTCTTCAATCAATCCCTTATCTTATCACTTCTGAGGAGAACTCTATTTTGACTGCTCTTGTTACTATCAATGAGCTTCAACAAGTAGTTTTTAAAATGAAAGTTCTGGGATATCCTTCATGTTGATTTATTAGAGGTGGTGGAAGAAGCCAGGAAAGCCAAAGAAATTTTTAAGGTTATCAATAAAACTTATATTACTCTTGTTCCAAAAGCTCAATAGGTTGATCATATCTCAGCTTTTAGACCTATTGCTTTATGTAATGTTCTTCTCAAAATCATTACTAAAATCATGGCAGAAAGGTTGAAGCCTCTTTTGCATAATATTATTTCCCCAGAGCAAGGGGGTTATGTGGAAGGACGTCAAATAGTAGACGAGATAGTTATTGCTCAGGGAGCCATCCATTCCATGGATATGCAAAATTCTCCTTCCATGTTCATTTAGTTAGACTTATCCAAAGCTTATGACAGAGTGGATTGACACTTCCTTATCAAAGTTTTGAGGCAATTTGGTTTTTCTAAGGATTGGATGGATTGGATTATAGGATGTATCTCTTTAGTTTCATACTTAGTTCTTATCAATGGCAGGCCTTCTCAATATTTCCCATATTTCAGAGGTATTAGGCAAGGTGACCCGCTATACCCTTATTTATTCATCATTCTTGTTGAATGCTTGGGTAGGACTATAACCAAAAAGAGGAAAAACAAAACCCTTGAGGGAGTTACCATTGCTCATGGAGATAGACCTATCTCTCATCTTCAATTTGTGGATGACTCTACTATTTTAGGTAAAGCTATAGTTAAGGAAGCTTCTAATATTAAGAAAATCATTAGCTATTTTTCTAAGGCTACTGGGCAGTTGATCAATGAAGACAAATCTAAAGTTATTTTCTTTCATTGCTCTACTAGAAAGGAATCCATGGTCTTGGATAAATTAAGATATAATAAGACCTCTCTTCCAATCACTTATTTAGGTATTCCCATAAATATTCAAAGGCAAAAAAATAAATATTGGAATTGGTTATTGGACAAAGTCAAGAAGAAAATTGAAAAGTGGACCAACAAGTGGATTTTTTTTGGGGGTAGAATCACCTTGGTAAAATCAGTTCTTAAAGCTATTTCTATTTATTTTTCTTCCATTTTGAATATCCCAAAGGCTGTTCTTCAAGAATTGGATCAAATAAGTCATCGTTTCCTTTGGAGTGGTACTAAGGAGAAAAGAAAATGAGCCTTGGTGAAATGGGATACTTTATGTCTTCCTAAGAGTGAAGGGGGTTAGGATTCCGATATTCAATTAATAA
Organism: Wollemia nobilis; assembly: GCA_028583015.1. NCBI lineage: Eukaryota > Viridiplantae > Streptophyta > Pinopsida > Araucariales > Araucariaceae > Wollemia > Wollemia nobilis. The sequence continues at coordinate 1,846,359 of JAQPPZ010002969.1, read as the reverse complement.
CAAGAAAGCTTTAGATAATAAATTATATTGGAGGATGTTGCATAACCCCAATGCTCTTTGGTCCAATAATCTTCGTGCTAACTATGTTGATAACAAAAGCCCTGAAGACCTTGTTCGCTATCAACTTCCTACCAAAGGTTCTCCCATTTTAGCAGTTCTTAATATTGGTGAGGATTTGATAAAGAAAAAATTATTTTGGCTCATTCATAATGGTCAACATGCAAAATTTTGGATAGATTCTTGGGATGGTCACAAGCCTTTGATAACTCAGTTTCCCGATTGGAGGCCTTGGATGGAGGAGCTTCACCGAGCTAATTGGATAAAGATGGCTAATTACTGTCGGTACCATACTGGTAATTCAAATGTTGGTAGATATTGGATCCCTATTGAGGACTGGCCTATTCAAATCCCAAAAAGGCAAAGACAAGATATCCAAGGCATCCTTCATATGAGATCCCTCTCTTGGTCCCATGAAAAATATTGTTTTGGATGGAACAACACTACTAAGGGTGAGTATTCAGTTGCTCAAGGTTATTTGACCTTATGCCATAATAATCCCAACCATTATTTTGACATATTTTCTCGATTGTGGGCTCAAAATATCTAGCCTAAGGTGAGGTTCTTTAATTGGCTTTTATTGCATCGTAGGGTGCTTACTGGTGAGCAACTTATGAAGCATGGTTTTCATGGCCCTTTTAGATGTGAAATGTGCGAAGAGAATGTAGAAAATATCAACCATATTTTTATTGAGTGTACTTTAGCCTCTGAGCTATGGAGGAGAATGGCCACTTTACTTGGCTTACAGTGGTCCAATTTTTTTACTTTTGAACAACTTTGGAGGAATTGGCCTAATCAAGAGGGTGTTGATCATTTTATTAGGCAGTTAGTTTGGATGGGTTCTACCATTCTTCTTTGGAATGAAAGGAACAAACAAATTTTTAATCAAGATAGGAAGGATATTCACTATATTTGGCAAAATACCGTAGCCAACTTAGTTGAATCAGTCCATCAACTCCTTAATCACCTCCAAAACTCCCACCAAATATGGGATCAAGTGATGCAAAGATTGAAGATTAAATATTCTAAGGGCAACCAACTTAAAGGGAATGTGAGTATTAGTAAGATGGATAGGACTAGAAATTGGAAACCTCCTCTTAAGGATTTTGGAAAAGTCAATACTGATGGAGCCTCTAGAGGGAACCTTGGAAAAGCCAGCATAGGAGGAATTGGTAGACTTTTAGATGGCTCCTTGGTTTTTACTTTTGATGAGAATTTGGGTATTCTTTCCAATAACATTGCTGAGAGGTATGGTATCCTCAAAGGCCTTCAAGAGGCTACTAAGGTTGGATGGGAAAAGGTGTTAGTTGAGTTTGAATCTCAACTTATGATTAATCTCTTGAAGACTTCTTCTAAGAATCATAAGGTGGATTGGAGAATAAAAAGAATTATTGAGAAGATTCAGTTAATCCAGATGGGATTTTTGAAATTTGATTACAATCATATGGTCAGAGATCAAAACAAGAGTGCTGATGCTTTAGCTAATTTGGCTTTGGACAAAGGTGATCTTACTTGTTATGGCCACCCTCCTATATGGTGGGCTTCTCAAATTAGGGAAGCTCTTATTTCTATCATTTCTTTGGATGGCTCTAGTTCTGAAGGTACCTAGTTTCTTCTTGTTTTTTTTTGCTTCTCTTTGGTTCATTCAGTTTTTTTTAGTTCCCTAGCTCATTCTATTCTTTATTTTGTTTCCTCTGTTGATTCTTGCCTTAATAGTCTTCTGGTCTAGATAGGTCATTGTTTTGTTTAATTTTTTTTTTTTAGTTTTTTAAGGTGGGTGGGTTCTTTTGTTTTGTTTTGTTTTTGTGTTCTTTGTGTTGTTTTTTGTTGTTATTGTGTTTTTGTTGTTTTGTTTTTTTTGTTTTTATGTTTTTTGTTATTGTTCTTGTGTTTTTTTCGTTCTTGTTCTTGGGTTTCTCTTTGTTTGTGTTATTTTGTGTTTTTATGTGTGAGTATTTTCTATGTTTTTTGTTTTTGTTTATTGTCTATTGTTGGTTGTTTTTAATTTTTTTATTATTATTATTTTTTAATTTTTTAGGTTTTGGTTATGTTTATTTTTCATGTTTTTTTTGGGTTATGTCTTTGTAGTGTTCTGTTGTTTTTGTCTTGTTTGTGTTTTGTTATGTGGTTCTTGTGTTTTTCTATGTGGTTTGTGTTGTGGTTTCTTTTATCTTATTGTGTGTGTTTGGTTGTGCTTTTGTTTTTGACACACTCAAGGAGCATGTTTTTTATTTTATTTTATTATTTTTGTTGTTATTTACTTATTTTTAAATTGGTTTTGTGTGTTTGTTTGCTCCTTGAGTATGTCAAATGTGGTAGGCCAGGTCCGAGTCCTAGGTGTTTTTTGTGGAATGGATACCCCTACCTCCTTGGGTCTTACCCAAAAGTGGCATCCCTTTTGGGATGTTTTCAACAAAAAAAAAAAACACCTTATTTCAACTACCCTTAAAAGCCTTTTTTGGTGTAGTGACCTCGTAGCTTGTGCACTTTACATTTTATTAAAAAATAAAACATAGCCTTGAGGCTATTGGAGGTTTCTTTTTGAAAGAGATATCATGAATGGTATATTAGTATCAACCCATGATCAGTTGAAGCTAGGATCATTTTATAGAGCTCCTAATTAATAGATTTAAGGAGAAGGAATATGGAGTATCTCTCTTAGAGAAACTGATGACCATAAAGAGGGTGTAATATTTAGGAAGAAGGAAGATGGAGTATTTTATAACTTAGAATTGGAAAATTATCCGTGAAGAGATTCGACCACCTTTGGGTATAACATTTATTTACTTTCTAAAAACTTTTAATTTTGAGATTTCCATGATGGTCAAGTCTAAGGGTGTTAATTCAATATTGGAATCTTATGAGATAGCCATTCAAGTCAAGAAGGATATGATCCAAATAGGAAGTCTAGCCCCTAGACCACCTCTACCATTATTTACTTCCATTCAACTCTTTTATATCCTAATATAACCATATAACTTACCACCAGTCTAATTCATCCTATTGCATACCTAGAGCAAAATCAAGTTTCCTCTACTCTATCTGCTAAAATGGATGAATTATTCAAAACTACAAGAACCCTCTCCAATGATGTCACAACATTAAATAGGCAGTGCAATATCCAAAGTTTTCTCTACCAAAGTTATCTATCCTTCCTTCCATTAGGGAAACCCAAGTGTTCGACCTCCTCTAGTTGGATATCTTAAGCCTCCATTTTTTACCAACAAGAATCCCTATTATTCTTAGGCATCAACTCAAAATATAGTACCCATGTTGATTCTAGTCCAAAAAATGCCTACAAGCTCAGCGAGGGACTTGGTATCCACCTAGAATAACTACATTGAAGATCCTAGTGGCTAGTTCTATCCTATTATTGATTATCCTTATTTAAACTATTATGTCAGAATAAAATCTCAAATTTTTAGGACATCCCATTTTAACCATAATATTGCACATTCTCTTAAGAAAAAAGTCCCAATGTTGAGTCTGGAACTTATCACTCAATATCTGACCATATCATCAACTACCAACTTGTCAACTTTGAATTAAACCTTTGTTACTTGGGATGAAGCAAAAGTATATGTTATGTTAGACAAAATAAGCCCCACAACCTCTAGGAGGCTGCAAGTCCAATCGAAGTATAATACATGGGCCAAAAGGAGGGTCATTGAAGAGTAGGGAATACCTAGCTTGATAAATGCTAGATCTCAGAGGAGATAAGTGAACAAATACAAGACCCCTCCACCACAAGTTTCACCAAACATTGGGTCCAAGTAGTCCTAACGGTGATAAGAGCTACCCCTAAACCTCCAAGGTAGCCTATTGTAAATCTACTAAGGCCACCTTCGATAACAAAAATGAATAGACTTTTGACAATGTCAACCATTCCAAAAGCCCATTTTTGTCAAAACCTTCAACATGGTGTAGCACCTAAGTCAATTGTAGCCATACCTCTTTGGGACATCCTCTCTATTCAATAAATAGATGAAGAACTTGGAAGAGGCTCGAAAGAAGTAAAAAAATATGGGTAAAGAAGGGAATCCCATCATGCTAGAAATTTTAGGCCCAAATCCCAAAAAGCCTAAGCCTAGGCCATCATACCTAATCTTGATCTATAGAGATCAACTAATACATAACTGCATTGTTGACTCAGGGTCCAACACATCAGTTATGCTAAAAACGGTAGCAGAGGTACTTGGCCTATCACTAGAGCATACCAAAAATAGAGTGGTGCAATGAGAAAACACTCCACTCCCAGTATTTAGGCTCATTCAAGACCTTCCTATGGCACTCCAAGCATGCCCTAATATGACGGTTCATCAAGACCTAACAGTGATTGGTCTTTCAATCTCATTTAGAATATGCCTCTCAAGAGACTTCATCACTAAGGTTGAAGGATACTTGTCGCTAGACTGCACTCACATGTTTCTTTGAACCAGACATGGTACCAAGTTCAAAATCTTGTCGAAACCCCTCCACATGTACCATGTACAACAAATTCCTTTCAAAAGGAGTGGAGAAGAGCATACCTACATTGTAGAAGAAGAACTATTAGAATCTAACTACTCCATGGATGAATTTGTTGGATATTTTGAATCAAAGTTGTCATTGATGTCAAGGAATAAGCTACCGTTGATGTAAAAAGGTCAAAAGGAACAATGCAAAGGTTAATGGCAAAATTTATTCATAATATTTTTAATATTATGTGGAAGCATAAGTTTAAAGGTTTTTATTAAAAATCATGTTTTGGAAAAATAAAAGGTTTTCCTTAAAACCAATGATGGCAAAAATAAAAGGTTTTTCATTAAAACCATGTGAGCAAGTTGTAAGGTTTTTCTAAAAACCAAGGAGACCCTAAAGTTTGGTTTAAAAGGCTAAAGTCCATTTAATTATTAAATTATAATAATTAAATTCTTAAAAGAATTTAATTTATTATATTTAATAAATAATGGTCAAAGTCTAATGTTGGGCGTCGGTTCTTTTGCATACATTTTCGATGTCTTCCTCCGTTGACTTCATCACGTGCATTGTCAACGCCTTCTTTCACCGGCGTGGGAGCACAATGGAAGGCATATGGCATTTATATACCATAGACTTTCCAAAGGTAAAATTATCCACCCAATTTTCTAAAGACTATCACATGCTATTTTGTGTGCATTCCTCATGGCAGTAACTTTGTGTAATGCATTTCGTAGAGTGTGGGTGAAGGATCTATCTTTTGGCTCATGTGTTTTAGAATTTCAAAGCACTGAAGGTGCTTGGAGGCTCCAAGAGGAGCACGTGGCTTCATGGCATGGAAGCCGCGGTCAAGGTGCTAGTGGTAGAGATTGCTTAGTTCGACTCACACGCATGCCAAAGTGGTAAAGCTTTTTGATTATTAAATTTTATTTTTGCTTAGGCTAAATTTTGTCGTAGGAGAAATAAGGGGAATATTTTTTTTTTGGATTTTAGCCTAAGTTAAAGAGAATTTTTATGAGTTTTATGAAAGGTGTTTGTTGAGATTAATTTGTGGGTAAAAATATTTTTACCTTAGAGGAAAGGAAAATTATTTATTGCATTATTTTTCAAAAGAATTATTTTTAAATGCAATATTAAAGTAGGGAGTTATAAGTAGAAATTGGGTTAATTTTTAATTATATTTTTCTGAATTAACTTATGTCAAATTTGAATGTTTGAGATGAAATTGTGATGAGTTAGGGTTTTGAGAAATGAATATTTAAACTATTGTGGTGTTGGATATTATTTTAAAAATGGAGTAATAAGGTGTATTTGTTAGTTATTATATCCTTTGTATTGTTATCTAACTTCTTTGAGCTTGGCAAAGAAGTTTTTGTGGTTGTGGCAGATGTTTGAGGTTCCTTCATCATCAAGAAAAAGGTATGAGCACATTCTTCCATAGTTGAGTTGATTGGTTGGTTTTCTGGAAAACAAGTTTGGAGTGAAAAGGATTTAATTTGATTTCCTTATTGAGTGTGTTGAATTAATGCTTCAAGGTTTTCTGGAATAAAGAGTTGTTAAAACCTTGTTTTATAAGCATTGTTGTTGAAGCCATTGATTAAGTGAAGAATCTAAACTAGGGTTTGAAAATAACATGAGTATCATTGTTATGTGATATTATTTTATAAGCATTGTTGTTGAAGCTATTGGTTGAGTGAAGAACTTGAACTAGGGTTTGAAAAGAACATGAGTATCATTGTTATGTGAGATTTGTTGAAAAGAAATATTGAAATTTTTTTAGTGAAGCTTTATATGCTTGGACTAGGGTTTGCAAGCAATAATTGTTTCATTGAGTTATTGGTTGAGTAGAGTTGGTTGAACCTAGTCAAGTGGATGTGTGAAGTAATTGTTCAAGTTCCATAAAACAAACTATTCTATATTCTGAATTGATTTGAGAAAGTGATTGAGTATTGAGTTAAATTTGAAGCATATTGAGTCTCTAACAATTCTCTATATGTTTCTAAAAGAATGAGTGAAAGTTATTGAGCATTGAGGTGAATGTGAAGCATATTGAGTCTCTAAAAATTCTTTGTATGTTTCTGAAAGAGTGATTGAAAGTGATTAAGAATTGTTATGAGTATAGAGCATATTGAGTCTCTAACAATTCTCTTTATGTTTCTATGAGATTGGACAAGTTCTAGTGTGGACTTGTTGAGAAAATTTAAGGCAAGTCTTTGAGAAGACTTGTGGAAAGATTTGGGTAAGCTTTTGTGGAAGCTTACAATATAGATTGAGAGCAGATTTGGATAAGTTATTGTGAGAACTTATTGAGAATATTGGACAAGTTATAGAGAGGACTTATGGATAGATTAGTGTGAGATTTTGTGGAAGCTTACAAGGCATATTTGAGACAAGTATTTAAGAAGACTTGAGAGCAGAGTTGATTGATTTGTTCAAAAATTGAGTTAAGGTTTGGGGTAGATCCAACAGAGCTGATTTTATATTTAGTCAAGATTTGAGTTAAGGCTTGAGGACAAATATTGAGAACATATTTGTGCTAGACCGAAGGACTGTGTTTAGTATAGATTTGAGGATAGAGTTTGGTGCAGATTTGAGGATAGGTTTGTGCCAGACCAGAGATAGATATTGAGGACATATTTGTGCTAGAATGAAATATTGTGTTTAGTAAATATTTGAGATAAAGCTTTGGAGGTGACAAAGTTGAGGATAGAGATCTCCAGCCAGATCAGGGAGGACCGGTTTCTTCTATGGATAGAGTTCCATTTGCTAAGGGTAGTGGATGCAGAGGTCTTTTAGAGGATCACCAGCTAGATCATAGTTAGGCTATTGGTGTCTCCTATGGATAGAGATCCACAAACTTGATTTATGGGATTGGTGTCTCCTTTGGACAGAGGTCCATAAACATTGTAATAGGGAAATGATTCCCAAGATATTGATTGAGAAATTTTTAGTAAAATATTTTCTCCATGGAGTAGCTCACATTGGGTGAGCCACGTAAATTTGGTGTCTCTATTATGTGTGGTTATTTGTGCATTTCTATTAATTCTATTGATATTGCTATCTATACATTGTATAATATTGGTTGGGAAAGAAAAGTAAAAAGTGGTATTAAATTGTTCATCCCCCTCTCAGTATAATCTTGTGTTCTTCAGAAGTGCACCCATACATCCTCAATGAGTATTTGGAGCAATGGGTCTCTAAGACATGGGGGTTGGATCTTGGCAAGGTATTTTGAGCCAACTAGTATGATATTATCTATTACCAGGTATTCTTATATACATTATGTATATATTGTACATAGAAAAAAAACAACTTTGGGAAGAATGATTGGTAAATATTTTTGATGTAAAGGTATTAAAGGATTCCTAAGGTGAAAAACTACAACAATATTGATCGAAGGAGGATGATATCTACGTCCAAAATTGACCCTTTAATTTAAAAATCATCAATGACTACAAATATGACATTCAATCAAATCTCATTTTATAGAAGACTAAAGCTCAATTTATATCTAGGGGAGCACACCTAGACATCCACCATAAGAATATTCATAGGACATGATGATTGACTCCTGGAAAAGCATATGATAAAGAATTAAAAGATAAAATTAGCACACCAAGTATTCTAATTTAGTGGATAAGATACATAGATCATTATGAAGTGCCACACTTCTTCATTTTAGCAATATTACATGACCTCAAATCTCCATTGCCTAAATTTGAATCATGTGGTGGTAACACCATGTTCTGCATTCCTTATTAAAACACCAGTTGTAGATTTGGTGCTTTAGGAGAAGTGCCATATCTATCAAGAGGATATTCAGAGTAAGGATTTCTACAAATAAAAGGGGAGATAATCATTTTAAAATATTAAAGAAAACATGAGCCAAGAAGATAACAAATGATTCTTGTTGCCTCCCTAAAAAAGAGAATATTTCTTATGCATGGAGCAATTAAAGTCAATATGCATGCTAATAACTTGAAGGGAGATCTATAATAACGGAAGCAACATATTTCAAATTCTATTGCAAATACAATCTTCATAGAATTATTGATATATTAAACAATAAAATGGAGATAGAGCCTGAGTTGACAAGAGCCTAGCTACACAAAAGTGTCTAAGAAGCAATGGATAAGAGAAGAAGTGACACCATAATCCCTATGCCTAGGGAAGGAACCACATGCCTCCTTTTACAAAACCTCCCTTGACCACTTATGGTTGAGAAGCAACAATCCCCTTCTAATTATCCACAATACTTGAGTTATTAAAGGATGTATCAAAAGGGGTATTAAATCCCAAACTATCTAGAAGGACTGAGCCTTAGATATGGTGCATTGGAGTGCTTCAAGCATAGTTCTTTTGAGAGTTTTGACACCTAAATCTAGAGTAGCACATTAGTGCACTATATGATGCCTAAAGTGTAGAGATATTATGAATTAATTACCCCATATTTTGAACTATACAACCCTGATACCCAAGGGATTTAGTCTTTGATAAGGGATTTAAAGTGGTCATTAATTCCCACCTAATTTAGATAATGTTAATGGTGGAAACAAGGCCAACTATGGTCAATTTTCAAAATGACACTAAGATTTACAATGTTATTCCTATAAAGTTCTCCTATATCTGAGAATAATGTAATATGAGGGGAAAAGAGTTTTTGACCTTTCCATTAGATATCAAACGCCTAAAAGATAGCACCAAGGATGCAAAACGAATGTTAACATTTATATTTTACCTAAAGGAGGAAAAACATATTTTTTAGACTAAAATTTCTTAGAGTATATTACATTATTTAGGTACATGTCAATGTACCACCTTGGGTACATTATTAGATTACGAGTTTATCTTAAGTTACTTGAGGATTAAGTAATAAATGCACAAGTATCAATGTGCAATGATGTAAATGTACAAGGAGTCTACTTGTACATGAGTCATAGGAAAGGTAGTTAGGAAGAGTAAGGACCAAGCAACTTATCTTCTTATATAAAGGCCACATAGTGAATAGAAAGCATGAAGCAGAAGTGAGATTTCTATAGAGTAGTGAGTAGGTACAATGTAGTTTATATTAGAGTTCTACAGTGTTCATTTCCTCCATTACTATACATTGTACTATTTTAATAAATTTTTGTAATAGCATATTTTAGCATTATTACAGGATTCCATTATATTACTTTTTTGTATATTTTACATATTGTGATTGCTTTCTCTCATATCATACATTATCAAAAGCTAATAGTGGCATTAGATCTATAATAGATCAAATAGAAATAGGGAGAGACATAAGAGAAATTGAGAGGAGAGAAGCAAATATCAATTTTAAAATTTCTACGATTGCATGTGGCTAGAGTCTTTCCACAAAGTTGCAAAAAAAATCATGAAGATTAAGACTCAACATTCATTCCACTAGATTGACAAATCAACTAGTGAAGATTCGTCACTTAGAATTTCTTCCATTACTATCCTAATACTTTGTTGCAGGAAAAAGAAGATTTGAATAAAGTTGAGAAGCTTCCTATAGAGAGCTAGGAAGAACATCATCTCTAGAATCAATCCAGCACCAAAAGCAACAATCCAAAGAAGATGAGATTCTAGGGACCTAAGGGAAGACCTATTTTAGACCTGTACATTTTAGAAGAAGAAAAGGCCATAGTAGCCATATTGCTGAATTCAAAAAACTCCAGAGAAGAGTCCAAAAAAAGATAGGATATTGGTGATCTTCATCAAAGATAGAAGACAATAGATTGAATAAATCAACCCAAAGAAGCTAAAGAGACCCATAGAAGGTCCCATTAAATAACTCCCAGTTCTAGAATATTAGAGGTTGGTGATCTTCATTTAAGCTTGTTGATTGCAGAAGTGAAGAAGGAATAGCAAGGTCCTATTCTAGATTCCAAAAGTAATAGATTATAGATATCTTAGAGATATAATTGCCAAAATTTCCATCAGTAGAATGTTGAATGAAAGGTCTCATTGAGAAGACCAAATAATCTAAAAATATTGAATACCTTGGATAGGTCTCAAGGATAAACAATGAGAAGGCTTGAAGAGCCTTATTGTAGAGTTAAGATAAACCATTAAAGGAGTTCCTAGAATAATCCATTGGAGAAACCCACTACCAAGGAGAAGCTCTTGATAGTGAAGAAATTGGTAAAATTATCACCATATGACAACAAGCCCAAAGGAGAAGGATTTGGCAAGCAATTTATCAAATTTTAGAGGCGAATAGTAAAGACCTCAACATTTTCATTTTATTGAGAAGAAGACCTTGTTTGAAATCAGAATTTGACAAGAAGGTTGAAGGAGATCGAAGATAGAAGAAACCTACCAAATCCAAGAGATTTGGGGATTACCTTTCATAGCTAATAAGGCACATTTCAAAGATAGGGGTTTGTTGAATCTACAACAAAATACTAAAGGGTTTATTTAAGGAAATATCAATTGTGATTTGGAGAATTTCCTACCAAATTTTTGAGATTCAAGGACAACATTTTAGTGGATAGATTGACTTCTAGAGGAAAGCAATCAGGATAATATTACTTGTTGTAAAACTTAATATTTTTAGGATACATCCTGAAGGAGAATTTGAAATCATCTACTACCATTCTAGATAGCAACTTGGTGAATCAAATCATCAAGACATTCATCATATTTAGAGGTCATTAAAGGTAAGCAACTTAGGTGCAAAGGGTTCATTAATTGAACACTTATATTCAGTTCCTTACTTAGCTTCATTAAGCACCTTATTAGAATTTTTTAAGTTGCAAGGGAAGGTTTCATTTTAAAGCCTTCAATGGAAGTGCAGAAAATAGTTTTTGTTAAGGGTTATTACCTACACATTAAAATAGGAGTTAGATATATTTCAAAAGAAAGAAAAATATCATCTTCCTATTATCTAGTTACAAAAAATAAGACTACATTAAGTTGCAGATATTATAGTACATTTAAGAGTTCTTTAAGAGTTATCATTAGTGCATATTCCAAGTTACTTTGAAGGAGCAATAAGGTGAAACTACTATTGCACTATTCTAGATTTTCTAACTTACTACTCTTAAATATTATTATGTGCATTGGTTGTTAACTTAAGGTGAAAACCAAAGAACACAAAATATGCTTATATCAATTTTTTTAGAGACACTATTCAGTACACAAAACTTGCAATCTATTATGGCTTAGAGAAGCAACCTTATAGGTTAATATTACTCTAGGTAGAGGAGAAGAAATCCGCCTCATAAAGAGCAAAAATAAATATTGCAAGAAGAAGATTGGAAGATCTTAAAAATAGGTATAAATTCAAATGTTCTATTGTAAAAGTATACATTAGTTTCATGCACCATTATAAGGACAAGCTTGAGCATCTCAAGGAAACTCCAATAGCCTGCAAGACTCGTTACAGATAGGTCAATAAAAACAACACTATCCAAGAAAGATAGAGAGCAAATAATGGGCTCATATTTAGGTGTATAAAGATACCATCTTTGACCTTTCATCAAGTGTCCAAAATAGCATATACCTATATCATCAAATCCAACTCATTATCCACGTAAGAGGGACAACATACCAAGGTCTACACTAAACTCCTATCATCTATTGCATTCCAACATAGCACTAAGGACAACTCATTACAATATAGAATAAAGAAATAGCATAAACAGAAGGGCATATTACCAAGGAAGAACTATCAGCTAGAAGAGCACCATATAACCATCATCAAAACACCATCGAACTGGAGCTAACTTTCAGCAAGGAGAATAACATCATTGAACGTCTAAGAGAAGTGTTGAAAAAAATATACAACAAAGATATGTTGGCAAGAAGCATAGTAGACATTGCGAAATATTTTTTCATGCAAACGAAGGGGCTGCCACTTGGAAAATTTTGTAGTGTCCATCTTGTCCATAACATATCAATAGAAATAAAATTCCCATTCTTGATCATTAAAAAATTAGTTGAAGAGAATATTCATCATAGCTATGAAAGAAGGAGCATTGAAATAATCTTGACATTGAAATAATCTTGACAACATTATTCAAGCACATAAGCCACGTGGGTGTCATCCCAAGAAGTTGAAGTCACACAAGCATTACCAAATTAAAAATCCATGTGGGTGTCATTTCAAAGGGCATTGAAGCTACTTAAGCACCAAAGCCTATAGAAGGCAAGTGAAGTGAAGTAAGAGCATGCAACAAAGAATAGCAAAGTGAGGTGACCAATGAAGCATCTCAAATGGTGTCAAGAACTATCATAAATTAGTGCTATCAAATCTGAGTATTGAATGCTCAAATTGCAAGGTGAACATAAGCACCTTTAGAGGAGTGAAAGCTAGTAATGAAATAGAGAATTAAATGCTCATATTTTTATGGATATATCACCACCTTTCTAAATGAGAATACTAGTGTTATCAATTAAATAAGAGCATTGATTGCTCATAAACACTCATATTGAGAGTCCCACTTGCCATACATCAAAGGGAGGTAAAAGCTCTATATCTATTAATATTTGCTTTTCTTGATTCAAGAATTATAAGTGAATACTATAAGGTTGAAAGATATGAAAAACACAAGCTTATACTTAGAGGGGGGTGAAAAATATAAGATAAAATGTTTTACTTTTCAATCCAAATGATAAAATCAATAATATCAAGGCAGTAAATAATGCATAAATCATCACACACATGAGAGACATGGATTTAACGTAGTTCACCCAATGTGGGCTACGTCCACAGGGAAAATATTTCTTATAATTTTTCTCAACAAATCTCTTGGGGACAAAATACCTATTACAATGTTTATGGACCTCTATACAAATGAGACACCAATCCCCTATGCTCAAGTTTGTGGACGTCTATCCATAGGAGACCTTTCTCCCCACTACTCTGGTATGTGGACCTCTATCCATAGGATAATTCTATCCCCTTTGCATTGGTTGGCTCCAAAGCCTATTCTCAACTTTACCCAACTCTGATCAAATCTACTCACAACTCTGATCAAATCTGCTCACAACTCTGATAAAATCTACTCAACTACATGTATTGATATATTTCACACCTGCTCACAAGTCTACCTCAAACCTGAACACAAAACCTTATTAGAACTGCTCACAAGACCTCTCAAAAGGCTTGCTCAAAGTAGTTTACAATCCTGCTCTAATCTACTTACTGTCTCTACACAACTTTTCTCTAACACATGCTCAATAGTGCTCATAACACATGCTCAAAATGGCTCATAACACTTGTTCAAAATTTCTCATAATACATGCTAAATACTGCTCATAATACTTGCTTTAATAATAATACTTCAGACATATTCTAACCATTTTCTTATTCAAGAAGACAGAAAATGATATGCAATATAATTTCACAATATGTTCTTTCCAAATATCACAAAAGTCCAATGCACAAATTTCTTTACAAAACTGGTTTCTAACACTTGCTCATTCACATTCAATGTCACTCAAACCAATGCCCAAAATCTTCACAAATTATTTCAAACAATGAAGCTCAATTTTTTCACAAACCCTTGGATAAAATATTTCCAACAATGCATATAAGATTTAACCTTATAACTCCACCTTATGTCTTAAATATAACTTCCTTAAATCACAACCACCTTGAGAGGAAGTTAAAACAACATACCTCAACAATTGTCTTGATGATGATGTGCCTTTAACAAAAGTAATATTCTTCTTCCCATTTTAAAATAGGTTAGCAATTTATCTTTTCAAAAATTCCATATTGAAACCTTTCTCAATATGCAAGTTACAAATCAAAAGTACTCACAAATTACACCTTGTAACTCCTTTCTCTAGAAAACAAACAACCTTATAAATTCCTTATAAAGATGCAGAAATGATTCCCTTACACTTTCTTAAAGATATAATTTTCTTATTACACCATACAACTCCCACTCTCCACATGCAAATATATTGCCTTCACATACATTACAATTTTCAAATGACCATAGCACACCTTAGACCTCCCACTAGATATTTAATTTAAAATCAAACCAAAAACCATGTCTTATGCATCACCGTGACCCATTCAAACCAACTTAATCAAAAATCAAAATTTAAATACCTCCTTTACTATTGTGAATCGAACCTCCAACCTCACGACGTCCAACACTCTCCCAAGCACTTTGACCAGCTGCACTACTACAATGGTTGAGTCCAAAATATGGTAATGTATTTCTTAAATAAGGGTCTACGCACTATCCAACTGAAGAACACAAGCTTATACTGAGAGGGGGGTGAACAGTATAAGATCATTTTTTACTTTTCTTTCCAAATCAATATTATGCAATGTATAGATAGCAATATCAACAACAATAATCAAAGCAATACATAAATTACCATACATAATAGAGACACCACAATTTACATGGTTCACCCAATGTGGGCTACTCCACGGAGAAAATATTTCACTAAATTTTTCTCAATAAATCTATTGGGAATCCTTTCCCTATTACAATATTTATGGACCTCTATCCAAAGGAGACACCAATCCCCTAAATCAAGTTTGTGGATCTCTATCCACAAGAGAACTCCTTCTCCTCTGCTCTAGCTAGTGATCCTCTAGAAGACTATTGCCTCCACTGCACTGGCTTGTGGATATATCTCCACTAAAAACTCTTGTCCCCACTCAGAAGACCTATCCTCACTGCCCTGGCTAATGGATCTCTATCCACTAGAGATTAATTTCCTCTCTACTCTATCACCTCCAAATATTGTCTCAAATTTATACTAAACATAGTCCTTAGGTCTAGTACAACTCTGCTTAATCTCTGTCTCTGGTCTAGAAAAAACCTGTCCTCAAATCTGCACCAAACTCTGTTCTCAAATCTGCACTAAACACAATCCTTCGGTCTAGCATAAATCTATCCTGTACTCAAGCCTTAACTCAAGGCTTGAATCAACTCTACTGGATTTGACCTAAACCTTAACTCAAGGTTTGAACAAATCAATCAACTCTGCTCTCAAGTCTTCTCAAAGACTTATCTTAAATATGCCTTGTAAGCTTCCATAAAAGCTCACACTAATCTATCCACAAGTCCTCTCTAGAACTTGCTCAAATATGCTCTACAAGTCCTCTCTAGAACTTGCTCAATATGCTCTACAAGTCCTCTCTAGAACTTGCTCAAATTTGCTCTACAAGTCCTCTCTAGAACTTGCTCAATCTACTCTACAAGTCCTCTCTAGAACTTGCTCAATATGCTTTACAAGTCCTCTCTAGAACTTGCTCAAATCTGCTCTACAAGTCCTCTCTAGAAATTGTTCAAATATTATCAATAGGTCCTCTCAAGAACTTATCAAAATATGTATTGTAAGATTCCACAAAATCTCACACACAATCAGCCCATAAGTCTCCTCAAAGACTTACCTCAAATCTGGTCAACAAGTCCACACAAAACTTGTCCAATCTCATAGAAACATAAAGAGAATTGTTAGACACTCAATATGTTCTATACTAATCACAATGCTCAATTAATTTAAATCACTCTCTTAGAAACATAAGGAGAATTGTTAGAGACTCAATATGCTTCAAATTCAACTCAATGATCAATCACTTTCTCAACTCAATTCAGAATATAGAATAGTTTGTTTTATGGAACTTGAACAATGACTTCACACATCCACTTGCTAGCCTCAACCAACTCTACTCAACCAATCACTCAATGAAATAATCCTTGCTCACAAACCCTAGTCCAAGCATATAAACATCAACTCAAAATATTTCCAACAATGCTCAACCACAAATATCACATAACAATGATACTCATGTTCTTTTCAAACCTTAGTTCAAGTTATTTTCTCAACAACTCACTTCAACAATAATGCTTATAAAACAATCCTCACATAGCAATGATACTCAAACCCTAGTTCAAGTTTTTCTCTCAACCAATGGCTTCAACAACAATTCTTATAAAATAAGATTCACATAACAACTCTTTATCCTATAAATCCTTGAAGCATTAACTCAAACACACTCAATAAGGAAGCCCTAATTAAATCCTTTTCACACCAAACTTATTTTCAGAAAATTAATCAATCAATTCAACTATGGAATAATGTGCTCATACCTTTTTCTTGATGATTAAGGGATATCATAAATCTACCACAATCACAACCACTTCTATGCCAAACTCAAAGAGGTTAGAAGATAAATATTTCTCACAATATAATGCAAAAGCTCAATTACACCTTATCACTCCATCTATAAAAACAACCATCAACATACATAAAAATATTTTTCAATAACACCTTATAATATACCAATTAAAATAAATTTAACATCCATTAGAATTTAACTCAAAAACCTCTTTAATTAAATTTTAATAGCAAGAAGAATTTTGGCATAAATCAAATCCACTTTCCTTATAACTCCAATAACATAAATCAATTACCAAACATGCAACTTTTCATTCTACCCCTATAACTCCCTTTTTACCTTAGGAAAAACATTAGGCAAATAAAAAAAATATTTAACAAAAATACCTTTGCCACTTATAAGATTCGAACCCCCAATATTTTCCTCCTCGTGCACCCTAGCCGTGGGCTAGACCACCATGTGTGCTAGACACATGCTTGGAATATTAAGAGTACCTTGTGCTCTTTCTTCTAATCCTGGTGCTCACACGAGTGCATGCCAAAATATTTTCCTCTGCAGTGCTCAAGACAAACACACCAACTACCTCCACATGAATCGATCATGGTCACTTACACTCCCAACATTCTCACAAAATGTGCACTTCCAATGGACCACTGTGTCCAATGGGAGTGAGGCCTTAAGCCCTCCCTTTTCATCTTTTCCCTAGCACTAAAAGACAACACGAATTTGTCTTCTTCCTCAATGATTGCACGAATTATTCTTTCTCTTGGTCGCATGAAATTTAATCGAAGAAGGGTAAGTTTTAATGTCCTTTGGCATGGTATTTATACATGATTTCCACCTTTTTCCATAGACATCGATGCTCCACTAAATTGGTGACATCAACACTTCTTTAAAACCTTTATAATTTATAAATTATTTAAATTCTAAAAGAATTTAAATTTTATAAATTATTTTTATAAACCTTTGACTTTAATAAAAATTAAAGCCTTCTTGAGATAAACTTTAAACCTTTCTTTGAACTCCACTGATTTGATGTAAATTATTCTGCCACCATGGTTTTAATAAAAACCTTAATTCTGCCATCACAATGTATAAATATCCTTATAAAACAATATTTTGACAACTTTTCATCTTGACATCAATGACAACTAAATGAGATCAAAATGTCCAACAATCTCTCCCTTTGTCATTGATGGCAACCCAAATTATTTTTACCAAAAACTTGAACTTTCCTTTATTTTTATCCCCCTGGGACAATGCTCCCCCTAGATCAATGCTCTCTCAAATAGCAAATATCTCCCCCTTACTCAAATCTCTCCCCTTTGAAATCAATGGCAAAGGGTCACCTTTGGGTCTCAAGGCTAAGAATGATCCTCTTAGCTTAGTCCCTCCCCTACCTCCTCTTGAGGTGGTTAATTTCAGGGTGGGAGTATTTCTACTCCTATAAACTATTCTTTACCTTTAACCTCTCTTATTCTTATCTGATCCTTATGATTCCTCTAACTATTTATTTCCATATCCATGTTCCTGTCGATGTTCCTGTTCTTGTTCCTATTCATATCCATATTCTTGTTCCTATTCTTGTTCATATCCATGTTCATGTTCATGTTCATGTTCCTACTTGATTATGGAATGTCTACTCTACATCACTTTGTTGTGTGACCATTATTATTGCACTTATAACACTTAATGTTATTATTACTTGGAGGTGCAAATATCTTAGGATTTCTCCTAGTGAATTTATATCCTCTTCAGTCATGAGCCCTGCAATTCATTACTTTGTGACCAAACTGATTACATGAGTAGCAATACCCATGGAAAATCTGTTTGTTTCCATATTCTTGTCTTTCCTATGTCTTGCACTATGAAGCCATGTGCCCAAACTTGTGACATGAAAAGCATCTTCCATTGAAGCCTCCTTGTCTTGACCTCATTGGTATCCTAGTCTCTCTTGACCTATTCTGATTGTTGTTCCATCTGTATATTCTTTGTGCATTGTTCCTATCCTTGTTGAACTCTCTATTGTCCAACTCATCCTTAGATGTCTCACTATCTTTTACACTGTATTCTTATGAAGTATCTTCATCTGAAGTTTCTTCTCCTCCAAAACTTGAGATTGAATTTCCTTCCCATTTCTTTTGAACCTGTTCAAATCCAAGACATGTTTTGCTTGATGTAGGATTTTGTATCTTGATGAACTTATCCAAGTTATTTAAGCTATTTTTGAACCCTTTTAGATTGACTTTGGAGTCTTCTAAATCTTATCTCATTAGTTCCACTTCTTGTGCTAACTTTTCACATTCTAAGATATTTGCTTCTAACTTATATTTGAATCATTTTACCTTAGCCTTTGAATTTTCTAAATCCTCTATAAGAAATATTATCTCTTCATCATATTCCTGAAATTGAATTTCAAGTTTATAGTGTTGCTTTCTTACCTTATTTACCGTGTCAAGGGTATAAATAAGTTCTCCCTTGATATAATATCCATATTTCTCTAAAAATTCCTCTATTTATTTACCTTTATCCACATCTTTATTTTCTATTGGCTTGTCTTCTATAGGATCACCTACTTCTTCTAATGCCATTAGAAGGTTTTCATCTGGTCCTTCAAGTGCATCCTCATACTCATAATCACTGAAAATATAACCATCCCTTGTACAATTATCTTCAAGATGTCCAAAGTTACCACATCTAAAACACTTGAGAATTACTGGATTCCTTTTCTTAACTTGTTCTTTTTCTTCAATCATAAATAGGACTTCATCTCTATCATTGTCTAAAAAACTAGCATCACTATCACTTGAGTACTTACTTGCTTTATCCGCATAGTAGCTTCTCTTTTGTCTTTGAAATAACTTCTTTCCTTGTCTGCTTTGTCCATCCTTGCTCTTATTTTGGTGCCTGTATATTTCTGATTCCCTATTCTTGTGATCTTATTTTTCTTCATCATTGTTATTCTTAGCTTCTTGACATTCAGTTGCATAATGACCATACTTTCCATAATTGAAAAATTTAACAAATCTTGTATCTCTAGATCTTCTTGAATCCTTATTCCTCATGCCATAATTTTCTTTTTCATAATTGGATGACTCGTTGCTTTATTCTGACTTCTTACCCTTTGTCTTCTTGATTGCTTTGAATGCTACTTCTTTCTGAGGATTTGGTTCCTCTTTTGTTCTTATCTCATGTACTATAAGAATACCAAGAAACATATCTCTCGTAAAAGTATCACCATCCATTAACACTTCTATAGTAGAAGCCTTTTCACTAAATATTTTTGGAAGAGTTCTTAAAACTTTATCACAAACATCCGATTCATCAATCTTCATTCCAAGTTCTTGCATAGCATTAACAACCTCATCAATTCAAGTAGATAAGTACTAATGTTTTTCTCATCCTTCATTCTTAATTCTTCAAATTGTCCTTTGATATTTTGCATATTTTTTTTCTTGACACATTTATCTCCTTCATATATATTTTGTAGTTTATCCCACATTTCTTTTGCAGTTTGACAATGCATAACTTTCATAGACTCCGTTCTATGCAAACCTCTCAAAAGTGTATTCATTGCTTTTGAATTGTAATTTTGTAGGAGATTACCTTCCTGTTGGTCACGAATCTGCCACAGGAAAGGATTTTTACAATTGCGCCCTAGACCCGGCCAACATTGAAAGGCTGGAAGCAAGAAATGGCTCCCAGACCAATCTCCAGAGTGGGCTGGTTCCCTTCACTATTCTAAACTTGGTGTAAGATAAGGGTTGCTGGAAAGAGATTTAAAAGGTTGCAGAAAGAAATGGGAAATATGGCCACAGGCCGAAGTGATGGGATCAGAAAAACAACAACAGGAAACTACAAATGCAACAACAGCAAGTAACATAAGAAATCAGCTTCATCTTCGCACAATCACATGCCGCAAATCCCTCCAAACCCACATTCCAGGAATCATACCCTGACCGCAGTATTTAAATCCAGTATGCATAATTTAAATGTAATAGCAATGCAGGAGTACGAATGCTATTAGAAATGCAGAAAACAGAAAATAAATTCATCCATGCAACGCTTGAAAAATTAGAAATTGATCCTTTTATTCCCGCAGATACAATTCCAGTTTCTAGCAAGCAAGTTTTTCCAACCATTGTAAATGAGAATTACATTGGTTTTTATAGAGGTCCGTCCTCTTTGCAGCATTAAAAACGTAAAACCAACTTCCTCGTGATCTACAATAATATCTTGAAAATCAGGAACACGATCCCCTTAATCGCAGCCTCGAGGAAATAAAAATTAAATACCATGAAACGTTCACGGCCCTTCATTAAATTCGTTTCTTTTAAACATGTGCATGCAATTGTTAGCTCCATCCACGAACCGCAACCTCGAACCAATAAACCCTTTAATTTTGGTGGCCTGGGCGCTTCTTCGACTTTAACCGCCTCGAAAATCTGCAAAATATTTAATTCGGGTCAATATTAAATCATCGGAAACCAAAAATATCTCCTCGGCCGTTCATACTGCACTTGGCGGGAAAACAGTTACAGGTCGCGAAAACGCGACGGGTCGCGAAATCGCGACATGTTTTTATGCCGTACGCTTCGCTGCTGAAGACCCGCGAAAATGGCACATGTAGCGATTTCGCTACATGTTTTCGTCGTTGCTCCTCCCTGCGCTCTGCCCCGCGAAAACGGAACATGTAGCGATTTCTCTACATGTTTCCGTTGTCGTACCAATCGCCATTTTCGGTCGCGATTCGCTGACATGTCAGCGACGCGCTGCAAGATTTTAACTTTGTTCCTCTGAAGCCGCCAGTGTCGCGATTCGTCGACATGTCAGCGAATCGCTGCAAGTTTTCGACTTAATGCTTTTGACGTCGATCGACCCGCGATTCCGGAACATGTCACGATATCGCGACGGTTCCGCCCAACCTGCCTGCGTTGACTGCGTTGATCGCGATTCTGCGACATGTCAGCGCATCGCTGCAGTTTTTAGACTTAGTCATTTTTTGCTCATTTTTTCTCCTTTTTTCACCCAAGCTGCATCAAAGCTGAAGTCAAAGGTCAAATTTCCAACAATACACTAATGCATTAATCAATGAGAATCAATGTGGCAAAAATGCCAACATTCTTGGTGGCTCACGGGGTATACAGCTCGTTGTATGCAAGAATCCAGGCCTTAGTCCATTGGGCACAGAGTCATATCCGAACAGAATGCGTGCTGCAATACATGTTCTACTGAAAAATTGAAACTGAAAAAACTTGCATATAACTGATTATGAAATGACTAATGGAACGCGATGATGGAGTGAGCTCTTGCGATTGCGCAAGCGGTGACTGCAATGGAGTGATATGAAAATGAACGAAGTTATGAAGTGGGAATGGAACTAGAAAAGCTGTGAAATGAAATGAACTAGACTGCAAAATAAATGCATAAAAGACTGAACTTAGAGGAAAGGGATAAGAAGGGACGGGGAAAAACAGAAAAGGGAAAAAGAAACAACAGCTGTGGCTTATTTTGTTTTAATGCAGAAGAAAAAAGAAGGAAGAAGATGAAGAAAGGAAAGAGAGGAAACGGGGAAGGGAAAAGAAGAAAGTGCTAGAAAGCCACCAAACTATTGGGAGGAGAAAAACAAAGGAAAAACAAGCATCTACGGCTCGCAGGCAACAAAAGCCGAGATGAACAAATAAAAACAATACCACTTTTTTTTTTCTCTTCTTTTTTTTTTTCTATTTTTTTTGTTTTTTTCAAAATACTATATACAATAATTCACGACATGATTGGCATGTCGCCACCAGACATCCAATCTCAGAATGTTATCCGGTAAATCTGCAATGTCCCGACCAGATCTGATCATACTTAAGTTGGTCCTTGAAATTGGGCTGGCTCCTTCCTGAAGTTCTCCATGGTGCTGATAGGATGCAATGCAACAGATTATCCTTCTTACTAGTACCCACATGGAGGACTTCTTCAGGTACCGGATGTAGTGGCTGGAACCAACACCACCACTTTGCAGACTTTACTGGCTGTGGGTTGAGTACAGGCTCCTCTAACTCCTTGATGTGATCACAGGGCTCTTCAAGTGAGAACTCGGATTCTGGGATCTCCTCAGGCTCTGGAATTTGCACTTGTTCTTCTACTTGGCCCATCTCTTGATGAAAACTGCAAGCAACCATATTGTTCATTGCTGGAAAAGTGCTTGCATGTCCCAATCCTTGACTTTGGATGAGATCTGTCCCTTGACCTCCACATGACTGCATCTCAGGTTTATGCTCAGTATAAGGGATCTGGCATGAAAAATACTGTGCAGGGTAGACAGGAGCAGCAACCACTGGAGAAGGTAATGGAGTTTCTCCCCACGGTAACTTTCTTGATAAGAGCAACAATTGCTCCGCTCGCACCGCTTCCTCAAAGATTTGTGGGAACCGTTGTTCACCTGATCGCAGAAAAAGAGGCCTATGTCAGAATTAAAAGCTCGAACATAAAAGAGGTGGGCTTGGGTGGGTGATGGACGAATATTCTCTGGAATTCTCTTCCAACTTATCAAGAATCGGACATTGAAGTCCGTGATGCTCTCTTGAGGTGCTCTCTTGATGTACATGAAAAATTGGTAGAGATCCAAAGAACTGTAGAAAGGATCTTCATCAAATCTTTTGATCAGTGCTCCCGCTAGATCGTCTATGAGCTGATGCTTTGATGTTTGAGCAATCCGTACCATTGCAATGCTCTTCCTTCCAAAGACTGAACCAGAATTCGGATCATGACATCTTCGTGTTCTATGACATGGATCATGGACAGAATAGCAATATCTTCAACATGTGCCAGAGCCATGCCTTCGGTACCATCATATTTTGCCAAGTTCTTCAGGGCACCTTTGGGAATTTCATGCCGAACTTGGAGATTCAAAGGGCCAGGATCATCCCATCTAGGAAAAACCCTCGCCTTTGTGGCAGTAGTTTGCGGAATCACGGCTATCGCCATTAAGTCAGAGTTGCCAGAAAAAACATTCTTTGAAATTTTTTTTTTTTTTTAAACAAAAACAGGCGTCCACGAACAGATCTTCAACTCAGCAAAGTCGCCAGATGAACTTACAAATCTCCGCTATGAGGCCAAGACAGCTCATCAAATCTTGAGACCTCCGGGTGTTAAAAGCGTGCCAAAACTGTTGGCACCGGTGGGGTTATCACTTTGGAAAATTATGCGTATCCCACCGATTATGAATTCTTGGAGACAGAAACAGTCTGTCCCACCGGGCGTGCCAAAAACTGTTGGTCCAAAATCTGCCACAGGGAAAGGATTTTATAAATGCACCCTAGACCCGGCCAACATTGAAAGGCTGGAAGCAAGAAATGGCTCCCAGACCAATCTCCAGAGTGGGCTGGTTCCCTTTACTAATCTAAATTTCTGTTTGAAGATAAGGGTTGCTTGAAAGAAATTAAAAGTTGCAGAAAGAAATGAAATATGGCCACAGGCCGAAGTTATGGGATCGGAAGAACAACAACAGAAAACTTAAAGTGCGGCAACAGCAAGCAACAGAATATAATGACTTAACTCTCACACAACTGTATGCAGAAAATCTCTCCAAGATTACACTCCAGGAATCATATCCTTACAAGCAAGATTCAAATCCAATATGCAGAATTTGAATGTAACAGAACTCAAGGAATATAAATTCGATTAGAAATGCAACGAACGTAAAAGACAATCACCCAAACAACTGCTTGAAAAATCCGAAGCCAATAATTTATTCTTGCAAATGCACTTCCAGTTTTTAGCAAAACTTCCAACCTTTTGAAATGCGAATTACATTGGTTTTTATAGAGGTCCGTCCTCTTTGCAGCATTAAATATTTTAAACCGACCTTCTTGAGATCTACAATTATGCAAAGGAAACGAGGAACATGATCCCCTTAATCGCAGTCTCGAAGAAATAAAAATTAAATTCCATGAAACGCTCGCGGCCCTTCATTAAATTCGATTCTTTGAATATGTGCATGAAAAACCGTTGAATTAATCCACGAACAACAACTTCGAACCAATAAACCCTTTAATTTTGGTAGCCTAGGCACTCTTTGACCTTAACCGCATTGGAAATCCGCAAATTATTAAATTTGGGTCAGCATTAAATAATCGAAACCCAAAAATATCTCCTCGGTCGTTCATACTGCACTTGGCGGGAAAACTACGCAGGTCGCAAAAACGCGACGGGTCGCGAAATCGCGACGGGTCGCGAAATCGCGACATAATTTTACGCCGTACGCTTCGCTGCTGAAGACCCACGAAATCGGAACATGTCGCGATATCGCTACATGTTTCCGTCGTTGGCTCCTCCCTGCGCTCTGCCCCGCGAAAACGAAACATGTAGCGATTTCGCTACATGTTCCTTCTCTCCGCATCAACCGCTATTTTCCGTCGTGATTCGCTGACATGTCAGCGACGCGCTGCAAGTTTTGACTTAATGCCTTCGACGCCGCCCGACCCGCGATTCCGGAACACGTCGCGATATCGCGACGGTTCCGCCCAACCCGCCTGCGTTGACTGCGTTGACCGCGATTCTACGACATGTCAGCGCATCGCTGCAGTTTCTGGACTTTGTCATTTTTTGCTCATTTTCTCTCCTTTTTTCACCCAAGTCGCATCAAATCGATATCAAATGTCGATTTCCAACAATACACTAATGCATTAATCAATGAGAATCAATGTGGCAAAAATGCCAACATTCTTGGCGGCTTGCGGGGTATACAGCTCGCTGTATGCAAGAATCCAGGCCTTAGTCCATTGGGCACAGAGTCATATCAGAACAAAATCTGGCTGTTGCAATACATGTTCTGCTGAAAAATTAAAACTGGAAGGACCTGCAACTTGTTGTGAAATGAAACAAATGGAATGAAAATGGAATGAGCTCTTGCGGTTGCGCAAGCGGTGACTGCAATGGAGTGATATGAAAATGAACGAAGTTATGAAGTGGGAATGGAACTAGAAAAGCTGTGAAATGAAATGAACTAGACTGCGAAATAAATGCATAAAAGACTGAACTTAGAGGAAAGGGATAAGAAGGGACGGGGAAAAACAGAAAAGGAAAAAGAAACAACAGCTGTGGCTTATTTTGTTTTAATGCAGAAGAAAAAAGAAGGAAGAAGATGAAGAAAGGAAAGAGAGGAAATGGGGAAGGGAAAAGAAGAAAGTGCTAGAAAGCCACCAAACTATTGGGAGGAGAAAAACAAAGGAAAAACAAGCATCTACAGCCCACAAGCAACAAGAGCCAAGGTGACAACAAAAGGCAACACATATATACATACTTTTTTCTTTTTCTTCACTTTTTTTTCTATTTTTTTTTTTGTTTTTTCAAAATACTATATACAATAATTCACGACATGATTGGCATGTCGCCACCAGACATCCAATCTCATAATGTTATCCGGTAAATCTGCAATGTCCCGACCAGATCTGATCATACTTAAGTCGGTCCTTGAAATTGGGTTGGCTCCTTCCTGAAGTTCTCCATGGTGCGAATAGGATGCAATGCGACAGATTATCCTTCTTACTAGTACCCACATGGAGGACTTCTTCAGGTACCGGATGTAGTGGCTGGAACCAACACCACCACTTTGCAGACTTTCATCGGTCGTGGGTGAGTACTGAGCTCCTCTAACTCCTTGATGTGATCACAAGGCTCTTCAAGGGCTGGGATCTCCTCAGGCTCTGGAATTTGAACTTGTTCTTCTACTTGGCCCATATCTTGATGAAAACTGCAAGCAACCATATTGTTCATTGCTGGAAAAGTGCTTGCATGTCCCAATCCTTGACTTTGGACGAGATCTGTCCCTTGAACTTCACATGACTGCATCTCAGGTTTCTACTCAGTATAAGGGATCTGGCATGAAAAATACTGTGCAGGGTAAACAGGAGCAACAACCACCGGAGAAGGTAATGGAGTTTCTCGCCACGGTAACTTTCTCGATAAGAGCAACAATACTGCTCCGCTCGCACTGCTTCCTCAAAGATTTGTGGGAACCGTTGTTCACCTGACTGCAGCAAAAAGAGACCTATTTCAGAATTAAAAGCTCGAACATAAAAGAGGTGGGCTTGGGTGGGTGATGGACGGATCTTCTTTGGAATTCTCTTCCAACTTATCAAGAATCAGAAATATGGCCACAGGCCGAAGTGATGGGATCAGAAAAACAACAGCAGGAAACTACAAACGCAACAACAACAAGTAACATAAGAAATCAGCTTCATCTTCGCACAATCACATGCCGCAAATCCCTCCAAACCCACATTCCAGGAATCATACCCTGACCGCAGTATTTAAATCCAGTATGCAGAATTTAAATGTAATAGCAATGCAGGAGTACGAATGCTATTAGAAATGCAGAAAACAGAAAAGAAATTCATCCATGCAACGCTTGAAAAATTAGAAATTGATCCTTTTATTCCCGTAGATACAATTCCAGTTTCTAGCAGCAAGTTTTTCCAACCATTGTAAATGAGAATTACATTGGTTTTTATAGAGGTCCGTCCTATTTGCAGCATTAAAAATGTAAAACCAACTTCCTCATGATCTACAATAATATCTTGAAAATCAGGAACACGATCCCCTTAATCGCAGCCTCGAGGAAATAAAAATTAAATACCATGAAACGTTCACGGCCCTTCATTAAATTCGTTTCTTTTAAACATGTGCATGCAATTGTTAGCTCCATCCACGAACCGCAACCTCGAACCAATAAAACCTTTAATTTTGGTGGCCTGGGCGCTTCTTCGACTTTAACCGCCTCGGAAATCCGTAAAATATTTAATTCGGGTCAATATTAAATCATCGGAAACCAAAAATATCTCCTCGGCCGTTCATACTACATTTGGCGGGAAAACAGTTACAGGTCGCGAAAACGTGACTGGTGGCGAAATCGCGACATGTTTTTATGCCGTACGCTTCGCTGCTGAAGACCCGCGAAAATGGCACATGTAGCGATTTCGCTACATGTTTCCGTCGTTGCTCCTCCCTGCGCTTTGCCCCATGAAAATGGAACATGTAGCGATTTCGCTACATGTTTTCGTCGTCGTACCAATCACCATTTTCGGTCGCGATTCGCTGACATGTCAGCAACGCGCTGCAAGATTTTAACTTTGTTCCTCTGAAGCCGCCAGTGTCACGATTCGCTGACATGTCAGCGAATCGCTGCAAGTTTTCGACTTAATGCTTTTGACGTCGACCGACCCGCGATTCCGGAACATGTCGTGATATCGCGACGGTTCCACCCAACCTGCCTACGTTGACCGCGATTCTACGACATGTCAGCGCATCGCTGCAGTTTTCAAACTTAGTCATTTTTTGCTCATTTTTTCACCCAAGCTGCATCAAAGCTGAAGTCAAAGGTCAGATTTCCAACAATACACTAATGCATTAATCAATGAGAATCAATGTGGCAAAAATGCCAACACTTCCTTATCTGTAGAAGTATTAATTAAGGGATCATATCTAAATTCTTGCTTCCCAAATTTCATTTCCAAGTGCCATCAGGTAGATCTTCATTCTCATACTCCAATATATATTAGTCACTTTCATCAAATACTGGTGCTGAATTATCTAAGGACATATTCTTAGAATCCATTATGTTCTTGTTAGCTTTTCCTTCAAGCTGTTAAACTCTTTTGAAATAACTTGCTCTGATAACATTTGAAGAACACAATATTATACTAAGAAGGGGGTTAACAGTATAAGACCACTTTTTACTTTTATTTCCAAATCAATATTATGCAATGTATAGATATCAATATCAACAACAGTAATCAAAGCAATACGTAAATCACCACATATAATAGAGACACCATAATTCACATAGTTCACAAAATGTGGGCTACTCCACGGAGAAAATATTTCACTAAAATTTTATCAATCGATCTCTTGGGAGTCCTTTTTCTATTACAATGTTTATGGACCTAGGTCCAAAGGAGACACCAATCCCTAAATAAAGTTCATGGATATCTATCCATAGGAGAACTCCTCTACTCTGGATAGTGATCCTCTAGAAGACTACTGCCTCCACTACATTAGCTTGTGGATCTCTCTCCACTGAAGACTCTTATCCCCACTCAGAAGACCTGTCGTCATCGCTCTCGGCTAATGGATCTCTATCCACTGGAGACTATTGTCCTCTCTACTCTATCACCTCCAAAGTTTTATCTCAAATATGCACTAAACATAGTCATTCAGTCTAGTACAGATCTGCTCAATCTCTGTCTCTGGTCTAGCACAAATTTGTTCTCAAATATGAACCAAAATTTGTTCTCAAATCTATACTAAACACAATTATTCGATCTAGCACAAATTTGTCCTTGATCTCTATCCTCAAGCCTTAACTCAAGGCTTGACTCAACTCTGCTAGATTTACCCTAAACCTTAACTCAAGGCTTGAATAAATCAATGAAATATACTCTCAAGTCTTCTCAAAGACTTATCTTAAATCTACCTTGTAAGCTTCCACAAAAGCTCACACTAATTTATCCACAAGTCCTCTCTAGAACTTGCTCAAGTATACTCTACAAGTCCTCTCTAGAACTTGCTCAATATGCTCTATAAGTCCTCTCTAGAAATTTCTCAAATCTTCTCTACAAGTACTATATAGAACTTTCTCAATATGCTCTACAAGTCCTCTCTAGAACTTGGTCAATCTGCTCTACAAGTCCTCTCTAGAACTTGCTCAAATCTACTTTACAAGTCCTCTCTAGAACTTGTCCAAATCTATTCAATAAGTCCTCTCAAGAACTTATCCAAATCTGTATTATAAACTTCCACAAAAGCTCACACAAAATCAGTCCATAAGTCTCCTCAAAGACTTATCTCAAATATGCTCAACAAGTCCACACAAAACTTGTCCAATCTCATAGAAACATAAAGAGAATTGTTAGACACTCAATATGTTCTATACTAATCATAATGCTCAATTAATTTCAATCAATCTCTTAGAAACATAAGGAGAATTTTTAGAGACTCAATATGCTTCAAATTTAACTCAATGCTCAATCACTTTTTCAACTCAATTCAAAATATAGAATAGTTTGTTTTATGGAACTTGAACATGTTGGAATATTTGATATTCTTCCATGGTATCTAGGTTTGATATTAATTCTTATTAATAAGTTAAACCCTTGTATTAGCTTTTGCTAATATAGAGGTAAGTTAGAATTGAGAGCATATAGGTCTTTATTTGGACTTTGTCTATGTTAGGGAATGAGCTTGTATTAGTTGATTTGGGTTGAGAGAATAATGGAGCTCCATATTTTGTTGAGCCCAAATTCATTTCTTTCCCATCCTATAAATTGTAACTGTGTGACAGAATAATATAGATTGATTTATTGATAGTATTTGGTATCATAGCTAGAGGAAAAGTTCTCGGCTGCTATGGATTGCCCATCACTAATGTAGTGAGTTCAATACACATAGAGACTGAGCATGAAAAGATTGTTCTCACAAGGAGACAACAAGTTGAACTGAGGAAAAGACCTATGAAGGGACTAAGGCCTGTAATACTACTATGAAAAATGGGGATGCAATTGAGTTGTGTGTGCTTGTGTGGACTATGAAGTACTGGTAACCAAGGTTGTACGATCGTTGGTTGTTTGATGTAAAGCTGAGCGAATCACGAGAAATATGTATTGTGAAGGAGATATGAACACTGTGAAGGAGATGGCTCAAGAGGAGACTGCATTGAGAGGTTGTTGGTGCGTGTTAAAGGAGATGAATCGAGAAATTTTGAACATTTTTGAAAATGTGTTGTACGAATGCATAGTCCTACTACATATTGAATTGTGTTGCATATTGAAACGTGTTGCGTGATTATTCGTAGAAAGGAAGTGATCGAAAAAAAAAGTCAGTTATGTTTGGATCCAGCTGTGTTTGGATCCATCTGACCTGGTGCACTCTAAGAAGATGATCTCATGGAGGTTTCGGAGATGTGCTAAAATTCGTGTTCTGGAGAGACGTGCTAAGGAAGCCCCGCGACGCGCTGAGAGGAGCAACGATCTCAATAACACAAAATCATCTGAATCACATTTTTTTTAAAATTAGTTTAAACATATTTCTTTTAATCTAAAACATTGACCTGTTGCATAGATTGATCTACATAGAAATACGTGAAACGATTTGGAGATTGTCTGCAATTATTTCATGAAATTTGCGTAAATTAATTCGTCCACCAGGAAGAGATCTGAGAGAGATCCGATGTCATTTTGGAGATATCTACGTGCTTGTATGAAACTGCCTATCTTGAGAGCAAAGCAAAGAGACCATGATCTGGTTTGGTATTGATCACTGGATTTTGGACGAGCAGAGGTGAAGCGTGAGCACGAAGGAATGTAAGTCGTCAATGTCAAAAATGGAGCGTTTTGAATGAGTTTGACTGCGTTTGACGTAAGTTGACTCGAATTCATTTAAAGTAAGTTGGCTCGATCCTTGTAAGGGAAGACAACAATCCATAATTTGATTGGACGAAGCCTGTGTGTTTTGATATGTTCATTTGGAGGATGAATATTATGATTTGTCAGTGAGTGAAGGATTTTTGAGAGGCTACAAAGCATTGCTGTGATCTGTGGTGCATGTGATTTTATTGCTCCAAAATGTGGCCCGAGAGTGCTAGCTTCAGCAATGAGAAGTATAGCCATTCAATTGCCAAAAATACATAAGGGAAGCCCATAGTTTTTCATTGTGAACAATCTGCAGGATCTGCCATCAATCGTAGCATCGTCATGCTGTTCATAGTTTGCGTAGAGATGCTGGTGTGAAGCCAACAACGTGTAGTAGGTCATCACACAAATTAAAAAAAACTAGTAAAATTCTTGCATTCAAAAGGCAACTAGAGGTAAATTTTTCTATTATAAAAAAGACTTGAACATATATTTTGTTTTTTGTTGTAAGTTTTTGTGGTAATGTTTTCAAAGACGTTGAAGAAAAGAAAACAAAGACAGTGTGGTGTTCAAAATAAGAGGAGGAGCACACCGTAGGATTGTGCTTAGTCAGATCTTAAGACCATAGAGACCATATCAATTATCGAAGTAAGGAAATCGAGTAGTTAAAAGCTACTACGTGAAGCACATTCCACTAGACGTGAAGGCTGTTGATCTACTGCAACTAGACGTGAAGGTTGCCGATCTACTACAACTAGACATGGAGGTTGATGAATTGCATGTTGTTACATCGTGGATCTTGCAGGAAGTTATTGGTGAGACTGAAGGTTACATTTGAGCCATTAATATATTATGATAAGGTCACAAGGATGTTACCTTTCTCTTCATTCTCTTCTAGTCAGTGAGGATCCTATAAAATTTGATGAAGAAGTGTGTGTATGGTCTAGATACAATATTTATTTAACTTCAAAATTATGTAATTGAGAACCAACTAGTACCTAACACTGATTATGATGGTGATTCTAAAGATAATGACTCTTTTGATAGTGGACCCACTCCAAGTGATAGTGAGGATAAAGATTACAAACCTGAGGAGTTTGAATCTAACTAGTTTGTATCTATTGAGTTTGCACCATAGGTACCTGAAATCATTTGTATTAGTGATAGTGATTCTATTGAGCTAGTGGAGCTAGAACCACATACTCCTGAAATCATAATTGTTAGTGATGACAGTGATTCTGTAGCTGAAAATTTTTTCAATGAAGAAATAGGTGAACATATGGAAGTAGAGCAAGGTCTCCATGAGAGAATTGATAGAATGTGGTTCGATCTAAACCTGTAATCTTCTTTGTTTTTAAGCATATTACCTTGTTTGTGAAGTTGAATGTTATTGAAGAATAAAATATTTGTAGGTAGAGTTTTTTAAGATTATAGACAATTTTTACAAAGAAAGTATTGTGATGGAAAACATGTACGAAGACTTGAAGGTGCCAAGTTTCAATGGAGAAAATTATGCTTATTGGAGCATAAGGATGAAAAATTTGTTGATGGCCAAAGACCTTTGGAGCATTGTAGAAAAAGGATATGAGGAACCCACTTGGAGCAAGCTACAAGGAGAGGAGAGAAAAGAGAAGAAAGAGAAGCAATATGAAAATTACTTAGCCCTTATGAATTTGAGGAGAGGAATGGAAAAAAGTGTTTTCCCTCTCATAGCCAATTGTAGATCAGCTACAATGGCATGCCAAGTGTTGAATGATACTTATGGGTTTGATGAGGACACCCATAAATCCATATGTGACAATCATGAAGATTGTTTAAGCAAGGAGGACCCTTGCTTCCTTGAAGAAGTTTTTGAATTAGATCCTTTTGAGGGAGTTTTTGAAGAGTCTTGTAAAGACTCATATGAAGACATGCTTTGTAATGGAGAATTCTTCCTTGAAGAGGAAGACATATTTGAAGAAGAGTCTTGTGTGGAAGAGAGTAAAGAATCCCTTCATGGAGAAGAGGATGAGAAGGAGCCTTGTATAATTCTCATTGATGAGAGTTATGATGAAGATTGTTTCAAGAGGAAACCTTGTTCCCTAGAAGATCCTTTTGGAGAGTCTTATGAAGACTCATATAAATATTATTTTGAGCAACCATGGGAGACTCTCATTGATGAAGACATTACTTGTGAAGGCATGGAAACTTGTAAGTATCAATTCTCTCTTTTAGAGGGAGGATATGATGATGAAAAGCAAATTTGTGTTGATAAATCCCTTGTAGGAATGGCATGCTTAGAAAGCATTCCCCTTGATGAAAAAGAGAATGAATGTCTCATTGAAGAGACAATTGTTGAAAGATCATTCTATGGGAATGATGTTTATTGTGAAGACCACTCCAAAGTGGATGATGGCTTGCTTGAAGAACCAACCCAAGAAGAAGGAAGAGAAACACTCACATTGAAGTGTTCCTTGCTTAAATATCACCTATATGAGGTGGTGTATGGTGAAGAATGTCTCATGGAGGAGACAAATGGAGAGTGTATTTTTGAGAATGCACCTAAATTTCTCATGGATGAGAATAAAAAAGTTTTGTGGGATGATGATGGAGAAGCAATGTTCATGGAAGACCATTGGCTCACCTATCTTGACGACCATTCACTTGAAATGGATGTGTGCTCTCTTAAAAGAGAAAATGAAGTTATGTGGGATGATTACCCAAGTGTAGAAGAGGAAGAAGAGATGAAGGGAATAAGTTTCATGCTCCATAATGAATATTATCTCATGGATGAGATAATAAAAGGAAAAGAAAATTATGAGAAAGACTATCTCAAGGAGGAGATAGAAAATAGTGAGATAGTCATTAATGGACTTCATGGTGTAAAGGAGGCATCATCAAAGGATATTGAGAATTGTCTTGAAGAGACAATTGTGGATGAAGATCACTCACTTGGAGTGACTACATTGAAGAAAGAGGCAACAATGTATGATTGTTTGAATGAAAGGTGTTTCAACACACCAACATGGATTGAACAAAGGAGGAGAACTCTTAGTGAAGAGTTGATGGTTGATTTTGATGCAACATACTATGAAGAAGTGTACCACAAAATAACTTAATGGAAAGCACCAAATCTACTCATATTAAAGGTAATGTTTTTATGATTAATGAATTGTTTTTTGTGAGTAGGAATGAAAAGAAAGGAGAATTTCTTCCAAAGGCATTATTGAGAGGAGATTGTCTCATTGAGACAACTTTAACAAAGAGTCTTCTTGGAGAGAATATAGTGATGGAGAACTTGGATCACATGGATTCAAATGGTGTGTTCAAAATTCCTTGGGAGAAGGAATATTGTAAAGCCATGTTTTTGAGAAAATATTTGTATGAGGAGTAACTTTATGTTGCATATGTAGTTGGTCATTATATGGCCATAATTTTTGTGATATTTTGTATGGAAATATGTGAAATATTTGTATGGTATAATAATATATGCGAGATGATTAATTATAAATACTCATGTGGAGTATTATTTAGTGTTGAATATGTAAAAGAAGATCAAAATGTGAGAGCATGGTTTAAAGACCATAATGATAAATATGTAAGAGAGTGGTTGCTGAAGACCACAAGAGGAGATACTTTTGTTGAATGGGGAGATAATAAAAAAAATAAGGCACTCAAGCATTTGCATTATGGAGGAGCAACATAAAAGATGAAGGAGATCCCACATGAAGAGTGGAAGGAGTGCCACCACAAGTTTTTTGCAACTTTTGATTTCTTGATTCAAGATTGGAGGAAACGTAAGAGAAATGTTTTCTTCCAACTTTTTGATGCTTAAATAATTCTTCCATAAGTGTATTTAGAATCAAGGGGGAGAATGTTGGAATATTTGATATTAATTCTTATTAATAAATTAAACCCTTGTATTAGCTTTTGCTAATATAGAGGTAAGTTAGAATTGAGAGAATATAGGTATTTATTTGGACTTTGTCTATGTTAGGGAATGAGCTCGTATTAGTTGATTTAGGTTGAGAGAATAATGGAGCTCCATATTTTGTTGAGCCCAAATTCATTTATTTCCCATCCTATAAATTGCAACCATGTGACATAATAATATATATTAATTTATTGATCTCAGAACAATCACTTTACGCATCCAATTGACTAGTCTCAACCAACTCTACTCAACCAATCACTCAATTAAATAATCCCTTCTCACAAACCCTAGTCCAAGCATATAAACATCAACTCAAAATGTTTCCAACAATGCTCAACCACAAATCTAACTTAACAATGATACTCATGTTCTTTTCAAACCTTAGTTCAAGTTCTTCACTCAACAACTCACTTCAACAACAATGCTTATAAACAATCCTCACATAGAAATGATACTCAAACCCTAGTTCAAGTTTTTCTCTCAACCAATGGCTTCAACAACAATGCTTATAAAACAAGGTTCACATAACAACTCTTTATCCCTGAAAACCTTGAAGCATTAACTCAAACACACTCAATAGGGAAGCCCTAATCAAATCCTTTTCACTCCAAAGTTATTTTTAGAAAATAAATCAATCAATTCAAATATGGAAGAATGTGCTCATACCTTTTTCTTGATGATTAAGGGATCTCATAAATCTGCCATAATCACAACCACTTCTATGCCAAACTCAAAGAGGTTAGAAGATAAATATTTCTCACAATATAATGCAAAAGCTCAATTACACCTTATCACTCCATCTATAAAAACAACCATAAACATACATAAAAATATTTTCCAATAACACCTTATAATCTCCCAATTAAAATAAATTTAACATCCACCAAAATTTAACTCAAAAACCTCTTTAATTAAATTTTAATAGCAAGAAGAATTTTGGCATAAATCAAATCCAATTTCCTTATAAATCCAATAACATAAATCAATTACCAAACATACAACTTTTCATTCTACCCTTATAACTCTCTTTTTACCTTAGGAAAAACATTAGGCAAATAAATTTTTTATATAACAAAAATACCTTTGCCACTTATGAGATTTGAACCCCCAATCTCTGCCTCCTCATGCACCCTAGTTGTGGGCTAGACCACCGCATGTGCTAGACGCACACTTGGAATATTAAGAGCACCTTGTGCTCTTTCTTCTAAGCCTAGTGCTCACACGAGCACGTGCCAAAATGTTTTCCTCTACAGTGCTCAAGACAAACATGCCAACTACCTCCATGCGAATCGATCGTGGTCACTTCCACTCCCAATGATCTCATAAAACACACACTTCCAATGGACCACTGCATCCAATGGGAGTGAGGCCTTAAGCCCTCCCTTTTCATATTTTCCTTGACACTAAAAGACAACACAAATTTATCTTCTTCCTCAACGATTGCATGAATTATTCTTTCTCTTGGTCGCATGAAATTTAATCAAAGAAGGGTAAGTTTTAATGTCCTTTGGCATGGTATTTATACATGATTTCCACCTTTTTCCATAGATGTCGGTGCTCCACTAAATTGATGACATCGGCGCTTCTTTAAAACCTTTATAATTTATAAATTATTTAAATTCTAAAAGAATTTAAATTTTATAAATTATTTTTATAAACCTTTGACTTTAATAAAAATTAAAGCCTTCTTGAGATAAACTTTAAACATCTCTTTTAAATACTCTAATTTGATGTAAATTATTCTACCACTATGGTTTTAATAAAAACCTTAATTCTACCATCACAATGTATAAAGATCCTTATAAAACAATATTTTGACAACTTTTCATCTTGACATCAATGACAACTAAATGATCTCAAAATGTCCAACACCAACATGAAAAGCATGAAACCATCGATTATGTGAAATGACATAGTGACCTCCACTATGCTCATAGACCTCTGTTGAGCTCACAAACATCCATTGCGTGGGCTACTCCTGATGAATGAAGACTATGGGGTAAGCAATAAAAACATTCCATTCTTATTCTCAATGGCGAATCAAAACAATAGAAATTTAACAACAATCCTTTTTTAAGTCTTAAATGAACCAACAAATCCTCAAGCTCTTATTTTCAAATGTTGGACAAAAAATATTGAAATCTCTCTCCCAAGCATACAACAAGCATCAAGCACAGGTCTTCAATACAAACATCAAGTTTTATTTTCACAAATGCACAGTAGATATCATCTTCTTTTCAAGTTCTCCTCCCAAGGTGCACAACAACATCAACTTCAAGTCTTCAATGCACACAACAAGTTTTCCTTGATGCACAGGTCTTCAACATAGCACACACAACAATATTATTTTAAGCGTAGGTTCCCTCAATGAAAGCTCTCACACTCCACTCAATGAAAGGCTCTTAATGCTCTCAATGAACGGCTCTCAAGGCTCTCAATGATCGACTATCAATGTGCTCAATGATGTTGGCAATTTTGGGTACATTGGGTACATTGCCTTTGCTCAAGTGTTGATGTTGTCATTGATGTCAAGAAGCGGAATTGTTTTTGTGAAAACCAAGGCAGACAAAATAAAAGGTTTTATTTAAAACCATGGACAACAGATTTGAAATGGGTTTTTCTTAAAACCCAAGTTGGCTTTTCGTTTCGTTGAAAAAGGTGCCCTAGTGATGAAGATATTTAATTTTAAATATTTAGTTTAAATTTTATTTA
This sequence comes from Wollemia nobilis, assembly GCA_028583015.1. Taxonomy (NCBI): domain Eukaryota; kingdom Viridiplantae; phylum Streptophyta; class Pinopsida; order Araucariales; family Araucariaceae; genus Wollemia; species Wollemia nobilis. The sequence continues at coordinate 1,808,717 of JAQPPZ010002969.1, read as the reverse complement.
TTTAAAATTTAAATTAAAATATTAAATTAAATTAAAAGTGTCGACGTGTTAATCAATGCATCTTAGTGCATATAAAAGGTGGAAATGGAATTCATTAAGAAGAGCATGGATCGATATCAATTTCTGTGCATCGTCTGCGCCTGCGAAGGAGAGCATATTTTGTTGAGGGCCCACGCATTTGAAAACCACAACGAGTTCGATATTTACTCTCTGTATTTTTTGATTTTGGCATGAAGCTCCTGCGCCAGTAAAGGGATGGTGTGTGTAACGATTAAAAGGGGTATATATATTATATAATGTGCAAAATATTCGGATACCCTACGAGATGTAATGTGGAGAGAGAAAAAGACATGCTTCGAGATTAATTAATGATTTGAGCTTGTGATACATATGCCCTACAATGCGAGAAATGAAAACATATAAAACGAGAGCTTGTTTGAATAATTTCGTGATGGCTGCACGCTTATCGAAAACAAGTCTAAAAGGGATTTCGAAGCACGTGCCATAAGATATGAATATGTGGTAAGCCCCTACTGATTTTATCCTTCAAGGTAGATGAGTTGGTTGTGCATTCGAGAGAAGGCAGTTTGAACAGAAAGGTTTCAGGATCGAAACCTAGCGGAAGCAGAGATATAAACCTTTTTTATTGATCGCCCATGAGAGAATAACGATGTCGATCGTATTTTTTTTCTATCATGGTTGCTAGCGTATGTTGTTAATTCACCTATGCTAAAGCCATAGGCTAGCTTGAGGTTCATGATCGAATCACATCGTTGATAGCACGGTGAACAATATTTTGGAAGGCTCCAAGATTATAAGGTATGTTATTTTAATATTTTAGGAGATATAAGGGTTTGAGTATGTGATATCTTAAAAGATTATTTTAAGAATGCTATAAGTATTTTAGTGGAGTTATAAGGTTATGCAATGTGGTGATTTATTTTATTTTATGGTACAAGTGGTTTTAGGAGAGATAAGGAAGTTGTGCAATTAAAGACTTTGGTGATGATAATTGAAAAGTGGAGTAATGTTGATTATTTTGTGATCTACTAACCTTTGTGAAGATTGGCAAAAGAACTTTGTGATTGTGGCAGATTTCCAAAGGGGTTCCTTCACTTCAATAAGGTATGGGCACATTCTTCTTATGAGTATGATTGGTGTATGTTTTCCTGAAATAAGATTGGAGTGAAAAGGTATTCAACTAGGTTTCCTTTGGTTGGGTGTAAGTCCTAGTTTCTGGTTTGTTGAAGACTACTTATGCATTGTTATCCTTGATGAGAATTTTGGTGAATGCATAATTCTGGTTTGAGGTAGTGGAAGCATTGTGCACTAGGGTTTATGTTTGTAAGTCTTGTTACTTGCATTGAGATGGTGAAACCCTTAGTTGGCTGTTTTGATATTGATGGATGAGTTGCTTCCATAGTGGTTGTGTTGATGAAGTTAGTACTTTGCTTAATACATACTATTGGGCTTACTCCATTGAGTTGATTTGAACAAGTTATTCTTTGCATTTGGTGATATTGTGTTGGTGGTTGTTTTGTTCAAATATCTTTGGAGGGAAAAGGATTTCTACTTGTTTCCTTTTCTTGTGATGATTGGTTGAATGCTTCAAGGTTAATGTTGAGTTGAATGATGTTGGTCAAACCTTGTCTTTGAGCATTGTTATTGAATCCCTAATTAGTTGAGAAAAAGATATTGGTTGTTGGAAAGAACATGAGTATCATTGTTATATGAGATATTGCTTGGTTGGCAATTGTTGGGTTGTGTTTCATGTTCTTGAGAAAAGCATACTACATCTATCTTATTCTGTTGAGATTGAGATTGGGAGTTAAGTATAGAACATATTGAGTCTCTAACAATTCTCTTTATGCTTCTATGAGGTTGATGAATCACATTGGGTCTCTAACAATTCTCTTTGTGGGTTCATGCAAAGCAAGTTTTTCTTGATGAACTTTAGAGCAAGTTTTGGACAGGTTCCATTGGGGACTTGTGAGCAGGTTGTGGATAGGTTCTGTTGAGGACTTGTGAGCAGATTTGGACAGGTCCTAGCAGAGGACTTGTGAAGCTGAGTTTGATAGTTCTATCAGAGAACTTGAGGATAGAGGTGCATTGGTTCTATGAGTAGAACCCGAGGACATTTGTGCTAGACCGAAGGACTGTGTTTAGTGCAAATTCGAGGACTAGCTTTGAGGTGATAGAGTTGAGGATAGAGGTCTCCAGCCAAAGTAGGGAAGACAGGTGTCTTCTATGGATAGAGTTCCATTTGCTAAGGGCAGCGGAGGCAGAGGTCTTCTAGAGGATGACCAGCCAGATCAGAGGTAGGGGAAGGTATCTCCTTTGAGCAGAGGCTCATAAATTTAGATTGGGGGAAGGTATCTCCTTTGAGCCGAGGCTCATAAACATTGTAATTGGGAAGGTTTCCCAAAGAACTTTGAGATAAATTTTAGAGAAAATTTTTGTGGATGAATCACATCAAAATTGTTGTGTCACTTTGTGGATGATCTTGTGCATTGTTTTGATATTGCTTTGGATATATTGCTTTATTATTTTGAAGTATAAAGAAAAAGTAAAAAGAGGTCTTATACTGTTCACCCCCTCTCAGTATAAGCTTGTGTTCTTCAATTGGTATCGGAGCGAGGTTCCTTCGAAAAGTTTAACAGTTTGAAGGAAGATCTTACAAGAACACAAATGGCAAGGAAAGGCAAAAGCAAAACCATAAGACACAAGAAGAAGAAAAATCACATGGTCATGAAAGGAAATGAAGATTATCTCAATGTTGCTATTCTGGGAATGGAAATAGATTCAAGAGATGAATCAAACAGTGGAGAACAAGCCAAACTAATAAAGGTTTGCACCAATTGTGGGAAGACCGGTCACTTTGCAGCTGATTGCTCACAAGGAAGAGAATGTTTTGTTTTTGGTCAAATCTATCACAATGATCATCATTGCCATGGGTTTAGTAGCAGTGAATATGAAGATGATCCATTCAAAAATGATGAAGATAAACAGGATTGTAAGAGCAAGGATTCTGAAAGGCATAGGCATCAAAGGAAGAACAAATATGAGCACAAAAATAAAGGAAAGAGGTATTCTCACAAGCACAAGAAGAGCTTCTACCTAGACAAAGCAAGTAAGTGTTCTAGTAGTGATAGTGAAAGTTCTTCAAGTGATAATGAAAATGAGATGTTGTTCATATCAAAAAAAGAGGAAGAACCAAAACATAGATTCATTATCATGAAATGTCTTAGATGTGGAAATTTTGGTCACCTTGAGGATGATTGCACAAATAATGATTTTGTTGCTAGTGTGTATGAGGATGCTTCAAAAAATGATAAGGAAGATGCATGTATGGTTTTTGAAAAGAGTAGCACCTCTAGTGATAAGAAAACTGAAAAAGGCCGTGATAATTCAAAGCACCATGAAATAGAGGATCTTGAATGTGAACTCAATAATGCTCTTAGTGTTTTGAAAAAGGAAAGAAAGAAGAATGCTAGACTCAAGGATAAGTTAGATGAATGTTGCATGGAGAGAGATAAACTTATAGAAAGTCTTGATGTCTCTATGGCTAATGCACAAGAACTCAAGAATGAGTTAGAATCTAAGGTGCTTGAGTATAGTGAATTAGAACAGAAAATGGCTTCGTTGAAAGAGGAAAATAAAGAGTACAAGGATAAGCTGTACAGGTTTCAAGAAAGCTCTAAAAGGGTTAAGTCTCTTATCCAAAGTCAAAGAAATCCAATAGATAAAATAGGTCTTGGTTTTGTTAAGCCTCACAAGAAACAAGTTGGAGAGTCTAGTAAGAGACTCCAAAAGGAAGAGAGTTCTGATGAGGAAAGTATTTCAGATCATGAGTCCTTGAATGATAGATGCATAGAAACAGAAAACAAAATTCAGAATGAGAAGAAAAAGTTTTCAGGACCCAAGAGGTCAAATAAATGAAAGTTTCAAGGTCGATGTTTTGCTTGTCACAGATTTGGTCACATGGCTGTACATTGCATGGCTCAAGTGAAGAAGGTAAATGACAGTTTCAGAAGTGGTAATTTCTTTCATGGGTATTGCTACTCTTGCAATCAGTTTGGGCATAAAGCAATTTTTTGCAAGGCAAATATCAGGAACTGGGTTAGTCAGAATAGGCTTGGTCAAAACAGGTTTGGTCAGAACAGGTTTGGTCAAAATAGGTTTGGTCAGAACTTGTGGATTCAAAGAATAGGTATGCCTAAAAGAAATAACATTGTTACTTGTTATAAGTGCAACAATGAAGGTCACACAGTCAGACAGTGTAGAGCTGAAATTCCAGAATACAGGAACAGGAACAGTGGCATGATCAGGTCCAAGGATCAAAAAAATGACAGAAACAGGAATATGGAAAAAGAGTTCAAGAGAAGGCCCGATAAGGAAGTTATAGACGCTGATGATGATCAGTGCCTAATGGGAGTTTTACTCCCACCCCAGAATTAATCATCTCATCAGGAGGTGGGGGAGGGACTAAGCTAAGAGGCTCATTCTTAGTTTCGAGCCCCAAAGGTGGCCCTTTGCCATTGATGACAAAGGGGGAGAGATATGAGTAAGGGGAGGAGCTTCAAGTGAAGAGGAAAGCTTCAAGTTCGGGGGAGCAAAACTTCAAAGGAGATTCAGTGATTTCAGTTTTGGCTCTTGAAGATGTGTTTTTAGTAAAGTTTTGCCATCAATGACAAAGGGGGAGATTGTTGGCAATTTTGGGTACATTGGGTACATTGCCTTTGCTCAAGTGTTGATGTTGTCATTGATGTCAAGAAGCGGAAGGGTTTTTGTGAAAACCAAGGCAGACAAAATAAAAGGTTTTATTTAAAACCATGGACAATAGATTTGAAATGGGTTTTTCTTAAAACCCAAGTTGGCTCTTCGTTTCGTTGAAAAAGGTGCCCCGGTGATGAAGATATTTAATTTTAAATATTTAGTTTAAATTTTATTTATTTAAAATTTAAATTAAAATATTAAATTAAATTAAAAGTGCCGACGTGTTAATCAATGCATCTTAGTGCATATAAAAGGTGGCAATGGAATTCATTAAAAAGTGTATGGATCGATATCAATTTCCGTGCATCGTCTGCACCTGCAAAGGAGAGCATATTTTGTTGAGGGCCCACGCATTCGAAAACCACAAGGAGTTCGATATTTACTCTCTGTATTTTTTGATTTCGGCATGAAGCTCCTGCGCCAGTGAAGGGATGGTGTGTGTAACGATTAAAAGGGGTATATATATTATATAATGTGCAAAATATTCGGATACCCTACGAGATGTAATGTGGAGAGAGAAAAATACATGCTTCGAGATTAATTAATGATTTGAGCTTGTGATACATATGCCCTGCAATGCGAGAAATGAAACTCATATAAAACGAGAGCTTGTTTGAATAATTTCGTGGTTGCCGCACGCTTATCGAAAACAAGTCTAAAATGGATTTCGAAGCACGTGCCATAAGATATGAATATGTGGTAAGCCCCTGCTGATTTTATCCTTCGAGGTAGATGAGTTGGTTGTGCGTTCGAGAGAAGGCAGTTTGAACAGAAAGGTTTTAGGATCGAAACCTAGCGGCAGCAGAGATATAAACCTTTTTTATTGATCGCCCATGAGAGAATAACGATGTCGATCGTATTTTTTTCTGTCATGGTCGCTAGCGTATGTTGTTAATTCACCTATGCTAAAGCCGTAGGCTAGCTTGAGGTTCATGATCGAATCACAGCGTTGATAGCACGGTGAACAATATTTTGGAAGGCTCCAAGATTATAAGGTATGTTATTTTAATATTTTAGGAGATATAAGGGTTTGAGTATGTGATATCTTAAAAGATTATTTTAAGAATGCTATAAGTATTTTAGTGGAGTTATAAGGTTATGCAATGTGGTGATTTATTTTACGTTTTTATGGTACAAGTGGTTTTAGGAGAGATAAGGAAGTTGTGCAATTAAAGACTTTGGTGATGATGATTGAAAAGTGGAGTAATGTTGATTATTTTGTGATCTACTAACCTTTGTGAAGATTGGCAAAAGAACTTTGTGATTGTGGCAGATTTCCAAAGGGGTTCCTTCACTTCAATAAGGTATGGGCACATTCTTCTTATGAGTATGATTGGTGTATGTTTTCCTGAAATAAGATTGGAGTGAAAAGGTATTCAACTAGGTTTCCTTTGGTTGGGTGTAAGTCCTAGTTTCTGGTTTGTTGAAGACTACTTATGCATTGTTATCCTTGATGAGAGTTTTGGTGAATGCATATTTCTGGTTTGAGGTAGTGGAAGCATTGTGCACTAGGGTTTATGGTTGTGAGTCTTGATACTTGCTTTGAGTTGGTGAAACCCTTGGATGGCTGTTTTGAGGTTGATGGTTGAGTTGCTTCCATAGAGGTTGTGTTGATCAAGTTATTGCTTTTACTTGATACATGATATTGGGCTTACTCCATTGAGTTGATTTGAACAAGTTATTCTTTGCATTTGGTGATATTGTGTTGGTGGCTGTTTTGTTCAAATATCTTTGGAGGGAAAAGGATTTCTACTTGTTTCCTTTTCTTGTGATGATTGGTTGAATGCTTCAAGGTTAATGTTGAGTTGAATGATGTTGGTTAAACCTTGTCTTTGAGCATTGTTATTGAAGCCCTAATTAGTTGAGAAAAATATATTGGTTGTTGGAAAGAACATGAGTATCATTGTTATATGAGATATTGCTTGGTTGGCAATTGTTGGGTTGTGTTTCATGTTCTTGAGAAAAGCATACTACATCTATCTTATTCTGTTGAGATTGAGAGTTGAGTTGAGATTGAGATTGGGAGTTAAGTATAGAACATATTGAGTCTCTAACAATTCTCTTTATGCTTCTATGAGGTTGATGAATCACATTGGGTCTCTAACAATTCTCTTTGTGGGTTCATGCCAAGCAAGTTTTCTTGATGAACTTGTGAGCAAGTTTTGGACAGGTTCCATTGGGGACTTGTGAGGAGGTTTGGATAGGTTCGTTGAGGACTTGTGAGCAGATTTGGACAGGTCCTAGCAGAGGACTTGTGAAGTCGAGTTTGATAGTTCTATCAGAGAACTTGAGGACAAAGGTGCATTGGTTCTATCAAAGAACTTGAGGACAAAGGTGTTGGGTGATCAAAGATCAGAGGACGAGGACATTTGTGCTAGACCGAAGGACTGTGTTTAGTGCAAATTCGAGGACCAGCTTTGAGGTGATAGAGTTGAGGACAGAGGTCTCCAGCCAGAGTAGGGAAGACAGGTGTCTTCTATGGATAGAGTTCCATTTGCTAAGGGCAGCAGAGGCAGAGGTCTTCTAGAGGATCACCAGCCAGAGCAGAGGTAGGGGAAGGTATCTCCTTTGAGTAGAGGCTCATAAATTCAGATTGGGGGAAGGTTTCTCCTTTGAGCCGAGGCTCATAAACATTGTAATTGGGAAGGTTTCCCAAAGAACTTTGAGATAACTTTTAGAGAAAAGTTTTGTGGATGAATCACATCAAAATTGTTGTGTCACTTTGTGGATGATCTTGTGCATTGTTTTGATATTGCTTTGGATATATTGCTTTATTATTTTGAAGTATAAAGGAAAAGTAAAAAGAGGTCTTATACTGTTCACCCCCCCCTCTCAATATAAGCTTGTGTTCTTCAATTGGTATCAGAGCGAGGTTCCTTCGAAAAGTTTAACAACTTGAAGGAAGATCTTACAAGAACACAAATGGCAAGGAAAGGCAAAAGTAAAACCATAAGACATAAGAAGAAGAAAACTCACATGGTCATGAAAGGAAATGAAGATGATCTCAATGTTGTTGTTCTGGGAATGGAAATAGATTCAAGAGATGAATCAAATAGTGGAGAACAAGCGATTAATAAAGGTTTGACAGTTGTGGGAAGACCGGTCACTTTGCAACTGATTGCTCACAAGGAAGAGAATGTTTTGTTTGTGGTCAACTCTATCACAATGATCATCATTGCCATGGGGTTAGTAGCAGTGAAGATGAAGATGATCTGTTCAAAAGTGATGAAGATAAACAAGATTGTAAGAGCAAGGATTCTGAAAGGCATAGGCATCAAAGGAAGAACAAAGATGAGCACAACAATAAAGGAAAGAGGTATTCTCACAAGCACAAGAAGAGCTTCTACCTAGACAAAGCAAGTAAGTGTTCTAGTAGTGATAGTGAAAGTTCTTCAAGTGATAATGAAAATGAGATGTTGTTCATATCAAAAAAGAGGAAGAACCAAAACATAGATTCATTATCATGAAATGTCTTAGATGTGGAAATTTTGGTCACCTTGAGGATGATTGCACAAATAATGATTTGGTTGCTAGTATGTATGAGGATGCTTCAGAAAATGATAAGGAAGATGCATGTATGGTTTTTGAAAAGGGTAGCACCTCTAGTGATAAGAAATCTGAAAAAGGCCTTGATAATTCAAAATGCACACATCAAATAGAGGATCTTGAAAGTGAACTTACTAATGCTCTTAGTGTTTTGAAAAAGGAAAGAAAGAAGAATGCTAGACTCAAGGATAAGTTAGATGAATGTTGTATGGAGAGAGATGAACTTATAGAAAGTCTTGATGTCTCTATGGCTAAGGCACAAGAACTCAAGAATGAGTTAGAATCTAAGGTGCTTGAGTATAGTGAATTAGAACAGAAAATGGCTTCGTTGAAAGAGGAAAATAAAGAGTACAAGGATAAGCTGTACAGGTTTCAAGAAAGCTCCAAAAAGGTTAAATCTCTCATCCAAAGTCAAAGAAATCCAACAGATAAAACAGGTCTTGGTTTTGTTAAGCCTCACAAGAAACAAGTTGGAGAGTCTAGTAAGAGACTCCAAAAGGAAGAGAGTTCTGATGAGGAAAGTATTTCAGATCATGAGTCCTTGAATGATAGATGCATAGAAACAGAAAATAGAATTCAGAATGAGAAGAAGAAGTTTTTAGGACCTAAGAGGTCAAATAAAGGAAAGTTTCAAGGCAGATGTTTTGCTTGTCACAGATTTGGTCACATGGCTGTACATTGCATGGCTCAAGTGAAGAAGGTAAATGACAGTTTTAGAAGTGGTAATTTCTTTCATGGGTATTGCTACTCTTGCAATCAGTTTGGGCATAAAGCAATTTTTTGCAAGGCAAATATCAGGAACTGGGTTAGTCAGAATAGGCTTGGTCAAAACAGGTTTGGTCAGAACAGGTTTGGTCAAAACAGGTTTGGTCAGAACTTGTGGATTCAAAGAATAGGTATGCCTAAAAGAAATAACATTGTTACTTGTTATAAGTGCAACAATGAAGGTCACACAGTCAGACAGTGTAGAGCTGAAATTCCAGAATACAGGAACAGGAACAGTGGCATGATCAGGTCCAAGGATCAGAAAAATGACAGAAACAGGAATATGGAAAAAGAGTTCAAGAGAAGGCCCGACAAGGAAGTTATAGACGCTGATGATGATCAGTGCCTAATGGGAGTTTTACTCCAACTCCCAGAATTAATCACCTCATCGAGAGGTGGGGGAGGGACTAAGCTAAGAGGCTCATTCTTAGTTCCGAGCCCCAAAGGTGGCCCTTTGCCATTGATGACAAAGGGGGAGAGATATGAGTAAGGGGGAGAGCTTCAAGTGAAGAGGAAAGCTTCAAGTCAGGGGAGCAAAACTTCAAAGGAGAGTGATTTCAGTTTTGGCTCTTGAAGATGTGTTTTTAGTAAAGTTTTGCCATCAATGACAAAGGGGGAGATTGTTGGCAATTTTGGGTACATTGGGTACATTGCCTTTGCTCAAGTGTTGATGTTGTCATTGATGTCAAGAAGCGGAAGGGTTTTTGTGAAAACCAAGGCAGACAAAATAAAAGGTTTTATTTAAAACCATGGACAACAGATTTGAAATGGGTTTTTCTTAAAACCCAAGTTGGCTCTTCGTTTCGTTGAAAAAGGTGCCCCGGTGATGAAGATATTTAATTTTAAATATTTAGTTTAAATTTTATTTATTTAAAATTTAAATTAAAATATTAAATTAAATTAAAAGTGTCGACGTGTTAATCAATGCATCTTAGTGCATATAAAAGGTGGCAATGGAATTCATTAAAGAGTGTATGGATCGATATCAATTTTCGTGCATCGTCTGCGCCTGCGAAGGAGAGCATGTTTTGTTGAGGGCCCATGCATTCGAAAACCACAAGGAGTTCGATATTTACTCTCTGTATTTTTTGATTTCGGCATGAAGCTCCTGTGCCAGTGAAGGGATGGTGTGTGTAATGATTAAAAGGGGTATATATATTATATAATGTGCAAAATATTCGGATACCCTACGAGATGTAATGTGGAGAGAGAAAAAGACATGCTTCGAGATTAATTAATGATTTGAGCTTGTGATACATATGCCCTGCAATATGGGAAATGAAACTCATATAAAATGAGAGCTTGTTTGAATAATTTCATGGTGGCTGCATGCTTATCGAAAACAAGTCTAAAAGGGATTTCGAAGCATGTGCCATAAGATATGAATATGTGGTAAGCCCCTGCTGATTTTATCCTTCGAGGTAGATGAGTTGGTTGTGCGTTCGAGAGAAGGCAGTTTGAACAGAAAGGTTTCAGGATCGAAACCTAGTGGCAGCAGAGATATAAACCTTTTTATTGATCGCCCATGAGAGAATAATGATGTCGATCGTATTTTTTTCTATCATGGTCGCTAGCGTATGTTGTTAATTCACCTATGCTAAAGTCGTAGGCTAGCTTGAGGTTCATGATCGAATCACAGCGTTGATAGCACGGTGAACAATATTTTGGAAGGCTCCAAGATTATAAGGTATGTTATTTTAATATTTTAGGAGATATAAGGGTTTGAGTATGTGATATCTTAAAAGATTATTTTAAGAATGCTATAAGTATTTTAGTGGAGTTATAAGGTTATGCAATGTGGTGATTTATTTTATTTTATGGTACAAGTGGTTTTAGGAGAGATAAGGAAGTTGTGCAATTAAAGACTTTGGTGATGATGATTGAAAAGTGGAGTAATGTTGATTATTTTGTGATCTACTAACCTTTGTGAAGATTGGCAAAAGAACTTTGTGATTGTGGCAGATTTCCAAAGGGGTTCCTTCACTTCAATAAGGTATGGGCACATTCTTCTTATGAGTATGATTGGTGTATGTTTTCCTGAAATAAGATTGGAGTGAAAAGGTATTCAACTAGGTTTCCTTTGGTTGGGTGTAAGTCCTAGTTTCTGGTTTGTTGAAGACTACTTATGCATTGTTATCCTTGATGAGAGTTTTGGTGAATGCATATTTCTGGTTTGGGGTAGTGGAAGCATTGTGCACTAGGGTTTATGGTTGTGAGTCTTGATACTTGCTTTGAGTTGGTGAAACCCTTGGATGGCTGTGTTGAGGTTGATGGTTGAGTTGCTTCCATAGAGGTTGGTTGATCAAGTTATTACTTTACTTGATACATAATATTGGGCTTACTCCATTGAGTTGATTTGAACAAGTTATTCTTTTCATTTGGTGATATTGTGTGGGTGGTCTGTTTTGTTCAAATATCTTTGGAGGGAAAAGGATTTCTACTTGTTTCCTTTTCTTGTGATGATTGGTTGAATGCTTCAAGGTTAATGTTGAGTTGAATGATGTTGGTTAAACCTTGTCTTTGAGCATTGTTGTTGAAGCCCTAATTGGTTGAGAAAAGATATTGGTTGTTGGAAAGAACATGAGTATCATTGTTATATGAGATATTGCTTGGTTGGCAATTGTTGGGTTGTGTTTCATGTTCTTGAGAAAAGCATACTACATCTATCTTATTCTGTTGAGATTGAGATTGAGTTGAGATTGAGATTGGGAGTTAAGTATAGAACATATTGAGTCTCTAACAATTCTCTTTATGCTTCTATGAGGTTGATGAATCACATTGGGTCTCTAACAATTCTCTTTGTGGGTTCATGCCAAGCAAGTTTTCTTGATGAACTTGTGAGCAAGTTTTGGACAGGTTCCATTGGGGACTTGTGAGCGAGGTTTGGACAAGTTCCGTTGAGGACTTGTGAGCAGATTTGGACAGGTCCTAGCAGAGGACTTGTGAAGCTGAGTTTGATAGTTCTATCAGAGAACTTGAGGACAGAGGTGCATTGGTTCTATGAGAAGAACTCGAGGACATTTGTGCTAGACCGAAGGACTATGTTTAGTGCAAATTCGAGGACCAGCTTTGAGGTGATAGAGTTGAGGACAGAGGTCTCCAGCCAGAGCAGGGAAGACAAGTGTCTTCTATGGATAGAGTTCCATTTGCTAAGGGCAGCGGAGGCAGAGGTCTTCTAGAGGATCACCAGCCAGAGCAGAGGTAGGGGAAGGTATCTCCTTTGAGCAGAGGCTCATAAATTTAGATTGGGGGAAGGTTTCTCCTTTGAGCCGAGGCTCATAAACATTGTAATTGGGAAGGTTTCCCAAAGAACTTTGAGATAACTTTTAGAGAAAAGTTTTGTGGATGAATCACATCAAAATTGTTGTGTCACTTTGTGGATGATCTTGTGCATTGTTTTGATATTGCTTTGGATATATTGCTTTATTGTTTGAAGTATAAAGGAAAAGTAAAAAGAGGTCTTATACTGTTCACCCCCCCCTCTCAGTATAAGCTTGTGTTCTTCAATTGGTATCAAAGCAGGTTCCTTCGAAAAGTTTAACAGCTTGAAGGAAGATCTTACAAGAACACAAATGGCATGGAATTGCAAAAGCAAAACATAAGACACAAGAAGAAGATAGTCTAATGAGTCTTGAAAGGAAATGAAGATGATCTCAATGGTCTATTCTAGAGAATGGAAATAGATCTCTAGAGATGAATCAATAGTGGAGAAAAGGATGTAATATAGTTTCAATTGTGGGAAGATTGGTCACTTTGTATATTGCTCACAAGGAAGAATTTTTTTTATAAATGATATATTGTCATGGTTAGTAGGGAAATGATGTAAAGTGATGAAGATAAACAGGATTGTAAGAGCAAAGATTCTAAAGGCATAGGCATCAAAGGAAGAACAAAGATGAGCACAACAATCAAGGAAAGAGGTATTCTCACAAGCACAAGAAGAGCTTCTACCTAGACAAAGCAAGTAAGTGTTCTAGTAGTGATAGTGAAAGTTCTTCAAGTGATAATGAAAATGAGATGTTGTTCATATCAAAAAAGAGGAAGAACCAAAACATAGATTCATTATCATGAAATGTCTTAGATGTGGAAATTTTGGTCACCTTGAGGATGATTGCACAAATAATGATTTGGTTGCTAGTATGTATGAGGATGCTTCAAAAAATGATAAGGAAGATGCATGTATGGTTTTTGAAAAGGGTAGCACCTCTAGTGATAAGAAATCTGAAAAAGGCCTTGATGATTCAAAAGCAAACATATAGAGGATCTTGAATGTGAACTTACTAATGCTCTTAGTGCTTTGAAAAAGGAAAGAAAGAAGAATGCTAGACTCAAGGATAAGTTAGATGAATGTTGTATGGAGAGAGATGAACTTATAGAAAGTCTTGATGTCTCTATGGCTAAGGCACAAGAACTCAAGAATGAGTTAGAATCTAAGGTGCTTGAGTATAGTGAATTAGAACAGAAAATGGCTTCGTTGAAAGAGGAAAATAAAGAGTACAAGGATAAGCTGTACAGGTTTCAAGAAAGCTCCAAAAGGGTTAAATCTCTTATCAAAGGTCAAAGAAAGACAACAGATAAAACAGGTCTTGGTTTTGTTAAGCCTCACAAGAAACAAGTTGGAGAGTCTAGTAAGAGACTCCAAAAGGAAGAGAGTTCTATGAGGAAAGTATTTCAGATCATGAGTCCTTGAATGATAGATGCATAGAAACAGAAAACAGAATTTAGAATGAGAAGAAGAAGTTTTCAGGACCCAAGAGGTCAAATAAAGGAAAGTTTCAAGGCCGATGTTTTGCGTGTCACAAGTTTGGTCACATGGTTGTACATTGCATGGCTCAAGTGAAGAAGGTAAATAACAGTTTCAGAAGTGGTAATTTCTTTCATGGGTATTGCTACTCTTGCAATCAGTTTGGGCATAAAGCAATTTTCTACAAGGCAAATATCGCAAAGGCAAATAGGCTTGGTCAAAACAGGTCAAACAGGTTTGGTCAAAGAATTGAGAGTGGATTCAAAGAACAGGTATGCCTCAAAGAAATAACATTGTTACTTGTTACAAGTGCAACAATGAAGGTCACACAGCTAGACAGTGTAGAGCTGAAATTCTAGAATACAGGAACAAGAACAGTGGCATGATCAGGTCCAAGGATCAAGGCATGGCTAAAAATAGGAACAGGAATATGGACAAAGAGTTCAAGAGAAGGCCCGACAAGGAAGTTATAGACGCTGATGATGATCAGTGCCTAATGGGAGTTTTACTCCCACCCCCAGAATTAATCACCTCATCAGGAGGTGGGGGAGGGACTAAGCTAAGAGGCTCATTCTTAGTCCCGAGCCCCAAAGGTGGCCCTTTGCCATTGATGACAAAGGGGGAGAGATATGAGTAAGGGGGAGAGCTTCAAGTGAAGAGGAAAGCTTCAAGTCGGGGGGAGAAAAACTTCAAAGGTAGATTCTCGTTTGGGTTTCAGTTTTGGCTCTTGAAGATGTGTTTTTAGTAAAGGTTTGCCATCAATGACAAAGGGGGAGATTGTTGGCAATTTTGGGTACATTGGGTACATTGCCTTTGCTCAAGTGTTGATGTTGTCATTGATGTCAAGAAGCGGAAGGGTTTTTGTGAAAACCAAGGTAGACAAAATAAAAGGTTTTATTTAAAACCATGGACAACAGATTTGAAATGGGTTTTTCTTAAAACCCAAGTTGGCTCTTCGTTTCGTTGAAAAAGGTGCCCCGGTGATGAAGATATTTAATTTTAAATATTTAGTTTAAATTTTATTTATTTAAAATTTAAATTAAAATATTAAAATTAAATTAAAAGTGCTGACATGTTAATCAATGCATCTTAGTGCATATAAAATGTGGCAATGGAATTCATTAAAAAGTGTATGGATCGATATCAATTTTCGTGCATCGTCTGCACCTGCGAAGGAGAGCATATTTTGTTGAGGGCCCACACATTCGAAAACCACAAGGAGTTGATATTTATTATATTTTTGATTTCGGCATGAAGCTCCTGCGCCAATGAAGGGATGGTGTGTGTAATGATTAAAAGGGGTATATATATTATATAATGTGCAAAATATTCGGATACCCTACGAGATGTAATGTGGAGAGAGAAAAAGACATGCTTCGAGATTAATTAATGATTTGAGCTTGTGATACATATGCCCTGCAATGCGGGAAATGAAACTCATATAAAACGAGAGCTTGTTTGAATAATTTCGTGGTGGTTGCACGTTTATCTAAAACAAGTCTAAAAGGGATTTGAAGCACGTGCCATAAGATATGAATATGTGGTAAGCCTGTGATTTTATCCTTCGAGGTAGATGAGTTGGTTGTGCATTCGAGAGAAGGCGGTTTGAACATAAAGGTTTCGAGGATCGAAACCTAGCGGCAGCAGAGATATAAACCTTTTTATTGATCGCCCATGAGAGAATAACGATGTCGATTGTATTTTCTCTGTCATGGTCGCTAGCGTATGTTGTTAATTCATCTATGCTAAAGTCGTAGGCTAGCTTGAGGTACATGATCGAATCACAGCCGTGATAGCACGGTGAACAATATTTTGGAAGGCTCCAAGATTATAAGGTATGTTATTTTAATATTTTAGGAGATATAAGGGTTTGAGTATGTGATATCTTAAAAGATTATTTTAAGAATGCTATAAGTATTTTAGTGGAGTTATAAGGTTATGCAATGTGGTGATTTATTTTAGGTTTTTATGGTACAAGTGGTTTTAGGAGAGATAAGGAAGTTGTGCAATTAAAGACTTTGGTGATGATGATTGAAAAGTGGAGTAATGTTGATTATTTTGTGATCTACTAACCTTTGTGAAGATTGGCAAAAGAACTTTGTGATTGTGGCAGATTTCCAAGGGGGTTCCTTCACTTCAATAAGGTATGGGCACATTCTTCTTATGAGTATGATTGGTGTATGTTTTCCTGAAATAAGATTGGAGTGAAAAGGTATTCAACTAGGTTTCCTTTGGTTGGGTGTAAGTCCTAGTTTCTGGTTTGTTGAAGACTACTTATGCATTGTTATCCTTGATGAGAATTTTGGTGAATGCATAATTCTGGTTTGGAGTAGTGGAAGCATTGTGCACTAGGGTTTATGGTTGTGAGTCTTGATACTTGCTTTGAGTTGGTGAAACCCTTGGATGGTTGTGTTGAGGTTGATGGTTGAGTTGCTTCCATAGTGGTTGTGTTGATCAAGTTATTGCTTTTACTTGATACATGATATTGGGCTTACTCCATTGAGTTGATTTGAACAAGTTATTCTTTGCATTTGGTGATATTGTGTGGGTGGTTGTTTTGTTCAAATATCTTTGGAGGGAAAAGGATTTCTACTTGTTTCCTTTTCTAGTGATGATTGGTTGAATGCTTCAAGGTTAATGTTGAGTTGAATGATGTTGGTTAAACCTTGTCTTTGAGCATTGTTGTTGAAGCCCTAATTGGTTGAGAAAAGATATTGGTTGTTGGAAAGAACATGAGTATCATTGTTATATGAGATATTGCTTGGTTGGCAATTGTTGGGTTGTGTTTCATGTTCTTGAGAAAAGCATACTACATCTATCTTATTCTTTGAGATTGAGATTGAGTTGAGATTGAGATTGGGAGTTAAGTATAGAACATATTGAGTCTCTAACAATTCTCTTTATGCTTCTATGAGGTTGATGAATCACATTGGGTCTCTAACAATTCTCTTTGTGGGTTCATGCCAAGCAAGTTTTCTTGATGAACTTGTGAGCATGTTTTGGAGAGGTTCCATTGGGGACTTGTGAGCAGGTTTTGGACAGGTTCCATTGAGGACTTGTGAGCAGATTTGGACAGGTCCTAGCAGAGGACTTGTGAAGTCGAGTTTGATAGTTCTATCAGAGAACTTGAGGACAGAGGTGCATTGGTTCTATCAGAGAACTTGAGGACAGAAGGTGCATTGGTTCTATGAGAAGAACACGAGGACATTTGTGCTAGACCGAAGGACTATGTTTAGTGCAAATTCGAGGACCAGCTTTGAGGTGATAGAGTTGAGGACGAGAGGTCTCCGACCGAGAGCAGGGAAGACAGGTGTCTTCTGTGGATAGAGTTCCATTTGCTAAGGGCAGCGGAGGCGAGAGGTCTTCTAGAGGATCACCAGCCAGAGGAGAGGTAGGGGAAGGTATCTCCTTTGAGCAGAGGCTCATAAATTCAGATTGGGGGAAGGTTTCTCCTTTGAGCCGAGGCTCATAAACATTGTAATTGGGAAGGTTTCCCAAAGAACTTTGAGATAACTTTTAGAGAAAAGTTTTGTGGATGAATCACATCAAAATTGTTGTGTCACTTTGTGGATGATCTTGTGCATTGTTTTGATATTGCTTTGGATATATTGCTTTATTGTTTTGAAGTATAAAGGAAAATGTAAAAAGAGGTCTTATACTTGTTCACCCCCCCTCTCAATATAAGCTTGTGTTCTTCAATTGGTATCAGAGCGAGGTTCCTTCGGAAAGTTTAACAGCTTGAAGGAAAATCTAGTAAAGAACACAATGGCAATGAATTGCAAAAGTAACACCATCAAGACATAAGATAGAGATAACTCTCCTAGTGATGAAGAGGAAATGAATATGATCTCAATGGAAAGGAAATAGTTCTCTAGAAATGAATCAAAAGTATGGAGAACAATCGATAATAAATGTTTCAATTGTGGAAAGATTGGTCATTATGCTACTGATTGCTCACAAGGAAGAATGTTTTTTTCTCTTCCTTCATCTTGTATAGCATGGATGATATTAAAAGTGATGAAGATAAACAGGATTGTAAGAGCAAGGATTCTGAAAGGCATAGGCATCAAAGGAAGAACAAATATGAGCACAGCAATAAAGGAAAGAGGTATTCTCACAAGCACAAGAAGAGCTTCTACCTAGACAAAGCAAGTAAGTGTTCTAGTAGTGATAGTGAAAGTTCTTCAAGTGATAATGAAAATGAGATGTTGTTCATATCAAAAAAGAGGAAGAACCAAAACATAGATTCATTATCATGAAATGTCTTAGATGTGGAAATTTTGGTCACCTTGAGGATGATTGCACAAATAATGATTTGGTTGCTAGTATGTATGAGGATGCTTCAAAAAATGATAAGGAAGATGCATGTATGGTTTTTGAAAAGGGTAGCACCTCTAGTGATAAGAAATCTGAAAAAGGCCTTGATGATTCAAAAGCAAACATATAGAGGAAATAGAAGTAGATCTTGAAGGTGAACTTATTAATGCTCTTAGTGCTTTGAAAAAGGAAAGAAAGAAGAATGCTAGACTCAAGGATAAGTTAGATGAATGTTGCATGGAGAGAGATGAACTTATAGAAAGTCTTGATGTCTCTATGGCTAATGCACAAGAACTCAAGAATGAGTTAGAATCTAAGGTGCTTGAGTATAGTGAATTAGAACAAAAAATGGCTTCGTTGAAAGAGGAAAATAAAGAGTACAAGGATAAGGTCTGACGAGTTTCAAGAAAGCTCCAAAAAGGTTAAGTCTCTCATCAAAAGTCAAAGAAAGCCAACAGATAAAACAGGTCTTGGTTTTGTTAAGCCACACAAGAAACAAGTTGGAGAGTCTAGTAAGAGACTCCAAAAGGAAGAGAGTACTGATGAGGAAAGTATTTCAGATCATGAGTCCTTGAATGATAGATGCATAGAAACAAAAAACAGAATTCAGAATGAGAAGAAGAAGAAGTTTTTAGGACCCAAGAGGTCAAATAAAGGAAAGTTTCAAGGCCGATGTTTTGCTTGTCACAGATTTGGTCACATGGCTGTACATTGCATGGCTCAAGTGAAGAAGGTAAATGACAGTTTTAGAAGTGGTAATTTCTTTCATGGGTATTGCTACTATTGCAATCAATTTGGGCATAAAGCAATTTTTTGCAAGGCAAATATCACAAACTGGGTTGGTCAGAATAGGCTTGGTCAAAACAGGTTTGGTCAAAACAGGTTTGGTCAGAACTTGTGGATTCAAAAAATAGGTATGCCTAAAAGAAATAACATTGTTACTTGTTATAAGTGCAACAATGAAGGTCACATAGTCGAGCAGTGTAGAGCTGAAATTCTAGAATACGAGAACAGGAACAGTGGCATGATCGGGTCCAAGGATCAAGGAGAAAAAATGACAGAAACAGGAATATGGAGAAAGAGTTCAAGAGAAGGCCCGACAAGGAAGTTATAGACGCCGATGATGATCGGTGCCTAATGGGATTTTTTCTCCCACCCCAAAATTAATCACCTCATCGGGAGGTGGGGGAGGGACTAAGCTAAGAGGCTCATTCTTAGTCCCGAGCCCCAAAGGTGGCCCTTTGCCATTGATGACAAAGGGGGAGAGATATGAGTAAGGGGAAGAGCTTCAAGTGAAGAGGAAAGCTTCAAGTCAGGGGGAGCAAAACTTCAAAGGTAGATTCTTAGTTGTGGGTTTCAGTTTTGGCTCTTGAAGATGTGTTTTTAGTAAAGTTTTGCCATCAATGACAAAGGGGGAGATTGTTGGCAATTTTGGGTACATTGGGTACATTGCCTTTGCTCAAGTGTTGATGTTGTCATTGATGTCAAGAAGCGGAAGGGTTTTTGTGAAAACCAAGGCAGACAAAATAAAAGGTTTTATTTAAAACCATGGAAAATAGATTTGAAATGGGTTTTTCTTAAAACCCAAGTTGGCTCTTCGTTTCGTTGAAAAAGGTGCCCCGGTGATGAAGATATTTAATTTTAAATATTTAGTTTAAATTTTATTTATTTAAAATTTAAATTAAAATATTAAATTAAATTAAAAGTGTGGACGTGTTAATCAATGCATCTTAGTGCATATAAAAGGTGGAAATGGAATTCATTAATAATAGCATGGATCGATATCAATATTCGTGCATCGTCTGCGCCTGCGAAGGAGAGCATATTTTGTTGAGGGCCCACGCATTCGAAAACCACAAGGAGTTCGATATTTACTCTCTGTATTTTTCAATTTTGGCATGAAGTTCCTGCGCCAGTGAAGGGATGGTGTGTGTAACGATTAAAAGGGGTATATATATTATATAATGTGCAAAATATTCGGATACCCTGCGAGATGTAATGTGGAGAGAGAAAAAGACATGCTTCGAGATTAATTAATGATTTGAGCTTGTGATACATATGCCCTATGACGTGGCAAATGAAACTCATATAAAACGAGAGCTTGTTTGAATAATTTTGTGGTGGCTGCACGCTTATCGAAAACAAGTCTAAAATGGATTTCGAAGCATGTGCCATAAGATATGAATATGTGGTAAGCCCCTACTAATTTTATCCTTCGAGGTAGATGAGTTGGTTGTGCGTTCGAGAGAAGGCAGTTTGAACAAAAAGGTTTCAGGATCAAAACCTAGCGGCAACAGAGATATAAACCTTTTTTATTGATCGCCCATGAGAGAATAACGATGTCGATCATATTTTTTTCTATCATGGTCGCTAGCGTATGTTGTTAATTCACCTATGCTAAAGCTGTAGGCTAGCTTGAGGTTCATGATCGAATCATAGCGTTGATAGCACGGTGAACAATATTTTGGAAGGCTCCAAGATTATAAGGTATGTTATTTTAATATTTTAGGAGATATAAGGGTTTGAGTATGTGATATCTTAAAATATTATTTTAAGAATGCTATAAGTATTTTAGTGGAGTTATAAGGTTATGCAATGTGGTGATTTATTTTATTTTATGGTACAAGTGGTTTTAGGAGAGATAAGGAAGTTGTGCAATTAAAGACTTTGGTGATGATGATTGAAAAGTGGAGTAATGTTGATTATTTTGTGATCTACTAACCTTTGTGAAGATTGGCAAAAGAACTTTGTGATTGTGGCAGATTTCCAAAGGGGTTCCTTCACTTCAATAAGGTATGGGCACATTCTTCTTATGAGTATGATTGGTGTATGTTTTCCTAAAATAAGATTGGAGTGAAAAGGTATTCAACTAGGTTTCCTTTGGTTGGGTGTAAGTCCTAGTTTCTGGTTTGTTGAAGACTACTTATGCATTGTTATCCTTGATGAGAGTTTTGGTGAATGCATAATTCTGGTTTGAGGTAGTGGAAGCATTGTGCACTAGGGTTTATGTTTGTAAGTCTTGTTACTTGCATTGAGATGGTGAAACCCTTGACTGGTTGTTTTGATATTGATGGATGAGTTGCTTCCATAGTGGTTGTGTTGATCAAGTTAGTGCTTTACTTGATACATGATATTGGGCTTACTCCATTGAGTTGATTTGAACAAGTTATTCTTTGCATTTGGTGATATTGTGTTGGTGGCTGTTTTGTTCAAATATCTTTGGAGGGAAAAGGATTTCTACTTGTTTCCTTTTCTTGTGATGATTGGTTGAATGCTTCAAGGTTAATGTTGAGTTGAATGATGTTGGTTAAACCTTGTCTTTGAGCATTGTTGTTGAAGCCCTAATTGGTTGAGAAAAGATATTGGTTGTTGGAAAGAACATGAGTATCATTGTTATATGAGATATTGCTTGGTTGGCAATTGTTGGGTTGTGTTTCATGTTCTTGAGAAAAGCATACTACATCTATCTTATTCTGTTGAGATTGAGATTGAGTTGAGATTGAGATTGGGAGTTAAGTATAGAACATATTGAGTCTCTAAAAATTCTCTTTATGCTTCTATGAGGTTGATGAATCACATTGGGTCTCTAACAATTCTCTTTGTGGGTTCATGCAAAGCAAGTTTTCTTGATGAACTTGAGAGCAGGTTTTGGACAGGTTCCATTGGGGACTTGTGAGCAGGTTGTGGACAAGTTCTGTTGAGGACTTGTGAGCAAATTTGGACAGGTCCTAGCAGAGGACTTGTGAAGCTGAGTTTGATAGTTCTATCAGAGAACTTGAGGATAGAGGTGCATTGGTTCTATCAGAGAACTTGAGGACAAAGGTGCATTGGTTCTATGAGTAGAACCCGAGGACATTTGTGCTAGACCGAAGGACTGTGTTTAGTGCAAATTCGAGGACCAGCTTTGAGGTGATAGAGTTGAGGACAAAGGTCTCCAACCAGAGCAGGGAAGACAGGTGTCTTCTATGGATAGAGTTCCATTTGCTAAGGGCAGCGGAGGCAGAGGTCTTCTAGAGGATCACCGACCAGAAGCGAGGTAGGGGAAGGTATCTCCTTTGAGCAGAGGCTCATAAATTTAGATTGGGGGAAGGTATCTCCTTTGATCCGAGGCTCATAAACATTATAATTGGGAAGGTTTCCCAAAGAACTTTGAGATAACTTTTAGAGAAAAGTTTTGTGGACGAATCACATCAAAATTGTTGTGTCACTTTGTGGATGATCTTGTGCATTTTTTTGATATTGCTTTATTGTTTTGAAGTATAAAGGAAAAGTAAAAAGAGGTCTTATACTGTTCACCCCCCCCTCTCAGTATAAGCTTGTGTTCTTAAAATGATAGGCTCTCAAAGCACTCAATGATCTTCTCCTTCCTGAATGTAGATGCAACATGCGAATGAACAAAATATTCTTCTCCCAAGAGCAACATGAATCACATCAACTACAACATACCCATATCAACCACGAAGTTAGGCTAATATATCTATATGAGTAATTTTAATCCTTTTGACATTGGATTCGGCCGTCACATTATCAACTTTTAATTTAATAATGTCCCACTTTAGAACCTTAATTTAATATTTAAATTTTAAATTTAAATATTAAAGTGTACATTAATAAATAATGTACATCACCCTTTTAATTCTCCAAGCTCTATAGTTTTTATCATGCTCACTATTTGAATTTCTCAACCATAATGATATTGACCAAGCTTACCATTTGAATCTCTCAAGCACAATAATATTGACAATGTGGCCTTTTTCTTGAACATCCTTTTGCTTTTGACATCAATGATAATTTCACAAATCCATTCTTGAGCTTACCATCCTTGAAGATTATTTCTTCTTTGACTGCTTTTTTCCTTTGACATCAATGACAACTCACAATTTTCAACAAGATAATTATTATTACATTGACATATCAACCTTAGAAACTAAAGAAAGCAATTTTGGTGAAGGTGGAAGATATCATAAATTTTCTTGATATACAATCACTATGATATTTGTAAATAACTAAGTAGGAGGTATAAGGTTTTTAACCTAGATAAATTGATTTAAAAATATTATTATTATTTTCTAATATTTCAAATTAGGGATTTATAAGGTATCATACATCAAACCTTAGCTTATTGGAATTCACAAAATTGAATTATTGAAGATAGAAGAAGAAGGTTCATTAAGCATCATTAAGAGTTGGAATTAATTGGTCATATTTGTCTCATAATCACACTAAAGAGACAAAAGATATCCAACCATATTGAACTTCAAATTATTAAGTGTGTAGTTCATTAGGAGAGGTAAGGTGAAATAGGATTTGATTATTGTTATTTACAAAACATTACAAAATAAACCAAAAGGTGAACTATTACTTACTAAGCACTTTATCAAATCTATTGCATATAACTAGGGAGTCATAAGGTAGACTACTTAGAAGACTCTATTCTCAAAGTATCTAAAGAACTAAAGGAGCCTACTTCAAGATCAATAAAAAAGAAATATGGATGAAATATTAAGAAATGCTTTTAATAACGAAGAACTATTCCATGAAGTGAAACTTTACTCCCAAAACTTAATAGATACTCTTGAAGGATACAAGTTTTAGACACCTAAAAGTCACACATAGTCACTCGTAGTCACATGTAGTCATTCGTAGTCATGCGTAGCCACATGTAGTCATCCGTAGTTACCCATAGTCACAAAACCTACAAAGTTGCACTAATCACACCCAAAAACACCTTCTATTCATAAAAGGGCTATCTAGAAGTCCCTTTAGCACATCTAAGACCTTTCCTACACCTAATTATGATCCCCATGCGACCATCTCCTCTAAAAACCCTTATCATAGTAGTTCTAATTCTATTTTGAAAGTCACTTTATCATTAAAGTGCACTTTATAGCTTAAACATGCTTAATTAGGGATAAATCAATATTAACCCTAATTTTATCCTCACACATGTGTGCACCCACCACTTAGTTAGGATATTTCCAAAAGATGCCTAACCTAACCACAACCTAACCTAGGATCTATCTAATCAGGGTTAACCTTAACCCTTGCTCACACATGTGTGCACATAGGATATTTCTTTAGGGCACATGAAGGAATGACTCACCTTCCACTTCATCCTTTTAACCTCACCATGGTTGGAATCTAACCTAGGGTTTATGCCACCTCATAAAGGACACCTCACCCCCTAACCTTGGCCCACTATATAAATAGATGGTTATTTTCACCATAAAAGTCTCTCTCACCTTTTTGGATTACTTACCAAAACTCTACAAAAATTATTCTAAAACATATTTCATCACTTCAACATCTGTCATACATCAAGAAATAGTGTTAGAAGATCATCCGAATAAAAATCCATAGAAAATATCAACTATATCATGGTTCACACACCGCCATGTGATCCCAACACAGAGGTTTGCACACTACCATGCAAACCTGGTTTGCAACAACCCTACAACTATAGAATAGGTAAATATCAATTGTTTACAGTTTCTACAACTTCATTTATAGTTTTCATCATGTTTTCTTTCATTTCAATGTCATTTTTGTCTTCATAAACATGGGATCTGATCAATGTCAGGTCCCCAAACATACTAATCCATTTTTGCAAGCCCAAATAGGTACAAAATACATTTTCAAGCATCCAAGCAATGGCACACATGCAAAGAAGCCCATCTACATTGAGGGCACCGAAAGACATCAACAAATGCACCATATTCATGTTGAGAAAAGAGGGAAATATTTCTTGAGAGAAATTCCACTTTGTAACCCATTTTTTGAAATCTATAAAAAGAGCATTTAGAATATATTTTATTAGTTTTAAATTGGTGAATTTCATGTGTTACATTTTTGCATGCTCGGTGGGACTTCCACAAACTATTTTATATTAGCTTTATTGCTATCTAATTCATTGTATGGCCTTATTTTCTATGTTACAGGTACTATGAATCTAGAATGGAGTCTATAACAACCCCGAGACACACCTTAGGCCTTATAATAATAAGTTACAATCTTCTAAATACAGTTCACCAACCGTCGTGCAAACCCCTAGATAAGTTCACACATTGTCATGTGAACCCTGAAAACCTCTATAACACTGACATAAGAAGGATCATCTAGTATACTCGAAGTCAGGTATTTTATCAGAACAACTATTTTTCCTTGCTCTTTTGCAAATATGTTTCTCTTTCA
The DNA here is from genome assembly GCA_028583015.1 of Wollemia nobilis. Lineage (NCBI taxonomy): Eukaryota > Viridiplantae > Streptophyta > Pinopsida > Araucariales > Araucariaceae > Wollemia > Wollemia nobilis. Next base: position 1,783,378 of record JAQPPZ010002969.1, on the reverse strand, counting down.
AAAGCATCAACTCACGTTTCAATTTATTTCAAAGCAGGTTGAATTTTGTAAATCCCTTTCCAATAACTAGGTTAAAATTTCAATCTCTTTTCAAATCACTAGATTATGTTTTCAATCTCTTTCAAAAAGCATCTAGATTATATTTTTATTTATTTCAAAAGCATAAATAACTTTCAAATACATTTTCAAAAAGCACTATATTAGGTTTTCATTTCTCTTTAAAAAAACATCTAGATTAGATTTTTCAAATCTCTTTCAAATCACTAGGTTAAAATTTCAATCTCTTTTCAAATCACTAGAGTAGATTTCAAATTTCTTTCAAAGCATCTAGATTAGATTTTTCAAATCACTAGGTTAAAATTTCAATATCTTTTCAAATCACTAGCGTAGATTTCAAATTCCTTCAAATTATCTTAGATTAGATTTTTTAAATCTCTTTCATATCACTAGGTTAAAATTTAAAATTTCAATCTCTTTTCAAATCACTAGAGTAGATTTCAAATTTATTTCAAAGCATCTAGATTAAATTTTCAATCTCTTTCAATAGCATCAAATAAATTTTCAATTTATTTCAAAAGTGCTTAGATAGATTTACAATTTCTTCCCTCCACATTCTATCTTGTTTTCTTTCAAGATTTCTAGAATAGATTTCAAATTTCAAAAGGCATCTAGGTTGAGTTTCTTTTGAAAAAGCATTTAGCTAGATTTATTTTCATATCATTGGTAATCAACTCACTACCACACACTCACTTTTCATACCCAATGGTAATATTAGACTTCATCACCAATCCCCAATCGAGATTGGTGTCATTTAAATTCATCTTCTTCCACCAGGTCACCATAGTAACCCCCATGAGTGGTTTTCCAGACTTCATCACTGGAAGATACCCTACTATTGATTGATTTCCCAAAATTCATCATCAAAAGGGACCTTTGGAGTGAGATAGGATTAGATGCCTTTGTTAACAAGGTTTATATAATTTGTGAACAAGTAAATATTATTCTTGACTATGCCCGCCCGAGGGTGAAGCGACCGCTTGGCTGGGCTAGTAGCAGGTATTAGACAATTCCACATCTCCTCGTGAGAGGGTTTTGACTCATTAGAGCATTTTGAGTTCCCTCCTTTGGGATATATTTTTTTTGTACCTTCCATTTATTTACCACTCACCTATTGAGACATAGTTCTATTATATGCACCCTTGAGTGTTGCAGGAGGTTTTGTGTTGACAATATTTTCTTTTAGAGTTTCACTTCACTTCTATTGTTATGTCCTAGAGTAGGTACTATCATCAAAATACACAAGACAACAAAACATTTTCTTTTATTTGCTTAGCATTGATTCCAGTTGCGTTCTTGTATTACACTCTCACAAAAATTGGTTTAAGCACATTCACCTACTAGCAGCCCACTTGCTGGCTATTCCCAGCCTATCATTGTCATTTTTAGGTCAAATCTACCTTTTGTTGCAGGTTCACACAGTAGTGTGTGAACCAAGTTTTTATAGTACAATTTTACATAGAAATGTGTAAAATTTTTTCTAATGCATAGAAACACATAAAAACACACAATATTGCACAAAATTCTACACAAAACACATAGGTTCAAATTTTAATTTTTGAATAGTTCTGAGCATCTACTCGCAGTACACATCACCATACCTATTGTTACTCGTAGCTAGGCATGCAAGCAAGTGCATATTGATAATGAGGCTTCTTATGCCACATAAAACTAGTCTAGTATTCTCCCTTAGTTCACAAGGGAGCCTTCCACTCTCACACTTGATATCCTCACCAGTTTTGAGCCATTTCACACGCACACCATATCCCAAGATGAGACATCCATTTCCAGTAATATGTTGGCCATGTCTTCTAACAAGGATCATCCTCTTCTTTCTCATTCACCTCCACCTAATCCACCATCCATATTTTATGATCATGTTATCTATACATCTCCAGGAGATCCATATCTATTCTTGATTATTTATGAGGAGATCCCACCTACCTCACCCACATCCACTTATCTATTTCTTCAGGATCCATCTTGTTTTCTTCTTAGGGATGAATCCTCTTTGCTTAATCATCCTCACCCTGAGACTACATCCTCTACCCCTATAATAGGGATGATTTCATATCCCCAGTCCTCCACTCCTGGAATTTAAGTGTCTTTATCATGATCAACCCTGTTATAGTCATCATTGCAACAATAGTATGCTCTGCTCACATCACCCCACCAATACACTTCATAAGAACCACAACAACCACCTTCCCAATTCCACTTCAATAGCACAACCACCATCCCAATCACAATAATTAATTCCTATAACAACCAAAGTCCTACCCACTTGGTTGTCTAATCCAGTCCTTCCTACTGGAATCATATAGTAAAAAAATTTGTTCATATTTAATTGATCATCTATACTTTATTAGTACTAAGCATGCAATAAAATTCTCAAATGGGAACCAAGCTCATTACATACGACCATCCATCGAGAATAGAGATTGGCCAAATCCCATAGTGTGGTGACCTTTTGTGAACTTAACCTCTCATCCTGAGTTCCAAGTTCAAGGCAGGGGTTTCATATCTAGGGCCCATTTAACCTAGAGGTTAGATGCATAATCTTCCCATTCCTTAGCATGTATGATTAATTATAGCCATGCTAGTAGTGAATGCATTCCATGAACTAGATAGGTTTCCACCTTCCTTGGAAACCATCTAGGGTCTATCACTACCCTGAATTTTGGACCATGTGTCACTTCACTTGGCACAATTGTCGATGAAACATACCATTGCATATGTTCGCTTTGAAAATTCCTAATTATTCAAATATCAAGTGTCCCTTCGTTGTACTACTATGGTGATAACCTAAGAGCGATATCCATTTCATCCTCTTTTACCTCCCGTCCTGATCATTCCTGTCAGGAGTTCAGTTGTCCTAGAACCAAATGACCATCCTTCCCACAATATTTGGTATCGAGTGATTTTATTAGATTGTTCTACCCACAATATTTAGTTTGGATATGCTATCATCCTTGATGGAGGATATAGTCCTATAAAGTTTCTCTATAATGTTTAAGTCTTAGTTTTATAGTTTTTGATAATCCATAAAGGATTTTTAGCAATATGAAAAATGAAAAATATTTTTTAAGCAACAATGACCACCATTTAAAAGAATCCTACCTATTAAAAAAAATAAGCTATGGAAAAAAACATTACTTTTTCAACACTCTTTTATCATGCATGTTAAATTTAGTGTCCTCTTTCAACTTAAACCCCTCATTGGTATTCTACAAACAAATCAAGAGAAGGTAAATGGCTTATAACATCAAGTTTACCATATATTAACTCACAATTTTATATAAAATAAAATACACAACTTCAAACTTACTTTTGAATACACAAATAAACATTGTTTTAATATCGGTGCCCCAATATCATTTATTAATCTCTATAAAATAGACTTCATATATCGAAAACTATTTAGAACTTCAATCCTCAAGTATATGGTGACAGCTCATAACCCACTATAATATGACACCAATTGTTGAATTACTAACTAAGATATCTACCAGCTTACGAAAATTAATCCGTTTATAAATTAAGCTTCTTTCCAATTGATTTGAAGTTCATTTATTTTATCCTTTTTCTGCATTGTCTTTAAGCCTACAAATTCCTAGCTCTTATAGACAAGTGGTACATCACCAATTGTAACATTAGAGTGTTAGAATTATCTAAGTTATTTGACTTGAATTGGCAATGGGTTTTCTTGAATATGAAGACCAATTGTAACATTAGAGTGTTAGAATTATCTAAGTTATTTGACTTGAATTGGCAATGGGTTTTCTTTAATATATATCTTCATATTCAATTGTTAGACATTGAGTTAAAGAGGAAAATTAAACCAAGTCTTATCGTCTAAAGTTTATTAGAGTATAATTATTATAAACTAATGTTTTAATATAAATTAAAATTCATTCAGATCAAGCCAGAAATGATTTCCACAAACATTACTAGTTTGTCGGAACTACTTTTACATAAAAGAATTTGTGCAAAGAGCTAGAAACTATTTATCTATTTGCCCTAAGTGACAGTTTTTGTCGTTCAAAATAATACTCAGTACAACAGCACATGCAAATTCTATACACAATGGTTGTCCAACGTCATGTAAAAGGGAAAACGCCATGTTGCTCGGCTTAAGGATGACAAAACCCTAGTCACATTAAAAAATCACCAAAATGTTGTCTTAATATTTAAAGGGTTTATTATTATGATCTTATTTAATAAGAAAATGACCAATCATCAAATTTAGGGTGCTGGGAAAGTAGCCCAAGTATGTGCAGGTGAATTTATAGAATTTTAGAAACATAATCTCCTTATTCAAAATGTAATAAGTAGATTATTGTGCCAACACAATTTTAACTCTTAAATCCATGATGAAGGTTAAATATATGAGCAAGTAAGAGGTCCCTAGGTTTAAAAGTGGTTTAATCGATATTCAAATATGGCCAATGCAGTCTCTTTTTAAGTTCTCAAGTATTCTGCCCAAGGTTTTCTTAGTTTGAAAACCTTCCAGAAGCATCCACTGAAAAGATCAATTTCCTATGTTTGCATTGACACAACTAGAAAGTATATCCACTATAATATTTCCAACGAACGAATGCAACACAAATTTAATTCCTAATGCAGTGAACACATGAATTAAGCCAAAGAATTATCATATACAGTCATTTTACTATCAAGCTCTTATGTGAGAGAATTAAATGGTGTCTTATCTTCTTCAAATATAGTGGTGATCACACACCCAAATTGTCTTCTTTAAAAGGCATATTCACATATACCTATTCTACATTGCAAATGTTTATTCGACATTTCATGTATACATAACATAGAGAATAATAATGGTTAAATTTTCTTCCACATACCATTATAGTGTGAGCCTTCCGATTTAAAGAAAAAAACATCAAAGGTTTACTATGTTTTAGATCTGTTTATTAAAAATACCCCTTTGTAATAACTTTTACCAAAAGTTTCATAATCTAATTGGTTTATAGCTCAATACGTTACTAATAAAGAAGTTATGGTTATATCTTATTTAAAACACAAATATCATAGTAAATTAAAAAGTTACATGAGGACATTTCCATCAGGACTTCCTACGACGAACATTTCTTAAATATAAGTTGGGACAGGTAATATTTGGCATAACATACCATTAAAACATATTATTAGATGCATTGAAGACTTTCTGAATTGATATCAGATTAAACAATAAAATTGTTTTATATTAAAAGAGTACATCACAGTCAAGATAAGAGCCAATATTTACAAATTTTCCTTCATATCAACTTGCAATCCATTATATGACCATTTAGGCTATACAAATAATACAAAGCTCATCACTAGGTACATCGGTGATGATTGACTCTATAGTCAACTTGATGATGCTACCAGACACATACCATCGTCAAGTAAGACTGCCAATGCAGATTCAAGGTATCCCAAATATCTCATGGAAACAAGAAATGGTAGGCTAATTGTCTTATGAGGGGGTCAAAGTGACCTTCTAATTTATGCATGCATACTAGCCTATCATGCACTCAATTGATGCAAATTCCTAACATATAATATAGCTAGTTAATAATTTTTCGATATTTACATAGCTCTTATCAATTTCAATTTTCATACATAAATAAAATTACCACTGTAAGTATTAAGTTCATGTTATTTAACACTTCTATTAAGATGTAAGTATTAAGTACTCGAATTGCATACAAATATACATTAATAGGTCACCCAAAAACTTGACCTGAAATAATTTAATTTCTCCTTTTGTTACTAGAACACCAACAACAATATGAAGCTTCCCATACAAAAAGGTGATCCCCTTCCGCTTTCTCATTCAGATTAAATAGGTGAAACATATAACATTTATATTTACACCTATAAAGCTCATGCAAGATTCTTGGCTCGAATCTTGCCAAATGGTTTGTCGATGTGGTTATAGGCTTACCATGCCATTCTATTATATTTATTATTTTCCATATTTATTATTATTTTATTTCTTATTTGGATTATTTACTATTTATATTATTATATATATTTATTTATATTATATATATAATTATTTATATATATATTTATTGTTATTATATGTTTATTTATTTATTTTTTAAGAAAGAAAATATTTAAATACATCCCAAGATAAAATCCTACATACAACTTGTAGACACCTAAAACGTGTCATGTTTAGGGGAGCTACTCACATAGACACATTCATAAGATCATATGACATAATATTGGACTTTCCAAGCATCAACAATGGTTCTCACCACTCATTTGGGGCATTTTCAAGCCATCCAAGCCTAGCCACTCAAGCCAACAATGGCCAGATATTAGCCACTGCAGACGACAATGGCTAAACCCTAAAAGTAGTTTTGTCGACAAATAAGCCTAATCACGGGTGGAAGTGGTATTCTGCATGCAATAACGGTGAGTGGGAGTAACTTTGCATTCCCTTTCATGACCAGTTCACATAGGAGGCTTGAGTTTGCATTTAGACTCTAGTTAACTAGCCTCCAAACATAGACAAAGACAAAAGCTTCTCATGCCAACAACCAGTTTGCATAGGAGACTCAAGTGGGCAGTAAGATTTCAGTTAACTGGCCTTCAAACATAGACAAAATATAAAATCTTCTCATGCTAACATTCACTATGCATGAGGAATTCATTCCTAGGGCTTGGGCATAGACCTAGGGTTTCACACACTTTAAAAGGTGCAAGCCTGAGAGCACCAAAAAGGAGGGTTAGAGAGTTTTTGGAAATAAGAGGACAATTTATCCTAAATTTATCAGAACAGGTCATTGAGGAGAGCTTTCAAGACTTAGAGAGCTCCTCTTGGAGATCACATTATGGTGGAGCCCTGACAAATTGGAGAGCAAAGCAACCACCCTTTCAACATCCGATACAACCTTTGATCCATAGCTTTGGGGCAAAGAGAATGAAATACACCTTAGCGGCCGTTGTCTCGGACAGTGGCCCATGGGCCTAACTTAGGGTTTTGCACATTAGTTTCATTATTCTATTTAGCATAGTATTAGCATAATGTCATTTTATTCATGTGTAGCATTAGTTCCATTTGCACTTACTTTCATTTGAGTATATTCATTACTAACAACCTCATCCGGGGAGGCTTTCCTGGACATCTAAGCGTGTGTTGTTGTTTCATTGCTTACAGGGCCACATGTTCATCGAATGGAGTCTGCAACATACGAGAGCAAAAGGGATCCCTCTAGGAAACAAACCTAGAGAAGGAGGCATCTGTAAGCCCTCATACATTTCTATGTGCGAAACCGGAAAGCTTTTTGAAAGCGCACCACCTCTTCGCGAAAGGGGCACTCTTTGCCTATTTGTAACCTTATTGTATCAAAATGGGTATCCCTAAGAGGGACCGAAATGTAACCAGGTTTCAATACAAATAAAGATATCCATACTTGTTATTTCCATGTTATATGTTTTTCATTGTCTTCCATTTCATTTTGGGTTTTTAATACATTGCAAGTAGCATAAAAAGAGTGGTGCGTGCGTCCTAGGGTCGCTACAGATGGTGATCACGGTGGGACCTCCACTAATTTTTTATTTTCTACCTGAATACTAACTTAGTTTTGTGTACAGGTCTAGCCACTTTGATCTACAGTGGCCAGAAATCAACTTCTTTGAGCTACATCGGCCAATGGAGCTTTATCCACTTCCTACTAACAATGGCCAAGAACCAGCCACTTTGGTCAACAATGGCTAGAGTTGGAGTGTAGTAGAGGTCAAAACACCGACTCTCTGAGCTGGATCAAAGGTTGGTACAACCTCTCTGATATTTTACAACTTTTTGTTTGCTTCTATGTGTCTAAAATAGAGAACTTAAAGCACATTTATGTTTGGAAATTGAAAGAATAAAAGAAGAAAGAACTAGGTGATTGCATATCTTAGATCTTCTTTTAGATTTTCACTAGGCGTTGCTAGGAACAATGGCTTTCATCTGTAAAGTTCACCCTAGAATCCAATTTTCTAGACATTGTATGTTGTTTGCTTGCTTGGAGGCCTTTCTAAAGGCCATATTTGCACAAAATAAAGTGCACTCATACAAATCATAGTAGTTCATGCATCTTTCTGAATATTGAAATGTATTTTGCACTTAGGCATGTAGGAAAGACTCATGGTTGCTATATGATGCACTTTACATTACATAAGCTTAAAATGAACACCACACACGCACGTATCATTTAAACATTGGGGAGTTCGATTTCATCACCAACCCTCAATTCAGTTTGATGACGTTGGAATTCATCTCCTTCCACCGGTTTTTCCCCCTAGATTCTCCTAGAAATGGATTGAAGAACTTTTTCATAGTGACACTAAGATACTTGTGTTCAAATTGTCTCCCACTATTGGAACATTCATTGGTTCAGAGTGGAAGAGCTAGGCGAACCCCCCACTGGGATTTCAGTGGTGTACCCTAGTATCTTTTGGGAAATCATGTTTGGCATGAGTAATCTTGATTATCACTATGAATGAGTCTCCTCACTCCAAATATGAAGCAAGAATCAAGAAGCAACAAAGAATAAAAATACATCAAACAGTTAGGGCACACCTAAATCTATAATCAAGATAAATATTTGTGTGATATTTTTTGATCATATCTAAAGTGCAAACACAAAAGCTAAATTCCAAAATGATGGTTAAAAAAGAAGTAGACATCCCCGGTCTGACACCAAGGGAGGGTCCAAAACAACACATACCCTTAGGTGAAGTCGTAGTAACATTGAAAGACCTACTCGGAAGACCGTAAGACACAGTTCTAAGAGTCTAAGGGGTGATAATTCAACCCTTGGGGGATCTCCTCGTGAAACCCCTCATAGGGAACCACAACAAGAAACTACATCTCATAAACACAAAGAGGCCTCATGGCCATCATCTTCAAGGAGACATGAGGAAACATCAAGGGCTTCCTCCAAACACACAAAAAATTCTTAGAGACATGAGGAAGCTTCAAGAGCTTCTTCCTCACATAGACATAAAGAGGGTTCTAGACCCTGTTCTTCACATAGAGATGATGAGGTTTTGCCTCCTCCATCTTCATGGAGGGTAGAAAGGACCATGAAACCCTCATCACCAAAAGGGCACACAAGAGTTGAAACATCTCAACATTCACATGAAACACTTAGAACAGATCAGCCCATTGAGGGGCAAGAAACTAGAAACACATCTAGTCATAGACATCAAACAGAATATATTCTTCAAACAAGAGGAAGGATTCCATTAGACTATGACCTCATTGGAGTGAATGGCACCCCTAGGGATCAACCATGGAAAACAAGACAATTGGATGAGTTGGATCGGTTGCATCCGAGGCCACCTCCCAGAACCATAGCCATAGAGAATTCCACATCTAGAAGCTCACAAACTATGACTTCTAAGCCTACTTCTCAAACTGGGGGTACCTCAAGACGACCCCACAACAAACACACAAATTCTGACCATAGAGACAATCAATAATATACTGAACAAGTCACATTAGCTAGCGAGAGTGAGGAAACAATAGAAACCTCTGAGAGAGATCTGCGAATCAAAATAGCTAGGACAAGGTCAGATAATCATGAGTCCTCTATGACTGCACAAATTAACCATGTGCAATGGTTAGAGAATGCCTTGCACAAAGAGTTAGATCTTGTGAATTCTCTTGAACAAGATAAAAAGAGATAACGGTTGTTGCACAGACATGAGCAACATTTGAGAGAGCAAGATGAGTAGCTAGCTCACAACAACCAATAAACAAGTGGAAGTTATCAGTAGAGAGATCAACGCATTAACTCACCAAGAGAGGAACACGTTATACAAGAAAGTGACTCGCAAAAAAGTCACCCTCAAAATCATGAGATGAACCCAACTGAGGAGGAATAGATAAACTTGATAGAGCCAGATAAGGCATGTCTTGGTTCCCCTTGTAGAAAATAAGAAAATGGAGCCAATAAAATGGAGAGAGTGTTACGTCCACTGCCACCATGAGTAGGCCTACAAGAGGAGGAAATATGTGCATCAAGGGCATTTCAAGAGCTTGCTGAAAAGATGAAATATTTTGAGAAACAAGAGGCAGCTAGGAACTCGCCAACATTGAACAAAATACACAACCAACCATTGTGTCCATCAGTTCCTAGCCCTCCCTATCCTAAGCACTTTGAGATGCCTAGACTAGAGAAGTTTAAAGGTGAAGAAGATGCACAAGAGCATGTCACCAACTTCATCAATGCATGTTTTCATCTCGAAGAACATGATGCTCTTATGCTAAGGACATTCATCATGACATTTTTGGGCGTAGCCACCCAATGGTTCAACCAGCTGCCCAAATATAGCATAGAAAACTTTGAATAATTAGTGAATGCTTTTCTAAAGCATTTCTCTTTTGGTGCTAAGAGGAAAGTGAACCTTTCAGACCTGGCCAATTTGAGACATTATGATGATGAGTCGGTAATGGATTACGGGAATAGATGGAGAAAAATCATGGCAAAATTATCATTCTCCATTCCCACAAAAGAAATTGTTTGGATGTTCACCAAGAGTTGTTCCAAACACATTTCCCTCTTGCTACAAATACAACAATACCCCTCATTTGAGGAAGCTTTGGCATAAGCCAAGCTCATTGAGGAGATAAAATTATATGAGGGAACCATAAAACTCTGAACCAAGGAGTGGAACAAGAATGACAAAAATGGTAAGTATAAGCAGAAGCAGGCAAGCCCTACTCCAGTTAATCAAGTGGTATTGGCTATGCCTAAGGATGGGTCTGGGCACCAACCCCAGAATTATCAAGCATAGCCTTTGCCAACCAACTATGAAAAAAAGAAAAATCAGGGTCGAAACAAAGAATGCAAGCCCCCTCGTTATTTTACACCATTGACAAAATCAATGCAATCAATCTTCAATGAATTGAGCGAGGCAGGAAAGATCAGATTTCCCAATATACCTCTTATAGATCCCAACCATCCTAAGCCAAAATGATATAGGGAAGATCAATTATGCCCATATCATAGGATACCGAGGCATAACATCAAAGTTTGTGTTGGCTTCAAACATCAGGTACAAAACATGATTGAGGTGGGAGAACTTAAAGTGGATAACCCACTAGCCCATGACAATAGAGATATGGGTATCTATAAAAACTCGTTGCCAAACCATGAGGCCCCTAGAGGGTAAGGTGCACAATTCAATTAGGTCCAAATTGAAACACCTACCCATGGATGTGTTGGGATGGTTGAAATTATCAATATAGCGACCAGGACTAGACGATATGGTCAACCACAACCTCCTGTAGCTCCCATAAACGTCCCAGCTACACCTAGGAAGATGCAGGTGCAATACAACCTTTGAGGTCCACCAAATCGACCTGTGGTAACTATCCAGAGTAGACTTGAGAAAAAAATTACAAATGAATCTGTCTAAGCTATCAATTTATGAGCTCATACAATAGTCCCCAAAGCATAGGGAGACCTTGATGGATATTTTAAGGTCAATTGAGCTTCAACCGCAAGATCCAAATGCATTCACCCATTTTGTGGGACAAGTACAAGAGTGCCAAGAACTTGTAATTCAATTCTACGATTATGATATTAAGACAGTATCTACTACCTTACCATACCCTATGTTGTACATCATGGCATTAGTTAATGATTTATCATTTAAGTGGGTCTTGATCGATATAGGTTCATCAATCAACATCATCACAACAACAACAATAGAACACCTTAAGATCTCCAAGTCCAATATCATTCTAGGAGCCTACACATTAAGAGCTTTCAATGATGCTTTATGCAATACCATGGGAATGATAGTCCTACCCATTAAGGTGGGGCATAAGACCATCCTCGTGATGTGTCATGTCTTGGAAGGGGCCATGCAATACAACATCCTCCTAGGGAGACCTTGGATAAGGGATATGAGATGTGTTCCATAGATCTTACACCAATGTGTTAAGTATGTACATGATAACAAAGTCTACATGGTGATGGCCAATGAAGAGCCATTAAAGTATGTTCACCAGGTAGATTGTCCAGGAGAATTTGTGATTCCTTCAGCCCACTTGTTGGTAGGGCCTTCGTCTCCAAATATTCAACTGGAAAACAAAGACAAAGGGGCACAAAAGGACCCATCTACATCAACACCTCATCTTGCACACAAAGCTCCTAATGCTTCTAGTAAACCATTAATGCCTAAATAAAATAATGATTAGAATCTAAAGGCACCTATGGTTGAGAAAAACAAACTCAAGGAAATGCTAACCATAGCTATTGAAGAGAGTCCAACTCCCATGGAGGAAGAAGATCACCAAGACCAAGTCGAAGATGATGAAAATCATCCCGCTTTGCTAGTGTCATCCATGGGGTCATCCACCTCACATGCAACTATACACTTGGCAAGCACAGGGATAGGAGAGTATCTTGTGCAGAACATAACTTTTATGCCTATCATAGAATTTGCATAGGACATGGGACAACCAAAATATCTAAGACCATAAATGGGAATAGTGGTTCCACTTGGAATCCCTCCCAACCAGATGAACTTCATCTATGATGGCCTAGATTGTGCCCACAAATCTATGGATATAGATGAGGATGATGATGGGCTATTCACTGTCAATGTTCGCTACCTCTCTAATCCTGAGTTTGCTCTAACCTATTTTGAGAATTGCCATTGGTATGGTTACGGTCTTGGTAGATATGAGAAAGGATGTAGGCGGCCATTCGAGCCACAATACCAACTCCCATCTGACATAATTTGGGTTAGGATATCACATCATAGGTCATGATGACCTTCTAGTAGCATAATTAGATAGATTAACCTTGGGGTTAGGAGAAGACATTGATTTCATTCCTTATCATCCACCAAGTGTAAGATATCTGAGCAATAGGCAGGTGGCCATAGTGAACATACCACCTCCCGAGACTTATCATCCAAGATCCACAATTGATGTCACCCCAATAGGTTACAATTCATGGGATGATGAGAAAGAAGAAAATGCATATGTGGCAAGTGATGATGAAGCACTAGAGGGCTTGGCCAATCATGGGCCTCACTATTTACAAAGTTTTACTTGGTCCATCCATGATGAGAGTGGGTACATATCGGATGAAAGTGACTATGAGTCAAAGGACTCAATAGAGAGAGCCTACTTAGGGGCAAGGCAATGGCCCCATGAGTTGGGGTAGCATACTAATGCAAATGTATTCTTCATAAGTGATAAAGAATATGAGGATGAAATAAAGATGGCTTACTTAGGGCCAAGACATGAGCCCCCCATATTGGGGCCCCATACGAATGCTAATGGCTTCTGGATAAGTGATGATAATTTTGAGGATAAGACTGAGATGGCTTATCTTGGGCCTCATCATTTATGACAAGTCAATATGTTGGTGGAAAGAGAAGTAGTACTTTGTGCCATAGACCCTGGCTTGCAGTTTTTGGGGAGACCAGTTGACTTAAATGTCATTTATCACATGGTCAATCCCCCTCCGCCTACATTCAGGGAGCTCTTAGAACCTAATGATCCTATTATCCGACCAGCTCATGGACTAGATCCAGATATTCCCATTCCTCTAGAGCCTCATCGCAAGCATGGAAGCAAAACCCCTGAAATAATATTACACCCATGTGGTCCTGGAGATTTCATCTCATCCATCAATACAATCTCCATTGATTTGACCACTCCACTTCATAACCCATTAGATCCCACTAAACCTTTGTGTCTCGAAACCTAGGCTATTCATTAGGATTGCACTAATTCACCAATAGAGCCTAAAGATATTTTCCCTAATGAAGAGATGTTGCAACCATTCCATTTCACATCAGGCTGTGCATATGACGTGTTCCATGCTAGTTTGGATCCTGAGTCAGTAGGACCTATAAATCATGTCGATGACATTCACTTGATACCCATGCCCCACCAGTTGGAGGATGGGTCACATATGGCTATAGAAGTGACTTTCAAAGTGGACATCAGTGATGATCCTACCCAACCAAAGAAATTCAAGTTCAGAGAAAGTCTATCTCCACAAGAATAAGCCATCCTAATTCCTCTCCTCAAAGAGAGGCCAAATATCTTTGCTTGGACTTACAAAGACATGCTAGGGATAGATCCAAAGTTAGTCATTCACAACCTTTCATTGGATCCCATGAAGAAGCCAGTCAAGCAAAAGCTGAGGAAAATGCATCCAACCGTCACTTTGATGGTGAAGAATGAATTGCAAAAAATATTGGATGCAGTGTTCATAGTTCCTATCGACTACCCTGAATGGGTGTCGAACATGGTACCCATGGGGAAACCTGATGGAAGAGTCCGTATCTACACAAAATTTAGATATTTAAATAGGGCAACACCAAAGGATTCATTCTTGTTTCCAAACATAGATGCCCTAGTAGATGCAACCATAGGTCATGAGATGCTCTCCCTAATGGATGGTTTTTTCAGATACAACCAGATCTGGATTAAGCTCGAATATCAGCATAAAACTACTTTCATTACTTCATGGGGGACATTTTGTTACAAAGTGATGCCATTCGGTCTCAAAAATTTTGGTGCCACATATCAGCGGGCCATGAAATACATATTCCATGACTATATGCATAATATCTTAGAATATTACATGGATGACTTACTGGCCAAGTCCCTATTGCGGCAAGAGCACGTTGAAGTCCTTAGACAAGTCTTTAACCACCTAATTGAGCACAATGTCAGATTGAATCCTAAGAAGTGTGTATTTGGCGTAACTTCTGGAAAGCTTTTGGGATTCATCATATCCAAGAGGGGCATTGAAGTTGATCCTACAAAGGTAAAGGCTATATTGGAAATGACAGCCCCTACCAACATTAGGGAGCTAAGGAGCCTACAAGGCAAGATAGCATCCATCAAAATATTCATTGCACAATTGTCAGACAAATACCAACCCATGAATCGGTTGCTACGCAAGGAGGTCCCCTTTCATTGGGATGAAGAATACCATCAAGCCTTTGCAAAAATCAAAACTTATCTAGAAACGCCACCAGTATTGGCTCCACCAAGGCTAGACATACCATTTTTACTATATATATCGGCTACAAATTTTGCATTAGGCACCATGTTAGCCCAAAAGAATGCACAAGACAAAGAACAAGCCATATATTACATTAGCCACACCTTGGTGAGTTACGAGCTAGGATATGCGTATGTCAAAAAGTTGTGTTTAGTACTGGTCTTTGCAACTCGAAAGTTGTGACATTACATGTTGAGCCATATGACCTATGTCATACCAAAACAAAATCCTTTGTAGTACATGATGAGAAAGACATATCACAATACATGTACCACAAAGTGGATCATGCTATTGATAGAATTTGATCTAGAATTCATAAGCCAAAATTCCATCAAGGGACAAGTCATAGCAGATCAATTAGCAGAGGCACCTCTTCAGGATAACAAGCCTCTCACTATAGAATTGCCTGATGATGTGGTCTTTGGATTATCAGATCTACCAAAACTTGAAGAACCTAAGAAAGAAAGAGACATGTCATTTTTCTTCAATGGTTCAAAGTGTGAACAAGGGGGTAGAGCAGGGATTATCTTTATAACACCACAGGATGCTCCATTGCCCTTATCATTCAAACTAGACTTCCCTTGCATGAAAAAAAACATAGAGTATGAAGCCTTAATCTTGGGACTCCAAACAATAGTTGCAATGGGTATTAAAATATTGAATATATTTGGTGACTCCTTACTCATAGTAAACCAAGTCAAATGACTATTTCAATACAGGTTCCCACTCCTTAAGACTTATAAGGAGCTTGTTGACACCTACCTAGCCCTGATAGAATGGTACGACATCGAGGCAATCCCTCGTATGTCAAATAGATTCGTAGACACCATAGCCTCTTTGGGATCCTTAATCCCTCAGAATCCATCTATTGATTTTATGACCGTTCATGTGAAAGTGCTTTTGCACTTAGCAATACGCCATGAAGCTTTTGATAATCAAGAATCAGTCAACATGATCAACATCGAACCAAATCAAGAATTGGTCCTTCGCAGTAAGATATTTCTTGCAAAAAACACCTTGGGGGTCATTGATCTCCCAAGGGCCTATGGAGTGTGGCGCAACCATACACCATAGAGTTGTTCCTTAATCCATTTTCACCAGATCAGGAAAATAGGAAGAGCAAGTCATACTTTCCATAGAAGCCATGGCTTATCAGGATTGGCTTTCCCAACTGCGGGACTTCCTAAAACTTGGAATAGTACCCCAAGGTTTATCGCATACTGAAGGGTGAACATCCAAATAGAAAGAAACAAGATACATATTTCTTGGATAAATCCTCTATAGACAAGGATATGATGGACTGTTACTCCATTGTCTTAAGCCCTAGGAAGCATCCTGGTCAATTTTCCAAGCTCATGATATATGTGGCGGTCACTTTAGTGGCATGGCCATCATTAAGCACATATTGAGAATGGGTTACTATTGGCCCATAATGGAAAAGGACTACTACGAGTATGTCAAGAAATGCATTAAGTGCCAACATCATGCAAATCTAACACACTTACCATTGCAAGCCTTGCAACCCATACAGATAGCATGGCCATTCTCGCAGTGGGGACTAGACTTGATTGGGAAGATCTCACCCCCATCCTCAGGATGACACACATTCATCATAATGGCCATTGAATATTTAACTAAATGGGTTGAAGCGATCCCCTTAACATCAACAACTGGACCCAGAATTGCGGAGTTTATACTCCACAATATCATAAGTCATTTTGGGGTCCCTTCGAAGATAATATCGAATAATGTGCCATATTTCAAGAACAAAAATGTGTGTGCTTTGATGAACAAGTACCATATTCAGTACAGTTTTTCAACACCTTATTATCCACAAGCAAATGGGCAAGCAGAAGCCTCAAACAAAACAATAGTCTTCATCTTGAGGAAGATTGTGTAAGACAATCACAAGGATTGGCACATGCAGTTGCCTCTTGCACTATGGGCATACAGGACTAGTATACGGACGCCCATTGGGGCAACACCATTTTCACTAGTATATGGCACTGAGGCCATCATGCCACTAGAGTTATAAATTCCAACTCTATGCATAGCATTAAAAGACTTCATAGATGATGATGCCACGCGACAAGGCCGCCTTGATCAGTTGATGCTTCTTGATGAAAGTCGAGTTAATACTTTAGAACATATTTACATTTACCAATATCACCTTGCGTGAGCTTACAATAATAAATTCCACTTAAGGGAATTCAAGGTTGGGGATTTAGTGCTCAAAGAAAACCAATAGAATTCGAATCTGCCACCACACCTACGAGACAAGTTCGTAGTAAATTGGATAGGCCCATACATGATTTCACAAATAATGGGACCTGGAGCATATCGCCTTATATCATTAGATGGTTTTGAAGAGCCTAAACCTCTCAATATAATTCATCTAAAGGCATTTCACACATAAATTAAAATAAAAAAAAAACATTCAAATATGTCATAAAACACAAAAACATTCAAATATGTCAAAAATACAAACAAATCATAAAAACATAAAAATTCAAAATTCAATAAAAATTCTCCAAGGGCATCCAAGCCACTTGGTCAAATTCAAATCAAAATGCTCCAAGGGCATCCAAGCCACTTGGTCAAATTCAAAATCAAAATGCTCCAAGGGCATCCAAACCACTTGGTCAAATTCAAATCAAAATGCTCCAAGGGTATTCAAACCGCTTGGTCAAAATCAAATACAAAATGCTCCAAGGGTATCAAATCCACTTGGTCAAATTTAAATCAAAGAGCTCCAAGTTACTTCATACTGCTTAGCCAAAAATCAAAAAGCCCCAAAGGCACAATAAGCCCTTTGGTCAAATTAAGCAAAAATACAAAAACAACATAAAAATAAAAAAATACAAAAACAATTGCATCTCATAGCTTGCATCCACATAATTGCATTACATTTTCATATCCACTACATTCACATATGTCATGAGAGTCTTAAAAGTGATGCCACAGTTTGTCTCACAAAACTATTCAAATCCTTACCTCCATCAATGCAAGTGTGTAATTGTGTTTTTCAACACAACCATAAACTGTTGCTATACATAAAATACTAGGGTTTTTTGGTTAATTCAAACACACCTAGTGATCTTATCAACTTTTGTGAAAAACCATCTTGGCTAGTAGAATATAAGGTCTAGTGGTGACAAAGCCTAGCATATCTCAGAATCCCATCACTAATTTAAACATTAAATTCTAGTTGGTACATGGGAAGATGAAAGCTACAAAGTGGTCTAGGTTACCAAAAGCAAAAAGGAACATCCTTGCTTATCCCCCTGTGCAACCGGTTTAAAGGTGCTGAGAATTGGAAAAAGGACAAGTGCAAACCCTACCCAGAAATGAGTGATTATCATCACTATATATATCCCTTGCTTGCCTAAAACAAGCAAAATCCCAGAAGAAAACAAAATGCAAATCTCAAAAGCAAAAGTTCAAAATTTTCAAAAAGCCAAATTCAAATCTCAAAATCAAAATTTCAAACGCCCAAAGTCATAGTTCAAATATCAGAAAATTTCAAAAAAATAGTGAGTATCATCACTACAAGAATCCCTTGCTCAAAAGAAAAGGAAAAAATAAGTTAAAATAAACAGTGATTTTCATCACTAAGTACAAGCAAGTATCCCAAATGAAATGAAGAAAAAAAGGGAATAAAACTTGAATCCCTGGAATTCTCAGCATTGCACAAAACTGGAAGGAGAAATCCTTACGCATGACGATATGTCTATCACAACAAATCTTGGCATTTGTATAGATCAATATTTGAATGTGGATGAGCTAGGTTAGGTAACTAAAAAACCTCCTAGTGGTATAGTCCAACTAAGTCCAACATAAGGATGAGATAAAAACTTGAGAATCCCTGATCTTAGCAATGGGTTGAAATAATCCCGCCTAACATTGAAGGAAATGCATGGGTTATATCTAAAAATTATTCACTTGCACACATAGGGAGAATGAGTATCTAGGTCCATGATGAAAGCCTAATTTTCAAAAGCCTAAAATGATTAGTAAACAGTCATTGATAGGGTAACTAGAGTGTTTGGATCTCTTTAAAACCTCAAAATTCTTACATAGCAACAAATCCTATCATCATTCCACCATCAATTTCTTTATAAGATTCTATACATTAGGGGGTATCAACATAATAGGACATATACCGCATATGTATTAGAAATAGTATATAGACGACCACTGACTACTTTATATATTTTAATTTATAGAAACTTATCAAGAAAATACAACTCACACCATTACATTTCATACATGAATGCTTAATCAATTCTTATGATAAGAGTGATTATTTAAATTCATGATTATTTTTTTACTTTTTGTGGTATCACCCATTAATATTGTCAATGTCATATGCATTCCTTATGTTTTAAGTTATTAGAGCATACAAGTTCATTTATACCATCACATAACATGAGTTAGATGCATACAAATAAAGCAAAATTAAACATGAATTTAAAAAATAACATCGCATCCACAAACACAAATCATTAATCATCCATAAAGCACATCATAAAACATATAGGCAATATTCATTTGCATACAATCATAAATTCATCATTTACCAACTCAAAATACATCACATCATATCATCAAATCATATAAGCATCTACACATCCATCTAAGCATCTACAATATCATCCATCATCTAACATATGCATCAAGTCATCATAATACCATCATCACATCACATCATAAAATAAAATAACAATAAAAACATGAGCATCAAAATGATACACATAATGAGTCATAAATGCAAAGATATCATAAAAGTATGTGTGTCAAGTCCATGGATATACAAAAATACCCATGGAATACAGTCATATAGGTTAGTAAACCTCAAAAATAAATCAAAACCAAGTGAACCATCAGTCAAATACTAGTCATGCACCCCCGCAGCACCACCTCTTATGGATGGGTCTCTGGGAGAATGGTGCAACCTAGACCCTACTGGTCTCTCAACACAAGTCCAGGCCCCAAGACTAGGTCAGATGAAATACTACCCTTTCATAGATCTCCTACTAACCTATGACCCACATGTGGCTCCTCTTGCCCTAGGGATGGCACCTAGCCTAATGATCTACCTCAAGAGAGCGACAATATGAGCTACATCCTCAGAAATTTGTACATTACTCTTATCCAAAAAAACTACAAGAGACTGATCTCAACCTTGAGATCTGCCCTCAAAATACCCTCAGGAGTAGGAGAAGTAACAACAACCTACATCCTAGTAGCTCCTCCTAGAGTAGCCTACAAATCTTGTACCTCATCTGATAATTGTGCTATAGTGGTATCCCACTGAGCTATTATAGCATCATGTTGCTGAACCTATATCATGGCCAACTAAATATCGACCTCCACATCATGTAGTTGTGCTAAGAGGTAAATCTCTATCCTCAAGATCCATATCCTCC
This sequence comes from Wollemia nobilis, assembly GCA_028583015.1. Classification (NCBI taxonomy): domain Eukaryota; kingdom Viridiplantae; phylum Streptophyta; class Pinopsida; order Araucariales; family Araucariaceae; genus Wollemia; species Wollemia nobilis. The sequence goes on along the minus strand of JAQPPZ010002969.1, from coordinate 1,762,842 downwards.
TTCACCTCCTTAGGAGCCTCATGCTCCTTCGTGACCACCTACTCTGCCTGCTGGACCCACGCCATAGTCTTAGCGTGAACCCTGCACCCTAAAGGATCTATTTCATCTCTACCATCATCCTCCCAACCTTAAATACCCTCATTGTGCCACATAAAGTCATCCCACCATCATACAAATGCATCTATGACTCTGCTAACTAAACCAGGATAAACAACTGGGTCATTATCCTCATCAACTAGCTCTATGACCTTTTGGGGAGGGAGGTATCTCTCTGCTCTGATGCGTCTATACAAAAATAGTAGTAATGGCACATCCTATTGCAAACCATACTGATGAAGAACCCAAGAGTAGAAGAAGTACTCCTGGATGTTGATATTGTGATCGAAGAGCCATCGCTTGCACCTCATCCTAGTAGTAAAGCTATCAGGATCATCCCAAGCGAGACACTCATGGTAAGGGTGCCATATAACATCTCTGGCTAGGATTCCAATAAAAGTATCAGTATAGGGAGACAAATTCCCTATGAAGGTGTAGCTCTTGCACTCCTCGCTCCCTCTAGCCGATATAGAACCATAGCAGCGCATCTGCTCATCCACAACTATGATCTTAAAAGGAAGCTCCTTAGGGTGATCTACCCTAATGTGCTCCCATCCCTAGATATACAAAAGCCAACTATAGGCGATGCTGATGTGACCTCTCCATCGGATATGGTATAGCTCATTATTACATTGAGACAATAGGGACCTTCCCCACACATAGATGATGGGTGCCTCACTTTCCATTAGTTCCTAAACCATCAAAAGGAGGTTCCAAGGGAACATCAAACCTGAGTAATCTAGAATAAGAACGTTGTTGATAACCATGAACAATAGCACATGTCACACTATGAAAACCTGCTCTCGGTACTAACGGATTATGTATACTCCTCAAAAAAAAAATTCCTTGAGAGCATCCTTAGAATGCCTCTCAAACACCCAAGTGAATATGGCCACCTGAGCATTAGTGGCCAAAGAAACAATCACCACTCCATCAAAAGGGATCTGGAATATCATGTACACATCCTCTGGCATAATGATCATCTCGTCGGTTGGGAGGTGGAAGGTATTATTCTGAGGGTCCCAGCGATGGGCTAAAGCTATAAGGTAAGCCTGGTCTGACATAATGTGAGGTAGTCTAGTAACATACTGGAACCCACGAGCCTTAAGCCACCTCCAATCAGTGTCATCCAAAAGAGGAAAGAGGTCATTCATGAGCCTCAGGTCACAATACCAAGCGGTAAGGATCTAAGAAAAATAAAATAAATATGAAAAATCACTACAGTGCATCTAAGGTGAAACATGAAAATTTTGGAACTCTCCTAAGTATGAGCAAATGGGGGGGGTGAATAAATGCACCTAGGCATACAACGCATGTTAAAAAGTAATTCAAAATTCCTAAAAAAACATTAAAATCTACCTCAAAGAAAATTCAAAAAGAACAAAAATAATGAGTAAAGTTGGCTACGGGTCAGTCATTATCACCTATAGCAGCCAAAATTTGGCCACTGGAGATAGCAGCAGCCAAAACCCAATAGTAGAATTGTTGACCGTTAGGGTTTGAACCTAGCCGCTCTGAGCGACAATAGCTAAATTACTCTGAGCAATAGTGACCACAGGGTAACATGAAAAACTTGTGAATGCTAGGCCTTACAAAAAATAAAAAATTACAAGAAATAAAAAAATGGGGACCAACCCACCATTTAAAAACCTATGCTAAGCCTAACTACGGATTTCATTCGTTACCAACAAGTTTATTGGGGTTCATTTACCGTTTACTTAGTGAGGTTCAATTTTACCTAGAAAAGGAAAAGAGACTAGGGTTTGAAAGAATAACTGAGAAGCTTTGGCTCCTCCAACTGTTGATGCCTCACCCTATGCAACCATGTCCTCGATGTAGGTGTCTTCAAAAATCGTAAACCGTCACTGTCTCACCAGAGCTCTAAAAAGTGAATTGTCAACAAGTGAAAATGATAGGTCAAACCCTAAAAGTGCATTTTATTGTTGGCAATTTTGGGTACCTTGGGTACATTGCATTTGCTCAAGTGTAGATGTTGTCATTGATGTCAAGAAGCGTTTGAAGGAATTTGATTTGATGTCAAAAGGATCCAAGTTCAAGGAAGGGTTTTTGTGAAAACCAAGGCAGAAAAAATAAAAGGTTTTATTTAAAACCATGGGCAACAGATTTGAAATGGGTTTTTCTTAAAACCCAAGTTGGCTTTTCGTTTTGTTGAAAAAGGTGCCCCGGTGATGAAGATATTTAATTTTAAATATTTAGTTTAAATTTTATTTATTTAAAATTTAAATTTAAATTTTAAATTAAATTGAAAGTGCCGACGTGTTAATCAATGCATCATAGTGCATATAAAATGTGGCAATGGATTTCATTAAAACAAAGCGAAGGATTTGATATCAATTTTTGTGCATTTCGTTTTTGACATCGTCTGCGCCAGCGAAGGAGGAAGATAGGTGATTGCATGGTCAAAAGTGTGAGAACCCATTGATGAAGCTACACGGAGATCAAAAACATGCATAAAAGGGTTGCACTTCATTTGACACACGACAGAAACAAAAATAGCACACAGATTTCCAAGGTTTGGATTTCGAGGTCTTAGCACCGGTGTGAGAAGGAAGTCGAAGCACGTGCTTCATTAGGCTTAATGGGTGATTAGCCCATGTGACGCTCGTTCTCTGGTTGAAAGTGAAGGACCAGCGAAGCATTGCGGGGATGAACAGTTGTTTGTAATGCGTGAGGTAGCAGGTGCTAAGGTTTAGGGTTGTGGCAGATCATTGAATCGAATCACAACACGAGGGAGGAATGACCGAGTTTGAAACTTGACACACGTAGAACCCTTGTTTACCAGTTTTGATATTCGTAGTTATCGACATCAGTTAAGGGAATCAGTGCACCACGTATCAAATATTAACCCGCTGTTCGAAGAAGATAAGGGAGACAAACTGTGTATCCCTTCCCATCCGATAGGTTGGTCGTAGTGGCGTTAGAGTCTTCTGCAAGGTTGAGAACCTTAAAGTCTAAGGTTCGAATTCCTTGGAGATTCATGGGGTGTCGTGGGCGCCAAAGTTTTTTGCTACACAAGGTAAGTTAAAAATTATCATTTTACCTTGGGTATATACAAGGGAGTTATAAGGTGTGAGGGTTGTTTTGATTATTAATATTTTGAATATCTTTTGAAAGGATATTTGTATAAGGGTAGTTTTCGTTTTGAAAATTATTTGGAGTTATAAGGTGTAGAAAAGGAATATTATTTTGTAATATGCTGAATGTTAGAAGAAGACATAGAACCTTGATTATATTTGGACCAAGGAATATTCTTGAGGAAATATTAAAGAAATATGTTGTCTACTAACCTTCTTGAGTTTGGCAAAAAGGTGGTTATGGTTATGACAAATTTGTGAGATCTTCTTCATCTTCAATAAGGTATGGGCACATTCTTCTTATGAGTATGATTGGTGTATGTTTTCCTGAAATAAGATTGGAGTGAAAAGGTATTCAACTAGGTTTCCTTTGGTTGGGTGTAAATCCTATTTTCTGGTTTGTTGAAGACTACTTATGCATTGTTATCCTTGATGAGAGTTTTGGTGAATGCATAATTCTGGTTTGAGGTAGTGGAAGCATTGTGCACTAGGGTTTATGTTTGTGAGTCTTGCTACTTGCTTGAGATGGTGAAACCCTTGGTTGGCTGTTTTGAGGTTGATGGTTGAGTTGCTTCCATAGAGGTTGTTTGATCAAGTTATTGCTTTTACTTGATTCATGATATTGGGCTTACTCCATTGAGTTGATTTGAACAAGTTATTCTTTGCATTTGGTGATATTGTGTGGGTGGCTGTTTTGTTCAAATATCTTTGGAGGGAAAAGGATTTCTACTTGTTTCCTTTTCTTGTGATGATTGGTTGAATGCTTCAAGGTTAATGTTGAGTTGAATGATGTTGGTTAAACCTTGTCTTTGAGCATTGTTGTTGAAGCCCTAATTGGTTGAGAAAAGATATTGGTTGTTGGAAAGAACATGAGTATCATTGTTATATGAGATATTGCTTGGTTGGCAATTGTTGGGTTGTGTTTCATGTTCTTGAGAAAAGCATATTACATCTATCTTATTCTTATGAGATTTGAGATTGAGTTGAGATTGAGATTGGGAGTTAAGTATAGAACATATTGAGTCTCTAACAATTCTCTTTATGCTTCTATGAGGTTGATGAATCACATTGGGTCTCTAACCATTCTCTTTGTGGGTTCATGCCAAGCAAGTTTTTCTTGATGAACTTGTGAGCAGGTTTTGGACAGGTTCCATTGGGGACTTGTGAGCAGGTTTTGGACAGGTTCCTTTGGGGACTTGTGAGCAGATTTGGATAGGTCCTAGCAGAGGACTTGTGAAGCTGAGTTTGATAGTTCTATCAGAGAACTTGAGGACAGAGGTGCATTGGTTCTATGAGAAGAACCCGAGGACATTTGTGCTAGACCGAAGGACTGTGTTTAGTGCAAATTCGAGGACCAGCTTTTGAGGTGATAGAGTTGAGGACAGAGGTCTCCAGCCAGAGCAGGGAAGACAGGTGTCTTCTATGGATAGAGTTCCATTTGCTAAGGGCAACGGAGGCAGAGGTCTTCTAGAGGATCACCAACCAGAGCAGAGGTAGGGGAAGGTATCTCCTTTGAGAAGAGGCTCATAAATTTAGATTGGGGGAAGGTATCTCCTTTGAGCCGAGGCTCATAAACATTGTAATTGGGAAGGTTTCCCAAAGAACTTTGAGATAAATTTTAGAGAAAAGTTTTGTGGATGAACCACGTTAAAATTGGTGTCACTTTGTGGATGATCTTGTGCATTGTTTTGATATTTCTTTGGATATATTGCTTTACTATTTTGAAGTATAAAGGAAAAGTAAAAAGAGGTCTTATACTGTTCACCCCCCCCTCTCAGTATAAGCTTGTGTTCTTCAATTGGTATCAGAGCCGGTGCCTTCGAAAATTTTAAACAACTTGAAGGAAGATCTTACAAGAACACAAATGGCAAGGAAAGGCAAAAGCAAAACCATTAGACACAAGAAGAAGAAATCTCACATGGTCATGAAAGAAAATGAAGATGATCTCAATGTTGCTGCTTTGGGAATGGAAATAGATTCAAGAGATGAATCAAACAATGGAGAACAAGCCAGATTAATAAAGTTTTGCACCAGATGTGGGAAGACCGGTCACTTTGCAGCTGATTGCTCACAAGGAAGAGAATGTTTTGTTTGTGGTCAACTCTATCACAATGATCATCATTGCCATGGGTTTAGTAGCAGTGAAGATGAAGATGATCCGTTCAAAATTGGTGAAGAAACAGATTCAGAACAAGAGTGTGATGAAGAAGGAAGTGATGCAGAAGCAAATTGGAAACATAAACTGATTTTAGACCTGAGTAAAAAGGTTGAGGATGCAGAAGATATAATCACCAGCTTGAAAGTACAAGCAGAAGATTACAAGAAAATTTTTGAAGATCTCGAAATGCAATCATCCAGGAAAACAGAGTATTGCAGCAAGCTAGAAAAATAAATTGACGGTTTAAGAATGCAGATAGAAGAAATGAGTAATAAAGTCGGTATATACAACAAACATGAAGAGGAATCTAACAAAGTTGTTAGCAATCTGAAGCTGAAAATAGAAGAGTTCAAAAAGAGTGAAGAAACTCTCAGGTCTCAGATCAATGAGAAAGAGACTGTTTGCTGCAAACAAAAAGAAGAGATTGTTTCATTGAAGAAACAACTAGAAGAGGCCAATACAACTCTTAAAATCAAATATGAGCACAACAATCAAGAAAAGAAGAGCGTCTACCTTGACAAAGCAAGTAAGTGTTCTAGTAGTGATAGTGAAAGTTCTTCAAGTGATTATAAAAATGAGATATTGTTCATATCAAAAAAGGAGGAAGAACCGAAATGTCTTAGATATGGAAATTGTGGGCACCTTGAGGATAATTGCAAAAATAATGATTTGGTTGCTAGTATGTATGAGGATGCTTCAGAAAATGATAAGGAAGATGCATGTATGGTTTTTGAAAAGGGTAGCACCTCTAGTGATAAGAAATCTGAAAAAGGCCTTGATAATTCAAAGTGCAATCAAATAGAGGAATGTCTTGAATGTGAACTTACTAATGCTCTTAGTGTTTTGAAAAAGGAAAGAAAGAAGAATGCTAGACTCAAGGATAAGTTAGATGAATGTTGCATGGAGAGAGATAAACTTATAGAAAGTCTTGACGTCTCTATGGCTAAGGCACAAGAACTCAAGAATGAGTTAGAATCTAAGGTGCTTGAGTATAGTGAATTAGATCAAAAAATGGCTTCTTTGAAAGAGGAAAATAAAGAGTACAAGGATAAGCTATACAGGTTTCAAGAAAGCTCCAAAAAGGTTAAATCTCTTATCAAAGGTCAAAGAAAGACAACAGATAAAACAGGTCTTGGTTTTGTTAAGCCTCACAAGAAACAAGTTGGAGAGTCTAGTAAGAGACTCCAAAAGAAAGAGAGTTCTGATGAGGAAAGTATTTCAGATCATGAGTCCTTGAATGATAGATGCACAGAAATAGAAAATAGAATTCAGAATGAGAAGAAGAAGAAGTTTTCAGGACCCAAGAGGTCAAATAAAGGAAAGTTTCAAGGCAGATGTTTTGCTTGTCACAGATTTGGTCACATGGTTGTACATTGCATGGCTCAAGTGAAGAAGGTAAATGACAGTTTCAGAAGTGGTAATTTCTTTCATGGGTATTGCTACTCTTGCAATCAGTTTGGGCATAAAGCAATTTTCTACAAGGCAAATATCAGGAACTGGGTTAGTCAGAACAGGCTTGGTCAAAATAGGTTTGGTCAAAACAGGTTTGGTCAGAACTGGTTTGGTCAGAACTTGTGGATTCAAAGAATAGGTATGCCTAAAAGAAATAACATTGTTACTTGTTATAAGTGCAACAATGAAGGTCACACAGTCAGACAGTGTAGAGCTAAAATTCTAGAATATAGGAATAGGAACAGTGGCATGATCAGGTCCAAGGATCAAGGCATTGAAAAGAACAGGGATAAGAAAAAGAACAAGAAAAATGATAGGAACAGGAATATGGACAAAGAGTTCAAGAGAAGGCCCGACAAGGAAGTTATAGACGCTGATGATGATCAGTGCCTAATGGGAGTTTTACTCCCACCCCAAAATTAATCACCTCAACAGGAGGTGGGGGAGGGACTAAGCTAAGAGGCTCATTCTTAGTCCCGAGCCCCAAAGGTGGCCCTTTGCCATTGATGACAAAGGGGGAGAGATATGAGTAAGGGGGAGAGCTTCAAGTGAAGAGGAAAGCTTCAAGTCAGGGGGAGCAAAACTTCAAAGGAATATTCTCAGTTGTGGGCCTTGTTAGTTTCAGTTTTGGCTCTTGAGAAGTGTTTTTAGTAAAGGTTTGCCATCAATGACAAAGGGGGAGATTGTTGGCAATTTTGGGTACCTTGGGTACATTGCCTTTGCTCAAGTGTTGATGTTGTCATTGATGTCAAGAAGCTTTTGAAGGAATTTGATTTGATGTCAAAAGGATCTAGTTCAAGGAAGGTTTTTGTGAAAACCAAGGCAGAAAAAATAAAAGGTTTTATTTAAAACCATGGACAATAGATTTGAAATGGGTTTTTCTTAAAACCCAAGTTGGCTCTTCGTTTCGTTGAAAAAGGTGCCCCGATGATGAAGATATTTAATTTTAAATATTTAGTTTAAATTTTATTTATTTAAAATTTAAATTAAAATTTTAAATTAAATTAAAAGTGCCGACGTGTTAAGTCAATGCATCATAGTGCATATAAAATGAGGAAATGGATTTCATTAAAGTTGAGAGAAGGATTTGATATCAATCTTCGTGCATTTCGATTTTGTCGACATCGCCTCGTGCCGACGAAGGAGGAAGATCGGGTGATTGTGAGGTCAAAAGTGTGAGAACCCATTGATGGAGCTACGCGTGAGATCAATGAGAACATGCATGAAAAGGTTGCACTTCGTTTGACACGCGAGAAACAAAAATAGCACATAGATTTCCAAGGTTCGGATTTCGAGGTCTTAGCATCGGTGTGAGAAGGAAGTCGAAGCACGTGCTTCATTAGGCTTAATGGGTGATTAGCCCATGTGACGCTCGTTCTATGGTTGAAAGTGAAGGACCAACGAAGCATTGCGGGGATGAACAGTTGTTTGTAATGCGTGAGGCAATAGGTGCTAAGGTTTAGGGCTATGGTAGATCATTGAATCGAATCACAACACGAGGGAGGAATGACCGAGTTTGAAACCTGACGCACGCAGAACCCTTGTTTACCAGTTTTGATATTCGTAGTTATCGACATCAGTTAAGGGAATCAGTGCACCACGTATCAAATATTAACCCGCTGTTCAAAGAAGATAAGGGAGACAAACTGTGTATCCCTTCCCATCCGATAGGTTGGTCGTAGTGGCGTTAGAGTCTTCTGCAAGGTTGAGAACCTTAAAGTCTAAGGTTCGAATTCCTTGGAGATTCATGGGGTGTCGTGGGTGCCAAAGTTTTTGCTGCACAAGGTAAGTTAAAAATTATTATTTTACCTTGGGTATATACAAGGGAGTTATAAGGTGTGAGGGTTGTTTTGATTATTAATATTTTGAATATCTTTTGAAAGGATATTTGTATAAGGGTAGTTTTTGTTTTGAAAATTATTGGGAGTTATAAGGTGTAGAAAAGGAATATTATTTTGTAATATGCTGAATGTTAGAAGAAGACATAGAACCTTGATTATATTTGGACCAAGGAATATTCTTGAGGAAATGTTAAAGAAATATGTTGTCTACTAACCTTCTTGAGTTTGGCAAAAATGTGGTTATGGTTATGACAAATTTGTGAGATCTTCTTCATCTTCAATAAGGTATGGGCACATTCTTCTTATGAGTATGATTGGTGTATGTTTTCCTGAAATAAGATTGGAGTGAAAAGGTATTCAACTAGGTTTCCTTTGGTTGGGTGTAAATCCTATTTTCTGGTTTGTTGAAGACTACTTATGCATTGTTATCCTTGATGAGAGTTTTGGTGAAATGCATAATTCTGGTTTGAGGTTGATGGTTGAGTTGCTTCCATAGAGGTTGTTTGATCAAGTTATTGCTTTTACTTGATTCATGATATTGGGCTTACTCCATTGAGTTGATTTGAACAAGTTATTCTTTGCATTTGGTGATATTGTGTGGGTGGCTGTTTTGTTCAAATATCTTTGGAGGGAAAAGGATTTCTACTTGTTTCCTTTTCTTGTGATGATTGGTTGAATGCTTCAAGGTTATGTTGAGTTGAATGATGTTGGTTAAACCTTGTCTTTGAGCATTGTTGTTGAAGCCCTAATTGGTTGAGAAAAGATATTGGTTGTTGGAAAGAACATGAGTATCATTGTTATATGAGATATTGCTTGGTTGGCAATTGTTGGGTTGTGTTTCATGTTCTTGAGAAAAGCATATTACATCTATCTTATTCTTATGAGATTTGAGATTGAGTTGAGATTGAGATTGGGAGTTAAGTATAGAACATATTGAGTCTCTAACAATTCTCTTTATGCTTCTATGAGGTTGATGAATCACATTGGGTCTCTAACCATTCTCTTTGTGGGTTCATGCCAAGCAAGTTTTTCTTGATGAACTTGTGAGCGAGTGTTTTGGACAGAGTTCCATTGGGGACTTGTGAGCAGGTTTTGGACAGGTTCCTTTGGGGACTTGTGAGCAGATTTGGACAGGTCCTAGCAGAGGACTTGTGAAGTTGAGTTTGATAGTTCTATCAGAGAACTTGAGGACAGAGGTGCATTTTCTCTATGAGAAGAACCTGAGGATAGATTTGTGCTAGATCGAAGGACTATGTTTAGTGCAGATTCGAGGACCAGCTTTTGAGGTGATAGAGTTGAGGACAGAGGTCTCCATCCAGAGCAGGGAAGACAGGTGTCTTCTGTGGATAGAGTTCCATTTGCTAAGGGCAACGGAGGTAGAGGTCTTCTAGAGGATCACCAACCAGAGCAGAGGTAGGGGAAGGTATCTCCTTTGAGCAGAGGCTCATAAATTGAGATTGGGGGAAGGTATCTCCTTTGAGCCGAGGCTCATAAACATTGTAATTGGGAAGGTTTCCCAAAGAAATTTGAGATAAATTTTAGAGAAAAGTTTTGTGGATGAACCACGTTAAAATTGGTGTCACTTTGTGGATGATCTTGTGCATTGCTTTGATATTGCTTTGGATATATTGCTTTACTGTTTTGAAGTATAAAGGAAAAGTAAAAAGAGGTCTTATATTGTTCACCCCCCCTCTCAGTATAAGCTTGTGTTCTTCATTTATATATTTTCAAAATATGCCTTAGCCACTGCTAACATCAGTAGCCCAAACTTCATGGCTACTCAAGGCTACATCGGCCATAGACAAAAAATTAAAGGTCATTGGACTTGACAACGACCTGCTCCACAGATCAAAATAGGAAAATTCCTTCCATGGGGATAACATAAAACATTAAATAAAGACATTTTGATGAATTAAAGTCATCATAATGACAAAAGTAACATAAAAAATCACATATAAGCATAATCTCAAGTAGGCCTCGTATCCAGTTACTTGCTCTATCCACTCGGTGATTGCAACAATTCACACTCCATGCATTTCAATGGGATGAGTAGGCTACCATAAGGCTGCTTGGGACAAAAAAAATTCATTTTGGAATTACGATGTGCCACCCTTAAATTCCAAAGAATACCAAGATGGTCGAACTGCTCCATGGGTGTGAAAGGATCATCCTAATTCCCTTATGATACCAAAAACATTAAGCAAAAGTGATATAAAATGAACATAAACAGAATCACTCATCCTAACTCCCTAAGAAGGCTATTGATAGCTGGACCACTCCTCGGCATAAGGATGGATGATTATCATAAACTATTGGAACCACACTTGGACGTGTGATTTCCTATTAAAAACAACAAATGCTAGAAAGAAACCAGATTAGTCATATTGGTCAAGTGACTTGTTGCTTCATTCATTGTCATTTCTTCACCAATCCATTGTGTGAAGAGGTAGTTCAAAAATTCAACAAAATCAAAATCAAATCAACAAAATATCACTCGATCGTAACAAAATCATGTTCGTGCTACGAATCATTGCATACAACAATCACAAATTTTCCTTGTTTGTTGGGAACATAAGTAGACATGACATATTCAATTGTAGCTCTCCTACTAGTCGAAACTATTGTAGCAGTTGAAGCTACCCAATTGAGTTTGAGGAATGAGTGCAATTTAACATGCCCAAGCCAGTGAGCTAAGCCCTCCAAACATTGAGGCAATGATTCAAAGGATGCGCATAATATTGCATGATTGGGCCATCTGGTGTTGATCAGACCATTGATAATCATACACCCTAAAAATAGATCGGTCTACATTTTTGCTAAGCATTGTGTCTTCCACACAATGCATCACAAAAAGGAGCATCAATAGACACCGAAAACATGTCATGTTTAGGGGAGCTACTCAAATAGACACATTGATAAGATCATATGACATAATATTGGACTTTCCAAGCATCAACAATGGTTCTCACCACTCATTTGGGGAATTTTCAAGCCATCCAAGCCTAGTTTCTCAAGCCAACAATGGCCAGATCTTAGCCACTGTAGATGACAGTGGCTAAACCCTAAAAGCAGTTTTGTCGACAAATAAGCATAATCATGGGTGAAAGTGGCAGTCTGCATGCAATAACGATGAGTGGGATTAACTTTACATTCCCTTTCATGGACAGTTCACATAGGAGGCTTGAGTTTGCATTTAGACTCTATTTAACTAGCCTCAAAACATAGACAAAGACAAAATCTTCTCATGCCAACAACCAGTTTGCATAGGAGACTCAAGTGGGTAGTAAGATTTCAATTATCTAGCCTTCAAACATAGACAAAAGACAAAATTTTCTCATGTTAACATTCACTACGCATGAGTAATTAATTCCTATGGCTTGGGCATAAACCTAGGGTTTCACACACTTTAAAAGGTGCAAGCCTGAGAGCACCAAAGAGGGGTTAGAGAGTTTTTGGACATAAGAGGACAATTTATCCAAATTTATCAGAACAGGTCATTGAGGAGAGCTTTCAAGACTTAGAGAGCTCCTCTTGGAGATAACATTACGGTGGATCCCTAATAAATTGGAGAGCAAAGCAACCATCCTTTCAACATCCGATACAACCTTTGATCCATAGCTTTGGGGCAAAGAGAATGAAATACACCTTAGTGGTCGTTTTCTCAGAGAGTGGCCCATGAGCCTAGCCTAAGTTTTTATACATTAGTTTCATTATTACGTTTAGCATAGTAATAGCATAATGTCATTTTATTCATGTGTAGCATTAGTTCCATTTTCACTTACTTTAATTTGAGTATATTAATTACTAACAACCTCATTGAGGGAGGCTTTCCCGAAAATCTAAGTGTGTGTTGTTTCATTGCTCACATGGCCATAGGTTCATCAGACGAAATCTATAATATATGAGAGCAAAAGGGATTCCTCCAGGAAACAAGCTTGGGGATAGAGGCATCTGTAAGCCCTCATACATTTCCATGTTCAAAACTGGGAAGCTTTTTGAAAGCACACCACATCTTCATGGAAGGGGCACTCTTTACCTATTTTTAACCTTATTGTATCAAAATGGGTATCCCTAAGAGGGACAAAAATGTAACCGGGTTTCAATCCAAATAAAATATAGCTATATTTGTTATTTTTTTGTTATATGCTTTTCATTGTCTTCTATTTCATTTTGGGTTTTTAATACATTGCAAATAGCGTAAAAAAGAGTGGTGTGTGCATCCCTAGGTCGCTACGCAACTATATGAATGCATCTACATGGACCATTGGATGGGTGTACTACCAGTATGGAATTTATCCCTATAACAACAAATACCCCATCACTCATCATATCCCCCTCCTTACCTTTTTTTTGGTATTCTTCATCTGTCAACAGGAGGATGTATCGTCTTCTTGACCTAATCTCACTCTCTTCTAAAGGCACTTGTTCCTGCAACCACAGATAGATCAGCAACATCTCATTCTAGCAAATAAAGTATGGATATTGATATCTAAATTTTTGAGGGATGTTACAATTCCTCAATAGCATCAACAAGTATCATCTTCACAAATATTTGTGGATATGTTCACCACTTCTTCTTCTTAGGCTTCCACTTTTGATGCCTATACTCCATCATTTCCACCACCTACGTCCCCCTCTTTAGATATGTACAGTATGCCATCTTCCACTCCACTTCCACATTTTTCCTTCCTCCACCTCATCCATTTTAGGCTCCCCCTTACATTCCTCTTTATTCTTATAATACACTTTATCCATATTATCTTTCTAATCCCCCATGTTATTCAATCCAACCTGATTTTTCTATTCACCACTCATCTGATCTGGCATAGTTACCATATTTTGGCACATCATCTCGTCGTCTGTTGGTCCAAAATCTGCCACAGGAAAGGATTTTACAAGTGCGCCCTAGACCCGGCCAACATTGAAAGGCTGGAAGCAAGAAATGGCTCCCAGACCAATCTCCAGAGTGGGCTGGTTCCCTCTACTATTCTAAAATTGGTTTAAGATAAGGGTTACTGGAAAGAGATTGAAAAGTTGCAGAAAGAAATGGGAAATATGGCCACAGGCCGAAGTGATGGGATCAGAAAAACAACAGCAGAAAACTACAAACGTAACAACAGCAAGTAACATAAGGAATTAGCTTAATCCTCGCACAATCACATGCAGCAAATCCCTCCAAACCCACATTCCAAAAATCGTACCCTGACCGCAATATTTAAATCCAAAAGCAGAATTTAAATGTAACAGCAATGCAGGAGTATGAATGCTATTAGAAATGCAGAAAAATAGAAAAGAAATTCATCCATGCAACGCTTGAAAAATTAGAAGTTGATCCTTTTATTCCCGCAAATACAATTCCAGTCTCTAGCAGCAAGTTTTTCCAACCCCTGTAAATGAGAATTACATTGGTTTTTATAGAGGTCCGTCCTCTTTGCAGCATTAAAAATGTGCCACCACCCCTCTCGTGATCTACAATTGTGCATTGGAAATTACATACACGATCCCCTTAGTTGCAGCAAAAATTAAATACAATTAGACGCTAGCGGTCTTCTTCATTAAATTCATTTTTGAAAATATGCATGAAACCGTTACGACAATCCACGAACAGCAGCCTCGAATGCATTAAATCTTCAATCTTGGTGGCCTGGGCGTGTCTTTTACTTTGAATGCCTTGGAAATCCGCAAATCATTAAATTCGGGTCAGCATTAAATCATCGAAAATCAAAAAATCTCCTCGGCCGTTCACACTGTGCTTTGGCGAAAAACAGTTGGAGGTCGCGAAAATGCGACGGGTCACGAAATCATGACATGTTTTAACTCCGTACACTTTGACCACCTTTGACCCGCGAAAATGGCACCTGTAGCGATATCGCTATGTCTTTTGGTCGTTGGCTCCTTTCTTCGCTTTGCTCCACGAAAATGGAACATGTAGCGATATCGCTACATGTTTTGGGCACTTTGTACGGCTTCATGGATGGGTCACGAAAATGGAACACTTCTTGCCCTTTGCATGTCTTCTATTCTTTCCTTATCAAGAATTCGCTATGCACTTGAGTCATTCAAGCATTTCAATCAACGCGTCATGAAATCGCTGTCATCTCCTTGTCTTTTGTTTGATTCTCTTCGCACTCCGCCTTGTCGCCCAAAACTTGCAGCGAATCGCTACATTTTCTATGCCTTTTGCGAAAATAGTCAGTGCATCGCTACCATTCTTGCATCTTGGACTCTTTGTAAATAAACACCCCGAGCTTTAGAATATGCAACCTTAGAAATAAAATAGCTTACAACTTGGAATATGCGGCCTTAGACACCTCCCTTAACAATGCTCGACGAAAATGTGCAGCGCATCGCTGCACTTTTGAACACTTAGACCCTTGAAGCCAAACGCCGCGCGATTTCGGAACGTCAGCGAATCGCTGCACTTTTTAGACTTAAGGCTTTTGGAGCCACTACTTCGAAAAATAAGACGTCAGCGCGTCGCTGCAAGTTTAGCACCTTAGTCTTCGAAGCCGCCAGCATCACGATTTTGGAACATGTTAGCGACGCGCTGCAACTTTTGCTTTAAGTCTTTGGCTGAGATTTTCATCGCGATTTCGTGACAATTTGTCGTTGTTCCTCCTTTGCCTTCCGAAAGTCACGAAAATGGAACACGTCGCGATATCGCGACGGTTCTCTTTGGCTGCATGCGTTGACCGCGTTGACCGCGATTTTGCGACATGTCAGCGAATCGCTGCAGTTTTTAGACTTAGTCATTTTTTGCTTCCTTTTTGCTCAAAACCGCATCAAAGCCTAAAGTATAGAAGTTAGATCTGCAACAATATAAACATTAATATTTCAATCAAAATCAATGTGGCAAAAATGCCAACATTCTTGGCGGCTCGCGGGGTATACAGCTCGCTGTATGCAAGAATCCAGGCCTTAGTCCATTGGGCACAGAGTCATATTAGAACAGGAAGCTGGCTGCTGTGAACCATCTCAGGGGACTGCTGCAAAAAAATTGCTGCTGCAAATCTGAAACCGAAAGTACTTGCATATAATGGGTTATGAAACAAATGGAGTGGTAGGATGGAGTGAGACCCTACGATTGCGCAGGCGGTGACTGCAATGGAGTGATGTGGAAGTAAGTGAACGAATTTATGGAATGGTAATGGAACTAGGAAAGCTATGAAATGAAATGAACTAGACTATGAAATAAATGCATAAAAAGACTGAACTTAGAGGAAAGGGATAAGAAGGGACGGGGAAAAACAGAAAAAGGGAAAAGAAACAACAGTCGTGGCTTATTTTTGTTTGAATGCAGAAGAAAAAAAGAAGAAGGAAGAAGATGAAGAAAGGAAAGAGAGGAAACGGGGAAGGGAAAAGAAGAATTTTTTGAAAGCCATCCACTGCTGGGAAAGGAGGAGACAAAAGGAAAAAACAAGCACCTACAGCTCGCAGACAACAAAAGAGCTGAGATGAACAGTAATAACCATACCTCTTTTTTTTTTTTTCTCTTTTCTATTTTTTTTTTTTTTTCAAAATACTATATACAATAGTTCACGACATGATTGGCATGTCGCCACCAGAAACCTAGTCTCAGGAGTTATCCGGTAAATCTGCAATGTCCCGACCAGATCCAATCATACTTGAGTCGGTTCTTGAAATTGGGTTGGCTCCTTCCTGAAGTTCTCCATGGTGCGAATAGGATGCAATGCGGCAGATTATCCTTCTTACTAGTACCCACATGGAGGACTTCTTCAGGTACTGGATGTAGTGGCTGGAACCAACACCACCACTTTGTAGACTTTACTGGCTATGGGCTGAGTACAGGCTCCTCTAACTCCTTGATGTGATCACAGGGCTCTTCAAGTGAGAAATCTGATTCGGGATCTCCTCAGGCTCTGGAATTTGAACTTGTTCTTCTACTTGGCCCATCTCTTGATGAAAACTACAAGCAACCATATTGTTCATTGTTGGAAAAGTTCTTGCATGTTCCAATCCTTGACTTTGGACGAGATCTGTCCCTTGAACTCCACATGACTGCATCTCAGGTTTCTGCTCAGTATAAGGGATCTGGCATGAAAAGTACTGTGCAGGGTAGACAGGAGCAGCAACCACCGGAGAAGGTAATGGAGTTTCTCCCCATGGTAACTTTCTCGATAAGAGCAAAAGTTGTTCCGCTCGCACTGCTTCCTCAAAGATTTGTGGGAACCGTTGTTCACCTGATCGCAGACAAAAAGAGACCTATGTCGGAATTAAAAGCTCGAACATAAAAGAGGTGGGCTTGGGTGGGTGATGGACGGATCTTCTCTGGAATTCTCTTCCAACTTATCAAGAATCGGACATTGAAGTCCGTGATGCTTTCTTGAGGTGCTCTCTTGATGTACATGAAAAATTGGTAGAGATCCAAAGAACTGTAGAAAGGATCTTCGTCAAATCTTTTGATCAGTGCCCCCGCTAGATCGTCCCATGAGTCGATGCTTTGACGTTTGAGCAATCTGTACCACTGCAATGCTCTTCCTTCCAAAGACTAAACCAGAAGTCGGATCATGACATCTTCGTGTTCTATGACATGGATCATGGACAGAGTAGCAATGTCTTCAACATGTGCCAGAGCCATGCCTTCGGTACCATCATATTTTTCCAGGTTCTTCAGGGCACCTTCGGGAATTTCATGTCGAACTTGGAGATTCAGAGGGCCAGGATCATCCCATCTAGGAAAAACCCTCGCCTTTGTGGCAGTGGTCTGCGGAATCACGGCCATCGCCATTAAGTCATAGTCGCCAGATGAACATTCTTTGAATTTTAAAAAAGGTAGGCGTCCACGATCAAAAAATTTAGATCTTCAACTCAAAAAAGTCGCCAGATGAACTTACAAATCTCCGCTGTGAGGCCAAGACAGCTCATCAAATCTTGAGACCTCCGGGTGTTAAAACAAATGTGGATTTTTGTGAGACAGAAGAAGTCTATCCCACCGGGCGTGCCAAAAACTGTTGGCACCGGTGGGTTTATCACTTTGGAAAATTATGCTTATCCCACCGATTATGAATTCTTGGAGACAGAAACAGTCTGTCCCACCGGGCGTGCCAAAACTGTTGGTCCAAAATCTGCCACAGGAAAGGATTTTACAAGTGCGCCCTAGACCCGGCCAACATTGAAAGGCTGGAAGCAAGAAATGGCTCCCAGACCAATCTCCATAGTGGGCTGGTTCCCTCTACTATTCTAAAATTGGTTTAAGATAAGGGTTTCTGGAAAGAGATTGAAAAAGTTGCAGAAAGAAATGGGAAATATGGCCACAGGCCGAAGTGATGGGATCAAAAAAACAACAGTAGGAAACTACAAACGTAACAACAGCAAGTAACATAAGGAATTAGCTTAATCCTCGCACAATCACATGCAACAAATCCCTCCAAACCCACATTCCAAAAATCGTACCCTGACCGCAATATTTAAATCCAAAAACAGAATTTAAATGTAACAGCAATGCAGGAGTATGAATGCTATTAGAAATGCAGAAAAATAGAAAAGAAATTCATCCATGCAACGCTTGAAAAATTAGAAGTTGATCCTTTTATTCCCGCAAATACAATTCCAGTCTCTAGCAGCAAGTTTTTCCAACCCCTGTAAATGAGAATTACATTGGTTTTTATAGAGGTCCGTCCTCTTTGCAGCATTAAAAATGCGCCACCACCCCTCTCGTGATCTACAATTGTGCATTGGAAATTACATACACGATCCCCTTAGTTGCAGCAAAAATTAAATACAATTAGACGCTAGCGGTCTTCTTCATTAAATTCATTTTTTAAAATATGCATGAAACCGTTACGACAATCCACGAACAGCAGCCTCGAATGCATTAAATCTTCAATCTTGGTGGCCTGGGCGCATCTTTTACTTTGAATGCCTTGGAAATCCGCAAATCATTAAATTCGGGTCAGCATTAAATCATCGGAAATAAAAAAAAATCTCCTCGGCCGTTCACACTGTGCTTTGGCGGAAAACAGTTGGAGGTCACGAAAATGCGACGGGTCGCGAAATCGTGACATGTTTTAACTCCGTACACTTTGACCACCTTTGACCCGCGAAAATGGCACCTGTAGCGATATCGCTATGTATTTTGGTCGTTGGCTCCTTTCTTCGCTTTGCTCCACGAAAATGGAACATGTAGCGATATCGCTACATGTTTTGGGCACTTTGTACGGCTTCATGGACGGGTCACGAAAATGGAACACTTCTTGCCCTTTGCATGTCTTCTATTCTTTCCTTATCAAGAATTCGCTATGCACTTGAGTCATTCAAGCATTTC
Source organism: Wollemia nobilis (assembly GCA_028583015.1). Taxonomy (NCBI): domain Eukaryota; kingdom Viridiplantae; phylum Streptophyta; class Pinopsida; order Araucariales; family Araucariaceae; genus Wollemia; species Wollemia nobilis. The sequence goes on along the minus strand of JAQPPZ010002969.1, from coordinate 1,743,915 downwards.
AATCAACGCGTCATGAAATCGTTGTCATCTCCTTGTCTTTTGTTTGATTCTCTTCGCACTCCGCCTTGTCGCCCAGAACTTGCAGCCGAATCGCTACATTTTCTATGCCTTTTGCGAAAGCAGTCGAGACATCGCTACCATTCTTGCATCTTGGACTCTTTGTAAATAAACACCCCGAGCTAGAATATGCAACCTTAGAAATAAAATAGCTTACAACTTGGAATATGCGGCCTTAGACACCTCCCTTAACAATGCTCGGCAAAAATGTGCAGCGCATCGCTGCACTTTTGAACACTTAGACCCTTGAAGCCAAACGCCGCACGATTTCGGAACGTCAGCGAATCGCTGCACTTTTTAGACTTAAGGCTTTTGGAGCCACTACTCCGCGAAAATGAGACGTTAGCGCGTCGCTGCAATTTTACCACTTGAGCCTTTGAAGCCCCCGACGTCGCGATTTTGGAACATGTCAGCGATGCGCTGCAAGTTTTGCTTTGTGTCTTCGGCTGGACGTTTTGTCGCGATTTCATGACATTTTGTCGCTGCTCCTCTTTTGCCCGCTGAAAGTCACGAAAATGAAACACGTCGCGATATCGCGACGGTTCCGCCCAACCTGCCTGCGTTGACCACGTTGACCGCGATTTTGTGACATGTCAGCGAATCGCTACAGTTTTTTAACTTAGTCATTTTTTCGCTCCTTTTTTGCTCAAAACCGCATCAAAGCTGAAAATAGAGGTTAGATCTGCAACAATATAAGCATTAATATTTCAATCAAGATCAATGTGGCAAAAATGCCAACACGTCCATATTTTTCCTCTACTCAAACACCACTTCCACCACCACATTCTACTATGCATACATTCTTCACAATACCTCCTTCTTGATCTTCCACACTAACTACACAACCATCACAACAGATTCTTGTGCACCAGATACAGGCTCCTCAACGCCAATTTTTCTAATCACAGTAGCTGTTTGCCCCGTTGCAAATCCTCACATCCAATCCTATGTTTCACACTTCCTAACAATAAAAATTGCAAGAATAGATTCAATACACTCCTCTTTCACAATGGGAAGATCAAAAACTATAATATCCTCCTCATTCTAATTCTACCACCACATCATCACAATTCATCTCAGTTCCATCAACTGAACTCCAACTTCTACAAGAACAATTAAAAATATTGGATCTTTGCATGACTAGTTACGGTCCCTAAAAATCCACATATAAGGAGTTGTGCAATGAACCCATTCATCCTTCAATTCCCATTCCTCATTATTCTTATTGTTTCGAGATTCCAAAATTTGAAAGTACAAGGGTAAAGAGGATCCTTGAGAATATATACACAATTATCGCTTTTCATGCTCCTAGCTTCATAGTATCGATCCCCTCATGTTGCATACTTTTGCTCTTTTAGTTGGGGGACAAGTGCTCAATTGGTACAACATGCTTTCTCACCATAGCCTATTCACGTTTAATAAATTGACTAATTCATTTCTTGAACATTTTTTCTTCAACATCAAGAAAAATATGAACTTTTTTTATGTTTACACTTTGCCATAGGCTGATGATGAACTATCATGGACTTCATTTCTCAATGGATATCGATCATCCATGAACTAGCTTATAGCCTCTTGTCTATCAAACTCGTCATAATATTTACCAAAAGTTACCACAAATACATTTCTACACCTTTGCAACTCTATAAAATCTGCACATTTGATGAAGCCATTTCTTAGGAAAAAATCATCAAGGACATCAAAGTCCAATTTGAGAAAATCAAACTTTATTAGAAAAAATCATATCCATCAAATTTTCACTTCAATCACAATGCTCCTAATCCACCTTTTTCTAAACCACCACAAACCAATCAAGTGGCAAATACCTCTCTAGCCTCTTCATCGATCTCATGACCCACTCCTCCACAACAAAATGAAGAACATAAGCTTATACTAAGAGGGGGGTGAACAATATAGCACCCACTTTTTAATTTCTTTCCAAACAAATATCAATTAGTATCCTTAATTGCAATAACCAAATATAGGAGTGTGCATTAATGACATATATAGCAATAGTAAATAAGTGCACAAATCACCACACATAATTGTGACACAAGATTTAATGTGGTTCCTCCAATGTGGGGTACTCCATAAGATAATATCCTTATAATATTTCACACAAAAATAAGGATCCTTATCCCAATACAAATAATTACTTTGATCTGCTTAAAGATAGGCAATACATTGATCTTCTCAGGTAGGCAATCTATTGATTTGCTTCAGCAAGCTCACCAAGAACTTACCCAAAATTTCTCTAGCAAGCTCACTAAGAACTTGCCCAAAATCTGCTCAACAAGCTCACCAAGAACTTGCTCAAAATTTGCTCAACAAGCTCACCAAGAACTTGCTAAAAAACTGCTCAACAAGCTCACCAAGAATTTGCTCAAAATACTATTCAAAAAATGTCCATAAATCTATTCCAAAAGCCTTCTCAAAGGCTCAACCAATCATGCTCAAGTAGAACTCCAATCTCATCCACAAATCTATGAATGAAATACTTAATGATGAACTCAACAATGAATGGCAATACACTCTTCAATGGATGACAACAATGATCCACAATGATCTCAAATAAAATAAATCTCAACTCAACTCAAGTCTTATAGAAGCATAAAGAGAATTGCTAGAGACTCAATATGTTCTAATATCAAAGTTAAATATCAACTCAAATGAGAATTATAGAATAGTTTTTTTATGGAACTTGAACAATCACATCACTCAATCACTTGACTAGGCTCAATCAACTCAACTCAACCAATCACCACAAGGGAAAACTCTTTCTCACAAAACCCTAGTCCAAGCATGTATCAACCAACTCAAATGTTTCCAATAATTCTCAACCACAAATTCATATAACAATGATACTCATGTTCTCTTCTAACTCATGTTCTTTGCATAACCAATGGGCTTCAAAAACTATGCTTATAAAACAAGGTTTAAACACAACTCTCAAACCAGAAAACCCTAAAGCATTCAACCAACCACTTTCAAAAAGGAAACCATAATCAATCCTTTTCTCTCCAATGATATTTCAGAAATCAACCACCATAAATAAAGTCAATGGAGAATATTGCTCATACCTTTTGATACCTTATTGGATGTCCACTAAATCTGCCACACTCAACAAACTTCTTTTTAAACTTTCAACAAGGGTTAGATATCATTATTAATATCACAACAATAATATCTAAATAACACCTTATCACTTCTACTCAATAAGATATAACATGTTCCCTCATGGTTTTAAATAAAACCTTTTATTTTGCCTACCTTGGTTTTCACAAAAACCCTCTATATATCCATGCTCTCCAAAATGAGGATACTTATCCCAATACAAATGATTAATTTGATCTGCTCAAAGCTAGGCAATGTTGGCAATTTTGGGTACCTTGGGTACATTGCCTTTACTCTAAGTGTAGATTTTGTCATTGATGTCAAGAAGGTCTTGAAGAAATTTGGTTTGATGTCAAAGAATGTGTCTTGATGAAGGTTTCAGCATGGACAGTGAGTTTTCAAGAAGATCAGGGTAGCCCAGTTGCAAAATATCAAGAAAAAGACAAGTAAGAAAAAGTATGCAGGCAGCTGAAAAAAATGTCATGATTTCGTGACATGTTTTAGGAGAGAGAAAGCATTGGCAAAACTATCATGATTTCGTGACATGTTTGAGGAGAGAGAAAGTTCGGGCAAAAGTGTCATGATTTCGCGACATGCTGGTAGGCAGAGACGAAGCAGGAAAAACTGTCAAGATTTCGCGACATGTTGGTAGAGAAGAAGAGCAAGATGAAAAGTGTCGCGATTTCGTGACATGTCACATTTTCACGACTCGGACAGTGCAGGAAGGCAAAGAAAGAAAAGTGTCATGATTTTGTGACATTCTGCAAAGGAGGCTATACGAACAAAAAAATGTCACGATTTCATGACATGTTGCAAAAGAGAGAGTCCGCAGTGTGATCTGTCGCGATTTCGCGACAAGATCAAAGAGAGAGAAAGTTATTTAGGAACTGTCACAATTTCGTGACATGATGCAAAGTTCCAAGTGAGGACTATTGCATTTTCGTGACATGCTGTAGAGGTCAAGTTGAGGACTGTCACGATTTTGTGACATGCTAAAAAAGCTTGAAATGAAAAGTGTCACGATTTCACGATAGGCAGTGGAGAAAGCGTACAGAAGCCAAAAGTGTCATGATTTCACGACAAGCAGTGGAGAAAGCGTACGAAAGCCATAAGTGTCACGATTTTGTGACAGGTTGCAGGAAAAGCTTTCAAAAGCTGAAAGCATCACAATTTCATGACAAAATGAAATAAAAATGTACAGATGCAAAAAGTGTCACGATTTCACGATAGGCAAAAGTGAAGAAGCCAACAGGATGAAGATGTCTCAAATAAAATAAATCTCAACTCAACTCAAGTCTTATAGAAGCATAAAGAGAATTGCTAGAGACTCAATATGTTCTAATATCAAAGTTAAATATCAACTCAAATGAGAATTATAGAATAGTTTTTTTATAGAACTTGAACAATCACATCACTCAATCACTTGACTAGGCTCAATCAACTCAACTCAACCAATCACCACAAGGGAAAACTCTTTCTCACAAAACCCTAGTCCAAGCATGTATCAACCAACTCAAATGTTTCCAATAATGCTCAACCACAAATTCATATAACAATGATACTCATGTTCTCTTCTAATTCATGTTCTTTGCATAACCAATGGACTCCAACAACTATGCTTATAAAACAAGGTTTAAACACAACTCTCAAACCAGAAAACCCTAAAGCATTCAACCAACCACTTTCAAAAAGGAAACCATAATCAATCCTTTTCTCTCCAATGATATTTCAAAAATCAACCACCATAAATAAAGTCAATGGAGAATATTGCTCATGCCTTTTGATACCTTATTGGATGTCCACTAAATCTGCCACACTCAACAAACTTCTTTTTAAACTTTCAACAAGGGTTAGATATCATTATTAATATCACAACAATAATATCTAAATAACACCTTATCACTTCTACTCAATAAGATATAACATGTTCCCTCATGGTTTTAAATAAAACCTTTTATTTTGCCTACCTTGGTTTTCACAAAAACCCTCTATATATCCATGCTCTCCAAAATGAGGATACTTATCCCAATACAAATGATTAATTTGATCTTCTCAAAGCTAGGCAATGTTGGCAATTTTGGGTACCTTGGGTACATTGCCTTTACTCTAAGTGTAGATGTTGTCATTGATGTCAAGAAGGTCTTGAAGCAATTTGGTTTGATGTCAAAGAATGTGTCTTGATGAAGGTTTCAGCATGGATAGTGAGTTTTCGAGAAGATCAGGGTAGCCCAATTGCAAAAGATCAAGAAAAAGATAAGTAAGAAAAAGTATGTAGGCAGCTGAAAAAACTGTCATGATTTTGTGACATGTTTTAGGAGAGAGAAAGTGCTGGCAAAACTGTGGCAATTTCACAACATGTTTGAGGAGAGAGAAATTTTGGGCAAAAGTGTCACGATTTCATGACATGCTGGTAGGCAGAGACGAAGCAGGCAAAACTGTCACGATTTTGCGACATGTTGGCAAAGAAGAAGAGAAAGATGAAAAGTGTCGTGATTTCATGATATGTCGCATTTTCGTGACTCGGACAGTGCAGGAAGGCAAAGAAAGAAAAGTGTCACGATTTCGTGACATTCTGCAAAGGAGGCTGTACAAACGAAAAAATGTCATGATTTCATGACATGTTGCAGAAGAGAGAGTCCACAGTGTGAGCTGTCACGATTTCATGACAAGATCGAAGAGAGAGAAAGTTATTCAGGAACTGTCGCAATTTCGTGACATGATGCAAAGTTCCAAGTGAGGACTGTCATGTTTTTGTGACATGCTGCAGAGGTTAAGTTGAGGACTGTCACAATTTTGCGACATGCTAAAAAAGCTTGAAATGAGAAGCATCACAATTTCACAATAGGTAGTGGAGAAAGCGTACGAAAGCTAGAAGTGTCGCAATTTTGTGACAAGAAGTGGAGAAAGTGTACAAAAGCCAGAAGTGTCACGATTTCGTGACAGGTTGCAGGAAAAGCTTTTGGAAGCTGAAAGCATCATGATTTCATGACAAAATGAAAGAAAAATGTACGGATGCAGAAAGTGTCACGATTTCGTGACAGGCAAAAGTGAAGAAGCCAATAGGATGAAGATGTTGTGATTTTGTGACATGTCACAGTTTCGTGACCATAAGGCAAATGCAGACTCCAGCGCAGGAAGATGTCACGATTTTGTGACATGTCGCAGTTTCACGACTCTAAGAGGAGAGAGATTGTAGGGCGTCAGTAATGTCACGATTTCACGACAAAAGCTGAGAGGAAGGCCATGAAGACTAAAGTGTCATGATTTCATGACAGAAGTGAGATGACATTAGCAAGAGGCAAAGGTGTCACGATTTCATGACAGAAGCACAAAGGAAGTCGATAAAGGCCAAGGTGTCACGATTTCGTGACAGCAGGCTATAGAAGGTGTATGGCTGTAAAAGTGTCACGATATTGCAACATGTTGTAGTTTTGCGAGAAAAACTACATAACAGCAGAGGCGGTTGAAGCCGACAGAGTTAAACTTGAGCCGACAAAGTGTAGGGTTGTGCAGCCGACATTGTTTTAGGGATATACAGCCGACTAAGATCAAGAATCTAATCTTGAGATTGTCAGTATAAAAGGAGGGTTGTTCAGAGAGTTTGATCATCGAATGTGTGTGTCAAATTTGTGTAAGTAAATTCTGCTATGCACAAGAGAGCGAGTCAAGTCGAATCGATCAAGTGTGCATTCGAAGTGTGATTTGCATAGATAGAGTGCGAGGAGAAGTTTGATCATAGAGGTGCATAAGTGGAAGTCTGATCGACTACTATGTTTGTGCAGAGTGCGAAGACTATGCTATTGTGTTTGCATAGAGTGCAAAGACTGTGCTACTGTGTTTGCACAGATTGTGAAAAGTTGGTTTTGACCAAGTGTGGCTGTAACAAAAAGAAACAGAGGAAGAGGACAGATTTGTGCTAGATCGAAGGACTATGTTTGGTGCGAACTTGAGGAACGGCTTTGCGGTGACAGAGTTGAGGACAGAGATCTCCAGCCAGAGCGGGGGAATACGGGTGTCTTCTATGGATAGAGTTCCACTTACTAAGGGCAGAGGAGGTAGAGGTCTTCTAGAGGATCACCACTAAGATCGGAGCTAGGGGAAGGTGTCTCCTTTGGGTTGGTGCCCATAAAATTTGTAATTGGGAAGGTTTCCCAAAGAACTATGATATAACTTTTAGAGAAAACTTTTATCCATGGAGTAGCCCACATTGGGTGAACCACGTAAATTGTTGTGTCACTCTGTGGATGGTGTGTTGTGCTTTGCTTTGATTACTGCTGTTATTACTGCTGTTTATTCACTACATTATACTGTTTTGAAAGTTGATTTTAAAGCAAATTAAAAAGTGGTCTTATACTGTTCACCCCCCATCTCAGTATAAGCTTGTGTTCTTCAATTGGTATCAGAGCAGGTTCCTTCGAAAAGGTTTAACATCCAGAAGGAAGAACTGGTTAAGAACACAATGAATTTTTCAAGTGGTAATGCAGCACCTATTCTTGATGGATCAGATTTCGGTCTGTGGAGTGCAAGAATGAGAGTTTATCTAATGGCACTTGGTAATGAGGTATGGGAAGTGATTGAAGATGAATACACTATTCTTGAACATTTTCCTTATACCAAAGAAGACAGACTCATGCTTCACAGCAATTCAAAAGCCATGAATGCAATCCTGAGAGGCTTACAGAAAGCAAATCTCACCAAAGTTATGCACTGCAAGACAGCTAGTGAAATGTGGAAACAATTGCAGGTAGTTCATACAGGTGATGCAAATGTCCGAAAGGCCAAATTGAGACATTTTAAAGGTATGTTTGAAAAACTCAAAATGAATGATGATGAAAATATTAGTGACTACATGCTTCATATGGATGAGGTTGTTAACTCCATGAAAGACCTAGGTCTTGAGGTTGCTAAAAATGATGTGTGTGATAAGATTTTAAGATCTCTTCCTAATAGATTTAGTGAAAATATTTCTGCTATTGAGGAAGCTAAAGATTTAGATAAATTGAAAAAGGATGAGCTCCATAGTATTCTTGCAGCATTTGAGATAAGAACTCAAGTGAAATTTGATGTCAAGAAAGAGGCAGAAGCTACCAAGAAATCAAAGGGCAAACAGATTCAAGAGAGTGATGAGTCTTCTAGTGATGAAGAGGCATATTACAACAAGAAAGGCAAGTTCTCTAGAAAACACAAAAGCAAGAAAAACATAGATGTTTCAACTATGGAAAGTTTGGTCATTATGCTACTGATTGTACTATTTCCAAGAATGAAAGTGATGAAGATATACAGGATGTTAAGAGCAAGGATTCTGAAAAGCACGAGTATTACGGAAAGAACAAAGATGAGCACAACAATCAAGGAAAGATGCATTCACACAAGAATAAGAAGAGCTTCTACCTAGACAAAGCAAGTAAGTGTTCTAGTTAGGTGATAGTGAAAGTTCTTCTAGTGATGATGAAAATGAGATCTTTGTTCATTTCGAGAAAAAGAGGAAGAACCGAAACATAAATTCATTGTCATGAAATGTTTTAGATGTGGAAATTTTGGGCACCTTGAGAATGATTGCATAAATAATGAATTGGTTGCTAGTATGTATGAGGATGCTTCAGAAAATGATAAGGAATATGCTTGTATGGTTTTTGAAAAGGGTAGCACCTCTAGTGATAAGAAATCTGAAAAAGGCCTTGATGATTCAAAATGCAATAAAATAGAGGATCTTGAATGTGAACTTACTAATGCTCTTAGTGTTTTGAAAAAGGAAATAAAGAAGAATGCTAGACTCAAGGATAAATTAGATGAATGTTGTATGGAGAGAGATGAACTCATAGAAAGTCTTGACATCTCTATGGCTAAGACACAAGAACTCAAGAATGAGTTAGAATCTAAGATGCTTGAGTATAGTAAATTAGAATAGAAAATGGCTGCCTTGAAAGAGGAAAATAAAGAATACAAGGATAAAGCTCATACAGGTTTCAAGAAAGCTCCAAAAAGGTTAAATCTCTTATCAAAGGACAAAGAAAGACAACAGATAAAATAGGTCTTGGTTTTTTCAAACCACACAAGGAACAGGTTGGGGAATCCAGTAAAAGATTTCAAAAATAAGAGAGTTCTAATGAAGAGAGTATCTCAGAGAAAGAGTCCATGAGTGATAAATGCACAGAAATAGAAAAAAAAATTTTGAATGCGAAGAAGTTTTTAGGACCCAAAAGGTCGATTAAAATAATATTTTATGACAGATGTTTTGCGTGTCACAGGTTTGGTCACACGACTTCACAGTGCATAGATCAAATAAAAATGGTAAACAACAATTTTAGAAGTTTTAGTTTCTTTCAAGGATATTGCTACTCTTGTCAACAATTCGGGCACAAGGCAATTTTTTGCAAGGCAAATAACAGGAACTGGGTTAGTCAGAATAGGCGGATTCAAAGAACAGCTATGCCCAAAAGAAATAATATTGTTACTTGCTATAAGTGCAACAATGCAGGTCACATAGCTAGACAGTGCAGAGCTGATCTTCCAAGGTACAGGAACAGGAACAGCGGTATAAACAGGTCCAAGGATCAAGGTATGGACAAGAAAAGAGATGAGAACAAGAACAAGAAAAGTGACAAGAACAGAAACACTGACAAAGATTTCAAGAGAAGGCTCGACAAAGAAATTGAAGACACTGATGATGATGAGTGCCTAATGGGAGTTTCACTCCAACCCTTGTTTTAAATCACATCATCAGGAGGTGGGGGAGGGACTAAGCTAAGAAGCTCATTCTTAGTCCCAAGCCCCAAATTTTACCCTTTGCCATTGATGACAAAGGGGGAGAGATATGAGTAAGGAGGAGAGCTTCAAGTGAAGAGGAAAGCTTCAAGTCAAACTTCAAAGGCAGATTATATCAGGCAAAACTGAAACCAACTATGCTCTCAAGTGAGAATTTGCCTTTGAAGTTTCAGGCAATACACTGATCTTCTCAGGTAGTCAATCAACTGATCTGCTTTAGCAAGCTCACTAAGAACTTACCCAAAATTGCTCTAGCAAGCTCATAAGAACTTTCCCAAAATCTGCTCAACAAGCTCATAAAGAACTTGATCAAAATATGCTCAACAATCTCACCAAGAACTTTCTCAAAAACTTCTCAACAAGCTCACAAAGAACTTGCTCAAAATGATGTCCTAAAACTATCCACAAATTTGTCCCAAAAGCCTTATTAAAGGCTCAATCAATCATACACAAAAATTACCACAAATCTGCCTAGAAATTTGTCCTAAAAGCTTTCTCAAAGGCTCAACCAGTCATGCTCAAGTAGCACTCCAATATCATCCAAAAATCTATGAAGGCAAGGCTCAATGATAAAATCAACAATGAATGGCAATACACTCTTCAATGGATGACAACAATGATCCACAATGATCTCAACTCAAGTCTTATAGAAGCATAAAGATAATTGTTAGAGACTCAATATGTTCTAATATCAAAGTTCAATCTCAACTCAAATTAGAATTATACAATAGTTTGTTTCATGGAACTTGAACAATCACATCACTCAATCACTTGACTAGGCTCAATCAACTCAACTCAACCAATCACCACAAGGGACAACTCTTTCTCACAAAACCCTAGTCCAAGCATGTATCAACCAACTCAAATGTTTCCAATAATGCTCAACCATAAATTCATATAACAATTATACTCATGTTCTCTTCTAACTCATTTTATTTGCATAACCAATGGGCTTCAACAACTATGCTTATAAAACAAGGTTTAAACACAACTCTCAAACCATAAAATACTGAAGCATTCAACCAACCACTTTTGAAAAGGAAACCACAATCAATCCTTTTCTCTCCAATGATATTTCAGAAATCAACCACCATAAATATAGTCGAAGGAGAATATTGCTCATACCTTTTGATACCTTATTGGATGTCAACTAAATCTGCCAAACTCAACAAACTTATTTTTCAACTTTCAACAAGGGTTAGAGATCATGATTAATATCAAAATAATAATATCTAAGTAACACCTTATCACTTCTACTCAATAAGATACATGTGCCCTCATGGTTTTAAATAAAACCTTTTATTTTGCCTACCTTGGTTTTCACAAAAACCCTCTATATATCCATGCTCTCCAAAATATCATAAATGCTTATTTAGGAAATGCTTTGGCTACAAAAACTCAATGTGATCCATGTGAAATCAATGATCCATGTGACATCAATGACAACATAAAATAACTCAAATTTCCAACAATCTCCCCCTTTGTCATTTATGGCAACACCTCTAATGCAAAAACCACAATCATTGCAAAAACCATCTCTGAGAATCAAAGTTGCTCCCATGACTCAATAATCTCTATGGATGTTTCTCTCCCTTACTCAATGTTCTCTTTGTAGGCTACTCCCATAAATCAATGCTCTCTTTGGAGGCTGCTCCCCCTAACTCAATGCTCTCCCACTTACTCAAATCTCTCTCCCTTTGACATCAATGGCAAAAGGGACACCTATGGGGCTAAAATATATAACTCTTAAGCATAGCCCCCACACCACCTTCTCTCTTGAGGTGATTAATTTTGGTGTGGGAGTACTTTTACTACCATATTACATTGTTTCTTTCCTCTGTCAACTTCCTTCCATATTTTTTTGATATCCTTATCTTGATGAATTACTTGATCTTCTTGTCTTGAACCTGTTTGACCTTCTTTTCTTGAACCTATTTGACCTTCTTATATTGATCCTATTTGGAATTTATTCCTACACCATTTTGAAATATGTCCAAAGTTATTGCAATTGAAACACTTGATATTGTAGCCTTTGGATGGTGCCCATATCCTGAATTCTTTCTTGAAATAATTTCCATATCCATTCCTTTCCTAAACCCTGTATTGTGAAGTTTTGTTTTCATGACCATTATGACCATGACTTCTTATTTGTGTAGCTCTAAAACCAAAAACATGTTGTTCATTTTATTTGCATTGTGAAGCTCTATGACCAATCCTGTTGCATAAGAAGCAATGTCGCTAAAAACCATACCTTCTTCCTTTGAAGTTTTTTCTAGCAAAATCAAACTTCTTTGATCCATGGATCCTATAGTGTATAGCTCTGTGTCAAAATCCATTACAAGAAAAATAATATCCTTGAAAAGCCCTTTTTTCATGCCTTGGTTCCTCATACCTTTCTTGACCATTATCCTTATGGTCATTTTCAACTTGTGCATTGCATCCTTGAACCTTCTTTGCAATATCTAAATCCTCTTCCTTAGTTTCTTCCTTGCTTTCTTCTTCAAGTATTTATTTTCCTTTTGAACTTGATTCACCTATCTCAAAAAAATATCCAAACTACATAATTTGAGCCATAGGAACTTTGTAACTTTCTTCATAACACTTAGGTGATTACTTGCTTTCATATTTTATAACTTCCTTTCCTTTTGAGTGTGATTCCCCAAACCTGAAATATGAGACTTTTGGTGATTTGGGACCTTCCTCTTCTTTATATTCATTGGCATCCATATTTATTTTCTCTAAAATGCATGTTTCATTCTTAGGTAAAATATCTTAACCTTTTGAGTCATGTGATGGATCAAACTTCTCAAGTATGAAACATCTCAATTCTTTTAGATTCTCCTTAAACTCTTGTAGTTTCTCATGGATATCATTGAAGTCTTCCTTTAGATCAACTGAAACATTTGTCTTTATTACAATGTTCTCTTGCTTAACTTATTATGTTTGGAGTGAATGTTCTTCTACTTCTTTTATCCCATATAAAAACCCTTCTTCATATTCACTGTCACTAATATCATTATAATATTCTATAGCAAACAAACTTTAATGATTTATTTGACCATGTATGTTTTCTTTATGGGTCATATCATCTTCACTATCACTAAATCCATTGCAATATCCTGATATGTGATCTCTTTGACCACACATAAAGCACTATTCTCTTTCACCCTCTATTCCTAGGAATAGATGTTCTTACTTTTCATCACCTGACTTATCTCTATCACTGTGATCTAAGATATCACTTGCTTCTACAATATAGAAAGTTTTCTGTCTTAAGAAAACTTTTCTTCTTCTCATACTTGATTTGCTTGTACTTGTTATCTTTGGCATGCTTATAATTTCCATATTCTTTTCTTTTGTGACCCTATTTTTCATCATCACTATTTTATTCATGTGGAAACTTGTGTGCATAGTGATAAAAATCACCACACTTGTAGCATTTGACTTTCTTCATATCCCTATAATTTCTTAAGTCCTTTTTCTTTTTGATGAATTTAGCTTCCTCATAATTATATGAATCTCTATATGTCTCTGAAGCCTTGAATGTAATCTCTTTTATTGGAACCTGATGCTTACTCACCCTCATCTCATAAGTTGTGAGAGTTCCTTGTAGTTCTTCCATTGTTAGCTTGTTGATATCCATTGTTTCTTCTATTGCTGAAACCTTTGCATCATACTTTATGGGAAGTGATCTCAAATTTTTTTGAGTAACTTCTAATTATTTCATCTCAAATCCTAGGCCTCTCATGGTGTTAGTAATCTCATCAACTCAAAGTAAAAAATTTGCAATATCTTCAGAATCTTCCATTTTCAATTCCTCAAATATTTTTCTATGAGTTTGTAGTTTTTCCAAATTTACCTTTGAATCTCCTTCATAAGTATTCCACAACTTTATCCACATTTCATTAGCTAAATTACATACCATGACCTTTGTAAAATCTGTTTCATGTAGCCCACTCAAAATACAATTCATTACCCTTGCATTGATCTCAACCAATTTATTGATAGTCTTATCTGCCTCAGGATCATGTTCAACCTTATACTCTTTTTCAACCATCTTCCATACCTCATATCCTTGTGATATCAAGTAGTTCTTCATTCTCATGCTATAGAAAGCATAATTGTTACCATCAAACAGTGGAGCCTTATTTGTAGATAATCCATTCTGTGAAGCCATTTGTGTTCTTGTAGAATCTACCCTCAAGCTATTAGCATTTCTGAAGGAACCCACTCTAATACCAATTGAATAACACAAGATTATACTAAGAGGGTAGAATGAACAATATAATGCCCACTTTTTACTTTTTTTCCAAATCAATATCAATTAGTGTCCTTATTTGCAATAACTAAATATAGCAGTGTGCATTAATAACATATATAGAAATAGTAAACAAGTGCACAAATCACCACACACAATTGAGACACAAGATTTAACATGGTTCCCCCAATATGGGGTACTCCACAAGATAATCTCCTTATAATATTTCACATAGAAATAAGGATACGTATCTCGATAGAAATGATTAATTTGATCTGCTCAAAGCTAGGCAATACACTGATCTTCTCAGGTAGTCAATCCACTGATCTTCTTTAGCAAGCTCACTAAGAACATGCCAAAAACTACTCTAGCAAGCTCATTAAGAACTTTCCCAAAATATGCTCAACAAGCTCATAAAGAAATTGATCAAAATATGCTCAACAAGCTCACAAAGAACTTGCTCAAAAACTGCTCAACAAGCTCACCAAGAACTTGCTCAAAATTATGTCATAAAACTATTCATAAATCTGTCCCAAAAGCCTTCTTAAAGGCTCAATAAATCATACACAAAAATTACCACAAATCTGCCTAGAAATCTGTCCTAAAATCTTTCTCAAAGGCTCAACCAATCATGCTCAAGTAGCACTCCAATCTCATCCAAAAATATATGAAGGCAAGGCTCAATGATAAAATCAACAATGAATGGCAATACACTCTTCAATGGATGACAACAATGATGCACAATGATCTCAACTCAAGTCTTATAGAAGCATAAAGAGAATTGTTAGAGACTCAATATGTTCTAATATCAAAGTTCAATCTCAACTCAAATTAGAATTATACAATAGTTTGTTTCATGGAACTTGAACAATCACATCACTCAATCACTTGACTAGGCTCAATCAACTCAATTCAACCAATCACCACAAGGTACAACTCTTTCTCACAAAACCCTAGTCCAAGCATGTATCAACCAACTCAAATGTTTCCAATAATGCTCAACCATAAATTCATATAACAATGATACTCATGTTCTCTTCTAACTCATGTTATTTGCATAACCAATGGGCTTCAACAACTATGCTTATAAAACAAGGTTTAAACACAACTCTCAAACCATAAAACCCTAAAGCATTCAACCAACCACTTTTGAAAAGGAAACCACAATCAATCATTTTCTCTCCAATGATATTTCAGAAATCAACCACCATAAATATAGTCGAAGGAGAATATTGCTCATACCTTTTGATACCTTATTGGATGTCAACTAAATCTATCACACTCAACAAAATTATTTTTCAAATTTCAACAAGGGTTAGAGATCATGATTAATATCACAAAAATAATATCCAAATAACACCTTATCATTCCTACTCAATAAGATACAACATGTCCCCTCATGAAAGAATTAATCACCTTTGAAAAAGAACCAAAACAACCTTCACTTTTGAAACCCTTTACAAAAATAGAAATAGATCTTTACATACACCTTATTTCTCCCTCTAAGAAATTTAATCAAATATCCTTCGAAATAATATTTCCAACGATATATAATATGACATACTTTTAAAAGGAGAAACACCAAAAATCTCTTTTTTTTCTAAACATGAATCACAAACCTTATTCCTCATAGGGAAACTTTAGAAAAAATAAAATATATTAAAAAATTATTAACTTGCCTATGTTTGTGATGGGATTCGATCTCGTGACATCTCCTTATTCAGTGCTTTAACCACATCCAACTTGCCGTTGGGCCACACGCCCTCACGTGTCCAAATGGACACGAACAAAAACTTATACTATAAACTTTTGCACCCTTTGAAAAACTTAACAGTGCTTCGAGCACTTCAACAAAGAAAATAACCACAACGAACTCGATCACAGGACCTCTTGTGTAACGCACAATGCATGAACCACTAGTCCAAATATGCCTATGCATCTTATTAAACTCTGCAAATGATTTTTCAATAGACCAAAGTCACACTTCTCTCTCTTTTCACAATTCGTTCCCCAATCGAAGGCATTCAAAAAATAAGCACTGGTATTTTGAAGTCTAAGATTTTTTTGGCATATATATATGCCTTTCCTATTTCTTGAGATGTTAGCACTATAAATTAATATAGCTTTTCCTCATTTCTTTAGTCGGCGCTAAAATTAATATATTTAATTTTAAAATTTAAACTAAATATTTAAAAATAAATATTTCCATCATCGGGGCACCTTTTTCGACGAAACGAAAAGCCAATCTGGGTTTCAATAAAAACCCATTTCAAATATACCATCAATGGTTTTAAATAAAACCTTTTATTTTGTATGCCTTGGTTTTCACAAAAACCCTGTATATATCCATGCTCTCCAAAATTTCATAAATGCTTTGGCCACCAAAACTCAATGTGATCCATGTGACATCAATGACAACATAAAATAACTCAAATTGCCAATACAAAAATATTTCATACTAATGTGCCTCCTCCATCTAGTCCACAAAAATCTTGTGATCTTTGTCCTTAGCCCCCATAACACAATTGGACTTCTCTTTATGAGCCTCTACCATCTTTATTCCAGAGGATTTTTTATGCAGGTCATATCACATTACTTGATGTTAGACCCATTGAATCGAATCAACCCAAACCTTATGGGTTCAATGAATAGGTCTTCTTTGCATACCATCAACAACATGCCATGATGTAGGTTCTTGTCACTTCTTTCACAGCTTGGTACAAGATCTTATCGATTGGAGTATTATCCAAGTTTTGAACCCCCTCACACCACAAAATCAAAATTTGGCTATTTATCAAAATCCATTAACTAAGCATGGGGGGACCAATCCCCAAGGATCCCAATCCAATCACCAAATCCAATCAAGGCAATTCAATAATGTCCATCATGATCCTCCCTCACACAGAGTGGTTGGCATGATTAACCTCACTACTCGTACTCAGCATTATCCATCGTGTTAGGATGTACCCATTACTTCACCTCCAATACCATTCATTTCTCCTCATATACTTGCAACATCAAATATTTCACCATCACTACCATGTAATATCATCATTATTCATGGTAATCTCACCCATTAGTTGTGCAATGCTTCGACTAGATTGTCTATTTTTAACCTTTTACAACAATCTCACCCTCATCATGAATCCTTAAACAATATTCTTCAATAAATTTATCTCAAAACCTATGATACCAATACATTTGTATTTTCATTAGGAACATACCTCACTCCATGCAACCTTCAATTATCTTCCATGACCACAAAATTACCGAGCTTGTGGGTGAGGGAGATGATCCTCCATTAGATATTCAAGCAACCATCAATGATATCACTTAAAAACATGACCTCATTGATGTTGGTTCTTCCATAAACATCATCTCTATTGGTGCCATTCATCATATCCATATTCCACCTCCACATTTTGCTATACCATCACTCAAAATTTGATATTTTTATGGTTCTATACATACCATAGTAGGTTCCATCATCCTGCCCATCTGTGTAGGTGTCAGGACCATGTCTACCTTTTTCCATGCCATTCAAGGTGAGATGCAATAAAATATATTTCTTGGACATCCATGGATCCATTATATGCAATTTTTTCCATCTACCTTGCATCATTGTCTCAAATACATGCATAACGAACTAGTCCATTGCATTCCTGCTAACGGTGATCCCTTAAAATTTTACAACATTGTACATATTACACCAGGACCTTCATAATCCTCTACCTGAGTCATTTCTATTCCTTCACATCATCAGGCAGAGGTATCCACTTTCATGACACCACGTACTTCATCCTCACCCCTTCTGCCTGGGATGCGCACACATTCCTCTATGTCTACTTCCCACATACCTCCATCTTCTTCTATGGATTCCCCTACTATGTTCATACCTCTCTCGCCACCTTCTTTATGGCCTCTTGCTCCATATCATCCATATTATTCTATAGATATTATTATCCTTCCTAATCCTCATACATCCCCACTTCTATTTTATCCCTGACCTTGGTCTTTCACTTACATGTACATTCTTTCAGGAAGCACCCCTTTTTTATGCCACATTTGCCTACTTCATCGATGATCTGATCAAAATATTTGTTGCTCTTTCCCTTGCTTCTTCCTACTTATACCAAGCTCCTTCACCTTCCCCATTGCCTATTTCTTCATACATCCCTTTGCATAATCATAGGTAGGCCCACCATTGTATGACTCAACCTCACTCTCCACCTATGGTTCTAAGCCCTCCGTTGAATATAATATATCATTTACATCCTTCTGAGTCTTCATCTCCATGCTCTTCATATTCCATAGTATCATTCACCTCCATTAACATGGTTTCAATTGACTTGTTCACCCCACTTCGCTATGCATCTCATCTAGATCATGCCATAGCACCCAACCTAGACTTCATCGACTTCACTCACATATCACCTATGCCCTTATTGTATGATTTTTTGCTATCATTGTCTATGCTCCACATCATAAATACTCCATCATCTACTCCATCCCATATACCTTGGATTAACCATACATATGTATATCTAGATGATGATTTTGACCTACCTGAGGCTATCGATGACCTCCATCTCATCCCCATTCCTTCTCAACTCCAAGATGGTTCCCACATGCTTGTGGAAGATACTATCGATGTTGACATTGGTGATGATCCTAACAACCCCCACATAATTAAAATCACCACCAGAATATCCTTATAGGAGCATGCCCTGTTTACCTCTTTTATTAAGGAGTACATAAAGATATTTTCTTGGTTCTACATGGATATGCTAAGACTCAACCCATCACTAGTCATCCATAATCTTATACTCTATGAGGACACCAAGCCTATCAAGAAAATATTACAATGTATGCATCCCATGATTGCATTAATGGTTAAATTCAAACTCCAAAATATTTTGGATGTAGGGTTCATACAACTAATTTATTATCCAAAATGGGTATCCAACATGGTCCTAGTACCAAATCCAATAAGGGATGTCCACGTATGCACTGATTTTTGGGATCTAAACAAAGCTTATACCAAATACAATTTCTCACTCCCCAACATCGATACGTTGGTCGATTCTATAGGAGACCATGAAATGATATCTCTTATGGATGGCTTTTTTGGCTATAACCAAATCAGTATCAACCCTGTTGATTAGCACAAGATATCCTTTACAACCCCCTATGGGATGTTTTGTTATATGGTCATACCCTTTGGCCTTAAGAATGTTGGGGCAACTTACCAGTGTGCTATGAATTTCATCTTCCATGGCTACATGCACAATATTGTGTAAAATTATGTTGATGACCTTATCGCCAAATTGAAATAGCACTCACAACATCTTGTAGACCTTCATAAAATATTTGATCGCCTCATTGAACACAACGTGTGATTAAACCCAAAGAAGTTTATATTTGGTGTTACCTCAAACAAAATTTTTGGATTCATCATCTCTCAACAAGGCATTGAAGTCAATCTCAATAAAGTAAAAGTTATTTTTGAGATGCCTCCTCCCACGAATCTCAAGCAGATACGTAGTTTGCAGGGAAAAATCCATGTGATTCATCACTTCATCGCTTAGTTGTCTAAAACATGCAAACAATTTAACCACATCTTGTAAAAAGGGGTTGTCTTCAAATGGGATTCTAATTGCCAAAAATATTTTTATGCAATTAAATACTATCTCACTTCTCTACCAGTTCTATCTCCACCACACCAACAATTGTCACTCTTCCTCTACATTTCATCCACATATTTTGCAATAGGAACATTATTGGCTCATAAGAACATTCTCAAACATGAGCAAGCCATATGCTATATTATCTACACTCTAGTCCATTATGAAGTGTGATATGCTTACATGGAAAATATTTGTTTGGCAGTAGTCTTTGCTACATAAAAGTTACACCATTACATGCTCAGCCACAAAACCTTTGTAATTGCCCATGATAATCCCTTACAATACATGATGAGTAAGAGTTTTCATAACTCTCGTACTACCAAATGGATCATGATTCTTACTAAATTTGACCTCAAGTTCATCAAAAAATCCATTAAAGGGTAAGTTATCACCAACCAACTTATTGAGGCTCCCTTACCTAACAACCAACCACTCCTTATTCAACTTTTCGATGATTCTATTTTCCATATCACTAAAGCTGAAGAATATGTTGAACCAGAAGTGCCAGTTGATCTAACACTCTTCTTTTATGGCTCCCATTATGCACATGCTAGAAGTGTTGGGATCATAATTTTTACACCTGATGGGGAACCACTCCCCTTCTCCTTTAAATTAGGTTTTCCCTTCACAAATAACAATGTCAAATATGAAGCTTTCATTATTTGCTTGAAGTAGGAACTTTCTATACATATTAGACACCTTCATATCTTTGGTAATTCCCTTATTATCATCAATCAAGTCAAGGAACTATGGCAATTCCATTGTCATATACTCCAATAATATAAAAAAATTACTCAGTAGCTACTCGCTCAGCTCGAGTGGTATGATATCAAGGCCACTCCATGCTCTTACAACCATTTCACTGACACCATGGCTTAGCTGGTCTCTCTAGTACCACAAAACCCACTCTTTTATATGATGCATGTATCCATTCACATATTATTCCAATTTGCTATTTCACCTTTATCCTCGAATAACAATGGTAGTATCCATGTCATCCACATCGAGCCACTTGATCCATACTTTTTTTAGATTAAGGATTACATTAAGTTAGGTTTTCTCCATTGCGATCTACCACATGCTCATAACTGAGCATTCAAATAGAGGGTGATTTACTACACACTGTTGGGGGATATCCTCTACTATTGTAGTCACAATGACATCCTTCTACGTTGCCTCAAACCACAAGAAGCTCAGTGAGTGGTTCAATAAACCCACGATAGAACTTGCGGTGGCCACTTCAATGGCATGGCCATTACCAAACACATCCTATGCATGGGATACTATTGTACCAAAATGTAGCATAATTATTGTGAGTATGTTAAGCAATGCATCAAATGTCAACAACATACCAATCTTACACACTTACCTTCACAAGAACTGCAACCCATTCAATCCATGTGGCCCTTCTTGTAATGGGGTTTATACCTTATTAGATAGATCACACCCACTTTATCCGACAACCATAATTTCATCATCATTGCTATAGAATGTCTCACAAAGTGGGTCAAAGTTATCCTATTTGTTCAGACCATAGGAACCAAATCATTGCATTCATCATTGAACACATCATATGTTTCTTCAAAATCCCCTCACGTATTATTTTTTACAATGACACATCGTTCCAAAATAAAAATGTTCATGTATTATGCACCAAGTTCAACATCCATTATAACTTCTCTACCCCATACTACCCACAGGGTAACGACCAAGTATAAGTTACCAACAAAACCACCTGCACCATCCTTCACAAAACTATGGTAGAATCTCATCACGATTGGTATATTTAAATACCATTAGCCTTGTGGGCCTATCGAATGAGCATTCATACCCCCATTGAGGCAAAACCCTTCTCTCTTGTCTATGGTGTTGATACCATTATGTTGGACTTTGATAGATTAGTTTAACTGTAGCACCCTAAAATTGGTGCAGTAAAACCTTAATAATTACAATTACTCTAGTAAATATTCAAATTCAAATTTCAACCTCCAAAACCGCTCCCAAACCGTCGTTTAACCCGTTTCCTCCTTTCCCGTGCCATTTTTAGAGTTTGTTTTGACCGTTTGACGATATCGTCGTCGATCAGACGATATCGCCTCAGATCGGACGATTTCGTCTGGGATAGGACGTCCGGACGATCTTGTCCCAAAACTAATTTTTGCATAATTAGTCTCTGTTCCAACGACGTCTCTAATCCGGGCAGAAGCGTGTCTACGCCGTTAGAGACCCTCCCCGTTGGAGATCTCCCAAATTGGGATGATCTCCAACCTCCCAACCTCTCTCCTAAGCCTATTTAATCCTAGGCCCTCCCCTTAGCATCCCCCTGGCTGAAATTCCCTGTAACTCGAATTCTACATGCACTAGACCATCTTAAATCACTGTTTGCATTTGTATTTTTCCAAGTTTGTTTGCAGGAACTTCATTGTTTTTCAGCCGGAGCAAGCTCAATTCGTCTCAGACGATCTCGTACAATCTCGGACGATCTCGACCCAATTCGAGACGATTTCGACTGCAGTCCACATTGGGGGCAATCAGTGCCCAGAGTTTGCATTTTCTCCACTCTTTTTCGCTGCATTATTCTGCATTTAGTTAATTCTATGGTTATTCTTTATTATCCTGCATCTTGGAGTTCACCCATGTAGCTTTAATGCATAATAAAAGCATGAATTGTCATTAAGTCATTATATTGCACTTGTGTCTTAGTTTGTTATTATCATTTTAATGTTCTTACTTGTCATTTTACATCATTACCCTCTGTTATCATAGTTGCATTCTCTCGTATTTTGCATCTATTTTTCTGTTTGCAGGTCTCTAACGAATTCGTCTGACGAATTCATCAGATCTCAGACGATCTTGTCAGATAGGAGACGATCCTGTCGAATTCCAGACGATCTTGACTACTTCAAAAATTAGAATCTCCATCAGACATCCGGATCAGGTATGGGTCTTTAATCCATCTTGTTCTTTCTATTTTTCTGTCCAAATCTGTTTCTGTCTTCATTTAAATCTGCATTTCATATAGAATAGCTTAGACGCATTTTGGCCAAACCTAGGACTTGGATGATTAAAGCTAAAACTGAACACATCAAACACATTCCCAACCTAGGCATGGAAACTGCCATTCAAACGTTTCCTGGTGAACCCACCATCCGTCGAAAAATCACCATAATACACCTCCCCCGAGAGGCGGGACCTTCGCAAGGCCTCTCAGTCCGAGGTACCGCGCCATCCTTTTCCCATCCTCCTTCCGGGCACGGATCCTATAGCTTGAAGGTAGGGATGCGAAAAATTTGGAGCGATACATTTTGGTGAACCCGACGTGAATAACATAGGCATATTTCTGATTCAAAAATATAAATATATATATATATATATAAATGTATATGTATACAAGAAAAAAAATATAACAAAATCATCATTTCAAGTTTGTATGTTTTAGATTCAATTCTAAATAGTAGATATTAAATATTACTTTTAGAAGTACTAAAGAAACCATGAGTTTTTACTCAAATCAATATGAGCCCATCAGTAATGTTGGAAGAATTCAGCCAAATACATTTGTTGATTATGACCAACCTCATCCCTATTCAACACCACCTCCATCACACTTTTCTCATTTTTCATCCTTACCCCAACAGGACAATCCCTTTGCCAATCCTCTTCATAACGATATTATCTATTCTCCCATATATCCATATTATGTCTATCGATCCACATACAATCCTCCTCCACCCTTTCAATATTCTTCTTTCAATACAACACATCCATTTCAACAAGAAAATACTTATTCTTCCAATTCTACCATGCACTCACCTCATACTTCGCAATCTTCCTATCATCATTCTACCCATAATAAAGAAAGTAGAGGTGAGAAACCATTAGGCCCTTTTATGACTGAATTCCTAAGGCACGTATCAAAAACCTCTCGAAAACCTTCATCACGTAAATTTACTAAGCTCAATCAACCAATGGATATAATTCTCAAGTATTTACTTGACACAAATAGGATTGAACTCCCTTCCATAAGACAACCTGATACCACAGCAGATTGGTTTAAACCTGAGCTACATTGTGAATATCATAGAGTGGATGGACATATGACACAAAATTGTAAAGATTTAAGATGTGCAATTCAAGATTTGATTGATAAGGGTCTTTTTAATATAAAGGAATTACAATCTACAACTGATTATAAATCTCCAGTAAACAATCAAACTCCTACACAACAAATACCAATAATCAATCAAGACATGGGGATCTCCCAAGAACCCCTATTCAATTATCAACAACAAGAAACCAATCAAATATTGCATGTTAATGTGTCCCATCATGATGATATTACTAATATTGTAACAAAAACTACAAATGAGCAACCTCAAGTTCAATCAACTCAATCCGATATTCAAGATATGGATTCCTCATTTGACCAACCTTCAAAACTATCTTTGGCTCTAGAGAATGATCCAAAATGGAATGTAAGCATAGAAAGCTCATCTTTAGAATCAAAATCTCAATCTGAAATCCACTTTGATAGCCAACAACAAGTGATTAATCCTCAAGCAAAGATATCCCTTTTAGAAGTATTACAAAGTTCTCATAAGGAAACTTTGTTCAAAATACCTAGCCAACAATTTGTTCCTCATCATATTTTCTCTAAGAACATAATTAATGGTGTAAACCCTCTTGAGGTTAACCATATTTCATTCTATGATGAGGAGATTCCTTCCTCTACTCCACAAGAAGACTCATATCTTTACATTACAGGATCTAGTAAAGAAACACTTGTTAAAACTATCATGGTAGATAATGGCTCCTCTCTTAATTTATGCACTTATCAATTATTCCAAAAACTCAAATTAAAGGAAGAAGATCTTAATGAATCAAATGTTATTATAAAATCTTTTAACAATGAAATTCAAGAAGCTCAAGGTACTATAATTTTTCCCCTCAATATTGGATCCAAGATCCTGGATACTTTGTTTTATGTAGCATATTGCCCTTCACCTTACAACCTACTTCTCAGAAGTCCTTGGATTCATACGATGAGGGTTGTCCCTTCCACTCTTCACCAATGTTTGAAGTTTGAAATTGCAAATAAAATTGTTACCATACATGGTGACCCAACACCATTTGAAGAATATTTAATGGTTGAAACATCAAGTTCTATACATTCTCTATTATCACAATTATCTTCTATCCATCACTTTTCTTCATCCATATATGATCATCCTTGTTTACCAAATAACATCCATGCATATCTTTCACATATGCTCCCTCCATCTTATCAAGACTTGGAAGATAGTGATAAGAATGAAGAACCTTCTTATCCTTCTTACATTTTATTTTGTAACATGATCAATTTTACACATATAAAAGTCAAATCTTTTGCTACATTATTCTACATTATAACAAAGCTTTTGTTATCGCTACCTTTTATTCATCACCTTTTGTTCTTACCTTCACCACAACCAAATTATCCTTCAAAACCTCCTTTGATTTTGAAGCAACCTTAGACATGCTATACTCAAATAACCTTGTATAGTGTATATAGATCATCTTGTATATACCACCAATTTCAATTCATAAATTAAAATCAAAATACAAAAAAATCAAAATCCTCAAAATCTTCAAAAAAAAAAATACTAATGCAACTAAAGACCTTAAAGGTAAATTTGAGCCCAACTGGCTTGGACCATACATTATCACTGCTAAATTTGAATCGGGAGCATACAAATTATCTACCTTAGATGGTAAAGAACTTAAAGAACCCATGAACATTTTGCATCTTAAACGTTACTATGTATAAATTTGGTCATTTCATCCTTGTATATATTTGTTTAAAATATTTCAAAATCACTATCTTGTATTTCTTTCAATTTATAAATTCAAAAACACCAAAAACATTCATAATCATCAAAATATTCAAAACTACTTGTTGTATTTATTTATGGCACTTGTTAATTCTTTCAAAAACAAAAAAATAATAATAAAAATAAAAAAACAGCAATATTCTTGACTCTTTCGAAACCAAAACAACATAAAGAAGAAAGAGAGAGTCAACATTCTCAAAACTTCTCAAAAAGTATTTATATATATCTTCTTACAAATGTTGCAATTATATGTTTCAAATTATTTTGGATAAATTAGCATTTATTTGGAATCCCTCACTTTCACAAACACAAAAATAAATATCTTGATTTTATCTGGCATGATTACTAATCTCTCTTATATCAAAGTCCACAAAATTCAATTAAATAAAGTTTGAGCACAGAGAATTGATCTTGTTATTTACTTAAACCAAGCACATCCTTTCACAATAAAATGATTATATTTGTAATGTCCATGCTATGCTACATAGTAGAAGTGGTTTCTTGAGCGAAAAGTTTCCCCTGCTATCCTATCATGCACATGGTCTAGAATCTTTGAGAATTGGCAAAAGGACAAGCTCACCCCTACCCGGAATAAAAATCCCTTGCTCTACAGCTAATCCGAGCAAGTATCCCTAGCATAGAACAAAAAGAAAAAGCAAAGTTCAAGAAAAAGAGAAAAAAAAAATGTTATTTTATATCATTACAACAATGTTCCAAGCATTATCAAGCAAAAATACAAAAAGAAAAGAAATGAAAGCAAAAGCAAAAGCAATAAAATCCCTTTCCCTACCCTTTGAAAAGAAAAGAAGGGTTGATGAGCTTGAATCCCTGGAATTCTCAATTATTCGAAAACTGTGAGGTAAGCCCCATAACAGGTGGTTTGTGCCCAACCTCGCTTGGCCTTGGGTAACTCCTAGCGTGGCGATATGTCTGTCACATTAGCGACCTTCTTTTGTACGGACCTATGTCTGCTTATGGATTAGCTAGCTCTTGATAATCCGACTTACATAGTAGTCTAGTATGGTTATATGCATCTACATCATGGTTAATGAACACTTATTTGGTTCATTCAAATCACTTGTATCATATTATCTTGCTCAAAGCTGGTAAATGAACATAGCAATTGCACACACATTTTGTATTTGAGAGATTTTGTGTATCATTATGATAAATCAAGATTGGAAATGAATTCACATATGCACATGGGATTCCTTATAAATCTAACTTTTGTCTTTAAGATACTTTGAAATATTTTTTTTGCAAATTGTTTGGAATAAATTCATTTTCTTCTTTAAAGTACAGTTGTTTAGTATAAAGACAACTACATACATAATAGAAAAAATCAAAATTTCTTTCAAAACCATACAATCCAAACACACACACACACACACACACACACACACACACACACACACACATATATATATATATATATATATATATATATATATATATATATATATATATATATTGTCGACTTTCGCGACGATGGTATAGTTCCAAAACCAAAATTGGAATTTTATGCCTAGCGCAAGTCCTCATCTTCATATTTTCTATTTATTAAAAATCAACCATGCAATAAAACAATCTATTTTCTTCCTTGATTTTCACGATGATGGTATAAGTCTATACCTACATATTCTATGCCTAGCGCAAACCATTGTACCAATTTTTATTCCCCATTTATTTGAAAATCATGAAAACCATATGACTTAAATCATTCTGTTATACAATTATGTTTTTTGACAAAAAAGCATGCACATTATCACTATTTCATGTCATTATGTCAACCTTCAATTTTGCAATGATGGTATAATTCCTAGGGAATTATCCAAAAAATTTATCACACTTAGGAATTTATGCCTAGCAAAAATCATTTTAACATTATTTCATGCATACTATTTTTATGAAACTCCGAAAACAAACCATCATCATCATCATTTGCACCATTGCACCAAAGTCTTAAGACAGTCTCTTAAGCACTCTTTTACTTTTAACAATATTTCTATACTGGGATTAGCTTGACGACCGAGTGAGCGGCGACTCCATGAAATGGTCTATAATAGCGACAATGTCCTTTGAAATTATTGTTAAAAGTCCCTTTTATTTTTTATCAAATCATCACATCACAAACAACCAATTTGTTACATCAGATTATTTCATTTAAAATCTTATAAGCATGACATCAAAATTATAATATTTCCAAACGACATAATTACATGAATCATCAATTCAATCAACAAATAATTCAAACATTAAAGCATCATACAAACATATAAGACAAGTCATATGATCAAAAATATCTCATCTATATATATCACAAATATATATACATCATGTAAATTCAACTTAAACCATTATAAACTAAGTTTAGACTCTTACCTAAGGACATTTGGAGCTCAAAAACCGAGAAAAATGAACAGTAACAATGAATTAGGGTTTTACCCTATTTTTCTTAATTTTATTCAAAACACAATTAAAAACATTTTAAAATTTTGCTTTTCCACGTTTTTACCTCAAACGTTCGATTTGGGTAAAAACACGGAGGGGGCACCATAGTAAGTTGTCGTACGATTCGACCAAGAATCGTCGCCTAAAAATGGGAATAATTTTTGCTTTCTCGTAGATCGAGAAGAACTCATCTTTAACGCATTTTCTTCAAAAAATTCGCTAAAGAGGGGGCAAAATGTAGCACCCTAAAATTGGCACAGTAAAACCTTAATAATTACAATTACTCTAGTAAATATTCAAATTCAAATTTCAACCTCCAAAACCGCTCCCAAACCGTCGTTTAATCCGTTTCCTCCTTTCCCGCGCCATTTTTAGAGTTTGTTTTGACCGTTTGACGATATCGTCGTCGATCAGACGATATCGCCTCAGATCGATCGGACGATTTCGTCCAGGCTAGGACGTCCGGACGATCTTGTCCCAAAACTGATTTTTGCATAATTGGACTCTATTCCAACGGCGTCTCTAATCCGGCAGAAGCGTGTCTGCGCCGTTAGAGACCCTCCCCGTTGGAGATCTCCCAAATTGGGATGATCTCCAACCTCCCAACCTCTATCCTAAGCCTATTTAATCCTAGGCCCTCCCCTTAGCATCCCCCTGGCTGAAATTCCCTGTAACTCGAATTCTACACGCACTAGACCATCTTAAATCATTGTTTGCATTTGTATTTTTCCAAGTTTGTTTGCAGGAACTTCATTGTTTTTCAGCCGGAGCAAGCTCAATTCGTCTCAGACGATCTCGTACAATCTCGGACGATCTCGACCCAATTCGAGACGATTTCGATTACAGTCCACATTGGGGGCAATTAGTGCCCAAGTTTGCATTTTCTCCACTCTTTTTCGCTACATTATTCTGCATTTAGTTAATTCTATGGTTATTCTTTATTATTCTGCATCTTGGAGTTCACCCATGTAGCTTTAATGCATAATAAAAGCATGATTTGTCAATAAGTCATTATATTGCACTTGTGTCTTAGTTTGTTATTATCATTTTAATGTTCTTACTTGCCATTTTACATCATTACCCTCTGTTATCATAGTTGCATTCTCTGTATTTTGCATCTGTTTTCTGTTTGCAGGTCTCTGACGAATTCGTCTGACGAATTCGTCAGATCTCAGACGATCCTGTCAGATAGGAGACGATCCTGTCAAATTCCAGACGATCTTGACTACTTCAAAAATCAGAACCTTCATCAGACATCCGGATCAGGTATGGGTCTTTAATCCATCTTGTTCTTTCTATTTTTTTGTCCAAATCTGTTTTTGTCTTCATTTAAATCTGCATTTCATATAGAATAGCTTAGACGCATTTTGGCCAAACCTAGGACTTGGATGATTAAAGCTAAAACCGAACACATCAAACACATTCCCAACCTAGGCATGGAAACTGCCATTCAAACGTTTCTGGTGAACCCACCATCCATCGAAAAATCACCATAATACACCTCCCCCGAGAGGCGGGACCTTCGCAAGGCCTCTTAGTCCGAGGTATCGCGCCATCCTTTTCCCATCCTCCTTCCGGGCATGGATCCTATAGCCTGAAGGTAGGGATGCAAAAAATTTGGAGCGATACATTAACATATATATTCCTACGTAGCTAAGTGTGGTTAGCATCTATCTTGTTCTAGAAATTGTTGAGATCATATAGGTAGGAAGTTAGACTTTTTATATGTTAGATATAGCTAATAACAACATATTTTATTCATGAGAATAAATGTAGCTTCAACAACTTAATGCTATAATATGTTCTACTCGTGAACTATAAATTGTAACATTGTGGATGAATTTTAATATATAGTAAATTTTTAGACTTATTGTGGTATCAGAGCAAGAGGAAAATACTCCAAACATATGGATTGCCCATCACAAGTTTTGTGACTTTAGTCCACTCTGTAGAGGTGCAAATCTACGTTGCAAATGTGGTGAGATTGTGTCTTTGAAAATGTGAGGTTGTGTTTTGGACTGGATATTGTGAGATCATCATTGGATATCATGAGACCATCGTTGGAGACCATGATATCATCGTTGGAGACCATCGCTAGAGATCGTGAGATCATCACTAGAGACAATCACCGAATACCATGATATTATTGCTAGAAACCATCATTGGAGGCATAGGCGTTGGATATATCATGACTAATCATAGGAGAGAGATCATAGACGTGGTCATCAACAACAATTTGACATGTGACATATCATTGTAATCATGATTGTTTGAGAATGATGTAATCTATGAGCACACAGTATATAGTTGAAAACTAATAGCAATGATGTTCTCATTGCTATAACATACTTCGAATGCACTAGAAGATGAACCAAGTCTATGAGCATTCAAAGGAGAAGGACATGTTTTCAATTATTGGGAAAAACTAGTGATTTACTACACGTATTGAAGACAACATGTTTGATAGAAGATAAGCATGGAAGGAACAATTTGTGGTATGTTCTGCTAATTGGTTGTTGTAGTAATCTAAAGGAGATGTTTTGTTTTGAATTTACTATGAGGACACATTTTTCTACATAAGGAGAGGAGACGTCATGTTGCTATGACGATGGGTGCAAGAGGAGACTGTGTGAGGCGTTTAAAAAATGTGCTCTCATAAAGTGTTTCTTTGGTGAATTATCATTAAATCTTGCATGAATCGTCATAGTTATACACTAGAAGTGCATGGGTTTTGGAGAAGTCTACAAGGAGAAGTCAACGCTGATCTGCTACACCATGGTAAAAAGACCAACATTATCAAATATGGAGATCAAGCTGGAGAAAGTGTTAATCTATGAATTTAGAGTAGCAAGTCTGGAGAAAACTAGGACATCATTATTTAGAAGCATTGTTATGTTTAACAGTTTATAAAAAGGAAAAAAAAGGACCACATTGTTTTTGCATTGATTGTGAAGATCACATTGTGGAGATAGAACACATTGTTAACAATGTTTTACTAGATGGAGAAAGGCACAATTTGTAGACTGTGAATTGGTCAACATAAGGACCTGTTGCATCAAACATCAGATGTGCACTGGATGTAAGGACATTCTGCATCTCATTACTATTATCAAGACATGTAATATTATCAAGATTTTTGTTGTTAGCAATTACCAATTCTCATTTTGGATTGAGCATGGTGGGCTCCTTTCAACACCTGCGAGGACATTTACATCTGTGTAGATCTCAGGGTCAAAGGACAATGGTTTGGTGTCGTGTGAGTTATGACACCATCTTGGAAAGGAGTGCCATTTGTATTGTAAGTTACACCACTGTCTAGAGAAGGTATTTCTTGAAAATGCTAAATTTAATTGTTGTAGACATAATTTTTTTTTTAAATATTATCCTGTTTACAAGTTTTGTTAATTAGAAAGAAATGGCTACTAACAATAATCTACCTATTCCTAAGTTCAATGGGCTAGATTATGAGTATTATTCTATTAATATGAAGACCTTACTCATAAGTAAAGGGATATGGGACATATTCTAAGAAGGCTACACTAAACCTACTGATTGGACAATCTTGAGTGCAGTAGATAAAACAAGAAAGAAGGATACCCAAAAGAAAAACTATTTTGCTCTCTACCATCTCGAAGAAGCTCTGGAGAAAAGCATCTTTCCAAGGATTGCTTCTTTTTTAATAGCCTTATAAGCATGTAAAGCCTTACAAGATAGCTATCAAGGGAGCACTCAAGTGAAGCAAGTGAGGCTTCAAACCTTGAAGAGGGATTTTGAGAATCTCAAAATGCAATATAATGAAAAGGTAGGTGATTATTGTGTTAGATTGAAAGTCATTGTAAACAAAATGTAAACCCTTGGATAAGACATCAAAACTGAAGTAGTTGTAAAGAAAGTATTGAGAACACTTCTTCATAAGTGGAACCATATTGCTATCATTATTGAAAAATCTAAATATTTGTCTACTCTAACATTTGATGCACTAACAACCAACCACTCCTTATTCAACTTTTCGATGATTATATTTTCCATATCACTGAAGCTGAAGAATATGTTGAACCAGAAGTGCCAGTTGATCTAACACTCTTCTTTTATGGCTCCCATTATGCACATGCTGGAAGTGTTGGGATCATAATTTTTACACTTGATGGGGAACCACTCCCCTTCTCCTTTAAATTAGGTTTTCCCTCCACAAATAATAATTTCAAATATGAAGCTCTCATTATTTTCTTGAAGTGGGAACTTTCTATACATATTAGACACCTTTAGATCTTTGGTGATTCCCTTATTATCATCAATCAAGTCAAGGAACTATGGCAATTCCATTGTCCTATACTCCAATAATATAAACAAATTACTCAGTAGCTACTCGCTCAGCTCGAGTGGTATGATATCAAGGCCACTCCACGCTCTTACAACCATTTCACTGACACCATGGCTTAGCTGGTCTCTCTAGTACCACAAAACCCACTCTTTTATATGACACATGTATCCATTCACATATTATTCCAATTTGCTATTTCACCTTTATCCTCGACTAACAATGGTAGTATCCATGTCATCCACATCGAGCCACTTGATCCATAACTTTTTTATATTAAGGATTACATTAAGTTAGGTTTTCTCCCTTGCGATCTACCACATGCTCATAACTGAGCATTCAAATAGAGGGTGATTTACTACACACTATTGGGGGATATCCTCTATTGTTGTAGTCATAATGACATCCTTCTACATTGCCTCAAACCACAAGAATCTCAGTGAGTGGTTCAAGAAACCCACGATAGAACTTGCGGTGGCCACTTCAATGGCATGGCCATTACCAAACACATCTTATGCATGGGATACTATTGGACCAAAATGTAGCATAATTATTGTGAGTATGTTAAACAATACATCAAATGTCAACAACATACCAATCTTACACACTTAACTTCACAAGAACTACAACCCATCCAATCCATGTGGCCCTTATTGCAATGGGGTTTAGACCTTATTAGATAGATCACACCCACTTTATCCAGCAACCATAATTTCATCATCACTGCTATATAATTTATCACAAAGTGGGTCAAAGTTATCCTATTTGTTCAGACCATAGGAACCAAATCATTGCATTCATCACTGAACACATCATATGTTTCTTCAAAATCCCCTCACGTATTATTTTTTATAATGACACACCATTCAAAAATAAAAAATTTCATGTATTATGCACCAAGTTCAACATCCATTATAGCTTCTTTATCCCATACTACCCTCAGGGTAATGACCAAGTATAAGCTACCAACAAAACCAGTTGCACAATCCTTCACAAAACTATGGTAGAATCTCATCACGATTGGTATATTTAAATACCATTAGCCTTGTGGGCCTATTGAATGAGCATTCGTACCCCAATTGAGGCAAAACCCTTCTCTCTTGTCTATGGTTTTGAGGCCATTATGTTGGACTTTGATATATTAGTTTAACATATATATTCCTATGCAGCTAAGTGTGGTTAGCATCTATCTTGTTCTAGAAATTGTTGAGATCATATAGGTAGGAATTTAGACTTTTTATATGTTAGATATAGCTAATAACGACGTATTTTATTCATGATAATAAATGTGGCTTCAACAACTTGATGCTATAATATGTTCTACTCGTGAACTATAAATTGTAACATTGTGGATGAATTTTAATATATAGTAAATTTTCAGACTTATTATGGTATAAAAGCAAGAGGAAAATACTCCAAACATATGGATTTCCCATCACAAGTTTTGTGACTTTAGTCCACTCTGTAGAGGTGCAAATCTACGTTGCAAATGTGGTGAGATTGAGTCTTTGAAAATGTGAGGTTGTGTTTTGGACTGGATATTGTGAGATCATCATTGGATATCATGAGACCATTGCTGGAGACCATGATATCATCGTTGGAGACCATCGCTAGAGATCGTGAGATCATCACTGGAGACCACCACCGAATACCATGAGATTATTGCTAGAAACCATCATTGGAGGCATAGGTGTTGGATATATCATGACTAATCATAGGAGAGATATCATAGACATGGTCATCAACAACAATTTGACACGTGACATATCATTGTAATCATGATTGTTTGAGAATGATGTAATCTATGAGCACATAGTATATAGTTGAAAACTAAGAGCAATGATGTTATAATTGCTATAACATACTTCGAATGCACTAGAATATGAACCAAGTATATGAGCATTGGAGAAGGACATGTTATCAATTATTGGGAAAAACTAGTGATTTACTGCACGTATTGAAGACAACATGTTTGATAGAAGATAAGCATGGAAAGAAAAATTTGTGGTATGTTCTACTAAATTGGTTGTTGTAGTAATTTAAAGGAGATGTTTTATTTTGAATTTACTATGAGGACGCATTTTTTTGCATAAGGAGAGGAGACATCATGTTGCTATGACGACGGGTGCAAGAGGAGACTATGTGAGGTGTTTAAAAAATGTGCTTTCATAAAGTGTTTCTTTGGTGAATTATCATTGAAGATTGCACGAATCGTCATAGTTATGCACTAGAAGTGCATGGGTTTTGGAGAAGTCTGCAAGGAGAAGTCAACACTGATCTGCTACACCATGGTAAAAATACCAACATTATCAAATATGGAGATCGAGATGGGGAAAGTGTTAATCTATGAATTTAGAGCAACAAGTCTGGAGCAAACTAGGACATCATTGTTTAGAAGCATTGTTATGTTTAACAGTTTATAAAAAGAAAAAAAATGACCACATTGTTTTTGCATTGATTGTGAAGATCACATTGTGGAGATAGAACACATTGTTAACAATGTTTTACTAGATGGAGAAAGGCACAATTTGCAGACTATGAATTGGTCAACAGAAGGACCTGTTGCGTCAAACATCAGATGTGCACTGGATGTAAGGACATTCTACATCTCATTACTATTATCAATATGTCTAATATTATCAAGATGTTTGTTGTTAGCAGTTACCAATTCTCATTTTGTATTGAGCATGGTGAGCTCCTTTCAACACCTGCGAGGACATTTACATCTATATAGATCTCAAGGTCAAAGGACAGTGGTTTGGTGTCGTGTGAGTTATGACACCATCATGGAAAGGAGTGCCATTTATCTTGTAAGTTACACCACTGTCTAGAGAAGGTATTGCTTGAAAATGCTAAATTTAATTGTTGTAGACATAATTATTATTTTAAAATATTATCTTGTTTACAAGTTTAGTTAATTAGAAAGCAATGGCTACTAACAATAATCTACCTGTTCCTAAGTTCAATGGGCTAGATTATGAGTATTATTCTATCAATATGAAGAACTTACTCATAATTAAAGGGATATGGGGCATATTCTAAGAAGGCTACACTAAACCTACTAATTGGACAATCTTGAGTGCAGTAGATAAAAAAAGAAAGAAGGATACCCAAAAGAAAAACTATTTTGCTCTCTACCATCTCGAAGAAGCTTTGGAGAAAAGCATCTTTCCAAGGATTGCTTCTTTTTTAATAGCCTTAGAAGCATGGAAAGCCTTACAAGATAGCTATCAAGGGAGCACTCAAGTGAAGCAAGTGAGGCTTCAAACCTTGAAGAGAGATTTTGAGAATCTCAAAATGCAATATAATGAAAAAGTAGGTGATTATTGTGTTAGATTGAAAGTCATTGTAAACAAAATGTAAACCCTTGGATAAGACATCAAAACTGAAGTAGTTGTGAATAAAGTGTTGAGAACACTTCTTCATAAGTGGAACCATATTGCTATCATTATTGAAAAATATAAATATTTGTCTACTCTAACATTTGATGCACTAATTAGGCTATTCAATCAATGCAAAACTCTGGTAACAAAGGAATGTTCATCAAACTGGATATGTCTAAGGCTTACGATCGGGTTGAGTGGGGTTTCCTGTCAAGGATGTTGGCTGCCTTTGGCTTTTCCCAGGAATGGATTGACTGGGTTATGAGTTGTGTTTCCACGCCTTCTTTTTCGGTTCTCATCAAGGGGATTCCCTCGCCTCCCTTTGGAGCCTCTCGTGGCCTCCGACAAGGGG
The DNA here is from genome assembly GCA_028583015.1 of Wollemia nobilis. Lineage (NCBI taxonomy): Eukaryota > Viridiplantae > Streptophyta > Pinopsida > Araucariales > Araucariaceae > Wollemia > Wollemia nobilis. The sequence continues at coordinate 1,707,660 of JAQPPZ010002969.1, read as the reverse complement.
ACCCTTGCTCGCCCTATCTATTCCTTATCTTAGCTGAAGGATTAGGCTGACTCTTCTTGAGAAGAAGACTTCAAGGCCTGATAACAGGTATTAAGGTCGGGGATGAAGTCTTGACTCATTTACAATTTGTGGATGACATCGGCTTGGTTGGAGTGGCTAGTCTCGGGGAAGCTAGGGGAATCGGAGACTCTCTTCTGTTTACCTTAGGGCCTCCAATCAAGTTATCAATGACAACAAATCTAAAGTTGTCTTTTTCAATCTTGACCAACGGATGCAGGTCAAAATCTTAGAGATTTTGGGCTTCTCTAGATCATCTCTTCCTATACTCTATCTGGGGGTTCCTTTGCACTTCAAGAAATTGAAAAATGACATTTGGAAAGATCTTCTGGATGGCATCAAAGATAGAATGAACCACTGGTATCACAAATGGTTAAGCTACGGTGGCCGTTTAACTTTCTTACAGTCAGTTATTCAGGCCATGCCTATCTATAAATTTTCAATCTTGGCTGCTCCTCTTTCTATTTGGAAAGAGTTGGACAAACTGGCTAGGCGATTCTTATGGGAAGGAGCAAAAGGTGGGAAGAAATGGGCCTTGGTTGGCTGGGACAAAGTTACTCAGCCCAAAGAAAAAGGAGGGCTGGGTTTGAGAAGCTCTAATCTCAACAACAAAGCCCTGGCAGGTAAATTGTATTGGAGATGGATCTCCCAGCCATCATCTTTATTCAGTAGAATCTTGACCAGCAAATATTTGGGTAACATCCACCCCTTTGAAGTTTGCCATTTCCCTCTGGATGGTAATGGTTCCCTAGTTTGGCAAGCTCTCAAGTTGGGCTCTCAAGTAATTAAAAATCAATTGTTCTGGAAAGTGGGAAGGGGGGAGAAAGCACGTTTCTGGACTGATTCATGGGACCAGTTTCCATCCATCATTGCGGAGTATCCTGAACTGCTTCCAATTAAAACTGCCATAGAATCCAAGGGCTGGGTCACTATTGAGAACTATTTCTTCACTAGTCAATTGGGTGAGTATAAATTCAAGAAATTTAAGCGACTTGAGGAGTGGCCTGTTACTATCCCTCCGGAGCTGGCAACCACTCTGACCAACATCTTGTCTGCAAGATTTCTCACGGGCAGAGATGAAGAAGACGAGTTAGCTTGGGGTCATGGGAATCTTGGAATTTACACTGTGAAGGTTGGTTATGATCAGCTTCTCCCAGAGCCTCCCTCGCATTTATTTTTGGTTCATGACTGGAAGAAAATCTGGCATTCCAAGTGCTGGCCGAAAGTGAACTTCTTTGTCTGGCAGTTTATGCATAATGGCATCCTCACCTACGATAACCTCAGAAGCAGAGGAATTATTGGTCCTTCTCAGTGTATTTTGTGTCGTAAGCATGAAGAGACTACTGACCATTTGATGTTCGAATGTTCCTTCACAGGGCAGATCTGGAATCGATGGTTCTCTCTTTTTAATCTCCAGGGTAATGGTACTCTGACTCGGAATAATATCTGGCAAAGATGGAAGAAAGCTAGATTTAAATCAAAAGCCCTTCGATTGGGGTGGGAGCTTGGTCTCTTCTTCATCTGGTGGCAAGTGTGGCTGGAAAGGAACGCTCGAATCTTCAGAGAGACCTTCTCCTCTCTTGATGGAATTTGGCAGGTTATCTGGAGCAAAGTCACTGAGACGGTTGCCTTACATGCTGAAGAAGATATTCTGGTTGAGCTGGGTCCACAGGAAGAGAGAGTTGCTGCTCATGTTAGAGAAAACATGGTTAGTTGGAAACCCCCCCCGGTTGGCTGGATCAAAATTAACACGGACGGAGCTGCAAAGGGCAATCCGGGCAATGCTGGAATCGATGTTGTGTGCCGTGATCATACTGGAACTGTTCTTTATTGGGAACTCCAAGGTATGGGAAGAGCCACCAATAACGAAGCCGAAGCTTTTGCCATCAAAGTTGCTTCTTTCTGGGCTGTCACTCAGGGATACAGAAAGATAATCCTTGAGACTGATTCTCAAATTTTGGTTGGCGCTCTTGATTGTATGAGAAATTTTGCTTTGAAAGCGTGGAGGATTCAGATCTTAGTCTCTCAAATCAAGGTCCTTTGGAGGGAACTTGAGGATGTGATCCCTATCCATGTGAATCGGGATTCAAATTCGGCGGCCGATTTCCTTGCCAAGTTGGGTGCGGAAAAGGAGGTTGGAGTTCAGCTGCACAGTAACATGCCTATGGAAAATGCTGTGATTAGACAAGGTCTTGCAAAATTTTTGAGCAAATGAAAAAATTTTGTCTTGGGAGTTTTTCGTTGTGTTTTCGCGACCTGCTGTGTTATCGCGACCCTCGGTGGCAACCTGTCGTGATATCGCGACAGGTTTTGTTGCCATAGCCTTTGGAAACTTCCTGTCACAATATCGCGACACTTATGGTGCATTGGTGGCATTTGGAATTTGCGTAGCGATATCGCGACAATTCTGAGGACTGTTTGCTTTGCGATGTTTCCGTCGTGATATCGCGACATCTTTTGTGGTCGGGAGCAGCTGGACTTGGTCGTCACGATTTTGTGACATGTCGCGATTTTATGACATGTCGCGAAATCGTGACACTTTTGGTGCAAAGGTGGCAACTGGAAAATGCATCGCGATATCATGACAATTCTGAGGATTGACTGCTTGGTGATGTTTTTGTCGCGATATCACGACATCTTTCGTGGTCGGGGGCTGCTGGCTTTGGCCGTCACGATTTTGCGACATGTCACGATTTTGCGACATGTCGCCAAATCGTGACACTTCTGGCGCATTGGTGGTAATTGGTTGATGCGTCGCGATTTCGTGACATTTCTGTGGACTGTCTACTTTGTGTTGGTTCGGTCACAATATCGTGACATTTTTTGCGGTCAGGGGCTGCTGGCTTTGGCTGTCACGAATTCACGACATGTCATGATTTCGCGACATGTCGCATTTTCACGGCCGGTTGTGCGGTTGTCACCTCGGCCGGCTTGTCTGTCGCGATATCGCGACATGTCGCGATTTCGCGACATGTCACGATTTCGTGCCTTGTTTGTCTCTAGTGCTTAGTGTTGGTTTGTGCTGCCCTCTCGCTCTCTGCTGAGGTCTTGTGTCTCTGGGTTCTTGGTTGGGATGTTCTTGCTCCCTCTTGTACTTGCTCTTTGTTTTAATACAAGATTTTCATTTTTTTTCAAAAAAAAACATTTGATGCACTAATTGGTTCTTTGATGTCCCATGAAAAGAGACTAAAGATTTCTACATCATCAAGCTTTGGAGGTGATGAAAAAGTATTCTCATATAAGGAATGTGAGACTCATGGTAATGTAGAAGGAAGAGGACAAGGAATAGGACAAGGAAGATGCCATAGGAGATGCAAAGGAATAGGAAGAGGTAGATCTAGCGGTGGCAACAAAGGAAGAAGAAGATGAGGTGATAAATTAAAGAAATATTGTGACAATTATGGTAATCTTGGTCACTTTGCTAAATATTGTTGGGCCAAGACTTCTCAAGAAGGGAGAGATCAATATGGAAACTATAGATAAGCGGAACGATCTTCAAATATTTTCATCACCTATGGAAAATCATATCAAAATCTCAATGAAACTTAGATTTTGGATATTTGTTGCTCAAATCATATGAGTGGCAAAGAAGAGCTATTTGCTACCATGGATTCCACCTACAAGTCAAAGATCAAATCGGGAGATGATAAGGCACTACAATTCGAAGGCATGCGAGACATGGAGGTTCAAACCAAAGAAGGCACAAATAAGGTAAACAACATCTATTACACCTCCAAACTCCAACATAGTTTGCTTAGTGTTGGAAAAATCATAGAAAATAACTATAGGCTTGTTTTTTAATGGAAAATGTGTAATTTAAAAAAAAAAAAATTATAATAGAGTTGTTACACAAGTACCTATGACAAAGAATAGGTTTTTCATCTTAATTTTTGGGAACAAGGAGGTGCTCAACTTGCTAGTGTGGCCATAGAAAATCCAAGTGTGCTTTCGCACTTGAGATACGATCATCTTAATTTTGTAAGCTTGAAGTTGTTGACTTATCAAGCTATGGTGTATGGATTACCAAACATTGAAGAGCACAAGGTGGTGTGTGAAGGATGTGTTTTAGGAAATCACTCAAGAATAAAGTTTCCAAGAGGTCAAGCATGGAGAGCAAGCCATCCACTACAATTGGTACATTCAAACATTTATGGTCCAATGCATACCAAAATCTTGGGTAACAATTCTTACTTTCTCACTTTCATTGATGATTTATCTAGAATGTGTTGGATTTATTTTTTGAAAACTAAATATGAAGCTTTTGAATGTATCAAGTATTTCAAAAAAAATGTAGAGAATCAAAGTGAGTATATAAAAATATTAAGGACTGATAGAGGAGGGAAGTTTTGTTCAAATGCATTTCTCAAATATTGTAAAGATTTTGGGATCAAAAGGTAATTAACTACTGCCTATACCCCAAAAAAAAATGGTGTGGTTGAAAGAAAGAACCACACTATTTTAGAAATGGCTAGATCAATGCTTCAAACAAAGAAACTCAGTAACATGTATTGGGTTGATGTTTTTAGGGCAAGTGTTTATATTTTGAATAGGAGTCCCACTTCTAGTTTAGATGGGATAACTCCATATGAAGGATGGTATGGAAAAAAACAAAATGTAAAGCACTTCAAAGTTTTTTGTTATCTTGCATATACACACATTCCTGATGAGACAAGAAATAAAATTGACCCCAAAAGTCAAGCATGTATTTTCATTGGGTATTATGAATATTCAAAGGCATATAGACTCTACAATCCAAAAACACACAAAGTTGTAATATCCAGAGATGTGATTTTTGATTAAGGTGGAGTATGGGGACCTCAAAAACATTTTTTTGATTATGGATCTCAAGATGCAAGCTCCTCTCAAGTGCAATCATTAACAATAATAGTCATGGAAGTCCTCCAAGTCCAAAAAGAGTTCTACTCCAAGTACAAGTGCTATTCCAATTTTTTCTTCACAAATATCAGCAAGTTCTTCTCCAATACCAATGGAAGTAGATTCACCATAAAGAGGTAAGAGAACACTTTAGGACCATCCCTCCTATCTAATTACGGACAAGAATTTTCAAATATGATAAACTAGAAGCCAAGCTAGTGAGATGAATGAAGTATTGAAAAGACTTGAAAATTTGCACATGTATGGTGATGAACACTTTCAAGAGACTAAGGGAGATGTTGTAAATTATGATTAATGACTATTGTAGAGCTAGAGCCATCTGGTTATAAAAAAGTATGTACTCATGATGTATGGCAACAGGCCATGAAAGAGGAAATTACCTCTATAAAAAATAATGATACTTGGGATCTAGTGGAGCTTCCTAAGGGCAAGAAATGTGTTGGATGTAAATGGGTCTATAAGACCAAGTTCAATGTTGATGGGAGAATTGAAAGACATAAGGCAAGGCTAGTAGCAAAAGGGTTTACTCAAAATTATGGGATTGACTATGAGGAAACCTTTGCTCCTATTGCTATACAAGAGACCATTAGACTAGTGGTTTCTTTGGCTGCCCACAATGGGTGGAAAATTCAACACATGGATGTTAAGAGTGCCTTTCTCAATGGGTATTCGAATGAAGAGGTTTTTGTGTAACAACCTCAAGTATTTGAAGTACAAGGTAAGGATAACCTTGTATACAAATTGAAGAAAGTATTGTATAGCCTAAAGCAAGCACCAAGAGCATGGTACTCACACATTGATGGCTACTTTCATAAGTATGGATTGACTAGGAGAAAAAGTGAACCTACTATATACTACGTGAAATAAGGTAAAGATATTCTCATTGTGTGCTTATATGTGGATGATCTAATATTAATGGGTATTAGTGATATAATGAATGAGGAGTTCAAACACTCCATGATGAAAGAGTTTGAAATAAAGGATCTAGGTTTGATGCATTATTTTCTAGGAATGGAGGTACATAAAAGAGGAAATGAGATATTCATATGTCAACATAAGTATGCTCATGACATGATAAAGAAATTTTCCATGGAGCAATGCAAGTCTGTTGCAACTCCAATAGGTTCTGGGATACAATTAAGCAAATAATATGGAGCATCAAAAGTTGACAAGACCACTTACATGAGTATGGTTGGGAATATAATGTTCCTCACCAACACATGACCATATATTCAATATGTTGTTTCTCTAGTATCAAGGTATATGGTTGATCCATCTGAACTTCATCTACAAGCAACTAAAATAATTTTGAGATATGTAAAGGGTACAATGAATTATGGGATCTATTACCACAAAAATTATGATGTAAAACTAGTTTGCTTTAGTGATAGTGATTGGGGTAGCAATATAGATGATAGGAAATCTACTTTAGGGAATTGTTTTATTCTTGCATTAGGACTAATTACTTGGAGTTCTAAAAAGAAAATTGTTGTAGAACTATCATCTATTGAAGCTGAGTATATAGCAATCACAAATGCTAGTACCCAATCTTTATGGTTGAGAAAATTACTTGAAGAAATAGGTGAAAGATAAAATTATCCTACCATATTGTATTGTGAAAATATGAGTGCCATTCAATTAGAATATAAACATATCCACCATAGAATGTTAAAGCACTTTGACATGAAGTATCACTTCATTAGAGACATGATGGAGAAATAGTTGGTTGAGCTAAAAAATTGTAGCACTTTGGAAAACATAGCGGACATCTTCACCAAAGGAGTTGCTAAAGATCAATATATAAAGCTGAGAAACTGTCTTGTCAGCCCTCTCAACTTTAATGGAGAGAATGTTGGACTTTGATAGTTTATTTTAACATATATATTCCTACGTAGCTAAGTATGGTTAGCATCTATCTTGTTCTAGAAATTGTTGAGAGCATATAGTTAGAAAGTTAGAATTTTTCTATGTTAGGTCTAAGCTAATAATAGTAGATTTGATTCACGATAATAAATGTGGCTTCAACAACTTGATGCTATAATCTGTTCTACTTGTGAACTATAAATTGTAACCTTGTGGATGAATTTTAATAGATAGTGAATATTTAGATTCACCCAAGATACCTTCCTTGTGCATATCCATGCAATATTTCATAGATGATGATATCGCTCATTAGGCTAGACTCGACCAACTAATTCATCTCAATGAGAATCACATTCACACTATCGAGCACACTCATGTTTACCAAGACCTTATCTGATGTGTCTACAATAGTAAGGTACACCAATGAGAATTCTAGATCGATGAATTTATTCTTAAATAGAACCAAAAAATCACTAGCCAAGCCCACCAGCTACATGAAAATTTTATATCTAATTGGATAGGTCCTTACATTATCACACACAAATTTGGGTTTGGGACCTATCAATTGGCTAATCTCGAAGGAATTGCAGGACTTGAACCAATCAACATAATTCATATTTGTGCATTTAAAACCTAACTATATTAGGTATAATTCACCAATAATTGTACATACTACTGTTGCCATGTTGTATATATCACCTCACTAGTACACTCATGATGCACATTGCACCAAACACACATCTCTCACTTTCTATTACACAATAGAGAAGCTCAATATATATATATATATATATAGATATATATTATTTTATGATGTTTATACCTTTTGTCTTGTAGGTTCACTATCACCGATCGTTCCACCTTCACCAGGACACATCACATTATATTTACATCATGGCATACCTGCAGTCCATCATGCAAGACTTCTTAACTCTCCTCCCTTCACCAAATGCCCCGCCCAAACATACAAAGCCACCTAGCTTCGCCCATGTTCATAATTCATCATTTTATTCCCATACAAACCATGACACTCCCATCCAACCTCCTTCTCCCAATCATAGAGATTCACCTATATCTCCTCACTCCAGTGATAGTCATCACACCATTTCCTCCTTTGAAGATACAAGGGAATATTTCCCCTCCTCATACTCAAATATGAAGAACCCATCTCTACCCACCTTCATCGATGAGTGAAATTTGTACATGTCTACTTATTCAACTTAATGCCCTTACTTTGTCTCCTTCCCTCCCACCAAGGGGAACCCACATGCTTTCTCCCACTCCTTGGGGTTACCTTCATCCTTGGTTAATGGTATGTCACCTTATGATCAGGACCTTCGTTGACATATTTTCCCATCCACCCCTTTGTTTATATATCCATATCTATCACATATCTCCCTATAGTCGTTGTGAGCCCCACCTATTCTCAAGATACCTTTAGTCCTTTTTCATGGTACTCACCTTCAACCCATACCATCACCACACCACCTCTTTCCATATTTACCTCCCTCACCTCATCCATCCTTGTATCTATGCCCATATCCCAACTCACCCATTCCACTAGGTTCCCCTTCTCCTTCTGCCTCAATACCATATCCTCCACCTATCGATCTCCAATATATCCTCTCCCACCATGATAATATTAAATTACACTTAAGCCATTATTTATACCATTTACATACTCACATTTTTGGTATGGCTAATACCTCCTTATCCTCTTTCATGTATGTCCCTCATCCCCACACGCAGCATTCACTAGAATCAAGGTAAAAAGTCCACTTGCCCACACCTATCCCACCTCCCCTATGCTTGTTGTTTCTTGCACCCCATGTTGATCCTTTTGGAGCCTCTCTCTCACACATTCAACCAACTACTTCACACAGGGCTCCTCATTTTATTTGAGATCCAACCAAATGATCCATATCACCCAAAACTAAGTGGATACAACCCACATCACCCAAAATTGAGAGGATTCAATGAACATCAATTCTATGTCTACCATCGTTAGCTGGGGTATGACATCAAAAAATGTCACATTTTTCAATGCCTCATCCACAACATGGTGGATGGGAAATACCCACCCCAATTTGAGCATGCCACCTCTCCCACTAGAGTTTAGAGAATCCCACATCATCCTATGCCTCACTCCACTCAATCACATGCATCATTCACTTCCACACCCCACTACTTCCAATAGATACACAACCACACAACCTATAAGGACACTAGTCGCATTGCCACTACACCTAGTCATTTACAACCCAAGATTTATCAATCCTCATATCCTTATTTGAAGCCCCTATCTCCTTCTTTCCCCTACTACCACTTTTGTTCCTCTTCTTCTTGTCTTTTACACTGTTGTATGGTCACACTTCGAGTGGCTCCATACTTGTTCTATATTTCCATTCTATCTCTCCCTTATTGTTATTTGGTATTGTTGTATGGTTACGCTTCAAGCTACTACATACCTATGTTGAATTTACCTTCTTCATTTCCTTTCTTTTGGTAATTTTGCATTGGTGTATGTTCACACTTCGATTAGCTACATACATATGCTAAATTTATCATCCTTCCCCTTATTTTCTTCTTCCTTCCTTTTTTATTTCCTTCATCCCTTTTAATCTACTTCATACAATTTTTCTTAAGTCCATCGTCTCTTATGCCTGTCACTTTTCTTAATGTGGTCAATCACACACATTCTACTTTGACGTTCTTCTTTTCCACTTCCACATTTCCACATGCTAGGGCAACTGCTTCTAAGGTTCTTCCTTCTTTGTCATCTCCTTTTTACCTATTTTCCTCTTTTATGATATTTTCCAACCTCATTCCATTTGAGTTCCACGACTTCCTCTCACACATATTTCCCTCCATACAAATTTCTCTCCTAATATTCCCATTATATATACACATATAAATCTCTTGCATCCATCTCCATACTTGTATATTGTCATTGTAGAAATACATTCATGATAGATTAAAACATGCACTTGTTAGCATCACCACTCGGATGTCCACTTCCCTTTTCATGATTACGGATTGTATAGTGTTTTGCATGATTTGACCACTCGCAACTTAAGCCAATAAAACATCACCTCTAGTTGACAAGTTCTCTTTCTTCTCCTAACTTCCCTTGGTATTTTTTCTTTATTTAATGGACCACTCACACATGTCACATCTTAAGCACATTTTGAGTCTAGGGAAGACAACACCTTGCGTACAAATCGTCATTTAGTGAATGGTTTCCCCTAATCATCCTATCATTTACATGATAAAAATAAAACCTAAGGATAAACAAAGGGACAAGCATATGCAAGAACAAAAAAATGGACAAAACACAAAATCCAACGCCCATACAAAAAAAGAACAAGAAAGAAAACAAGAGCACTACATGTTGATGAGCTAGCTATTTTGGCTACAGTTGCAACAGGTTAGTCCTACCTTCCTCAAAATGGACAAATGAACATCAATCATCGCATACACTAATCCATGATAGACTTCCATTCAGTCATGATTATTATGATTTGTTGTTGAACCTGAAGAACACAAGCTTATACTAAGAGGGGGGTGAATAGTATAAGACCACTTTTTACTTTTCTTTCCCAATCAATATTATGTAATATATAGATAGCAATATCAATAGCAGTAATCAAAAAATGCATAAATCACCACACAATAGGGACACCAATTTTATGTGGTTCACCCAATGTGGGCTACTCCATGGAGAAAATATTTCACTAAAATTTTCTTAATCAATCTCTTGGAAATCCTTTCCCTATTACAATGTTTATGGACATTTGTCCAAAGGAGACACCAATCCCCTAATCAAGTTCATGGATCTCTATCCACAAGAAAACTCCTTTCTCATTAGATTTGATTGGTGATCTTATAGAATAACTACTGCCCCCACTACATTGGCTAATGGATCTCTATCCACTGAAGACACCTGTCCTCACTTCCCTAGCTAATGGATTTCTATCCACTGGAGACAGACGTCCTTTATACTATATCACCTTCAAGGCTATATGTAAAATATGTACTAAACATAGTTCTTCAGTTTAGCATAAATTTTCTCAATCTTTGTTTTTGGTCAGGAAAAAACCTATCTTCAAATCTACACCAAACTTTGTCCTCTGATCTGCACTAAACACAATCCTTCGGTCTAACACAAATATGTCCTCTAATTTGCTCTAAATCTTAACTCAAGGTTTGAACAAATCAATCAATCAAATTTTATCTCAAGCCTTCTCAAATACTTGTCTAAAATATACCTTGTAAGCTTCCATAAAAGCTCACACTAATCTGTCCACAAGTCCTCTCTAGAAATTGTCTAATATGCTCAATGAGTCCTCACTAGAAATTATCCAAATCTACTCTCAATCTGTATTGTAAGCTTTCACAAAATCTCACACAAATAATGTCCACAAGTCTTCTCAAATACTTGTCTCAAATCTGCTCAACAAGTCCACACTAGAACTTGTCCAATATCATAGAAACATAAAGAGAATTTTTAGACTCAATATGCTTCACATTCATCACAATGCTCAATTACTTTCAATCACTCTCTTAGAAACATATAGAGAATTGTTAGAGACTCAATATTTTTCATATTCACCTCAATACTCAATCACTTTCAATCACTCTCTTAGAAACATATAGAGAATTGTTAGAGACTCAATATGCTTCACATTCACCTCAATACTCAATAAATTTCAATCACTCTTTTATCACATAAACATATAGAGAATTTTTAGAGACTCAATATGTTTCACACTCATCAACACTCAACCACTTTTTCAAATCAATTCAAAATATAGAATAATTTGTTTTATAGAACTTGAACAATCACTTCACACATTCACTTGACTAGGTTCAACCAACTCTACTCAACCAATCACTCAATGAAATGATCCTTGCTCACAAATCCTAGTCCAAGCATCTGAATACTCACTCAAAATGTTTCCAACAATACTTATCAACCAATCTCAAATAACAATGATACTCATGTTCTTTCCAAACCCTAGTTCAAGTTCTTCACTCAAGTACTCACTTCAACAACAATGCTTATATAATAATCTTCATGTAACAATGATACTCATGTTCTTTTCAAACCCTAGTTCAAGTTCTTCACTCAACCATTCACTTCAACAAGAATGCTTATAAACCAAGGTGCATAGCATTCACAATAGCTCAACAACTCAATAAGGAAATCCTAACCAAATCCTTTTCACTCTAAATATTATTTTTTATAAAACAACCAATCAACTCAAATATGGAAGAATGTGCCCATACCTTTTTTCTTGAAGAAGAAGTAATTTCAAAATCTATCTCAATCACAGATAATAATTTGCCAATCTCAATAAGGTTAGATAACAATACAAAGTATATAATAACTCACAAATACACCTTATTACTCCATTCTTAAAATAATATCCAACACCACAATTTTAACTAATCACTTCTTCAAAGTCCTAAATTATCACAAGATTATCTCAACCATTCAGATTTAACACAACTCACTTCAGAAAATATTTTCAAGGAATACACCAATTTCCACTTATGACTCCTTACTTTAATATTGCATTTATTAAGTAACTTACTTTATAAAACAATGCAATAAAATATTTTTCCCTTTTTCTAAGGTAAAAATATGCTTACCCTCAAATCTATATCAACAAAGCAACCTCTCCAAACTTAATAATATTTTTGTTGGCAATTTTGGGTTTGAGATCCTAGCTTCTTGTCTATAAGTTGTCATTGATGTCAAAAGGAAATGGCATTAATGTTAAGAGGATGTGTTGGCTTCAAAGGTGGAAGATTCCAAGAGAATATTTTTAAGAGAATCTGGAGAGATTCCATTGGCAAGGGTTTTTCATTAAAACCAAACCGGTTTTTATTAAAACCAAGTTGGATAGGGTTTTTATTAAAACCAATGGAGGTTCTCTTTATTATTTATTTAATTATTATTTAAAACACTTCAAGGTTTTAATTAATTAATTATTTAATTAATTAAGGGAGAAATTATTTTTAATTTATTAAAAATACTTAAAGGTTTTTAAACCTTTTTTTATTCTTAATTTATTAAAATTATTTAAGGGTTTTAAAACCCTTTTTGAAAAGACTTTTGATTAATTTTGAAATGGTCTTTATTTCCGCCGAAATCAAGGTGTCTTTGAAGAGACTATTTATTCTCCAAATCCTAAGGTTGGAAGGCTAATTAAATTCGAAATTCCTCGAATGCAATTTGCGATGTTTGTGCTCTGTATTCGCTACGATCAAAGGAAGACTTAGAAGCACGTGCGGTTGAAAAGTCTTCGAGAGTTTTTTTTAGGGTGAAGTGGAGGGAAGTTCACTTGTGAACTTCGTAGCCCGCATGGGCTAGTGGCAGCGAAGGCTACTGTTGGGTGCTGCATTGGTGGAGGTTGCCATTTCGAGTCTCGTGGGGGTGCTTTGCTAGAGTAACACACGTTTTTATTAAAACATCTTTATGCCATGAAATTCGGAGTTTCTTGGACAGCAATTTATAAGGTGTGATTAAATTTTATGAGTTTTGGCTTTTGTTATTAGCATTGAATAAAAGCTTAGGAGAAATAAGGGCATATTTCTTTGGATGTATTTTTAAGATTATTCTTTGCTATGCTAAAATTAAAAATGGAGGTATAAGGTGTGAGTCTGTGATTGTTGATTTATTGGCATGTTATGGTGGTTGTGTTTAAATAAGTGGAGCTAAAAGGTGTAATAAAGGAAGTTTATATTATTGCTCATTTCTTTTTATTCTAACCCTAACTTGGTTGGAAGTTTGAGAGTTGTGTGTGGTGATAGCTTGAAGGTTCAATTATCTTCTACTCCGATAAGGTATGGGCACATTCTTCTTATGAGTATGATTGGTGTATGTTTTCTGAAATAAGGTTGGAGTGAAAAGGTATTCTACTAGGTATCCTTTAGCTAGGTATAAATCCTATTTTATGGTTTGTTGAAGACTACTTATGCATTGTTATCCTTAAGGAGATTTTTTGGTGAATGCACAATTTTTGGTTTGAGATAGTGGAAGCTTTGTGCACTAGGGTTTATATTTGTGAGTCTAGCTACTTGCATTGAGTTGGTGGAACCCTTGGTTGGCTATTTTGAGTTTGATGGTTGAGTTGCTTCCATAGAGGTTTTTTGATCAAGTTATTGCTTTACTTGATTCATGATATTGGGCTTACTCCATTGAGTTGATTTGAGCAAGTTATTTCTTTGCATTTGGTGATATTGTGTTGGTGGTTGTTTTGTTCAAATATCTTTGGAGAAAAAAGATTTCTACTTGTTTCCTTTTCTTGTGATGATTGGTTGAATGCTTCAAGGTTGATGTTGAGTTGAATGGTGTTGGTTGACTAAACCTTGTTTGATGAGCATTGTTGTTGAAACCCTAATTGATGGTGAAAAGAACATGAGTATCATTGTTATGTGATTCTTTGCATAGTTGGAAATTGTTGGGGTTTCATGTTCTTGAAAGAAAACATTCTATCCTATCCATTTTAGATATTGAGTTGAGTTTTTAGATTTGAGATTGAGATTGAGCTGAGTTGATTTGAGTTGAGTTTTGAGATTGGGATTTGAGTATAGAACATATTGAGTCTCTAACAATTCTCTTTATGCTTCTATGAGTTTAACAAATCACATTGGGTCTCTAACAATTCACTTTGTGATTTCCTACTAAGAAAGTTTTTCTTGGTGAGCTTGTTGAGTTTTTGGATAGGTTCCAGTGGGGACTTGTGAGCAGTTTTTGGATAGGTTCCGGTAGGGATTTGTGAGCGGTTTTGAACAGGTTCCAGTGGGGACTTGTGAGCAGTTTTGGACAGGTTTCGATGGGGTTTTTGAGCAATTTTGGACAGGTTCCGGTGGGGACTTGTGAGAAGTTTTGGACAGGTTTCGGTGGGGACTTGTGAGAAGATTTGGATAGGTCCTAGCACAGGACTTGTGAGCTGAGTTTGATAGTTCTATCAGAGAACTTGAGGACAGAGGTGCATTGGTTCTATGAGAAGAACCTAAGGACAGATTTGGCAAGTCTTTGAGAAGGCTTGTATGCAGAGGATTGATTTATTCAAGAGTTGGATAGATCTGACAGACAGAGGAAGACTTGTGCTAGACCGACTGATTGTGTTTGGTATAGGTTGCTGATCTGCTATGGACATGATCATAGAAGGTAGAGGACTCTTAGGCTAAGCATTGAGGATAGGAGGTCTTTGGTGGAAAGGAGTTCCACATGTTGGCAAGAGGTAGAGGCAGTTGATCTTCTGAGGGATCATTTCCAGAGTAGAGGGGAAGGTATCTCCTTTGAGCAGAGGCTCATAAATTATGATTGGGGGAAGGTATCTCCTTTGAGCAGAGTCTCATAAATTCTAATTGGGGGAAGGTATCTCCTTTGGGCCAAGTCTCATAAACATTGTAATTGGGAAGGATTCCCAAAGAACTTTGAGATAACTTTTAGAGAAAAGTTTTGTGGATGTAGCCCAACCATTCTGGGTGAACCACGTTAAAATTAGTGTCACTTTGTGGATGATATTGTGCATTGCTTTGATATTGCTTTGGGTATATTGTTTTACTATTTTGAAGTATAAAGGAAAAATTAAAAAGAGGTCTTATACTATTCACCCCCCCTCTCAGTATAAGCTTGTGTTCTTCAATTGGTGTCAGAGCCGGTGCCTTCGAAAAGTTTAACAGCTTGAAGGAAAAGCTAGTAAAGAACACAATGGATCATTCAAGTGGCAATGGAACACCTATTCTTGATGGGTCAAATTTTGGTCTTTGGAGTGCAAAGATGAAGGTTCATCTAATGGCACTTGGGAATGAGGTTTGGGAAGTGATTGAATATGAGTACACTATTTCTGAACATGGTCCTAATACTAAAGAAGAAAGGCTCCTACATCACAACAATTCAAAAGCAATGAATGCAATCCTGAAAGGCTTACGAAAGTAGATCTCACCAAAGTGATTCACCGCAAGACGACTAGTGAAATGTGGAAACAATTGAAGGTGGTTCATACAGGTGATACAAATGTCAAAAAGGCCAAGTTGAGACACTTCAAAGGTATGTTTGAACAACTCAAGATGAATGATGATGAAAATATTAGTGACTACATGCTTCGTATGGATGAGGTTGTTAACTCCATGAAAGACTTAGGTCTTGAGCTTGCTGAAAATGATGTTTGTGATAAGATTTTAAGATCTCTTCCTAATAGATTTAGTGAAAAGATTTCTGCTATTGAGGAAGCTAAAGATTTGGATAAGTTGAAAAAGGATGATCTCCATAGTATACTTGCAGCATTTGAGTTGAGAACTCAAGTGAAGGTTGATGTCAAGAAAGAGGTAGATTTCAAGGCTACCAAGAATTCCAAGGGTAAACGACTTCAAGATAGTGATGAGTCTTCTAGTGATGAAGAGGCATATTACAGCAAGAAAGGCTAGTTCTCTAGAAAACACAAAAGTATGAAAAATATAAGATGTTTCAATTGTGGAAAGTTTAGTCATTATGCTACTGACTATACTATTCCCAAGAATGAAAGTGATGAAGATAAACAAGATTCTAAGAGCTAGGATTTTGAAAAGCATAGCATCATAGGAAAAACAAAGATGAGCACAACAATCAAGGAAAGAGGTATTCTCACAAGCACAAGAAGAGTTTCTACCTAGACAAAGCAAGTAAGTGTTCTAGTAGTGATAGTGAAAGTTCTTCAAGTGATAATGAAAATGAGATGTTGTTCATATCAAGAAAAGAGGAAGAACCAAAACATAGATTCATTATCATGAAATGTCTTAGATGTGGAAATTTTGGTCACCTTGAGGATGATTGCACAAATAATGATTTGGTTTCTAGTATGTATGAGGATGCTTCAAAAAACTATAAGGAAGATGCATGTATGGTTTTTGAAAAGGGTAGCACCTCTAGTGATAAGAAATCTAAAAAAGGCTTTGATGATTCAAAAAGCAAACAAATAGAGGAAGATATAGAGGAAGGTGAAGTAGATCTTGAAGGTAAACTTATTAGTGCTCTTAGTGCTTTGAAAAAGGAAAGAAAGAAGAATGCTAGACTCAAGGATAAGTTAGATGAATGTTGTATGGAGAGAGATGATCTTATAGAAAGTCTTGACTTCTCTATGGCTAAGACACAAGAACTCAAGGATGAGTTAGAGTCTAAGGTTCTTGAGTATAGTGAGTTAGAACAAAAAATGGCTTCTTTGAAATAGGAAACTAAAGAGTACAAGGATAAGCTTTACAGGTTTCAAGATAGCTCCAAAAAGGTTAAGTCACTCATCAAAGGTCAAAGAAAGACAACAGATAAAACAGGCCTTGGTTTTGTTAAGCCACACAAGGAACAAGTTGGAGAGTCTAGTAAGAGACTCCAAAATGAAGAGAGTTCTGATGAGGAAAGTATTTCATAAAAGGAGTCCTTGAATGATAGATGCACAAAAATAGAAAACATAATTCAAAATGAGAAGAAGTTTTCAGAACCTAAGAGGTCAATTAAAGGAAAGTTTCAAGGCAGATGTTTTTCTTGTCACAAGTTTGGTCACATGGATTCACATTGCATGGCTCAAGTGAAGGAGGTAAATGATAGTTTCAGAAGTGCTAGTTACTTTCAAGGGTATTGCTACTCTTATCAACAGTTTGGGCACAAGGCAGTTTATTGCAAGGCAAATAACAAGAACAGGTTTGGTCAGAACAGGTTTGGCCAGAATAGGTTTGGTCAGAACAGGTTTGGTCAGAACTAGTGGATTCAAAGATTAGGTTTACCTCAGAGAAACAACATCGTCGAGTGTTTCAAGTGCAACAATGAAGGTCACATAATCAAACAATGTAGAGCTGAAATTCCAAAATACAGGAACAGGAACAATGGCATGATCAGGTCCAAGGATCAAGGCATGGACAAGAATAGGGATGAGAACAAGAACAAGAATAGTGATAGGAATAGGAATATGGAAAAAGAGTTCAAGAGAAGTCCCGAAAAGGAAGTTATAGATGCTGATGATGATCAGTGCCTAATGGGAGTTTTACTCCCACCCAAGAATTAATCACCTCATCAGGAGGTGGGGGAGGGACTAAGCTAAGAGGCTCATTCTTAGTCTCGAGCCCCAAAGGTGACCCTTTGCCATTGATGACAAAGGGGGAGAGCCTCAAGACAGGGGGAGCTATTTATGTTGAGTTTTTGTGTTGTTGAGAAGCATGGTTTGCCATCAATGACAAAGGGGGAGATTGTTAGCAATTTTGGGTTTGAGATCCTAGCTTCTTGTCTATGAGTTGTCATTGATGTCAAAAGGAAATGTCATTAATGTTAAGAGGATGTGTTGGATTCAAAGGTGGAATATTCCAAGAGAATATTTTTAAGAGAATCCGGAGAGATTCCATTGGCAAGGGTTTTTCATTAAAACCAAACCGGTTTTTATTAAAACCAAGTTGGATAGGGTTTTTATTAAAACCAACTTAAATGGTTTTTATTAAAACCAATGGAGGTTCTATTTATTATTTATTTAATTATTATTTAAAACCCTTCAAGGTTTTAATTAATTAATTATTTAATTAATTAAGGGAGAAATTATTTTTAATTTATTAAAAATACTTAAAGGTTTTTAAACCTTTTTTTATTCTTAATTTATTAAAATTATTTAAGGGTTTTTAAACCCTTTTTGAAAAGACTTTTGATTACTTTCGAAATGGTCTTTATTTTTTCCGATGTCAAGGTGTCTTTGAAGAGACTATTTATTCTCCAACTCCTAAGGTTGGAAGGCTAATTAAATTCAAAATTCCTTGAATGCAATTTGCGGTGTTTGTGCTCTGTATTCACTGCGATCGAAGGAAGACTTAGAAGCACGTGCGGTTGAAAAGTCTTCGGGAGATTTTTTTTAGGGTGAAGTGGAGGGAAGTTCACTTGTGAACTTCGTAGCCCGTGTGGGCTAGTGGCAGCGAAGGCTGCTATTGGGCGCTGCATTGGCGGAGGTTGCCATTTCGAGTATCATGGGGGTGCTTTGCTAGAGTAACACACGTTTTTATTAAAACTTCTTTATGCCGTGAAATTCGGAGTTTCTTGGACAGCGATTTATAAGGTGTGATTAAATTTTATGAGTTTTGGCTTTTGTTATTAGCATTGAATAAAATCTTAGGAGAAATAAGGGCATATTTCTTTGGATGTATTTTTAAGATTATTCTTTGCTATGCTAAAATTAAAAATGGAGGTATAAGGTGTGAGTCTGTTATTGTTGATTTATTGGCATGTTATGGTGGTTGTGTTTAAAGAAGTGGAGTTAAAAGGTGTAATAAAGGAAGTTTATATTATTGCACATTTCTTTTTATTCTAACCCTAACTTGGTTGGAATTTTGAGAGTTGTGTGTGGTGATAGCTTGAAGGTTCAATTATCTTCTACTCCAATAAGGTATGGGCACATTCTTCTTATGAGTATGATTGGTGTATGTTTTCTGAAATAAGGTTGGAGTGAAAAGGTATTCTACTAGGTATCCTTTGGCTAGGTGTAAATCCTATTTTCTGGTTTGTTGAAGACTACTTATGCATTGTTATCCTTAAGGAGAGTTTTTGGTGAATGCATAATTTCTGGTTTGAGATAGTGGAAGCTTTGTGCACTAGGGTTTATATTTGTGAGTCTAGTTACTTGCATTGAGTTGGTGGAACCCTTGGTTGGTTGTTTTGAGTTTGATGGTTGAGTTGCTTCCATAGAGGTTGTTTGATCAAGTTATTGCTTTACTTGATTCATGATATTGGGCTTACTCCATTGAGTTGATTTGAGCAAGTTATTTCTTTGCTTTTGGTGATATTGTGTTGGTGGTTGTTTTGTTCAAATATCTTTGGAGGGAAAAGGATTTCTACTTGTTTTCTTTTCTTGTGATGATTGGTTGAATGCTTCAAGGTTGATGTTGATTTGAATGGTTTTGGTTGACTAAACCTTGTTTGATGAGCATTGTTGTTGAAACCCTAATTGATGGTGAAAAGAACATGAGTATCATTGTTATGTGATTCTTTGCATAGTTGGAAATTGTTGGGGTTTCATGTTCTTGAAAGAAAACATTCTATCCTATCCATTTCAGATATTGAGTTGAGTTTTCAGATTTGAGATTGAGATTAAGTTGAGTTGATTTGAGTTGAGTTTTGAGATTGGGATTTGAGTATAGAACATATTGAGTCTCTAACAATTCTATTTATGCTTCTATGAGTTTGAAAAATAACATTGGGTCTCTAACAATTCACTTTGTGATTTCCTACTAAGAAATTTTTTCTTTGTGAGCTTGTTGAGTTTTGGACAGGTTCTAGTGGGGACTTGTGAGCAGTTTTTTGGACAGGTTCCAGTAGGGATTTGTGAGCAGTTTTGGATAGGTTCTGGAGGGGACTTGTGAGTAGTTTTGGATAGGTTTTGGTGGGGACTTGTAAGCAGTTTTGGACAGGTTCTGGTGGGGACTTGTGAGCAGATTTGGATAGGTCCTAGCAGAGGACTTGTGAGTTGAGTTTGATAGTTCTATCAGAGAACTTGAGGACAGAGGTGCATTGGTTCTATGAGAAGAACCTGAGGACAAATTTGGCAAGTCTTTGAGAAGGCTTGTATGCAGAGGATTGATTTGTTCAAGAGTTGGACAGATCTGACAGACAGAGGAAGACTTGTACTAGACCTACTGATTGTGTTTGGTACAGAGTTGTTTGAGTCGTTGTGGATGTGATCATAGAAGGTAGAGGTCTCTTAGGCTAAGCATTGAGGATAGGAGGTCTTCGGTGGAAAGGAGTTCCACGTGTTGGAAAGAGGTAGAGGTAGTTGATCTTCTGAGGGATCATTTCTAGAGCAGAGGGGAAGGTATCTCCTTTGAGCAGAGGCTCATAAATTCTGATTGGGGGAAGGTATCTCCTTTGAGTAGAGGCTCATAAATTTTTATTGGGGGAAGGTATCTCCTTTGGGCCGAGGCTCATAAACATTGTAATTGGAAAGGATTCCCAAAGAACTTTGAGATAAATTTTAGAGAAAAGTTTTGTGGATGTAGCCCAGCCATTCTAGGTGAACCACGTTAAAATTGGTGTCACTTTGTGGATGATATTGTGCATTGCTTTTATGTTGCTTTGATATTGCTTTGGGTATATTGCTTTACTGTTTTGAAGTATAAAGGAAAAAGTAAAAAGAGGTCTTATACTATTCACCCCCCCCTCTCAGTATAAGCTTGTGTTCTTCAATTTTCCTTGTGAACCTTGGCTAAACTTCCAAAATAATAATATCACCTTATTTCTCCTATCCTTAAATTTAGCCCATGTAGAAATTAAATCAAAATTAAAAATGTTTTACCACTTTAGCATGCATAGGATTTTAACTTGGCACTTCTTCCTAATGAACGTCTTGGTCTCGGATTCCACACCGTGTGAGCCACATGCTCCTCTTGGAGCCAAAAAGCACCAACCACACTTTGACTTCTGTTGAGTGGTGTTTTAACCCGATTGTGAAAACACACTCTCCCGTAGGATCCGAGTCCTAAATCCTCTGCTTGCAAAGAAAAACGATTTCTCCAAGGTTCTTATTATGCTAATTATTGATTATCAAGGATGTTGTTTAAAATGAAATGCTAAGAACACCTTAGGGTTTGCAAGTGGATGTTAACAAGGGGCACTCGTGGTTTATTTAATTCTGAAATTGCAATGGACTCTAAAATGAATAAAATCTATTTTAATCTTTAATTCGATGGATTTTTAGTGATTTATTCAAACACGGTAATTAAACTACTGAAAATAAAATATGGGTTTGAAAAGCAAAGACAAAAGTAAACAAAACGTAACAATACGAATAGATTACAGTCAGAAAGCTGTCATTAATCGGATGAAACCGAAGATACTGAGGCTTTCTACATGCAACCTAACCTAATGAACCTGCACATCCACACAATCCAAATAGGCCAGGTGCGAGTCTCGAGGGTTTCTATGGTAATTCTAGAAAACAGGCATTCGCATGAAGCAACCAAGAGATCTTGCATTAACTTCACCTAAAAACCTAAGAAATCTGGAAGGGAAAGATAGACATTAAATCATGCATGCAGAAGTAACTCCTTCTTTCTCATCCAAAAGATGCCAACTCTCTATATTTTGTATTAAAGAATATTTCGATTACATTCAAAAATGTTCCAGGTATAAAATTCCCGAACAAAAAGAAGGAAATTGCCCAAGTACAGGCCCATAATAGCACGAAGCTCTTGTCTCTGCAACTCTATATTCGGCAATTTCCAACCCCTTCTTCGATTTGCAATTCTGGTCTTATAATGTTTGACGCGGCTCTTCGATCTTCTCTGTCGCTTCATTTCACCTTCCTACACATGACCCCTCAAATTCTTGCTTTTTCTCGCTTTGATTCACGCTCAAATTTGAAAACGCTTCAAAATTCATCTCTGCATGTAACGCCTCTGCAAGTTTGACACATGTGTGCCACGTGTCCCGCTTTTCTGCGTCTCGTGTAACGCTTACTGTGAAAAAAAATGACAAAACTGCAAGTCTGCCTATTCATCTTCTTAGTTGCGATATGGCGACATGTCGCGATATCACTACATGCTTCTCGGCCGTACGCCTTTAGCAGCTCCCTGTAGCGATGTCGCGACCATTTTCATTTGTATACCTCCGACCGCTTCTCGTAGCGATATCGCTACCCTTTTAACATTTTGAGCCCTCCTCTTCGAATGGTAGCGATATCGCTACCACTTTCTAACTTTGAGCCCTTTTCAAAATGTGGTAGCGATATCGCTACCACCTTGGCCTTGCCACGTCCCTTTGAAATGTGGTAGCGATTCGCTACCACTTTCGTTTCAAGCCTTCTCCTTGTGACATGGTAGCGATTCGCTACCATTTTTGTTTCAAGCCCTCTCTCACTAAACTTGTAGCGCTATCGCTACCCTCTGACTTTGAGACTGGCCTTTATGAAATTTGTAGCGATATCGCTACCGTTTTGAACTTTGAGTCTTCTTTCCGCAAGGTGTAGCGAAATCGCTACCGTTTCTCTGTCGGGCCTGATTTTCATTTCCGTCGTGATTTCGCGACATCTTCCTTGTACCGTACAACTTTGCCAAAATGCGTCACGAAATCGCGACACCTTTCTGTTGCCACCTCGTCACGATTTCGCGACATCTTTTCTATTTTGTTGCTGTTGACCGCGTTGACCGCGATTTTCCGACACGTCACGATTTCGCTACCATTTTTCGGCTTCGGTCGCGATTTCGCGACATGTCGCGATTTCGCTACCTGTCGCGATTTCGCGACCCCTTTCTACACTTGGGCATTTTTTTCTCTTTTCTTCAATTTTAGCATCTGGGTCACCGAGATTCTTCTCTGCAAGCCTGTAAAAAGGTGGGTCCCCAATTTTGGGGTGTGTTGTGGATCAACCACAACAAATGGTGACTCTATTTGTCAAATGCTCTTGAGCATTTTAGTAAGAACCCAACCTGAAACATATCACAAACTCGCAAATATATGTTAGCACATAAGAAAAATAACAAATGCCCAAAGATCAGAAGTACATGAATCATCAGAATCATCAAGTATTAGCTCAGTGTGTGCAATGTGTTTTCATTCCCTATCGTTTGAAATTGATCAACATTCCATTATCAGTTTTGCATGAATGCATATATGGGATGGTGAATGATTTGTGTACCCTAATGAATGTGCTAGAAGGCCTTGCCTTCATAAGATGCATGGTCATTCTTATATCATAATGTACAAGCATTCAAGATTGCCAAACCCTCTTAGGATCCACTAGTTCATTATCTTATTGTATCCCAAAGTTGGTTATGAGTCCCTACTATCTAGAACCCATGTGCAAGTGAATGTGAAATCAGAACTTTGGGGAATCGGACTCCCAACCAACCGAGATGAGAGTTTAACCTTATCCTTACTATTCTGATTTAGAGTTCATTACCTCACTTTAAGCAAAATAATTAAACGAGTTATGGAAGAAATGGTCATGCTAGTCTAACCCTCTAGACAATCGGTGGTCTTGTTTTTTTAGGCAAGACATGATGCCATGCATGGGCATATCTAACCCCACAATCCAAAACTTATCTCCATTTCTTTGGACCTTGGGGATGACTACCCATCCCTTGCAGAGGACAAGTAGTACGATCCTTACAATCCAAAATAAATATGAGATGGGAAAAATTTATTTACTTTTTACTTCTTGGACCTTGGGGATGACTACCCATCCTAGTTAGGGACAAGTAGTACGATCCTTACAATCCAAACCTTAGATATAAATCATTAATTCTGTTGCTTAAACCTTGGGGATGACTACCCATCCTTTGCAGAGGACAAATAGTACGATCCTTACAATCCAAGACTAATTATGAAATGAAAACATAGGAGCTTTGGGGAATCAGATTCTCAACCAACCGAGATGAGAATTTACACCCTATCCTTACTACTCCATGTGGTCTTTAAGTTCTATGGAAGTGGTCAAAACCATTGTTTTTAGGATCATGTTGCATAATAGGATAGACATGAAAACCACTTTCGCTCAACCTTTTCCTCCAAGCTAGGTTTTGATCATTTTGCTCAAGATCCTTTTTAATTTATGAGACGTGCTTGGTTCTAGATACCTCAAGACTCAGTTTCCAACCTTAGGATTCACTTACATTTATGTTATAACATAACCCTAAGAGAATTTGACGTACTTTCATGGCTTGTACATAAGATGCATATGTAACTAAAATGAAATGTATGTGAGGTGAGATGGAATATGAATGCCTTATCTTTGCAAATGAAATGATATGTCATGAAAAACTGATTCTTTCATGTATCACAAAGTCAAACAATATAACTTAAAAATGTTTTATGCTATTTGTGGAGCTTTTACAAGACAATTCCAATATTTCATATTCTCCTAATCCTTAAGCATAAGTTGACATCTCAAATTTCTTTTCATCATTTTTTTTTATTTATTTATTTATTATATTTTATATATAGACAAATAAAATAAACACACAACTGTAAATTAAAACTTGTTCAATCCAAAACCAAACTGCAATCCCAAAATGAAACTTTGAAAACACAAACCAAAATCCAAAAAACCAAAATCTATATACAAATGTACAATATAATACGGGATGATGCAAAGCTTGGATTATCATTTTCCTGGATCCCAAACATGATAAGAACATATCAAAAAACATATGACACAATATACATGCCAAATTTTATAGGAATCCAACAACAATAAGATCAGACCAAGCAATGCAACACACCTCAACTTGCCATGTTCATCCTTCAACTTTGATTTAGTTCTATTACCAACATCATAGGTGAGATTCAAGTCAAATTGATTAGACAATAGTTGATATTCAATTTTATCTTGTCTATTCTTTAAAGTGCAAGCTTCATCGTTCCCTTCATGATTTAGAAGTAGGCTATCCTTTTCAAATGTAAGATGTTGCAAACAAGAGCCTATCTCTAAAAATCTTGACTTCAACTCATTTTCCAGGATTTTAAAACCATCAGCATCATTCAACACTTGATAAACATCAACGAAATTTGGCATTTCCTCATTAATGTTGTTAGCATCCAAAAGGACATTATGTAACCCATCACTTGAGATTTTTGTAGCTACTACCAAAGGTAAATATTTCCCCTTATCATCCATACTCAACCCATCATGATTAAAATTTATCATAACTTGATGAGTATTAGTAGCCTTTTCTTTTTTCTCGTTGTCTTCTTCATCGCCCAATACCTGTTCAAAAACACCAAAGTTAGGCACCCAATCAAACATGCGTCCATATTTTTCAAAACAAGAGCCTAAATTTTCAAGATATGTGTCACGTGACACCTTTCCATGATCAATGGCTTGAGTCATCACCAAATCCATATTTTCATTAAGATCATCAATATCATCCAACCCACACCACCTAGGCTTTGTAATTTCAACATCTTGAGATGGCATAGACATTGTAGAAACAAAAGGTGGATCAAACTTCCTAATTTCTTGCCCCCCAAGAGGAACAAAAACAATTGACTCTCCTTCTTCATCCATGGTAGTAGAATTATTATTCTTCTCAAACCCTTGATGAGATTCCAATCCTTCTTCCAAAACATTTTCAGATTGCAAAGGACTCGTAATATCCTCATGTGAAAGGGCAATTGTATCATCCTGCATATCAATAGGCACACAAATTTCGTTAGAAGGTTTGGGGTGAGCATATTCTTCCCAAGAATCATGATGATCATCTTTCAAAATCAAATTGTGATGCTCAACCATTTCTTCTTCATCCTTTAATTCATCAACATGCTTCTCATCAAATTTATATTCACCTTCCTTAAATGGTTCAATTTCTTCCAAAATTGGGTTATTGCTTGTATTCAAACTGATAAGGCTATCATAATCCACATGTGTAACCCATGATTCAATTTTATCACAATTTGGAAGGTGTGGATCTCCTAGGCCATTGCTTTCAACAATGTCTTCCAATGTGTCATCCGAATCAGATTCATCCTCATATAATTCATCTTTTGGTGAGTCAAGGGTTTCCAATCTATCCCATGCTTCCCTACTAGTTGGATTTAGTATTCCTCCCTTGCCTAGAATCATATTCCTATGAAAATCATTGAAATTGATTTTAGAAACATCTTTTGAATCAAGATGAGGATTTTGAAGTTGATTCATACTTAAGAAAGACGGTTGATGTTGCATGGTAGGTTGAGGATTTCGAATTTTATTGAAGCTTGGGAATGATTGTTGGCTCTGAAATTGACTCACACTTGAACTTGGTTGAGGTGGATAAATCATTGGGTGGGTAAAGGAGGTATTAAATGGTTGAAGATTACATGATCCGAAACCCACACCAAAATTTTGACAACTCAATTGCTGCTCAATTGCCATTGCTTGAGTATAGGCTTGTGACAAAGATGTGATTTGAGGCATCCCTCGCAAATATGTGGACATGGGTGAATCAAGAGCATTGATGTATATTTGGAGGGCCACTTCTTCGTGAAGAACATAAAATGTCACTAATTGAGCATATAATCCAAAGAATCTCTCAGAAAATGACTTCATATTTTCACTTGGCCCTTTTCTAATATAGGCGAACTGATTGTACATGAGGATTGGGTCAACTTGCTTTTTGTTGAATTGATTAAGAAATGCTGCCTCTAGCTGAGCCCAAGAAGTGATAGACCCTAAAGGCAGACTGGTGAACCAATCATACGCCACTTTGTCAAAGGTGTAAAGGAACATTCTACAAGCGACATCGTCATACCAACTTGTTAAGTGGTTCACAACAAATTTAAATGCTTGAATGTGTCCTTCTGCGGTGTTTGTCCCATTAGACACAAAATGAGGAAGACATCTCTCAAAACCGATGGGCAAATAATGCTGAACTCTCGGTATATTTAATGGGCTACCTGTCATCCACGGTGCAAACATAGCCATTAGTGAATTTTGAAGAAGATAACTTTAATAGCCAAAAGCTCCTTTCTTTTTTCTTTTTTTATTATTATTATTATTATTATTATTTATTTATATATATATATATATATTTTTTATATTCATTTTAATTTTATTTTATTTTATCTTTTATATTTTTTTTATTTTTTTTAAAGTCAAATCAAATCGTATTACTCCTGCATGAACAGTCAAAACGTTAAGAACAGTGCCTAGCCCTCACGATAACATAAACCGCTTCGGCTCTCCTTGGCTAAACTCTCGATTATCACGAAGAATACTATTCAAATATGAAACATCAAAGTAGAATAAACCAATTCGGCCCTCCTTCTAGCGCCAATCTGTTGAGTGGTGTTTTAACCCGATTGTGAAAACACACTCTCCTGTAGGATCCGAGTCCTAAATCCTCTGCTTGCAAAGAAAAACGATTTCTCCAAGGTTCTTATTATGCTAATTATTGATTATCAAGGATGCTGTTTAAAATGAAATGTTAAGAACACCTTAGGGTTTGCAAGTGGATGTTAACAAGGGGCACTGTGGTTTATTAATTTTGAAATTTCAATGGACTCAAAATGAATAAAATCTGTTTTAACCTTTAATTCTGATGGATTTTCAATGATTTATTCAAACACGATGAATTAAACTGCTGAAAATAAAATATGGGTTTGAAAAGCAAAGACAAAAGTAAACAAAAGTAACAATACGAATAGATTACGATCAGAAAGTCTGTCATTAATCCGATGAAACCAAAGATACCGAGGCTTTCTACATGCAACCTAACCTAATGAACCTGCACATCCACACAATCCAAATAGGCCAGGTGCGAGTCTCGAGGGTTTCTGTGGTAATTCCAAAAAATAGGCATTCGCATGAAGCAACCAAGAGATCTTGCATTAACTTCACCTAAAAACCTAAGAAATCTGGAAGGAAAGATAGACATTAAATCATGCATGCAGAAGTAACTCCTTCTTTCTCATCCAAAAGATGCCAACTCTCTATATTTTGTATTAAAGAATATTTCGATTACATTCAAAAATGTTCCAGGTATAAAATTCTAGAACAAAAAGAAGGAAATTGCCCAAGTATAGGCCCAGAATAGCACGAAGCTCTTGTCTCTGCAACTCTATATTTGGCAATTTCCAACCCCCTCTTCGATTTGCAATTCTGGTCTTATAATGTTTGACGCGGCTCTTCGATCTTCTCTGTCGCTTCATTTCACCTTCCTGCACATGACCCCTCAAATTCTTGCTTTTTCCCGCTTTGATTCATGCTCAAATTTGAAAACGCTTCGAAATTCATCCCTGCATGTAACGCCTCTGCAATTTTGACACCTGTGCGCCACGTGTCCTGCTTTTCCTGCATCCTGTGTAACGCTTACTGCGAAAAAAAATGACAAAACTGCAAGTCTGCCTGTTCATATTCTTATCCGCGATATGGCGACATGTCGCGAAATCGTGACATGTCGCGATATCGCTACATGCTTCCCGGCCGTACGCCTTTAGCAGCTCCCTGTAGCGATGTCGCGACCATTTTCATTTGTATACCTCCGGCCGCTTCTCGTAGCGATATCGCTACCCTTTTAACATTTTGAGCCCTCCTCTTCGAATGGTAGCGATATCGCTACCACTTTCTAACTTTGAGCCCTTTTCAAAATGTGGTAGCGATATCGCTCCACCTTGGCCTTGCAGCGTCCCTTTGAAATGTGGTAGCGATTCGCTACCACTTTCGTTTCAAGCCTTCTCCTTGTGACATGGTAGCGATTCGCTACCATTTTTGTTTCAAGCCCTCTCTCTCTAAACTTGTAGCGCTATCGCTACCCTCTGACTTTGAGACTGGCCTTTATGAAATTTTTAGCGATATCGCTACCGTTTTGAACTTTGAGTCTTCTTTCCACAAGGCGTAGCGAAATCGCTACCGTTTCTCTGTCGGGCCTGATTTTCATTTCCATCGCGATTTTGTGACATCTTCCTTGTACCGTACAACTTTGCCAAAATGCGTCGTGAAATCGCGACACCTTTCTGTTGCCACCTCGTCGCGATTTCGCGACATCTTTTTTGTTTTGTTGCCGTTGACCGCGTTGACCGTGATTTTTCGACACGTCGTGATTTCGCTACCGTTTTTCGGCTTCGGTCGCGATTTCGTGACATGTCGCAATTTCGCGACATGTCGCGATTTCGCTACCTGTCGCGATTTCGTGACCCCTTTCTACACTTGGGAATTTTTTTCTCTTTTCTTCAATTTTAGCATCTGGGTCACCGAGATTCTTCTCTGCAAGCCTGCAAAAAGGTGGGTCCCCAATTTTGGGGTGTGTTGTGGATCAACGTCTTGGTCTCGGATTCCACATCGTGTGAGCCACATGCTCCTCTTGGAGCCAAAAAGCACCAACCACACTTTGACTTCCTTAGCATCCACAAGCCAAAAGGCTCCTTCATCCTCGCTTTTTAGAAACCACACTTTGCACAAATAGTCACTACGAAATATACACACAAATATCAAGAATTAATTTTTGGAAATGAGGATGGATGATTTTACCTTTGGAAAGGCTATGGTTTAAATACCATTTGCCTTCTAATAATCTCCCACGTCGGCGGAGGGAGTACGTCATCTTTTTATGCAAAAATGCCAGTACCAAACTTAGACTTTGGCCTTATAATTATTAAATATAATAATTTAAATTATTTTAGAATTTAAATATTATAATTTAATAATTAAATAAACTTTGGGCCTTTTAAACCAAACTAAAGGCCTTCTTGATTTTTAGGAAAAATCTTATAACTTGTCCACCATTGGTTTTAAAGAAAAACCTTTTATTTTAGCCATCATTGGTTTTAAAGAAAAACCTTTTATTTTTGTTGCTATTGGTTTTAAAGAAAAAACATTTATAATCATGCTCAATATAATATTTAAAAATAAACATTATGGAGCTCATCTATCATCAACCTTTTGCATTGATCCTTTTGTTCTTGTGACATCAATGATAATTTATCTTGGACATCACATAACAACTTTGACTCAAAATGTCCAAAAATATCCCCCTTTGTCATTGATGGTAACCCAAATTATTTTTACCAAACACTTGAACTTTTTCTTATTCTTCTCCCCTTGGGACATTACTCACCCTGTCTCAATGATCTCTCCTTAAACCAAATCTCTCCCCCTTACTCAAATATCTCTCCCTTTGACATCAATGGCAAAGGGTCACCTTTGGGGATCGGGGCTAAGAATGAGTCTCTTAGATTAACCCCTCCCCCACCTCCTCTTGAGGTGGTTAATTCTAGGGTGGGAGTATTTCTACTCCCATAAAGCACTGGTATTTACCTTTGTCCCCTTTCCTTCTTATCTTATCCTTCTGATTTCTTTGACTATTGCTTTCTATGTTCATGTTCCTATTCTTGTTCATATCTATATTCTTGTTCCTGTTCCTAATCCTGTTCCTGTTCTTATCCATGTCCATATTTCTATTCCTGTTCTTATTCATATTGATGTTCATGTTCATACCCATATTCATATTCCTATTCTTTTTCTTGTTCATGTTTGGTTCTGGTATGTCTGCTCTACATCACTTTGTTGTATGTCTATCATTATTGCACTTATAACACTTAATTTTATTATTCCTTGGAGGTCCAAATGTCTTGGGATTTCTCCTAGTGAAGCCATATAATTTTTCAGTCATGAACTATGCAATTCATTGCATTATGACCAATCTAATTACATGAGTAGCAATGCCCATGGAAAATCTACCTATTTCTAAAATTTCCATTTTCCTATCTTTCATGTGTCCTACACTGTGAAGCTGTGTCCAAGCCTGTGACATGAGAAACACCTTCCATTTAAGTTTCCTTGTCTTGACCTCATTGGTCTCCTATTATGATTGTTATTCCATCTATTTATCCTTTGTGCATTGTTTATTTCCTTACTGAAATTTCTATTGTCCAACTCATCCTCAGAAGTCTCACTTTCTCTTACACTGTCTTCTTATGAATTTTCTTCTTCTTGTTTCTTTTGAGCTTGTTCAAAACCAAGACCTGTTTTGTTTGTTGACATTATTTGTACCTTGATCATATTATCCACAATCTTTGAACTCTTTCCAAAATTGTATAGCTTATCCTTGGATTTTTCTAAATCTTCCCTTAGTAGAGCTACTTCTTGTTCTAACCTTTCACATTCTAAGACGTTTGCTTTTAACTTATCCTTAAACTTATTTTTCTTAGCCATTGACTTGTTTAGATCCTCTATAAGCATTCTTATTTCTTCATCACATTCTTGAAACTGAAAATACAGTTTAGAGTTTTTCTTTCTTACCCTTTTTATTGTGTCAAGATCATAAATAAGTTCTCCCTTGATATCATATCCTTCTTTATATGATTCTTCCTATGTTTTTTTTCCTTTGTCTACATATTCATTTTCTATTTACTTGTCTTCTATAGTATCACCTTCTTCTTCTTCTAGTGCCATTAGAATATTCTCATCTGGTCCTTCTAGTACATCCTCATATTCATCATCACTAAAAATGAAACCATTCCTTGTACAACTATCTTCAAGATGTCCAAAGTTACCACATCTAAAATACTTGAGAATTATTTGTGACCTTTTCTTGACTTATTCTTTTTCTTCAATCATAAATAGAACTTCATATTTATCATGATTTGAAGAACTAGAATCACTATCACTTGAGTACTTACATGCCTTGTTTACATAGTAGCTCCTCTTTTGTCTTTGGAATAACTTCTTCCCTTGTCTGCTTTGTCCATCCTTGCCTTTCTTTTGGTACTTGTATATTTCTAATTCCCTGTTCCTATGATCTTGTTTTTCTTCATAATTTTTATTTTTGGCTTCTTGATAATAAGTTGCATGATGACCATACTTTCCACAATTGAAATATTTAACATATTTAGTATCTTTAAATCTTCTTGAATCTTTATTCCTTCGGCCATAATTTGCTTATTCATCATTGGATGACTCATTGCTTGATTCTTACTTCTTACCCTTTGTCTTCTTAATTTCTTTGAAGGTTGCTTCCTTCTGGAGACTAGGTTCTTTTGTTCTTAACTCAAAAGTTGTAAGAATACCAAACAACATATCTCTTGTCAAAGAATCACCATCCTTTGCTTCTTCTATAGTTGAAATTTTTTCACTAAACCTTATTGGAAGAGACCTTAATATCTTATCATAAACATCCAATTCATCCACATTAAGTCCAAGTCCTTGCATAACATTAACAACCTCATCTATTCGAAGAGATAAGAACTAATGTCTTCCTTATTGTTCATTCTTAATTCTTCAAATTGTCCTTTGATATTTCATATCTTTGCCTTCTTGACACTTTTATCTCCTTCATATATGCTTTGCAACTTTTTTCAAATTGCTTTTGCATATTTACAGTGCATAACATTTATGGACTCTATTTTATGCAACCCTCTCAAAAGTGCATTCATTGCTTTTAAATTGTAATGTTGTAGAATATTCCATTCCTTATATGTAGGTGGATCAACTGGTGGTATGTATCCATTTTCAATGCTTCCCAAATTTCATTTCCAAGTGCCATCAGGTGAACCTTCATTCTCATACTCCAATATATGTAGTCACTTCCATAAAATATTGGTGTTGAATTATCTAAGGACACATTCTTGGAATCCATTGTGTTCTTGTAAGCTTTTTCTTCAAGATTTTAAACTCTTCCGAAGGAACCCGCTCTGATACCAATTGAAGAACACAAGTTCATACTGGGAAGGGGGGTGAAAAATATAAGACCATTTTTTACTTTTCTTTCCCAATCAATATTATGTAATATATATATATAGTAATATAAATAGCAGTAATCAAACAATGCACATATCACCACACACAATAGAGACATCAATTTTACGTGGTTCACCCAATGTGGGCTACTCCACAAAGAAATTCTTTCACTAAATTTTTTTCAATAAATCTCTTGGGAATATTTTCCCTATTACAATGTTTATGGACCTCTATCCAAAGGAGACACCAATATCCTAATCAAGTTTGTGGATATCTATCCATAGGATAACTCATTTCTCCTTAGCTTTGACTAGTGATATTCTAGAAGAACTATTACCCCCACTACACTGGCTAATGGATCTATATCCACTAAAGACACCTATCCTCATTGTCCTGACTAATAGATATCTATCCACTATAGATTTTTGTCCTCTATAATCTATCACCTTCAAGGATATATCTCAAATATGTACTAAACATAGTCCTTCGGTCTTGTACAAATCTTCTCAATATCTATTTCTGGTCTGGAACAAACCTGCCCTCAAATTTTCACCAAAATTTGTCCTCTAATTTGTACTAAATACAGTCCTTCATTCTAGCATAAATTTGTCCTCAATATCTATCCTTTGATATACACTAAATCTTAACTCAAGTTTTGAATAAATAAATCAATCAACTCTGCTCTCAAGCCTTCTCAAAGATTTGTCTCAAATCTACCTCGTAAGCTTCCACAAAAGATCACACTAATCTATCTACAAGTCCTCTCTAGAACTTGTCTAATATGCTCAATAAGTCCTGACTAGAACTTATCCAAATCTTCTCTTAGTATGTATTATAAGCTTTCATAAAAGCTCACACAAATATGTACAAAAGTCTTCTCAAATACTTGTCTCAAATCTACTCAACAATTCCACACTAGAACTTGTCCAATCTCATAGAAACATAAAGAGAATTGTTAGAGATTGAATATGTTTCACATTCATCATAATTCTCAATTACTATCAATCACTCTCTTAGAAACATATAGATAATTTTTAGAGACTCAATATGCTTCACATTTACCTCAATACTCAATCACTTTCAATCACTCTCTTAGAAACATATAGATAATTGTTAGAGACTCAATATTCTTCACATTCACCTCAATAATCAATAACTTTCAATCACTCTTTTATCACAGAAACATATAGAGAATTGTTAGAGACTTAATATATTTCACACTCATCAAAACTCAACCACTTTCTCAAATCAATTCAGAATATAGAATAATTTGTTTTATAAAACTTGAATAATCACTTCACACATTCACTTGACTAGGTTAAACCAACTCTACTCAACCAATAACTCATGCTCACAAACCCTAGTCCAAGCATATGAATACCCACTCTAAATTTTTCCAAAAATACTCACCAACCAAGCTCACATAACAATGATACTCATGTTATTTCCAAACCCAAGTTCAAGTTCTTCACTCAATTACTCACTTCAACAACAATGCTTATAAAACAATCTTCACATAACAATGATACTCATGTTCTTTTCAAACCCTAGTTCAAGTTCTTCACTCAAACATTCACTTCAACAATAATGCTTATAAACCAAGGTGCATAGCATTCAAAATATCTCAACAACTCAATAAGGAAATCCTAACCAAATTCTTTTCACTTCAAATATTGTTTTTCAGAAAACAATCAATCAAATCAACTATGGAAGAATGTGCCCATACCTTTTTTATTGAAGAAGAAGTAATCTCAAAATCTATATCAATAACAGATAATAATTTGCCAATCTCAATAATGTTAGATGACAATACAAAGTATATAATAACTCACAAATACACCTTATTACTCCATTATTAAAATAATATCCAACACCACAATTTTAATTAATCACTTCTTCAAAGTCCTAACTTATCACAAGATTATCTCAACCATTCATATTTAACACAACTCACTTCAGAAAATTATTTTCAAGGAATACACCAATTTCCACTTATGACTCCCTACTTTAATATTGCATTTATTAAGTAACTTACTTTATAAAACAATGCAATAAAATAATTTTCCCTTTTTCTAAGGTAAAAAGTCTTTTACCCTCAAATCTATCTCAACAAAGCAACCTCTCCAAAATTAATAATATTTTCCTTGTGAAACTTGGCTAAAATTCCAAAACAATGCTATCACCTTATTTCTCCTATCCTTAACTTTAGCCCATGCAAAAACTAAATCAAAATTAAAAATATTTTACCACTTTAGCATGCGGAGGAGTCTAACTTGGCACTTCTCCCAAACGAACGTCTTGGACACAACTTCCACGTCGTGTGAGCCATGTGCTCCTCTTGGAGCCACAAAATTCCAACCGTGCTTTGAATTCCTTAGCACCCATGAGCCAAAAGGCTCCTTCATCCTCATTTTTTATAAACTACACTTTGCACGAACAGCACTACGAAATATGTGCATGAATCTCAAGCATTAATTTTTGGAAATCAGGATGGATGATTTTGCATTTTGAAAGACTATGGTTTATTTACCATTTGCCTTCTAATAATCTCCATCGGTACAAGGAGTACGTCATCTTCTTATGCAAAAATGGCAGCACCAAACTTAGACTTTGGCCTTATAATTATTAAATATAATAATTTAAATTCTTTTAGAATTTAAATATTATAATTTAATAATTAAATAAACTTTGGGCCTTTTAAACAAAACTAAAGGCCTTCTTTATTTTTAGGAAAAACCTTATAACTTGTCCACCATTGGTTTTAAAGAAAAACCTTTTATTTTTGCCATCATTGGTTTTAAAGAAAAACCTTTTATTTTTGTTACCATTGGTTTTAAAGGAAAAAACCTTTATAATAATGCTCCACATAATATTTAAAAATAAATATTATGGAGCTCATATATCATCAACCTTTTGCATCACTCCTTTTGTTCTTGTGACATCAATGACAATTTATCTTGGACACCACATAACAACTTTGACTCAAAATGTCCAATAAAACGTTGATTAGTTTCTCATAGGGTTTGATTGCTACAACTATGATAGTCAAATTTACTGCAAAAACTCTCTTTTGCTATCCTACATCTCTGAGATAATGGAAGGGATAATAGTGCCACTATTTTTTCAATGATACATGTGCTTCCTATATGCATTTCATCACCCACATACACACATTATGCCCATATTATTCATTACTTTTACATATTTGTTATTTCACTTGACCCCATGCATTTTCTACTCTACAAATGATCAAATTCATTCATCTACATCACATAATTTTTAATTACTCCTAATCTACAATGATAAAATTTTCATACCTACTACTACATGCCTACATATTATTCCATATTACATTCACTTACATTTACCACATCTTACATTATACATACACATAATCCTAAGCTATGCATTCATTCATCCACACAAATCATAACACATGTAAATAAAGTTGCAAATAAAAATATATATGTATATATATATATATATCATGTCATCAATGCTCTTGGGCTACAAAATTGAGTGTACATAACATAAATCTATGGTTGGCCTCCTATCCACTACCTTACTCTACCACACTAATAGATCATTTCATCCTTAATGCCCACTAGAAGTCTCTATGCTCTCCTCCTGTGCCATCACCACCACTTCTACCCTCTACTCCTCAGTTACCCTACTTGACTCTAGGGAACCTCCCACCACTTTTGATGCTACTATTGCTACCACCCTCTGCTCTACCAACACCACATAAGGGATACTCCACTGACTCTATTATGAGTGTATCTAATATTGTGATCTCGACCTCAACTATGATCCTGTGTACTATGGGATCACATGACCATACGATACCAACTCAGCCTCATACTATACCCTCCTTGATACCTCCTCTACATACCTCCTAAAAAAATATGTGTTTTCTCATAAAAAATGATCCATCTCAACTCGTAATCCTACCACATTGACCATGACCTACTCACCTACTATCTTGATATGATATCTCTCCTCTTGCACCTATTGATATCTCTATATCTCCTCATGTACGCATGCTACCTCTACCTTATGTGTAGCTTGCACCCCATTGGTGTCTCACTTTACCCACTACACACTCTCATGTAACACTATAATATTCAATCTCACCCTCTACTTTGAGGTTATGGTCTCTTGTATCTAGTGCCACAATTGTTCCATACACTTA
Source organism: Wollemia nobilis (assembly GCA_028583015.1). Taxonomy (NCBI): domain Eukaryota; kingdom Viridiplantae; phylum Streptophyta; class Pinopsida; order Araucariales; family Araucariaceae; genus Wollemia; species Wollemia nobilis. The sequence goes on along the minus strand of JAQPPZ010002969.1, from coordinate 1,670,490 downwards.
GTGTGACTCACCTACTCCACTATGAGCTATGCTCTTAACTCCTCACAATATCTATGCAATGCATCCCTCTCTATGTGACTTGCCTGCTCAACTACAAGATATGCCTTTACCCCATCTCTGCATCCAACTCCCCCATCTCTCTCATAGCTACTACTAGCCTCTCTTCTATCCTTCACATCTCCTCCACGAATATCACCCTATCGATAGACCAATCCATCTCATACTTGATCAATCTCCCCTCCAAATCTCGTACTATCACATGCAGAAGTGCTAGCTCATCCTAAGCATCTAACACATCTTAGAAGTCAAACATCACATTTGGTATCGATACTCCTCTCTCCTTCATCACCACCACTCCATACAATGGCTAGACCTCACCACTCTCATGTCATGGTGACCTCACTCCTAGAGAGCCAATTGTATCATTTGGTGCTAATCCTCCTACCTCATCCTCCATAGGAATAAATTCATCTAGTGGTTGGCCTCCACTACCCTCATGTCACTTTGATGACATAACCCTAGGATATCCTTTCACATCATCCTGATATTACCTCTATAATCAAAGAGGCTCCTCTACCTCCTCCTCTGACTCTACATCTAGCATTGATACAAATACTCCTAGTACCTATCCATTGACTAAGAGTAATCCTCCCTCTTGATCCATCCACTCATCCACCACCTTGACTCCTGGCTACCACCTCTGTGTCATCCACCATATGTCATACTCTGGAGTCATACCTACATCATCCACATCTAGAATAAGCATTAGTGGATCCCTTGACACATCCAAGGAAGGCACTATAGGTCATACTCCCTACTCTCAATCCCTCCTCTATATCACGATAGGTGAATCTAGATGCCCCTATCGTAAGTTTAACTATCACATCACTTTACTGAAAGGAAAGTACTCAACCTATCATTGATACCACCCCACTAACCATCCTCCTCAGTGAATCTTCCCTAACTACTCCTCGTCCTCATCCCATACAACACCACCCCTCTAGGATCTCCACCAAATATACTCAAGACATAATCCATCTAAAATATATCTCCAAAATAGACCATCCCTCTCATACCCCCTCTTCAACCACATCTTCATATCTGTGTGCCACCTCAAGGTGTAGGGTATGAAATCTCCTATCAATGCATGTGCATCATAAGGCAACAATGAGGGATGCTTCACTATGATATGTTTCCACGTCCACACCTACAACAATAGACTCACACTCAAGGTAGATCAACCTACCCTCACTATTTCATATATCTTGCTATACACCTATGCTAGTATCATGGGTGCCCATGCAAACACCACCTCATGCTCCACCATATCACACACTATGCTCATCATATTCTAAGGTAATTTCACCCATGAACTATCTGGCAATGCATAGCTCACTATCATGAGCATTTCCATGCAGTGGTAGTTGGATAATATATCATTCTTCTAATAATGCTTGTAATCCATCCCTTATGTTGTACCTATTGGGACTTAAACTTATGGGATTAATTTTATTGATACAAATGGTTACAATATATAGGCATAAGCCTATATTCAACACATGACACTTGTCAAGAGAAATTGACAAGTGTCAAGGTGAAGGCATAGTGCACTTTAATTCTAACATTCCCCCTTAAAGTGCACTATCCTAACTAAAGAAGAAACAAAATAAGTCAACATTAGGTAACATTCCCCCTTAATTTTGACTTCTCTAAAACAACCTATCATCCTCTCTTATTGCTGATTTGGTCTAGGCTCGCACTCTTTATGCTTGGCTCTCCAACTGTGAATAATTCTAGATTCACTATGTATACATCTTGGTCTATTGCCTCAGGGTCAACCACTTCCATGGGTTTGTTGCCACTAGGTCAGCCATCTAAGTTCCTCAGGGTCATCATGGGTGCCTTAGGGTCAGCCACTTCTGGGTCTGTTGCCTCTACAGGTCATCCTCAGAGGATGTTGCCTCTCATAGGTCACTGACTAGTCCCACCATAAATATCAAATCCTTCCTTATGGTGAACTCAATCTAGAAGGTGTCGGTCTCTACCAAAAATGCACCTAATACAAAGGAAAAATGAGCCATATAAGAGTGTCGGTCTCTGTCGAAAATGCACTCAATACAATAAAATGAGCCATAGATGCCAAATATGGAGGAGAAGAAAAGAAGAGAATTTTTTGTAGTGTCTTCATCTGTAGTCTTCAGAAGTAGATTCGAAAAAAAGACATCGGATAGAGTCTAGGGTGTCTATGTCTGTAGTCCCTAGAGTAGGTGTCCTTATTGTGATCGTCTCATCCCATCGTAATGCATGGGTAACCAGCCGCTACATCCGCCAGGTGCTATAGAGAAGATGACTAGATACTAGGATCACTTACATAGTGCCTTGGGAGTGTCGGGTACAATCGAAAGTGCACTCCAAGGTAGAAAAAAATTTGAGGCTAAAAAACTCAATTGAAATAGCCTCAAAATTACAATATGACACCACCATTGTGTCCATCACGAAAAATCATTTCCAACGACTATAAATACCCCTATATTCCACCATCAAAGGGGCCTTCATCATGTGGAAAAACCATAATGCCTATCTAAGGCAGCAAAAATAAACCTCAGGAATATCATATTCTTGGCATCGCACTATGGCGAAATAAAAAGATAGACTCAATTTTCCCTCGCAGGGGAATTACATTGACCATTTGAAATTTACAATAAAAGATAGTTTGGCCCTTCCACCTCCTCCATATGGAAAAATATTAAAAAAAAGCAAATAGAAATTCCTGCAACATCAACTCCTGCATCCGCTGATTCTTGTAATAAACAAACGTTAGGATATATTGTCTCAACTCGACAGTGAAATGATGCCAACGTCAGCCTTGCTTCTTCCCGATGGATGCCTGACACTATGACACTCGACCACCATTGTTTAGCGGACAAAGTGAGACTCCTCTTGACTTATTTTTTTGTTTCTTCTTTAGTTAGGATAGTGCACTTTAAGGGGGAATGTTAGAATTAAAGTGCACTATGCCTCTATTTTGACACTTGTCAGTTTATATTGACACTTGTCAGTTTATCATATAGGCCTTCTGCCTATATATGTAACTCATTTGTATCAATAATATAATCTCATCAGTTTTCTTTCTCCTAACATTTGGTATCAGAGCAGGCTTTCCCTGCCCTGTGAAAACCCTTGAGGGGGGATTTCCCTCATGGAAATCCTCCCTCCCCCTTAATTTTTTCCCCATTTGTTTCTTCATGCAAGGGAGTATGCTCTCCATATTTGATGGATCAGAAACCAGAAGCTTGAGGAAATATTAATGGTGGTAAAATATGTTATTTTTTAAGTTTTTTTTAGCAGATCTGGTTTTGTCCCAGATTGGACTGCATCTGCAATTGATCACAAGGGCTTCCAGTCGAAGATTCAGGTGTTTGTCCAGCAGGGATTCCTATATTATAGCTCACAGTCCCATTTGCTAGTTCTTGGATGGAGGGTTTCATTTGTAGAAGGATAAAATGTGGTTCATGCTGCGATTCAGATCCGGTGGATAAATTGTAGAAACAATAGAATGATGGAGTTGAAGCTTTGGCTGGAGTGAAAGTTTTACCAAGGTGAAATACATCCATCAAGAGCGGCCCAATTATATTTTTTTCGTTGCACCAAGGAGGAAGTCTGGAGGAGATGCTTTGTCATTGGAAGTGATTATTTTTTAGCACCGTTAAGGCAATTTCTCTAGGTGTTATTGTGGATTTGTCAACGTCCATTGGAGATATCTTCTTGATGAAGAAATATATCAATAGTAGCCCCAAAACACTAGGTCTCATTTGGAAACTACACTTCTATAATTGTGCTTTTGATAGATGCAAATTAATGTTTCTGTTGCTATACTAAGTGCTCATGATGGTAGCACCAATGCAGATATTGCTCAAAATATCAAATGGAGAGACTGTTGAAAAATTGTTGCTGCATACATTTATGGCATTCTTGAGTGATCGTGTCAAGAAAATGACATAATTAGAAGTGCTCGCAAAAGCCGTGGGTTCAACCACAAGAACTCCAAGAATCTAAAGAATGGTGATCCTTATTTTTTTAGCCTTGTTTATGATGTCAATGGCCGAAGATTGCCCTCTCGGTCATAAACGTGGATGCAAGGATAGCTTGTGTCATTAATAGCTTGTGACATTATCCCATGGCTAGAATGCGGTTTGTCAGCTTTAATGTTCATCCATGATGTATTTTTCTGTCCTCATTGAAACTGGGCATATCATTGGGTGTTTCCCTGGCTGTTCTTGCATGGAGGAGGAAGCTCGTGATATTCACATTCGTGTTGCTCTTGCTGGCCTGCATTTTTTAGCGGCTACATTTTGCAAAAAATGTTGTTAAAAATGAGCCCAATGTCAACGATATTGACGAGGCGGAGCTTCTGGAAGAAGAAGACGATAAATTATTGAAGGAAAGCACTTCGGCATGGGAGGATTCAGAGTCATTCCTGATGTGTGCAAAAACAAGGCCACATCATCTGCCACATTTTGGACGTCGAACCAGGCATCAGGCTCGGCCTCAATGCTGCTGCGGAGATCAAGGCCCACCAACTTGGGCAAAAATTTGATGACTTTGTTGCCGTTGGAGGGCATGCCGAATCGGGCGCTGGCTGTTGGAATCTTAAAAAATTGAGAATAGCCTGATTTTAACTACATTTCTTTCAAAAGCCATCGAGGACTTCCTAGACCAAAAAGTAGTAATTGTATCCGAGAAATATGAGTTTCTACATTCGGAGCTTTGGAGAATCGTCGATGCATGCATGGTGTGGCTTAGAAATGTGGGCATCAACCACGGTAATGTTGTTGCTAATCTGATGCAAATGATGAGCTGTGCAGCCTAAACACCTGTAATGCCACCTGTACACCGTTTGGCACTACATATGAGACTGCGGTTGGAATTATTTTTTCTTTAGACTAGCCATTTTCCACCGTGTATCCATCATCACCTAAGCCACCCTGTCCATGAACGTGTTTTTTTGTTGGTATGCACAAAATTGAAGATACCCATGATCTTGATGTCCATCATGATGAACCATCGAAATGCTGTGATCGTGTTTGGCAGATTGAAGAAGTGGAACAAATGGAGGATGATGCCAATTATGTGTTTGTTTATGCCCATGATATTATCATTGTGAACAGAGTGGGGAGCATTGTGGTGACGTCTGCACATCGCATGGAGTTGAAATGCCACGTGGTGACGATGCTGGAATCACCCTGTTTGAATGATATCATGTTCAAAGTAGGCAGCAAGCAATTCTATACAATTTTTTTTATGTAAATCAGGCAGTATATTGTAGAGGATAGCGTGTGTTGATACTGTGTTTTGTTATGGAGTCCAGCAGGAATATCGAAAGATATGTATTTTTTTTTTTAGTGAAAAGTTTGATGACAGAGAAGTCAAATACAAATCCCATGACCCCTTGCAGATTTGTGTATGACCGTTGTTTGTGTTGCGGTTGGATAAATTCAAGAGGAGTCTCACTTTGTCCGCTAAACAATGGTGGTCGAGTGTCATAGTGTCAGGCATCCGTCGAGAAGAAGCAAGGCTGATGTCGACATCATTTCACTGCCGAGTTGAGACAATATATCCTAAAATTTGTTTATTATAGGAATCAACGGATGCGGGAGCTGATGTTGTAGGAATTTTTGTTTGCCTTTTTTTAATATTTTTCCATATGGAGGAGGTGGAAGGGTCAAACTACCTTTTATTGTAAATTTCAAATGGTCAATGTAATTCCCCTGCGAGGGAAAATTGAGTCTGTCTTTTTATTCCGCCACAGTGCGATGCCAAGAATATGATATTCCTGAGGTCTATTTTTTCCACCTTAGATAGGCATTATGGTTTTTCCACATGATGAAGGCCCCTTTGATGGTGGAATATAGGGGTATTTATAGTCATTGGAAACGTTTTTCTATGATGGACACAATGGTGGTGTCATATTGTAATTTTGAGGCTATTTCAATTGAGTTTTTTAGCCTCAAAGTTTTTTCTACCTTGGAGTGCACTTTCGGTTGTACCCGACACTCCCAAGGCACTATGTAAGTGATCCTAGTATCTAGTCATCTTCTCTATAGCACCTGGTGGATGCAGCGACTAGTTACCCATGCATTACGGTGGGATGAGATGATCACAATAAGGACACCTACTCTAGGGACTACAGACATAGACACCCTAGACTCTATCCGATGTTTTTTTTTTAGATCTACTTCTGAAGACTACAGACAAAGACACTTCAGAAAATTCTCTTATTTTCTTCTTCTCCTCCATATTTGGCATCTATGGCTCATTTTATTGTATTGAGTGCATTTTTGGTTGATACCGGCACTCTTATATGGCTCATTTTTCCTTTGTATTAGGTACATTTTTGACAGAGACCGACACCTTCTAGATTGAATTCACCATAAGGAAGGATTTGATATTTATGGTGGGACTAGTCAATGACCTACGAGAGGCAACATCCTCTGAGGATGACCTGCAGAGGCAACAGACCCAGAAGTGGTTGACCCTGAGGTACCCATGATGACCTTGAGGCACTTAGATGGCTGACCCAGTGGCAACAAACCTATGGAAGTGGCTGACCCTGAGGCAATAGACCGAGATGTATACATAGTGAATCTAGCATTATTCATAGTTGGAGAGCCAAGCGCAAAAAGCATGAGCCTAGACCAAATCAATAATAAGAGAGGATGATAGGTTGTTTTATAGAAGTCAACATTAAGGGGGAATTTTACCTAATGTTGACTTATTTTGTTTCTTCTTTAGTTAGGATAGTCCACTTTAAGGGGGAATGTTAGAATTAAAGTGCACTATGCCTTCACCTTGACACTTGTCAGTTTCTCTTGACAAGTGTCATGTGTTGAATATAGGCTTATGCCTATATATTGTAACCATTTGTATCAATAAAATTAATACCATAAGTTTAAGTCCCAACAATACCTCTCCTCACCTATTACTAAATATTAGTTGTAATATATCAGCCTTCACACCATCTACGACCACTCTCACTATAATGCCATCTATTGGCAATTGATATATCATGTACATATTCTCTAGGGTGATCATCATCTCCCCTATAGGGATATGGAAGGTGTTCCTATCCAGATCCCACCTCTCACACAAAGCCTATATAGGCCTTGTTGTCATGTACACTTCATAACTCCCATAGGCCCTTTATCCCCACAACACCCATCCACTTCCTGTCCTCCTCTATCCACTCATCCCCTAGGGTACCTCTCAAATTTTGCATGTGACGCTACAACTCAATCTTCCTCACCTGCATTCATTCCAACACATCACAAAAATATCTTATCAGTCTCACATATATACAAATTAATTATCATTTTTACATTAAACTATTTATCACATACACACATCATTCATAACATATCATGCTAAAAAAAAATTGTTTGCACCCACACATGCGAACCTAGTTCGCATATCACTGCACAAACCTGGTTCACACACTACTACATGAACCTTCCATAGAGGGTATTTTTGGATACCCATTATGCCCTTTCATGGTGGAACCTTGCTCAAAACCCAAAAACATGATATTTAACATCCACAAAACACACAATCAAACCTCACAGGCATGCACTTTGAGAAATCCTTTCACATTGCAACCAAACCATAAAAATGACAAACAAATAGCATTTTTGGATACCCATTTTTCCCTTTTATAAAAAAATCATTTATATTTCACAAAAAACACGTCAATCATGCAAAACAACAAAATCAACTCTTGCAAACATGCAAAATGCCACACAAGTCAAACATCACAATCCAACAGTTAAAACGACAAAAAAATAATATTTCTAGATATCCATTTGGCCATTTTCACACTTTGTGCACACATTTTAGTCACACAAAACATGCACTCATTCATTCACACTCAAACATGCATTTTCGTATTTTTTAAAAATTTACGTAAATTAAACAGCTTGGATTTCATGCATTTACCAGTGGTATACCGCTCCTACATCTCTTGCTAGCACATCTACCTACCATCTCAAATCTAGCTTGATATCTTGACAATGCTCCACTTCACAACTTATCTCTCACATCTCTCCTCCCAAATTTGCACAGCACAAATGATTTTCGCAAGCGCAAAAGAGGGTTTTATTTCTCAAAATTTACAGGTTCGCACCCACACGTGTGAACCTGGTTTGCACACTGCTATGTGAACCTGGTTCACAAAATGCTATACGAACCAATCCTCACCACATCATATTCATTTTTTCTGACTTATTTAGCTTCATATTCCCTTTCCATCCATGTTTACCTCATTTTCCACTTTTTATCATCATCATCTTCTTTCAATCGACTCATCGCCACATTTAGTCTGCTCCATTGACAATTCATCACTTGAGGAGGTATTCATACAAAAATCTGGTTTACATGTGATCAAACAACCAAAAATCCAACACAGGTATTACATTTGCCTAAGAAAATTTTTGTTGAATATTATCTCAACATAAATCCAATCCCAATCAAACATTTTCTAAAGCACAAGATCCATGCGCCAAATAGATATGTATTAATTCTATTCTTTATAGTGGTATTCATAAGACCACTTTCTGAATGATGCACCTGATATGTCCTCACTACACAACTCTAATGATTTGACAAATGTAATCATGCACTCATCAATCAATTATAAGAAAAAAATTATAAAGGAATTTGTTCTATTCGCAATTGGAACATCTTGTGTTGATCACAAGAACAAAGCAATCTTAATTTTCTCCTAAAAACACCCAATGCAACATTGCAAAGTTTTTTACTAAATCATAAATCACCTATTTCATCATCGTATTTCTTTTGTAATCATATGTATTCATCCATCCATAGATTCTTTATCTTTCCAATAACCTCATCACCTTCTTCCATCATGTTTTTGTACTAAATCGTGTCTTACATAGCATAGTACAAAAAGGGGTAAATTTAGACATCTAAAAGTCACACATAGTCACTTGTAGTCACCTATAGTCATGCATAGTCACATTTAGTCATGTTTAGTTCTATGTAGTCACATGTAGTCAAGTGTAGTCATATGTAATCATGCATAGTCACATGTAGTCACATGTCATCATTTGTAGCTATACGTAGCCACATGTAGTCATCCATAGTCATGCGTAGTAACCCATAGTAGCAAAACCTATAAAGTTACACTAATTACATCCAAAAACACCTTTTATTCACAAAAGGGCTATCTATAAGTCCTTTTAGGCCATCTAAGCCCTTTCCTACACCTAATCATGGTCCCCATGTGACCATCTCCTCCAAAAACCCTAATCATGGTAATTCTAATTCTATTTTGAAAGTCACTTTATCATTAAAGTGCACTTTATGGGTTAAACATGCTTAATTAGGGATAAATCAATATTAACCCTAATTTTATCCTCACACGTGTGCACCCACCACTTAGTATATTTTCAAAATATGCCTAACCTAACCATAATCTAACCTATAATATATCTAATAAGGGCTAACCTTAACCCACCATAATCTAACCTATAATCTATCTAATAAGGGCTAACCTTAACCCTTTCTCATAAATGTGTGCATATAATATATTTCTTCAGGGCACTTGAAGAAATGACTCACCTTCCACTTCATCCTTTTAACCTCAACATGGTTGGAATCTAACCTAGGGTTTATGCCACCTCACAAAGGACACCTCAACCCCCTAACCTTGGCCCACTCTATAAATAGATGGCCATTTTCACCATGAAAATCTCTCTCACCCTTTTGGATTACTTACCAAAACTCTACAAAAATTATTCCAAAACATCTTTCATCACTTCAACATCCATCATACATCAAGCAATAGTGTTAGAAGATCATCTGGATATAAATCCATGGACACAGTTAACTACAACAAGGTTCACACACTGCCATGTGAACTCAACACAGAGATTTGTACACTATCTTGTGAACCTAGTTTGCAACAACCCTACAACTACAGAATAGGTAAATATTATTTATTTATAGTTTATATAGCTTTATTTATAATTTTCATGATGTTTTCTTTCATTTCAATGTCATTTTTGTCATGGTAAACATGGTATCTAATCAAAGAAAGGTCCCCAAATATACTAATTCATTTTTGCAGGCCCAAAAAAGTACAAAATATATTTTCAAGCATCCAAGTGGTGTCACACATGCAAAGAAGCCCATCTACATTGAGGGTACCAAAAGACATCAGTAAATGCACCATATTCATGTTGAGAAAAGAGAAATATTTCTTGAGAGAAATTCCACTTTGTAACCCCTTTTTTGAAATCAATAAAAATAGCATTTAGCATATTTCATTAGTTTTGAAATTGATGACTTATGTGTGTTACACAAGTATCTATCTACTAGCGATAAAGAGAGATTCTCCTTATTCCTTAAAGAGGAAAAAGAGGGCAGATTTACAACATTAATTAGTTATCTTCATGAAGTCCTCTTCAGAGCATGGTGGAATACACAAAAAATAGTTATATTCACATCAGAGGAATATTTGATGATCTATCTATCATTAATTATTTTTGTACTTGCTCAACACATGAAGAAAACTAGAAATACAAATCAATATTATTGTGATGATAGACTAACTTGTCATGAAATAGAGATTCCACTAGTATCAATGCAAAATCCTAGGATAAGAAAGAGTTAGAAAATGTATGTTAAGAGAAAACATAGAAAAGAAGATATAAATAGAGAAGAAACCACAAATACTAAACCATATGGACATATTCAATTTCAAGAACTGGAAGAACCTTCAGTCAAAACTTTCTCTATCTTGTATGAAGATACTAACTACTTGCTTGAATAGATTCTTGTAAGTAGAGAAGGAGAATACAATCTCCAGTACCAAGAATAATATCCATATTGAATACTAAAGTCTTCAATACAAAAATAATATAATATAGGGAGGTGTTAGAGTATATTACATTATTTAGGTACATGTCAATGTACCACCTTGGGTATATTGCTAGATTAGAAGTTTATCTTAGGTTACTTGAGGAAGAAGTAATAAATGCAAAAGTGTCAATGTGCAATTATGTAAATGTACAAGGAGTCCATTTTTACATGATTCATAGGAAAGGTAGTGTGGACACCTAAAACACGTCATGTCGATGGCAACTACTCATATGGGACATGCTACAAGACCATATGGAATATCTTGGATAGATTTCAATATAGAGCAGTGGTTTTAACCACTCAATTTGGGCTCTTTGACCTAGTTAGCTCAAACTGTTGTTGATACCTATGGTCTATAGTCTGAACTGCTACTGACACCTATAGTTTATAGGTTATACTATAGCTATCACTCAAGGTCTATAACTAAAGTTCAGTTGGCCTTCCTCTGATCCAAAACGGTTTGAATGACCATTTGTTCTAGAAGAGGGTGTTTGAAGGACGAAAGATTCCAGAGGCTTCCAATCCAACTATCCCAACCACCTCTTCTTGATATTGGCTTCTCCATGAAGCCACCCCTAGCCTTTGGGTAATCCTATAAGTACCCCTTCAAATTAGGGCAAAATATATCAAGTGTGTATTGGATATTAAAGCAACCAAGCCCTGTCGGATTTTAGACTCACCTGAGTGTACTAAGAGATTTTTTTTGCCATTCATTTTCCAATTCATCTAGCATCAAGTCAATTTGTGCCATGGATGCCCTAAGGATCTAGAACTCCAAGAAACACAAATTTGGGCAAACGAAGGCCCAACTATGCAATTCAATCACCAAACTAGTTAGAGGAAACCAAGGCGACCCTTAACCATCAATTTGACAAGGAGGATCAAGTCCATAGCCTTAGGTTTGGAGGGTAAAACTACTTTTTTGCTCATCACGACTGAAAACCATGGTGTACAATACAGACCGCTCATTTGAGCCATGGTTTGCAATTGTTGAAAAATCTCCTTACTCTTCTTTTTGCATTGTATTTCACTAGGTTATATTAAGCATCTTAGTGGTTTATCTAGCATTTTAGAGACTCTGACTGATAGAATTAGGGTTTTCATCAAGTTTACTTCATTATGGTAAATAGAACATAATTAGCTCATTTTCATGTTATCATGCTTCATTTCATGCAATCAATCCACTAGATAGATAGTTGTACTTTCCAGTTATATGTTTCAATTAATCTTTTCAAGTATTGCGTAGGCTTAACATGCTTTATTTATTTTATTGATTTTATTAGTGTTATGGCATCTTTATATTCATATTCCTTAAAGGGCCTCATGATGAGAGGTTGCATATGCTATTAATGCTTTTATATTATTTATTGACCGCAGGAAGCAGATTCAAAAGAGATTCAACCATCCAATTCCTTCCTCAACACGGAGAAGAGGGTCAACTCCACCCTAGAGCAATTTGTGTCACCCCGAAGGGCCTAAAAATCACATTTACCCTTAATAGGGAACATTTTATTTTTCCTACAGTGATAAGATTATTAAAATAGTATCCCTAAGAGGGATGTAACTGTAACCAGAATTGACTTCTTTACAATGGAATAAAAGTGTTTTTCTTCTTCCCATTTGTTGTCAATTTTGCATGCATCTACTTTATTTCTCTTATTTCATTTTACATAGTAGGAAGCATAGGTGTGAGGCCATTTTGGTGGTCACAAAAGGTGATCACGGTGGAACTCCATATTTTTAGCCTCTAATTTTTGACCTTTTTGTATTTTTGGATATCAGGTGCAAACCGCGATTGACAGTTGCGGTCTCATTGTTGGCCTGCAGCTTCAAGATCTGGCCTACAGTAGCAACCGCATGACAGCAGGGGTTTAAAGATTTATCAGATGAGGATCAGAGTTAGGTCCCATTTTTAACCCTTGTTTCTATTTTTAATGCCTATGTTTTTCCAGTTTATGTGAAAAGGAGATTAAATTAGGACACATAAAAGGAAAATGGATTAGGTCCTAGGGTTTCAATTTTTTTTACGTTTTAGCTAGGCGCTACTAAGAACAATGGACCTCTGAGTGTAGTCTGCCCTAGGATCCAATGTGCTAGATTAAATCATGTGTTTTTTTGCATGTCTAAGGCCCAATTAGTGACCATTTATATCGTAAGGTGCATTTTCAAAAAGAGCATGTAGGATGTAGCTTGCATTTTTTGAATTTGAAAAGTTCTTTCGCTACATACCACATAGGAAATGAGCATGAATGTTGTATGATGTATTTTATTTTCATGCAAAAATTAAAATGAACCACACACACCATGTTTCTATTAAACACTAGTGAGTTGGAAGTGACATCCAACCACTAGTAGGGTTCCAATGACGATGGAGGTGATTTCCATCCGTTGGCCCAAATCCCATGTACCTTATGTTCTAGATAAATACCGGATCAAAGAACCTTTTGTAGCATAGAAAATTTGCATATACTCCTCTTTAGAAAGTATGACATTGACTGGGTGAAAATAGGTGAGGATTTAAGAGGACCTGTGCTCCCTGACCATGTGTGAGCTTCATTACCACACATTATAGGTTGGATTATGTGACCTGGAGTTCATAGCTAGGTTTTCGAGCTACGAGTATACAGGTGAAAGCCAATTAAACTAATATTATCATCCAATAAAATTTCAAACACAATAAGAGTTTCTAATATTGATGATACAACAAATCATGAAATAGCATCAAACATATTATGGCTCACATTTAAAATTTAATTCAAGATAATCACCATTGTATACCTTGATTGTATAATAAAAGATAAATCTAGACACTAGGTGCACCATGGTGGAGACATGAGGTGGTCGAAAAATGCTTAAGCCTGATGCCATTGACCAAGCCCCACTAGATTCACAACAAAATGTATCAAACCCTCACCCACATGAGCTTCCTAAATATCATTCGAAGAGCATCAGAGGAGACAATTTGACACGAGGGGACACCATTGAGCATATCCTTGATAGAGGAGCTTCTATGCACTCTTCTAGACATAGGATAGAGCATGGAGCCTCTCAGAATGAAGGTGCTCCACTCAGAGGCAATTACTGAGATCACAGTGCACGTGCATTCAAGGGATCGGCTGATGAGTATGTCATACAGGGGTTCAAGTTGGTATCCCTACATACTAGGTCTACAAGAGGTTCCATGCCTCCAACTTTAGAGTATATAAGAGATTGAGATCTACCCATTCAGGGGCATGCAGACAAGACCGCTTCGAGCATAGGCCTATTCACACTCCCATGCATAGTGAACCTTGCAAGATCACTATCAACATATCCAAGGTGGGAGCCAATGGTACACCACTACATGAGCATTGGTGATCTAGATAGTTGGATGGTTTAGATAGCATCCTTGAGAAGTTAAGCTACAAGCCTTCATCTTCGTCCACTCGTACCCTGAGTGAGTGTAGCAGGAGCATTATTAAGACCACTAGAGAACATGGGGAGGATTCCAAGTGCCCTCATGGTTCGAATCCACCATCCATGCATGGTGGCACACAACATAGAACTCAACATAATACCAATGCCATCTTCATGGACAAAGGCATAAGCATAGCGAATCCGTCATATGGGTACAAAACCCATAAGGTCGCTCGCATAGAGAACACATAGTAGAGGCCTCTTACGATCGATCACATTGATAGATCACATATACTGGTATCCGATTAGAGATAAAAACTCCTCCAAGATCAATTGGAGGATGCCCACACAAAGAGGTAGTGCATTGAAGATGAGAATCTTCATGTGCAAAGGCTCATTAGACAAATATTATATGAGTAGTGTATGCATGAGGAATGCATCCTTTCCCAAAAGGATCATGTAGAACAAGAGGATAGGCTATCCAGGGCTGGTTTATTCACTCACACTAAGCATGGAGAGTGCATTCATAGGAAGGTTTTTTCACAAGCCAACATGCATCAAGAACGCAAAGACACTCACACTCATGTGAGTGCCCAACAAAGAGAACAACCACCACCATTTTAAGATCATAGGCAAAGACAATATGAGGAAGAAGAGGGATATGGATCCAATCATGGAGATCCTAAAAGCTCCTAGGTTTAGGAGGAGGAAGATCAATGTCCTCCACCTCAATAGAGGAAGAATGTACCTCCAATACTGCCCCCACATCAACTTAGGGAGGAGGATTTTCTATCCTCACAGGCCTATAAGGCCTTAGCAAATAAAGTGAAAGCAATCAAGAGGCAATGCATGACTTTTCAAAATTCGACATTGAGCAAGATTCATAACAAGCCTTTGGACACCTTGTTGCCTACTCCAGCATATCCTAAGTATTTTGACATGCCAAATCTAGATAATTCAAAGGTGATGAAGACGCGCAAGAGCATGTCATAATATTTTTAGACATATGCTTCCATATTGCAAGTAATTATGCCTTGATTTTGCATACATTCATCACAACCCTCTCAGGCCTAGCTTGGGAGTGGTTTAATCAGGTGAAGAAGCATAGTATCACCAATTTTGAGCAACTGGCTAATGCATTTCTTGAACACTTTTCTTTTAGCATTAATAAGTAAGCTAACCTTTTTGATCTGGCTGCACTAGCTCAATGCAATGATGAGCCAATCCTAGAATACAAAAATATATGGAGGAGATTAATGGTAAAGTTTCCATTCCCCATTCCTGCTATAGAACTGACCTAGATTTTCATGAAGAGTTGTGGCAAGCACATATTGTTATTATTGAAATTGTAGTAGTACCAGAAATTTGAGGAAGCTTTGGTGCAAGCCAAAGTAATTGAGAATATCAAGTTGTAAGAGGGTAAATTGAAGATCAAGAACAGGAAGGAGGGTCATAAGAATAGCTCAATGAAACATCAGGGCAAGCAGGCCCATGTCAATCAGGTGGTGTTAAACCTCCAAAGAGATGATAAGGGGAAACAAAAGCAGAACTATCAGGTCCAACCTCCTACGCAATACGATCAGTGCAAGAATAATTACAAGGGAAAAATATGGAACAAAGACCACCTTGCTAGTTCATGCCTTTGATGGAATCATTGACATTGATATTCCATCAATTATGCTAGGCTAAGGCAATCGGGTTTCCCAAGATTAATTTGGTCGATTATAATCATCCCAAGCCAAAGGGGTATTTGGATGATCTATTTTGCATATTCCATTGCACGAAGGGACATGACATCAAAGTGTGTTGGTCCTTCAAACATATAGTGTAAAATATAATTGATAAAGGTAAGCTTATAGTATCGAATAATCCATAGGCACCCAACAACCAAAACATGGGGATTTATAAAAATCCATTGCCAAACCATGAGGCACCATGCAACAACACTAGCCAAGTCAACCAAGTGTGCATTGAACCACCTATCCATGGGTTCGTAGGTATGGTTAATATTGTTACTATACATGGGAGATATGAGCAGCCAAATCAAACTTATGCTCCCATAAGGATACAAGCTACACCGAATCAACGACCAGTTCAGAATATTCCAGGCCCACCAACTAGACCGGTGGTGACCATACAAAGTAGGTTGGTTCAAATTATACGTACAACTCCTGTGAATTTGTCTATTTATGAGCTGATACAATAGTCCTAAGCATATGGAGACACTCATGGACATTATGAGGTTCATCAAGGTGTAGTAACAGGATGATCAAGCATTCACCAATTTTTTGGGACACGTACAACAGTGCCAGGAACCTACGATCCCATTCTATGATCATGAAATCAAGACATTTCCTACAAATATGGTTGACCCATCATTACATATCATTCCATGTGTTAGTCACATGCCATTAAAGAGGGTCTTGATTGACACTGTTTCATCAATCAATATTATAACGACCAAGGCATTAAGTCATTTAAAGCTACCCAAGTCACATATTGTGCCCACCATATTCACATTGAGAGTGTTTAACGACGCGCTATGCTCGATAGTTTGCACAATTGTCCTACCTATTCAGGTGGGCCTAGAGACCATCCTTGTGATGTGTCATGTGATTGAAGGCACCATGCATTATAACATCCTTTTGGGTAGGCCTTGTATTCAATAAATATGTTGTGTTCCCTCCATACTACATCAATGTGTAAAATACATTCATGAGGGACAGGTTCATGTGGTGTCATCAGAAAGAGAACCCTTCAAATTCATGAACCTAGTTTATTTGTCAAGGGTTTCATACTCCCATAAATGCACTTGGATGTCTGATCAGTGTCACCAATTAAGAATCTAGGAGGTAAAAAAAAAGTGTGTGCTCAACCATTGATATCTGCATCACACAGATCCGAGCACACTACAATTCATTTGAAATAGATTGCATTAGCAATGCTTCGAGATGAAAGGAAGATAACGACAAAAATGGGAAAAAAATAAAATAATCATGTTCCCGAACCAGACGCCAATGAGGCTCCCAATCCCATGGAATCCAAGGACAAAGTCGAGGAGGTACCTCTACCTGCCTCACCTACATTTTCAGTAGGATCATCCACACTACAGGTAACTGTTCATTTGGCCAACAAAGGTTAGGTGAATATATTGTGCAGAATGTCACATTTGGACCAATCCTAGATACTGCACAAGAGATGGCTTGACCCCATGCTCATCATTTTTTGGTTGGATCAGTAGTGCCATTGGAAGAGCCACCCAATCAAATGAAATTTTTCTATGCTGGGCTAGACCAACTTCCTACTTGGATGCCCATATATGAAGATGATGATGAACCATTCATAGTGAATGTTCATTACCTATCCAACCCTAAATATTCCATGCATATTTTTGAATTATATCATTGGCATGGGTATGGCCTTGGTATTTTTGAGCAAGGACATAGGACTCTACTTGAGTCGCATTATTAGTTGGAAACTGATAGGTTTGGGCTAGGGTTGCAAATACAAGGACAAGATGATTTACTTGCAACATATTTAGACTTCCTGTACCTTAGTTTTGGGGGTGAAGCAAAATTTAATCCTTATCACCCTGTTCCTTCCAATTTTTAGAGGGATAATCAGATGGTGTCTTACGTCACCATAGAACCACCCAAGACATATAATGAGGATATCTCAGTGGATACCGATCCAGATGATCTACCAAGAGAAAAATTTGATCAAAAAATCTATGGGGCATCCAAAGATACATACATGCAGGATCAAAATGCTATCGTAGTGATTGATTTCGAGTTGGAAGGGCATGCTGATGAGGGTATAGTAGAGTCCATATTCAAGATAGGTGGACCAAGCTGTAGTATAGGAGAGGACAATGATTCCTTGCCTGATGATTAATCAAAGGATGGGGCTAAGCCAGTTTATGAGGCAATATCTTATTTATAGTGTTTATACCCAATTTTTCTAGATAGAGACAATAGCTATCAAGAGATAACCTATATGGGGCCACATTTTCCATAGTGTTTCACTCCTGGGGGAGCGAATTATGGAATATGGATTTTTGATAGTGATGAGGAAGATGAGACAAAGAGGGCCTATCTTGGTCCCTACTATTTGCATCACCTTCATTAGCCCCTCGATATGGATGAGGTTTATCGTCAGCTACATGTTGGTCCTTGCTTGATGGCGAGATGACCAACCCTGGATAAAATCTATAGGATGGTTAATCTGCCTCCTCTGACCTATATGGAACTCCTTGAGCCATATGATCCTATGTTGCAATCAGTGCATAGGGAAGACTCGATCATATCAATGGCACTTAGAGAGGATCCATTTATACCCATACCACTAGAGCCAGATCTGGGGTATGGAGGGTGCACATATGTAGAGTCACATGTATGTGGTCCTAGAGATAAATTATATTCCATCAATATGGTCTCCATTGATTTGACCACTCCACTTTGCAATCCATCCAATCCATCCAAAATGTTACCTCTAAATATAGATGTCATCGATTGGGATCACACTGATTCATCTTTAGAGCCTGAATATTTATTCCCTAATGAATAAATACTACAACCATTTCATTTTGCACTGGGCTTTGCTTATGATGTCTATCATGTTGCAAATTCTTCCAATGCAAAACCTATAAATCCAAGAGATGACATCCACTTGATCCCTATACCTCATCATCTTGAGGATGGATCACACATGTCAGTAGAGGAAACCTTAAATGTGGATATTAGTAATGATCCCACTAATCCAAGGAAGGTTAAATTTGGAGAGAGTCTCACTCCTTATGAGCGTGCCACCCTCATCCCTCTACTGAAAGAGAGACCTAATATTTTCACTTGGACTTACAAAGATATGCCAGGTCTAGATTCAAAATTGGTTACCAATAACCTGTTGCAAGTATGAAGAGGGTTATTAACTAAATGGCTCAGAAATAACTCAAACTCTAGCCTTAGTGTGAAAACAATTGAGTTTGTCAACATTTTATTTGATGGTAAGATTTTTAACTCTTCGAACTCCCCTCACCTACTTTTTCTCCTAAATTTCCTCACCCCCTTCTTCCCTATTTTTTCACCACCTTTCTCGTTACCTCCACATCCACTTATTCCTCCTATATCCTTGCCTTTCCCACTTAATTCACTCACCGACATTACTTCACTGCCTCCTTTCCTTATCCCTCCACGCCCCTTATCAATCCACCCTTTCTTCCTCCATAACATCCACTACTCCCTATAAATATTTTTTTCCAACTCTATGATGCTTAAAGAACTCTTGCATGAGTTTATTTAGCATCAAGGGGGAGAATGTTGGAATATTTTCAACATTGCCTCCTTAGTCCTAAGTATTAAGTCCTAGTATTCACCATCCCTAGGAAGTCTGGTCACCATTGCTTGAGAAGTTAATATCTTCAAACTGGATGAATTCAAATGACCGTATCTCAAGTGCCACATCACACTTGGATTTGCCATATCAACATTTACTAATTGATCTCCTCCTGGTTGACCAAAATTTAAAGGAAATAACTTGTTCCTTGTCATTGGCACTTGAGTAATGACTCTATAACTATTACTCTTATCAAAAATGGTACATTTACCTTCATCAAACAATAATTTATAGTTCTTCTCTAACATTTTACCAACACTTAAAATATTGTGTTGGAGATGAGTTGTGTAATAGATATCACTTACTTGTTTCACACCCTCTTTTTTTGGAACCTCCATGGCTCCAATGCCTTCAACTGCCAATGACTTGTCATCTCCCAATTTGATGCTGGATTTGTAGGAAGAATCCAGAGTAGCAAAGAGTTCTTCTTTACCACTCATATGCTTTGAACACCCAGTGTCCAAGATCCAGGTATCATTCAAGTTATGATCTGACATGCCATATGGGAGAAAGATATTTGAGGTCCCTTCCTCTTCTCCAAAATTGCCATACTGACTGCTTTGACTACTGCTCCCTTGAGAATATTTTGACCAACTGTCACGAGCGAAGTGACCAAGTTTACCACAATTGTAGCAAGCTTGTTTTGACTTGTCACTTCCTTTTCCTCGTCCTGGATGCTTTCCTCTGTTCTGCTGTCCACCTCTATTATGAATTACACCTCTATTTTAATATCCTCCTCTGTTAGGAGTTCCACCTTGTGGACTATTCCTACCTCTACCTCTGTGTTGACCTCTACCTCAACTTTTGCCTTGTCCTTTTCCTTCTTGTGAAGTGAAGGCTTTGTCATCACCTTCATGGCTAGTGGAAGGAGATTCTTGCAATCTCTCTTCATGTGAAAGAAGAGAACCAATTAGTGCATCAAAGGAAAGTGCAGTCAAATCTTTTGACTCTTCAATAATGATTGCTACATGATTCCACTTAGGAAGAAGTGTTCGCAACTCTTTCTTCACTACAAATTTTGGTTTAATCTCTTAACATAGTATGACCATTTTATCTACTACAAATTTGAATCGCACGCAGGAGTCTCATACTTTATCATTTTCTTGCATTCTGAGATTTTCAAAATCTCTTTTCAAAGTTTGAAGCCTGACCTGCTTCACTTGATCACTCCCTTGAAAACTTTTCTTTAAAGCCTTCCAAGCATCTTGAGCTATTATACAGGATGCTATTCTAGGAAATATACTTTTATCTAGGGTTGTTTGTAAATGATATAGGGCAAATCCAAGTGTGTTATGGCACTTGAGATATGGTCATTTGAATTCATCCAGTTTAAAGATATTAACTTATCAAGTGATGGTGATCGGACTTCCTAAAGTTTAGGATAATAAGGAATTCTATGAAGTTTGTGCCTTGGGCAAGCATGCTAGAACTAAATTTCATCATGGACAATTATGGCGGGGTAGTTATCCACTCTAGCTAGTACACTCAAACATCTGTGATCTGATGTAGACCAAGAGCATTGGTAACAACTATTACTTTCTTCTTTTCATTGATGATTTTTCAAGAATGTGTTGGATATATTTCTTGAAGCATAAAGATGAAGCATTTGATTGCTTCATAGATTTTAAAGCAAGAGTGGAAAATGAGAGTGGATATTCTGTTAAGTGTCTCAGATCAGATAAAGGAGGAGAATACTCCTCTAATGAATTTTTGAATTTTTGTAAAAAACATGGAATAAAGAGGTAGTTCACTGCTGCCTATACTCCATAGCAGAATGGTGTGGCTAAGAGAAAGAAATGCACCATTATAAAAAAGACAAGATATATGCTTCGGACAAAGAATTTGAGCAATATGTATTGGGCAGATGTAGCTACGACTAGTGTGTATATTTTGAATAGGAGTCCTACTTCAAGTTTGAAAGGGAAAACTCCTTACCAAGCATGGTATGGTAAGAAACCTAATGTCAAGCATTTCAGAGTGTTTGGTTCACTGGCTTACTCACACATTCCTGATGAACAGAGAAAAAAACTCGATCCTAAGAGTCAAGCATGCATTTTTGTAGGGTACTGTGAGAACACAAAAGCTTATAGACTCTACAATCCTAGGGCTCAAAAAATAATACTTTCCATGGATGTGATTTTTGATGAAGGGGGAGAATGGGGAAATCCCAAAATTTATAGCGATGTTGAATCTCATGATGTAGGTTCTACACAGGTGCAACAAATAGCACCAAATAAATGCAATAATATAACCTTTCGCTAGATCTATCGAAGAAGCCAGTCAAGAAGAAGCTTATAAATATGCATCCAACAATAGCCTTAATGGTGAAAGATGAATTACAAAAGCTTTTGGATGTAGAGTTTGTCATCTCCATGGACTATCCAAAATGGGTATCCAATATGGTGCATGTAGGAAAACCTTATGGAAGGATCCATATTTGTACGAATTTTAGAGACCTGAATAAGGCAACACCAAAGGATTCATTTTTATTGTCAAATATCGATGCTCTTGTAGACACAAATGCAGGTCATGAGATGCTCTCCCTAATGGATGGTTTTTTTGAATATAATCAAATTCAGATTAAGCCTGAAGACCAGCATAAAACTATGTTTATAACACAATGGGGGACATTTTGCTACAAAGTTATGCCATTTGGTCTTAAAAATACTGGTGCCACATATCAGAAGGCTATGACATATATCTTTCATGACTATATACATAAAATCTTAGAATATTATATTGATGACTTGTTGGCCAAGTCATTATTGCGTTCTGAGCATGTGGAGGTCCTGAAGAAGGTCTTCGATCACCTAATAGAACATAATACCATGTTCAATCCTAAGAAGTGTGTATTTGGCGTAACTTCAGGAAAGCTCTTAGGATTCATCATTTCAAAATGAGGCATCCAAGTCGACCCAGTAAAGGTCAAGGCTATTCTAGAAATGTGTTCCCCCACAAACATCAAAGAGCTAAGAAGCCTTTAGGGCAAGGTAGAATCCATAAAGTGATTTATCACTCAATTATCAGATAAATGTTGACCCATGAATCAACTTCTACACAAGGGGGTCCTATTCAATTGGTACAAGGACTTTCAAGTAGCCTTTGCTGAAATCAAGCAATACCTGGTGATGCCACCAGTTCTAGCTCCACCAAGGCTATATGTGATATTTATACTATATATATATATATATCAGCAACTGACTTTGCATTATGGATCATGTTAGCCCAAAAGAATATGCAAGGCAAAGAGCAAGCCATACATTATATTAGCCGAACCTTGGTGAGTTATGAGCTAGGATATGCATATGTGGAGAAGTTATGTTTAGCAGTAGTGTTTGCTACAAAAAAATTATGGCACTATATGATAATTCATACAAAATATGTAATATCAAAACAAAATCCTTTGTAGTATATGATGAGCAAGACATATCATAATACACGTACTACAAAGTGGATCATGCTACTAACATAATTCGATATAGAATTCATAAGCCAAAAGTCCATTAAGGGACAAGTCAATTGTTGATTAATTGGTTGAGACACTGCTATCAAACAGTAGATCTCTTACCATCGAGCTTTCAGATGATGCGATATTCATCGTATCCAAAGATCTTGAATCTAAAGAACCAAAAAATAATGCTGATATGATCTTGTTCTTCAATGGTTCAAACTGCAAGCAAGGGGGTGGTGCAGGAATAGTGTTTGTCACACCGCAAGGAGCTCCAATGCCCTTGTCATTCAAATTAGACTTTCCTTGCACCAATAAAAATGTTGAATATGAAGCCCTACTTTTGGGCCTCCATACAGCCATCGCCATGAACATTAAAATATTAAACATATTTTGTAACTCATTTTTCATAGTCAACCAGGTTAAGGGAAATTTTTAGTGTCGATGTCCCGTGTTAAAATCTTATAAAGATATTGTTTTTACATATTTGGCTAAGTTGGAATGGTATAACATCAAGGCAATCCCTCATTCATCAAATAGGTTCGTAGGCACCATGGCATCTTTGGGATCCTTAATCCCTCATAACTCATCTGCCAATTTTACTATCATTCATGTTAAAACACTCTCGCATCCTACAGCGAAGAACAAAGCCTTTTATAATAAAGAGTCAATCAATATGATTAGCGTGGAAAAAAAAGCTGAATGGTTCTATAGAGCTGAATACTTTTTGAAGAAGGCACCTTGGGGATCATTAACCTCTCAGATTTTTATGGGGAGTGGTACTACCATTCACCACAAGATTGTTTTCCAGGCTGCATTTGCACATGTAGATACATAGGGGGAACAAGTTGTATTTGCAGTCAAAGCTAAAGCTTACCAGAGATGGATGTCACAAATCCAAGACTTTTTAAAACTTAGTTTGATCCTAGAGATATTTTTACATGCTGCAATACGCACATTCAAGTAGAAAATGACTAAATATATATTTCTAGGAGATCTTTTATACCAACGAGGTTATGATGGAGTTTTCCTTCATTATCTAGAGCTCTAGGATTCATCTTGGATGATTTCACAAGCTCATGATGATATGTGCAGTGGCCATTTTAGTGGCATGGTCATCGTAAAGCGCATCCTTTGAATGGGTTACTATTGGCCCACTATGGATAAGGATTACAATGTGTATTTCAAGAAATGTGTCAAATTTCAGCATCATGCTAATCTTGTGCACTTGCCATCGTAGGCCTTACAGCCCATCCAAGCGGCTTGGCCATTTTATCAGTGGGGATTGGATCTCATCGAGAATATCTCTCTCCCATCATCGGGTCGACATACATTTATTATCATGGCTATTGAGTATTTTACAAAATGGATGGAAGCAATACCCTTAACAACGATGACTGGAGCTCGCATAGTAGAGTTTATACTCAAGTATATCATATGTCATTTTGGGATTCCAGCAAAGATAGTTTTGAATAATGAAATGTCATTTAAGAATAAAACTATGAGAGATTTGACGTCTAAGTATAGAATCAAATACATTTTTGTAACTCCATACTATCCATAGGCAAATGGGTAAGTTGAGGCCTCAAACAAGACAGTGGTTTCCATATTAAAAAATATGGTACAAGAACACCACAAAGATTGTATATCCAGCTGCATCTTGCATTGTGCCTTACAAGACTAGCATTTGGACACCCACTGGGGAAACTCCATTTTCACTAGTATATGGTGCTAAGGCCATTATGACATTAGATTTGGAAATTCCAATGCTACGCTTCGAATTGAAAGAGTTCATTGATTATGACACCGCATAGGAAGCTCACCTGGATCAATTGACCCTACTTGATGAACGTCACGTGAATATCCTGGAGCATCTTCACATTTATCAAGAGCAATTAAAACAAGCTTAAAATAACAAATTCCATCAAAGATACTTTGAAGTTGGGGATCTTGTGCTGAAATAGAACCAACATAACTCTAATTTATCGCCAGATATGCGAGATAAATTCATGGCTAATTGACTAGGACGCTATATCATATCTAAAAATATTGGTCCAGGTACCTATAGCCTTTCATTACTATGGAGTGTTGAAGAGCCAGAACCTCTCAACATCATCAATCTTAAGGTGTTCTATGCTTGAGAGTGTAGCAAAAGGCACCAAGAGTTTTCTGAGAAATCGCTCGATCATCCCAAAAGGCTCCAAGGGTTCTTAAGAACTGCTTGGTCATCCCTAAAAGCTCCAAAGGTGCTCATAATATCTTTGGTCAACCTAAAGGTCCCGAGGGTTTGCCAAAAACCACTTGGTCATCCTAAAAGGCCCCAAGCTCTCTTGTGAGTATTTTGGTCAATCAAAAAGCTCCAAAGGTGTTTGTAAGCTCTTTGGTCAATCCAAAAAGGCTCCAAGGGTTCTTAAAACCACTTGGTCAAATCCTAAAGGCTCTAAAGTCATGTACTCATTGTTTGGTCAAGTATAAAGGCTCAAAGTCCATAAAATTTGGAAAAATATCAAAACTAAAAAATATTTGCATTTCATTTGCACCATTGCATTTCATTCTCCACATGCATTTCATATTGCATTGCATTAGGTATAATAATCTGTCCTGCTTGCTTTAGAATGGATTGTGTTTGTCAGTATTACAAAAAATACCATGTTTATGTTTCAATCATGCACCTCTACATTTATCATAATCCATAATTCATGTGAGTAACTGTGTTTTTCAACACAACCCAGAATTTTGCTATGAATAATATACTAGGGTTTTTCGATCATTCAACCATACCTAGAGGTCTTATCAAGAGTTGATAGAAAGCTTGATTTGATTTTACAGTCGAGGTCTAGTTAGTATAGCCCTTAGAATATCATAATTCTATCACTAATTAAAAAATTAAACAATCCTAATAAGGACTAGGGGAAGATAAAAGCCATGAAGTAGGACCAGGTATCCAAAGGCAAAAAGAGTTATTCTTGCTTATCTCCTTGTGGGTACGATACATAAAATGTTGGTAATTGGCAAAAGGAAAAGTATATTCCCTACCCAAAATCCCTTACTTATGATAAAATGAGCAATATCCCAGAGTGGTATCCCAGATCAATCCTCCAGATTGATACCCTAGATCGATATCATAGATTGATATCCTAGATTGATATCCCATATTGATATCATAGATCGATATCCTAAAATCGATATCCCAAAAATAGTTCCCCAAAGTAAAATCCCCAAAGGAAGTTTCTGAAGAAAATTATCAAATGTAAAATTCTAAAAGTCGAGTCAAATGAAGACAAATTGTACAAAGTAAGAAAAATCAGTATCAAATCTCTTACTCAAGAAAAAAAAAAATTACAAAATAAACAGTGATTATTGTCACTAAAGTACAAAAATAAACAATGATTTTTATTGCTTTATATGAGCAAGTATCTCAAAAAATTGAAGAAAATAAGGAAGTAAACTTGAATCCATGGAATCTCCAATACTATTGTACCTTACGCATGATGATATGTCTGATGCATTAGTACCTTGCATATATACATACCAATGTTTGAATGTGGAAGAGCTAGTTTCAGGTGTCCTGTATCGCCTAGTAGTCTAGTTCAACTAAAATCTAAACCTAGGATTGGATAAACTTTTGTGGACCCCCAATATTAGCAATGGGTTGAAAGAATCCTGCTTGACATCGAGGTATGCTTGTGCCTTATCTGAATGTATTCATGTGTGCACATAGGGATAATGAACAGTTAGGGCCTATCCTAGAAAAAGCTTATGTTTTAGAAGTCTAGTATGGTTAGTATACAACTTTTGATCAGTCTACTAGGGTGTTTGAGTCTTATGGAAAACCTCAAAATTTTATCTAAGTAGCAACAAATACCAAATATCACAAACCATCAAAAAAAAGAGAGAGTCATTCAATCATCATATTGTAAAGTATTGAATCCGTGATACATCATTACATTGAGCACAAAATTTTCAAGATATAGGATAGATACCGGATGTACATCAAAAATGATATTTAGACAACCACTGACTATATTGTGCATGGATTTCAAATTGCAAAAGGACTATAGAGTGACATATTATATCATTCGCATCATACAGCTTCATATCATTGTATTTCATATATGGATGATTAATTGATTAAATTCTTGTAATGAGGATTTTCAATTACATTCATGATTTTTACACATTATGTGGTTTCATCCAGTAGATTGTTAAAAACATATCGCATTCATTCATTATGTTTTATATGATTAAAGCATACAGGTAATTTACATTATATTACCATCGGGTAAATAATGCATTACGTATATTGCACCAACATATCGTGACATCATCATAAATTAAAGGTATACAATACAAAAAAATTAACATATATGTTTAAAATTAAACATCGCATCCATATGCATCCATCATAAATAGCACATCTAAAGCATCTAGATCACTATGGTAAGGTCACCCTTACCTTCCCTTGCTTAATACATTTTAATCTCAATAAACACAAATATAACAACGAATAGAACGAAGGCAGATATGTAACACAAATCAGCGAAGAGAGGTTTTATTGTAAAAGAACCAGGCCACTAGGAGGGCAGATCCCACCATTAAAGCTAAAATGCGAATACGTAGTGAAATAAAAATAAATATGATTTAATTTAAATAACTATCTAATATATATATATATATATATATATATATATATATATATATATATATATGAAGTGTTTACACTTGGAATACCTAGCCGATAGCTAGGTTTGGTATGTAACATGATTTAAATGGTATGTAATATATATATATATATA
The DNA here is from genome assembly GCA_028583015.1 of Wollemia nobilis. Taxonomy (NCBI): domain Eukaryota; kingdom Viridiplantae; phylum Streptophyta; class Pinopsida; order Araucariales; family Araucariaceae; genus Wollemia; species Wollemia nobilis. The sequence goes on along the minus strand of JAQPPZ010002969.1, from coordinate 1,642,524 downwards.
TATATATATATATATATATATATATATATATATATATATTGAAGTGTTTACACTTGGAATACCTAGCCGATAGCTAGGTTTGGTATGTAACATGACTCCCCTCCTTGGAAAGCTTTGTCCTCAAAGCTGTAAATGTTTGGAAAATACTTTCAGGTTCCCATGTGGCATCCTCCTCTGGTAAATCTTGCCATTTGATGAGAAATTCTTGAATATGGTGTGACCGTAGTCTTCGTACTCTTTGTTGTAAGATTTCTTTAGGTTGGAGATATATGCGTCCTTCCTCATCGAGCACTGGTAATTTTGATTGACCTTGCACCTTCTAACCAATTACTTTTTTGAGACACGAAACATGAAATACTGGGTGTATTCTTGATGATAAGGGTAGCTCTAACTGATAGGCTACTTCTCCAATGCGGCACACAATTTTTTAAGGACCATAGAATCATGGAGCCAACTTTTGGCTGGACTTTATCCTTAACGATGATTGTTTATAAGGTTGCAACTTTAGGAAAACCCAGTCACCAATATTAAAAGTTCTCTCTGATCGGTGCGAGTCTTGTTGTTGTTTCATATGATTTTGTTCTTGGACTAAATTCTCTTTGAGGATGGTGAGTGTAGACTGCCTTTGTTGGAACCAATCATCCACTTTGGCTACTTTGGATGACCCTTGTACATAATCTGCGATGATTGGAGGCTTGGTGCCATACAATGCTTCAAAGGGAGACATCTTAATTGAGTAATGGTAAGAAGTGTTGTACCACCATTCTACCATTGCTAGCCACAGGCTCCATTGGTATTTTTTATCTTGAGTGAAACATCTTAAGTATTTACCCAAACATTTGTTAACTACTTCTGTTTGATCATCTGTCTGTGGGTGGTATGTCGAAGACATATTCAATTTGGTACCACTAAGTCAAAATAATTCTCGCCAAAAGTTACTAGTGAAGATGGGATCTCTATCACTTACAATATTTTTTGCATACCATGTAATTTGAAGATTGAATCCATAAATACCTTTGCCACCTTGCTTGTGGAAAAAGGATGTTGTAAAGCTTGAAAATGAGCGTATTTGGATAACCAATCTACAACTATGAAGATTACTGTCCTGCCTTCTGATTTAGGAAGACCTTCAATAAAATCCATGGATATATGTTCCCACTGACGCTCAGGGATGGGTAATGGTTGTAACAACCCCGGTGATTTGACTGTTTCTCCTTTATTGCACTGGCAAACTTCACATTCTGCTACCCATTGTTTGACTTCTGCTTTTAATCCTTTCCAACAAAATGATTGTTTGACCCTTAAATATGTCTTCAAAAATTGTGAATGTCCTACTGATGGAGAAGCATGCGATTCATCGAGGATCTTTGATTTGAGTTCTGAATTGTGTGGAATGTAAATGCGGTTCTTCTTCCTAAGGATCTTATCTTCATAAGAGAATAAAGGGTATTTAGAGGACCCTATAGATAATTCTTGAATTATCTGAGTAGTTTCACTATTGTATAACCATTCATTTTGTAATTGATTCACCCATTGGGAGCAAGGGCCCGAAATAGCGTTAATGACTACTTCGTCTTCGTATTTCCTAGATAATGCATTAGCGGCTACATTTTCCTTCCCCTTCTTATACTCGATAACAAAATCATAACCCAATAGTTTGGTTAACCACTTATTTTGTTCTGGATAGGAAAACCTTTGCTCAAGAAAATGTTTGAGACTACTATGATCTATTTTTATAATGAAGCGGCTACTGATTAGGTAGTGTCTCCATTTTTCTACCGCGTGAAGTATTGCCAACATTTCTTTTTCGTATGTTGATCTTCCCAAATTTTTTCTCGATAGCTGTTTACTTTTGAATGCCAACGGATGACCTTATTGCATTAATATAGCCCCAATTCCTGTGCCTGACGCATCACATTCAATAACAAATGGTTTGTGAAAATTTGGAGTTGCTAAAACTGGAGTTCTACACATGGCCTCCTTAAGCGCTTTGAAGGCTTGAGTGGCATCTTCTGACCAATGAAAAGCATCCTTCTTTGTGAGTGCTATGAGAGGTGCTGCAATCTTACCATAATTTTGAACAAACTTGCAATAGTAACCCGTGAGACCCAAAAAACCATGAAGTTTCTTGATGGTTTTAGGTAAGGGTCACTCTTGAATTGCCTTAATTTTATTGGGATCGACTTTGACGCCCTCGTGTGAAACTATATGACCAAGATACTCGACTTATTGGACACCAAATGAACATTTGGAACATTTGACAAATAATTTTTCTCTGTGTAAAATGTGAAGGACCTTATCCACATGATGTAAATGATCCTTCCATGTTTTGCTATATATGAGAATGTCATAAAAAAAAAACTAATACAAACTTACGGAGGAGTGGACGAAAAACTTGGTTCATGAGACTTTGGAATGTGGATGGTGCATTGGTGAGACCAAAAGGCATGACCAAAAATTCGTAATGACCTTCATGAGTAGAAAAAGCAGTTTTGGGAATATCTTCTTCTTTGACATGGATTTGGTGAAATCCTGAACGAAGGTCTAATTTTGTAAAAAAAATTGCACCATGCAACTCGTCCAGTAGGTCATCTATGACAGGGATCAAAAATTTGTCATTAATAGTGAGTTTATTGAGGGAACGAAAATCAGGACACATACACCAAGAGTTATCTTTTCGATGGGCCAAAACTACAGGAGAAGAATAAGGGCTAGTGCTGTGCCGAATGACTCCATGATCTAGTAGATCCTGAATGATCTGCTCGATTTCTGTCTTTTGTGGTTGAGGATAGCGATAAGGATGACTGTTAGGTGGCACACTCCCTAGAATCAAATGGATGGCATGGTCATGAGATCATTTAGGTGGTAATCCTTTAGGTTCTTGAAAAACCTCTTCATAATTTGCTACAAGGTCTCTTAAATCTGAAGCAGTAATATCCGAAGTTGTTTGAGATTGTTTTTCCAAACAATTAATTTGAGCTATAAATCTGTATCCACCCTTTTTTAACATCTTCTCCATACTATGAGAGCTCACCATATGTGATGGAGGAGTGGTAATGCCTTGTAAGTGAATGACCCATCCGTTTTCCCTCCATTCCATGAATAATTTCTTGAAATTGAAGCTAACCGTGTCTAATGTTTCCAACCATTCAACTCCCAAAATGACATCAAAGTTCCCTAAATTCATGATGAAAAGAGATCCAGACTAGGTATAAGTTCCCATTTTAATGGAAACTTGAGATGTTCTACCAACACATTGGGTGTTCACCCCGTTGGCTACTAGAACTGGAATTTGTCTTTGTTGGAAGAATTAATGAATAGATTTAGAGCTTTTGCTGTTTTGATGTCGATAAAATTGTGGGTACTACCGAAATCAATTAGCACATTCACCTTTTTCTGGTGGAGAAATCCTGGTACCTTGATGGTATGGTGGGATGTTAACCCCATGAGGACATGCACAGAGATAGCCATTGTATCCTCTTCTTGCTCTTCTAGAGTACTTGGTAGTTCTTCTTGCATAGGTTCTTCTTGGTGGTAAGCTTCTTCCTCTTCTCCTCCATATTGATCACATTCAATATGAAAGTTTTGTTTTTGGGCACATGTTTTTTCCCTGGGATGATGATTGTGACATTTATAGAAAAATTATCATGATGGTTGATCATTTCTGTGAAAGGAATTGTTGCGATACGAAGGATGACTATAAGTTTCACGCCGTGCATATAACTGAATTCTCTTCTCAACCAGCTTGGCTATTCGTATGCAATCGTTTAGCGAGGTTGGATTTTGAATGTCCACCTCAATGCTAATATTTTCTTTCAATCCATTGCAAAAAGCTCCAACCACTATGTCGGGACTGAGGTCTAATGTATACGGTAGTAAACTGGTGAATTTCGAGACAAACTCACTAACCGATCCTTCTTGTTTAAGAGATAGTAGTCTTACTGTGTATGACGATGTAGCTCCTTCATCAAATCTTTCTAAAAAATAGGTAGTGAATTTTTTCCAGTTAATAGTAGCTCCTTTCTCGTTCTTAAGCCATACGAACCATTGGTAGCCCTCAGTGCCTAATTTTGATGCAGCGAAAGAGACTTTATCAAAATCCCTAATTTGGTATACGTCTAGAATGCCTTCCATTTTGGCTATCCAACCACGAGGATCATGACCCTCAAAAGTGGGCATATCAATGCATGGAAAATTATTAGGACCTCTTGGTTGGTGATAACCCATATCCCTATCCTGATCTTGGTTATATCTCTGTCTATGAAAGCGATTCCCGTAATTATCTGGATTGCCTCTTTGTTGTTCCAATCTTCATCCTGGTCGTCATTTTCTTCATTCCTTTGTTCATGGGAGTGATTTTGGGAATTAGGATTGGGATTAGGTCAGTTTAAATAAACAATTAGTATTCCAAGTGTAAACACTTCATATATATAGATTAGATAGATTTTGGGAATTAGGATTGGGATTAGGTCAGTTTAAATAACTATTCCTTTGTTCATGGAAGTGATTTTGGGAATTAGGATTGGGATTAGGTCGGTTTAAATTAGGAGTGTTTACACTTGGATTATTTAATTCCATTATTTAATTAAATAGCTATCTAGTGCATGGCATCCATACATCACATAATACAAGCATAGCATCAATATGAACACCTGCATCCATGTGCATAACATAAACATAAAATGAAAAATAAACAAGTACACATAATGATCCAAAATAATCAATCTCATATATATATGTGTGTCCAAAAAAAATACATCAAGGGTATATCAAAATACCCATAGGCTACATATGTGTAGGTCCTCGACCTTACACTCAAAAATAGTACAATAGAGTATCTCTAAAAATCTGTGCTAAACAGGGTCTTCACCCCTGGTTTGTGAGGCACCTCCATCACCTCTAGCATCCTTGTGAGTCCTCTGTGATCTAGCACCATGAGTACTCAAGGACCTGTGAGTCCCCTTAGTCCTATATTTCTAGTGGCTAGAGCTAATAGAAGACTATCCTATCTCCCTGGTCCTAGACCTGGTCCACTAGGACCCTGCAGTGTGGGTGTCCTCTAGCACCTCCCCACCTATCAGTCTAATATGGCCCTCCAACTATAATTTGTGAGCTACATGTGTTGTATATCACTCATTACCCTCATCCAAGAGGTAATGAAGCCTCCTGATCTCTGCCATGGGGTTGTGACCTACTGGTTGTAAAGAATATGGTGCTGCAGGATACAACATCACAACCTGTGTAGCCGAGGAGCCATCCATTGCTACCCTCAATAGGTCCCTCTCAATAGTCATGGCACTTAGTTGTGACTGTGCCACATCTTGTTGGCCAGTGAGATTTGTAATTTGAGTGTCTACAGTGGTAGCCTATGCCTAGAAAGTTATCCTCTCCTACTCATATTACTGCCACTACCTCTCACCCCATGCTATATTTACCTCTATAATGGTGATAGATGAATCCCACTATAAAATTTGAGTCTATAGTCACCCAACCTAGCTCTAGATATTAGTAATATAGGCTCTCAACTACCCAATATCACTGTCAGGAGGTGCCTCACCCTCCTCAGTTATGTCCCCCTATGCCTTAACTTGAGGAGCCTCCCCTATAGCGGCCTCTACACCCCATCCACCCTCGATATGTTGGTGCACATTGTATCCATCTGGATCACCCTCTGCTTCATCATATATTTAGCTAAGGGGCCCCTCTCCCTCCCACTATATAAGTGACCACCAAGTATCATATGCTTTGGTGGTACTAGTCCTGTCCACGCTCGACTCCTAGAAGTCATCGTCCTCATCTCCTAGTGGTGTCAACTGGACCCATGGTAGATATCTCTCCAGTACTAGGTGCCTGTAGATAATAGGAAGCACCAAAATTTCTTGAGCAAGACAAAACTAGTACAAGACGCATGAGTAGTACTAGTACTCATGAATCTCGACCTTGTGGTCAAGTAACCACCTATCTCTCTTTGCTTGGCATAGCCGTTCACCAGCCTCCTACCATGTGGGGCAATCCATGTATGGGTGCCACTCTATATTTTCCACCCAAAGCTATGTAAATATAGTAATGTAGTGGCCCAAGTCCCTAGTGTGAGACCTACTTTGGAACCCCTCCTCCTCATGGGGTCAGCATGTCACATAACACTGGCATGCAATAGGAACAGTAGTAATGATGAGCGATAGGTATGTGGGCTGCTCGATCCAAATGTGTTTCTAGTCCTAGATATGAAGTAATAAACTACAACTAATGTCGACCCAACTCCTGCAGATAACCTAGTACAACTCATGATATAGGTGACCTATCAATGTGCTCCACCATGCTAGGATCAAAGGCCACTGTGTAGAACTTTGAGTAACTCTCCTACTGATGGCCAGGAGGTTCCAAGGGATCCTCATGCCCGAGGAGTCTGGAAGCACAATTTGAATGACTAAGTGCATGAAAATGACCTCTCAGAATGAGAAGACACTCTTCTCCTACCAATATATTACATGGAAACCTCTATGATCAATCCTAATCTAAGCATCCTCGTTGCACCCATCAAATATTGTTGGACATTTTGAGTCCCTAAGTTAATATGTTGTCATTGATGTCAAAATATCATTTAATGTCAAAAGGATCAATGAAGGGTTTTTGTGAAAACCAAGACAAGAAAAATAAAAGGTTTTATTTAAAACCATGGACAGCATATTTGATCTGGGTTTTTCTTAAAACCCAAGTTGGGCTTTCGTTTCATCGAAAAATGTGCCCCAGTGATGGAGATATTTAAGTTTTAATATTTGGTTTAAATTTTAATTATTTAAAATTTGAATTCAAATTTAAAACTCAATACGTAATATTTCCACCGACGTCATCAAGAAAATAAAAAGTCATATTTCTATCGACGTCTTCGATATGATTAAAGGACTATATAAAGGGGGCTTCAATTGATTATTATTTTATCCTTGCTCGTGTAATAAAAGTGTTGGCTATCAAATCATTTATGAGCTCATGCAAAATTCTTGAAAAGTGTGGAAGTGAATAACACAGACTATGTTCGAAGAAAAAAACATCATGGGCAGCATGGCGCATTGGCAAGTGGGCCTTGGCTAAGGCATGGGGCAGATGAAAACACCGAGGATCAAATCCCCTTGACTACATTTTTTGGAAAGCATGAGAGAAGCGCTTCGGCGCCTTTGGTTTTGCGAAAGGTGGAGAAGGGCATAAGGCACGTTGTGCCTTTCCCTTTCCAACGAGCGACTAGCTCATGTGGAATCTTAGCCATGGCTAAGACGCTCACGGTGTGGGCAAGTCGGGGGTTCGAATCCCCTTGAGGAGGTAATTACATTTTGCATTAATTTAATTTTATTTAGCCCTAAGGTTGGAGTTATAAGGTGGTTAGTGGAAATTAAAGTTTTAATTAAGCTTTGTTATTTGGGCTGTATTGATTATTGCAAAACTTGAGGGGTTTAATGATTTATTTTATGGTTATTAAGAATTGAATTTAGGAGAAATAAGGAGTTGTTTTAAAGTATTTTTGAAAGGCTTATTGATTGTTATTTTGATAAGGGTTTTATTAAAAAGGGACTTTGGTGGATGTGTTTATTTAGTTGGAGTAAAAATGGTGTAAATTGAGTTATGCTTTATATTGTGATTATTTGAAGTCCACTAACCCTTATTGAGATTGGAAAGGAAAGTTGTGTTTAAGTGTGGCAGATTTTGTGGATAACTCCTTCGCATCAAAAAGGTATGGGCACATTCTCCTATTGATTGTTTATGGTGGTTGATTTCTGAAATATCTTTGGAGAGAAAAGGATTTATTGTGGTTTCCATTTTTGAGAGTTGTTGGTTTAATGCTTCAAGGTTTTCTGGTTTGTGAGTTGTAATTAAACCTTGTTTTAGAAGCATTGTTGTTGAAGCCCATTGATTGTGAAATGAACTTGAACTTGAGTTAGAAAAGAACATGAGTATAATTGTTATGTGAGATTTGTGATTGAGCATTGTTGGAAATATTTTGAGTTGGTTAAATACATGCTTGGACTAGGGTTTGTGAGAAAGGATTGTTCCTTGAGGTGATTGGTTGAGTTGAGTTTATTTAAGCCTAGTCAAGTGGATGCATGTGGTTGTTCAAGTTCCTAGAAATAAACTATTTCATATTCTGATTTGAGATGAGATTGAGTTGAGTTGAGATTGGGATTTGAGTATAGAACATATTGAGTCTCTAAAAATTCTCTTTATGCTTCTATTGAGATTGGATTTGAGTTGAGATTGGGATTTGAGTATAGAACATATAGAGTCTCTAACAATTCTCTTTATGCTTCTATGATATTGATTTGAGTTGAGATTGGGATTTGAGTATAGAACATATTGAGTCTCTAAAAATTCTCTTTATGCTTCTATGAGATTGAATTGAGATATTGATTGAACATTGAGCTTAGAACATATTGAGTCTCTAACAATTCTCTTTATGATTCTATGTGATTTGAGACAAGTCTTTGAGAAGGCTTGTGGACTGATTTGAGTTAAGCTTTTGTGAAAGCTTACTATGCAAATTTGAGCAAGTCCTAGAGAGGACTTATTGAGTAGATTTGAGCAAGTCCTAGAGAGGACTTATTGAGTTGATTTGAGCAAGTCCTAGAGAGGACTTATTGAGAAGATTTGGATAGGTTCTATGTGGACCTATTGAGAATATTTGAGCAGGTTCTGTGTGGACCTATTGAGTAGATTTGAGGAGAATATGTGTGGACCTGTTGAGCAAATTTGAGTAGGTTTTATGTGGACCTATTGAGTATATTTGAGTAGGTTATGTGTGGACTTGTTGAGTAGATTTGAGCAAGTTTTGTGTGGACCTATTGAGAAGATTTGAGCAGGTTCTATGTGGACCTATTGAGAAGATTTGAGTAGGTTCTGTGTGAACCTATTGAGCAGATTTGAGTAGGTTCTGTGTGAACCTATTGAGAAGAATTGTACTAGACTAATTGTATTGTGTTTAGTACAAGAGATTGAGCAGAACTATGCTAGACCGATTGAACTATGTTTGGTACAGTATTGAGATAGAGCTTTGGAGGTGATAGAGTATAGAGGATAGAGTCTCAGTGGATAGAGATCCAACAGCCAGGACAATTGAAGACAGATCTGAGTGAGGAGTCTTCAAGTGGAAAGAGATCCACCAGTCAGTGCAGCATAGAGATAGAGTCTTCTAGAAGATCACTAGCCAAAGCAGAATGGGAAAGAGTTCTCCTATGGAAGAGATCCACGAACTTGAGATTAGGGGATCAACATCTCCTTTGGACAGAAGTCCATAAACATTGTAATTTGGGAAATATTCCCAAGATATTATTTGAGAAATATTTAGAAGAAATATTTTCTCTGTGGAGGTAGCCCACATTGGGTGAACCACGTTAAAATTTGTGTCTCTATTGTGTATGGTATTTTGTGCATTGCTTTGATTACTCTTATTGATATTGCTATCTATACACTACATAATATTGATTTGAGAAGAAAAGTAAAAAGTGGTCTTATACTGTTCACCCCCATCTCTTAGTATAAGCTTGTGTTCTTCAATTGGTATCAGAGTGGGTTCCTTCAGAAGAGTTTGATAGCTTGAAGGAAAAGTGGTCTAAGAACACAATGGATCAAAAGGATCAAAAGAATGAGGTCTTCAATAATGCAATACTAGTCTTTGATGGAAGTGACTTCCTGTATTGGTGTGTGTTGATGAGATTTCACCTGATGGCACTTGGCAATGAAGTTTGGGATGCAGTGGAATTTAGATATGATTCAAGAGCCAATCCTCCTATAGATAAGGAAGGTAAGCTTCTCATGCATGCAAATTCAAGAGCTATGAATGCAATTATAAGAGGACTACGTAGATCAGAATCTATGAAGGTTATGGAATGTACAACAACAAAAGATATGTGGGAACTATTGCATACCATATATGAAGGAGATAAAAGTGTCAGGAAATCTAAGATCAGAAATCTCAAGGGAGAATTTGAGAATCTAAGAATGAGGGATGATGAAAGCATTCGTGACTATCTCAACAAGGTTGATGAACTTATACATGAGATGAAAGGTCTTGGAATGAAGGTTGATGAATCTAATGCTTGCGAAAAGATCTTGAGAACTCTTCCAAAAAGGTATAGTGAAAAGGTTTCTGCCATAGAAACATCAATTGATAGTGATAATCTAACAAGAAATGTTTTTCTTGGTATGCTTACAACTTTTGAGATAAGAACAAAAGATCCTATTCCTCCAAAAGAAGTTGCATTCAAAGTGGACAGTAAGAAAAAGGGTAAGAAGACAGAATCAAGCAATGAATCTTCTAGTGATGAAGAAGCTAACTATGGTAGAAGAGATAGAGGTTCCAAAATACTGATAGATATGAGATCTATTAAGTGCTTTAATTGTGGCAAGTATGGACATTTTGCAACAGAGTGCAAAGAGCCAAAGAATAACAATGATGAAGAAAACCAAGATCACAGGTACAGGGAATCTGAAAAACATAGGTACCAAAAGAAAAGCAGGGATGGACAAAATAGACAAGGGAAGAAGTTCTTCCAAATGCAAAAGAGAAGCTACTATGCGGATAATGCAAGTAAGTACTCAATTGATAGTTATGCTAGTCTTTCAGACAATGATAGAGATGAAGTCTTGTTCATGGTTGAAGAAAAAGATCCAGTTAAGAAAAAGACTCCAATTATTCTCAAGTGTTTTAGATGTGGTAAATTTGGACATCTTGAAGATGATTGCACAAGGGATGGTTATAGTTTCAGTGATTGATTTTGAAGATGCACTTGGTGGAACAAATGAGAATATTCTAATGGCATTAGAAGATGAAGAATTGAGTGATCCTATAGAAGACAAGTCAAAAGAAAGAAATGACATGGACAAAGGCAAACAAATAGAGGACTATTCAATAGATAATGGTTATGATCTCAAGGGAGAACTCATCTATGCTCTTGACATAGTAAAGAAGGTAAGAAAGCAACACTCTAAGCTTGAAAGTCAGTTTCAATAATGTGATGAAGAAATATTATTGCTCATAGAGGACTTAGAGAAGTCCAAGGCTAAGGCAAGTAAGTTCAAAGAAAATTTAGAAGCAAAGATTTTGGAATGTGAGAAGTTAGCACAAGAAGTGGCTACTCTAAAGGAAGATTTAAAGGACTCAAATATCAAGATGAAGAGTTTCACAAATAGCTCTAAGAACTTGGATAATTTCATTTGTGGACAGCAAAGAACATCATGTTCAACGAGTCTTGGCTTTGGAAAGAAACAGGAAAAATAAAAGTCTACTTCAAGTCTTGAAGAAGAAGGAACTTCAGAAGAAGACACTTCATAAGAGGGATTCTCAGATGAAAGCATAAGTGAAAGTGAAACTTCTAAGGATGAGTCAGATTGCAGTGAGTCCAACAGGGACAATGGGCAAAGAAGATTCATATGGAACAACAATCAAAATAGGAGACCAATGAGGTCTAGACAAGGAAGCTTCAATGGGAGATGCTTCTCATGTCACAAGTTTGGGCACATGGCTTCACAGTGCAGGTCACATGAAATACATGTATATGGAAGAGAACAAATTTTCCAAGGATATTGCTATTCGTGTAATGAGTTTGGTCACAAGGCAATGAATTACAGGATTCATGATAGAAGAGGATATGGCTTCACTAGGAGAAATCCTAAGACAGTTGCACATCCAAGGAATAATAATATTAAGTGTTATAAGTGCAATAATGATGGTCACATAGCAAGATGGTGTAGAGAAAATATTCCATAATCAAGCATGAAAAGGAACAGGAATGTGAACAAGAACAAAAATATGAACAAGAACAGGAACATGGGCAGGAACAAGAACATGAACAGAAACAAGAAGATGAATAGGAACACAGACTCAAAAAAGAAAAGAGACTCAAAAAATAATGAGGACAAGAGCAGGTACAAGAATAGGAACATGGATAAGAACAAGAACATGAACATGGATGAGAACAAGAACAGGAACAAGAACATGGATGATGACTTGGAAAGAAACAGTGAGAGGATTCAGCAAAAAGAAAGAGGAAAAGACAAAGGCAGAGAATAGTGTTTTCGAGGAGTAGAAATACTCCCACCCCTAGAATTAACCACCTCATGTGGAGGTGGGGGAGGGGCTAAGCTAAGAGGCTTAATTCTTAGCCTCGAGCCCCAAAGGTGACCCTTTGCCATTGATGTCAAAGGGGGAGAGATTTGTGTATTTTGGGGAGAGTTTTTGATATGAGGAGAGTTTGGATATCTGAGAGAGCATTGAGCCAGGGGGAGCAAAGTCCCAAGGGGAGTAAAAAAGAAGGTCAAATTTCAGTAAAAGTATTTGGGTTGCCATCAATGACAAATGGGGAGATTGTTGGACATTTTGAGTCCCTAAGCTAATATGTTGTCATTGATGTCAAAAGATCATTTAATGTCAAAAGGATCAATGAAGGGTTTTTGTGAAAACCAAGATAGGAAAAATAAAAGGTTTTATTTAAAACCATGGACAACAGATTTGATCTGGGTTTTTCTTAAAACCCAAGTTGGGCTTTCGTTTCATCAAAAAAGGTGCCCTGGTGATGGAGATATTTAAGTTTTAATATTTGGTTTAAATTTTAATTATTTAAAATTTGAATTCAAATTTAAAACTCAATATGCAAGATTTCTACCGATGTCATCAAGCAAATAAAAAGTCATATTTCCATCGATGTCTTTGATATGATTAAAGGACTATATAAAGGGGGCTTCAATTGATTATTATTTTATCCTTGCTCGTGTAATAAAAGTGTTGGCTATCGAATCGTTTATGAGCTCGTGCGAAATTCTTGAAAAGTGTGGCAGTGAATAACATAGACTGCATTCGGAGAAACAAACATCGTGGGCAATGTGGTGCATTGGCAAGTGGGCCTTGGCTAAGGCGCAGGGTAGACGAAAATATCGAGGATCGAATCCCCTTGACTGCATTTTTTGGAAAGCATGAGAGAAGCGCTTTGGCACCTTTGGTTTTGCGAAAGGTGGAGACGGGCATAAGGCACGTTGTGCCTTTCCCTTTCCAATGAGTGGCTAGCTCATGTGGAATCTTAGCCATGGCTAAGATGCTCACGGTGTGGGAAAGTTGGGGGTTCGAATCCCCTTGAGGAGGTAATTACGTTTTGCATTAATTTAATTTTATTTAGCCCTAAGGTTGGAGTTATAAGGTGGTTAGTGGAAATTAAAGTTTTAATTAAGCTTTGTTATTTGGGTTGTATTGATTATTGCAAAACTTGAGGGGTTTAATGATTTATTTGATGGTTATTAAGAATTGAATTTAGGAGAAATAAGGAGTTGTTTTAAAGTATTTTTGAAAGGCTTATTGATTGTTATTTTGATAAGGGTTTTATTAAAAAGGGACTTTGGTGGATGTGTTTATTTAGTTGGAGTAAAAAGGGTGTAAATTGAGTTATGCTTTATATTGTGATTATTTGAAGTCCACTAACCCTTATTGAGATTGGAAAGGAAAGTTGTGTTTAAGTGTGGCAAATTTTGTGGACAACTCCTTGGCATCAAAAAGGTATGGGCACATTCTCCTATTGATTGTTTATGGTGGTTGATTTCTGAAATATCTTTGGAGAGAAAAGGATTGATTGTGGTTTCCATTTTTGAGAGTTGTTGGTTTAATGCTTCAAGGTTTTCTGGTTTGTGAGTTGTAATTAAACCTTGTTTTAGAAGCATTGTTGTTGAAGCCCATTGATTGTGAAATGAACTTGAACTTGAGTTAGAAAAGAACATGAGTATAATTGTTATGTGAGATTTGTGATTGAGCATTGTTGGAAACATTTTGAGTTGGTTAAATACATGCTTGGACTAGGGTTTGTGAGAAAGGATTGTTCCTTGAGGTGATTGGTTGAGTTGAGTTGATTTAAGCCTAGTCAAGTGGATGCATGTGGTTGTTCAAGTTCCTAGAAACAAACTATTTCATATTCTGATTTGAGATGAGATTGAGTTGAGTTGAGATTGGGATTTGAGTATAGAACATATTGAGTCTCTAACAATTCTCTTTATGCTTCTATTGAGTTGAGATTGGGATTTGAGTATAGAACATATAGAGTCTCTAACAATTCTCTTTATGCTTCTATGAGATTGATTTGAGTTGAGATTGGGATTTGAGTATAGAACATATAGAGTCTCTAACAATTCTCTTTATGCTTCTATGATATTGATTTGAGTTGAGATTGGGATTTGAGTATAGAACATATTGAGTCTCTAACAATTCTCTTTATGCTTCTATGAGATTGAATTGAGATATTGATTGAACATTGAGCTTAGAATATATTGAGTCTCTAACAATTCTCTTTATGATTCTATGTGATTTGAGACAAGTCTTTGAGAAGGCTTGTGGACTGATTTGAGTTAAGATTTTGTGAAAGCTTACTATGCAGATTTGAGCAAGTCCTAGAGAGGACTTATTGAGCAGATTTGAGCAAGTCCTAGAGAGGACTTATTGAGCTGATTTGAGAAAGTCCTAGAGAGGACTTATTGAGCAGATTTGGATAGGTTCTGTGTGGACCTATTGAGCATATTTGAGCAGGTTTTGTGTGGACCTATTGAGCATATTTGAGCAGGTTCTGTGTGGACTTGTTGAGCAGATTTGAGCAGGTTCTGTGTGGACCTGTTGAGCAAATTTGAGCAGGTTCTGTGTGGACCTGTTGAGTAGATTTGAGCAGGTTCTGTGTGGACCTATTGAGTAGATTTGAGCAGGTTCTATGTGAACCTATTGAGCAGATTTGAGCAGGTTCTATGTGGACCTATTGAGCAGATTTGAGCAGGTTCTGTGTGAACCTATTGAGCAGATTTGAGCAGGTTTTGTGTGAACCTATTGAGAAAAATTGTACTAGACTTACTGTATTGTGTTTAGTACAAGAGATTGAGCAAAACTATGCTAGACCGATTGAACTGTGTTTGGTACAGTATTGAGATAGATCTTTGGAGGTGATAGAGTATAGAGGATAGAGTCTTAGTGGATAGAGATCCAGCAGCCAGGACAATTGAAGATAGATCTGAGTGAGGAGTCTTCAAGTGGAAAGAGATCCACCAGTCAGTGCAACATAGAGACAGAGTCTTCTAGAAGATCACTAGCCAGAGCAGAAGGGGAAAGAGTTCTCCTGTGGAAGAGATCCACGAAATTGAGATTAGGGGATCAACATCTCCTTTGGATAGAAGTCCATAAACATTGTAATTTGGGAAATATTCCCAAGAGATTATTTGAGAAATATTTAGAAGAAATATTTTCTCTGTGGAGGTAGCCCACATTGGGTGAACCATGTTAAAATTTGTGTCTCTATTGTGTATGGTGTTTTGTGCATTGCTTTGATTACTTTTATTGATACTGCTATCTATACACTACATAATATTGATTTGAGAAGAAAAGTAAAAAGTGGTCTTATATTGTTCACCCCCTTCTCAGTATAAGCTTGTGTTCTTCAAATATGGCATCAAATATAGCTCATCTATTGGTGAATGGAGTGGAGGTGATGGGCTCCCCATCGATCAGGATCCTAAATATCCGGTAAACATCCTCCAATATCATAGTCATTTCACCTATGGGTAGGTGAAATGTGTTGGTTTGTGCATCCCAACGTTGGGCCAACGTAGTCATGTATGCTTAGTCTACCCTAATCATGGGTAGATCAAGCACGTATTCGAAGCCAACCGTATCAAACCACTCTTGCTCCTATTCAATGAGCTATCTACGAAGGGTGTGAAGGAGATCCAACTCCCTAGCTCTAGAGGTCAATTTATAAAAAGGATAAATGCATAAGGGTAAAATGTGACTAAAAATAACTTAAAACAGTTAAAAATCGACCTTAAAAATATCAAACAAATAAAAAAAATTGCTAAAAATACAAAAACATGCAAAAAGTGATCAAAAATTCTAAAATAAAATAAAAAATGCATCTCAAAAGTGCAATAAATGGCATTAATTGCCAATAAAAAATCAAATAAAATTGATTTTTTTTCAAAAGTCTCGAAACCGCAGGTCAAATATGCGGTCTGCGTGACGGTCAAAATCTGACCATTAGGATTTGAATACCACCGTGGATGACAGCTGTGGTTCCTAATCTGTCAATTGGGAGCCACGTCTACCAGCTGCAATCTAGGAACAAAACCCTTTTAGGGTCACTTCCTAGCCTGGCACCCAAAAATTAACAATCCTAGTCTAGCCTAAACTAATGTGAGGTTCTTTACCAATAGTTTAGTGAAGTTAATTTGACCCATTACTTAATGTGGTTCATTTTTTTAAGCTGGTAAGGAGTGCAATGACTCAGTTTCAAGTTACCTTTCCTGCACCAATGCCCCTACTGGATTAAGGTTGCGCAAAGTCTACCATCGGGATGTGTGGGAGGTCGTAGGTAACTGTTTCAGCAGCGCTTCAAGTCAAATTTTGCTCCCTCAACTTCTCATATCTCTCTAGTTGCAATTTATTTCAAGGAATAATAATGAAATTTTCAAATGGGAAAATCTATATATGCTTGTATTAATTTTGACGGACCACATCTGACAATCATGGTCCCAAAATTAGGGTTTTTCGATCGTGAATCTGAGTTGCGATTCCCAAATTTTATTTTTCAAACTGCTACCCACGTGCATGGTTCATAACTGGAATTTGTACACCAAAATCCCATTGTGGGAAGGTTTTAGATGACAAATTAATGATTCCTAATGGATCAGAGTCTCAATAAGAGCAATCAATTTATCAAATTTGGTGATTTTCAAGCACCAGGATCAATTAAAAAGTCAAAAAAAAATATTTATTAAAACAAGTCAAAAGCCAAATGCACCTCATATTTAATTATTTACCCTAGACACTTGGCAGTTACAACGATTGATGGTCCATGCAATACGACGAGATGAGTAAATAACCATAAGGAAATTTGGGGTAAAATTTTCATCGTTGATTTGATATGTTTCTTTTCAATCCTGAAGAAGACCTTTGAGGCTGGACCACTCCATGGGAATGAGGAATTTCATGTCATTTCTCCTATGACATATTTTTCAACAGATCATCGACAAATTGATTCAACATAAATCTAATTGGAATTGTATTATTTTGATTTCCTAAGAAGGCTATTGCAGCCCGACCGCTCCATGGGATAGAAATGTGTAATTACTATTAACAGTTGCAATCATAAGTTGAACTAAGCCTAGTCAAGTAATTAAATGCTAAATTCTAAGTATGTTCAAATAATTCATAGTGGTCAACCGACCTCGTCGCTTCATTTAATTTTCATTACTTTCATCGACTCATCACTTGAAGGGGTAGTCATAATATCAATTTTCATAATCAAAGTCAACATAATATCCCTTGATCTTGTCAAAATTGTGTTTGTCCTCATGAATAATTGCTAAATACTATCATAAGCTTACCCCTTTTCTTGGGGAAAAATATAAAATATGATTGTTAGTTTGTAATTCCCATCCTTTCGGATTGACAGACTCAAAATGCTACTTGGCATTGATGCTATTCGAACGTCTGATGACAAGTGAAAATGTTTTTCAAATTTAAACCTTCTATTGAGTTAAAAGCAATGATTCGAGGATGCACGTCCTTTTGCAAGACCTGGGGCATCTAATATTGATCAGATCAATGATCATCATGTAACATTCGACATCATTTTAGGTGGTGTATTTTTTCTCATGTGTTGTTCAATCTCACAATGCATCACAAAAGGGGCATTTGTAGACACCTAGAATGTGTCATGTCGATGGCGAATGCTCATATGGGACATGCTACAAGACCATATGGAAGATCTTGGATAGATTACAAGATAGAGTAGTGGTTTTAACCACTCAATTTGGGCTTCTTGGCCTAATCAGCTCAAACCACTATTGAGACCTTTGGTCTACAATATGAACTGCTACTGACACCCGTGGTTTACAGGTTAGACTACAGTTGTCACTCGTAGTCTAGAACTGAAGTTCAATTGGCCTTCATCTAATCAAAATTGGTTTGAACAACCATTTGTTATAGAAGAGGGTATTTGAAGGATGAAATATTCTAGAGGATTCCAATCCAACTATCCCAACCACCTATTCTTGATCTTGGCTTCTCCATGAATCCACTCCTAGCCCTTGGGTAATCATATAAGTACCTCTTCAAATTAGGGCAAAATAGATCAAGTGTGCATTGGATATTAAAGCAGTGAAGCCCTGTAAAATTGTAAACTCACTTGAGTGTATTGAGAGAGTTTTGTTTCCATTCATTTTCCAATTCATCTAGCATCATGTCAATTTATGCCATGGATGCCCTCAGGAGCTATAATGCCAAGAAACACAAATTCGAGCAAACAAAGGCCCAACTATGCAATTCAATCGCCAAACCAATCATAGGACACCAAGGTGACCCTTGACCATCAATTTTACAAGGAGGATCAAGTCCACAACCTTATAGTTTGAGGGCAAAACTACTTTGTTTCTCATCATAGCTGACAGTCGCAATGTATAGTGTAGACCGCTCATTTGAGCCGCGATTTGCAATCGGTGAAATATCTCCTTACTCTTCTTTTTGCATTGTATAACACTAGGTTAGATTAAGCATCTTAGTGGTTTATCTAGCATTTTAGAGACTCTGGCAGACAGAATTAGATTTTTCATCAAGTTTACTTCATTATGGCAAATAGGACATAATTAGCTCATTTTCATGTTCTCATGCTTCATTTCATGCAATCAATCCACTAGATAGATAGTTGTACTTTCCAATTATATATTTCAATTAATATTTTCAAGTATTGCATAGGCTTAAAATACTTTATTTATTTTCTTGATTTTATTAGTGTTATGGCATCTTTATGTTCATATTCCTTAAAGGGCCTCATCATGAGAGGTTGCCTATGCTATTAATGCTTTTATGTTATTTATTGACCGTAGGAAGAATATTCAAAGGAGATTCAACCATCCAATTCCTTCCTCAATGCATAGAAGAGGGTCAAATCCACCCTAGAGTAGTTTGTGTCACCTCGAAGGGCCTAAAACTCACATTTACCCTTAAGAGGGAACATTTGATTTTTCCTACTGTAATAAGAGTATCAAAATGGTATCCCTAAGAGGGATGCAATTGTAATCGAAATTGGATTATTTACAATGGAATAAAAGTGTTTTCCTTCTTCCTATTTGTTGTCAATTTCACATGCATATACTTTGTTTCTCTTATTTCATTTTATGCAGTAGGAAGCATAGGTGTGAGGCCATTTTTTTGGTCACAGGTAGTTAGGGAGAGTAAGGTCCAAGCAACTTATCTTATTATATACAATCCCCATAGTGAATAGAAAGCATGAAGTATAAGTAAGATACTATAGAGAAGTGAGTGGGTACAATGTCGTTCTATTAGAGTTTTGGAGTGTTCATTTTCTCCATTACTGTACATTTTACTATTTTTGTATATTTCCATTAATAACATATTTCAACATTATTGCATAATTCTATTACCTTACATTTTTGTATATTTTACATCTTGTGATTGCTTTCTCCCATATCATACATTATCAAAAGCCAATAAAATTAGGGTCCTATACTAGATGAGGCACTCGTTTAGTAGGGAAAGGGTGGTCTTCAATTTCATCAAGTGTATCTTTGAGAACATCCATGAAGGATTGGTCGACCTTTGGAAAATTGGTCGCATGTTTTACTTTTTAGCATACTTGGCCCATTTAATTATGTTCAAGAACCAAGGAATATATCCTAGTCTGGCCATTAACCTAGTGGCTAATCAAAGTCAAGAACATGAAAAAGTTCATACATGATTTTAGGCTAGACTTGGAAGCTCTCTTGAACCCCACAAATGAGGGAGTCACACCCTTGTTAAAGTAGTTGCTAGAGAAAGACCCATTGCCACCATCTAGGAGGAAGTCTTGCCATACCTTCTATAAGGTAACCTGGAAGGTGGACCCAAATTATTAGATTAATTTGCCTAAAATTAAACTCTATTAAAATAGGGATGGAGAATGTAAAGTATCAACGCTTTGTGGGAAGAAATCAATAATACAACCTCATCGTTCAATCAAATGGATGAGGATTCAAATTTCAAAGAGTGATGGGACAAGGAGCATGTCGAAGAAGAAAATTCCAACACAAGTTGAGGTAACAAGGAGATTGTCATAAAATCCATAACCTAAGCAATAATATACATGAATTTGAGATCTAATAAGGCCATCCAATTAGAGGAATCTCCAAAAATTTTGAGGGTAGATGCCTGAAAAACCCTAGAACGTCTCCACCAATTTCATATCATTTGGAGCAACACAGATCCTAGCGCATCCCCATATGTGAATGATATATTTGGCAAGTGGCTATGCGAGGGTTTCATCTGGGTTAAGTGCAAGAAGCTCTAGAGGTTGGTTTTTAGGGCCTTCGGGCCCTAGCGGCCAATATTTTTGTGGTTTATGCTCAATATTTTAGCAAGAAATGTTGTAGGGGATACAATATGGGTTAGAAATTTGTCTTTCAACAGATCATACTATGAACTTGAGTGACAACGACTTCCAATTTGTTGCACAAAATAAAAGTGAAAACCATACCTTTCAAAGGTGTCTAGGGCAAGGAATAAAGAGATCACAAAATAATTTTCAAGTAGTTGATCAAAAAATGGCTCATATCTCAAGTGAATGTAGTGCTAAGGTGCACCCACAAAATAATTCTATTGTGAAAACCCCTGTTAAGGGTAAGAATTTCGAAGAATCAGTTCCAAAAATGAATTTTAGGGATGCCCTTCATGGTGGAAAGCCTCAGCCCAATGCTAATATCAATATTAGGGCTTCCCATAAATCTCTAAGAATGCCTAATATTGATCCCAGGAAAATGGAGTCAAGATGTCTTAAAGCAGTTGATGGAACTCCTATTGTTAAGCTTGATATGGGTAACATTCATATCGACATTGAAGATTTGGAAAAAAGAGGACTAATTTGTCATTTCGTGGGTTTTCATCCGAGTCTATCTGCTTTCAAAGTCTGGGCTGCAAAAAGCTGGAAAACTAAAGGTGAGTTACAAATCTCTATTTATCCAACTGGTTATTTTCTTGTTTTATTTGCTAATAATGAATATAGAGAGAAAACTTTTCAAGGGTGTCCTTGGTTTTTTGGAAGGGCAGGGCTTTTTATGAAGCCCTAGCATACTAGATTTAAATTCGAAGAAGAGATGCCTTCTATAGCTCCCGTGTGGGTTAGACTCTTTGGCCTTCCTATTGAATTTTGGAATCCTACTGTTATTTCTTCAATTGGAAACTCTTTAGGAACTTTTATGATGACTGTTGATTGTACTCAAAATTTTGAACATATTATTTATACTCGAATTTGTTTTTTAATGGATTTTGACAAACCCCTACCTAAAAATATCACATTACAATTTGGAGAAGACACTTGGGAGCAAGTAGTGGACTATGAGAACATTCCTTTTTGTTGTAGAATTTGCCATGAATATGGTCATTTTGCCAGTGCTTGCCCAAATAAAATTCCTGATCAAAAGAAAGAAGATATAAACTCAGCAGGTTTCCAAATACCTAAGAAGAAGAACACTCAGAAAAACTAGTTATGAAGGATCAATCAAAGTCATTTGCTAATATGTTTGAAATCCTTTCTACAAATGATGTCCCAAGTGAGGAAGAGGAAATAATGGAAACTGAAATCTTAGAAACACAGTTTAAATATGAAGGGAAGAACTCAAAGACAAACCAACAAATCAAAGGTTTTCAATAGAAAAAAAGGAGAAAATTTACACAAGAAAAATAATATTTCAAATGTCAAAACTTCAAATAATGCAGGTCCCAATATAGAATCCATTGAACCATCTGGTAAAATTTTGGTTGTGTATGAGCATTCTTCAAGGTTAGAAGCCATCTCAGATTCAATTGAAATAAGTCAAGAAACAGGGAAAAAAAAATTGAAGATGGATTCTAATCAAAAAGTAGGTCATAAGACCAATCAATATCATATGGTAAAAGAAGGTGAAAATATTGCAAAGGAAGGTAAGATTAATGCCCTTCCCAACTTTTTTAGCCCTGGTATTAAAGAAGATCATCACTTGGAATATTAGAGGACTCAAAGGGAGTCTTTCAAAACAAAATGAAATTAGAAGAATTATTCAGATAAATCATCCACATCTTGTTTTCCTTCAAGAAACAAAGATGTCAATGGAAGATATGGACTTAATTGCTAGTAAAATTTGGATAGCTGGAAAAGTGGTTTCCCCCAGTTCCCAAGGGTCTTCTGGTGGCATTTCTTGTCTTTGGGACCCAAAAGAGGTAGTTATTCACCATATGGTTGGCAGTTGGGGTTTTTTGGCAATAGCTATTCAAAGTAGACATTCCAACAATATTATGCTCTGCATTACTGTTTATGCCACAAATTATTTGGAGGAAAAAAGAAGACAGTGGAAGGATATTACTCATATTATCTCTCATTTTCCTAAATCTTGGATCTTGATCGGAGGAGATTTCAATACCATCCTCTCTCTAGATGAGAAAATGGGGGGAAATAGAAATTTGGATAAAAGCACTGACCTTATTAGTGAATATATTGCAAATCTCCATCTTGTGGATATCCAACCAGATAATGGCCTTATGACTTGGTCTAATAGAAGGCATGGCTTAGCTTGTATAATGGAGAGATTGGATAGGTTTTTGCTCTCTGAAAATTTCTTAATCCATGGTCACATTCCTAAAGTGAAGACTTAATAATGTTGGTTCGGATCATTGGCTAGTCATGGTGGAAATGTGGAAAACCAATGTGAGTTTCTCTCCTTTTCATTTTCAATTAATGTGTCTTAGAGACATTTCCTTCAGACCTCATGTGCAACAATGGTGGAAGGAAGGTAAACCTAGGCATGGGACTAAGATGTTCTATTTTTCCAAAATACTGCAATACATTAAATCCAAAATCAAGACTTGGAATTGGAAAGAGTTTGGGGATGTTCATAAAAAAAATATGAAGTTATTACTCATCTTGAAAATTTGAATAAGAAAATCTGTTTAGATGGCCTCACAGAGAAGAGAAGTGCAGATGAAATTAAAATCACAACTCAGTTAGAGGAATGGGAAAAAGAGAAGAAATCTTATGGAAGCAAAAATCTAGAATTCAATGGCTCAAAGAAGGAGATCGAAACACAAATTTCTTCCACAAATCTCTTCTAGATCGAAGATATCACAACTTTATTTCTTCCTTAAAATCAGATTCTGGAGATGTTGTTTATACTTGGGATGGCATGAAATCTATTGTTGTTGATTACTTTTCCAATATTTTTTCTGCTACTCCTCTTGACTCAGCTTCACAACAAAATGTTCTTCAAGCAATCCCTTCTCTTATCACTTCTGAGGAGAACTCTATTTTGACTACTCCTGTTACTATCAATGAGCTTCAACAAGTAGTTTTTAAAATGCAAAAAGGGAAAACCCCGAGTCCCGATGGTTTTCCTATTGAGTTCTACCAAGAGTTCCGGGATATCCTTTGTGTTGATTTATTAGAGGTGGTCGAAGAAGCCAGGAAATCCAAAGAAATTTTGAAGGTTATCAATAAAACTTATATTACTCTTGTTCCAAAAGCTCAAGAGGTTGATCATATCTCAACTTTTAGACCTATTTCTTTATGTAATGTTCTTCTCAAAATCATTACTAAAATCATGGTAGAAAGGTTGAAGCCTCTTTTGCATAAGATTATTTTCCTAGAGCAAGGGGGATATGTGGAAGGACGTCAAATAGTAGATGAGATAGTTCTTGCTCAGGAAGCCATCCATTCCATGGATATGCAAAATTCTCCTTCTATGTTCATTTGGTTAGACTTATCCAAAGCTTATGACAGAGTGGATTGGCACTTATCAAAGTTTTGAGGCAATTTGGTTTCTCTAAGGATTGGATGGATTTGATTATGGGATGTATCTCTTTATTTTCCTACTTAGTTCTTATCAATGGTAGGCCTTCTCAGTATTTCCTAGCTTCCAGAGGTATTAGGCAAGGTGACCCGCTATCCCCTTATTTATTCATCATTCTTGCTGAATGCTTTGTTGTAATCACAATAACACTGAGAGGGGGGGTGAATCAGTGTGTTATTTAAAAACTTAAAAGCAATTTAGAATTTTAAATAAACTGCAGCAGATTAAAATAGAAATAATAAAAGTACTAAGAGCATCACACATAACACAACATTTTAACGAGGTTCACCGATGTGGCTACTCCTCAAAAGACTGCTTGGACTACCATCCAAATCCAGTCAAATGCAAAGCTACAACTTTACATAATCATTCACTAGCACCAACTGGTAAGAGGCACCAACCTCTAAATTTTATCTGCTACAACAGAATGGAGCACCAACTCCAATTTTTCCAGCTCCAACTGGAAAGAGGCACCAACCCCTTTTACCAAGCTACAACTTGGAGATAGTAATAAAAATTGCAGAATTAAACTGTCACCTCAATTTGCACGATCTGTTGTTTTTCTTGCGTTCTGCTGCTTGTCAAAATTCGGCTGCTGTTGTGAAAAATGATTCGCACTTTTTCAACCACTCCTCTATATCTCTCCGTGTTCTCTACTGCAACTTCACAGAAATATTACTTCTACAGCCAGCACACTGTCATTTCACACTCGGAACATGAATTCTGCATACCGCGTTCTTATCTTCTCTTTGCACCACTCACTCTGCTGCACCTTCCATGAAATCTCACTTCTACCATCTATGTATTTTTGCCTCGAACTTTAAACACACCGTCTGCATATCGCTCTCTTTGTTCTCGATCAGTCGATACGCACTCACTCACTATCTCATCGCTGCGATCTCTTTTCTTTAACTCCAAATAACTATCACCGACTTACACTCTGTTGCACACGAACTTCATTCGCATATATCGCATCATGCCCACTCTTCAACCTTGCAACAGTCCCGCCTTTTTATAGAAGAGAATATTCCATCAAAACATTCTCAAACACGTTGGCTGCAACCCTAATTAGGTCAACATGAAACCCTAAAATTTTTTAGTTGCTTAACCTTGCTTTGTCAGCAGGAAACCCTAATTGATCCGTTGCAAAACCCTAGCAATGTTGGCTTTGAAAACAAGCCGGTGAAACAACTTTAATTTAATTTTAAAATATTAATTTAAATTTTAAATAAATAAATAAAATTTAAACTAGATATTTAAAATTAAATATCTTCATCATCGGAGCACCTTTTTCAACAAAACGAAGAGCTAACTTGGGTTTTAAGAAAAACCCATTTCAAAACTGCTAACCATGGATTTAAACAAAACCTATAATTTAGTCTGCCTTGGTTTTCACAAAAACCCTTCCGCTCTTTGACATCAATGACAACATCAACACTTGAGCAAGGGCAATGTACCCAAGGTACCCAAAATTGCCAACATGCTTGGGTAGGACTATAACCAAAAAGAGGGAAAACAAAACCCTTGAGGGAGTTACCATTTCTCATGGAGCATGACCTATCTCTCATCTTCAATTTGTGGATGACTCTACTCTTTTAGGTAAATCTACAGTTAAGGAAGCTTCTAATATTAAGTAAATCATTAGTTGTTTTTCTAAGGCTACTGGGCAGTTGATCAATGAAGACAAATCTAAAGTTATTTTATTTCACTACTCTGCTAGACAGGAATCCATGGTCTTGGATAAATTAATATATAAGAAGACCTCTCTTCCAATCACTTATTTAGGTATTCCCATAAATATTCAAAGGCAAAAAAATAAATATTGGAATTGGTTGTTGGACAAAGTCAAGAATTGGAAAGTGGACCAACAAGTGGATTTCTTATGGGGGTAGAATCACCTTGGTAAAATCAGTCCTTCAAGATATTCCTATTTATGTTTCTTCTATTTTGAATATCCCAAAGGCTGTTCTTCGAGAATTGGATCAAATCAGTCTCGTTTCCTTTGGAGTGGTACTAAGGAGAAAAGATAATGGGCCTTGGTGAAATGGGATGCTTTATGTCTTCCTAAGAGTGAAGGGGGTTAGGATTTCGGTCTTCAATTAATAACAACAAAGCTTTAGTTGCTAAATTATATTAGAGGATGTTGCATAACCCCAATGCTCTTTGGGCCAATAATCTTTGTGCTAAATATGTTGAGAACAAAAGTCCTGAAGACCTTGTTCGCTATCAACTTCCTACCAAAGGTTCTCCCATTTTAGCAGTTCTTAATACTAGTGAGGATTTGATAAAGAAAAAATTATTTTGGATCATTCATAATGGTCAACATGCAATTTTTTGGACAGATTCTTGGGATGGTCACAAGCCTTTGATAACTCAATTTCCCGATTGGAGGCCTTGGATGGAGGAGCTTCATCGAGCTAATTGGATAAAGGTGGCTAATTACTGTCGATACCATACTAGTAATTCAAAGGTTGGTAGATATTGGATCCCTATTGAGGACTAGCCTATTCAAATCCTAGAAAGGCAAATACAAGATATCCAAGGCATCCTTCATATGAGATCCCTCTCTTGGTCCCATGAAAAATGTTGTTTTAGATGGAAAAACACTACTAAGGGTGAGTATTTAGTTGCTCAAGGTTATTTGACCTTATGCCATAATAATCCCAACCATTCTTCTGACATATTTTCTCAATTGTGGGCTCAAAATCTCTGGCCTAAGGTGAGGTTATTTAATTGGCTTTTATTGCATCATAGGGTGCTTACTAGTGAGCAACTTATGAAGTGTGGTTTTCATGGCCTTTTTAGATGTGAAATGTGTATCGCTCTAAATTTTTTGCATCCTTACCTTCAGGCTATAGGATCCATGCTCGGAATGGGGATGCAAGAAGGATGGGGCAATACCTAGAACTGAGAGGCCCTTTGGAGGTCGCGCCTCTCGGGGGGAGATATAAGGGTGAATTTTTGATGGATGGTGGGTTCACCAGGAAACTTTTGAGTGGCAATTTCCATGCCTAGGTTGATAGTAGGTTTGATGTATTCATTTTGTGCTTTAATCATCCAATTCCTAGGTTTGGCCAAGATGAATCTAAGCTATTCTATATGCCAATGCTAATTTATATGAATATAAAAAACATGAATAAGTGTTAAACATAGAAAGTATGCTAATAAGACAGAATATACCTAATTATGGATGTCTGATGAATATTCTAAGGTTTGTAGAAGTCCAAATTGTCTCAAATCATACGTAATCGTCTTAAATTGCATAGAATCATCTCAGATCTCAATCGGTCATCTAAGATTAGATGAGATCATCGTCGATTTGACGAATTCGTCAGACAAATTCGTCAGAAACCTGCAGTCACAGAAATAGATACCAAAAACCAAAAATGCAACTACAAAAGCAAGGGGAAATGATAGAAATAATAGTAAATTTGCCTAAATGATTGATCTAGATAGCAATTAAAAGGAAATGCATAAATTTAATATTTTATTTTAATTTTATCATGCATCTATGCTAAATGAGGTGAACTCCAGGATGCAGAAATAAAATAAACCAAGTTAATGCATAAGAAAATGAAGAGAAAATATAAGAAAATGCAAACTTTAGGCTCTGATTGCCCCCAATCTGGACTGCAGTCGATATCACCTCAAATCGTACGATATCATCACCAATCTATGACAGGATCATTCAAAATTGTATGTAATCATTTGCGACGATATGAGCTTGCTTTGGCTGAAAAATAGTAAAATTCCTACAAGAAAACTTGAAATACGTAATGCAAATGAAAGTACGAAGGTGTTCTAATGCACAAAAAGTTAAAGTTGCAGGGAAATCAGTCAGCTAGGGGGTTCAGGGGGATAAACTAAGAAAATCCTAGTTTATATAGGATTAGGGAGAGGTTAGGAGGTTGGATATCATCCCAATTTGGGAGATCTCCAATGGGGGAGACTCTAACTACGCAGACACGCTTTTTGCCCAAGTTAGAGAAGTTGTTGAAACAAAAGCTAATTATGAAAATTTGATTTTGGGACGAAATCATCTGGACGTTCTGTTCCAGACGAATTCATAAGATCTGGGACGATTTTGTCTGATCGGCGATGATATCATCCAACGGTAAAAACAAATCCTAAAAATGGCATGAAAAACAAGGGGAACAGGTAACGGGCGGTTAACGAGCGGTTTTGGGTTAAAATTCAAAATTTTATCTTTTTACTAAGGTTTAGCTACGCCAATTTTAGGGTGCTACATTTTGCCCCCTCTTTAGCGAATTTTTTGAAGAAAATGCGTTAAATACGAGTTCTTCCCATTTTACGAGAAAGCAAAATTTTACTCAATTTTTTAGACGACGATTCTTGGTCGAATCGTACGACTGTTTACTATGGTGCCCCCTCCATGTTTTTACCCAAATCGAACGTTTGAGTTAAAAGCACAAAAAAACAAAATTAAAAATGTTGTTTTTAAATAAAATTAAGAAAAATAGGATAAAACCCTAATTCATTTTTACTATTCATTTTTACTGATTGAGAGCTCTACAGACAAAAATGGTTGAGACAACGCATCGATCGATAGAGGTCCAATGCGGACTACGGGTAAGGATCTAATCCTAGTGAATTATGTTTGAATTTGATTTGTGCAATTTTTTGTTTTAAATTTTGACTATTTTGGGGCATCGTGGCCGTTTTTAGGCCGTCAACGACGTCGGGACGAAATTGTCCTCATTTCATCGAAATTGTCCCTAGATCGTCGATTTCGTCTGAGGGTGAAATCGATGAACTAGAGGTGATCCCGTCCAACAGGGGGTGATCCCCAAGTTGTGAAACCAAAGATGATTTCGTCCTACCAAGGACGATTTTACCCAATTTAGGATGATATCATCCAATGGTGGACGATATCATCATTTTTATGAAATTAAGCTTGTTTGAATTGTATTAATTTGATTTTAATAATTGGTTTATTAATAAATTTTATTTTTTTATTGTTTTTTTTGCAGAGGGGATTACTAAAGAGTCGGGAGTGGAAATACGGGGGGCTGAGGGATGATGCGGCCATGCTCGACCAGGCGGAGTGAGACCAACTAGCATAGGTCAGACTACAGCATGTGGCAGAGATGCCACAAGTATCGATAGACATGGGGCTACTGACAGCCCTAGCAGAGACATTTTATCCAGGGTCATTCTACTTTCGATTACCAACAGGGGAGATGGCTCCTACACTAGAGGACGTATGTAGGATCTTAAGGATCCCCATACAGGAATGATTGATGACTCTTGCAGCCAATCAGGGCCAGGCTATGATGAGACTGAGCAAAGACTCGAGCTTCACCCTGGAGAAGGGCGGAGTGAACATCGAGTCTCTGAGGCAGATGCCTGGGGCATCTAGGTTAACTCAGGTTTTGTCTAGGATAGTGGGTGGCTTGCTGCTATGCCACCAGAGTGGGTGCAGATTACCCTGGCTCCTATCAAATGTGGTCTGCGACATGAGAGACCATGGATACAGGTTTGCATGGGGTATCTTTGTACTATTTTTCTTGTATAGGATCCTACATGGGGTCGTATACAAAAGATGCCAATGTCTGGTTTTGACATTGCTACTACAGGTATTGTGCTGGGAGCACATCACAATGCGGTGGTCGATAGGACTCCCACTGATAGGGGTTGACCGAGAGAGGCCTCGAGTTTTCTATTAGTGGCTACAGAGAGGGTCACAATGGTGGATAGATCTGCCGATGTCATAGAGGTTGCTAGATGACCTCATCCCAGACCAGATCACCTAGAGTCCATGGAGAGAGCATCCAGGGTGGGCAGAGGACAAGCAGGAGCTAGCTCGCATTAGGCAAGTCTGTTGGCTGAGGATGGAGCGAGGAGAGGTAGAGCTCCACCGCTACGACCGAGTTTTATGAGTTCGGTCTTCAGCAGGGGATCCCTTCTCTCAGGGATTACGAGTACTCCCAGACTATCCGGGATAGTACTACACTAAGTGGGGCTCCAAATATGCAGTGATTTTGGATTCAAGACGTGGATGATGCCCCCATCCAGCCAGTGGATGGGGAAGACGTTGGGGTTGAGGACGGATATGATGCCTGGTACGCAGGCATCCACCCTCCTCAGATGATGAGGGCATAGGGTTCGATGCACGTGATTGTGCTACGAATGGGGAGGTAGTGCCCGACTGCTATTAAGGCAGTGCAGGGTCACGATGAGAGAGAGAAGTGATGGTCTGCATAGGATATACGCCAGAGGATGCCACAGGCTCCATAGAGACCATAACGGATAGGGAGGAGGGAGGAGGGATTCCCTTCTTGATAGGGGGAGAGGCTACCATCGCCCGATAAGGGCAAGGGTGTCGAGGTAGGGGAGAACAGCGAGACGACGACTCTCTGGGCTAAGGTTTCCCACCTCTGGGCTCAGGTGTAGACTCTACAAGATGAGGCTAGACGCTTAGGGCTCAGAGCGGAGGGGTGAGCACTTGGTATCTGGCATGGTCTATTGCTTAGACTATGTTATACTAGGGATTATACTATCATGTGGTTCTAGAGGGGTAGAGGATACCACTGCCAGCTATCATTGTGGAGCCGGTCATGATGGGATCATCGAGGACGTCCTCACGATCGATGGCGAGGACCCGAGACACAGCCCGGACCTCTATGGGACCACCTCCTCCACCTCAGGGCAGGAGAGGAGATGAGGCTGAGAGCTCGAGGGCTTCTCAAGGCTAGCTGCTATAGACTACAGATTGTATATATTATTATTACTTTTTGAGGGGATTGAGTATGCTAGGGTATTGATTGTGGCATACCAATCCAGATGATGTACATAATTTATTGATATATATAGATCATCTTTTTGATGATATGACTTGTGTATATGTTGTATGATGCTTTAATTTTGGATTTGTTGATTGGTTATTCATGTAATTATGTCATTTTGAAAAGAAATTATAATTTTTATGCCATGCCATAAAATTGAAATGGAATAATTTGATGTAAAAAAATTGGTTGTTTTGTGGTGTGATGTGATGCAAAAAAATAAAAGGGACTTCTAACAATAATTTCAAAGGACATTGTCACTGCTATAGACCATTTCATGGAGTCGCTGCTCGCTAGGTCATCAAGCTAATCCCAGTATAGAAATATTGCTAAAAGTAAAAGGGTGCTTAAGAGACTGTCTTAAGACTTTGTGTTGTGATGATGAAAAAGGATGATGGTGATGATTTGTTTTCAGATTTTCATAAAAATATTATGCATGAGATATGAAAAGAAATATGATTTTTGCTAGGCATAAATTCCTAAGTGTGATAAAATTTTGATCAATGCTTTAGAAATTATACCATGGTTGCAAAATGGAATATTTGACATAATGAAATGAAATAGAAAAATTTGTGTTCCTTTTAAAGCACAATTGTGTAACATAATGATGTAAGCCATAAGTTTTTATGAATTTTAAAATGGATGGGAAAATAAAATTAGAACAATGGTTTGCGCTAGGCATAGAATTATAGGTATAGACTTATACCATCATCACAAAATCCAAAGAAGGAAATTGATATTTTAGTGTTATTGCATGATTGATTTTTTATTTTTGAGATAAACATAAAAGAATAATATATAAACATGACTTTATTTACTAGGTTTTTGAAGATGTTTGTGAAAGAAATTTTTTGGATTTGTGGAAAGAAATATATTTAACTGTTTTGATGCTAAGCAAATGTTCTTAAATAAGAAGATGAAATGGTTCTAAAAGAATTGCAGAGATATTTTAAATTATCTTAAAGACAAAATGTAGATTTATAAGGAACCCTCATGTGCAAATGTGAGTTCATTCCCGATCTTGATTTATCATAATGATACAAAATCTCTCAAATACAAATGTGTGTGCAATTGTATTGTTCATTCACCAATTTTGAGCAAGATAATTTGATACAAGTAATTTGAATTAACCAAATAAGTGTTCGTTGACCATGATTTATATGCATGTAACCATACCAGACTACTGTGTAAGTCGGGTCATCAAGAGCTAGCTGATCCATAAGTAGACATAGGTCTGTACAAAATAAGGTCGCTAATGTGACAGACATATCACCATGCTAGGGATTACCCAAGGCCAAGCGGGTTGGGCACAAACCGCCTGTTATGGGGCTTACCTCATAGCTTTCGAATAATTGAGAATTCCAGGGATTCAAGCTCATTCACCCTTATTTTCTTTTCAAGGGGTAGGGAAAGGGATTTTATTGCTTTTTGCTTCTTCTTTTTTTCTTTTTTTTCTTTTTTTTTTTTTTTTTTTTGCTTGGAACTGAGATAATGCTGAAATATTGCTGCGATGGTACAAAATGATATTTTTCTTTTTCTCATTTTCTTTGACTTTTCTTTTTCTTCCTATGCTAGGGATACTTGCTCGGATTGGTTGTAGAGCAAGGGATTTTTATTCCGGGCGAGGGGTGAGCTTGTCCTTTTGTCAATTCTCAAAGATTCTAGACCATGTGCATGATAGGATAGCGGGGAAACTTTTCGCTCAAGAAACCATTTCTACTATGTAGCATCATATCGAATTTGCAATGAAATCATTTTAATGTGAAAAGATATGCTTGGTTCAAGTAAATAACAAGATCAGTTCTCTATGCTCAAAACTTTATTTAATTCAAATGTGGGCTTTGATATAAGAGAGATTAATAATCATACCAAATAAAATCAAGATATTTATTCATGTGAGTGTGAAAGTGCGGGATTCCAAATAAATGCTAATTTATCCAAAATAACTGGAAATATAACTGCAATACTTCAAGAATTGACGAGTACGAAAATAAAAGATGTTTCAAATATTTTGATGATTTTGATGATTTTGAAGTGTTTATAGTTTGATTTTAATTTATGAATTGAAAGAATAAATACTATTGTTGTGTGTAAAATTTTTATATGGATGACGAAAATGAAACAATATGCAAAATAACAATATATACAATGATTAAATGCCTAGATTTTATGCATAATAGCGCTTAAGATGCATAATGTTCATAGGTTCTTTAAGATCTTTACCATCTAAGGTAGCTAATCGGTATGCTCCCGATCCAAATTTAGCAGTGATGATATACGGTCCAAGCCAGTTGGGCTCGAATTTACCTTTAAGATCTTTAGTTGCATTAGTATTTTTTTGATTTTCTTTCAAGACAAGGTCGCCGATCTCAAAGGATCGATGATGAACTTTCTTGAGGTATGCTCGTTTAAGCTTGTTTTGGTAGGCTCGAAGATGTTCCAAAGCATTGATGCACTTCTCATCTAGGAGTTCCAACTGACTAAATCTTCCGACATGATATTCATCTCCTACTTCAGTATCTTGAAGTAGTAGAGCCAAAGAAGGAACTTCTAATTCAAAGGGAAAAACGCTTGAGCGCCATAAACCAAAACAAAAGGTGAAGCGCCCGTGGGAGTACGAACACTAGTTCGATAAGCCCACAAAGCAGGATATAATTGGATGTGCCAATCTCGGCCAGATTTATTGACCAGTATTTTGAGGATTTTGATTAATGTTTTATTAGATGCTTCTGCTTGGCCATTACCCTAAGGATAATAGGGAGTGGACCAACGATGTTGAATTTTATATTTTTGACATAATTTCTTGACATATTTATTTTTGAAACAAGTTCCATTATCTGAGATGAGATTTGCAAGAATTTTGAACCTACAAATAATTTGATTAAAAATAAATTTGGAGACTTGTGTTCCAGTGCAAGAAGCTAAGGGCATAGCTTCAACCCACTTCGTGAAATACTCAGTAGCAGTTATGATAAATTTGTGTCCATCAGATGACACAGGGTTGATTTTTCCAATGATGTCTAAGCCCCATTTTGAAAAGGGCCAAGGAGATGAAATAGCTTGCAGTTCTTGTGTAGGCGCATGGACAAGGTCAGCATGTTTTTGGAACTTGTCGCAATGGCGCACGTAAGCATGTGCATCATTCTCCATGGTAGGCCAAAAATATCCTATCCTAAGGAGCTTCTTGGCAATGGCACTACCACTGAAATGTCCCCCACAAGATCCATCGTGGGCTTCACTCAAAGCTGATCTAGATTCTTCTAGATTCAAACATCTCAATAGGATGCCTTCAAAAGATCTCCTATACAAGGTATTACCAATAATTACGAAGCGACTTGCTCGTCTACATAATAACCGATGCTTGGTTGCTATTACAACCTTCAGGGAAGGTCCCATTTTGAAGAAAATTAAATATATCAGTGTACCAAGGTTCAGGAGTAGTTTCATTGATTAGAAACACATCCAAAGGTTCTAAGCATGATTTATTTGAAGTGGGTTCCTGGAGTCGACGAATAATGATGGTAGCAGATTCGTCATCTAACTCCAAGGGCAAAAGAGATGCAGTTGCAACCATAGCGTCAGCCACACGATTGCTAGTTCGGGGAATAGCTTCCAAGGTAACTTGATCAAATAAGGATAATAATTGTAGGACATATGCTTTATATGGGCATAATTTATCATCTCTGGTCTGATAAACATCATTGATTTGATTTATGACAAGTTGAGAATCACCGAAAACTAATAAATTTTTAATTTTTAGTGCCAAGGCAGCCCGTAATCCAAGGATTAGAGCCTCATATTCAGCAGTGTTATTAGTGCAAGCAAACGTTAATTTGAAGGACAGAGGTATAAGATGTTTCTACGAAGATATTAAAATAATACCTGCACCAGCCCCACTCATGCATCGGGCTCCATCAAAGTATAGGGACCATTGCTCTGGATGGTCTGCCTCTAATTTAAGGCATTCATCGAGAAACTCAATGATGAGGGGATGGGTAGACTCTAAGGGTGCAACAACCAATTGATCTGCTATGATTTGACCCTTAACAGACTTTTGTCCTATAAACGTGAGTTCAAACTCGCTTAGCGCAAGAACCCACTTTGCGGTGCGACCAGATAAGTACGGTCGACTCATGAGATACCGCAAAGGATCGAATTTAGCAATAACATACGTTTTTTGACTGAGCATATAATGGCGTAGTTTCTGTGTAGAAAATACGACTGCTAGACATAACTTCTCTAATGTTGTATAGCGAGTTTCATAACTGATTAAGGTTCTATTGATATAATAATTAGCACGCTCTTTCTTCTCATCATCAAGTTGAGCTAACATAGCTCCTAAGGCAAAATCTGAAGCAAAAATATACAAGATAAATGGGCGATCAGATCTAGGTGGTGAAAGCACAGGTGGGTTAAGGAGATATTGTTTGAGGAGTTCAAATGCTTCTTGACATTCGTCGTCCCAATGAAAAGAGACATATTTCTTAAGAAGCTTAAGAAAGGGTCCTGTTTTGTCCGCCAACTTATCGATGAAGTGACGAATAGCTTGAAGCTTACCTTGTAGACTCCGTAATTTAGATATATTTGTGGGTGCGGGCATATCAGTGATAGCCGCAATCTTGAGAGGGTCAATTTCAATGCCACGTAAAGAAACTATAACCCCCAATAATTTACCGGACTTAACTCCGAATATACATTTAGCTGGATTTAGTCGGATAAGATATTCCCTTAACCGATCAAAGACTTTTCTCAAGTCATCTAAATGATCATCTTCTTTGATGGAACGAGCTATAATATCATCTACATAATCATGTAGAATATCATGCATCATATCATGAAAGATATAAGTCATGGCTCGTTGATAAGTTGCACCTACATTCTTCAAACCGAATGGCATCACTTTCCAACAAAAGGTCCCCCAAGGGGTAATAAAGGTTGTTTTAGCCTGATCTTCAGGAGCTATCCTGATCTGATTATAACCAGAAAATCCATCCATTAAGGATATCATTCCACTCCCAGCAGTAAAATCAATGATCTGATCCATGTTGGGAAGAGGAAAATCATCCTTAGGGCATGCAACATTGATATCTCTAAAGTCTGTGCAAACCCTAACTTTGGTAGCTTCTTTCTTAGTTACTGGAACTACATTCGAAATCCATTCAGCATAATCAATGGCTTGTATAAAAATAACCTTCAGGAGTTTTTCTAATTCCCCTTTGACTAGTAAGGCCACTTTAGGATGCATTTTTCTAAGTTTCTGTTTAACAGGTTTAGCATCCGGATGGACTACTAGGTGATGCATAACTACGGAAGGGTCTAATCCTGGCATATCCTCATATGTCCAAGCAAAGACGTCTTCATATTGTTTAAGAAATGCAATGTATTTATCTTGTTTTTCTTGACTCAATTCTGATCCAATGTTGATTATGTGAGGGTTATTGTTGGTTCCAATGTTAATTTTTATGACGTTTTCTACTTCCATGTGTAGATCTCTCTCAAAATTAGGTGGGGTGGGTGAAACGCCCAATTCTTGTAATTCTTCCAAGGTTAGCTTGGATAATTCCTCTTGAGGAGTCGTGGCCTCAAGGTGGGCTATACTAGGTATAGAGCCATCGAAATAAAATCCGTTATGTAATAATTCCTCAATGGAGACATCATGGAAGATGTCTCCCTCCAACTCATCATCGGATTCGGTGATCATCTGAGGGTAAGCTATGGATAGCATATTACATGTAAATGGCTTATTCATTAAATGCAAGGCATCATGTTTATCCAAATAATCTTGGTAAGATATGAGATGGTCATCATCCTCAAATGGGAAGGGCTGACCCTTACTAGGAAATAGGCCCACACCACATCGGGCGGGCCATGGTTCTACCTCAAAAGGTTCTTTCATACCATTTTGGAAAGGTCCCAAACCTTTCCCTTTATATCCCAATTTAAGCATTATAGGCTTAGCTTTAATATACTCATTAGTAAAATAACATCGAGCATATCCATCATAATGTGTCTGGATGTTTCTAGGTATTTTTCCCCAGTCATATCCCTTATAAATAAAAGTGCAACTCCCAACTTGGTAAATACTTCCCATAGGCTATGGGAGGCCCAAGGTACGAGGAGAGGGTGGAAAATTATTTAAGATAAGGGAATCTTGCATAGCAGCATTTGTTTTTTTTGATGTAAGAATTTTAGATAAATCGGGTAAAAGCTCGTCAGTAAGAGCATAAGAGGTAGAAGGAACATTTCCTACATCGTCGGATGTGAAAAGTATGCCTTTAGTGGATGTAGATGGTGTAGAAATGTCGATGGACGATTCTATAGGTATGGAAGTTATAGGAGTAAAACAAGAGGCATTGGTTGTGGGTTTAGGATCTTTTGGAAGTCCTAATGTGGTTTGTCCGGTAGATGGTTGAACTATATGTAGAGGTAGAGTTGATGGAGAAAAAGTAGATGATGTTATGGGTGTGTGTTTCACACGTTTAGATGGATGATTAGAATTAGGATGTGTGGATGATAGAGCAGGGCAAAATTGAACTCCAACAGGTTCTGCCAAAGCACACATATCAAAGGGTCTGGGATCACCATGAATGGTAACCAACTGATTTTTAAATTCGAATTTAACACACTGATGTAAAGTTGAGGGAACAGCTCGCATCGCGTTGATCCAAGGGCGACCCAAGAGTATATTGTACGATGCAGGGCAATGTACAATAAACACGGTCGTGTCTAAGGTTCTTGGACCAACTTGCAATGGCATAGTAATAACTCCACACGTTTCTTGTGTTTCGTCATTGAAGGCTTTTATGATCATATCAGTTCTTTTCATCTCATCACTTCTAAACCCAAATATTTGGTAGAAGTCAAAAGTGCAAATGTTTAAAGAGGAACCATTATCAATTAAGACTCGTTTAATTGCTACATCTCCAATTAGGGCAGTAATATATAAGGGGTTATCCTTATGTAAACTATGTTGCGGTATATCTCTATCCCGAAAGTCAATACAATCGACTTCTCGAGTTATGATAGTATTGGCCATGGCTTTAGGTTGAATATTTTGTGGTACCATCATTTGGCTTAATGTGAGCATTAATTCATCCCTATGTGTAGGAGAAGATCTTAAAAGGTCCAAAAGGGAAATTCTAGTTGTAGTATTTGATAATTGTTCATTAATATTATAAGGAGGTTTAGGTTGAACATTAGGTGCCTGATTTCCTTTATTAGGAACTTTCAAAACAAATGGAGCTAATCCATCATTCTGAGTTTGATCTTGTTGAGAATTTTGAGCCTGTTGTCTAGTAACAGCTTCGATGGTACCGACAATATTATTTTGCGGATGATGAATGGGTCTTGGTCTAGCATTTATGGCTTGTTCATTAGAAAGTAATTGGTGAGACGATGGTCGAGTAGTGACTCTTCTTGGAAATGGTTCTTCTGGAACCATAGAACTTGTGATAGGTTGAATAGGATCTGATTCATCTTCAGAGCTATTCGATTGATTTGAAGTGATTTCCATGTCACTTTCAGTCTCATATTCTGTATCACTAAGATCAGGTGTCTGAATGTTATATAGAGGTCTGGTCGTAACCATGGATAAAGTTGTGTCAAATATTTCCAAATCATGAGTAGGTAAATGCCCACTAATAGTTCCTACATATCGGGTAGGAGGGGGAACATTATGATGTTCAATTTTATTAGCCACTTCTTTACCATGCTTTGGTAAAGGATGTTGAAATATGTCCAATGATTGATTGGCATTCTGATTCTGATTTTGGGGGATGTTCTTTTGAGCATTATTGGGAGGATTTTGTTTAGGTTGAAAGGCTTGCACCTCCATCTCATTGTTATCAATTAAGTCTTGTATTTTATGTTTTAATATTTTACAAGAGTTGGTAGCGTGTCCAGGTCCTCTATGGAAATCACGAGTGTAAATCAGCTCTGTATCCGGGTATAGTTGGATCAGGTTCCCGGATATTTGGTAATTGGATCAAACCTCATGCTAATAATTGTGGGAGAATGGTTGATAGAGGTTGATTTAACCTAGTAAATTCTCGAGGTGGTTTATCAGGAGGTTTCAATATGAACTTCTCCGTTGTTTTCGTAGTATTAACATTGGCGACGTTTCTGCTATCAGTGACTCCATCACCCACAACTTGTTTATTTTTATATTGATTTTTGGATGTTTTCTCATCATCTTTCTTTTTAAGCTGACCTCTCCTAATGAGAGCATCTTCCACTCTTCGAGCTAAGTCTATAGCTTGATCGAAGGTGGTCAAGGTAGCAGTTGATAACTCATAGGATAGTTGTTCTTGTAAATTATTGATAAAGATATCCAACATTTCCCGATAAGGTAACACAAAGTGTAATTTTCCTATCAACTGTCTCCACCGAGCTAGGAAATCAGCAAAACATTCATCTTTGTCTTGTTTTAAGTTGTACAAATATTTAATGGTCACATGCCTTTCGATGTAGGCACTAAATTGATGAACAAAAGACTCGGTTGTTTCTTCGAAATTCCTCAAAGAATGAGTGGGTAGTTGATAATACCACTCTAATGCCATTCCTCCTAAAATTTTTGGGAACATCTTTAGTAATAACAAGTCATCATGTGATATATCATGACATGCTATCCTAAACATACGAAGATGCTCTATGGGATCTTCGGTTCCTTTGTATATAGGTAGGACAGGCATAGGAAAGTGTTTAGGATATGGTTGTGCTACAACTATAGGATCTAGAGGCTGACTACACATCTCTCGATAATTGTACGAGGGACGGTAGGGATCTATCTGGTCCATGCGGGAGACTAACTGTTTCACCATGGCTTCCAGATTACTAGTTTGTCCACCATATTGGTTTGGTGGTATTTGAGCGTATGATGGCGTGACGTAAGGATTAGATGCTATATTGCTATTATGCAAATGGTTGGTAGGAAGAGTATTATGAAGAAGATTTGTAGTAGCATTATGTTGTATCCCAGATTGTTGGAAATTGGTGTTTGGTTTTATTTTGGGCTTTTGTTGATTTGAGGTATGTTGATCAATAACTTGGTGGAATAGAGCAGTGAATGAAGGTTTCTTTTGTGTGGGAATAACTCTAGGCTTGGTAACAGGCACTCTAGGTGGTTGGGTAACTTGTTGTTGTTGCATGTTCTGGATTATAGCGGCCATATCCAAATTGGATGGTCCAGCTTGATCACTTTCTTGATCAACGAAGGACAAGGGATTAGTGCGTGTGTGATATATTTCTTCTAGGGTTGCTTGGGTGTCACTAATTTGATCCTTGTCCATATGGACTGCTCTATTAAGGGCGCCAATATTAGTATTGAGGAACTTCCAAAAATGTTCCATGTTCTCAAAAGTAACAGCTCCTTCCGGAGACATTTTAGGGGATGAGGATCCTTCCTCTCTAACGGTTTCTCTTTGTTCATTTGCTTCAGCAAACTCTTCTTCTTGTTGGTCTAGTGTTCCTTCTTCCTGAATTGGGTCTTCGGGAAGGACATCTAGTTTATTTACTGGTTTTCCTAACCAATCTTCTTCTACTTCAGTCTGTTTTCCATTCCTAAGTCTAGTCATTATGCTTAAACTTAGATTTTAGAAAATTTTATATATATATATATTATATATATATATATATATATATATATATTTGCAACAAGTTTGGGAGGTATATATTTTAATTATATACCTACTATAATACTTAAAAGAAAATGTTTTGACTTTTGTTATATTTTTGTTTTGTTTTTGTTTTTTTATGTTTTTATGATAATATTATAAAGACAACAAACAGTATACTAAATGCAAGAAATAATAATAAAAGAATGACTTAGTTTTCTATAAATAGTTTATGGATATCATTAATAGGATCAAGTTCATCAGGAGTCATGAAATGCTCCTCTTCAAATTGGAAATTGTG
Organism: Wollemia nobilis; assembly: GCA_028583015.1. Lineage (NCBI taxonomy): Eukaryota > Viridiplantae > Streptophyta > Pinopsida > Araucariales > Araucariaceae > Wollemia > Wollemia nobilis. Next base: position 1,601,938 of record JAQPPZ010002969.1, on the reverse strand, counting down.
TTTCAAGAATTTGACAAAGTGTGCTATGGTGATATTATCTGCTTCATACTCGAATTTGTAAAAATAGATTTCATGGCAATACTCTCGATATAACACAGCTCTAGGGACTCTATTCCATATTTTTCTATCCGTAAGAATGACCTCTTGATCCTCTATACGAGATAGAAATTTATGTACTACAACTACATTCTCAAGGTATTCCTCAAAGGTGTACAACTCGGAAGACACAAGTGCTCTTTTATCTGCTAACCACCTATGGCAAGCTCTCTGAAGTTCATGGTACAAAGTCACCTGATCAGGATCCAGGATTCTATCTAGGACAAATCTCTTAATTTGCCTAAGTTCGGTTGATCTAGATCCAATGATACCCAATCTCCTATCAAGTTCATCCCACAAAGGTTGAACCCTATTTGTTTGAGGTACTCTAAGTACAGAAGTAATCTCTATGGCTGCTAATTGATTTTCAACATTAATGGTGACAACTCATCTTTTATTATAATCTACCATCTAAATATGATATGCAATCTTTAATTATTTATTTGATGATTCTAAGTGCATTTATTTACTTTTATTATTATTTTTTGGATTGTTTTCAAAAGGTTTTAGGTTTTCACGTCGGGTTCACCAAAATGTATCGCTCCAAATTTTTTGCATCCTTACCTTCAGGCTATAGGATCCACGCCCGGAAGGGGGATGCGAGAAGGATGGGACAATACCTCGGACTGAGAGGCCCTTTGAAGGTCGCGCCTCTCGGGGGGGATATAAGGGTGAATTTTTGATGGATGGTGGGTTCACCAGGAAACTTTTGAGTGGTAGTTTCCATGCCTAGGTTGAGAGTAGGTTTGATGTATTCATTTTGTGCTTTAATCATCCAATTCCTAGGTTTGGCCAAGATGAATCTAAGCTATTCTATATGCCAATGCTGATTTATATGAATACAAAAAACATGAATAAGTGCTAAACACAGAAAGTATGCTAAATAAGACATAATATACCTGATTTCGGATGTCTGATGAAGATTCTAAGGTTTGTAGAAGTCCAAATCATCTCAAATCGTACGTAATCATCTGAAATTGCATAGAATCATCTCAGATCTCAGTCGGTCATCTGAGATCAGACGAGATCATCGTCGATCTGATGAATTCATCAGAAACCTGCAATCACAGAAATAGATACCAAAAACCAAAAATGCAACTGCAAAAGCAAGGGGAAATGATAGAAATAATAGTAAATTTGCCTAAATGATAGATCCAGATAGCAATTAAAAGGAAATGCATCAATTTAATAATTTATTTTAACTTTATCATGCATCTATGCTAAATGAGGTGAACTCCAGGATGCAGAAATAAAATAAACCAAGTTAATGCATAAGAAAATGAAGAGAAAAGATAATAAAATGCAAACTTCGGGCTCTGATTGCCCCCAATCTAGACTGCAGTCGAGATCGCCTCAAATCGTATGAGATCATCACCGATCTGCGATAGGATCATCCGAAATCATCTGGAATCGTCTGCGACGATCTGAGCTTGCTCCGACTAAAAAACAGTAAAATTCCTACAAGAAAACTTGAAATACGCAATGCAAATGAAAGTATGAAGGTGTTCTAATGCACGAAAAGTTAAAGTTGCAGGGAAATCAGTCAAGGGGGTTCAGGGGGATAAACTGAGAAAATCCCAGTTTATATAGGATTAGGGAGAGGTTAGGAGGTTGGAGATCATCCCAATTTGGGAGATCTCCAATGGGGGAGACTCTAACTACGGAGACACGCTTTCTGCCCAAGTTAGAGAAGTTGTTGAAACAGAAGCTAATTATGAAAATTTGGTTTTGGGACGAAATCGTTCTGGACGTTCTGTTCCAGATGAATTCGTTAGATCTGGGATGATTTCGTCTGATCGGCGATGATATCATCCAACGGTCAAAACAAATCCTAAAAATGGCACGGAAAACAAGGGGAGCGGGTAACGGGCGGTTTTGGGTTAAAATTCAAATTTTTATCTTTTTACTAAGGTTTAACTACGCCAATTTTAGGGTGCTACAAAATGTGTGAAGAGAATGTAGAAAATATCAACCATATTTTTATTAAGTGTACTTTAGCCTCTGAGCTATGGAGGAGAATGGCCACTTTACTTGGCTTACAGTGCTCCAATTTTTTTACTTTTGAACAACTTTGGAGGGATTGGCATAATCAAGAGGGTGTTGATCATTTTATTAGGCAATTAGTTTGGATGGTTTCTACCATTCTTCTTTGGAATATTTGGAATAAAAAGAACAACTAAATTTTTAATCAAGATAGGAAGGATATTCACTATATTTGGCAAAATACCATAGCCAACTTAGTTGAATCAGTCCATCAACTCCTTAATCACCCCCAAAACTCCCACCAAATATGGGATCAAGTGATGCAAATATTGAATATTAAACTTCTAAGGGCAATAAACTTAAAGGGAATGTGAGTATTAGTAAGATGGATAGGACTAGAAATTGGCAACATCCTCCTAAGGATTTTGGAAAAGTCAATACTGATGGAGCCTCTAGAGGGAACCCTAGAAAAGCCAGTGTGGGATGAATTGGTAGACTTTCATATGGCTCCCTGGTTTTTACTTTTTTTGAGAATTTGGGTATTCTTTCCAATAACCTTGCTAAGGGTTATGGTATCCTTAGAGGCCTTTAGGAGGCTACTAAGGTTGGATGGGAAAAGGTGTTAGTTGAGTCTGACTCTCAACTTATGATTAGTCTCTTGAAGACTCCTTCTAAGAATCATAAGGTGGATTGGAGAATAAAAAGAATTATTGAGAAGATTCAGTTAATCTAGATGGGATTTTTGAAAGTTGATTACAATCATGTTGTCAGAGATAAAAACAAGAGTGTTGATGCTTTAGCTAATTGGGCTTTGGACAAAGGTGATCTTACTTGTTATGGCCACCCTCCTATATGGTGGGCTTCTCAAATTAGGGAAGCTCTTCTTTCTATCATTTCTTTGGATGGCTCCAGTTCTGAAGGTACCTAGTTTCTTCTTGTTTTTTTTTTTTTTTGCTTCTCTTTGGTTCATTCAGTTTTTTTTAGTTCCCTAGCTCTTTCTATTCTTTATTTTGTTTCCTCTATTGATTCTTGCCTTAATACTCTTCTAGTCTAGATAGGTCATTGTTTTGTTCATTTTCTTTTTTCTTTTTTCTTCTTTGTTTTTTTGTGTTTAAGTTTTTTAAGGTGGGTGGGTTCTTTTGTCTTGTTTTTTTTTTGTGTTCTTCGTATTTTTTTTTGTTGTTCTTGTGTTTTTGTTGTTTTTTTTTATGTTTTTTGTTATTGTTCTTGTGTTTTTTTCATTCTTGTTCTTGGGTTTCTCTTTGTTTGAGTTATTTTGTGTTTTTATGTGTGACTGTTTTCTATGTTTTTTGTTTTTGTTTATTGTCTGTTGTTGGTTGTTTATATTTATATTTTTATTTTATTTATTTTATTTTTTAGGTTTTTGTTGTGTTTATTTTTCATGTTTTTTTTGGGTTATGTCTTTGTAGTGTTCCGTTGTTTTTGTCTTGTTTGTGTTTTGTTGTGTGGTTCTTGTGTTTTTCTATGTGGTTTGTGTTGTGGTTTCTTTTATCTTATTATGCGTGTTTGGTTGTGCTTTTGTTTTTGACACACTCAAGGAGCATGTTTTTTATTTTATTTTATTATTTTTGTTGTTATTTACTTATTTTTAAATTGGTTTTGTGTGTTTGTTTGCTCCTTGAGTATGTCAAAGGTGGTAGGCCAGGTTTGAGTCCTGGGTGTTTTTGGCGGAATGGATACCCTTGCCTCCTTGGGTCTTACCCGAAAGTGGCATCCCTTTTGGGATGTTTTCCACAAATAATAAAAAAAAAATAGAGGAATCTCCTTCATATATCATAGAGGCCGTAAAACCTAAGCAAGACTCCCCAACTCAAGAACTATTGGCTCAAGTATTTTTCTCAACATAATAGAATCAGAAGGAGTCATCTTACGATACTAGATCCTCACCTACCAAGAAGAAGGATTCTTGTAAGGTAAAACCTAAAACTATTATTGCCCAAACTATCAAGGAAGCACCCAACACCCTCCTCCTTCCATGTAGAATGTAAGAATCACATCACATTTGGTACCAAACTAACCAATGCTAAATCACATCCCCATTGCCTCAACAACCACGTTCTCTCCACAAACTCTCATTATAATAACATTTCATGTTATTATCTTCTACTCCTATGACCCCATAGTCAGGCCTCCAATCCACCTTGGTTATGGGAATTTTACCCTTCCTTGCCATTCCTCAACCTACACCATTGTGCCCATTATTTCAGCTAGTAATACCACCTTCTCCACCAATAAAACTAGTGGTTAGCTCCATCGCTTCCCCAAATATACCACTATATTTTAGAGAGATCCAAAGGAGAACCACTATATATGAACGAAATGAGGCTAATAAAATAGCCATCTCAGCAAAGAGAAGAATTAGAAGCCATATTGACTTACCAAGAATAATTATCTATTTTTCCTATCTAAACCCAAAGGTCTCCAAGCCATAAGGGCAAATGCAACCCCAATATTACTAGATAACTAGGGTAACCATTAGTCTACAAGGCACTAAAGCTAGAAGCACAACCAAATTGAATGAAAACATAAGTAAGCTCATCAAGCATGATTTGATGACCCTATATAGAAGATTACAAAAGAGAGGAAAGGAACTCTAGGAGGTCAATAATATCCTCACGAACTCACAAACTAAAATTAAGGTGTTATAGAATTAAATGGAACAAATCATAAGTGCTTGATAAATTGTTATCTTATTGGAAGAAAAGCAAAGAAAAAATAAGGAACTATTAGACCAATTATTCATTGCAAAGAGTTAGTTCACCTCATTTAGGTTTGATCTTGAGAGGAATTTGGAAGAAGAAAGGGAGAGAATCTAAAAATACCTATAGCCAAATATCACTAGGCTAATTTAGTAGGTATATGCCTCATAATGGTATATCATAGCCAAATAAGTGGCTTCGATGTCTTGCCTGATCAAATTTATCAGCATAACATATTGACTAAGTATAAAAATCACTCTGGAGATAGAGCAAACCTTGGTAGCCAAATCTATGAGAATTAATAAAGTAGAATATTTTCATGCTTGGATCATCATTGCAAGTAAGCATGAGCTAGATATTTCTAACATTTAAAATTGAGACAATGATAAAGAAAAACCAGTACATTCTCAATAATGAACAAGTGACACCTTAATGTATATCTCAAACAAAAGACCTAAATAAAGTAATCAGTGACCTACACACCCCTCTAGACTCTTTAATTTATAAAGGACTAAAAAATCCCTGAACAAGTGATCTTACACCCCTCTTAGAGTAGGAATACCTACAAGCCTTGGAGGAGTGAAAGGAAAGGGGGTTGGAATTCCAAAAACTACCAGAGGTCCTAACAATCAAAATGTCATAAAGACTATCGAGCTTGTCATAGATCTCAAAATACAAGTATGAGAGGTTGTGCAAGGAGTAGTGAGTTTCTTGTGCATAGACTAGGTTGAGCTTCTAAGAATCCACCATCATTTCCAAGAAGCCAGATCAACCTCTGAATAAGAGTGGGAGAAAGTGAGAGATTAGATGATCCATCTTCCATATCACTAACCTCCCCACATATCCATTCAATTTTATCCTTTACCCCTTATACTTTTATTATTTATTATTATTTTGTTATTTTTATTTATGTGTTTTCATGTTTTCAATTTTGAACCACCAAAGCTATAGGGAAATTTTTCTTATAGCCCTTCTTCACTCAAAGGATACTCAATTGAAAGTTAATCAATCCAACACAAAGAGTTGGAAGGCACTTTCTTCCTTTAGGCTAAAGAAAAAAACTCCAAGGAAATGGGCATAAGCTCAAAATCCATACCAATTATTGGATATTCCATCTATGGCTAGAATTTATCTTCTATAAAAAGGTAGACACATCAAGGGCATTAAGGCCTACGAGCTATTAATTTTTGATCCAACAATCCACATGGTCCATTTGAGAAAGGAGAGCATGAGAAATGTTAGAAATAGATTATATTACATCATTTGGGTCATGTAAATGTACCTTCCTAGGTACATACTTAGGACATTAGATTACTTTAGGGGGAAGTTATCTAGTTACTTCATGCAATGTAATAAATGCACAAGTGTCAATGTGCAAGTTGTATATGTGCAAGGTGTCCCTTGCACAACTAGGTAGAGTGTTGGCCAAGGAACCTATCTTCCTATATAAAAAGGGCCTCATTGTAACAAGTAGAATATAGAAGCTCAGAGCATATTCGTAGGTAGTAGCATAGTGTTGTGTAGATCACCATATATTGGTGATGGGTGCAATGTAGTCTAGTAGCTTTGTTCATGGAGTGTCCATTTCCTCCATAGCTACATTGTATTCATTTCTATCATTTCTATTTATAGCATATTTCAGTCATCTCACAGATTTACTTTCTTTCATATTATTCTACATCTTGTGATTGCTATCTCCCATTGCATACTGCATCAAAATCTAATAGTGGTATCAGAGCCATGGTAGATCTAGCCATAGTAGATCAATAGGAAAACCACCATTATCATTGAGCCTAAGTTTTTTATCAACTTGATGCACTGCTGGACCAACCACTATCAAAAACTCTCAGAAGAGTCTAGGTGGTAGAATTAGGGAGAGCCACAAGTGAGGACTGAAAGAAATCTCAGTTCCAAAAATACTGAGATTACATTTGGCTAGAGTCTTTCCACAGAGTTGCAAGAAAAACTCGTGAAGACTAGGACTCAACATTCAATCCACTAGATTGACAAATCAACTAGTGAAGATCATTCAGGATATCTAGAATTTGTTAACTATTACCCAAAGTTTCTTTTGTTGCAGAAAATTAATTCTCAGATGATTGGGACACCTCCTACAATAGAAATCTAGGAGACTTCAACTTCATTGCCCGAAGGTCGACGTGCCTTCATAGTGCAGAGATTAGTTCCTTGTGCAAGAAAATAATACTATGGAAGAAGACTTCTGGAGAAGAGTCATGGTGAAGTTAGGAGACTGGAGATCTCCATTGCTAGATTGAGAACTTCATAAAAGAAGAGAAGGCCATAGTAGCCTTGATCCAGAAGAAAAGCCATAGAAGCCTTGATCTAGAAGAAAAGGCCATAGAAGCCTTGTTCTAGAAGAAAAGGCCATAGAAGCCTTGATCTAGAAGAAAAGGCCATAGAAGCCTTGATATTGAAGAAAAGGCCATAGAAGCCTTGTCCTAAAAGAAAAGGCCACAGAAGCCTTGATACTGAAGAAAAGGCCACAGAAGCCTTGATACTGAAGAAAAGGCCATAGAAGCCTTGATACTAAAAAAAGGCCATAAAAGCCTTGATACTAAAAAATGCCATAGAAGCCTTGATCCTAAAGAAGACTCTAGAAGAGAGTATCTGATTCAGAAGCAGATTAATATTTTAGTACTAATACTTTGTTGTAGGGAAAGGAGATTCAGTGAGTTGGGAAACTTCCTACAAGAAATTTAGGAAGAGTATCTTCTTCAGAATCAATCCAACACCTAAAGCAAAATTGAAGGTAAAGAGATCAAGAGAAGATCTCATTGAAGAACTTCTAGTCTTGGAAGAAGAAGAAGGACTAGGAGAGTCCTGCTCGAATCTAGAAGTAGTAGAATCAGATATCCAAAAGAATATCTCACCACCAACACTTCCAGGAGTAGAAGGTTGAAGAAAAGGTCTCAAGGAAGACCAGAAGAAGTTGCAAGATCAAAGACCTTGGGGAGGTCTCAATGAGCATCTAGTAAAAGGCTTGGAGAGCCTTACTGAAGAAATCATCAAAGGAGAACTCATTGGAGAAATTCACTACAGAAGATAGTGAAATATTTGGGACAATTATTACCATCCAAAAAAGCCAAAGAAGAATGAATTGGAAGGAAAAAAACCCAAAATAAGAAGAAGAATTTGGTAAGGAGTGCCAAATCTCAGAAGACCTCAAGACATTTAGAATCTTGAGAAGAAGATCCTGCTTGAAGTTAGAATTTGACAAGAAGACTTGAAGATAGGAGAAGCCTACCAAATCCAAGATATTTGAAGATTACCTCTCATAGCAAGAAGGCACCATTTTAGAGACAAAGACTTCTCCAAATCTACAACAAAAGGAGAAGATTGCTTAAAGGATCAAATCATCAAAACCTAGGCTCGTAAAAGAAAGTTTGAGACCACTTTTTGGTGAAGAAGAAACTAAGCAACAAGATCCTACTCAAAGCAGCAACTTGGTGATCTTAGACACCAAGATCTACATCCTCTATAGAAGCTACAAAAGAGCTACAAAAGCTTTCAAAAAGGTAAGCAACTATTGGTGCAAGTAGATTCATTAATTGGATTACTTATCAGATTTGTTAAAGCACCTTAATTTGGATTAGAGTTGCAAAAGAGGAAAATTGAATTACAGTCTTCAAAAGTGCAAAAGGGAAAAGTTCCTTTTAAGGTTCATTTGCACATTAGCTTTGGAGTTGATTAGATTACAAAATTACAACTATCTATCAACTACCAAATATCTACTTTGGAAAGAAAAAGAAGACTAGTTCCTACAACTTTGTTTGTAGTGAAATTGTAGAATAACTCTTGAAGATTCATTTCAGATTATTCTTGATTAGTTGCAGTAAATTGATTAAGTGCACTTATAAGTTATTTTGAGAGTTTATTGGAGTGATAAGGTGTGATTTTTAGTGCATTAAAAGTGAAATATTAGTGGGTTCATTTGCACTACTATATTACTCTCAAAAATCTTAGTGTTTGTGTTCTTGAGAAAGGCACAAAATCATATTAGCATCAAGTGTCTAAAGACACCATTAGTGCACCAAAATCTACAAATTTTAGTGGCCAAAGGAAGCCACCAAAAATAGCTCAATCCTCCAAGTTTTGGAGAAGAAAATAGCAACTAACTAAATTCAGCAAAGGAAGCTTCAAAAATTGAGACTTGGTGAGTCTCAAATCCAAAGCATTACAGGGTTAGTTGCAAGGTGAAAGTGCAGAAAATTACATCAAAGAGAAGCTTCTATCTACACCATTATAAGCTTGGGATTGTTATCAAATTACCCAAGAAAAAAGGGGAAAGGTGTCTATTCAATAAGACCACCTCAAATCCCCCATTGCATTCAAAATTCTGCCATAAAAACCAGAAAATCAGATCTGCAAAAAGGAGTGCAAAAAGGTTTCTTATAACCAAAATTTATTACATTATTGTGCATCATTCTAATCGGTTGTACGCAGGTCTTAGGGAAGAATCTAGAGTGCCTTAAGGGCACATTATTACAATCAAGAATAATCGAATAGCAATCCACTCCAAGCATAGAAAGGAAGCCTCTCAAAAGGCTCACAATTCCTCCATTTTGGATGATCGAACCTGCAAGAAAAGAAGACACAATACAAAGTAAAGAAAGAGCATTACATCCAAGGTAATCTCATCTACAAAGGAGCATACAAAATAGGTTAAAAAATGAGGGAAAGCATAGCAATCCATGTACATCCAAGGAGCTCCATCAAGGCACCACCAAAGCTCCACCAAGGCACCACTAGAGCTCCACCAAGGCACCACCAAAGCTCCACCAAAAGCTACTCAAAAGCCTCCAAAAGCATTAGCTGGAACCACCTCATCGAACATTCACAACAAAGAAAGAATTGGCCAAGGCACATTGCTAATAAGAAGCTTTTCCAAGGCACGTTGAGAGGGCATTATGTAGAAGACTCATGCACAAGGAGGTGATGACACTTGTTATCTAAAGATAACCCTAACAACTCTCACACAAGCACCCATCCATTACAAGATTGACCAAGGAGCGTTACACAAAGGAGGTTGGAATGTTAGAAAGAAAAGAGACACTTGGAATGGAAAAGAATGAGCGCTCATCTTAGAACATAACATTCCTTTCAGACCTGATAGAAGGTTTACAAGTGGCAAGAGGTATCTCTACTTCTCTCAAGCGCTCATAAGAAATGGTTGTGACACTTGTCACAAGGTCCAAGATTCCTCCTTCATAAAAAGGTGCCCAAGTCCAAGGAGTCCACATTCATAGCACAGTCAAGGTAAGCCAAAGTGCAGCATGGAAGCAAGGAGAAGAGAGCATTAAAAGCTCTGGTCAAGGGAGGTCAAAGACCCCATAGTTTGAAGCACCAACGTTCATGCATTGAAGGCAAGGAGATTCCAAAGCTTGGATAGTGTTTTTAGTGCCAAAGGAGAACAATACATTGTTGTCATATACAACCAAAAAAGGCATCAAACATTGCGGTAATACAACATTGAAAGGTAAGAAATAACCCTTATTTAATATTGCTTTCATTCTTAGGGAGATATAAGGATTGTAAACTAAGGTCAAAGCTTAGAGAAAATATCAATATTGAAAGCAAAAATCAAAGGGTGAAATATAACAAATCAAAATAATATTTGCAAAATAAACCTAGGAGAAATAAGGGTTACTACTAGAAAAATCAAATTTATAATATTTGCAAATATTATTGTGTTCTAATTTTCTATATTTGGGAGCTATAAGGATTACAACACCAAATTAGGTTATTGAAAATTAGAAACACTAAAATCAAATCCTAAGGGATATTAAAAGAGGTTATTAAGGTTTTTTCTAAGGTTGGAAATTTATAATATTCTTGTCTCAAAATTTCTCAAAAGGGACAAAAGAAATCCAACATTAAAACCTCTTCAAAATTGGAAAAGTGCTTAGTTCAATAGGAGTAATAAGGTGTTAGAAAAGTTGATTTTTGATATTTACAAAACTTTACAAAATCAACCAAAAATTGAACTACATTTTACAAGAGCACTATATCATATTCCAAAATCACTAGGGAGTCATAAGGCATTCTACAAAACTTGATAATAATAGCATCTACCAAATATTATCAAGTTCTATATAATTGGGAAGATATAAGCTTTCTACAAAACCTAAAATTCCATTAGGTGTATATACTCTCATTACTAGGGAGACATAAGGAAGCCTACTAACCTAAGGATTAATAAAGGTTTTATCAAATCAAGCTTATATACTTCAATTAGGGATCATATATCCTAATATAGGGAGTTATAAGGTAGACTACTAAGATTCTATCAAATTCAATTCTAAGAAATAGCAAGAATCACTATTTCAAAGATCTATCATGGATGAAATCTTGAGAAAAGCTTTCAATAATGAAGAACTATTCCATGAAGTAGAATTCTACTCTCAAAACTTAATAGATACTCTAGAAGGATATAAGTATCTATCCACTAGCGACAAAGAGAAATTATCCTTGTTTCTTAAAGAAGCCAAAGAAGGTAACTTTACAACATTGATTGGTTATCTTCATGAAATCCTCTTCACAACATGGTGGAACTCACAAATATTGGTTATATTTTCACTAGAAGAGTGTCTGATGGTTTATCTATCATTAATTGTGTTTGTACTTACTCAACACAAGAAACAAGCTAGCAATAAAGAACAATATTATTGTGATGATAGACTAACTTGTCATGAAGCAGAAATTCCACCAACACCAATGCAGAATCACAGGAGAAGGAGGAAAAGGAAGAAAATACATGCTAGAAAGAAACATGGCATCATGAAGACTGAACCAGTTGAACACATACAAAAGGTAGAAGAACCTTCAGCTACAACTTACTTTGCATCATATGAAGACAAAGATTACCTGTTGAACCTGATCACAGTAAGCAATGAAGGAGAATACAAATTCCACTATCCAATGGAAGAAGATCCACATTGAAGACTAAAGTCTTCAATACCCAAATAATGTAATACAGGGGGTGTTAGAAATAGATTATATTACATCATTTGGGTCATGTAAATGTACCTTCCTAGGTACATACTTAGGACATTAGATTACTTTAGGGGGAAGTTATCTAGTTACTTCATGCAATGTAATAAATGCACAAGTGTCAATGTGCAAGTTGTATATGTGCAAGGTGTCCCTTGCACAGCTAGGTAGAGTGTTGGCCAAGGAACCTATCTTCCTATATAAAAAGGGCCTCATTGTAACAAGTAGAATATAGAAGCTCAGAGCATATTCGTAGGTAGTAGCATAGTGTTGTGTAGATCACCATATATTGGTGATGGGTGCAATGTAGTCCAGTAGCTTTGTTCATGGAGTGTCCATTTCCTCCATAGCTACATTGTATTCATTTTCGTCATTTCTATTTATAGCATATTTCAGTCATCTCGCAGATTTACTTTCTTTCATATTATTCTGCATCTTGTGATTGCTATCTCCCATTGCATACTGCATCAAAAGCTAACAAAAAATAAGAAAAGGCTCTAATAAATCCTAAATCTAGACACATGGTAACCAGTCAAAAACCCAAGAAGAAAAGCGCTAGTGCTCAAACAGTGAAGGTCTAACATTGGCCAAAGGAGGTTCCACCTCACTAAAAGACATTTCTCTATTATGTGTGCAAGGAAGGAAGTATACGAAGGAGAATTTAAGAAGAACACGCACCATTGGCCATAAAATTGGAATTTCATAGCCAATCCTGTCAATAGGGTTATGCATAGCGAAAAAATATATTTAATTCATGAATATTAAGAATTTGAAATTAGAGAATATGAGGACCCTTGACCAAGGCCCATTCAGTTAAAATTTTTGCATGTAATTTTTTTTAGGTTGTCTCACCCTGCTTTGATAATAATTTCACCATTTTATTTTAAAACACTAACATTCCTACCTAAATCGTCAAGCTTTTTTGCCTTGAATTATAAATAATTTTATTTATACTACCAAATTTTCCTCTAATACCACCAATATATATATACCTAATTCAACAATGATACTCCTTGAAAAAAATCTATAGAAACAAAAAATGAGCGATTGACAATAGAGAGTTAGAGACGATCGACATTAGTGAGAAGTAGAGATGATCGATTGTACTAAAGAGGTGATTCACAACAGAGAAGATCGAATAAGAAAATAGATAATAAACAACAACGGGAAGCAAATATAATCAACTAATACAAGAATTGACATATAATATTGATAAGCAAAGATGATCAATTGATACAAGAGGTGACTAACAATAGGGAATAACATAGATGATTGGCTAATAGAAGAGGTTATTGAAAACAGTGAAGAAGAGGGCTAATCTACTGATAATAGAGATGGTTGGTAGTAATGAGAAGCAAATACAATTTATTTATATAAGAGGAAATCAATAATAGTGAAGAAGAAGGATAATTGGCTAATAATAAAGTTAATTGACAACAATGAGAAGCAAAGATGATTGATTGATAAAAGAAGCAATTGATAGTAAGCAAGAGTAGGGATGATTGATTAAAAAAAATATGGTCGACAACATTGAGAAGAAAGGATGATCAACTAAAAATAAATATAATTAACAATATTGAGAAGCAAGGACAATCGACTAATAGAAAAGGTGACCGACAATAAGGAAGAATAGGGACAATCGGTTGACAACACAAATGGTCGACAACAAGGAAAATCAGGATGATCGATTGAAAAAATAGATGATAAATAGCAATAATAAGTGGAGATGATATGCAACAGAGATCAGATATGAGTGATTATTTTCCCTATACCAGTTGTAGAATTTTCATCCTTTTTAACATCATGTTAATTTTCAAACATGAAATACTTTATACAGGTACAATGGCACCTACTTCCAATGGAAAGAAGGGAGGCCAATATTTTGTTAAAAATAGTATCCTAGAATGCTTTAGCCATATTTCAAAATCAATTTTGCCATCGGTATCTACACAAATTCAAGGTACATACCCATTTTACCTACTATAACCAAAAACACTATTAGCCATATTTTGAATTTGAGTGAGCCATCATAATTTATTACAAAAAATGATATAGAAAACTTTTGTATGTAGAAAATATTATTGACCTTGATATGCCACCACTTGAAGATATTCTCATGGATGAAATACCCCCACATGAACCTTTTCTTAACAATGATATGCAACAACCACTTGAAGAGATTCTTGAAACTGGCATGCCAACCAAAAAAGAAAAAAAATCTTTCTAATACAATCTCAACTTCTAGGAATATTCTACTCAAAAACCTAAACATAGAAAGCTAACTAGCTGGACTATTGAAATAATATTTTAGCTCGAACGACCATCAACATATCCATTTATTATGCCATTGAAACTAGAGAACGATAATTAAATACCAATAGAATGTAGATACATGATTTATTATTGGAAACTTGGAAAGGATCATAAGATGCAACTTAAGTTGTATACAATAGAAACAAATTATGGAAAATTTTATGATAGTAAAATAAATTTATTGAAAAACTAAGAAAATAATTAGGTAGAAGTATGCATTAGAATGATTACATGTCAAATATGCACAAGAATATGAAAAATAAATGAAACAAAAACAAACTCTTGTTGAGAAGGGTGGAATGATTCAAGCCTAATTTTAAAAAATTCATAACATCACTTTAGCTTCAAAAAGTGTTAGAGTATGTTACATTATTGGGTACATGCTAATGTACCACCTTGGGTACATAACTAGAGGAGAAGTTTAATTTAGAATAAAGTTTGAGTTACTTCACGCAAAGTAATAAATGCACAAGTGTTAGAATGTGTAATGATGTAAATGTGCATGTAGTCCACACGTACATGAGTCATAGGATAAGGTAGAGTAAAGTCCAAGGCACATATATTTCTATATATAGGCCTTTAAGGAAGTGATAGTGAGTGAGTGAGTGACAGAATGTTACTATAGTGAATAGTGAGTAGGTACAATGTAGTTCTTCATTGAAAATTCTAGAGTGTTCAAGTCCTCCATTATATTACATTGTACTATTTTTGTGAGATTTCATTAATGACATATTACTGAGTTATTGTAGAATTTTATATCATTATTTTTCTACATATTATAGTGTCATTATCATATAGCTATCTTAGCTTTTACTTATTTCACATCTTGTGGTCGCATTTCCTTTAATATACATCCTCAAAATCAAACAGTGGTATCATAGCTATGGTAGATCTATAGGAAATAGTAAGATCCACAAGAGAGATTGAGAGGATATCAGAAATCTCATTTTTAGAATTTCTAAAAATAAATTTTACTGGAGTCTTTCCATAGAGCTGTAGAAAAACTTGTGAATATTAGGACTTAACAAAGATCTGTTTCCACTAGATTGAAGGATAACTAGTGATGTGTATTGATTTATAGAGATCTAGATATTTGCATAGATTTACTTGCTACTATCTAAGTTTTTTTTTGCAAAAAATTAGTTCTCAGAAGTTGAGAACCTTCCTAAAATGGATTGAGATGAATTTCACATTCAATTTCTTGAAAGTCTATGTGCTTTCCTCATGCAGGGATTAGTTATTTGTTGCAAAAAAAGTAGACATTGAATATTGAGGAGAACTAGGAAGAAAGTCTCCATAGAAACTAGAAGATTGAATATTTGGAGGTCTAAGAAAAAGACCTACCCCATTACAAAATTGTAGAATAAAGAAAAGGCCCAATAAACCTTAATGTAGATTGAAGGAAGAAAATACTCTAGAGAAGATTCTAGGAGAATATTGGAGGTTGGTGATCTCCATTGAAGATTAAATACTGCATATTGTAGATTGAAGGAGAAGAGAAATTATCTTGAAAAGTTGAAGAGACCCATAAGAGGTCCCATTGAAGAACTTCCAATTCAGGAAGATTGAATATAGAGAAGGACTAGTAAAAGTACTATTCTAGATTTTAGTAGCAATAGATTTCAAATACCCAAGAGGGAGATCTCATTGAAAAATTCCATAGTTTAATATTAAGGAAAATGACACATTAAGAAGACTAGAAGCTACAAGAGTAAATACCCTAGAGAATAGGTCTTATGGAGAAATAAGGAGAAGGCCATTGAAGGAGTTTGTAGGAGAACTTATTGGAGAAATTTACCAGCAAGGAGGAGTTCCTGATAGAACAAAATTTGGTACAATAGTTACCATTCGATAATAATCCCAAAAGGAGAAGAATTTGATAAGGAGTTTACCAAATTTTAGAGTAGAATAGTGAAGACCTCAAGATAGTCAAAATCTCAAGAAGAAGGCTAGTATTAAGCCAAGATTAAATTCATAATTTGAAAAGAAGGTTGAAGGAGAAAGGAGATAGAGAAGCCACCAAATTTTAGAGATTTAGGGATTACCATTGAAGGCTTGAAGATCATTTCGAAGAAAGGAGATTCTTAGTTTTACAACAGAAAGTTGAAGGTATCTCGGAGATAAATCTCAACTGCAATTTGGAAGAGTTTCCTACCAAATTTTAGAGATTCAATAACAACATTTCTAAGGAGAAATTGATTTTGAAAGGGTAGAAATTAGGGCAACATTACTAGCTATGAAACTTTAGATTTATAGAGTACATTTTTAAGGAAGAGAAAATCCACCAAACTACAGTTTTAGGGTAGTGAGTTAGAAGGTTTCAAATCTGTAAATAGGTGAGCTAAAGAGTTGTTTTGAATAACAAGGAAGAGTTGTGATTTCACTCATTACAAGGTAGTAGTTAGATGATTCAAATCACCAAGATAACTATCATCTACAAAAGCCATTAAGGTAAGAACATTTTGTGCAAAAATATTCATTAGTTGAACATTACTTATTCAGTTCATTATTAAGTTTGTTAAGCACCATATTAGAGTTTAAAATTTGCAAGGAGAAGGTTGCACATTAAGTCTTCAAGAGAATTCAGAAGATAGCTTTACAAGGGTTATAACCTGCACACAAAAGGAGGAGTTAGATATATTTCCAAAGAAAGGAAAATATCAACATCCTACCTTCTAGTTAAAGCAAATAAGACATTATTCGTAAGTGAAAGTTGCATACATTATAGTGCATATTTCAAGTTTCTTTTAAAGAGTTCATTTATAAGAGTAATTGTAGCACCCTAAAATTGGTGCAGTAAAATCTTAAATAATTACTCTAGTAAATATTCAAATTCAAATTTCAACCCCCAAAACCACTCCCAAACCGCCGTTTAACCCGTTTCCTCCTTTCCCGAGCCATTTTTAGAGTTTGTTTTGACCATTTGACGATATCGTCGCCGATCAGACGATATTGCCTCAGATCGGACAATTTCGTCTGGGCTAGAACGTCCAGACGATCTTGTCCCAAAACTAATTTTTCACAATTAGTCTCTATTCCAACGACATCTCTAATCTGGGTAGAAGCATTTCTACACCGTTAGAGACCCTCCTCGTTGGAGATCTACCAAATTGGGATGATCTCCAACCTCCTAACCTCCCTCCTAAGCCTATTTAAACTTAGGACTCCCCCTTGGCATCCCCCTGGCTGAAATTTCCTATAACACAAGTTCTACGTGCATTAGACCATCTTAAATTATTATTTGCCTCCATATTTGTCCAAATTTATTTGCAAGAACCTTAGTATTTTTTAGTCGGAGCAAGCTCAGTTCGTTGTGGACGATCCTGTTCAATTCGAGACGATTTCGCACCAATTCGAGACGATCTCGACTGCAGTCTGCATTGGGGGCAATCAGTGCCTAGAGTTTGCATTTTCTCATTATTTTTTGCTGCATTATTCTATATTTAGTTAATCTTATGATTATTCTTTATTATTTTGCATCTTGGAGTTCACCCATGTAGTTTAATTGCATAATAAGGTCATGATTAGCTATTAAAGTGTTGCAACTTACTTGCATTTTTATTCGGGATTATCTATTAACATCCTTATTGTCATTTTACATCATTATCCTCTATTAGCATTGTTGCATTTTTTGTATTTTGTGTCTATTTCTTTGTTTACAGGTCTTTGACAAATTCGTCTGACGAATTCGTCAGATCTCAGACGATCCTGCAGGTCAGAGATGATCCCGTCAAATTCCAGACGATCCTGTCTGCTTCAAGAATCAGAACCCCCATCAGACATCTAGATCAGGTATGGCTCTTTAATTTAGCTTTTTCTCTCTGTTTCTGCTCAAATCTGTTTGTTGTATTTCATTTAGTCTGCATTTTCATAATAGAACAACTTAGATTCATTTGGCCAAACCTAGGACTCGAATGTTTAAAGATAAAACCGAACACATTAAACACATTCCCAACCTAGGCGTGGAAACTGCCATTCAAACGTTTCCTGGTGAACCCACCATCCGTCAAAAAATCACCATAATACACCTCCCTCGAGAGGCGGGACCTTCGCAAGGCCTCTCAGTTCAAGGTACCACGCCATCCTTTTCCCATCCTCCTTCCTGGCATGGATCCTATAGCCTGAAGGTAAGGATGCAAAAAATTTGGAGCGATACAGTAATAAGGACAAATTTCTATTGCACTATACTAGTTATTATAGGTGGATTAAGTATTCAAGTTAAGTTAATATTAGTTGCATGATTAAGATCTTGGATTTATTATTGAGAAGTTAACCAAGAAAAGGAGAGAGTTGTCTAGCAAGGAAGACAACATCAAATCATCACTTACCACCAAGAAGTAGTGCAAAGAAGCCACCTCATCAAAGGAGAAAGAAAACTTGCAAAAGGAAATATAGAGATCTCAAAATATAGGTACAAATTTAAGGTATTCTATTCTAACTATTGCAAAGAATTTTTGCATTATATTATTGCACCATTTTCCTCTTATCCTACGTAGCAAAAGAGGACAAAGCTAGAGTGTCTCAAAGAAACTACAATATCTAGCAAAGCATGTCTACAAAGCGACCATTTTATAAAATTAAAGGAGCAAATTTTAGGCTAAGAAAATGAGCCAACGAAGGGCTCACATTAGCCAAAGTTCAAAGTGTCTAAATACACAATATTCACCACCAAATCGATAACCTACAATAACATTAACCTGCAACATCAAGACCTTTGTAAGGAAACCATTATCCATTTCTTATCTACATAAAATGATAATTCTAAGGGACTAATCAAGGAGGCTATCATTCATTACATATCGATGTAAAGAGGATAGCACTAAGGCTAGCATAAATAAGTCAATTACAAGGTGAAGACAAAGGTGTATTATCCAAGCTATAGCTTGGACGAACCTCCATCTAAAAAGAAGCACCTAAAGCCACTATTGGAGTGCCATAGAACCATAGTTGCAACACTCTTCAACCATCATAGCTAGAGCTAATCTCATAGCATCACCATTTTCTTGGTAAAAGTGTTGAAGATTAGACACGAAGGACATCCACTAGAAAGAAGTATACAAGGAATAAGAGATATTGAAGGAATTATTACATGCAAGAAATTGGAGTTCCACATATAATTTAGATCCAAGGTATCTTGTGCCACTTGGCACATCCAAACAAGGCACCCATATATTCCTTAATGTATGCCTAGAAAAGAAGTGCTCAAAGGGAAAGTAACACCTATTGTTGAGCATTGAATGACATAATTTGGAGGTTACAAGGCATCATCATAGCTCTTCATTCAAGGAAAAAATGAGCATTGAAAGAATCTAAACCAATGCCTGTCAAGAACAAAACTCTCAAAGCATCACTTGTCTAATGTTTTAAGGAGCATCCAATCTATTTAAGCACCCAGTCTTGAAGGAGAGTGCAAAAATAATAGAAGTGCACAATCAAGCATTCAAAAAGGGAGTCAAAACACCATTAAGGAGGATAATATGGTGCCTTTTAATATTTGTTGATATTTGCCATACACATAAGACCAGAATTACAATGCTTGATTAAATCACTCTATACACCAATCAACGTACACAATACACTTTACAAGGAAGATAAAATATTTGCATTATTTAATATTTGCTTTCTTAAGTTTAGGGAGTTATAAAGTGCCTATTTTTTTTTGAAAATTTTGAAAAAACTTGTATTAAAACAAAGATCAATTACAATAAGGGAAGAGACTCTTCCCAGCCGAATTCATAGAGAACACAAGCTTACAATAGAAGAAGAAGATTTGCAATGGAGCCAAATCTCCTGAATCAATAACTAGCTAGCAGGGGATCGGCATGGACAAATGATGCAACTTGTCACGAAAATGTGACATGTCGCGATATCATGACACCTTTTCTCCTTTGGCCACGAAAAATAAACATGTCACGATATCGCGACACCTTTTCTCCTTTGGCCGTGAAAAAGCAACATGTCACGAAATCGCAACACCTTTCCTCCATTGGCCACAAAAAAGCAACATGTCACAATATCGCAACAACTTTACTCCAACGACCGCGACGGCGCAACATGTCACGGTATCGCGACAACTTTCCTCCAGCGACCGCGACAGTGCAACATGTTGTGAAATCGTAACAAATTTCCTCCAGCGGCCACAATGACGCAACATGTCACGATATCGTGACAACTTTCCTCCAGTGGCTGCGACGACACAACATGTCGTGATATCATGACAAATTTCCTCCAATGACCGTGATGGCACAACATGTCGTGATATTGCGACAACTTTCCTCCAGCGACCGCGACGGTGCAACATTATAAAGTGCCTATTACATGGTCAAAAGTGATTTATTAATGCATTGAAACATCAACCTTAGAGAGTAAGAAATAAATTTTAGCAAAGGAAGTATATCTTAGAAGATATTATAAATTTCTTGAGATTTAAACATTACAATATCTAAAAATAATTAATTTAGGAGATAAAACGGTTTCTACCTTGAATAATTAAAATAATATTTTGCAAATATTATTATTTTTTAAAAATCCAAATTAGGGGAAAAAATTATTTAATACAAAGTTAGATTACTTTTTCAATTAACTAAATAAACTAGAGGAAGGGACGTTTTTCATAGGACTGCCCAAATTACAGAACTTGTTTCGGTCATATCTCACTCATCGAGACTCGTATTGAGCTAAAATTTTGAGGGTAGATGCCTGAAAAACCCTAAAAAGTCTCCACAAATTTTCATATCATTTGGAGCAACATAGATCCTAACGCATCCCTATGTGTGAACGAGATATTTGGCAAGTGGCTATGCAAGGGTTTCATCTAGGTTGAGTGCAAGCAGCTCCAAAGGTTGTTTTTTAGGGCCTTCGGGTCCTAGAGGCCAATATTTTAATGGTTTATGCTCAATATTTTAGCTAGAACTATTGTAGGGGATCCAATATGGGTTATAAATTTGTCTTTCAATAGATCATACTATGAACTTGAGTGACAACGGCTTCCAATTTGTTGCACAAAATAAAAGTGAAAACCATACCTTTCCACAACGTCTAGGGCAAGGATTAAAGAGATCACAAAACAAGTTTCAAGCAGTTGATCAAAAAATGGCTCATATCTCAAGTGAATCTGGTGCTAAGGTGCACCTACAAAATAATTCTACTATGAAAACCCGTGTCAAGGGTAAGAATTTTGAAGACTCAGTCCCAAAAATAAATTTTAGGGATACCCTTCATGGTGGACAGCCTCAACCCAATGCTAATATCAATATTAGGGCTTCCCATAAACCTCTAATAATGCCTAATATTGATTCCAGTAAAATGGAGTCAGGATGTCTTAAAGCAGTTGATGGAACTCCTATTTTTAAGCTTGATATGGGTAACATTCATACTGGCATTGAAGATTTGGAAAAAAGAGGACTAATTTGTCGGTTTGTGGGTTTTTGTTCGAGTCTATCTGCTTTCAAAGTCTAGGCTGTAAAAAGCTAGAAAACTAAAGGTGAGTTACAAATCTCTATTTATCCAAATGGTTATTTTCTTTTTTTATTTGCTAATAATGAATATAGAGAGAAAAATTTTCAAGGGGGTCCTTGGTTTTTTGGAAGGGTAGGGCTTTTCATGAAGCCCTGACATACTAAATTTAAAACCAAAGAAGAGATGCCTTCTATAGCTCCCGTGTGGGTTAGACTCTTTGGAATCCCTATTGAATTTTGGAATCCTACTATTTTTTCTTCAATTGGAAACTCTTTAGGAACTTATATGATGATCGTTGATTGTACTCAAAATTTTGAACATATTATTTATTCTCGAATTTGTGTTTTAATGGATTTTGACAAACCCTTACCTAAAAAAATCACATTACAATTTTGGGAAGACACTTGAGAGCAAGTAGTGGACTATGAGAACATTCCTTTTCATTATATAATTTGCCATGAATATGGCCATTTGGCCAGTGCTTTCCCAAATAAAATTCCTGATCAAAAGAAAGAATATAAACTCAGCAGGTTTCCAAATACCTAAGAAGAAGAACACTCAGAAAAAACAAGTTATGAAGTATCAATCAAAGTCATCTGCTAATATGTTTGAAATCCTTTCTATAAATGAGGTCCCAAGTGAGGAAGAGGAAATAATGGAAACTGAAATCTTAGAAACAAAATTTGAATATGAAGGGAAGAACTCAGAGACAACCCAACAAATCAAAGGTTTTCAACAAAAAAAAATGGAGAAAATTTACACAAGAAAAATAATATTTCAAATGTCTAAACTTCAAATAATGCAAGTCCCAATATAGACTACGTTGAACCATCTAGTAAAATTTTGGTTGTGTACAAACATTATTCAAAGTTAGAAGCCATCTCAGATTCAATTGAAATAATTCAAGAAATAGGGAAAAAAATTGAAGATGGATTCTAATCAAAAAACAGGTCACAAAACCAATCAATATCATATGGTAAAAGAAGGCGAAAAGCTTGTAGAGGAAGGTAAGATTAATGCCCTTCCCAAATTTTTTATCCCTGGTATTAATAAAGATCATCTCTTGGAATATTAGAGGACTCAAAGGGAGTATTTAAAAAAAAAATGAAATTAGAAGAATGATTCATATAAATCATCCACATCTTGTTTTCATTTAAGAAACAAAGATGTCAATGGAGGATATGGACTCAATTGCCAATAAAATTTGTCCAGCTGGAAAAGTGGTTTCCCTCAATTCCCAAGGGACTTCTAGTGGCATTGCTTGTCTTTGGGACCCAAAAGAGGTAGTTATTCACCATATGGTTGGCATTTGGGGTTTGTTGGCTATAGCTATTCAAAGTAGACATTCCAACCAGATTATGCTCTGCATTACTATTTATGCTTCGACTTCTTTGGAGGAAAAAAGAAGACAGTGGAAGGATATTACTCATATTATCTCTCATTTTCCTGAATCTTGGATCTTGATCAGAGGAGATTTCAATACCATCCTATCTCTGGATTAGAAAAGGGGGGGAAATAGAAATTTGGACAAAATCACTGACATCATGATTGAATATATTGCAAACCTCCATCTTGTGGATATCCAACCAGATATTGGCCTTATGACTTGGTCTAATAGAAGGTAAGGCTTAGCTTGTATAATGGAGAGATTAGATAGGTTTTTGCTCTCTAAAAATTTCTTAATCCATGGTCACATTCCTAAAGTTAAGACTCTTATTAATGTTGGTTCGGATCATTGGCCAGTCATGGTGGAAATGTGGAAAACCAATGTGAGTTTCTCTCCTTTTCATTTTCAATTAATGTGGCTTAGAGACATTTCCTTCAGACCTCGTCTGCAACAATGGTGGAAGGAAGGCAAACCTATGCATGGGACTAAGATGTTCTATTTTGCCAAAATATTGTAATACATTAAATCCAAAATCAAGGCTTGGAACTGGAAAGATTTTGGGGATGTTCATAAAAAAAACATGAATTTATTTCTCATATTGAAAATTTGAATAAGAAAATCCATTTATATGGCCTCATAGAGAAGAGAAGGGTAGATGAAATTAAACTCACAACTCAGTTAGAGGAATGGAAAAAAGAGAAGAAATATTATGGAAGCAAAAATCTAGAATTCAATGGCTCAAAGAAGGAGATCGAAACACAAATTTCTTCCACAAATCTCTT
This sequence comes from Wollemia nobilis, assembly GCA_028583015.1. Classification (NCBI taxonomy): domain Eukaryota; kingdom Viridiplantae; phylum Streptophyta; class Pinopsida; order Araucariales; family Araucariaceae; genus Wollemia; species Wollemia nobilis. The sequence continues at coordinate 1,578,188 of JAQPPZ010002969.1, read as the reverse complement.
CTAGCTCGAAGATCTCACAACTTTATTTCTTCCATAAAATCAGATTCTGGATATGTTGTTTATACTTGGGATGGCATGAACTCTATTGTTGTTGATTACTTTTCCAATATTTTTGTTGCTACTCCTCTTGACTCAGCTTCACAATAAAATTTTCTTAAAGCAATCCCTTCTCTTATCACTTCTGAGGAGAACTCTATTTTGACTGCTCTTGTTACTATCAATGAGCTTCAACAAGTAGTTTTTAAAATGCAAAAAGGGAAAATCCCAGGTCCTGATGGTTTTCCCATTGAGTTCTACCAAGAGTTCTAGGATATCCTTCATGTTGATTTATTAGAGGTGGTGGAAGAAGCCAGGAAAGCCAAAGAAATTTTGAAGGTTATCAATAAAACTTATATTACTCTTGTTTCAAAAGCTCAAGAGGTTGATCATATCTCAGCTTTTAGACCTATTTCTTTATGTAATGTTCTTCTCAAAATCATTACTAAAATAATGGCAGAAAGGTTGAAGCCTCTTTTGCATAATATTATTTCTCTAGATCAAGGGGGTTATGTGGAAGGATGTCAAATAGTATATGAGATAGTTCTTGCTCAAGAAGCCATCCATTCCATGGATATGCAAAATTCTCCTTCCATGTTCATTCGGTTAGACTTATCCAAATCTTATGACAGAGTGGATTGGCACTTCCTTATCAAAGTTTTGAGACAATTTGGTTTCTCTAAGGATTGGATGGATTGGATTATGGGATATATCTCTTCATTTTCCTACTTATTTCTTATCAATGGCAGGCCTTCTCAGTAATTCCCAGCTTCCAGAGGTATTAGGCAAGGTGACCCGCTATCCCATTATTTATTCATCATTCTTGTTGAAAGATTGGGTAGGACTATAACCAAAAAGAGGAAAAACAAAACCCTTGAGGGAGTTACCATTGCTCATGGAGCTAGACCTATCTCTCATATTCAATTTGTGGATGTGGTAGGGTACCTAGGAATAGATATTTGGGGATATATTATTATATTGTATAAGGGTTGGCATGGGCCACACATAACCCAAGGTTGATTGTATTATAATATTATATTATATTTTAATATAATATAATATTAGTAGTAGGCTCTCCAAAGTAGAATAAGACTATGGATATATAAAGAAGATATATTTATCATTGTAAGGATATTCATATCATTGAAGAAGAATCTTATGTAATCGTCGTGCCCACGAAGTGGCCTCTCATCTTGGGAGATCTTGTGGAGTTATTCCTTCCTTAAGGATTATTATTGGTGTTGCCCTACCTTAAGGGTATTATCTATCTCTCTCTCATTTGTGGATTGTTATTGTGGATAATATATTATGGATGAATGATTTGATATTTCTGCATATTGGTGAATGGTTCATGTTTAATAATAAAAGTTATGCAACAAGTGGTATCAGAGCAACGATTTTGGCAAAGTGGGGATTTTTGTGTGAAACCCTAGAATTAGGGCAATTTTTTTTGGAAAAACATCTCATCTTTCAGGAGCCATATCTCTGCGCAAGTTTATCCGATTCGAGCAATTCTTGGATCAAATTGTGCAGAATTTGAAGAGCTTTAAAATGAGTGGTAATATGAAGGAATCCGAGTAGTATTGATGGATATACGACCTTTTGAAGTTAGTCATCCGAAACAAGGATAGTGACGAATTTCACAGATTTTTTTTGGAAAAACGTCTCATCTTTCAGAAGCCATATCTTTGCGACAGCTAATCCGATTGAGGCGATTCTTGGATCAGATTGTGCAGAATTTGAAGAGATTTAAAATGAGTGGTCATATGAAGGAATCCAAGCAATATTGAGGGAGATACAACCTTTTGAATTCAGCCATCTGGAACAAGGAAAGTGACGAATTTTCAAGTCGCAAATTTTTCAAAAGACAATTTGTTTAGTTCGGGTAAGTGGTAGGGTACCTAGGAATAAATATTTGGGGATATATTATTATATTGTATAAGGGTTGGCATGGGCCACACATAACCCAAGGTTTATTGTATTATAATATTATATTATATTTTAATATAATATAATATTAGTAGTAGGCTCTCCAAAGTAGAATAAGACTATAGATATATAAAGAAGATATATTTATCATTGTAAGGATATTCATATCATTGAAGAAGAATCTTATGTAATCGTCGTGCCCACGAAGTGGCCTCTCATCTTGGGAGATCTTGTGGAGTTATTCCTTCCTTAAGGATTATTATTGGTGTTGCCCTACCTTAAGGGTATTATCTATCTCTCTCTCATTTGTGGATTGTTATTGTGGATAATATATTATGGATGAATGATTTGATATTTCTGCATATTGGTGAATGATTCATGTTTAATAATAAAAGTTATGCAACAAGTGGTATCAGAGCAACGATTTTGGCAAAGTGGGGATTTTTGTGTGAAACCCTAGAATTAGGGCAATTTTTTTTGGAAAAACATCTCATCTTTCAGGAGCCATAATAAAAGTTATGCAATAGTAAGCAAATCAGTTGCACTTTATTTTGTTTGGAAGAAAAATTGCAGATGTAGTTTTCTTTGGGATTCAACTTGGTGGGAAGATATATATATATATTTTTTTCCATAAAACCCTAGTTTGCATTAGGGCATGATATTTATTATAAAAAAAAAAAAAAACCTAGTTGCATTAATGCATGAACAATGGTAATCCAACGTTTTTTTGGAGAAGATGATATTGATGCCCGAGAATGGTGGAAAAATTTTAGATCTCGATGTTGTAATGTCTCATGGGGGAAAGCCTTGCTTGGTATATGTCTTCAAGGGGAAGCTTTGTTTTGGTTGGATAAGTTTCGTAAAGAAAGGAATAATGAATACACTTGGGATGAAATAGAGCATGCATTCTTGAGTAAATGGGACCCATATTATGTAGATCACCTAATGGATTTGATTGATGACTATGAAAAAGAAATAAAATTACTCAAGATGAAAGAGGAAAATTTCAGGGAAGATAAAAAAGATGTCAGTATGCAGACAGAGGAAACCATACCTATGGTGGAAGATAAATTATAAAATGGACAAAGGAATTTGTTTAAATCTAAAAAGTCTATTTTGCAGGTTCATGGAAGCATTCAAAAGGAATAGGTTATTATTTCCATTGACTCTAGTAGCAGATATAATTTTATTAATATTGCTTTGGCTAAGAAGTTGCAAGTTCAAGCAACAAAAATTAAGGACATACAACTAGAGGGTGAGAATGTTAAGATTTTTAAAGATTTGAAGATCACCATGGATAAATATGTTTTACATTCAGATTTCTATGCTATTGAGATGGATTATGAGGATATTGTTCTTGGTTATCCTTGGTTAGATTCTTTGGGTACTGTTAACATTAATGTGCAAAAGAAGTTTATGAAGTTATGGTACAAAAAAAAGAAGATAACATTGCAGGATATGTCTCAGCTTGAGAAGCAAGGATACAAGGAAAATCAAGAAGCGGTTGTAGAAGAACAAATTGAAGAACATGAAATAGAATCCAAGAAGGCGATAGTAGCAACAGAGTCCATGAAATAAGTAGCAGTAACTAATTCAGTGGAAATAAAATTGCAGGATATTTCTCAACTTGAGGAGCAAGGATACAAGGAAAATCAAGAAGTGGTTGTAGAAGAACAAATTGAAGAACAAGAAACAGAATCCACGAAGGCGATAGCAGCAACAAAGTCCAAGGAATATTTGATAGAAGAGCACAAGGACACACCAAACAAAGATAACATGAAAGAACAATGTGTAGAAGAATTTATAACAATGAAGCCAAAGGTTGAAAATTCAAAGAAGGTAGAACATCAAGTAAAGGTTGCACCATATCGCCATCCACACCACCATGAGCGGAAACAATATTGGAGGCATGGTTCAAGGCAACAACATTATGGTTCTACATGTAATCAACAGGGCACCAACTATGGGAGTGTTTGGCAAAGAAAGCATAGTGATCATGGTTTTCAGCATGGTTCATCAAGCATCAAGGAACAAGTGGACCTTTCATTCAAGTTATCAAAATACGACAGCGAAGCGTGGAGCCAACGAGCAGATTTGGATACTCAAGTAACAAAATGGCATACCAGCATCATCGAGTTTCACTTGGACGGATGGATGATCGAGATTGGTACCAATTGCTAACATTGCTTAGCAAATCATACTATCGAGGTTTCTTCATATGTTTCGAGGACGAAACATTTGTAAGGAGGGTGGCATGGTAGGGTACCTAGGAATAGATATTTGGGGATATATTATTATATTGTATAAGGGTTGGCATGGGCCACACATAACCCAAGGTTGATTGTATTATAATATTATATTATATTTTAATATAATATAATATTAGTAGTAGGCTCTCCAAAGTAGAATAAGACTATGGATATATAAAGAAGATATATTTATCATTGTAAGGATATTCATATCATTGAAGAAGAATCTTATGTAATCATCGTGCCCACGAAGTGGCCTCTCATCTTGGGAGATCTTGTGGAGTTATTCCTTCCTTAAGGATTATTATTGGTGTTGCCCTACCTTAAGGATATTATCTATCTCTCTCTCATTTGTGGATTGTTATTGTGGATAATATATTATGGATGAATGATTTGATATTTCTGCATATTGGTGAATGGTTCATGTTTAATAACAAAAGTTATGCAACAGGATGAATCTACTCTTTTAGGTAAAGCTAAAGTTAAGGAAGCTTCTAATATTAAGCAAATAATTAGCTGTTTTTCTAAGGCTACTGGGTAGTTTATCAATGAAGACAAATTTAAAGTTATTTTCTTTCACTGCTCTACTAGATAGGAAAATGGTCTTGGATGAATTAAGATATAAAAAGTGTTAAAATACGGATCAACTTTGTATTATTCAGTAGGCATTTAAATAAATATTACATTGCCGAGAATAGTCATCGACGTAAACAAAACTCTGTTACAGGAGTTGTAACAGTATGCCAAAATGAAATAAAGACAAAATAGAACAGTACGCTAACATCCCCATTTATTACTAGTCTAGTATAACTAATAGCTATACTAGACTAGTAACATCCCCTTACATCATTTTGCAATACAAAGTGAGCTGCGAAACAATTCAAATTTGACACGTCCAAGTGCCTTAGTGAAAATGTCTGCAACTTGAGCATCGGTGGGAATGCGCTAAAGCTGAATTCGGTGCTTTGGAAATTCATCTCGAATGAAATGACATTGTGTGCCAATGTGCTTTGTTCTTTCATGATGGACTGGATTCTTGATGAGGTTCAGAACACCCTGATTGTCGCAAAACAAGTGTATTGGAGATTTTGATGGATGGCCCATACTTGTCAGAATGCGACGTAACCATATCACTTCACACACAGCTTCATGTGCGGCATGATATTCTGCCTCTGTTGATGAAATAGCAAGCACCTGTTGCTTCTTGATGTGCCAAGAGACAGGATCGGATCCCAGATGAAAAATGTATCCAAAAGTTGACTTGCGATCATCAAATGATCCGGCATAGTCGGAGTCCGTGTATCCTTGCAAGAAGAATTTTTTGTTCCTCTTGTATTCTAGGCCATATTCCATAGTACCACGGACATAGTGAAGAACACATTTTGCTACTTTCCAATGAGTGGTCTTAGGCTCCTGCATGAACCTCGAAAGATAGTTGACAGCAAATACGAGATCTGGCCTAGTATTGGTCAGATATATGAGACTCCCAATCAACTGTCGATAGAGAGTACCATCTACCTGAGGTGAATCATCATATCGCGATAACCGAAGTCCATTCTCCATCGGAGTTGCCATTGGCTTGCAATCAGTCATGCGATATTTTTTTAGCAATGTCTTGGCATATTTTTTCTGAGACACTTTGATGGAGTGCTCCTTCTGGCTGAATTCTAGACCAAGATAGTAATGGAGAAGTCCGAGATCTATCATCTCAAAATATTTGCACAAGTTTCTTTTGACAGTAGAGATCATAGTTTTTGAACTCCCTGTAATGAGCAGATCATCCACATAGAGTACAAGCAACACTATCTCAGAACCCTATTTCTTGAAATAGAGGTTTGCATCTGATAGACATCTCTTAAATCCATGCTACATAAGGTGATTGTCCATTTTAATATACCAAGCTCGAGGAGCTTGTTTCAGACCATATAAGGATTTGACCAATTTGCAAACCTTCTGCTCTTGGCCTTCCACTTCAAATCCTTCTGGCTGAGTCATGTAGACTTCTTCTTGGAGATCACAATTTAGAAAGGCACTTTTGACATCCATCTGGTGAAATTTCCACCCATATTGTGCTGCCATAGCACACATAACCCGAATTGTGGTCATCCGAGCAGTAGGTGCAAAAGTTTCCTCGTAGTCAATGCCTTCTTTTTGAGCATAGACATTTGCAACAAGACGGGCCTTATGCTTATCAATTGTTCCATCTACCTTGTACTTGAATTTATATACCCATTTGCAGCCAATGGGTTTCTTTCCATGCGGCAAATCAACAAGCTTCCAAGTTTTATTTTTCATCAAAGACTCATACTCTGTATCCATAGCGGCCTTCCACTAAGGCTCACTAAGAGCATCTTGCACTGATGTAGGTTCAAGATCATCTATGGTAGACATGAATGCCCTATCATCATCAATATCCATATCCTCTACTTCTATACTTGGAGTTACAGAAAGTTCCTCAAAATATTGACAAATATCATCAACCTCACCAGTTTCTTTGGCTTCTTTTTCCTTTTGAGCCATACTGCGTGTACGAGGTCTATCCAAGTTCATATTGGGAGGAGTGGATAAATTTGCGTCTCTGATTGTATTTGTACACCATTTAGGATTCTTCTTCAGTCGAGTTGAAGAAGATGTAGAAGGACCTCCTGTCTGTGTTGATGAAGGAATCTTCTCTTCCTTAGATTCCATAATATCTTGGTGTACTTTAGATGTGCTCTGTGATGTGAAAGCTTCATTACACTATATGATCGTGTACTTTAGGAGTAAATAAGATTACAATAGCCAGGAATAGTCATCGATAAAATAGATCTGTTACAAGAGTTGTAACAGTCTGCCTGTTGGTGTATAGGGCTGTATTGGAAGAATCATCCTTGTGAAGTTGGCGTGCCTCCTGTTGTTGAAGAAGATTGACAAACTCGATGTAGGTAATTTGTCGTTGAGACACCTGGATGGAGGTTATCAACATATCAAATGAAGAAGGTAAAGCTCTCATCACAAGTGAAATGAGAAGCTTTTCGTCCACAGTATCTCCCAAAGAATTCAATTTCTCTTTCAATTCAGACACTGCACAGAAAGAGTTCAACTGTTTCACCCTGTCTCAAACTCAGGTTATGAAGTTGTTGTTGAAGATGAAGAATGGTTGAATCATTATTTCCCTCATAGATGGTTCTAAGGGCATCCCATGCCTCTTTACCACTTGCTTTGTCAGCTATATGAGGTTGCACTTCATCTGAAATAGCAAACAAAATGAGCACCTTTGCTCTACTGTCTTTCTTGTCAAAAGCTATCTGATCTATGGAAGGACCTGTGGATCCTGCTGTTGGTGAAGGCCTAGTTGCTACTCCAGTAACAATATCCCACAAATATTCCATTTGGAGAATTGCCTTCATCTTATGTTTCCATGGTGTATAATTTGGACCTTTCAATAACTGATGAGGATCAGTCATCAACTTTGCAACAACTGCCATAGTGAAGGTTCCTTATATCACCAATTGGTCCCCCTTTCGATATACCTTTTTCTAGGCCGTTATACCGTACAAAATACCCGCCCTTACGTGAGGGAAACTATAGGTATTTATAAAGATCAACAAAAATCACCCGCCCTTACGTGAGGGAGACTATAGGTGAGTTTTAGAGATCATACGATACGTGGAACATAGCGGTACTGAAAGGGTATTGCCTTGTTGATGGCACCTACCATAGAAGATTCTTCTCATGCATGGGGCGTAACTTCCCCTAAACACTATGAAGAATACTTCGTCAGGATTTACGCCTAAACACAAGTGCGATAAAGGGTAGTGGATGGAGTAAAAAAATGCAAAAAATGGCTAACTTATCTCTCCCCGATGATTTATAGAGAACAAGCTCAGACGTCGTTGTAGCAGCTATATTAGGCGGTGGATACAGTAGCCAAATCACGACAGCTTTACCTGTAAGTGCTGGCCAGAGGTATCACAAATACCGAACGCTGTAGTGCAATAAATTGCACGGATGGGTTTTAATTATTTCGGGGACTTAGGGAGTGTTTTGATTTTAATTTTTAATGTTATAGTGCAAAAATGAAATATGCAACATACAACAAAAAAAATGCCCACAGGAATAACCCACAAGGTGTCGGTCACAGCCGAAAATGCACCTTTTACAATTCGCCAAATTGTTTTTTCAGAAAATTACTCACAATCCCCTTTTGATTTTTTTGAAAAAAAAAATAATATATATATATATATATATACCCCCTTAAAAAAATTTCTTTAACAAAGCATTTTTAATAATTATTATATATTTAAAATAAAAATAAATAATTTTAATTTATATAGTTTTAAAACTTATGAAAAAAAATAAATTAAAATTAAATTTTAATTTATAAAGTTTAAAAAATATATTAAAAAAATTAAAATTAAAAATTTTAATTAAAAAATAATAATTAAAAAAAAACAACTTTTGAAAAAAATTATACCTTAGGGGGGAGTCGGCGGGATTTGAACCCCCGACCTGCAGGCTCCCTGAGCCTTACCGCACAGCTCACTGCCAAGTGAGCTAGCGGGCTGATCCGAAAGGATCACTGGAGCCCTCCTTTTTGAACACCTGGTTCCTCCTCCTCTGTAGCTTCCTCCGACTGCTTGGTCACGCACTGCCGCTTAAAAAAAAATTCCGCTGCATGCTGGTTTAAATTCCCGTGCTTCATCCTTCCTTCTTTTTTTTTTTTTTAAAGCGCGCCCAGCGCGTTCGACCGGGCTCCTGTACGCGTCCTCCAACGTGCGGGGGAGGCCCTGCGTCCTTTCCGTTCCACCGGGGACCTACGTCCTTCCCGACGCGACCTGCATCCTTTTCGAAATGCGGACAGGGCCTGCGTCCCTTCCCAGCCACGGACGCTCAACGGGGGGGAGGGAGATTGGACGTCTCCCCTTCGCCCTGCGTCCTTCCCGGAGCACTGCCGCTCAACCGGGGGGGGCTGGACGTCTCCCCTTCGCCTGCTCCAGCGATGCAACGCGCCAAGCCGAGCACTGCCGGGCAGACGGGGGGGGGGGGTCCCCACGCAGCCTCCGCCTGCTACGCGTGCATCTGTAGGTTAGACGCGACGTCTGCAGCAGCAGATGCTCTACGCAGCCTGCAGACACGTCTGCAGGTGCTGTGCAGGCTACGACATCCGCGCGCAGGTTGGACGCTCTGCGCAGTCTGCAGCGAACGCATCTACAGGTGCTGTTCAGGCTGCGACGTCCGTGCGCAGGCTGGACGCTCTGCGCCGTCTGCAACGGACGCGTTCCAGGCGACAAATTTTTTATTTTTTTTTAATTAATCACGCGATGGCGTGATTTAAAAAAAAAATGTCGCGGAAAAATTAATCGCGTCTCCGCCTCCAGCTTCTGCACGCAAATAAAATCTCTGCAAACAAAATTTCTCTGCCCAGAAAAAAAGTTACAGAACTGGCTCTGATGCCATGTTAAAATACGGATCAACTTTGTATTATTCAGCAGGCATTTAAATAAAGATTACATTGCCGGGAATAGTCACCGGCGTAAACAAAACTCTGTTACAGGAGTTGTAACAGTATGCCAAAATGAAATAAAGACAAAATAGAACAGTATGCTAACAAAAAGACCTTCCTTCCAGTCACTTATTTAGGTATTCCCATAAATATTCAAAGGCAAAAAAATAAATATTGGAATTGGTTGTTGGACAAAGTCAAGAAGAAAATTGGAATGTGGACCAACAGGTGGCTTTCTTTTGGGGGTCAAATCACCTTGGTAAAATTAGTCCTTCAAGCTATTCCTATTTTTTTTTCTTCCATTTTTAATATCCCAAAGTTTGTTCTTCGATAATTGCATCAAATCAGTCATCGTTTCCTTTGTAGTGGTACTAAGGAGAAAATAAAATGGGCCTTGGTGAAATGGGATACTTTATGTCTTTCTAAGAGTGAAGGGGGGTTAGGATTTCGGTCTTCTATTAATAACAACAAAGCTTTAGCTGCTAAATTATATTGGAGGATGTTGCATAACCCCAATGCTCTTTGGGACAATAATCTTCATGCTAAATATGCTGAGAACAAAATTCTTGAAGACCTTGTTCGCTATCAACTTCCTACCAAAGGTTCTCCCATTTTAGTAGTTCTTAATACTGGTGAGGATTTGATAAAGAAAAAATTATTTTTGATCATTCATAATGGTCAACAGGTAAATTTTTGGATAGATTCTTGGGATGGTCACAAGCCTTTGATAACTCAGTTTCCCGATTGGAGGCCTTGGATGGAGGAGCTTCACCGAGCTAATTGGATAAAGGTGGCTAATTATTTTTGGTACCATACTGGTAATTCAAAGGTTGGTAGATATTGGATCCCTATTGAGGACTAGCCTATTCAAATCCCAGAAAGGCAAAGACAAGATATCCAAGGCATCCTTCATATGAGATCCCTCTCTTGGTCCCATGAAAAATATTGTTTTGGATTGAACAACACTACTAAGGGTGAGTATTCAGTTGCTCAAGGTTATTTGACCTTATGTCATAATAATCCCAACCATTCTTCTGACATCTTTTCTCGATTGTGGGCTCAAAAGCTCTAGACTAAGATGAGGTTCTCTAATTGGATTTTATTGCATCGTACGATGCTTACTGGTGAGCAACTTATGAAGCATGGTTTGCATGGCCCTTTTAGATGTGAAATATGTGAAGAGAATGTAGAAACTCTCAACCATATTTTTATTGAGTGTACTTTAGCCTCCGAGCTATGGAGGAGAATGGCCACTTTACTTGGCTTATAGTGGTCCATTTTTTTTACTTTTGAACAGCTTTGGAGGGATTGGCCTAATCAAGAGGGTGTTGATCATTTTATTAGGTAGTTAGTTTGGACGGGTTCTACCATTCTTCTTTGGAATATTTGGAATGAAAGGAATAGTCAAATTTTTAATAAAGATAGGAAGGATATTCACTATATTTGGCAAAAGACCATAGCCAACTTAGTTGAATCAGTTCATCATCTCCTTAATCACCCCCAAAACTCCCACCAAAGATGAGATCAAGTGATGCAAATATTGAAGATTAAATATTCTAAGGGCAACCGACTTAAAGGGAATGTGAGTATTAGTAAGATGGATAGGACTAGAAATTGGCAACCTCCTCCTAAGGATTTTGGAAAAGTCAATACTGATGGAGCCTCTACAGGGAACCCTGGAAAAGCCAGTGTGGGAGGAATTGGTAGACCTTCAGATGGCTCCTTGGTTTTTACTTTTGCTAAGAATTTGGGTATTCTTTCTAATAACCTTGTTGAGGGGTATGGTATCCTCAGAGGCCTTCAGGAGGCTACTACGGTTGGATGGTAAAAGGTGTTAGTTGATTTTAACTCTCAACTTATGATTAATATCTTGAAGACTCCTTCTAAGGATCATAAGGTGGATTGGAAAATAAAAAGAATTATTGAGAAAATTCAATTAATCCAGATGGGATTTTTGAAATTTAATTACAATCATGTGGTTAGAGATCAAAACAAAAGTATTAATGCTTTAGCTAATTGGGCTTTGGATAAAGGTGATCTTACTTTTTATGACCACCCTCCTATATGGTGGGCTTCTCAAATTAGGGAAGCTCTTCTTTCTATCATTTCTTTTGATGACTCCAGTTCTGAAGGTATCTAGTTTCTTCTTGCTTTTCTTTTTTTTTCTTCTCTTTGGTTCATTCAGTTTTTTTTAGTTCCCTAGCTCATTCTATTCTTTATTTTGTTTCCTCTGTTGATTCTTTCCTTGTTAGTCTTCTGGTCTAGATAGGTCATTGTTATGTTCAATTTTTTTTTCTTTTTTGTTTTTTTTTTTTTGTTTAGTTTTTTAAGGTGGGTGGGTTCTTTTGTTTTGTTTTGTTTTTGTGTTCTTTGTGTTGTTTTTTTTTGTTCATGTGTTTTTGTTGTTTTGTGTTTTTTTTTTATGTTTTTTGTTATTGTTATTGTGTTTTTTCATTCTTGTTCTTAGGTTTCTCTTTGTTTGTGTTAATTCATGTTTTTATGTGTGAGTGTTTTCTATGTCTTTTGTTTTTTTTTATTATCTATTGATCATTGTTTTTTATTTTTATTTTTATTTTATATTATTTTAATTTTTTAGGTTTTGGTGTATTTATTTTCATATATTTTTTTTTGGTTATGTCTTTGTAGTGTTATGTTGTTTTTATCTTGTTTGTGTTTTTTTATGTGGTTCTTGTGTTTTTCTATGTGGTTTGTGTTGTGGTTTCTTTTATCTTATTGTGTGTGTTTGGTTGTGCTTTTGTTTTTGACACACTCAAGGAGCATGTTTTTTATTTTATTTTATTATTTTTGGATCTATTTACTTAGTTTTAAATTAGTTTGTGTGTTTGTTTGCTCCTTGAGTATGTCAAATGTGGTAGGCCAGGTCCGAGTCCTGGGCATTTTTGGCGGAATGGATACCCCTACCTCCTTGGGTCTTACCCGAAAGTGGCATCCCTTTTGGGATGTTTTCCACAAAAAAAAAAAATCCAAATTAGGGAGTTATAAGGCATACTACTTCAAATTTTAGTTTCTTGGAATTTTAAAAAATTAAACCATTAAAAAGTGAAGGTTAAAGCAGAAAATTCATTAATTGCTTAGAAGTTGGAAATTGCATTTTACATTAGTCTCTTACATTAATTTATGAGACATTAATCCAACTAAAATGTCTTGAAGGAAAATAACCTTATTAAAACTTGAAGATGCATCATCATTGATCTTTATCTTTCTACTTACTAATCAATAGGGAGACAAAAAGGCAATAAATTAAAGTTGAACATTAGGGTGTCAAAAGGAATTCAACTTAAACTAAGAAAGCTAAGCATACTATCAAGTTTCATGGTGCATTCAAATACTTGCTAGATAGAAGGCATTTTACAAAACTTGTAAAATTGAAAAGTTCTTAGCAAGGTTAAAACTAAGGAGGTATAAGGTAGTCTACAAATATCATCATGACAATGAACAAATTTATTCTCACTGAATCCCAACTACTTAGAGGACCAAATTACTCTTCATGGAAAAACAAAGTAAGAGCAATTCTAATAGTTGAAAAACTTTGGAAAATAGTCAAAGGAACAAAAGAAAAACCTACTTCAGGTGATAGTGAGATTCAAAAGTTTGAATAAAATAAATAAAATGCATTAATGATAATAATGTTTTGCATTATAGATGAAATACAACCCTACATTGGTTTAGCAGGAACATTTACAGAAGCATGGAAAACCTTAGCCAAAATATTTGAAGGGAAGAATAAATCCACTATCTTAAATATTCAAACTCAATTACATTCTCTAAAAATGAATAGTGATGAAAGTATAGAACAATTCTTAAGGAAAGTAGCAGATATAAAAGAAAATTTATTAACCTTAGGAGAAAAGGTTGAAGATAAGTTTTTTGTTCAAGTAACATTGGGAGCACTTCCAAACAACTATAAGAAATTAGTTACATCTTTATAAATACTAAGTAAAGATAGATATTTTGATGAGTTAGTCAATATTCTTCAAGAATATGAAGTGGAAAATACAGTTAAATATGAAATGACTAATAATGTATTAGTTTCAAAAGATAATCCACATGGAAATATTACCTCATCCTCAAAAGGACAAAGACCATAGAATAACAAATAGTATCAAGTCTGCAATAAGAAAGGACATAGTACCAACTACTGTAGATTCAATCCTAGAAATCAGTATCAAGGAAATTAGAAAAAATATGAAAGCCAACCAAATAGGCCATTCCAATAAAGACAATATCAGAATCAGTATAGTTCATATCAGTAACAATTTCAGTGTTCATATCCTTCTTAGAATCAATGTAATTATCCTTAATTGCAATATCGAGAAAGGAATCAAAAAAGGGTACTTAGTTCACAAAATTCAAGAAATTCAAGAGCTGAAAGAACCTATAGAGGAACATGAAGTTAAAGCTCTCTCAACAAAGATAGAATTTTATGAAGACACTAACTACTTGCTTGAACAAGATACAGACAGGGAGTGGAATAAAGATAGTAAAGAAGGAGAGTACAAATTCCAGACCAAGACAAAGATCCATATTGAAGACTACAGTCTTTAATACCCAAATAATGCAATATAGGTGGGTGTTAGAGTATATTACATTATTGGGTACATGCTAATGTAACACCTTGGGTACATAACTAGAGTATGAGTTTACTTTAGAGTAAATTTTGAGTTACTTAATGCAAAGTAATAAATGCACAAGTATTAGAATGTGCAATGATGTAAATGTGCATGTAGTCCACATGTACATGAGTCATAGGATAAGGTAGAGTAAAGGCCAAGGCACATATCTTCCTATATATAGAATTTTAAGGAAGTGATAGTTTGTGAGTGAGTGAGAGACACAATGTTACTATAGTGAATAGTGAGTAGGTACAATGTAGTTCTTCATTGAAAATTTTGAAGTGTTCAAGTCCTCCATTATATTGTATTGTACTATTTTTGTGAGCTTTCATTAATGGCATATTACTAAGTTATTACAGAATTTTATCTCATTATTTTCTTGCATATTATAGTACCATTATCATATAGTTATCTTAGCTTACTTATTTCACATCTTATGGTTGTATTTCCTTTAATATACATGCTCAAAATCTAACAAAAAGTTTGCAATTTGTTGTTGTATATACTATTCTTAAAAAGGGTAGACCTATATCTAATTTTATTGAATATAAATATCTATTTCAACTAGTTGATGTGCAAAACCTTTTTATTTCCCACTGGTTAGATCGAAGTGGTTGGAAAATGGTAAAATAACTCTTATTGGTTGAGAAGGAGGACCTCAGAGAGAAAGTAAAACATGCCAAATTCATTTCACTTTCAATTGATGAGGGAATTATTTTTGAAAACACATATTGGATATGCATGCATGTTTACGCATTGTAAAATTATTTAAGGCAACCTCATTTACATGCACTACATAAGATGATGAAAAATTGTAATGTGAAAAACCTTTACAATATTGTTGTAAATAGTTTAAAGGATATTGTAAAAATGAATGATATATAAATAGCCACTAAGTTAAATGTGTTGGATCTAACAGTACTACTACAATGCAAGGACACGGGTTTGGTATTTTGTTTGACTTTAGACATCAATTACCACATATTTGATTCTTATTCATTGCATTACTTATAGAATGAATCTTGCATACATAATTGTGAGCACATTTAAAAATGTTGCGAGAGTGGAAGAATTTGTCAATAAAATACATGCTTATTTTTTATGTAGTCCAAAAATATTTGTAGAGTTTCAATAGTTTGCACTAGGAGTTACTGAAGGTAGAAAATTGTTAAAATATGTAGATACTAGGTGGATTTCATTGTTTCAACCCGCATATAGAGTTTTTAAAGAATATGAATCTTTGGTAGGGTTTATGTAAGCAAATAATAGGGTAGTTGATAAGGTAAAATATTTAGTATACCATACGACTAACTTGGAAATACTTCTCACATTATGTGGTATTCTTCCAATGTTTCAAGAAGTGAATACTTTGATTAAACTTGCACAACAAAGATCTATTTATATTGTCAATTTCATCAAGATGAGAAAATAAATATGTATGCATATTGATAGGTTGTAAATGTCAAGAGAAATTTTTATGGATCCCTTGTTTGAGATTTGGATAACTTTAATAAATTTCAATGATCAAAAAAACTTTTTGAAGTTTAACATCAACAATCATATTTGTATTAATGTTCATGGAAAGGAGATGCCTTTATATTGTTTTGAAAAGTGATCGCATATAATTATATATGATGTTGAACAAATACCATTAATATACAATAGATTTGATGTTCTTGTACATAATACAAAAATTATATTGAGAAAAATAGCAAACACCTTGACAAGAGAAATAAGAGACCATTTTCAAAGATATGAATTGCTTGAGGTCATGGGTGTGGTGAACCCCATGTTTTGGGATCGTTGTACTAACTAGTCAATGGTATTAAAATCAATGGTATTATCAATAAAGAAATTTTAATAAAACAATCAGGCCTTTTTAGACTAATAATGGTTGATAAAATGTTCCAATTGACTAACCCTCATGAGCCAGGTTCTATTACACGTTTATCGAATAAATTGTATTCTATTAGTGTCTTACAAGATATGATCAGTGAATATTTTTATTTATATGAATTATGTCAAACAATGATTTTGGGATATATGGAAGATGAAAGGGTTTTTAGTGCATTATCTATTTTAAATCTAAAGTTCATAAAAAGTTGGATAAAAATTTGGAAAATTGTTTGAGAATATACGTGTTATCTTATGAGTTGGACAAGTACCCTTATGATAGAACTTTCGCATATTGAAAATATCTAGTAGACAAAAGAGGTATCACTAATACTCATGATAATGAGGATAATGATACTTGCAATGAATAAATTATAGAGACACAAAGATCAACTATGTGTATAGATGATTGTGGACAATCTGGGAAGTGTTTATTTCAACTTCTTCCATTGTGATATTTGGAAAATTTAAAAAGTTTGATATGTTTCATAGTATTTGTTATTAGTTGTCTACTAGATTTTACCATTTGAAATTTATGTTTGATATCATAGCCTTGTTATTGGATTATTTGTATATGTCCATACAATTTTATGTTTTATATCATAGCATTTTTATTGGATTATCTGTCTATATTTATAAAATTTAATGTTTTATATCATAGCCCTGTTATTGGATTATCTATATATGTTCATAAAAATTTATGTTTTGTCATAGCCCTGTTATTGGATTATTTGTATATGTTCATAAAATTTTATATTTTATATTTAAGCCTTGTTATTGGACTATTTGTCTATGATCATAAAATTTTATATTATTTATGTATTGTAGAAATCCTCTATGGCTCAATATGTATTAACATACTAAGCAATTTTCTCGTTCATATCAATATTAATAAAACAAATGAAAGGAAGAAAGTGTGGAAAGGATTAGTGCTATAAAACCACTAGTAAAGGTGATATTACATCCACTTTTTCATTCACAAGAGCTATGTTTCTCTTTTTTTTTGTGGAAAACATCCCAAAAGGGATGCCACTTTCGGGTAAGACCCAAGGAGGCAGGGGTATCCATTCCGCCAAAAATGCCCAGGACTCGGACCTGGCCTACCACCTTTGACATACTCAAGGAGCAAACAAACACACAAAACCAATTTAAAAATAAGTAAATAACAACAAAAATAATAAAATAAAATAAAAAACATGCTCCTTGAGTGTGTCAAAAACAAAAGCACAACCAAACACGCACAATAAGATAAAAGAAACCACAACACAAACCACATAGAAAAACACAAGAACCACATAACAAAACACAAACAAGACAAAAACAACAGAACACTACAAAGACATAACCCAAAAAAAAATGAAAAATAAACACAACCAAAACCTAAAAAATTAAAAATAAATAAATAAAAATAAAAATAAAAAACAACCAACAACAGACAATAAACAAAAACAAAAAACATAGAAAACACTCACACATAAAAACACGAAATAACACAAACAAAGAGAAACCCAAGAACAAGAATGAAAAAAACACAAGAACAATAACAAAAAACATAAAAAAAAAAACAAAACAACAAAAACACATGAACAACAAAAAACAACACAAAGAACACAAAAAAAAAACAAAACAAAAGAACCCACCCACCTTAAAAAACTAAACAAAAAAATAAAAAAGAAAAAAGAAAAAAATTGAACATAACAATGACCTATCTAGACCAGAAGACTATTAAGGCAAGAATCAACAGAGGAAACAAAATAAAGAATAGAATGAGCTAGGGAACTAAAAAAACTGAATGAACCAAAGAGAAGCAAAAAAAAAAACAAGAAGAAACTAGGTACCTTCGAAACTGGAGCCATCCAAAGAAATGATAGAAAGAAGAGCTTCCCTAATTTGAGAAGCCCACCATATAGGAGGGTGGCCATAACAAGTAAGATCACCTTTGTCCAAAGCCCAATTAGCTAAAGCATCAACACTCTTGTTTTGATCTCTGACCACATGATTGTAATCAACTTTCAAAAATCCCATCTGGATTAATTGAATCTTCTCAATAATTCTTTTTATTCTCCAATCCACCTTATGATTCTTAGAAGGAGTCTTCAAGAGATTAATCATAAGTTGAGAGTCGAACTCAACTAACACCTTTTCCCATCCAACCTTAGTAGCCTCCTGAAGGCCTCTGAGGATACCATACCCCTCAACAAGGTTATTGGAAAGAATACCCAAATTCTCAGCAAAAGTAAAAACCAGGGAGCCATCCGAAAGTCTACCAATTCCTCCCACACTGGCTTTTCTAGGGTTCCCTCTAGAGGCTCCATCGGTATTGACTTTTCCAAAATCCTTAGGAGGAGGTTGCCAATTTCTAGTCCTATCCATCTTACTAATACTCACATTCCCTTTAAGTTGGTTGCCCTTAGAAGATTTAATCTTCAATATTTGCATCACTTGATCCCATCTTTGGTGGGAGTTTTGGGGGTGATTAAGGAGTTGATGGACTGATTCAACTAAGTTGGCTATGGTATTTTTCCAAATATAGTGAATATCCTTCCTATCTTGATTAAAAATTTGGTTGTTCCTTTCATTCCAAATATTCCAAAGAAGAATGGTAGAACCCATCCAAACTAACTGCCTAATAAAATGATCAACACCCTCTTGATTAGGCCAATCCCTCCAAAGTTGTTCAAAAGTAAAAAAATTGGACCACTTGTAAGCCAAGTAAAGTGGCCATTCTCCTCCATAGCTCAGAGGCTAAAGTACACTCAATAAAAATATGGTTGAGATTTTCTACATTCTCTTCACACATTTCACATCTAAAAGGGCCATGAAAACCATGCTTCATAAGTTGCTCACCAGTAAGCACCCTACGATGCAATAAAAGCCAATTAAAGAACCTCACCTTAGGCCAGAGCTTTTGAGCCCACAATCGAGAAAATATGTCAGAAGAATGGTTGGGATTATTATGGCATAAGGTCAAATAACCTTGAGCAACTGAATACTCACCCTTAGTAGTGTTGTTCCATCCAAAACAATCTTTTTCATGGGACCAAGAGAGGGATCTCATATGAAGGATGCCTTGGATATCTTGTCTTTGCCTTTCTAGGATTTGAATAGGCCAGTCCTCAATAGGGATCCAATATCTACCAACCTTTGAATTACCAGTATGGTACCGACAATAATTAGCCACCTTTATCCAATTAGCTCGGTGAAGCTCCTCCATCCAAGGCCTCCAATCGGGAAACTAAGTTATCAAAGGCTTGTGACCATCCCAAGAATCTATCCAAAAATTTACATGTTGACCATTATGAATGATCCAAAATAATTTTTTCTTTATCAAATCCTCACCAGTCTTAAGAACTGCTAAAATGGGAGAACCTTTGGTAGGAAGTTGATAGCGAACAAGGTCTTCAGGACTTTTGTTCTCAGCATATTTAGCATGAAGATTATTGGCCCAAAGAGCATTGGGGTTATGCAACATCCTCCAATATAATTTAGCAGCTAAAGCTTTGTTGTTATTAATAGAAGACCGGAATCCTAACCCCCCTTCACTCTTAGGAAGACATAAAGTATCCCATTTCACCAAGGCCCATTTTCTTTTCTCCTTAGTACCACTCCAAAGGAAATGATGACTGATTTGATCCAATTCTCGAAGAACAACCTTTGGGATATTCAAAAAATAAGAAACATAAATAGGAATAGCTTGAAGGACTGATTTTACCAAGGTGATTCTACCCCCGTAAGAAAGCCACTTGTTGGTCCACTTTCCAATTTTCTTCTTGACTTTGTCCAACAACCAATTCCAATCTTTATTTTTTTGCCTTTGAATATTTATGGGAATACCTAAATAAGTGATTGGAAGAGAGGTCTTCTTATATATTAATTTATCCAAGACCATGGATTCCTGTCTAGCAAGCCAGTGAAAGAAAATAACTTTAGATTTGTCTTCATTGATCAACTTCCCAGTAGCCTTAGAAAAATAGCTAATGATTTGCTTAATATTAGAAGCTTCCTTAACTGTAGCTTTACCTAAAAGAGTAGAGTCATCCACAAATTGAAGATGAGAGATAGGTCTAGCTCCATGAGCAATGGTAACTCCCTCAAGGGTTTTGTTTTCCCTCTTTTTGGTTATAGTCCTACCCAAGCATTCAACAAGAATGATGAATAAATAAGGGGATAGCGGGTCACCTTGCCTAATACCTCTGGAAGTAGGGAATGACTGAGAAGGCCTACCATTGATAAGAACTAAGTAGGAAACTGAAGAGATACATCCCATAATCCAATCCATCCAATCCTTAGAGAAACCAAATTGCCTCAAAACTTTGATAAGGAAGTGCCAATCCACTCTGTCATAAGCTTTGGATAAGTCTAACCGAATGAACATGGAAGGAGAATTTTGCATATCCATGGAATGGATGGCTTCCTGAGCAAGAACTATCTCATCTACTATTTGACGTCCTTCCACATAACCCCCTTGCTCTAGGGAAATAATCTTATGCAAAAGAGGCTTCAACCTTTCTGCCATGATTTTAGTAATGATTTTGAGAAGAACATTACATAAAGCAATAGGTCTAAAAGCTGAGATATGATCAACCTCTTGAGCTTTTGGAACAAGAGTAATATAAGTTTTATTGATAACCTTCAAAATTTCTTTGGCTTTCCTGGCTTCTTCCACCACCTCTAATAAATCAACATGAAGGATATCCCAGAACTCTTGGTAGAACTCAATGGGAAAACCATCAGGACCTAGGGTTTTCCCTTTTTGCATTTTAAAAACTACTTGTTGAAGCTCATTGATAGTAACAGGAGCAGTCAAAATAGAGTTCTCCTCAGAAGTGATAAGAGAAGGGATTGCTTGAAGAACATTTTGTTGTGAAGCTGAGTCAAGAGGAGTAGCAGCAAAAATATTGGAAAAGTAATCAACAACAATAGAGTTCATGCCATCCCAAGTATAAACAACATCTCCAGAATCTGATTTTAAGGAAGAAATAAAGTTGTGAGATCTTCGAGCTAGAAGAGATTTGTGGAAGAAATTTGTGTTTCGATCTCCTTCTTTGAGCCATTGAATTCTAGATTTTTGCTTCCATAAGATTTCTTCTCTTTTTTCCCATTCCTCTAACTGAGTTGTGAGTTTAATTTCATCTGCACTTCTCTTCTCTCGTGAGGCCATCTAAATGGATTTTCTTATTCAAATTTTCAAGATGAGCAATAACTTCATGTTTTTTTTATGAACATCCCCAAACTCTTTCCAGTTCCAAGTCTTGATTTTGGATTTAATGTATTGCAGTATTTTGGCAAAACAGAACATCTTAGTCCCATGCCTAGGTTTACCTTCCTTCCACCATTGTTGCACACGAGGTCTGAAGGAAATGTCTCTAAGCCACATTAATTGAAAACGAAAAAGGAGAGAAACTCACATTGGTTTTCCACATTTCCACCATGATTGGCCAATGATCCGAACCAACATTATTAAGAGTCTTCACTTTAGGAATGTGACCATGGATTAAGAAATTTTTAGAGAGCAAAAACCTATCCAATCTCTCCATTATACAAGCTAAGCCTTGCCTTCTGTTAGACCAAGTCATAAGGCCATTATCTCGGTTGGATATCCACAAGATGGAGGTTTGCAATATATTCGCTCATGAGGTCGGTGCTTTTGTCCAAATTTCTATTTCCCCCCCTTTTCTCATCCAGAGAGAGGATGGTATTGAAATCTCCTCTGATCAAGATCCAAGATTTAGGAAAATGAGAGATAATATGAGTAATATCCTTCCATCTCCTTTTTTTTCCTCCAAAGAAGTCGAGAGCATAAACAATAATGTAGAGCATAATCTAGTTGGAATGTCTACTTTGAATAGCTATAGCCAACAAACCCCAACTGCCAACCATATGGTGAATAACTACCTCTTTTGGGTCCCAAAGACAAGCAATGCCACCCGAAGTCCCTTGGGAACTGAGGGAAACCACTTTTCCAGCTGGCCAAATTTTACTGGCAATTGAGTCCATATCCTCCATTGACATCTTTGTTTCTTGAAGGAAAACAAGATGTGGATGATTTATCTGAATCATTCTTCTAATTTCATTTTGTTTTGAAAGACTCCCTTTGAGTCCTCTAATATTCCAAGTGATGATCTTCATTAATACCAGGGCTAAAAAAGTTGGGAAGGGCATTAATCTTACCTTCCTCTACAAGCTTTTCACCTTCTTTTACCATATGATATTGATTGGTCTTGCGACCTGCTTTTTGATTAGAATCCATCTTCAATTTTTTTTCCCTATTTCTTGACTTATTCCAATTGAATCTGAGATGGCTTCTAACCTTGAAGAATGCTCGTACACAACCAAAATTTTACTAGATGGTTCAACGGAGTCTATATTGGGACCTGCATTATTTGAAGTTTTGACATTTGAAAGATTGTTTTTCTTGTGTAAATTTTCTCCTTTTTTTTTGTTGAAAACCTTTGATTTGTTGGTTTGTCTCTGAGTTCTTCCCTTCATATTTAAATTGTGTTTCTAAGATTTCAGTTTCCATTATTTCCTCTTCCTCACTTGGGACATCATTTGTGGAAAGGATTTCAAACATATTAGCAGATGACTTTGATTGATCCTTCATAACTAGTTTTTTTCGAGTGTTCTTCTTCTTAGGTATTTGGAAACTTGCTGAGTTTATATCTTCTTTCTTTTGATCAGGAATTTTATTTGGGCAAGCATTGGCCAAATGACCATATTCATGGCAAATTCTACAATGAAAAGGAATGTTCTCATAGTCCACTACTTGCTCCCAAGTGTCTTCCCCAAATTGTAATGTGATCTTTTTAGGTAGGGGTTTGTCAAAATCCATTAAAACACAAATCCGAGCATAAATAATATGTTCAAAATTTTGAGTACAATCAACAGATATCATAAAAGTTCCTAAAGAGTTTCCAATTGAAGAAAAAATAGTAGGATTCCAAAATTCAATAGGGAGGCCAAAGAGTCTAACCCACACGGGAGCTATAGAAGGCATCTCTTCTTCATGAAAATCTCTGACCTTCCAAAAAACCAAGGACCCCCTTGAAAATTTTTCTCTCTATCTTCATTATTAGCAAATAAAACAAGAAAATAACCATTTGGATAAATAGAGATTTGTAACTCACCTTTAGTTTTCCAGCTTTTTGCAGCCCAGACTTTGAAAGCGAGATAGACTCGGACTGAAAACCCATGAACCGAAAAATTAGTCCTATTTTTTCCAAATCTTCAATGTCAGTCTGAATGTTACCCATATCAAGCTTAACAATAGGAGTTCCATCGACTACTTTAAGACATCCCGACTCCATTTTCCTGGGATCAATCTTAGGCATTCTTAGAGGTTTATGGGAAGCCCTAAGATTGATATTAGCATTGGGCTGAGGCTGTCCACCATGAAGGGCATCCCTAAAATTCATTTTTGGGACTGAGTCTTCAAAATTCTTACCCTTGACAGGGGTTTTCACAGTAGAATTATTTTGTGGGTGCACCTTAGCACCAGATTCACTTGAGATATGAGCCATTTTTTGATCAACTACTTGAAACTTGTTTCGTGATCTCTTTAATCCTTGCCCTAGATGTCGTGGAAAGGTATGGTTTTCACTTTTCTTTTGTGCAGCAAATTGGAAGCCGTTGTCACTCAAGTTCACAGTATGATCTATTGAAAGACAAATTTCTAACCCATATTGGATCCCCTGCAACATTTCCTGCTAAAATATTGAGCATAAACCACAAAAATATTGGCTGCTAGGGCCCGAAGGCCCTAAAAACCAACCTCTGGAGCTACTTGCACTCAACCCAGATGAAACCCTCGCATAGCCGCTTGCCAAATATCTCGTTCACACATAGGGATGCGCTAGGATCTGTGTTGCTCCAAATGATATGAAAATTTGTGGAGATGTTCTAGGGTTTTTTAGGCATCTACCCTCAAAATTTCAGCTCAATCCGAGTCCGGATGAGTGAGATATGGCCGAAACGAGTTCGGCAGTTTGGGCAGTCCTGCGAAAAACATCTAATCTGCAATTTATTTTATTTGGAAGAAAAAAATAGCAAATATCAAGAGCTATGTTTCTTAGTTAAAATAAATGTGACCACTTAAGTTGATTCTATTACTCCTCTTATGTCCATCCATTTATTTGATCCTAAAAACATTTTGTAGATCTTGCAATTAAAGGTGTTGATTATAAGTGTTGTTAAAATATCCAATGGATTATTGCATATGACCCCATGTAGCAACATTTATTCTAGAAGAAGACAAGGATGCTTTTCTCTGCATTCAATTTCAAGCACATATTTAAAGAAAAAATTAAAAAGTATTTGAATATAAGAGTAATGACTTTATTTAAAAAATTAAAATTACTTGCACCTGTTGGACTATCATACTAACACTACTCAAGTTTAGGTGTAGTGAGGTTGGTATTGGGGTATCATACACATTATAATATTCTTCATAAAAAAATAAAGAATAAAATTAGTGGTTGTGACAAAAACATTAGTTTTTCTTTGGGTGTTGAGGAGATCCCCTTTAATGTGGTTGAAAATATAGGTACTCTATTCAAATTTAGTGTGGACAAGACACCGAACCAAAGAGGTAAATGTTTATAATGAAAGGTCTAAGGTTCTTCTTTGCAAAAAAAGTCTTTCTTGGAATAATTCAATACAAACATGAAGGAAATTTTGTGTAACACTTGAATATTCAATCCCCTTCTAGGCTTAGTACTGTGAACTACAAAAAATTACTAACACAAAATTATTACTTGAAAAATTTATTCAATGAATGGAATTTTAAATTTAAACAATATTTGAAATATGGAGAGTTATACGGTATACCTGTCAAAAAATATGCTGAGAGACTGAAGTTGATCTCCAAGTATCCTTTTTCCTTGTTAGTTAAAACATACTTTGGTGTGATGGGTTTAGCACCCTTGTACGATAGCCTTGAAAATATCTGGATGTCTGAGGGTTTGACTGTGAAAGATAGATTCTTGTTGTTGATTGTGATCTTCACAATCAACCTATTATCATCATAGGAGTTAAGTATATTTTGTAAAAATGGTGTTTGTGTTGTACAGGGGCATGGATACTAGTCCCTAAAAACTATATTCCTTGATCCATGTGGTGTCATATCTTGGTGTGGTTAAAATTTTAGAAATGGTTGGGCAAACAACATTTTTGAAAGAAAAATTTGAAGCAATATGAGAGGAATAGCTAGCCATGAGGGCTTAGGAAACTCAAAAGGGTTGAATCTTAAATATATTTTGAAGGATGAGGGCTCTAATATGCTTTGATGTGCTCGATTGGAAAGGTTCTTCTTTGCTTTGATGTGCTCTACAATGGAAAAAAGTGAAAAATAATTGTTGTTGCCTTTTTATAGAAGTTTGCATGTATGAATTAAATGTGTGTTTGACACATGGTATAATTTAATTGGATTATTTATAGGCAATGCTATCTAGCATCAATTTTTAGTGATTTTGTTACGTATCGATCATCATCCGATTTGTTGTTATCTATTGTCCATCATCCAATTTGTTGTTGTCTATCAATTATCATCTAATTTTTTGTTGTCTATCATCCATCATCAGATATATTGTTTTCTATTATTCATAATCCATTATGTTGTTGTCTATCATTCATTATTCATTATATTATTGTCTTTGTCCATCATTCATTGTGTTGTCTATCATCCACCATATTTTATTTTGTTGTATATCATTCGTCATTTGTTATTTTGTTGTCTATCATCTATCATTCATTGCTTTATTATCTATTGTCCATAATTTATTATTTTTTTGTCTATCGTCCATCATCCATTGCTTTTTTATCGATCATCCTATGTTGTTGTCTTTCATTCATCGTCCCTTATTTTACTGTCTATCATCCATCCCCTTGTTGGTAGTCTAGTGTATATCATCCATTTCATTTCTATCAATAGCCTAGTGTCTATCATCCATAATTTTTCTCTTGGTTGTCTAGTGTCTATTGTCCATTTCGTTGTTGTTGATAGTCTAAAGTCTATCATCTAAGTTCTTTGAAATAATATGACAAATTCATCATTTTTTATAAATTTTTATGGAAAAAAGACAATTCGTTATGTCTTCTATATGAGTTTGGATATGATTCACCTTGATTTCAAAATTGATTCACCCTATTTTTATAAATACATTTTAGGTCTAACCCCTTACACATAACCATACCTGTTAGATAAACTTCATATTAGTCACGTCAACTGCTCACCATATGTGTGAGCCTACCCTACCAATCTACACCAATCAAGGATGTTATGTCCATCGTGTCAGCAAGGTGATGTATTCTAGGGAAAACATAATGGAAGAGTAATGGTGCATCCACCCCAACACAACAATGGTTGATCATCCAAAGGCCTAAAATATTTTAAAATTTATGGCCCTAGATCTAAAGACCTAAGAGTTTTCAATTTTTATGGCCCTAGATCCAAAGACCTCAAAGCTACTATTTCATAGTTGTAGAAGGATATTGGCTATAGGAGTAGAAGGAAAGGGAAGGAAACCTTCTTTTGACTTATAAATAGGCTTAAATTCTATTGTAAAGGTGTTGGGAGCTACTTGCTCATGCCTCGTACTTGAAATTATGGGCTCTTGTTTTCACCCTTCTTTTTTATTGTAATAAAGGAAGACTAAACCTTGGCTTGTTGCTTATGGATTATTGAACCCTCTAGGCCCAAGGTAACAATTTTTTGGCATGTTAGTAGAAGTTTTGACTAATTCCATTCTATCCTCCTTTATTTAACTTGTTTTTATTCCTGGAAATGTGTTTACTTGGTTGTGTTTACTAGTCATAGGATGGTGTGTTTCATGTTCATTTACCACTTATTACAATCAAAATATGGGATTTAATTCTTTGATGCATCGCCCCCGTAGCTTAGGTTTTATTTTTTTGTAAAGTAAATATTTTTTATTTTTACTTTCATTGCAATTCCTTTTCCTATAACTCCCATAACTTTAGCTCATAGAGGTCTCTGTGTGCCAAGGATTAAATCCAACAAGGAGCCAACCTTGATTAAAAACCTTGAAGGTTGCTTTGTAGGTAATATTCCATCTTCATGTTGTTTCACTCTATATGAGGTATGGGTGCATTTACGTTGTTGAGCCTTGAGCATGGATTGGTGGGTGCATTCAGAGATGACAATAATTAGATTCTTTTAATATAAAATTAACCCTTTTTGAATCCTTGAAGGTGTCACTCTACTATATATTCTAGGAGTTAAGTGAGTGCCTATTTAAAAGTTCCTACCTTATTCATCCATCCGCCCTTTTTGTCTTGTATCCTCCCCTTCCTTATCCCTTCATTGCCTAGCTTGACCTCTATCTTGTGGATCTCTTAGTCTGCTCATGACAACCAATATAATTAGTTGTATCATCTCCTCTCTATTTATAAATAAATTGAACCCCATAATCTATTGATTGATCCTATTAAGCTCTAGGGGGAATGGGTAGAGTAAAGAACAATAATGGGAGGCACTAAACCTTAAGAGGAAGAGAGAGGTTGACACTTTAGGATATCACTCAATCAACTCAGTTAGGCTGCAAGAACAACACCTTCATAAATAGAGGAGGGTCTGAAGGTTTTAAGAGCTTGACTGTGTAAGCTCAACCTATCAATCAATAGGTCATTTTTTATTTCAATTTTAGAGTGTTTCAACTCATGTAAAATTAAAATCCCTCCACTATTAAACTAGGTCCCAAACCAACCTGCTTGACCATCTCTACATATTGAGTGAGCCCATAACCTTCATACTCTAAAATCTATCTTCCCCCTCCTTTAAGAGTAGATGAGAGAGCCCCTAGAAAAAATAGTCCCTTCACCCTTTAATAACAAAAAATAATATTGAATGACCTTTTTAAAGAAGAGTAGTCAGCTTCCTCATGTTGTGTTCTACAAAATAGAGGTGTGTCTAGTGGTGGAGCATGATGTTGTCTATTGCCTTTGGAGCCATAGTTCCTATTAAAAAGCTAGTGGTTATCGGTTGCAATTCATTTCCCTATAACTCCCTTGGATTTAGCTCACAGAGCTCTTTGTGTGCCAAGGATTAACTCTGACAAGGATCCAACCTTTATTAAAAACCTTGAAGTTTGTTCCATAGATGGTCTTCTATGTTGCTTCCTGTTGTTTCACTCTATGTGAAGCATGGGTGAATTTGTGTTTTTTAACCCCCGAGAATGGGTTGGTAGGTGCATTCAGAGATGATAAAAATTAAATTCCTTTAATTCAAAATTGATGTAATTTGAAAAATAAATACATTTTAACATTTATAAAAATAATACGTTATATAGAATGATTATCATAGAGGATGTTGTTTATTTTGTATCAATTTGCAAAGCATGGTGCATAACCCACCTACTCTTTGTTGGATTACTAGACCTCCTATTTGGATTTTTCAAGTGTTACTATTAGATCCATTCAAGTTGTAACATTAGAAAAAAAATTATGGTTTAAAAATTAAATTTTTTTCTAAATGACATCCTCAAACTACTACCAGATGACTTTGATCTAACTTGATATGTTCTTGATCTACCATGTACTTGGTTTAAAATCCCTAATATCATATAACAACCCCATGTGAGTCAAAATCCACTGATATTTCAAACTCCATTCTCCCAAGCATTGAGAGAACCTTGTCTAATTGTCAAAGCCTCCGCTTCATTATTTGTTGCTACTCCTAGGCCTTCAGATTCCCAATGAAGGATTTTCTCCTTCTAGTCTTTTCTACGGAAACCAATGCCTGCTGCCCCTAGGTTATCCTTGGCTTCTCTATCTATGTATATATTAGGGTCTTTTATATTTTATTTGTAAGTGGAGATTGTAAATTTTTTGAGACATCAAATCTTAAGCCCTTGGAGGTAATTGTAAAGCTTTTGATTTGAAATTGCATGAGATTTAAAATAAAAATCCTTGAGAGGGTGGCTCATTAAGAAGGCCAACATCAAGGTACAATAGTAAAGAGACCTCATTTTGTGTGTTGGTGTAGGGATTTAGTTCTTCAAGCCTCCATATTTGTGTGGAGTATTTCTTATGCTTGTGGAGTTGTGTCTTCTTCTAACTATGGCCTCATCATATAAAAACTCAAATTTTATGGTCACTGCAAAATTGGATGGTTCTAATTATGCAAATTGGAAATGTGAGATTGAGTTAATTCTACAAATGAAAGGATTATGGGAATTAGCAACAGAAAATAAACCTAAAAATGTCAGTGAGCATGCAAAATGGGATAAAATGGATATGAATGCCCAAGCAACTATTTTATGGAAAATTAGTCCAACAATCAAGCCCCATGTTCAAGATCTCAAAACAACAAAAGAAGTGTGGGAGACTTTATAATCAATGTATGAGAGAACCAACAAATTAAAATTTATGGACATTAAAAGGTAATTGACTCATCTAAAAATGAAGGAAGGTGATAGCATGAATGATCACATTGCACAATTGAAGAATTTAAGAAATCAACTTGCAATTATGAAGGTGAAATATGAAGATTTAGAGATTGTAGATTTTTTGATTGAAAGTCTTCCAAATGTGTATCATAATTTCATACACACATTAGAGCTAATAGGGAGATTTGATAATATAAAACTAGAAGATTTGTATGGGGCTTTGTTGAATGAAGAGGATAGACTTAAAAAGTCTACAAGTGAGTCTAGCAAGAGTTCACAAGCATTTATGGCTAGAGGCAAAAATAAGAATTTCAATCAAGGAAAGTCATTCCAAAATAAAGGAAATCAATAAAGGAATAATCAAAGGCAATGGAATCAACAAAAGGATTATAATCAACAAAGGAACAATTTTAAAAAAGAAAAAGGAATGGAGAAATCAAAAGGATAATACTAGAAGGCAAAAATACATCACATGTTACAATTGTGGAGAGGAAGGACATAAGAGTGATCAATGCCCTAAGAAATCATATGGAGGAGGACAAAGAAAATTTTATCAAAGAAGATAGTCAAATTTTGTTCAAGGAGAGGAAGAACACAGTAAAAATATTTTGATAGCCTCATTTGTTGCTCAAGGAAGTTCAAATGACTCATGGTATATTGATTCAGGGGCTAGCCAACACATGACTTACAACAAGAACTTCTATGATTCTTTGGAAGAAGTGAAAGGTGCAAGGATATTTCTTGGTGATGATACTTCACATCAAATTGAAGGAATAGGTTCAATTCCAATGAAAGGACATGATGGCAAGGAATTGAAAATAAAAGATGTGAATCTTGTGCCTAAGTTAAGGAAAAATCTTCTCTTAGTAAGCCAAATAACTCAACATGGTTATAAGGTTGAGTTCTATTCAAATAGATGTTTGATAAAGAACATTAATGATGGATTCAAGGTTGTAGCTATAGGAGTTGAAAGTGATGGCATCTATAAATTCTTAGCATCTATAGACAAGATGACTTACCTCACTACATGTGACTCTACAAGTGAATTATGGCATCAAAGGTTTGGTCATTTGAATTATCAAAGTTTGGCTATGCTTTCAAAGATGAACATAGTTGAAGGACTTCCTTGGATCAAGGTAAACATAAGTGTGTGTACGGGATGTATGGTTGGAAAACAACATAGAGAAAATTTTGAAAAATCAAATTGGAGGGCAAGTGAACCTCTTGAACTTGTCCATAGTGATTTATGTGGGCCTATGACTCCTCCATCAAAGGGAGGGGCTAAGTACATTTTAACATTCATTGATGATTTTTCAAGAAAGGTTTGGGTATACTTCCTCAAGCAAAAGGATGAAGTGTTTGGCAAATTTGAAATGTTTAAGGTATTTGTGGAAAATCAAAGTGGGCAAAGGATAAAGAGGATAAGAACAGATAATGGTGGAGAATATGTCAATAAAAAATTCAAGGATTTTTGTGAGCATCATGGGATTAAGAGAGAAATGACCAACATGTATACTCCCCAACAAAATGGTGTTGCTAAAAGGAAGAATAGGACCTTGGTGGAGATGGGTTGATGCATGCTACAATCCAAGGATCTTCCTTTGTTTCTTTGGGGTGAAGTAGTCAATACAGTAGCTCATGTTTTGAATAGATCACCTACAACTTGTTTGAAGAACATAATTCAACCCAAGTGTTGTAGGTGAGTTGGAGAGGAGAGGGCAATCCTCCAAGGGAGGTCCCAAGTTTGAATCTCCTTCAATTGGGCTTGTTGTGGTGGGTTTGGGTGTGACATCGTAAAACAATTTTGAACATGAAGTGAAGCCTGAAGAATTTGCTCACATACCTGATGAGGTTAGAGAAAATAAATTTGATAAGAAAAGTGTTAAGTGCATCTTTGTTGGTTATGATGATTAGAAGAAAGGATATATGTTGTATGATCCTAGTGTGGAGGATGTGTTCACAAGTAGGGATGTCAAGTTCAATGAAGGGTTTGAGGATAGGATGCAATACTCTCCCACTCCTATCCCACAAGTGGACATAAATGATGATGTACCACATAGTACCTTTGAAATTGGTGAAAGTTCAAAGGCAACTTCTAGTGAAGATGAAGAATCAAGTCCTCCTAGGAAGACCAAGAGTCTTCAAGAAATATATCAAAGGACTCAACAAGTTAATTATGCCCTAATGACCATAATTATGATAGTCTAAAGAAAAATCTAAGTGGGAGAATCGGTAGAGTTACCTAAAGGGAAGAATGTGGTAAAAAATAAGTGGGTGTATAAGACTAAGTTCAAGTCTGATGGAAACATTGAAAATATAAGGCAAGATTAGTGGCTAAAGGGTATTCACAAAAGGAAGGGATTGATTACACAAAAACCTTTGCTCCAATGGCCAAGATCAGTATTGTCAGGACTATTATAGCTTTAGCAGCTCATTTCAAATGGTCTCTTCACCAAATGGATGTTAAAAATGTATTTTTGAATGGAGAACTTGATGAAGAAATATACATGACTCAACCTTAGGGATTTGAGCATTTAGGACAAAAACACTTAGTTTGCAAGTTGAGGAAATCTCTCTATGGCTTGAAGCAAGCTCCAAGGTCTTGGTATGCTAAGATTGATGAGTACTTTAAGGCACAAGGATTTCATAATAGTCCCCATGATCCCAACTTGTATGTGAAGAACATTGATGGAGACGACATACTTATTATTGTGCTCTATGTTGATGATCTTATCATCACAGGTGATAGATTGGACAAAATAAATGAAACAAAGATAAATTTGAAAGATATATTTGAGATGATAGACCTTGGTTTTCTACATTATTTTCTTGGAATTCAGGTGTGGCAAAAAGATGATGGAATTTATCTCTCTCAAACCAAGTATGCTACAGACTTGTTGAGCAGGTTTAGGATGGAAAATTGTAAGAGTGTTTCTACTCCACTTTCTCTTGACTTGAAGTTAACCAAGGATATGGAAGGTGATGATGTTGATCCTACCTTGTACAAGCAACTTGTTGGAAGCCTTGTGTACTTGACTCACACTTGGCTAGATATCTCTTTTGCAGTAGGTGTGGTTTCTAGGTTTTTGAGTTCTCCTAAGGTTCCACATTGGAGGGCAGCAAAGAGAATATTGAGATATGTGCAAGGGACTTTGACTATGGGTATTTATTATTCCTCCTTTGGAGACTTGACACTTGCAGGGTATTCTGATTTAGATTGGGTAGGTTGTGCAAAAATTCTACCACATGATATGTCTCCTTCCTTAGTTCTGGTCCAATTTCATGGCGTAGTAAGAAGTAGTCTACTATTGCCTTATCAACTACAGAGGCTAAATATGTAGCAGCAAATGAGGCAGCTAAAGAAGTTACTTGGTTATGGTTTATTCTTTCAGTACTCCAACAGCATCCAACAGGACCTTCTTTACTCTATTGTGACAATCAAAGTGCCATTCAACTTTCAAAAAAATAGTGTTCCATACATGCATGAAGCATATTGAGGTATACCACCATTACATCAGACAACTCATCCAGCAACAGGTGATCCATCTCCAGTATTGCAAGACAAAGGACTAGATAGCTGATATTTTTACCAAGGCCTTATGTGCAGCCAAGTTTGTACATCTTAGAGGTCTCTTAGGCTTGAGAGAGGTCACATAAGTTTTTGGTGTTGACATTCAAGGGGAATGTTGTGAATGTCCAACCCCAATTTTTGTATTGAGTCTTGTAACCCCTAACATTAAGGGGGGATGTTGATAAGTGTAATGTTAGGTGTGATTGCTTAGGTGTCACAGTGAATGGATATCATAGTGGGTTGGTGCTTACTTAAGTGATATCATAATGAATGAGTTGATATCATAGTGATTTGATGATTACTTAGGTGATATCATAATTAGTTGGTGATTGCTTTGTTATAATACCAATATAGCCAAGTTAGCTATATTTCCAACTTTGATTTATTCAATGATAGTTTCATATAAATAGAGTAGGTTGTGATTTATTTTGTTCATATTTCATTTTTGAATTTAATTACGTATTCACAAGGACTAATCCCTCCTTAGTGGTGAAGGACTTAGCACTCCTAAAGTGGTAAGAATATATTAGAATTTCATTCACATATCTCCTCAAATTTGTTGCATTCATTTGTACAATTGTTCAACTTCAAGTGGTATTAGAGCCATTTTTTTGGAGGTGATGGAAAAAATAAAATTCTCTTTATTTAATCCAGATAAACAAGAAGGAGATGGTGTTGTAGAAGTACACCAATCAGGATTTTTCTTAGTGGTAAATTTCACAATTTAGCACGAATATTCAGATTTCCAAAATGTTAATTTTGCGATTTTTGGGACCATAGAGGTCGGCCTGTTTGCCCGAAAATTTTGGGATCTAATTTTTTTAGGGTAAATTCGCCCCGTTGTCATAAGGTTTCCAACATTACTTTTGTCCTAAATTTATTTAAAATAAGAAATATCCCGCCCAAATTGCCCCTTGTACCCCATTATATATACCTAAACCTGACAACGACTCCCATACAATTACAACATTTTTTTTGGATAGCAAGTGATACAAAGTAGAGTATTGACAAAACCATAGTCCATGACTGCCATAAGGTGACTGGTAGAAGGTGACTGGAAGAAGGCGACTGATAGAAGGTGATTGGAGGAAGGTGATTGACTAAAGGCGACTGGCAAAATGCGACTGATATAAGGCGATAGGCAGAAGGTGACCGAAGAAGGTGACTATCATAAGGCGACTAGTAGAAGGTGACTGACAAAAGGTGACTTGTAGAAGGCAACTAACAGAAGGCAACTGGTAGAAGGTGACTAGCAGAAGGTGACTGACTGAAGGCAAGTGACAGAAGGCAACTACTAGAAGGTGACTGGCAAAAGGTGACTGCCAAAAGGCAACTGACAGAAGGTGACTAATAGAAGGCGATCAACGAATGTGACTAATAGAAGGCAACTGGCAGAAGGTGACTGGCAGAAGGTGACTAATAGAAGGTGACTAACTATAGGCGACTAGCAGAAGGTGACTGATAGAAGGTGATTGACAAAATGTGACTAAGATAAGGTGACTAACTGAATGTGACTGATAGAAGGTGAATGGCATAATGCAACTGATAGAATGTGACTGATGGAATGTGACTACCAGAAAGCGACTGACAAAAGGTGATTGAAATAAGGTGACTGGGAGAAGGCAACTGACTGAAGGTGCCTGATAGAAGGTGACTAGCAAAAGGCAACTGACAGAAGGCAACTGATAGAAGGCAACTAAAAAAATGTGACTGGTAGAAGGTGACTAACAGAAGGCACCTGACAGTAAGTGACTGGCTGAAGGTGACTAAAAGAAGGCGACTGGTAGAAGGTGACTCAATTTATCCATATGCTTCTTTTACCATTAAATTTCATTTTTCATTTTATTAATGGACACTCAATAAGGAGGTTTATTCTACCTGTGAACAATATTCATGGGACAGTCATAGATTTTGTTGTCTCTAGCAGTAGTTCTCTTTTATACCTGTTATTTTCATATTTAAAAATGATGTTCTTTGTTCATGTTATTCTTCTATTCATACAGGTAAAAATGTCAACTATAGGTAGTGGAAATAAGGGAGGAGAGTCTTCCAATAAAATGAGTATCCTCAAATACTTTCCTAATATTTCAAAACCCAGTCTGCCATCAACATCTGCACAAACTGAAGGTATGAACACTTTTACTCACCAGTTAATTTTTTTACTTTGTTAATTTTAAATATAATATCCTCAATTCATAAATAAGTGTATTTTTTGGTTGATGGATTTGTTCACTTTTATCTATAGAAAACACTAGTATGCTTTTAAATGCCATAGTGATAATGAATCTACTATTGACACTAGAATTATCTCTATAGAAAACACTGTTAACCCTGGTATTCTTCCACTTCCACATATCCACGATAATCAACAGTCCACACATGAAGATAATCTCAATAAAATAAAACAACATGAATAGATTCCTGAATCTAACACACCAAGTGGAAAAGAAACTAATAGTTCTTATGCAGTCCCTAATTTTGGAGAATATTCATCTAAAAAAATAAACGTGCAAGGTTATCTAGGTGGACAATTAACAAATCATTTCAGCCTGATTGGATATCAAAATTTCCATTTATTGAGCCAGTGCTACCAGAGAATAGTAGTGATGATATAACAGAATTAAGATGCATAATTTGTAGTTGGAAAAATGGAAATGAGCATAGATTGCAACTTCAAAAAGATACAGTAGAAAAATATTGTGGAAAGGTTTATATCAAAACAAAATAAGGTGATCGAGCAACACAAAAAACTTATAGGTGTAAGGATGCATCAGAGTGCGCACATATGAGATATGTGGAAGAATATGATAAAGAAATGAAAAAAAAACAAATATTGGTTGAGAAAGGTGCAACGATTCAAGCCCAATTTCAAAAAATGAATAAGTTAACTTTAGCTTCAAAAATTTTGCAGTTTGTTGTTGTATTTTCTATTCTTAAGAAGGGTAGACCTATGTCTAATTTCATAGATTATAAATCTCTATTTCAACTAGCTAATGTGCAGAACTTACCCAATGCTCATTGGTCAGATCGAAGTGGTTGGGAAATGGCAAAATGTCTATCATTGGTTGAGCAGAATGACCTCAGAGAGAAAGTAAAAAAGGTAAAATTCATTTCACTTTCAATTGATTATGTGACTGCAGTTGACAATACATATTGGATTTGCATGCATGTTTACATATTGGAAAATCATTCAAGGCAACCTCATTTACTAGGAATACGTAAAACGGTGGAAAATTGTAATGTAGAAAACATTTTCAATGTTGTTGTAACTAGTTTAAAATAAGAAGTAGGAATGAATTAAATTGAAATAGCCACTAAGTTAATATGTGTAGGAGCTGATGGTGCTACTACAATGCAAGTACATAGGAATGGTCTTTGTGTTAGACTACAAACATCGATTACCCCATATTTGATCCCTATTCATTGCATGGCTCACAAAATGAATCTTGCATACAAAATTGTAGATATATTTACAAATATTTCCAGAGTGGAAGAGCTTGTCCATGAAATTCATGAATATTTTTCACGTATTCCAAAAATATTTTCAGAGTTTCAACAGTTTACACTAGGGGTTACCAAAGGTAAAAAATTGTTGAAATATGTGGATACTAGGTGGATTTTGATGTATCTACCGGCATTAAGAGTTTTCAAAGAATATCAATCCTTGATATGGTTTATATATGCAAATCGTAGGGTGTTTGATAAGGCTAAAGATTTACTTTTTTGAATGAGTGACTTTGAAACTCTTCTCACATTGTGTGGAATTCTTCCAATGTTGGAAAAAATGAATACTTTGATCAAAATTGCACAAGAAAGATCAATTTATATTATGGATTTCATTAGGGCGAGAATACAAATTTGCATGCATATTGATATGATGTATACATCTGGTCAAAATTTTATGGATCCCTTATTTGAGATTTGGAAAGCATTAACAAGTGTGAATAGTCCTCAGAGCTTTTTGAAGTTCAATATTAACGATCATTTGTGTATTAATATCCATGGAAATGAAATACGTTTATATTGTTATGGTGTGTGATTGGATATAGCTACAAATGAATTTGAGAAAATGCCCATAACCTACAATATATTTCATGTGGTTGTGGATGATACAAAAATTAAACTAAAACAAATAGAAGAATCATTGACAAAAGAAATTAGAGACCGTTTTCAAAGAGTTGAATTGCTAGAGGCTATGGGTGTGGTAAATCTAATGTTTTGGGATCCTTGTAATGAATACCATATTATAAATTCTTTATTCCTCAAATACATGGGCAGAATTGCTGGTCATTTTAGTCAAAGTGTTGTAGTCAATGACATTGAAATCAATGGCATTTTGAACAAAGATCTTTTGACAAAACAATCCAACTATTTTGGAACAACAATGTCTGCTCAAGTTTCACAACTCTCTAACCATCATGAAGCAGGTTCTATTTCATGTTTATGGAGAATATTACAACCAAGTACTGCCTTAAAACATAATATGAGTGAATATTTTCATTTATATGAATTATGTCAAATGATGATTTTGGGATCCGTGGAAGATGAAAGGGTGTTCAATGCACTTTCATATATAAAATCTAAAGTTTGAAATAGGTTGGACAAAAATTTGGATAATTTCTTGAGAGTATATGTGACGGCCTATGAGGTGGAGGAGTTTCTTTACGAAAGAGCATTGTCACATTGGAGTTATTTGGCAGAGAGAAGAGGTGTAATGAATATTGATAATGATGAGGATGATGGTAACACTAGTCAGATTGTGATGACAAAAATTTTGGGAATGAGTGCAGAACATTTTGTACAATCTGAAAAGAGTTTGTTCCAACTTCTAGCATTATGATGCAAGGATGCATTCATTTGATTTTATTTCACATATTATCATTTGATTTGCTTTCACATATCAGAATGATAGGAAGCTATCATTTGATTTGATTTCACATATCAGAATGAAAGGATGTTTTCATTTGATTTAATTTGAGTTCACATGTTATTATTTGATTTGATTTCACATATCTGAATGAAAGGATGTTATCATTTGAATTGATTTCATTTGATTTTATTTCACATGTTACATTATTTTTCTTGTAATATTTGTTATTCATGAAAGTAATTGTCTATGTTGCATTTTTTGATATTTCAAATTAATTCATATAACATAAAAGAACATCTTACTGCATTCACATAATTCAATATTACTAATATATCAACATAAACAATCAAAACATAACAAAATTCAAA
Source organism: Wollemia nobilis (assembly GCA_028583015.1). NCBI lineage: Eukaryota > Viridiplantae > Streptophyta > Pinopsida > Araucariales > Araucariaceae > Wollemia > Wollemia nobilis. The sequence continues at coordinate 1,539,750 of JAQPPZ010002969.1, read as the reverse complement.
ACAAATGTTTAAAAAGATAACACATATCAAACATTATTTCTTCCACTTCAAATTAAGAACAACAAACTTTTACATCATCATAAATAATCAAAACATACCCTCTTTCATTGAATTCAATATTTAAAGAAGATACCATTCATTCATTATTTACAATACATATCAAACATTATTTCTTCCACTTAAAATTTCCAATAGATAACATATTTTTCGGAAATAGTCATTCATTGTTTCAATTCTAAAAAAATATACCATTCATTTACAATTTAAAATATATATCAAACATTATTTCTTTTGGTTCAAATTACTTAATACATCAACACATATAATCCTAACATAACAACATTCAAAACAAAATTTCCAATAGAGAACACATTTTTTGAAAATAGTCTCATTCATTGTTTCAATTCTCAAAAATGATACCATTCATTTGCAATTTACAAAACATATCAAACAGTATTTCTTCCACTTAAAATCACTTAATGCATCAACACATAATCATAACATAGCAACATTCAAAACAAAATTGCAAATAGATAACATATTTTTCAAAAATAGTCTCATTCATTGTTTCAATTCTAAAAAATGATACCATTCATTTACAATTTACAAAACATATCAAACATTATTTCTTCCACTTCAAATTACTTAATACATCAACACATATAATCTTAACATAACAACATTGAAAACAAATTTTTCAATAGATAAAACATTTTTTGACAATAGTCTCATTCATTGATTTCAATTCTCAAAAAGGATATCAAACATATCAAAAATTATTTATTCCACTTCAAATTAAAACATAACAATAATTAAAAACAAAACTTCAAAATGATAATATGATTTTTTTAGAAATTGCCTCTAACATTGATTTCAATTTTCAAAAAAATACCAGTCTTAAATATTTATAAAAATATAAAGATATAAAGAGTTTTTGTTTCACTTGAAACCCAACACAACAAAGATCTATTGTTTTTCAATGTTTCCTAAAGTTCCACCCACATATACCTCAATATCCTTTTCTTCTAATGCCCTAGCCCTAACCAAACTTTCTGTTGTAGTGTTGATCCCCGATAACAAGACACTCTCTTCCTCCGTTGGATCTTATTTGAAAGGTGCATTCAGCTCCTTCTCATTTTCTTTTAGTTTAGCCTCGACATCTAGGCCCCCATCTTTGATAACATTATTTAGGTAATTATTTTCTCTAATCGTCTTTTGTAACCTCTTCTTCAATTCAATAGTATTATTAATGCTAATTTTGGCAGTCTTGATCAAAACTTTCATGGCACTGACTTTTTGCTTTAGGTGCTGGAAATTAGACTACAAAACACAAATAAAAAAAGGTTAATATTTATAAACAAAACATATTTAACAAAAAAATATATTTTTTAGTTAGATGTAGAACTTACATCAACTGTAAGTCATGTTGTTTCTACAACTGCTACTTTGCTCTGATCAAGTGCCCATTCATTAAAATAAGCTTAGGCTTCTACATTGAGGTTTTCCAAATGATTCATAACAACGACAATAATTTCATCTTTGTATGTAGACTCGGCCTCCATAGTGCCAGATTCAGCTTTATGTAGCAAGACATCAAGATTTTGGGGCTCATTCTCCATCTTGAGAAACAATTCTTTTCTTTTTGAAAAATTCTTATATCAACCATTAATAGCTTTAATCAAAACCTTGGACTGATATTCCCATTCCTTCAATTTATCAATATTCAAAAGAAGAGTATTATGAACTACAACTTTACATGCATCGGCTAATAACATATTTTCAAAAACATTTAGGATATCATCTTCTATAACAGTATGAGCGACGACTTGTTGTGGGTTAGAGGGGGAAAATTCGGTGACATCATCTTCTTCTCCATAAATGCCCTCTTCATCCTCAAGAATATCACTTTCCTTTAAAGGGAAATTTTCAAGATTCATACCCTGATAAAAAGAAAGTCACAATCAAGAGTTCCCGAGGGCATTTGAGATGCACTCTCAACATTTGAAAAATTCTCCAAGGTTAATATCGGTACAACATAAATATTAGATGATGACACATTTTGTATCTCTGTAGCACTTCTTGCATTATGACATGGCTATGTGAGGAACATTTTACCACGCATGCGTGATTGATTCCTCGTAGGTGGAACCTGAAGTGGATGGACCTGAACTTGCTTTGGGTGGACCTAAACCTACTTTGGTTGTGGTTGTGGTTGTGGTCATGGAGGGTCAGGTGGTGGAGCCATATTTTTTTTTAGCCTTTTGAATCTATGAGGTCCCTCTATTAAATTTCACACAAGAACATAAAATAAATCATTTGTAAATAACAATAGCATTAAAAAATATTTATTCAAAATATACATACCTGACTCAGACTCTACAACCATTGATATTTCAACCATTTGCCCTTTGTCTAAAAAATACGTAAAACACATTAAAAAAAAAAAAAATTAAATAAAAAAATAAATCATTTAAAAAAACATTTTTGAACAATGTAGAGTAAGTTTACCTTGTGGGTTGGAGGTAACCTCTTCTACGTCAACTGTAACTGTTTCTCCAGTAAAGGTTCCATAGGTGTATGTTGAATTCGACCATCATCAGACCTCACACGTTTTTTGGGATTCATTGGTGATGATTGTGATTGTGTGTCATAATCAGCATATACTTCCATAATCCTAAATGCGCCATCCCTCTTACTTGAAGACTGAGATGCTCTTTTCTTTTTTCAAAACAAAATTAGAGAATAAAAAGATAAAATTAAAAAAAGAAAATAAAGATATTTGAACAAAAAATTTACCTGTATCTCACCATCAGACATGCTAATAGACAACAAACTAGGGTGCAATGCAGTGGGAGGACTGCTCTATTGAAGGTTGAAATAAGATTCCTGAAATAAACAAAGAATAAAATTTTTGGTAGTCACTGTGTAAGCAGATGCTTGAATTTTCTGGGCACTCAAAATTTCCTGCTTCAGGCGGTTGGAAATGTGCGTGAACCAGTCAAATTTACCACCATAAATACAAAGAAGCAATAATTAAAGTGCCCAAAAAGGCATTTCTGTAGGTCGCCCCTACAGAATAAGCCTTTCCTAAAAAAATTCAATGCAAGCATATAGAAATTTGTCTCCAACATTCAAAATGTTTAAGCCCCTTTTGGACTTAGAAGAATTGACTGAAAAAAAAAGAACATTATTAGAAAACAAAAAATAAAACAAGAACATTTTTAGAGAAATGAAACTATAGCAGAACAATATTTAATGTTAAATAAAAAATAAATTTTCAAATTATACCTTTCATATTGTCAGGATGAACAGCGTAAAGGTTTCCTAGGGTGGATTTATCATCGTTGGTTAAGGCATACTGGTTGTTCACCAATACACCATCCAAAAATGGCAGCCCTGTTAGTCGTTGCACATCGAAGGGTTTAACCAAAAAAACAATTTCGTTGTTATCCACAGGGATCAAAATAGTGCACACGTCATGGTTGTAATAAGAAACGATCCGTTGCATCAACTGAACATTAATGTTCAACTAAGGCATATTCAACACACCAACAAGTCCAGCGATGTAAATCCACTGGGAATCTCTATCAGGAGTGTTGAAAATGCTCTTGATATTTGGGTAGAAGGTGTACTTGAAATGAACTTTGGATGGAAGAGGTGAGGAACAACTAGTCATCTTTGAAAAGTAGAAAAATGTTGGCAAAATATTATAAAAACGTTGCCAAAACATTACCAAAATGCTACCAAAATGCTGCCAAAATGCTCTAAAAATACTGCCAAAATGCACTAAAATTACTTGGAAACGCTCTAAAAACTCTATAAAACCGTTGTGGAAAACACCCTGAAAATGTTGGAAAAAGGTTTTAAAGTTGCTATGGTAAAAGCTACAAATGACCCTGCAAATGAATTTATATATTTTTTGCATGGTAGGAGTTAACGCATGAATGACATGTGGCAGAAGGGAGGACACATGGCACCATATTATTTATGGTTATGGTGGTCACCTTGTTCCAGTTGCCATCTGCCAGTCACCTTGTGCCACTCACCATCTGTTAGTTGCCTTGCACCACTCACCATTTTTCGGTTGCCTTGTGCCACTCACCATCTATCAAACTATCAGTCACCATGTGCCACTCACCTTTTTCCAATTGTCTAATGCCACTCACCTTTTTCCACTCACCATATTCTAGTTGCCATGTGCTAGTCACCTTCTGCCAGTCGCTTTCTGCTAGTCACCTTGTGTCAGTCACCTTCTACCAATCACCTTATGTCAGCCACCTTCTACTAGTCACCTTATGTCAAGTGCCTTTTATCATCGCCTTTTTTTAGTCACCTTTTGCCAGTCACCTTTTGCCAGTCGCCTTTTGTAAGTCGCATTCTACCAGTCACCTTGTGTTAGTTGCTTTATGCCAGTCACCTTCTGCTAGTCGCCTTCTTCTAGTCGCCTTATGTTAGTTGCCTTATGCTAGTCGCCTTATGCCAGTCGCCTTATATCAGTCACCTTCTACCAGTCACCTTGTGTCAGTTGTCTTATTTTAGTCACCTTTTGCCAGTCGCCTTATGTAAGTTGCCTTCTGCCAGTCGCCTTGTTCCAGTTGCCTTATGTCAGTCACCTTATGTCAGTCGCCTTCTACCAGGCACCTTGTGTTAGTCACCTTCTACCAGTTGCCTTGTTTCAGTCACCTTCTGCCAGTCGCCTTGTGTTAGTCACCTTCTACCAATTGCCTTCTGTCAGTCGCATTCTATTAGTCGCCTTCTATCAGTCGCCTTGTGACAGTTGCCTTCTACCAATCACCTTATGTCAGTAACCTTCTATCAGTTGCCTTCTATCAGCCGCATTCTGCCAGTTGCCTTCTTCCAATCACCTTTTGCTAGTCGTCTTTTGCTAATTTTGTTGATACTTGTAGTTGAAAAAAAAATCGCCATGTTTTGAAAAAAATTCTTCAAAATTTTGAAAAATTTGCCCCATAGTTTATACAGTTTTCATGTTGATTTGCCCCGATTTGATAAATAATTTTTTGGTACTACCCCTTATGCATAACTATGACACCAATTTGTGTGCAAAATCTATTTCCATCTCTTATCAAGAAATCACGAATATTTACAACTAAGGTAATCCGGAGACTACAACACAAGTCATTGATGGAAACAGATTTTTATATCCACCATTTTTTGAGATAGGAACAACATCACCATTCGTGTTTGTACCAGTGTAATCAGAATAGTGCACATTGTAAGTTGTGGTGGAAATAAGTTGTCATATCCAAAATTTTCAAGACAAGAACAACATCTCAAAGAAACCACCAAAAGGATTTGCGCAGAGAAAGAATCATAAATAGCCAAGTAAATTTTTCAATTGGGTGATAATACATTTGGATAGCTACTAGTTCACACTAGATGGGATTCTCTCAAGAGGATTAATTTTTTGTCATGAACAGGCAATAATACGAGGTGATCCACAAAACTCGTAGAAGCCCACATAAGTAAACCCTAAAATTAAATATTACTTCCCTAAATTTAGGCATAATTTATTTAAATCAAGAAAATCGCCCAACCATATGTCATCAAGTGTTGGTAGTTTCCTTTCGAGTGGTATAGGGCTACTGTGCATCCGTAGCTATGTGGGTGTCCAAAAATTTTTTTTGTATGATGGGTTCCCTTCCCCCTCAATAGGTGATCAAACTTTTGGCATCATGAATAGTTCGATTACGATAGATCACCAAGTTTCATATCTAACAGCGTGGATTAATGGTACTTGGTGCAACCTTGATATTAGCTTGTTAATTAACATTTAAAAGAGAACTGTTGGAATACATAATAGCATAATCGGATAATTACTATCAAGATTCCATTCATACTTCAAAAATGAAATTGGCTTACCATACGTGAATCGGCGAGCGTGCGACACAATAAGAATAAATTTTATTACAATCCATAAGGTGCGTAAACTTATTAATTATAATCTCATTGTTCCATAAGGTTGCATTCATCCATTTGTAGATGGTAAAATTCATCGTAAATTTAACATTGGGTCATTATCCCACACGAGGGGTGTTGAGTGCACAAAATTTCTTTTTAAACCCTAGAACCCACTAAGGAAGTGTGAACACTTAGGTGCTCACATTTTCTCATCTGCTCATTCTCTCTCCTTGAAGTGTGCTTAGAATCGATAATTTTGTCTTTATCCTCTAGTTAGCATCAGTTATCATAGTATATGGTGTGTTAGATTTTGTCCCTATCCTCTATTCAGCATCATCAGTTGTGTTTTATTTCATCCTCGTTCTCTAGTCAGCATCGTCTTTGTGTCTCATCAATTGTGTTTAGGCTATCATCATTGTTTTGAGGGTTTAGTCCACGTCATTGTGTGTGTCAATTCTTCCTCGTGCACAATACTGGAATGGTACTTATCATAGGTTACCATCTCAATAAGTAATTAAAACATAGAAGCTCTTGGAATAAGTGGGAATGTAATAAAAGTATGACAGTTGAAGTTATTTATACCAATTTTGGGAAACATGAAAGAAACTAGTTGTTGGAAGGAAAACTAGTCGTTGGAAGACAAGGAGAAGGACAATAGCCATTGGAAGATAAGGTGAAAAAAAGTAATTGTTAGAATAAAAGGTGAAGGAAATAGTCATTGGAAAGATAAGGTAAAGGAATTATCCACTGGAAAACAAAATGAGAGTAGCATTTGCCATTGATAGATAAAGTAAAAGTAGGTTGGAACCTGCTTTGAAAGTTCACATCAACTCAAAAGTCATTATTGGCTATCACATGAGCGAAAGGTGGAATAAAGGGTCAAATAGAAGGTTATATAGCACAAATAATACAAATGAAGGACCCTCAAAGTCACCAAGAAGACCTCCACAAAATAAAGGTATGCAACATAACTCCCCTTTACGCATTAACAGTTTTAACCCCGACCATCCTGCTATTAACCCCATGGCTCCTTTCAAATCACCCAACTCATCCCAAGAGAATATCACACATGAATAAATAGAAATCCCTAATACAAGCAACCAAGAAGTACAAGTATGTTTGACTCAAATAATGACTAGTATGAACAAAATGTCATTAGTGCTTAGACAAATAGTGAATAAACAAAACCAAGAAGCTACTCATTTCCCAAATAACTATCATAGACAAAATAATAATGTGGAATATGATACAGAGGAAATTTATCGACATACAAGATGGCCTATAGGTGTTAATATTCCACATGCTAATATGCCTACTTTTGAGGGTGGGGATCCACATGGTTGGGTAGCTAAAATGGAGGGTATCCTACACCTATATCGTGTTCATGAATCCAAAAATATTTCTTATGTCTCTTTAAAATTAGGTATTGAAGCTTACCAATGGTTTACTTGGCAAAAATATCAACATATTCATCCCATATTATGGCCTGAATTTAAGGATATTTTCCTCAAGATATTTGATGAAGGTAGTTCCTCTTCCTACATCGTTCGACTATTGGCGCTTAAACAAACTGGGTCTATCAGAGATTATGTTTCAAAATTCACAAGTCTTCTTGCTTATATGGGAGATATACAAACTTATATGGTGGTTTCGACATTTAGACATGGTTTGAAAGAGAATATTCAAATTGAAGTAGACTTACATGATCCATACTCTTTGGATGAAACTATAAGGATTGCTAAGCTTGTTGAGAAAAAGATGCAAAATTTAACATCTTTTAAACATGACTCCTATAATCATCCTCAATATTACAACAATTTATTTCATAGAAATGACCAACCATAAAGATATTATTGCTATAAATTTCACAATCATCATCCAAAATATCAAACATGTGTACCAAGACAAAAATTTCAAAAAGAATATGATAATAAGGAAGACGAAGAGGAAGTAGAGGATATCAATCAGCAAGATTCACCTATGCCTGAAGAACAAATAGATAATAATGAAACAACATTTGACAAGGATACTATGGCTATTTCAATACATTGCTCTTATGGGATTAACAACTCACCATACAATTAAGGTACTAGGATTTATTAGGCAGAAAAGGATAAATGTGTTGATCGATTCAAGTACTACTCATAATTTTATTGACCTTAAAATTGATAAAGCATTGAACTTGCACATTCACTCCTCCAATCAATATAAGTTTCAAGTTTTAATTGTAAATGGAGGAAATACTCAATGTATTGGTAGAACATATCCAATTTCAATATAAATGGGAATTTATAATTGGCATGGAACTCTCTTGTCATGAGTTTAGGAAATTCAAATGTTATTTTGGGATTTGAATGGTTAGAACAACTAGACACTATCAGTTTTAATTTCATAAATTTTTTTGTGGAATGGAAAGAAAATGGAAAGACTATTTGACTCCAAGGACTTCAAAAACCACCATCAATGTTAGTGAGTTATCACAACATGGAAAAATATTAAGGAAATGAGGTTATGGACTCGTAGCTCAAATCAATTGTTTGGAAGTGCAAACACAAGATATTCCTAAAATTCATTCAAAGGATCTTCAAGATATTGTGGCTAACTATGATGAAGTTTTAATAGAACCAAAAGGACTACCTCCCAAACGGTCTCATGACCATGCCATACATCTTGTTCCAAGAATAATTCCTCCTAATGTCCGCCCTTATTGCTACCCTCAACCTCAAAAAACTAAAATTGAAAAGATTTTCCAAGAACCTTTAGAACATGGAGTCATTAATCATAGCACTAGTCCTTATTCCTCACCAATGATTTTAGCCCATTGTAAGGATAACTCTTGGTGTATGTGTCCTGGTTTTCATCCCCTCAAAAAAATCACAATCAAGGATAAATTCCCTATCCCTTTCATAGATGATTTATTAGATGAATTGCATAGTGCAATTTTTTTCACAAAATAGGATCTATGTCCAGGTTTTCATCAAATCAGATTAAGAGATGAGGACATTTCCAAAATTTCCTTTCGTACTCATGAAGGTCATTATGAATTTTTAGTCATGCCTTTTGGTCTCACTAATGCCCCCTCCACCTTCCAAAGTCTCATGAACCATGTATTTTATCCATTCCTTCGTAAATTTGTTTGAGTATTCTTTGATGACATTCTAGTGTACAGTAAAACATAGAAGGATCATTTGATGCATGTGGGAAAGGTTCTTCATATATTACATAAGGAAAAACTTTTTTTCAAATGCTTCAAGTGTTATTTTTGTGTTCAAGAAGTTGAATATTTAGGTCATATCATTTCTCATGAAGGTGTTAAAGTGGATCCTAATAAAATTAAGGCCATTCAGGATTGGATTTTACCTAAAACCATAAACAAACTTCATGGTTTTTTAGGTCTTACTAGTTACTATCGCAAGTTTATTCGTAATTACGATAAAATTGCAGCCCCTCTCACCACCCTCACAAAAAAGGATATTTTTCATTGGTCGAAAGTAACCACTCAAGAATTCATGGCACTCAAGAAAGCAATGTGTACTACTCCATTTTTGGCAACCCTATATTTCCACAAACCATTTGTGATTGAATGTGATGCCTCAGGAACAAGTATTAGGGTAGTATTAATGCAAGAAGGGCATCCTTTGGCATTTGAGGGTTGTAGCGACCCCGACGAAGTGATGCACCATCCACTAATCTATTTGTGAATATTATTTGATTTATTTATACTTGATCATACATTAAATGAAATATTTGAAAACAGATACAACCAAAATACAAATAAATGAATGAATAACTCTCTTTATTACTTTTTCTCAGGTTTGGTTACATATAGATCCCTCTAAGGGATTCCTTTAATTTGATACAGATTTTACAAAATAGGGCAGTAGATGTATGATATCCCCTTGTAAGGGGTGATGCACTCTTGCAGGCTTCTCAGTGACATACATAGAACTGTATGAGGGCTTACAGATGCCTCCTTCTCTAGATCTAGCTCCTAGAGGGATACTTTTGTTGTTGTATGATGATAACCTATCTAGTGAACCTGTAGTCTTGCAAGCATAAAAATAACAGTAAACACTTAGCTGTCCGAGATTGCCTCCCCATATGAGGTTGTTAGCAATAACCCTAATGATAAATAAAAATATGCTCAATGACAATAGAAACTAATGCTATGAATACAAGTAAATGCAATAAATCATATCTATGCTAATGGTGTGAAAACATGTAGTAAGCTAAATGAAATAAACTAATGCTAAAAACCCTTTACTAGGCCTGCGGGCCATTGTCCGAGACAACGGCCGCTAAGATGAAACCTGTCTTTATTGCTCCAAGGCTATGGATCTAGGATTTTTGGTAAAATTGAAATGGTATCGTTTATGCTTGATGTGTTGAATATCCTGTAGATGATGAACTCTCAATCGGTTAGCACTTCGTTGCTCCTAAAAGGTGCTCCAATTTGCTCTTCGATCCGACAGGGCTTCACTACAAGAAAGCTCTCCTCGATTGTATCTCTAAAAAAGGTCTCCCAAAAGCTCTCCCAAGTCCCCCTTGGTGCTCTTAGGTTTGCACCTTATAATTTCTTTGAAGCCCTAGGTTAATTTCCAACCCTAGAACTAAATTATGCATGCACACTAGATGTTAGCATAAGAAATTTTATCTTTTTATGTGTTTGAAGGTTAGTTAAACTGATGTCTAAACCTGGACTTGAGTTTTCCATGTAGACTGGATGTGAGGAGGAGTGCAAAGTTATCCCCGCTCGACTTTATTACATGCAAATTGCCACTTCTACCTGATATTAGGCTAGTTTGATGACAAGTTTCTATTTAGGGCTCAGTCATTGTTGTCTGTCGTGGCTAGGGCTGGCCACTTTGAGCTTTAGCGGCCAGAATCCAACCACTCTGGTTCATAGTTGCCAGGCTTGGATGGGCTAAAACTGCCCCAAAATGAGTGGTGAAAATCATTTTTTGCACTTAGAAGCTCCCAAGGGTTAGTCACATGGTCTATGAATTCCCACATGAGTATTTCTCCTAAACATGACATGTTTTAGGTATCTACAGAAGCCCCTTTTTGGAATGCATTATGTGGAAAATACACGGCGTGTAGCAAAAATGTAAACTGCTATGTTTGTAGGGTGTATGATGATCATTGGTCTGATCAACGTTGGATGGCCTAGCCATGCAAGATGGCGTGCATCCCTGAATCATTGCTTCAACTTGATTGAAGGTTTAATTTTGTAAGAATATTGCACATGTTTACTTGCACTCATTCCTCAAATGCAATCGGGTAGCTTATGTCACTACAATAGAACCGACCAAAGGAGAGCTACAAATTGGCATGTTATGTTTTGCTTATGATCCTAGCAAACGGGGAAGTTCTGTGATAGTTGCTTGCAATGATTCATAGGATGAATGCAATTTTGACATGATTGAGTGATATTTGGTTGACTTTGATTATGATTATTTGAATATTTGACTACCCCCTCACACAACACATTTGTTAGGGAAGGGAAATGAATGAAGTGACAAGTTGCTTTATCAATATGCCTGGTTTGGTTCCTTTCTAGTGTTTATTTTTTGATGGGAAATCCCCATTCCAAGTGTGACTTCACTATTTTTGATAATCATTCATCCCTATCCTGGGGGGTGGTCCGGCCATAAATAGCCTTCTTAGGGAGTTAGGATGATTGATTCTATTTAGGCTTGTGTTGAATCACTTGGCTCAGTGTTGTAGTGCCATAAAGGAATTAAAATGATTCCATCATACCCATGGAGCAGTCCGACCATCTTGGTCTTCTTTGGGATTAAGGGGGTACATCACAATTCCCAAATGATTAATTTGCCCTAATTAGCCCTATGGTAACTCACTCATCTCACCAAATTGCATGGAGTGCAAATCGATGCAATTGCTGAGTTGATAGAGTAAGTATATGGATACGAGGATTACTTGAGATTTTATTTTATGTGATTTTTTTTTTTTTTTGATCATTATGATGTTTATGAATTACCAAAATGTGCTTATTTTATTTTTTTTCTATTCATATTCGAAGTAATTTTCTTGTATTTTCCTATGTTGTTGGCCGCTATAAGATCCAGCGACCCTCAAATGCCTATTTTTGGTCGCTCTCGACCTCAGCGGCCAAGAAGTTTGTGTCGTTTTTGACAGCAGTAGCCGAGGAATAACTTGGAAAATATAAAAGCAACCTAGGGTTTTGACTTTTCACTTTTCCTAGCTAGCAATTTGCTTTTATGAGCTCTAGAGTGAAATTGATTTCTTGCAACTTGGAGAGCTCATCGACGAGGACCATGGCTACGTGGGATGAGGCATCTATGATTGGAGGAGCTGGAGCTTCTTGGGTACTCTTAAAAACCCTAATATTGCTCATTTTTTAGTAAAAATGAACCACACTAAGTAATCGGTGAACAAACCTCACTAAACTTGCCAATAATTAACCAAACCTATAGTTAGGCTTAGTCTAGGATTTTTTTTTGGTGGGCTTGCCCCCTTTTTGCTATTTGCTATTTTTTTTATGTTTTTGACCTAGGGCATACATTTTTGTCATGTCGCCCGTTGGTAACTGCTACACAGGGTGACCATTTCGGCCTGTGGCTTGGTCGTTGTCAACGGCAATGGCCAGTTCAAAACTCAACGTTCAAAATTTTGATCATTGGTATTTGGCTGCTACCAACCTTAGCAGCCGATTTCTGGTCACTGTAGATGAAAGCGGTCAGGAAACCTTAGGCAATTTATTTTTATTTTTTTGTATTTTGAGATGATTAATTAATTTTTTTGAATTTTTGAGTTGCTTCTCTAAAATTTGTTGCATGGTTAGGTACATTTATTCCTATTTCATTTATATTTAGGATATTCTAGCATTATTTGCATCATTTTACATGTTCTATTGCATTTTATGCCTTAGATGCACTGTAATTATACCTTGATTTTTTCCTTAGATTCTTTCTGCTCGGGCTCGGGACCCGAAGCTCTTGCTTGACCTCCTACCATGTATGGATGATGTAGACTAGGCATGGTTTAATGCTCATGGATTACAGTATATGACCAGGATGCCCCAGATTATGTCATATCAGGCCTACCTCATGGCCCTGGCTCACCGATGGGATCCTAGGACTAATACCTTCCACCTTCCTACCGGTGAGATGACTATCATATCGAAGGATGTGTACAATATTTTTTAGATTTCTTTTGATAGATTGGCCATCATTTATTCGATAACTAAGGACCGCGAGGTAGTCTTTGCTAGGGTGTTCAGGGGGTATGTTGTGGCTTCCTTCAAGGACATCAAATTTGGTGTTGTGTCCATTCCATGATGGTATAGGGAGAGGGTCTTTTCTGTGAGGCGTGTGATGTTGCTGATGGTCGTCAGCAACATGTTTCTCCCAAACTACTCAGGTTTGAGGTTCCCTTGGAACCTCCTTTCGATGGTTCATAATTTGAGGGATAGTTAGGACCCTATCATCTATGCTTGGGGGAGCACTTTGCTAGTGTAGTGCTATGATTATTTGTATCACATATATCTATGGGTTCATGATAGCATCACTTGTAGCTTGCTCCTGTAGATATGGGGATGAGAGCATCTTCATGTAGAGCATCCTAAAGGGCCTCCCATAGGGATCACAAATATTGATGATTCGATGCAATGATATGCCACCATATGGGCTCGAGAGTGTGAGGGATGCAAGATTCACCCTCATGCAAGGGAGCTCCCCCACTACATTACTTATTTTACTATGTTGTAAGCCCAAGATACTACATGGTGCCCATATCACGACTGCCCAGACTTGAATGATCCGACCATATTTATAGCTAATATGTGGTGCGAGGGATGGATCACTGGCCACAAGGGCAAAATTAGAGAGTATTTTTTCTACTCTTGCATCCTTCATCAGTATGGATTGTAGTAGGATGTGCCATTTACCTCAGTCCTATATAGGCGTGTCATAGCAGAGATAGACCTTCCTCTGCCACACATTATAGAGCTTACTAATGAGGAGGATGCCCCAATAATTTATATAGGTATTTATGGGGAGTCACAAATGCTTTCACTGAGTGGTGGGAGGATCGATTGTGGCATGGTTATGGTAGTCTAGACCATGAGTATGATGGCGATGATGGAGGCACAGATCCATTAGGATATAGAGTCTAAGCTAGGACTGAGGGATGGGGCCATCCGATAGATTAGGTGGCAATAGAAGAGCAAGAGGCTCTTGAGGAGGAGTAGGAGTTGGATCTTGAGAAGAGATATTATCCTCTTAGGGCACAACTACATGAGGTTGAGGTCGAGCTCCAGTTGGCCAAGATCCAGGTACAATAGGGAGATGCCACTATAGCACAATAGGATGCCACTATAGCATAGCTTACGATACATATATAGGCATTGCAGTATGCTATCAGGAGTGGTACTACTAGGATGTAGATTTTTGTAATTCCTTCTATAGATGCTAAGCTCCAGTCAACCCATATATAGGTACAACAACAAAATGCCACTATAGCACATATCACATCATAGATACAGGCATTACAGGCTACTATTAGGAGTGGTGCTACTAGGTCACAAATTGTTGTTGTTCCTCCTACACCATAGGGTCCTACAGGGATAGATCCAAGGGTAGAGACTAGGCATCTGCAGATCTTGTTGGATGAGTGTGATGCATAGATATCCGATGATGCATCCTATATTGTCACTCTCAAAAGGCATCTCAAGAGGTTAGGATCCACTCCTAAGGAGAGGACAGGTGCAGGTGGATCACAGGTTAGCAGGCACTCTACCTCAGGGTGGTCTTTAGTTAGGCTGAGCCAGATGACTCAAGCCCGTGCAGAGATACCAGTGACTTCACACCATTCTACCTGAGATCTAGCCATAGTGGGTAGTGACCCAGGGGGCGTAGGCCCTATTTGATTCATGATGTACTTTAGCTTTTATTTTTGAGGTCAGCTAACCTACATGACTATAGCCCAAGGACATTTTGTACATCTATGTACTTGATTCACACATTTATATATGAGATATTTCAGATTATGATTCTTTATGTGTATCATTTATTGCTTATGTTTATATTTTATTTATGTGAGGCGATTATGGTGTTATGATGGGTTGATGTATTTTTTATATGATAGGTGATATTTATGATGATGTGGATATTTGGATGGATGCTTATGTAGATGCTTATATGATCTGATTATTGTGTCATGATGTGATGTATCATGAGTCGGGTTAGTGATGGATTTATGATTGTGTGTATAGATGGATTATGATGTATGCATATATGGATGCTTATGGGGTTTTACGTGTTTTGATTATGGCTATATGATGTGGTGCATATGGATATTGCCTATATGAATTGCTTACCGCTTTATGATGTAATGCATGTGGATGCAATGATTGTGATTTTAGATGTAAATGGATGAGTTATGAACTATGTATTTGTGGATGCAATATTATTGTTAAATGCATATTTAATTTTTGCTTTAGTTGTATGAATTTGACTTGTGTTATGTTATGGTAAATGCAATGTGTGTAATGCATTATCTACATGGTTTTTGGTCTAATTTACATGAACCTATATGTTTCAATAATAAGGGATGCATATGATATGAGTTTCACAATCTAATGGGTGACACCATAGAAATTATATTAGTCATGAACGTAAATAACCACTCTTATCGCAAGAATGAATTATTTGATCACCCATATGTGAAATGTAATGGCATGAAACGTATGTATTTTATTGATAAGATTTTATAATTTAAAAGAATCAAAATAGTCAGTGGTCGTATAAATATTATTTCTAACATCTATATGGTATCTAACCTACTCTGTTAACACCCTTTAATTTACCAAACCTCATAAAGAAAAAATTATGATGTTATTTGTTGCTATGTAGGAAGTTTTGAGGCTTTTATTGAGACTCAAACACTCTAGTTACCCTATCAACAGTTGTGTACTGACCATACAAGACTTTTGAAAAGCAAGGCTTTCATCATGGACCTAGATATTCATTATTCCTATGTGTCCAAATGAATATATTTAGATAGAACTCAATAATTTCCTCTAATGTTAGGCAGGATTCTTTCAATCCATTGCTAAGATCGGGGATCATCAATTGTTCATGTGATCCTATGTTGGACTTAGTTGGACTATACCACTAGGCAGTATTGGGTTACCCAAAGATAGCTCATCCACATGCAAATATTGGTCTACACAAATAAAATATTATATTGTGATAGACATATCATCATGCATAAGGACACCACCATTGCCAAGCTAGTTGTACACCAAACTTGTAATGGATCACCTTCTGATTTGTATAATGCTGAGAATTCCAGGGATTCAAACTCTATTCCCTTATTTTCTTCATTTTATTTGGGTTACTTGCTTATGATTAGTATTGAAAAATCACTGTTTATTTTTTATTGATTTATTTTTCTCTTGAGCAAGGGATCTATGTGGAGATGATAATCACTTGTTTGTTTTGCTTTTAAATTTTGTTTGACTCTGGGATTTTACTCGTTTTAATGAAGGCAAGTAATTTATGTAGTGGTGATAATCACTTGTTTGTTTTGCTTTTGACTTTTGCTTGACTCTGGGATTTTTTTTGTTTTAATGAAAGCAAGGGATTTAACTGGGTAGGGCGAAACTTGTCCTTTTTCCAATTATCAAAACCTTTGAACGGGTCACACAAGGGGATAAGCAAGGAATACCCTTTTCTCTTAAGTCACCCTATACCACTTGTGCAATTTTTATCTTTCCCTTGTACCAACTAGGATTTTAGTGTTTTTAATTAGTGATGGGATTCTGAAGTATGCTAAGCACTATCACCACTAGACCTCACCCTCTACTAATCAAGATGGCTTTCCCTAAAAGCTTGCTAAGACCACTAGATATGGTTGAATGACTGGAAAACCTTAGTCTATTCCTTATAGCAACAAGAAGCAGTTGTGTTGAAAAATATAGTTACACACATGGATGAATGGGTGAATATGGATTTGAGTATGTGTGGTTGCGATACAAATTGTGGCATCATTTGCAATATTGTGATCATAACCTATCATAATGCAAATGCAATGGATGGGGATGTTCAATGCAATGCAACTATATGGATACAGGTGTAAGATGCAAATATTTGTGTATTTTTTATTTTTGCATTATTTTTGTATTTTTTATTATTTTGACCAAAGGGCTTATTGTGCCTTTGGGGTTTTTAGGGTTTGACCAATCAGCAAGCAGATACCCTTGGAGAATTTTGATTGAATTTGACCAAGCGGCTTGGATAACCTTGGAGCATTTTTGATTGAGGTGACCAAGCGGTATGAAGATACCCCTGGAGCATTTTTGATTGATTTTGACCAAGCGGCTTAGATACCCTTGGAGAATTTTGATTTAAAATTTTGACCAAGTGGCATAAAGATACCCTTGGAGCATTTTTTAATTAGAATCTTGACCAAGTGGCATTAAGATGCCCTTGGAGCATTTTTTATTGAATCTTGACCAAGTGGCATAAAGATACCCTTGGAGCATTTGTGATTCATAATCTTGACCAAGCGGTATAAAGATACCCTTGGAGCATTTTTTGTTTTTGAATATTTTATTTTTTTATGGTTTATTTGTAATTTTAATTCTTTGTATTATTTTTGTACTTTATGACATATTTGAATGTTTTTGTATTTTATGTATAAAATGCCTTCAAGTGAATGATATTGAGAGGCTCAGGCTCTTCAACACCACCCAATGATGTGAGGCAATATGCTCCAAGCCCAACCCTTTCTGAGATTATGTATGGGCCTATCCAATTTGTCATAAATTTATCTCATACGTGCAGTGACATATTTGAGTTTTGTTGGTTTTTTTAGCACAAGATCCCCAACTTTGAATTCTCTTAAGTGGATTTTACTATTGTAAGCTCGTGCAAGGTGTGATGATGCCTGTATAAGCCTCATTTATAGCATGTTTTAAATAGTTAAAACTGCCTAAAACTCTTGTGAATTATCTTATATGCTAGTTAAGTTGATTTAATATGCTGTGTATTAATTTTTTGTATGATTGAAGTGTTAAGGACATTATATTCTAATTTTTAATAGTTCTTGTATAGTTTTATGTTATCTTGTCATGCTTAGGTTGACAATAGCACTTTATTAGTCTTATTTTGATTATCATTAAGCATTAGTTTCTCTAAATTTAGCAAATAGTACAAATACTTATTACTATGCAACAGAAAACTGGTTTTGCCATATAAATTCCAGCCAGTTGCCAATGAATGGCAAGGCATGGAATTCACATTCAAGGAAGAATGAATACTATTGCAATCTGATCCTGAGGGCTAATCCACCTGATAAATGCAGTAAAAACCATTTGGAGTCAACACAGTTGGTCATTCTAAAGATCTTCGGAATGAACACAGTGTCTTCGAAATGAACACAATGTCTCCGGAATGAACACAATGTCTTCGGAATGAACAAATATCTTTGGAATGAGAAAACATAATGTCTTCAAAATGAGCAGATCTTCAGAATGAGAATTGCAGTCTCTTCGGAATGAGAATTGCAGTATCTTCAAAATGAGAATTGTAGTATCTTCGAAATGAGCCACTTATCTTCGAAATGAAAACAGAATGTGCTTTTTGACTTGTTGACTGAATTTTGGCAGTGGAAAATGGGATATTAAGGTTGAGAAAGTTAAAGGAAAATATCTCCCATCTAAATTTGCTGTCCTTGCCGTCCAAAGCCACCATTTATGAAAAAGACCAAATTGATCCTCTTCTAGGATAAACCCAGGAAATTCTAAAGGATATCAGGAACAACATATTTTATGTTTGTAATTAGATTTTAGGCATCTATAAAAGATAGCTCCCATCCAGGTTGAGCTATTATTATTAGATTAGATTATATAGAGGAGATAGAAAATAAATAGGGAGATAATAGAATAGTGATTTCAAACCTGTAACATATTTTAGCATAATTGTAATTATGTTTTTGAAGCAATAAAAGTGCAATTTCATTCCATTTATTTTGTTATGTCTGAGTGTGAGTAAGACTTAAAGAAGAATTCAAACCTTCTTCTAAGAAAGGAGGCTGGCCACTTCCAGACCTAGGAGGAGGACTAACAGATAGGTTTTATTCTAATTTTGCTGCAGCAGAATAAGTTGTGAACTTGTCATTTTCATTCTTTTGCACAACTAACATTCCTAGTTGTTTAATTCTTGTTCATAATGTTTTTGTGATATTATTAGTGATAGATATGGTTATTCTTTTCATTCCCATCAACTTTCCAATTCACTGTAAATTTTCATTTTTAGCAATTTACAAGTTTTCTATAATTTTCCTGCATTCTTGTTTTTGCTGTCAAAATCCTGCACATAAGATTGACGGCCTTCTGTTACAGAGCATTGATAGGATCTAGTTTTTATGCTTCATTTCAATTATTGCAAGATTAAATAGACTTTCAATTCTGCAACTATAACTAGAGTTTCAATTTTGCAATTTAATTAGATTTCATTCTTGCAACTATAACTAGGGTTTCATTTCTGTAATTAGCAATTAGTTTTCATTCTTACAAATAGATTAAAGTTCAATTTATGCAATTTAGGGGTAGAAGTGACACAAAACCCCCACACAATCAATTCCACCAGTAAGACCTGCTGCTTCCAAATGAACTGAACTACAACCCTGGTTGAACTTTCTCTCATAAATAGCCTTGGACACCACCCTAGATTGATAAATTCATTGAGAATTAATGATGTGCTTAATGACAGCCCATAATTTTGGCACTATTTCTTAGGAACACGGTGTTGTTAGAAGGTGAAAAACAGTCCAATAATTATTAAATATGCTAAGTTGTGAATTTTAGAGTAAAATTTAAATGTAATGACTGGTATAAGTAATTGTTATTGGTAAATTGTATTTCAGTCCATTTAGGAAATAAGCAAGAAACCACAGGAAGAAAAATTTCACAAGAGGTTGAAATTATGTCAAAAATGTCTAAATTTTTTATTTCCAAAAATGTTGGAATTTTCAAAGAATCTCAATCATCCACTTCCAGCACTGCAAGATCCTTTGAGAAATCATTACAAAGAGAAAAATTAAGTAGTTCAACACCATTTTCTCTTGACAAATCCATACGATCAGGAAAATTTGACAAGATTTATAATTGTTTTTGGGAACCTACAATGGAAGGCTCACAAGAGAATCAAGGTAGAGCCAACAATATGCTCCACCCTAGTGCAATTAATGGACCTGCCAGAACTTTTCAAAATCCCATCCAACTAGATCTTAATCAAAATGCTCCATGAAGGTCATTTCACCTACAGTATTACCAACTTTCAATGGAATTACATCTGAAGATCCTGATATGTTTTTGTTTGAGTTTTAAATTGTATGTCAAGCTCATGATTACACTAATGACAATCAAAATCTCAAACTATTTCCTTCCACTCTTAAAGAGTTAGCTCTACGATGGTTTATCACCTTAGCACCTGACTCAATCAGAACTTGGGATGATATGGAAAACATATTCTTGGAGAGATACCAAGAATATTTTCAAGTCAAGAATCAAATTGATGAAATTCTTACAATGAAACAAGAGGAAAATGAAATCTTAGAAGATTATCTAGACATATTTTCTTTTGTTCATAAGAGATGTGGAAGTGTTGAACCTGAAATTTGCAAAGTCATATTCTTAAGGGGACTACAAGATGAATCTAGGGATGCATTGGATATCTTGGGAAGAGGAGATACAAATGCACTTAAATTTCAGGAAATTATTAAACTTTGTAAAAATTACTCTCATTCAAGGCATAGAAAACACAGAATTGGTAATGAAAAACATGATTTGAAAGAATGCATGAAAGAGGCTGATATTTTAGTACATGATAGAACATTAGATGAAAAAAATGAATCTACTGAATCTTTAGCCATCTATTGTTCAGAATGTAAAAGCAACACTGTCTTCATGATTGTCCTTTGAACAAAATATTTATACCTGCTACATGTAGAATTTGTCAATTAGGACACCCCATAGATCAGTGTAGTTTATTGCAAGAACTTAAAAGTGTCTTTGAAAAACAGTCTCAACCTATGAAAAAAATCAATTTTGTAGGACAAGGACAAGGGAATAATTTTCATAAATTTCCATATCATAATGCTTCTTAATTTTCTACACATTGGGGAAATAATCCTTGGTATATGCCATGGTCTGCTTCAAGCTCACTTCAACAATGTTGGAGTCAACCACCTTGGGCATACTCCCAAGCATGGTCTCAACATGGATGGATGCAACAACAATGGAATCAACAACATCCACCATGGTTGCAACCAAAAACATAGGGATATTAATGGGTACAACATCAAAATCTGTACAAAGGGCAACAACATTGTCAAATTTTTTGCCTAATTATATCCATAATTTCTATCATGGACAACAACAAAAAAAATTAAAACAACCTCTATTTTCAACTCAACCTGTGGTCAGTCCAAATAATGTTAAACAGTTAACCCTTGTCTCTGTGGTTGAATCAGAAAATACAACCCTAATAAATGTTAGTGACCGTGTTAAAACTCGGTTGTGTTCGGGTGAACCACTCGCTTGAACCTATTCCACTTATCGGTGTAGAAAGTGAAGTTAAAAAGAATGAACATGAAAACAAATCCACACTAAAACAACATCAAGAAGAACAAGATACCTCATCAAATAAAGTATCATATTTTGAACAGATCCGAGATGTCAAAAATAACATCTTCACAATCAGATTTGATAAAGGAATTAGAACATTTAACTGTTACAATCCCTTTACCTCAAGTTGTACCAATCATTAATAGGATTGTTCAAGAAATGTGTTTTAGCAAACCAAGAAAAAAGAAGAAAGTATATCCTAAAACCATACAAAAAGGTGGAAAATTAGTTAACTTGATTTCATGTAAACTTATTACACCTAAGTATGATTATACAGAAAGCCCACAGTTTCTTAGAAGACATAAGAAAAATAAAAAGAATACTTTAGTTTTGGCCTCCATTGTTGTAAATAAAAATGTTTCTCCAAGAACCAATTCAAATCAGCCTGGTACAAAACAAACTGAAATACAACCAAAACAAACTTTTAACAACAATAGTTGGTTGACTAAAAACCAAGGAGCAAATTTGTTTGATATATTGGTGCAAAATCCTAATGCTTTACTAACATTTTATGCATCTTTAGAAGTTGGCATTAAGTTTTTGCAGGTACAAAAAAAACAAATTTTGTAGTTGAATGCATTTGATGAACTTTGGTTGGAAGCACTTCACCAAATAGAGTTCACTCAACAAAAATGGAAAATGTGGCATGATGATCACATTAAGAGCAGCAAGGATGAACCAAGGGAGTTTGAGAATGAAGTTGTTCAACTTTCTTTAGTTGATGATTTAAGGAGGATATTAGTGGTGAATGGACATATTTTACAGTTGTACCATAAACCACTAAAAAAGGTGGAATTTGCTCGGTATTTCACACAGTTACATTTAACAGAAGAGGCTTCTTCTTCTGATAAATATTCCAAATGATCATATCTTTGAATCTTAAAAGAAAAATAAAAAAATCATAAAAAAATAAAAAACAAAAAGATGAATAAATTCTGATTATGAATTCCTTCATGGGTATGATTTCAAGGAAATCATGAAATCCTTCATGGGCATAATCAAAATCAAGAAAAAAGAGAGAGAAAAGGAGAGGAAAAAAAAAAGGAAACCAAGAAAAAAAAAAAGAGAAAAATGAATAACTCAGTAGTGAAAACCTTTTCTAAGGCACTACTAAGTTGGTATGCATGAAAACCAGTTTTATGGCATGCATAACCTTGAAAATTTTGAGTCACCATTGTATAAATTCACCAACTGCACTTTTTTTTGAAGTGTTGCAGGAAGCCTCAGCAGAATATCAACAGAAACAGTCATCTTTCCAAACTTGCATTAACTTGTTTTAACTAGGTATATATGTTTCTTGCATTTTTCTCATTGTAAATATTTGATATATAGTATATGACAATTAACAATTAGTATAAAAGTGTTCATAAGAGTTGGCATAAACAAAAAAATCTTGGAGAAAGAGAAAAATGTTGGTTTCTGCTATGTCTTCAGAATGACTGTTGTATCTTCAATAATAGTGGTATCTTCGGAATGAAGCCTTTGTCTTCGGAATGAAGGTGTGTCTTCGAAATGAAGTTTTGTCTTCGAAATGAAGGTGTGTCTTCAGAATGAAGGTGTGTCTTTGGAAGGAAGGTTATCTTTGGATTAAATGCCCAGCTTAGTCTTAGAAATGAAACATAATCTTCGAAATGAAGATTTAACAGTCTGTTTCCATGTGGCATCCAAGGAGGGAGAAAAAGACATAGTCAGCAGAATTGTTTTACTCCATGTGATCATTGACACATGTCATCTGGCTTGCAGTTAGATTCATCTCATATTTTGCACCCATCAAGGAAGTACGAGAATCACAAGAAAAATAACCAACAAACATACCACCACCATTCATTGCTAGTAACCACTCATGTGGGAAAATTTGCATGCAGAATGGAGGAGCTAAAAATAGTAAAGAAAATTTGATGGCAAGGATGTCCAATGATTGATGGCCAGGTATTCAGAGCACATAATAAGGAAGTGTGCCATATTTTTTTTTTGAAGACATATTTTCTAATTATTACAAGGAAAAGTAAAAAAATTAAAAGTTCTTTCTAAAGAAGAACAAGAGCAAACCCTGTAATTCTGTAGAAACCAGAAATCAGTGACCTAGCGGATGACTGTAGTAGCAGAAGAGAGCAGTCTTCTCAGCATCAGAATAGAGAAATGAAGTGAAAAATGAAAAAGGGCCAGCCTAAAAGAACCCTGGAATAACGTAACCACATGGGTTACCATATTTTTCAACCTATGAAGGGTAGTATGTAATTTTGTCAGGGCATCATTTCAAAATTTTAAACCACCTCAGGCATGGTAGGCAACAACCTAAATTTAGAGTGAATTTTCCAGCATACCTGCACCAAGAACTACAGAGCATGGCAAAACATTATCAAGAGGAAAAAAAATGAGCCCTCATCATCATGGTCTTATTAAATTGGTGTGCCAACATCATTTTAGGGGAAAAATAGGTTTTATTCTACCCTGACTAATGTAGTTTTTGAAGAAGAATATGAAGGAGAAGAGGATACATATGTTGCTATAAAAAATATGCTACTGAGGAAGAAGAGAAAGGCTGAAACTGACAGCAGAAAAATAAAATAAAAGAGGGTTCATTTTTCTAAAGATGTTATTTATCTATCAGAATAGGAGTGAAGTTCCCAGTGAAGAGCCTGAAGTTATCCCTACAGCCCCTGTTACCACAAGAAAACAGGGCAAGAAGAGAAAATATACAGTAAGGACTAGGAGGTCTGCAAGACTCCAACAAAAAGAGATAAAAGAACAAATGATTGAAGAGAGGACCAGACAGGATAGCCCTGATGTCATAGAAGTGCAACAAGCCACTAAGAATTTGGATGTAATCATATATAATTTCATGGAACCTCCTATACAGGAGTAGGGGTCTGAATCAGAGGATGAGATCGTTGTTCAGTAGCAAACTGTAGTTGATTTTTCCGTATTAGGTTGTGAGTCAAACGAAGAAGAGGAGGTGGAAATCACAAAACAACTGAGAGCAACCAAGAGTGTTATAAAAATACAAATGAGATGGATTGAGGAACGAAAATATGTTATTGAAAAACATGAAAAGAAAATTAGAGAATTATAGTAGAAAGTGGAGAAACTAAAAAGCAGGTTGTCACAAGTTGAAGAATAATCAACTACATCAGATAAAGAGGAGGATTTGGTTCAGTTACTACTTGGATTATCTAGGGAATATGAAGACATAGGTGCTCATTCTAAAGTAGTGTCCCTCCACTTTGAAGTAATGCCCGTCCATTCTGAGGTATTGCCTTCTCAATCCAGAGAAATACCTTTATGCAACATTATTGGGTAGGTCTCAGATTCAGGCCTCCAACCATCATTAATCTAGTTCCCTCCTATTTTGAAGAGGATTCCCAACCGGATGATCGGTTTGAAGAATGACTCGAAACCTTCATGAGAAATTACACAGGCACTAAATTGTTCTATGAAACATGGAATATGAGTATGGACATTTGTGACTCCATAGCCCACTGCAATGCATGAGGGCATGCATTAATATAAGTTGGGGTGGAATGATGAGGCCTAGATAAGCCTCATTTATAGTATGTTTTAAATATTTTAAACTACCTAAAACTCTTGCGAATTATCTTATATGCTAGTTAAGTTGATTTAATATGTTGTGTATTAACTATTTGCATGATTGAAGTGTTAAGGACATTATATTCTAATTTTTAACAATTCTTGTATAGTTTTATGTTATCTTGTCATTTTTAGGTTGACAATAGCACTCTAGTAGTCTTATTTTGATGATCATTAAGCATTAGTTTCTCTAAATTTAGAAAATAGTACAAAGACTTATTACTGTGCAGTAGAAAACTGGTTTTGCCATATAAATTCCAACCAGTTGCCAATGAATGGCAAGGCATGGAATTCACATTCAAGGAAGAATGAAGACTATTGCAATCTGATCCTGAGAGATAATCCACCTTATAAATGTAGTCAAAACAATTTTGAGTCAACACAGTTGGCCATTCTAAAGATCTTCGAAATAAACATAGTGTCTTTGAAATGAACACAATGTCTCCGGAATGAACACAATGTCTTTGGAATGAACAGATATCTTCGAAATGAGAAAACATAGTGTCTTCAGAATGATAAGATATTCAGAAGAGAATTGCAGTATCTTCAGAATGAGAATTGCAGTATCTTCGAAATGAGCGGATCTTCGAAATGAGAATTGCAGTATCTTCGGAATGAGCCACTTATCTTCGGAATGAAAATAGAATGTGCTTTTTGACTTGTTGACTGACTTTTGGCGGTGGAAAATGGGATAATAAGGTTGAGAAAGTTAAGGGAAAATATCTCCCATCTAACTTTGTCGTCCTTGCCATCCAAAGCCACCATTTA
This sequence comes from Wollemia nobilis, assembly GCA_028583015.1. Lineage (NCBI taxonomy): Eukaryota > Viridiplantae > Streptophyta > Pinopsida > Araucariales > Araucariaceae > Wollemia > Wollemia nobilis. Next base: position 1,513,799 of record JAQPPZ010002969.1, on the reverse strand, counting down.
TGGAAAATATCAAATTGATCCTCTTCTAGGATAAACCCAGGAAATTCTGCAGGATATCAGGAACAACATATTTTATGTTTGTAATTAGATTTTAGGAATCTATAAAAGATAGCTCCCATCCAGGTTGAGTTATTATTATTAGATTATATTAGATATAGGAGATAGAAAATAAATAGGGAGATAATAGAATAGTGATTTCAGACCTGTAACAGATTTCAGCATAATTGTAATTATGTTTTTGAAGCAATAAAAGTGCAGTTTCATTCCATTTATTTTGTTATGTCTGAGTGTGAGTAAGACTTAAAGAAGAATTAAAACCTTCTTCTGAGAAATGATGCTAGCCACTTCCAGACCTAGGAGGATGACTAACAGACAGGTTTTATTCTGATTTTGCTATAGCAGAATAAGTTGTGAACTTGTCATTTTCATTATTTTGCACAACTAACATTCCTAGTTTTTTAATTCTTGTTCATAATGTTTTTGTGATATTATTAGTGGTAGATCTGGTTATTCTTTTCATTCCCAACAACTTTCCAATTCACTGCAAATTTCCATTTCCAGCAATTTACAAGTTTTTTGTAATTTCCCTGCATTCTTGTTTTTGCTGTCAAAACCCTACACAGAAGATTGATGACCTTCTGTTACAGAGCATTGACAGGATCTAGTTTTTATGCTTCATTTCAATTATTGCAAGATTAAATAGACTTTCAATTTTGCAACTATAACTAGAGTTTCAATTCTTCAATTTAATTAGATTTCATTCTTATAACTATAACTAGGGTTTCATTTCTGCAATTAGCAATTAGTTTTCATTCTTGCAAATAGATTAAAGTTCAATTTATGCAATTTAGGGGTAGAAGTGACACAAAACCCCCACACAATAAATTCCACCAATAAGACCTGCTACTTCCAAATGAACTGAACTACAACCCTGCTTGAACTTTCTCTCGTAAATAGCCTTGGACACCACCCTGGATTGATAAATTCATTGAGAATTAATGATGTGCTTAACGACAGCCCATCAAGGTGATCCTGATAAATGAGGAGATGCTCTAGGTCATTGACTCGGCGTTCATAAAGAAGTGTTAATTTATCAAGGCAGCCTTGTTGTGCGGTGTCATCATCTATGAAGTCATTTAATGCTATGCGCAGGGTTAGAATTTCTAACTCTAGGGGCATGATGGCTTCAGTGCCATATACAAGTAAAAATGGTGTTGCCCAAGTGGGTATCCACACACTAGTCCTGTATACCCATAATGCAAGAGGTAATTGTAGATGCCAATCCTTATAATTATATTTCACCATCTTCCTCAAGATAGAGACTATTATTATTTTTTAGGCTTATGCTTACCCATTTTCTTGCAAATAATAGGGTGTCGAAAAGCTATGCTGAATATGATATTTGTTCATCAAAGAACGTAAATTTTTGTTCTTGAAATATGACCCATTATCTAATATTATTTTCGAAGGGACCCCAAAATGACTTATGATATTGTGAAGTATAAACTTTGCAATCCTTGGTCCAATTGTCGATTTCAATGGGATCGCTTTGACCCATTTGGTGAAATACTCAATGGCTATTATGATGAATGTATGTCAGCCTGAGGATGGGAGTGAGATCTTCCCAACTAAGTCTAGTCCCCACTACGATAAGGGCCATGCTACCTAGATGGGTTCCAAGGCTTGGGATGGCAAGTGTGTGAGGTTTGTATGATGATGACATTTAATTCATTTCTTGACATACTCGCAATAGTATTTTTCCATGGTGGGCCAATAGTAGACCATTCTCAAGATATGCTTAACGATAGCCATGCCACTAAAATGGCCACCACACGTATCATCGTGAGCCTACAAAATTACCCAGGATGCTTCCTACAACTCAAGGCAACGGAAGAGCATTCCATCATAACTTTATCTATAAAGGATCTATCCCAATAAGATGTACCTTGTTGTCTTATGTTTAAATGTTCATATTTCAACATACGATAGGCCTTGTGATACCATTCGAAGCTTCAAGAAGTCCTATAATTGGGAAATCTAATCCTGATAAGCCACAACTTCTATAGAAAAGATGGCATGTTCCTCCTGCATTCTGCAGCCTGTGAATATAGATTGAGAAAAAACTTTATGGTGAATGGTTGTGCCACACTCCTTAGGACCTTAAGATATCAATGACCCCCAAGGTGTCATTTGTAAGAAATATCTAGCTCTAAAGGACCAATCTATATTTGGTTTGATATTGGCCATGTTGACTGATTCTTGATTATCAAAAGCCTCATGTTGTATTGCAGAGTGCAAGAGCACTTTAACGTGAATAGTTGTGAAATTCATAGATGAATTCTAAGAGATTAAATATCCAAAGGATGCCATGGTATCCATGAATATATTTGACGTACGAGGGATTTCCTTGATGTCATACCATTCCAGATAGTCTAGGTAGATGTCAACAAGTTCCTTGTATGATTTTAGGATCGAGCATCGACATTGGAACAAACCTTTGACTTGATTAACGATGATCAAGGAGCCACCAAAGGTATTTAAACTTTTAATACCCATTGTGGTGGTTGTTTGACGTCCTAAGATTAGGGTCCCATACTCGGTGTTATTATTTGTGCAAGGGAAGTCTATTTTAAATGATAAAGGTAATAGAGCACCCTATGGTGTGATAAATACAATCCCTGCTCCACCCCCTTGCTTGCACTTCAAACCATCGAAGAACAATGCAATGTCTTTTTCTTTCTTAGGCTCTTCGAGTTTCGATGGATATGATAATGCAAAGACTGCATCATCAGGTAATCCTATGGTGAGAGGCTTGTTATCTTGAATAGGTATTTCTGCTAATTGATCAGCTATGAATTATCTCTTAATAGAATTTTAGCTTATGAATTCTACGTCAAATTATATCAATAGCATGATCCATTTTGTAGTATGTGTATTGTGATAGGTCTTTTTCATCATGTACTACAAAGAAATTTGTTTGGATATGACATAGGTCATATGGCTCAACATGTAGTGTTGCAACTTTTTGGTCACAAATACCACTACCAAATAATTTTTTTCTACATACGCATATCCTAGCTCGTAACTCACCAAGGTGTAACCGATGTAATAAATGGCTTGCTCTTTATCTTGTGCATTATTTTGGGTCAACATGGTGCCCAAAGTGAAATTAGTAGCTGATATGTATAGTAAAAATGGTATGTTTGGCCTTGGTGGAGCTAATACTGGTGGTGTTGCCAGGTAAGTTTTGATATCTGCAAAGGCTTGTTGGCATTCTTTGTCCCAATGAAAAGGGACTCCTTTGTGTAGTAATCGATTCATGAGTTGATATTTATCTGATAATTGCACAATGAATCATTTGGTGGATGCTACCTTGCCTTGTAGGCTTATTAAATCCCTAATTTTGGTATGGGAAATCATTTCTAATATAGCCTTTACCTTTGCAGGATTGACTTCAATGTCTTGCTTAGAAATGATGAACCCCAAGAGCTTACCAGAAGTTACACCAAACACACACTTCTTAGGATTCAATCTGACATTGTGCTCAATGAGGCAATCAAAGAATTTCTTAAGGATTTTAGTGTGCTCTTGTCATAATACAGACTTGACCAGCAAGTCATCCATGTAGTCCTCTAATATTTTATGCATATAGTCATGAAATATGTATGTCATGGCCCACTAATATGTGGCACCAGTATTTTTAAAGCCAAATGACATCACCTTGTAACATAACGTTATCCATGGAGTAATAAAAGTGGTTTTGTGTTGGTCTTCAAGTTTAATTCTGATTTGATTGTAACCATAAAAACCATCCATTAGGGAGAGCATCTCATGACCTCTGGTGGCATCTACAAGAGCATCTATGTTAGGCAACGGGAATGAATCCTTTGGAGTTGCCCTATTCAAGTCTCTGAAGTCCATACAAATGTGGACTGTTCCATCCGAATTTCCCATAGGCACCATGTTCAATACCCATTTAGGATAGTCGATGGAAATGATAAAGATCACATCCAACAATTTTTGCAACTTGTTCTTCACCATCAAAGCGATGGTTGGATGCATTTTACTCAACTTTTTCTTGACCAGTTTTTTTGTGGGATCCAATGAAAGGTTGTGTACAACTAACTTTGGATCAAGCCCTAACATGTATTTGTAGGTCCAAGAAAAAATATTAGGCCTCTTCTTAAGTAGAGGGATTATAATGGCTTGTTCCTCTAGAGATAGACTTTCTCCGAACATGACTTTCTTTGGTTGAGTAGGATCATCACTAATGTCCACCTTGAAAGTCACTTATATAACCATATGCAACCCATCCTCTAGTTGGTGAGGCATGGGTATCAAATGAATATCATCGAAAGGATTTATAGGTCCTACTGACTCAGGATCCAAACCAGCATGGAATACGTCATACACATAGCCTGGTGCGAAATGAAACGATTGTAACATCTCTTCATTAGGGAAAAGATCCTCAGGCTCTACAGGGGAACCAACATGATCCTAATCAATAGCATCTATATCAAAATATAATGGTTTAATAATATTTACTAGGTTTTGAAGTGAAGTGGTCAAATCAATGGAGATTGTGTTGATGGATGCAATGAAATCTCTAGGACCACATGGGTGAAATCTTGTCTTAGAGTTTTTCCTTCCATACTCGCATTGAGTCTCTGGAGAAAAATGAATCTTCGAATCTGGCCCATGAGCAGGCCAGATAACAAGATCATTGGGTTCCAATAGCTCTCTGAATATAGGTGGAGGGGGATTGATCACATGGTAAATGACATCCAAGTTGATAGGTCTTCCAAAAAACCACAAGTTAGGGTCTATGGCATGAATTGCCGCTTATCTGTCTACCAGCATGTTGATTTACCACAAGTGGTGAGGCCCAAGATAATTCATCTCAGTCTCATATTCATAGTCATCATCACTTATCCAAAAACCATTGGAATTTGTATGTGGCCCTAAGACAAGGGGTACGTGTCTTGAACCCAAGTAGGCCATCTCTATCTCATCCTCATATTATTTGTCACTTATGAATATGCTATTTGTATTATTTTATTACCCCAAGATATGGGACCACTACCTTAGCCCTAGGTAGGCTCTTTCTATTGAGTCCTTTGACTCATAGCCACTTTCATTCGATATGTATCCACTCTCATTATGGTTGGACCAAGAAAGTCTTTGTAAATAGCAAGGCCCATGATAGGCTAAGCTTGCATGTACTTCATCATCACTTGCCACATATCTATTTTCTTCTCGCTTTTCATCCCACAAGATGAAACCTATAGGGTTTGCATCAATTGAGAAGTTTGGATGATAAATATTTGGTGGTGGTATGTTGACTACGACCACTTGTCTATTGATCAGTTTTCTTGTACTTGGTGGGTGATAAGGAATAAAATTGATGTCTTCTCCTAACCCCAATCTTAATTTATCAAAGGATGCTACTAGAGAGTCATCTTGACCTCTAATTTGATAGCCTAACCCAAAATTTTTAGTGTAAAGTTGGTATTGCAGCTCACATGGCCACCTACGCCCTTGCTCATATATACCAAGACCTTAGCCATGCCAATGGCAATTTTCAAAGTAGCTTAGAGAAAACTTGGGATTAGAGAGGTAGTGAATATTAATGGTGAATAGTTCATCATTGTCCTCTTCTATGTTTGAAGACTCATGGGTGCAGTCCAAGCCATCATAGATAAATTTGGTCTGGTTGGGAGGGATTCCAAGTGGAACCATTGTTCCCACTGGTGGTATTAGGTATTTTAGCCATCCCATGTCTTGTGCAAACTCAATAATGGGCATGAATGTTATGTTATATACAAGGTGCTATCCTATCCCTGTACTTGCCAAGTGTATTATCGCATGTGATATGGATATCCCTACAGAAGACACTAGCAAAGCAAATTCTAGAATTTCCTTGGCTTGATCGTGGAGATCTTCCTCTTCCATGGGACTTGGTATTTTTGTAATGGCTATAGCTAGAAATTCCTTGGAATTTTATTCCTCGATTAAGGGTTCCTTTAGCTCCTTATTGTCTTTAGGTTTAGACGTTGATGGTCTCTTAGAAGCATTAGTTTTTTTAGGCGTAAGAGGAGGTGCCAATGTGGATGGGTCTTTCTGTACCCCTTTGTCTTTGTCATCTAGTTGCATAGTTGGATATAAGGTCCCACATACATGTGGGTGGAAGGAATCACAAAATATACTGGAAGATCCACCTCATGGACATATTTGAATGGATCTTTATCATCCAGAACTATATAGACTTTGTCATCATGCACATACTTGACACATTGGTGTAAAATCGAAGGCACACACTTCATATATCTTATCCAAGGATGTCCTAGGAGTATGTTGTATTGCATGGCCCCTTACAAGACATGACACATCACATGGATGGTCTTATACCCCACCTTAATGGGTAGGACTATTGTTCCCATAGTAGAGCGTAAAGCATCATTGAAAACTATTAACATGTAGGCTCCTGGAATGATATTGGATTTAGGGATATTAAGGTGCCCTATTGCTATTGTTGTGATGATGTTGATTGATGAACCTGTATCAAGAAATACCCTCTTAAAAGGTAAATAATTTACTGATGCAACAATGTGCAGTGGAGGTTCTGGTAAGGTAGTAGGTACTTTCTTAATCTCATGATCATAAAATTGAATTACCAGTTCTTGGCATTGTTGTACTTGTACCAAAAAATGAGTTAATGCATTTAAATCTTGTGTTTGGAGATCAATTGATCTCAAAATCTCCATCAATGTCTCCCTCTACTTTGGGGACTGTTTTATGATCTCATAGATAGATAGCTTGGCTGGAGTCATTTGTAATTTTTGTTATAGTCTATTTTGAATAGTTACCATAGGTCAGGTTGGTGGACCTGGAATATTTTTTACCCCTACCTCTACCTAGGTGTATTTGGGACATTAATGGGAGTCACAGAAGGTTGTGGTTGACCATATTGTCTACTCATGGTTGTTATGTTGACAATTTCAACCATCCCAATACATCCATGGGTAGGTTTATCGATTTGAACCTAATTGACTTGGACACCTTGCCCTCTAGGGGCCTCATGGTTTGGCAACAGGTTTTTTATATGCCCATATCTTTTTTATCAAGAGCCAATGGGTTGTCAACTTTAAGTTCTCCCGCTTCAATCATATTTTGCACCTGGTTCTTGAAACCAATGCACACTTTAATGTCATGCCTCGGTATTCTATGATAAGGGAAAATTTTATCTTCCCTATATCCTATTGGCTTAGGATGATTGGGATATAAAAGAGGTACATCAAGAAATTTGATCTTCCCAGCCTCGTTCAATTGGTTGAAAATTGATTACATTGACTCTAACAGAGGTGTAAAATAGTAGGGTGGCTTGTGTTCTTTGTTTCACCCCTGATTGTTCTTCTCATCATAATTGGCTGGTGGGAGCTATGCTTTATAATTTTGGGATTGGTGCACAGTCCCATATTTAGGTGTAGCCAATACTACTTGATTAATTGGAGTAGAGTTTGTCTGCTTCTGCTTATATTTATCATTCTTACCATTTTTGTTCCACTCCTTCTTGGTTCAGAGCTTTATGGTTCCCTCATCTACTCTGATGTCCTTAATGAGTTTGGCCTATGCCAAGGCTTCCTCAAACGAAGGATATTATTGAAGTGGTAACAAGAGGGAGATGTGTTTAGAACAACTCTTGGTGAACATGCGGATGATTTCTTTTGTGGGGACAGAGAATGATAACTTTGCCATGGATTTTCTCTATCTATCCCCATAATCCATTATCGGCTCATCATCATAATATTTTAAGTTGGCCAGGTCTAAAAGGTTCACCTTCTTCTTAGAACCAAAGGAGAAATATTTTAGGAAAGCGTTTACTAGTTGTTCAAAAGTGGATATGATGTGCTTGGGAATCTAGTTGAACCATTGGGTGGCAGCCCCTAAAAATATTATAATGAAAGTTCTCAGCATAAGAACATCATTGTCTTCAAGATGAAAACATCCATTGATGAAATTGGTAATATGCTTTTGTGCATCCTCTTCACCCATGAATTTTTCTAACCTAGGTATCTCAAAGTGCTTAGGATATGCAGGGCTAGGAACTGATGGGCACAATGGTTGGTTGTGTATTTTACTCAATTTTGGTTAGTTCCCAGCCATATCTTACTTCTCAAAGAACTTCATCTTTTCAATAAGTACCTAGAATGCCTTTGAGGCAAGGATTTCCTATTCCTACAGGCCCACTTGCGGTGGTAATGGAGGTGACCCTTTACCCACTTGACTTATTGTATTCTCATCCCTCCTACGAGGGGATTTAGGATGTGTTTGATCCTGATTTATCATGTTTACCCTTTCCCCACTAATTTTATTTTGTTCATGATTTGAGTGGTGGTTTCATTATGGGATGTCTTCTTGCCTAATGCACCCTTATTTTGGGGAGTCGATGCATTTATCTCTTTGGTGATCATCACCATTTTCTTATAAATTGATACAAGCTAGTTGATCATCTTGTTCTCTTAAATGTTTCTCATGTTTGCATAAGAGCCTTTCTCTATTTTTTTCATGCTCGAGAGCTTCAACTAGCTATCGCTCTTTACGCAATGCATTTTCTAACCGTTGTACGTGGTCAAATTACATTGTTAAAGAAGACTCATGTTTATCTGATTTTGTTCTTGTGGTTCTGATTCGCAAATTTCTCGAAGAGGTTTCTACTGTTTCTTTGATCTTGCTAGCTAATATAACTTGTTCAGTGTGTTGATAAGTGCCTCTATGATCAGACTTTGTATGTGTACTATGCAGTTGCTTTGAAGCTTCCCCAAGTTGGATGGTGCGTTTAGAAGTAACACTTTGTGAACTTCCAGATGCATAATTTTCTATGACTATGGTTATGATAGTTGGCCTTGAATAAAATTGATCCAACTCATCTAACTGTCTTATTTTCCATGGCTGATCCCGTGGGTGCCATTTACTCCAATGAGGTCATAATCTATTGGAACCCTTCCTCTTGTATGAAGGGTATATTTTTTTTGGTACCTATGACTGGATGTAATTCTAGTTTCCTACACCTCAGTGGGAAAATCTGTTCTAAGTGCCTCATGTGAAGTTTGAGATGTTGTGACTCTTGTGTATCTTTTTGGTGATGAAGGCTTTATGGTCCCATTGTTCCTTCATGAGGACGAATGCGAGGAGACCTTGTCATCCCTATGTGAAGAATGGGGTCTAGAGCCCCTCTTATGTCCATACAGGGAGGAATCCCTTAAAGCCTCCTCATGTCTTTTAGAAGTTTTTGTGTGTTTAGAGGAGGGCCTTGAGGCCTCCTCGTTCCTCCTTGATGATGATGGTCATGAAGCCTCTTTGTGTTTTTGAGACTTAGTTCCATGATGTGATTCCCTAATTGGGGTCCCTCAAGGAGAACCCTCGAGGGTTGAGTTATCACCCCTTAGGCTCATGGAACTGCGTCCCACAGTCTTATGAGTAGGTGGTTCAATGTTACTACTTCGCCTATGGGTATGTGTTGTTTCAGATTTTTCCTCGGTATTGAACTGAGGATGCTTACTTATAGTTTTAACCATTATGTTTGTGAATTAATATTTTGTGTTGCAATTAAATATAACCAAACCATATCAAGCAATTTTTTATCTTGATTACCAATTTATGTGTGCCCTAAACTGTTTGCTGCTTTTTGATGTGTTGGTGTTCTTATTTTCTTGCTCTTGTTTTGGATTTATAATGAGGAGACTCATCCATAGTGTGAATCAAGAACACTCCTGCCAAACTTGATTTTCCCAAAAATAAACTAGGGTACACCGCTTAAATCCTAGTGGGGATTTCACCTAGCTCTTCCACTTTGAACCAATGATTGTTCCAATAGTGGGAGACAACTTGCACACGAGTAACTTAGTACCACTATAAATAAGCTCCTTATTTCGTTCTAGGAAAATCTAGGGAGCAAGCCGGTGGAAGGAGATGAATGCCAACATCATCATATTGAATTGAGGGTTGGTGATGAAATCCAACCCCCCAATGTTTAGAATATGTGTGCATGTGTGGGGTTCATTTTAAATTTACATAAAGTAAAAATGCATCATACAACAAAAATGTATCTTTCCTATATCCCCAATACAAATGACATTTTAGTTTTCATAAAGGTGCATAAACTAATATGAGTTTCGTGGATGCACTATATTTTGTGTAGATATGGCCTTTAGTAGGACCTCAAAGCAAGCAAACCAACACACAATTTCTAGCACGCTAGATTCTAGGGCAGACTTTACAAGCATAAGTTGTTCCTAGCAACGCCTAGGGAAAATCTAGTAAAAACCCTAAAATATGCAAGATGCAAGTTATTTCTTTTCCATTCTTTAGTTTCCAAATAAAAATGTCTTAGAATTCACTGTTTTAGGAAAATAGAAGTAGACAGAAAATTAGAAAACATCAAAAAAATTGTACCAACCTCTAATCTAGCTTAGAGAATAAATATTTTGTCCTCTGCTACACTCCAGTTATGATTTTTGTCGATCATAGTGACTGATTTTGAGCCACCGTTAGTAGGAGTGACTAAGTTTATGGGTTGTTGTAGACTAGAGCGGTTAAACCTACACACAAAAACCTGAATCAGTAAATCAACAAAAAATAAAAACTTGGCGGGGGTCCCATCGTGATCGCCATCTATAGCAACCTCAGGGAAGTGATGCACCATCCACTACTCTATTTGTGAATATTATTTTATTTATTTATACTTGATCATGCATTAAATGAAAGATGTGAAAATAGATACAACTAAAATACAAAGAAATGAATGAATAACTCTCTTTATTGCTTTTCTCAGGTTTGGTTACATATAGACCCCTCTAAGGGATTCCCTTAATTTGACACAGATTTTATAAAATAGGGCAGCAGATGTATGATATCCCCTTACAAGGGATGATGCAGTCTCACATGTTTCTCGATGATGCACATGGAACTGTATGAGGGCTTACAAATGCCTCCTTCTCTAGGTCTGGATCCTAGAGGGATCCTTTTGATTTTGTATGTTGATAACCTATCTAGTGAACCTGTAGTCCTGCAAGCATGAAAACAATAGCAAACGCTCAGTTGTCCGAGATTGCCTCCCCAAATGAGGTTGTTAGCAATAACCCTAATGATAAACAAAAATATGCTCAATGACAATAGAAACTAATGCTATGAATGCAAGTAAATGCAATAAATTATATCTATGATAATAGTGTGAAAACATGTAATAAGCTAAATGAAATAAACTAATGCTAAGAACCCTTGACTAGGCCTGCAGGTCACTTTTCGAGACAGTGGTCGCTAAGATGAAACATGTCTCTATTGCTCCAAGGCTATGGATCTATGATTGTTTTTTAAATTGAAATGGTTGTCATTTATGCCCAATGTGTTGAATATTCTATATATTATGAACTCTTAGTTGGTTAGTACTTCATTTCTCATAAAATGTGCTCTAATTTGCTCTTCGATCTGACAGGGCTTCGCTACAATAAAAGCTCTCCAAGTCTCAAAAATATCTCCTCGGTTGTATCTCTATAAAAGGTCTCCAAAAAGCTCTTCCAAGTCCCCCTTGGTGCTCTTAGGTATACACCTTATAATTTATTTGAATCCCTAGGTCAATTTCCAACCCTAGGACTAAATTTTGCATGCACACTAGATGTTAGCATGAGAAGTTTTATCTTTTTCTATGTTTGAAGGCCAATTAAACTGATGTCTAAACTTGGACTTGAGTCTCCCATGTAGAGTGGCTATGAAGAGGAGTGCAAAGTTATACCCACTCGACTTTATTGCATGCAAAATGCCACTTCCACTCGATATTAGGCTAGTTTGATGGAAAGTTACTATTTATGGATTAGTCATTGTCATCTATAGCAGCTAGGTCTGGCCGTTCTAATCTTCAGTGGCCAAAATCTAGCCGCTCTGGTTCATAGCGGCCATGGTTCATAGCGGCCAGGCTTGGATGGGCTAAAATTACCCCAAAATGAGTGGTGAAAACCACTTTTAGCACTTGAAAGGTCCCAAGGTTTAGTCACATGGTCTATGAATGCCCACATGAGTAGTTCTCCTAAACATAACATGTTTTAGGTGTCTACAAGAGAAAGCAGCTTTCAGGTAAAAAATTAATAAGGTCCACATATGATAAAGAGATGTTGGCTATTCTACATGTAGTTGAGAAATGGAGACACTACTTAATCAATAGTTTCATCATAAAAACATATTATAGTAGTCTCAAGAATTTCCTAGAACAACAATTTTCTTATCCTGAGCAAAACAAGTGGTTAACAAAATTATTGGGATATGATTTTGTTATTGGGTATAAGAAAGGGAAATAAAATATCATAATTATGGATATTAAGTGGTTATTAATGTCATTTCAGGTCCTTGTTCCCAATGGGTTTCTTAGATTTAAGAAGAATGGTTATCTAACATAGAAACTGCCCAAATAATTCAATATTTGATTCTAGGATCATCCAAGCATCCTAATTTTTCATATGATGACAAGGTGTTAAGAAGAAATAATCACATTTACATTCCACACAATTCTAATATCAAATCTAGGATTCTTGAGGAATCACATGCTTCTCCATTAGAAGGGCACTCAGGATTTTTGAATACATATATGCGAGTAAAACAATCATTTTATTGGAAAGTATTAAAATCATATGTCAAAACATTTGTGGCAAAATATGAAACATGGCAATGCAATAAAGGTGAAACAATCAAATCTCTAGGACTTCTTCAACCATTATCAATTCCAGACTGCAAATAGGAACACATATCAATGGATTGAATAACAAAAGCTTATACTGAGAGGGGGGTGAATAGTATAGCGTCCACTTTTTACTTTATTTCCAAACCAACATCAATTAGTGTCCTTAATTGCAATAACCAAATATAGCAGTGTGTATTAATGACATAAATAGTAATAGTAAACAAGTGCACAAATCACCACACATAATTGAGGCACAATATTTAACGTGGTTCCCCCAATGTGGGGTACTCCACAAGATAATTTCCTTATAATATTTCACATAAGAATAAGGATCCTTATCCCAATACAAATGATCACTTTGATCTGCTCAAATCTAGGCAATCCACTAATCTAATCAGGTAGGCAATCCATTGATCTGCTCAGCTAGGCAATCCACTAATCTGCTCAATAAGAAAATCCTAATATGCTTAGGTAGGCAATCCACTGATCTACTCAGCTAGGCAATCCACTGATCTGCTTAGAAAGGCAATCCTGATCTACTCAGGTAGGTAATTCACTAATCTGCTAAGCTAGGAAATCTTGATCTGGTCAAGTAGACTATCCTCTGATCTACTTCAGCAAGCTCACCAATAACATACCCAAAATCTACTCTAGCAAGCTCACCAAGAACTTGCTCAAAATCTGCTCCAACAAGCTCACTCAGAACTTGTTCAAATTTTCTCTAGCAAGCTCACCAAGAACTTGCTCAAATATGCTCTAGCAAGCTCACAAAGAACTTGCTCAAAACCTGCTCAACAAGCTCACCAAGAACTTGCTCAAAATATACTCGACAATCTCACCAAGAACTTGCTCAAAATTTTCTCAACAAGATCACCAAGAACTTGCTCAAATATGCTCAACAAGCTCACTAAGAACTTGCTCAAAATCTACTTAACAAGCTCAAAAATAACTTGCTCAAATATGCTCAACAAGCTCACTAAGAACTTACTCAAAATCTTCTCAAAAATCTCACCAATAACTTGCTCAAATGTTGTCCCAAATATGTCCACAAATTTATCCTAAAATTCTTCTCAAAGACTCAATCAATCATACATAAAAACTGCCACAAATCTGTCCCAAAAATATTCTCAAAGGCTCAATCAATCATAAAAAAAAAACTCCCACAAATCTGTCCATAAATCTGTTCCAAAAGCCTTCTCAAAGGCTCAACCAATCATGCTCAAGTAGCACTTAAATCTCATGCACAAATCTATCAAGGTAAGGCTCAATGATGAATTCAAAAATGAATGGCAATGCACTCCACAATGGATAACAACAATGATTCATAATGATATCAACTCAATTCAAGTCTTATAGAAGCATAAAGATAATTTTTAGAGACTCAATATGTTCTAATCTCAAAGCTCAATCTCAACTCAAATCAGAATTATAGAATAGTTTGTTTCATGGAACTTGAACAATCACATCACTCAATCACTTGACTAGGCTCAATCAACTCATCTCAACCAATCACCACAAGGGACAACTCTTTCTCACAAAACCCTAGTCCAAGCATATATCAACCAACTCAAATGTTTCCAACAATACTCAACCATAAATATCACATAACAATGATATTCGTATTCTTTTCTAACTCATGTTCTTTTGGGCTTTAAAAACTATGCTTATAAAACAAGGTTTAAACACAAATATCAAACCAAAAAACCTTGAATCATTCAACTAGTCACTTTCAAAAAGTAAACCACAATCAATCCTTTTCTCTCCAATGATATTTCAAAAATCAACCACCATAAACAAAGTCAATGGAGAATATTGCTCATACATTTTGATGCCTTATTGGATGTCCACTAAATCTACCACACTCAACAAACTTCTTTTTCAACTTTCAACAAGGGTTAGAGATCATGATTAATATCACAACAATAATATCCAAATAACACCTTATCACTCCTACTCAATAAGATAGAAAATGTCCCCTCATGAAAGAATTAATCACCTTTGAAAAAGAACAAAACAACCTTCACTTTTGAAACCCTTTACAAAAACAAAAATATCTCTTTACATACACCTTATTTCTCCCTCTAAGCAAGTTAATAAAATAGCCCTCGAAATAATATTTCCAACGATATATAATATGATATACTTTCAAAATGAGAAACACCAAAAATCTCTCTTTTTCTAAACATGCATCACAACCCTTATTCCTCCTAGGACAACTTTAGAAAAATAAAATATATTAAAAAAATATTAACTTGCATTTGTCCCTAATGGGATTCAATCTTGTGACATCTCCTTGCTCAGTGCGTTAACCACAGCCAACCTGTCATTGGGCCACATGCCCTCATGTGTCCAAAGGGACACAAACAAAAACTTATACTATAAACTTTTGCACCCTTCGAAAAACTTAACAGCACTTCGAGCGCTTCAAAAAAGCAAAAAACCATGGTGGGACTTGATCGCAAGATCTCCTGCATTACACACAGCGCATGAACCGCTATGCCAATGATGCCTGTGCATCTTATTAAACTCTACAAACAATTTTTCAATAGACCAATGTCACACTTCTCTCTCTTTTCGCAATTTGTTCCCCAATCAAAGGCATTCAAAAAATAAGCACTAGGGTTCATGAAGTCTAAGCTTTTGTTGGCATGTATATATATATATATATATATATATATATATATATATATATATATGCCTTTCCTCTTTCTTTAGACGTCGGTGCTATAAATTAATATAGCCTTTCCTCCTTTCTTTAGTCGGCACTATAATTAATATATTTAATTTTAAAATTTAAACTAAATATTTAAAATTAAATATCTCCATCACCAGGGCATATTTTTCGACGAAACAAAAATCCAACTCGTGTTTTAATAAAAACCCATTTCAAATCTGCCATCCATGGTTTTAAATAAAACCTTTTATTTTGCCTGCCTTGGTTTTCACAAAAACCCTGTATATATCCATGCTCTCCAAAATATCATAAATACTTATTTATGAAATGCTTTGGCCACCAAAACTCAATGTGATCCATGTGATATCAATGATCCATGTGACATCAATAACAAAATAAAATAACTCAAATTTCCAATAATCTCCCCATTTGTCATTGATGGCAACACCTCTAATACAAAATGTTAGCATAACTAATGTATTTTGTCTATATTTGATTAATTAGCTCACTATTACAACCATGTAACAGTTCTGGTTATTCAGTTCCACCGGTGTGCTATTCTCGGCTACTGATGTTAGTATAGATATTATGTTAGTATAGCTACAATGACGTCTGAGCTTGTTCTCTATAAATCGTTGGGGAGAGATAAGTTTGCCATTTTTTGCATTTTTTACTCCATCCACTACCCTTTATCGCACTTGTGTTTAGGCATAAATCCTGACGAAGTATTCTTCATAGTGTTTAGGGGAAGTTACGCCCCACACATGAGAAGAATATTCTATGGTAGGTGCCATCAACAAGGCGATTCCCTTTCAGTATCGCTTATGTTCCACGTATCGTATGATCTCTAAAACTCACCTATAGTCTCCCTCACGTAAGGGCGGGTGATTTTTGTTGATCTTTCTAAATACCTATAGTTTCCCTCACGTAAGGGCGGGTATTTTGTATGGTATATTGGCCTAGCAAAAGGTATATCGAAAGGGGGACCAATTGGTGATATAAGGAACCTTCACTATGGCCGCTGTTGCAAAATTGATGACTGATCCGCATCAGTTATTGAAAGGTCCAAATTATACACCATGGAAACATAAGATGAAGGCAATTCTCCAAATGGAAGATTTGTGGGATATTGTTACTTGGAGTAGCAACTAGGCCTTCACCAACAGCAGGATCCATAGGTCCTTTCGCAGATCAGATAGCTTTTGACAAGAAAGACAGTCGAGCAAAGGTTCTCATTTTGTTTGCTGTTTCAGATGAAGTGCAACCTCATATAGCTGACAAAGCAAGTGGTAAAGAGGCATGGGATGCCCTTAGAACCATATATGAGGGGAAGAATGATTCAACCATTCTTCATCTTCAACAACAACTTCATAACCTGAGTTTGAGACAAGGTGAAACAGTTGAACTCTTTCTGTGCAGAGTGTCTGAATTGAAAGAGAAATTGAGTTCTTTGGGAGATATTGTGGATGAAAAGCTTCTCATTTCACTTGTGATGAGAGCTTTACCTTCTTCATTTGATATGTTGATAACCTCCTTCCAGGTGTCTCAACGAAAAATTACCTACATCGAGTTGGTCAATTTGCTTCAACAACAGGAAGCATGCCAACTTCACAAGGATGATTCTTCCAATACATCCCTATACACCAACAGGCAGTGTTCTAGGAAGAAAGGTAATGGGAAAAAAGGAGGCAACTTTCAGAAAGGAGGAAATTCTCAACAAGATACGAAAGGAAAAGGCAAACAACCTCAATAGAAGAAGAGGTGGTGTAAGATCTGTGAGAAAGACAACCATGACACCAACAGGTGTTGGCATAAGAACAAGCAGAAAGGCCAAAACAAACCATAAAATAAGAACAAGCAACCCCAGGTGAATGTTGTTGTTGAAGAATCTGACTCAGATTCTGAATGGGCACACAAGGTGCTCATGACTACCACAGATTCCACACAGAGGGATCCTGTTTGGTATGTCAATTTTGGAGCTAGCAAACATATGACTGGCGACAGATCGTGGTTTGAATCATTTGTGGCCAAAGAGGGCAAACCTGTCACAATTACTGATGATAAAACCTATAGATTTTAGGGAGAGGGTACAGTTTCATTCACTCTTCCTGATGGCAAGTGTCATATTGACAGAGTCCTCTATGTTTCGAGATTGGCCAACAATTTGTTGTCAGTGACACAAATCCTGGATAGAAATATGGTTGTCAACTTTCGTGTTGAGAATGGAAAGAAGTGTTGTACCATTACCAGGAAGGGTAAGCAGATTGCAACAGACTTCATATAAGCACGGCTTATTTGCACTAGATGCTATCTCTACTCCACATGTTGCCATGACTGTCTCTACCAAGGAGGCAACTTCCCTATGGCACAAGAGATATGGGCATCTTAGTTCTGGCTACTTACTTGAGCTTAGTAAGTATGATATGGTAAAGGGTCTTCCTTCCCTTTATACCACATTGCCAGTGTGCTCTGACTGCTTGGCAGGAAAGCAGGATAGAGTACCATTTGAGAAGAGCTCAACAAGAGCACGAAAACCTCTGGAGTTAATTCACACCGATCTGTGCGGTCCTTTCACACCCAACAGTTGTGGAGGGAAGAGGTACTTTCAGTTATTCGTAGATGACTACTCACGAAAGATGTGGGTTTTATTTCTCCAACTGAAATCTGAAGCTTTTGCATTCTTCCAGCAGTTCAAGAAATCCGTTGAGAAGGAGTCAGGAGCTTCTATTAAAACCCTCTGCTCAGATCGAGGGGGAGAGTTTACCTCTAATGAATTTTCTGCATTCCTAGATAAGCATGGAATCAAGAGACAGTTAACAACTGCCTATACTCCTCAGCAAAATGGAGTTGCTGAGAGAAGGAACCGTTCTATCATGAAAATGGTTCATTGTATGCTCACATGAGCTACTCTTGGGCAACAATATTGGGCAGAAGCTGTCACCACTGAAGTGTATCTGTTGAATAGGTCACCCACAAAGGCCCTAAAAGGAATGACTCCACAGGAAGCATGGAGTGGTCAAAAACCATCCATATCTCATCTACGTATTTTTGGATGTCAAGCTTTCATGCACATACCAAAAGAGAAAAGGAAGAAGCTAGATGAGAAAACACTGAGATGTATTTTTCTTGGTTATTCTGAGCACTCTAAAGGATATCGGTTGATAGATCCTTTGACCAAGAAAATTCATATCAGCAGAGATGTTGTCTTTGATGAAGCTTTCACATCACAGAGCACATCTAAAGTACACCAAGATATTGTGGAATCTAAGGAAGAGAAGATTCCTTCATCAACACAGACAGGAGGTCCTTCTACATCTTCTTCAACTCCACCGAAGAAGAATCCTAAATGGTGTACAAATACAATCAGAGACGCAAATTTATCCACTCCTCCCAATTTGAATTTGGATAGACCTCGTACATGCAGTATGGCTCAAAAGGAAAAAGAAGCCAAAGAAACTGGTGAGGTTGATGATCTTTGTCAATATTTTGAGGAACTTTCTGTGACTCCAAGTACGTAAGTAGAGGATATGGATATTGATGATGACAGGGCATTCATGTCTACCATAGATGATCTTGAATCTGCATCAGTGCAAGATGCTCTTAGTGAGCCTCAGTGGAAGGCCGCTATGGATACAGAGTATGAGTCTTTGATGAAGAATAAAACTTGGAAGCTTGTTGATTTTCTGCATGGAAAGAAACCCATTGGCTGCAAATGGGTATATAAAGTCAAGTACAAGGTAGATGGAACAATTGATAAGCATAAGGCCCGTCTTGTTGCAAAGGGCTATGCTCAAAAAGAAGGCATTGACTACGAGGAAACTTTTGCACCTACTGCTCGGATGACCACAATTCGGGTTATGTGTGCTATGGCAGCACAATATGGGTGGAAAGTTCACCAGATGGATGTCAAAAGTGCCTTTCTAAATGGTGATCTCCAAGAAGAAGTCTATATGACTCAGCCTGAAGGATTTGAAGTGGAAGGCCAAGAGCAGAAGGTTTGCAAATTGGTCAAATCCTTGTATGGTCTGAAACAAGCTCCTCGAGCTTGGTATATAAAAATGGACAATCACCTTATGCAGCATGGATTTAAGAGATGTCCATCAAATGCAAACCTCTATTTCAAGAAACAAGGTTCTGAGATAGTGTTGCTTGTACTCTATGTGGATGATCTGCTCATTACAGGGAGTTCAAAAACTATGATCTCTATTGTCAAAAGAAACTTGTGCAAATCTTTTGAGATGACAGATCTCGGACTTCTCCATTACTGTCTTGGTCTGGAATTCAGCCAGAAGGAGCACTCCATCAAAGTGTCTCAGAAAAAATATGCCAAGACATTGCTAGAAAAATATCGCATGATTGATTGCAAGCCAATGGCAACTCCGATGGAGAATGGACTTCAGTTATCATGATATGATGATTCACCTCAAGTAGATGGTACTCTCTATCGACAGTTGATTGGGAGTCTCATATATCTGACCAATACTAGGCCAGATCTCGTATTTGTTGTCAACTATCTTTCGAGGTTCATGCAGGAGCCTAAGACCACTCATTGGAAAGCAGCAAAACGTGTTCTTCACTATGTTCGTGGTACTATGGAATATGGCCTAGAATACAAGAGGAACAACAAATTCTTCTTGCAAGGATACACGGACTCTGACTATGCCGGATCATTTGATGATCGCAAGTCAACTTCTGGATACATTTTTCATCTGGGATCCAGTCCTATCTCTTGGCACAGCAAGAAGCAACAAGTGGTTGATATTTCATCAACAGAGGTAGAATATCGCGCCGCATGTGAAGCTGTGTGCGAAGTGATATGGTTACGTCACATTCTGACAATTATGGGCCATCCATCAAAATCTCCAATACACTTTTTTTGCGACAATCAGGGTGTTCTGAACCTCGTCAAGAATCCAGTCCATCATGAAAGAACAAAGCACATTGACACACAATATCATTTCATTCGAGATGAAGTTCCAAAGCACCGAATTTAGCTTCAAGACATTCCCACCGATGCTCAAGTTGCAGACATTTTCACTAAGGCACTTGGACGTGTCAAATTTGAATTGTTTCGCAGCTCACTTTGTATTGCAAAATGATGTAAGGGGATGTTAGTATAGCTATTAGTTATTACATTACCCAAATAATGTAATAAAGGGGGATGTTAGCGTAACTAATGTATTTTGTCTATATTTGATTAATTAGCTCACTGTTACAACCATGTAACAGTTCTGGTTATTCAGTTCCGCCGGTGTGCTATTCCCGGCTACTGATGTATTATTTAAACTCATCTGAATAATACAATTCATGTTTCGTATTTTACACAAAAACCACAATCACTGGCAAAACCATCTCTGAGAATTAAATCTGCTCCCCATGACTCAATGCTCTCATTGGAGGCTACTCCCCCTAACTCAATGCTCTCTTTGGAGGCTGCTTCCCCTAACTCAATGCTCTCCCCCTTACTCAAATCTCTCCCCCTTTGACATCAATGGAAAATGGGACATCTATGGGGCTAAAAGATATAACTCTTAAGCTTAGCCCCCTCACCACCTTCTCTCTTGAGGTGATTAATTTTGGGGTAGGATTACTTATACTCCCATATTACATTGTTTCTTTCCTCTGTCAACTTCCTTCCATATTTTTTCGATATCCTTCTCTTGGTGAATTACTTGATCTTCTTGTCTTGAACCTATTTGACCTTCTTTTTTTTAACCTGTTTGACCTTCTTGTCTTGAACCTATTTGTAATTAATTCCTACACCATTTTGCAATATGTCCAAATTTATTACAATTAAAACACTTGATATTGTAGCCTTTGTATGGTGCCCATATCCTAAATTCTTTCTTGAAATAATTTCCATATCCATTCCTTTCTTGAACCCTGTATTGTGAAGTTTTGTTTTCATGACCATTATGACCATGACTTCTGATTTGTGTAGCTCTAAAACCAAAACCATATTGCTCATTTTCTTTGCACTGATAATCTCTATGACCAATATTTTTGCATAAGAAGCAATGTCCCTAAAAACCATACCTTCTTCCTTTGAAGTTTCTTCTAGCAAATTCAAACTTCTTTGATCCATGGATCCTGCAGTGTATAGCCCTGTGTCCAAATCCATTACAAAAAAAATAATATCCTTGAAAAGCCCTTTGTTCATGTATTGGTTCCTCATACCTTTCTTGACCAATATCCTTATGATAATTTTCAACTTGTGCATTGCATCCTTGAACCTTCTTTTTAGTATTTAAATCCTCTTCCTTAGTTTCTTCCTTTATTTCCTCTTCAAGAATTTCTCTTACCTATCTCAAAACAAGATCCAAACTGAATATTAGGAGCCATAGAAACTTTGGAACTTTCTTCATAAAACTTAGATTCTTCCTTGCTTTCATCTGTTAGAACTTTATTTCCTTTTGAATGTGATTCCCCAAACCTGAATTATGAGACCTTTGGTGCTTTGGGACCTTCCTCTTCTTTCTCTTCATTTGTGTCAAATAGAAAATTAGCACACATCTCTATAGCCTTTGAAATGTAAGTATCCATTTATGTTGTTTCTTTTTCTTTGGAAACCGATTCTTCCTTATATATTTATGAAACAAAGCCTCTTGATACAAATATAGGTCCTTGTGTGCTTATTTTTTATTTTCCTTCTTCATAACCAAGCCCTGTCTTTATAAACGAATCTCATTGTAAATCCAAAAAATTATCCAAAGTTTTTGAATTCCTTTGAAATCGTGCTAACTCATTTATGTAGGTCCCAAAACATTTTTGATCTTCTTCTTCTAACTGATTACATATTTCTTTCTTCTCCTTCAATTGCTTAGAAATAGTGATGCCAAGCTCTTTTGTTTCTTGAAGCTCTTTTTCCAAATCTTGAATGTGTTGATTAAGCATCATTTTGACCTTTTCATTTTCATGAACCTTATTTTCAAGCCTTTTGATTTTCCTTTCCAATATCCTAATTTTATTCTCTTGTTTTGTGGATTCCTCTTATTCATCATCACTGCTGTTGGAATTGTCACTAGAACTACTACTAGAACTGTTACTGAAACTGTTGCTTTATTTTTCAACAATCAAACTTAACTTGTTGTAATTGTTGTAGTATCTGCAATAATCATCTATATGCCCAAAATCTCTGCATATGAAGCATTTTAGTATTCTTATACCCTTCTTGTACCTATTTGCTTGCTCAATGGCTATGATAAGCTCTTCATGTTTTTCTTTGATAGATATATCCTCTTCTTTAACTTTAATACCTAGGAATAGGTGTTCTTGCCTTTCTTCATTTATTCCAAAGAATGTACATTCTTCTTCATCTGATTGGTCTTCATTGATGTGAACTGAACCATCACTTGCTTCTTCAATGTAGAAATTTTTCTTTGTCTTACGAAAACTTTTCTTCTTCTCATACATTTTTTGCTTGTATCTGTCATCTTTGTCCTGCTTATGCTTTCCATATTCTTTTATTTTGTGACCCTGCTTTTCATCATCACTATTTTCTTCATGTGGACACTTATGTTCATAGTGACAAAAATCACCACACTTGTAGCATTTAACTTTCTTCATATCCTTGTAATTTCTTAAGTCATTTTTCCTTTTGATGAAGTTAGCTTCCTCATCATTATCTAAATATCTATCTATCTCTAGAAATTTTCCTTTATTTTTCTTTGAAGCCTTGAATGCAATCTCTTTTATTGAAACTTGATGCTTACTCACCCTCATCTCATAAGCTGTGAGAGTTCCTTGTAGTTCTTCCATTGTTATCTTGATGATATCCATTTTTTCTTATATTGCTAAAACCTTTGCATCATACTTCATGGAAAGTGATCTCAAAACTATTTGAGTAACTTCTTATTCTTTCATCTTAAATCCTAGGCCTCTCATGGTGTTAGTAATCTCATCAACTCAAAGTAAAAACTTTGCAATATCTTCAGAATCCTCTATTTTCAATTCCTCAAATATTTTTCTATGAGTTTGTAGTTTTGCCAACTTTACCTTTTAATCTCCTTCATAAGTATTCCACAACTTGGTCCACATTTCATTAGCTGAATTACATACCATGACCTTTGCAAAATTTATTTCACGTAGCCCACTCAAAATACAATTCATTACCCTTGTATTTATCTCAACCAATTTCTTGATAGTCTTATCTACCTCGTGATCACCTTCAACCTTATACTCTTTTTCAACCATCTACCATACCTCATATCCTTGTGATATAAAGTATTTCTTCATTCTAATGCTCTAGAAATCATAATTTTTATCATCAAACAGTGGACCCTTATTTGTATATAATCCATTCTGTGAAGCCATCTATGTTCTTGTAGAATCTACCCTCAAGTTGTTAGCATTTCCGAAGGAACTCGCTTTGATACCAATTGAAGAACACAAGCTTATACTGAGAGGAGGGTGAATAGTATAGCACCCAATTTTTACTTTATTTCCAAAACAACATCAATTAGTGTCCTTAATTGCAATAACCAAATATAGCAGTGTGTATTAATGAAATAGATAGCAATAGTAAACAAGTGCACAAATCACCACACACAATTGAGACACAAGATTTAATGTGGTTCCCCAAATGTGGGGTACTCCACAAGATAATCTCCTTATAATATTTCACATAGAAATAAGGATCCTTATCCCAATATAAATGATTACTTTGATCTGCTCAAATATAGGCAATACATTGATCTTCTTAGGTAGGCAATCCACTTATCTACTCAGCTAGGCAATCCATTGATCTTCTTAGCAAGGCAATCATGATCTGCTCATGTAGGCAATCCATTGATCTGTTCAGCTAGGCAATCCACTGATCTGCTCAGTAAGGCAATCTTGATCTGCTCAAGTAGGCAATACACTAATATTCTAAGCTAGGCCATATTGATATGCTTAGGTAGGCTATCCTCTGATTTTCTTCATCAATCTCACCAAGAACTTACCCAAAATTTGCTCTAGCAAGCTCACTAAGAACTTGCTCAAAATATGCTCCAACAAGCTCACTCATAACTTTTTCAAATCTTCTCTAGCAAGCTCACCAAGAACTTGCTCAAATATGCTCTAGCAATCTCACCAAGAACTTGCTCAAAACCTGCTCAACAAGCTCACCAAGAACTTGCTCAAAATATACTCAACAAGCTTACCAAGAACTTACTCAAAATCTGCTCAACAAGCTCACCAATAACTTGCTCAAATCTGCTCAACAAGCTCACTAAGAACTTGCTCAAAATATGTTTAAGAATATAACCAAGAACTTGCTCAAATCTGCTCAACAAGATCACTAAGAACTTGCTCAAAATCTGCTCAAAAATCTCACCAAGAACTTGCTCAAATGTTGTCCCAAATCTATCCATAAATCTGTACCAAAACTCTTCTCAAAGACTCAATCAATCATACACAAAAACTGCCACAAATCTGTCCACAAATTTGTCCCAAAATCCTTCTCAAAGGCTCAATAAACCATACACAAAAACTGCCACAAATTTGTCCACAAATCTGTCCCAAAAGCCTTCTCAAAGGCTCAACCAATCATGCTCAAGTAGCACTCAAATCTCATCCACAAATCTATGAAGGTAAGGCTCAATGATGAATTCAACAATGAATGGTAATGCACTCCACAATGGATGATAACAATGATCCACAACGATATCAATTCAACTCAAGTCTTATAGAAGCATAAAGAGAATTGTTCGAGACTCAATATGTTCTAATCTCAAAGCTCAATCTCAACTCAAATCAGAATTATAAAATAGTTTGTTTCATGGAACTTGAACAATCACATCACTCAATCACTTGACTAGGCTCAATCAACTCAACTCAATCAATCACCACAAGGGACAACTCTTTCTCACAAAACCCTAGTCCAATCATGTATCAACCAACTCAAATATTTCCAACAATGCTCAACCACAAATCTCACATAACAATGATACTCATGTTCTTTTCTAACTCAAGTTCTTTGCATAACCAATGGGCTTCAACAACTATGCTTATAAAACAAGGTTTAAACACAACTCTCAAACCAGAAAACCTTGAAGCATTCAACCAACCACTTTCAAAAATGAAACCACAATAAATCCTTTTCTCTCCAATGATATTTCAGAAATCAACCACCATAAACAAAGTCAATGGATAATATTGCTCATACCTTTTGATGCCTTATTGGATGTCCACTAAATCTGCCACACTCAACAAACTTCTTTTTCAAATTTTAACAAGGGTTAGAGATCATTATTAATATCACAACAATAATATCCAAATAACACCTTATTACTCCTACTCAATAAGATACAACATGTTCCCTCATGAAATAATTAATCACCTTTGAAAAATAACAAAACAACCTTCACTTGTGAAACCATTTACAAAAATAGAAATATATCTTTACATACACCTTATTTCTCCCTCTAATAAAGTTAATCAAATAGCCCTCAAAATAACATTTCCAATTATATATAATATGATATACTTTCAAAAGGAGACACACCAAAAACATCTCTTTTTCTAAACATGCGTCACAACCCTTATTCCTCCTAAGGCAACTTTAGAAAAATAAAATATATTAAAAAATTATTAACTTGCCTCTGTCCCTAATGGGATTCGATCTTGTGACGTCTCCTTGCTCAGCACCTTAACCATATCCAACCTGTCGTTGTGCCACACACCCTCATGTGTCCAAAGGGACACGAACAAAAACTTATACTATAAACTTTTGCACCCTTCGAAAAACTTAATAGCGCTTCGAGCGCTTCAACAAAGCAAATAACCATGGTGGGACTCGATCGTAGGACCTCCTGCGTAATGCAAAGCACACAAACCTCTAGGCCAAAGATACCTATGCATCTTGTTAAACTCCGTAAATGATTTTTCAATAGACCAATGTCACACTTCTCTCTCTTTTCGCAATTCATTCCCCAATCAAAGGCATTCGAAAAATAAGCGTTGGGGTTCATGAAGTCTAAGCTTTTGTTGGCATATATATATGCCTTTCCTCTTTCTTTAGATGTCAACTCTATAAATTAATATAGCCTTTCCTCATTTATTTAGTTGGCGCTATAATTAATATATTTAATTTTAAAATTTAAATTTAAATTTTAAATAATTTAAAATTTAAACTAAATATTTAAAATTAAATATCTCCATCATCGGGACACCTTTTTCGATGAAACAAAAAGCCAACCTATGTTTTAAGAAAAATCTATTTCAAATATTCCATCCATGGTTTTAAATAAAACCTTTTATTTTTCTTGCCTTGGTTTTCACAAAAACCCTGTATATATCCATGCTCTCCAAAATATCATAAATGCTTATTTATGAAATGCTTTGGCCACCAAAACTCAATGTGATCCATGTGACATCAATGACAACATAAAATAACTCAAATTTCCAACATGGATTTTATTGAAGGTCTTCCTAAATCGAAAGGTAAAACAATTATTTTTGTGGTAGTGGATCGACTCTCCAAGTATGCCCACTTCAATGCTCTACAACACCCATTTTCAGCTAGCAAAGTGGCTAAGGTATTTATGGACTCCATTTTCAAGTTACATGGAATGCCCAAAAATATTGTAAGTGATCGTGATCCCATATTTACTAGCAATTTTTGGTGGGAATTATTTTGTCTTAGTGGTACAAAATTAAATGTCTTCTGCATAACATCCTCAAACAAATGGCCAAACTAAAATTGTTAACAAATGTTTGAGAATCTATCTATGATGATTTGCTCAAGATAAGCAGTATCAATGGAGTCATTGGCTTTCATTAGCAGAATGGTGGTATAATACTTCATATCATTATTCCATCAAGATATCCCCATTCGAAGCATTGTATGGAGTGAAACCACCAACAATAGTAGATTATGTTCCAAGATCTTCCAAAGTGGCTCAAATAGATGATTGGTTCTAGCACCGACAAACAATGCTTAACATTCTCAAAGATAATTTGGTCCAAGCACAAAATCGTATGAAGCAACAACAAGAATCACACCGTTCAAAAATACAATTCAATATAGGTGATATGGTTTTCTTACGACTGCAACCCTACAAATAGCTATCATTGAAAATCAAGACTAGTCAGAAGTTGGTTCCAAGATTTTATAGTCCTTACAATATAGTGCGCCGCATAGGCGAAGTGGAATATCAACTAGATATTCCTCCCTCATATTATATACAACCAATATTTCATGTTTTGTGTCTGAAAAAGGTGATCGTACAATGAGTACACTCTCAGTAAAAACTTCCAGTACTTGATGAAGAAGGACGTATATATCTCCAACCAGAAGAAATATTGCAAAGCAGATCACATACTCTTCGATCTCATCACATCAAATAATTTCTAATCAAATGGTAGGACCTACCAGTAGAAGATGCTACATGGGAAAAAAAAAGTATATTTGAGTCATTTCCAACTTTGAGGACAAAGCTTTCTGAGGAGGGGAGCCATGTTACAATACCAATATAGCCAAGTCGACTATATTTCCAACTTTGATTTATTCACTGATTAATTAATATAAATAGAGTAGGTTGTGATTTATTTTTATCATCTTTCATATTTGAATTTAATTTGTGTATTCGCAAGGACTAAGCCCTCCTTAGTGGTGAAGGACTTAGCCCTCCTAAAGTGGCAAGAATATATTAGAATTTTATTCACATCTCTCCTCGAATTTGTTGCATTCATTTGTACAATTTTTTGGCTTCATGCTTAATTACCATAATTCTTTAATGGTGATTACTTAAGTGTTTTAGGTAAAATTTTGAAATGTTGGTATTGTAGGCTTGTATGATTTCCCTAGATTTTGATTAATTTTTAATCTTTTAAAACTTGAACAAGGAAATTCAAATCCAAATCCTATAAAAAGGAGTGGATACCTTACAAATTTGAAGTGGATATTTTGCAAATATGATAGAAACATGTGGCTATACAATAGTGCATGCCATCATGAACATTTGTCTTCTTATCCAATAGAAGAAAATCTAGTTGGTTACAATTTTTTCAATAATATTTTACACAATCGATCTAATTTATTTTTGTTTCTAGATTCCATATTCCTTCTATAGGTCTGTAGAGTTTTTGTTACACCAAAACCTCAAGGTGTTAGTATCTGATACAATCTCTGTATTTGAACACCTCACAGGGCGGTTAGTCCTAGGGCCCAAGGTGGTGGTTAGTCCATTAAGTTAAATTCTCAAGGTGCGACAAAACAATTTATTTTTTGTATGTGATATAGCAAAAGAAATATTTGATGATGTATGACTCCTAGATAATGGGTGTAGCAGTCATATGATTAGAAATAGGGATATCTTTACCAAGTTATATGATTTTGTTAATTTCCAAGTAAAACTTGGAGATGGAAACAAAGTTGAAGTCAAAGGTAAAGGGACCATTTCAATCAAAACAAGACACGGGATGTAGATTTTGTTCATGATGTTCTCTATGTGCTTGAGTTAGACCATAATATCTTAAGTATTGGATAACTTATTTAGAAGGGATATTTAGTTATTTTTAGAATAATGAATGTATCATTTATGATAAAGTTGGTAGCAACCAGATTGTAGCAAAAGTTAGTGTGCTACCTAATATAATATTTCCTTTGAGATTGGCATATGCACAAACTCAAGCCTTGAAGGCTATTTTAGATGATAAATCTTGGTTGTGGCATATGAGATATGGGGATCTAAAATTTTGAGGGCTGAAGTTATTGTATCAAAAGCACATGGTGAATGGTCTTTGGTTGATAGAATGTGATAATCATATTTGTGAAGGTTGTATTCTTGGAAAGTAGCATCGAGATTCTTATCCAGTAGAAAGCACTTGAAGAGTTAAGGAGCCACTTTAGCTAGTACATGAAGATATTTATGATCCAATGCAGACCTTGTCATTGAAAAAATGCAAGTATTTTATCATTTTTGTTGATGATTTTAGTAGGAAGCGTTAGGTATATTTTATTAAAGAAAAATCAAAATCTCTCTATTTTTTAGCATTTTAAAGCTAATGTAGAAAAGCATAGTGGCTATTTGATAAATACCTCACATACAAATATAGTGGGGGATTTTACCTCCAATTAATTGTGATATGTTTATAAAAAATGTGGTATTTGTAGGAAGTTGACTACAAGTTATACTCCACAACAAAATAGAGTCACAAGAAGCAAGAATCAAATAATTATAGAGATGATCAAAAGAATACTTAAAGCAAAGAGTCTTCCAAATTCTTTTTGGGCTCAAGTTGTAGCTACTTATGTCTATTTGTTGAATAGATGTATAACACAATCTATAAAGAATACGACTCCTCATGAAGCATGGTGTGGAAGAAATCCTGGTGTAGCACATCTTAGGATATTTGGTTGTATTGCATATGCTCATGTACCTAAAGAAAAGAGACAAAAACTTGATGATAAAAGTGAAAAGTGTATTTTTATTGGCTATAGTGAGAAAATAAAAGGATACAAGTTGTATAATCCTTTGATAGGGAACTTGATTGTCAGTCGTGATGTGATTTTTGTTGAAAATGAAGCATGACAGTGGGATGGAAATTTACAACAAGAAAATCTAGTATTTATGGATACAAAACTAAAACTAGTGCCACAATTTTCCAGACCAAGTAGAAACCCAAGAGTGGTACCTCATC
This sequence comes from Wollemia nobilis, assembly GCA_028583015.1. NCBI lineage: Eukaryota > Viridiplantae > Streptophyta > Pinopsida > Araucariales > Araucariaceae > Wollemia > Wollemia nobilis. The sequence goes on along the minus strand of JAQPPZ010002969.1, from coordinate 1,483,773 downwards.
CTATTGGACCAAGTAGCAACTCAAGTTCCACAACCACTCATTCATCAAGTTCATCATCTTCATCATTTAGCCCAAGTCCTCCATCAAGGAAGGTAAAATATCTTAAAGAAATTTATGAAAGAACTTTTTGTTCCAGTTTAATCATGAATTATGCTTTATTGACTAATATCCAAGAAGAACCAAGAAATTTTGAAGATGCAATGAAAGATGAATTTTGGTGTGAAGCCATGAAGGAAGAGATTGTTGCCATTGAAAGAAATGGAACATGGGAGATTGTGGATCCTCTACCAGAAAATAAGCTTATTGGATTAAAGTGGATTTACAAATGAAATATAAAGCTAATGGATCAATTGAAATACAAAGCTAGATTGGTATCTAAAGGCTACTCTCAACAACCAGGTGTAGCGACCCCGGGACGCATGCACCACTCCTTTTACTCTACTTGCAATGTATTAAAAATCCAAAATGAAATGGAAGACAAATACGAAGGCATATAACACGGAAATGACAAATATGGATCTCTTTATTTGGATTGAAACCCGGTTACATGTCGGTCTCTCTTAGGGATACCCATTTTGATATAATAAGGTTACAAATAGGTAAAGAGTGCCCCTTTCACGAAGAGGTGGTGCACTTTCAAAATCTTATTGGTTCCACACACAAAAATGTATGAGGGATTACAGATGCCTACTTCTCCAGGCCTATTTTCTAGAGGGATCCCTTTTGCTTTTGTATGTTGCAAATTTCGTCAGATGAACCTATGGCCCTGTAAGCAACGAAACAACAACACACGCTTAGATATCTGAGAATGCCTCCCTGGATGAGGTTTTTAGTAATGAATAGACCAAATAAAAGCAAGTGCAAATTAAACCTATGCTATGAAGTTAAATGAATGAAATAGCATTATGCTAATTCTATGCTAAACAGAATAATGAAACTAATGTGTAAAACCCTAAGCTAGGCCTGTGGGCCATTGTCCGATACAACAGTCGCTAAGGTGAATGTTGTTCTATTTGCCCCAAATCTATGGATCAAAGCTTGTATCGGATGTTGAAATAGTGGTCGCTTTGTTCTCCAATTTTTCAGGGCTTCGTCGTACATGTGATCTCCAAGATAAGCTCTCTAAGTCTCGAAATATCTCCTCAATGACATTTTTTGATGAAATTGGGATCAAAAATTGTCTTCTTGGTGCTCTCATGCTTGCACCTTTTAAAGTGTGTGAAACCCTAGGTCTATGCCCAAGCCCCTAGGAATGAATTCCTCATGCGTAGTGAATTTTAGCATGAGAATATTTTGTCTTTTATCTATGTTTGAAGGCCAGTTAACTAAAATCTAATTTCCCACTTGAGTCTCCAATGTAAATTGGTTATTAGCATGAGAAGCTTTTGTCCTTTGTCTATTTTTGGAGGCCAGTTAACTATAGTCTAAATACAAACTCAAGTCTCCTATGTGAGTTGGTCATGAAAAGGAATGCAAATTTACTCGTTCTCACCTTGATTGAATGCATACTGCCACTTTTGCCCATGATTAGGCATGTTTGTCAACAAAACTGCTTTTAGGGTTTAGCTATTATCGTCTGAAATGACTAAGATTTGGTCGTTATTGGCTTGAGCGGCTAGGCTTGGATGGATTTAAAATGCCTCAAATGAGTGGTGAGAACCACTATTGATGCTTGCAAAGTCCAATATTATGTCATATGATCTTATGAATGTGTCTATGTGAGTAGCTCCCCTAAACATGACATGTTTTAGGTGTCTACAGATGCCCCTTTTTGCGATGCACTGCATGGAAGACACAAAACTGAGCAAAAACATAGACTGATCTGTTTTGAGGGTGTATGTTGATCAATGGTATGATCAACACTGGATGGCCCAATAATACAAGATGGTGTGCATCCTTCGAATCATTGCCTCAACATTCGAAGGGCTTAGCTCAATGGCTTGGGCATGTTAAATTGCACTCATTCCTTAAAATTAATCGAGTAGCTTCAACTGCTACAATAGTTACTACCAGTAGGAGAGCTACAATTGAATATGTCATGTCTGCTTACGTTACCAAAAAATAAGGGAAATTTGTGATTGTTGTATGCAATGATTCATAGGATAAACACAATTTTGATATTATCGAGTGATCTCTTATTGATTTGATTATGATTATGTTGAAGCTTTGAACTACCTCCCCACGAAATGGATTGGTGAAGAAATGACAATGAATGAAGTGACAAGTCGCTTGACCAATATGATTAATCTAGTATCCTTCTAGCATTTATTGGTTTTAATGGGCAATCTTGCATCCAAGTGTGATTCCAATTGTTTATGATAATCATCCATCTCTATCTCAAGGAGCGGTTCAGCTATCAATAGCCTTCTTATGGAGTTAGGATGAGTGACAAAAATTGCATAATTTTGCATAATTTTTTGCTTTTTATTGGATTTTCTGAGATAATTTAATAAAAAAAAAATTGGAATTTTGAACTACTCTTTAGCATGTATTGCACGCCTAGGTGCATTTATTCCCCCCTATTTGCTCAGATTTAGGAGAGTGTCAAATTTTTCATGTTTTATGCCTTAGATGCACTATAGTTATGTTTCATCTTTCTTTCATTTTTCTTATATCCTTATTGCTCGGGCTCGGGACCCAAAGCTCGTGAATGACCTTCTACCTCTTTTGGATGACATAGATTGGAGATGGCTTAAGGCTCATGAGCTCCAGTATGTTACCAAACTGCCTCACATTATGTCAAATTAGGCTTACCTTACGGCTTTGGCCCATAGCTAGGACCCTCGAACTAATACCTTCCACCTCCCAATCGATGAGATGACCATTATGTCGAATGATGTGTACAGGATATTTTAGATCCCTTTTGATGGAGTGGCGATCATTTATTTGATCACTAATGATCAGGTGGTTGTCTTCACTCAAGTATTCAAAGGACGCTCTATGGTGGCCCTTAAAGACACCAAGTCTGGGGGAGTGTCCATCATCCATTGGTACTGGGAGCATGTTTTCATAGCAAGGCATGTGATATTGCTGATGGTCATCAACAACGTCCTTATCCCAGACTGCTTAGGCTTAAGGTTTCCTTGGAACATCCTTGCAATGGTTTAGGACCTAATGGATAGCAAGGAGCCTATCAAATATGTGTGGGGCAGGTCTATTTTGGCTCATTGTTATGACGAGCTGTACCACATCCGCCAGAGGGGTCATGTCAGCATCGCCTGTAGTTGGCTCTTGTAATTCTAGGAATGGGAGCACATTAGGGTAGATTGCCCTAAGGGGATTCTTGTTAAGATCATAGTTGTGGATGAGCAGATGCAGTGTTATGCTGCTAGATGGGCTAGAGGGATCGAGGAGCACAAGAGCCACACTTTTGCTGGGGAGTTATCTCATTACACTACTACTTTTACTGGACTTCAGGTTAGAGATGTTATATGATACCTGTATCATGAGTGCCCTACTTGGGATGACCTGGAAAGCTTTACTACTAGTACACGATGCAAGTTATGGCTCATTTGTCATAAGATCAACATCCAAGAGTACTTCTTCTACTCTTAAGTTCTTCATCAGTACTGTTGAGCAAGGTGCAGAAACAGTATTGTCATTGTTGTCAACACAGACAGATAGATCAATTGATGATGCAGTGGACAGGTGTTCAGAGGTCAGTCAGAACATGTATAGTGAATTTCCAAGAAGACAAAAGTGGCCTAGATTCAAAAATTCAAAGAAAAAGACAAGTAAGAAAATTTTCGCGATATCGCGACATGTTTTCTGTCACGATTTTGCGACATATCGAAGGAGAGAGAAAATGCTGGCAAAAATGTCATGATATCGCGACATATTGGAGGAGAGAGAAAATTCTGGCAAAAATGTTGTGATATCGCGACATATTGGAGGAGAGAGAAAGCGCAAAGAAAATTGTCATGATTTTGCGACATGTTGGACGAAAGAGAAAATGCAAGGAAAACTATCACGATTTCGTGACATGTTGGAAGAGAGAGAAAGCGTAAGATAAACTGTCACGATTTCGTGACAAGTTGGAAGCAAAGAAGCCAAGTAGAAAAACTGTCATGATTTCGTGACATGTTGAAAGCAAAGAAGGCAAGTAAGAAAACTATCACGATTTTGTGACATGTTTGAAGAAGAAGCGCATGCAAGAAAAATTGTCGTGATTTTGCGACATGTTTGGAGAGAAGGCGCAGGCAAAGAAAACTGTCATGATTTCACGACATGTTTGGAGAAATGGCGCAAGTAAAGAAAACTGTCATGATTTTGCGACATGTTTGAAGAGAAGGCGTAGGCAAAGAAAACTGTCGCAATTTCGTGACATGTTTGGAGAAATGGCGCAAGCAAAGAAAATTGTCGTGATTTCGTGACATGTTCGAGGAGAAGGAGCTCGTAAAGAAAAGTGTCACGATTTTGTGACAATCTACAAGATAGGCAGTATGGACGAAAATGTTTCGCGATTTCATGACATGTTTGAGAGAAAGAGCTTGCAAGGAAAAGTGTTACGATTTTGTGATAATTTGCAAGAAGTGCTAAGGAGAAAAAGTGTGACAATTTCACATGTCGGGTTTTCGTGATCCGATGAGATGAAAAGCGCTAAGGAGAAAAAATTTCATGATTTCGTGACATGTTTCATTTTCACGATCCAAAGTGAAGAGAAAGAGGAGAGAGAAAAAGGTGTCACGATTTCGTGACATGTTCTATTTTCACAAGGTCAAGGCAAGAAAAGAGACAAGGTAGCGAGAGTGTCGCAATTTCACGACATGTGTTTTCATGGGCCAAAGACAAAAAAGGCACAAGGTAGCGAAAGTGTCGCGATTTCGTGACATGTCATGTTTTCGTTGGTGCATGCCAAGAAGAGCACAAGCCAGCGAAAGTGTCACGATTTCGTGACATGTCATGTTTTCGCTAGTGCAAGCCAAGTAGAGTGTATGGAAGCGAAAGGTGTCGCGATTTCATGACATGTCATGTTTTTGCTAGTGCTTGTAGAGAAGAGTGTACGAAAGTGAAAGGTGTCACGATTTTGCGACATGTCATGTTTTTGTTGGTTCTTGCAGAGAAGAGTGTACGAAAGCAAAAAGTGTCATGATTTTGCGACATGTCATGTTTTCACGGATGCATGCCGAGAAGAGTACAAGGAAGCAAAAAGTTTCATGATTTCATGACATGTCATGTTTTCATGGATGCATGCCGAGAAGAGTACAAGGAAGCAAAAAGTGTCGTGATTTCATGACATGTCATGTTTTCACTGATGCATGCCGAGAAGAGTACAAGGAAGCAAAAAGTGTCACGATTTCATGACATATTGTGTTTTTGCACATGCAGGCTGAAAAGAAGACAAAAAGGTTGTCAGAATGGCAATTCTTTTGTTAGAGCTGTAAGAGAATAGAAAAGGTTGTCAGAGCCAAAATAAGCAGATAGGGCTGTAAGAGAGGATAGCAGAGCAAAAAGAGAAAAATATAACAGAGCTGTAAGTATATGTAGTTCTTGTAAAAGGGCATTAGACCAATGAGGGTCTTTTATAAGAGAAAGCATTTTTATGTCATTGAAACAGTTCAGAACTGAAGTCCAAGTTGGTGCTTGGCATTAGGGGGTTGGTGCTCCTTTCTGTTGTTGTAGATAAATAAGGGGTTGGTGCTTCTTCCTGTGGGTGCTGAAAAATTATTTGTAAAGTTGGTGCTTTACAAAGGCTGGATTTGGATGGGAGTCCAAGCAGTCTAATTTTTGAGAAGTAGCCAAAACTGGTGAACCTCGTTAAATCATGTGTTGTGGAATGCTCTTTTGTTTATTTGCTTTATCTATTTTTAAGTTCTCTCTGCGTAAAGTTTTAAAGAGTTGTAGATTTGAATTTAAATAGCTACACTGATTCACCCCCCCTCTCAGTGTCATTGTGAGAATATCAATTGGTATCAGAGCAAGGTTCCTGAACAAGCTCAATCAGCTAAGGTGATCTTGGAAGAAATGCAATGGCCAGTGGTGAAGGATTTTCATCCAACAAAGCTCTTTTTTTCGATGGAACTAATTATTCTTTTTGGAGACTTAGGATGCAGACTTATCTGTGTGCTTTGGGATATGACATTTGGGAGTTCGTAGACAGTGGATACACAATACCCTCTACTCCTCCAAAAGATGCTGCTAAGAAGAAAAAGTTTGAGAATAACTCTAAAGCAAAGAATGCTATAATGTGTGGGTTAGTAGATAGTGAACTGATAAGGATCATGAGCTGTAAAATGGCAAAAGACATATGGGATAAACTGTAGAGCATTCATGAAGGAGACGGCAAGATCAAGGAAGCCAAGCTACAAACGCATTGAGCTCAGTTCGAAGCATTAAAAATGAATGACAATGAGAACATAGAGGCCTATATGCTGAGGTTCAATGGAATCATTAATGTGATTAGAGGACTCGGCGAGGAAATGGAAGATGCAGTCATCATGAAAAAGGTACTAAGAACTCTTCACAAAATATTTGATTCTAAAGTTTCTACTATAGAAGAAGCTAAAGATCTAAATACTTTTAGCATGGATGAAATGCATGGTTCTTTAACTGCATACGAAATGAGAATAGGACAAACTAAGCCCTCAGACAAAGAATTTGCTTTTAAAGCACACAAAAATATAAAAGCTAAACAAGAATCTGAGGAAGAAGAGTCTTCAGATGAATCAAAAGCAAACTTTGTTAGGAAACTAATAAAGGGAAAAGGAAAGTATAGAGGAAAGTTACCATTTAAGTGCTTCAACTATGGAGGCGTCGGGCACTTTGCAGCTAAATGTCCAATGAATGAGAAAAACAAAAATGATGAAGGGTCACACCAAGAAAGAAGTGATTGGAAGAAGAAACCACATTTTAGAAAAAGCAACTTCAAGAAGAAAAGTTTCATATCCAAGAATGTCAGCTCTTCTGAAGACTACTTCGGTGAGGATTCTAAAGAAGAAGCAGGTGAAGCTCTGTTCATGGCATTTGAAAAAAGAAAAATAAAGAAAAAATAGGAATGTAATGAAAAACCTGAGGATGAGGCTGAAGTATATCTAGAAGGTGAGTTGGTTGTTGCACTTAAAGAGCTGAGCACAAAAAGGAAAAAGAATAAAAAGGTTTCAAGAAATCTTGAGGATGCCAATGAAATAATAAACAGCTTAAAAGTACAAACAGACAAATTTAAGAAAATGTATGAAGTTTTCAAAGTACAATTAATCATAAAAATAGATGAGTGCAGCAAGCTAGAAGAAGACATTGTTAGGTTAAGGATGCAGCTAGAGGAGATGAATAAAAAATTGAGTTGTTATCATAAGTTTGAAGAAAGTTCTGTAAAGCTGGATAAAATTATAAATAACCAAAGGCCTTCAGGCATCAAATTTGTTTTGGGCTTTGATGAAGGAGAATAATCAAGGGGATCAAAGGCCATAAATGTAGAACCCATAAAGAAAGAAGATAAGATCAGGGTTGATCAATAAAAAACAAATCATGCCAAAGAAAGCAATAATGCCAAACTCAAGAGGAGTACTGACAAAGATGGATTCACAAAAGTCACACATCCAATAAGGAGAAGATTCATGGCTCCTACTTCAAAATGGCAAAGACCTTCACCCAGGTTTAATCACTTATTTTTTGGTTATTGTTTTAAATGCAATACTTATGGTCATAATATTTCAGATTGCAGTTATAATGCAGCACAAAGGAATTTCACAAATAGAAATGTCTTTTCACCATTGATGGAGTATATAGTAGAATGTTATAATTGTCACAATTTTGGACATATTGCAAGAAACTGTAGAAGCACTTTTGCAGCAAATAAATATCAGGGTAGAAAATCTCAACAAAATTGATTGAAACAAAACAAAAAATTTCCTAAAAAATAGGCACAAGCTAATGAAAGGGGAAAGGCAAAACAAGTAGCCAAAAATGCTATCAAACCAGAATGAAAAGAAAAGAAGAAACTCCAGAAAGAAAAGGAGAAACTTTAGGAAGAAAAGGAATATTTGATTTTTCAGACTGCTTTTAAAGCATAGAACAAATCTGCACCATGGATACTTGATAGTGGATGCTCCAGTCACATGATAAGTGACAAGAAAAAGTTTGAGAAGTTATAGAATTACGAAGGTGGTTCTATGAAATTTGGAAATAATGATGGAGCAAAGATAGTTGGCAAAGTATCAGTCAAGATCAGTGAGGAAAAGATCAAATCAAAAGAAGTCTTGTTTGTGATTGGTTTGAAGCATAACTTGCTCAGCGTAAGTCAAATCTGTGACAAAGGTCATGAAGTAATTTTTAAGAAGCAGGGTTGTGAAGTGAGAAAGGCTAATAGTGGGAAGCTGATTGCTATTGGATCAAGGACTTATGGAAACCTGTATACTCTCTCAAAGACTTCAGAAGGAGCTTGCTTGATTGGACAGGAAGATGAAAATTGGTTGTGGCACAAGAGGCTCGGTCATATCAGCTTTGACAATTTGGTAAAAATAAGCTCAAAAAATGCAGTTAGAGATATACCCTCCATTGGAAAACCACTAAATAGTATTTGTGCTTCATGCCAAAAGGGGAAGCAAACTAGAGCCACATTTAAATCAAATGAGTACTTTACTAGCAAACCTTTAGAACTAATTCATATTGATTTATGTGGACCCATGAGAACACAAAGTATAAATGGTGACAAATGCTTTATGTTGTGCATAGATGACTATTCCAGAATGACCTGGATATTCTTTTTGAAGCAAAAATTTGAAGCTTTTAAAATGTTCAAGACTTTCAAAAACCAAGTTGAGAATGAAACAGGAAAGAGGATCAAATGCTTAAGATCAGATAGAGAAGGAGAATTCATCTCAGAGGAGTTTTCAAAATACTATCAAAAATATGGGATCAAAATATAGTTTTCAATAGCAAGGACACATCAGCAGAATGGTGTTGTAGAAAGAAAGAACAGAACTGTGCAGGAAATGGCACGGACGATGTTGACTGAGAGAAAAATTGCAGACAGATTTTGGAAAGAAGCAGTCCATACTGCAGTTTATATCCAAAACAGGTGCATGTTGAGGACGCATAAAATCAAAACCCCTTATGAGCTATGGTTCGGCAAGAAAGAAACAACAAAATACTTCAAAGTATTTGGCAGCAAGTGTTACATCAAAAGAACTCAAGATAATCTTGGTAAGTTTGAAGATAGATTTTATGAAGGTATTTTTGTTGGCTATTCGTCAAAATGCAAAGCTTATAAATGCTACAACAAGAGGCTAAAGAAAATTGTAGACAGTGCCGATGTTAAATTTGATGAAGATAGGAAATGAGCAGTCAGCCGTGAAGAAAACTACCCTATTTATGAAGAAGTCATTGACGAAGATGAAGAGAAGGAAACAGAAGAGAATCAAAAAATTGACCTAGATGATTTAAGTATTGATTCAGAAGTAGAAGAAAACAATAAATTCAAAACAAGAAGCTGGCAAAAAAATCACCCCAGAGAGCAAATTATTGGGGACCCCAAAGTTGGTGTTAAGACAAGAAGAAGAGTAGTAAGTAACTACTCCCTATTATTCAGCATTGAGCCCAAAAATATTGCTAAAGCAAGCACAGATGAAAGTTGGATGAAGGAAATAAACGAAGAACTACAAACACTGATCGCATTGACATACACAGCTTTCAGGGCAGCCCTCAGAGGTCAAACAGTGGTCCTAGCCACTCACACAGCAGTTTAGAAGGTCAAAAAATGAGCAGAGCAAAGTTGGTCGCTTTAACAAGCCTTCATTAAAACAAAGTCAAAAGCAAGCCAAAGTCAAAGCAAGCCTTTAATCAAAAGCAAAACTTTAAACTTCAAGCCTTAAGCAAGAACAAATCTTAAGCAAACTTCAAATCTTAAGCAAACTACAAATCTTAAGCAAACTTCAAATCTTAAGCAAAATTTAAAAGCAAAGGAGCTTTGGCCTTAGGCGTCGCAAAATCGCGACGTCGTGATTTTGCGACGTCGCGAAATCGCGACACCTAAGGCTTGAAGGGCAGCTTCGGTCGAGGGTGTCGCGATTTCGCGACGTCGCGAAATCACGACACCTAAGGCCCGAAGGGAGCTTTGGTCGAGGGCATCACGATATCGCAACACCTAAGGCCCCGAAGGGAGCTTCGGTCGAGGGTGTCGTGATATCGCGACGTCGCGATATCGCGACACCTAAGGCCCCGAAGGGAGCTTCGATCGAGGGTGTCGCGATATTGCGACATCGCGATATCGCGACACCTAAGGCCCGGAAGGGAGCTTCAGCCGAGGGTGTCACGATATCGTGACGTCGTGATATCACGACACCTAAGGCCCAAAGGGAAGGCTCGGCGGAAGTGTCGCGATATCGTGACGTCGCGATATCATGACACTTCGGCATTTTGCGCTTTAACAGACTTGCGACTAGTCAAGGCGAATTCGACCAATTAAAAGTAGACACGTGGCATCATTGCATACTTCAAAGCAATAAGGTATGGCCGCCACGTGGCGTCACTGCATACCCCTTTTTTTTGAAGAGACCCCATGGGTCTGAAGAATGGCAGACTTCACCAACTGCATTAATGAGACGAGCAGTTTCAACAATAAATTCGGTCCGAGGCCATGCCTCATAACTACTGATGTGATTTCCTAGCAATAATCTCTGTGCGAGCCATGTCTCATAATCATCTGACAAGGGTCAAATCTCAGCGGCCCCTACGGACTTAGGGTTTTGACATTAATATTTCAGAGGCGAAATCCTCTATAAAAACTAGTTCAATGCAATGTAAAGAGGACCGAAAAAGCATTTTGTAAACACAACGAAGTGCTGTTCATTTGAAGACCCGATTGCTCCAGTTTGAGTTCACCTTCTTCACATCCAGAATCTCTTGCAAAATAGAGGTTGGTGGGTGGTTCTCAGAAGCGTGAATCTGATTTTCATACCCGACATTAGATCACAAGAATCCATTAATTTGATGACAACTCAACATAATAGATTTTGGGCCCTTCCTTAGTGGATTGGCGCCGAGATCAAGCTTTAATGGGGGCGGCCCGCTTGGGCATCCCACGCACGTTTTGAGTTAATTTAATATATGCTGTTTTTAAATATATCTTGCAATTAACTGTATTTGAACAGTTTACATTTTATGTTGTCTAAATAACTCAAGCTTTACGTCCGAATGTATCTTGCAATACGTCTTATCGAATATTAGCATGCAACACAATGAAATACTAACTTACAGGCAGCAACGTTTAGAATCGGCCGACTGTTTTAATGACAGTTTATGTTTTACAATATATGATGTTTTTGAATATGTTAAAATAACAGTTTACGTTTTATGTTTTTGAATACATGTTGTTTCGAATGCATGCTATTTTCTGTTCTCTGTAAAAGTTACAGGTTTACGTAGAGTTATTTCATTCACGCATATAAACAATCCTTCACATGCATTTTTCATTACTTCCCAAAGACAAACGTTCTGTCCTCTTGTTGCAGGTGCTACTAAACAGTTTATTGTTTCTGTGAACGCAGGATAAGCAGCAGCAAGCAAGGGCTCATTAACATCAGCGACGGCAACACTTTGGCCCGCCCATTTTGCATGTGGGCATGCGGAAGGAGGAAGACTGTGTACATTTGTAACAGAGATCCATTTAACATTCCTAGCCTCTAAAAATGGAGGAGATGTCTTTGTAACCGAGGATAAGAAGTTTGAATAAAGAGGGCTATACTTTAATACATATTTCTTTTATTTATCTCTTTTCTTTGTTTTGTGCATAGTGTTTCTTTTATTTTCGGAATCTCATGCTTTCAGTGGCGATCACGGTGGGACCGTTCCCAGATTTTTAAATCTCAGAAACTAATCAAATTTGCTGTGTTTTGTGCTTAACAGGTACCTTTCTTAAGCCGAAGGTTAGAAACAGCAAGTCCGAGCAGAAAAGAGGTAACGGTTTCTAACTGTCCATGTCATTTTCTGTTGTGATATTTCTGTGTATTTTATCTATTTAATTTTTTACTTTCATTTTTTTTTTTTAATTATTAAAGAAAGGTAGAGAAATTTTCCATAAATTTTTCTTGCTTTATTAAAAAAAAAAAAAAAATCAAATTTCTACTTGCTGTTTTTCGGTTAGTAGTGTTTGTATGGCATAGGGAAAGGTTTCTTTTTGCTGCTTGTTTCATTTTTTTTAAATAAAATGAACCACACACACTTCACGTGGTAAAATTAAACCAAGGAGCTGGTCGTAAAACCCCAGCCCTTGAGCAAGACCAACGGTGGGTTCATCACCACCTTGGCTTAGCTTTGCATACATTTCCTCGATTGTCACTGTTGTTTGGCGTAAATCCTAACGAAAGCTGACCGAGTGTTGCTAGGGTGATTCCCATGCACGCGAGGATAAGTCTTCTATGGTAGGTGTCATTAATAGGACAATCCCCCCTTTGTACCACCTATGTTCCACGTACCATCTGCTCTCACGTACCTATAGTTTCCCTCTCGTAAGGGCGGGTATATAGAGAGGTTGGTATATCGGTTCGGCAATGGTATATTGAAGGGGCGACCATTTATGGGAGTCATATGAGCCAACATTATGCATTTAAATGTTCTTCAAAAATTGCAAAAACAAAACAAAACATCAAACTGCACTAAACCAGTTTAGGACACACTATTTAATCCTTAAAAGATATAATCACGGTTTGTGTATGAGTGTGTTCATTTCTGCTTAATGTAGACAAAAAGAAAAATCATCATAAATGAGATAAAAATCTGCTTAGCTAAGTAGAGAAGCACCACAATGGTGTACACCCGTAGCCAAGCCCAATCAAAGGCGGACACTACGGAAGGTGCACAAAGAGAGGGCACTGGTCGCCTTCGCTTTAGCCCTAAGGATTTGGTCATACCACCTTGGCGGCCTGACCCACAAGGCAGTCCCCTCCGTGCCCCGACGGAACAGGACTATAGAGGCACCTCTTCGAGGAGCACTCCTGTTCAGCATAGCACTCATCACACACCCTTTCATGAGGGGTATAGTCATAGGAGAGCTCCCTTAGATGCTCGCTATGAGCGGTCACAGCGCGATGAAGCGTTAGGTCAACATAGGGTTCAACGGGAGGAACCACATCATTACACTATCCCTCCTTCACCCCCTCTAGTTGTTAGGACTACAAAGACAAATCCAGAGCACAAGGCTTCTCAGGTGGGGCGGGCCAACTCCACCCATCCCATTTTTTCTTATGAAAGAGAGCACGAGGAATACCCTTACCTTCCTCAAAAACAATATACATCACGGGAGCAATATGCCTCCGCACCCGCTAGATACCATGGTCACACACTGAGGCTAGAGCCTCGGATAAATGCCACTACCTCCAACAGAGGGAGGCTGCCTATAGATATCTTGGATCACTATGACCAAGATAGATATGTCAGAGAGGCATCTAACCCTTCTAGACATGAGGCGAGGAGACCAACTATCTTAGAATCTGTTAAGCATTTCACACACCGAATGCAACTCATGCAACTTGAGCTAGAACGACAATAGTTAGAGCAATGGTATCTTCTAAATAAAGAGCACCTTCAGCACCAGAAGGATGAGTTGTTCCAACACACTATGCAAGAGAAGACTCCAACCCCTCACACACATAAGACAAAACATTTTGAGGGGCACAACCCATGGGGGCGAGACAGGTCATCGTGACCTCATCAAACGCTACCCCCAACACCTCCTAGATAGGAGCGGGAGGCTACTCTCTTGATTCCTGAAGGACATGAGTGGGAGGCCACTCCTATAACCAATGACGGGTGCCTTCCTCATACATCCACCCAGGTTTATGAACCACCCTTAGAAATTCATCAAGAAGCTTCTAAGGAATCTGAGCAAAAAGAAGAGCGGGATGAGCTGCCCTACCAAGGCATGGGGGTGCCATCTGGCCACCCCTCCATAAGCCCCAAGTTCCTCAACAAGAACCAATCAAAGAGGAGGAGCTCAAATCTCCCGATACATGCAAAGTGCTAGAGCACTTAGAGTCGGTAGAGACCAAGATTTTGGAGCTCCCAAGGCCCACCTTACACGAGGCTCCTTTCGAAGAGGATCAAACTTTAAACATAGGGCTACCTGATGATACAGTCCTCCATGTCTCAGAATCTCCAAATTTTGATGAGTTGTACTCACTGGTCGAAGGTGAGGATAAAACAGAGATAGCCCACAACAATCACATGTGACAGCATCGACATCCTATAAATATCGATGAAGCATGTTAGCAGATAAACATAATACTAGGGCATGAGTGGCGCGTTAACCCACCGTAGTGGGACCAAGCATTACATCCGACACTTTGGGCACACAAAGATCAATTTCAACCCAGAGACCTCATAGCAACATCAATGTCGGGGGTAGACCCTGTCCTCCTATCCATGCATAGGGCCGATCCATTCATGTCAATCCCTCCAGAGCCAGATCCCGAGTGTAAAGACCATCAAGCTGGGGGTACCTCTATCCCCTGAAGAGCCATAGTCAAAACCCAAAAATCTCCAAGGATTCTTGTAATCGCTTGGTCAATCCCAAAAAGGCTCCAAGGATTCTTGCAATCGCTTGGTCACTCCCAAAATGCTCCAAGGATTCTTGTAATCGCTTGGTCAATCCCAAAAAGGCTCCAAGGATTCTCGCAATCGCTTGGTCAATCCCAAAATGCTCCAAGGATTCCTAAAATCACTTGGTCAATCCCAAAATGCTCCAAGGATTCCTAAAATCGCTTGGTCAATACCAAAATGCTCCAAGGATTTCCACAATCGCTTGGTCAAAAAATCAACAAAATTCAAAAACAACAAAAAAAATCATCAAAAACAACAAAAATTTGCATTTCATTTCTAGGCATACTCAAAATCCATCAATAGAGAGTTTTTCTCGCACTTCATTTTCATATTCAAAAAAATCAATCCATCAACAAAACAAAAATGCATAGATGCATCAAAGCATTGCATCCATACATTGCATATTTGTGGTCGTATAGGTCAAAGGCACCATAGGTTGTCATGGTTCTACTAGTCCATCTTGTTCCACACTATTCCATTTTGCAAAAACAACAAAAACACCATGCATTGTTTTTACCACACTAGAGTCAGTGGTCTTCTAATGTATCAAGGGTTTTCGTGATTCAGTCATCATTTTGCTCTTTAGCCATGTAATGTATCAAGTTAGACAGATTGTACGAAGGTAGAGTCATACTTGAAATACACCTTGTTACGTAACATCCCAACACAAATTAAAACACATAAAAATTCCCAAGTTGTGTGAACGAAATATGAAACCTGCACAGTAATCCAGGTTACCATAAGTGAAATGGTTATCTTGCTCATCCCCCCGTGCAAATGGTTTTAGAATGCTGAGAATTCACAAAAGTACAAGCTCTTTCCTATCCACTCACCTCCATATACAGTGGTTTTCACCACTACCAAATCCCAATCATAGTTGGTGCCCAAAGTTGTAAGGATTTGTACTACACGTCCCTGCCAAGGATGGGTAGTCATCCCCAAAAATGAAAGTAAAAAATTAAACAGATAAAATACACAGAAATATCACAACAGAAAATGACATGGACAGTTAGAAACCATTACCTCTTTTCTGCCCGGACTTGCTGTTTCTGACCTTCGGCTTAAGAAAGGTACCTTTTAAGCATAAAACACAAAAAATTTGATTAGTTTCTGAGATTTAAAAATCTGGG
The DNA here is from genome assembly GCA_028583015.1 of Wollemia nobilis. Taxonomy (NCBI): domain Eukaryota; kingdom Viridiplantae; phylum Streptophyta; class Pinopsida; order Araucariales; family Araucariaceae; genus Wollemia; species Wollemia nobilis. Next base: position 1,468,111 of record JAQPPZ010002969.1, on the reverse strand, counting down.
AACGGTCCCACCGTGATCGCCACTGAAAGCATGAGATTCCGGAAGTAAAAGAAACACTATGCACAAAACAAAGAAAAGAGATAAATAAAAGAAAGACGTATTAAAGCACAGCCCTCTTTATTCAAACTTCTTATCCTCGGTTACAAAGACGTCTCCTCCCTTTTTAGAGGCTAGGAACGTTAAATGGATCTCTGTTACAAATGTACACAGTCTTCTTCCTTCCGCATGCCCACATGCAAAATGGGCGGGCCAAAGTGTTGCCACCGCTGATGTTAATGAGCCCTTGCTTGCTGCTGCTTATCCTGCGTTCACAGAAACAATAAACTATTTAGTAGCACCTGCAACAAGAGGACAGAACGTTTGTCTTTGGGAAGTAATGAAAAATGCATGTGAAGGATTGTTTATATGCGTGAATTAAACCTGTAACTTTTATAGAGAACAAAAAATAGCATGCATTCGAAACAACATGTATTCAAAAACATAAAACGTAAACTGTTATTTTAACATATTCGAAAACATCATATATTGTAAAACGTAAACTGTCATTAAAACAGTCGGCCGATTCTAAACGTTGTTGCCTGTAAGTTAGTATTTCATTGTGTTGCATGCTAATATTCGATAAGACGTATTGCAAGATACATTTGGACGTAAAGCTTGAGTTATTTAGACAACATAAAATGTAAACTGTTCAAATACAGTTAATTGCAAGATATATTTAAAAATAGCATATATTAAATTAACTAAAAACGTGCGTGGGATGCCCAAGCGGGCCGCTCCCGTTAAAGCTTGATCTCGGCGCCAATCCACTAAGGAAGGGCCCAAAATCTATTATGTTGAGTTGTCGTCAAATTAATGGATTCTTGTGATCCAATGTCGGGTATGAAAATCAGATTCACGCTTCTGAGAACCACCCACCAACCTCTATTTTGCAAGAGATTCTGGATGTGAAGAAGGTGAACTCAAACTGGAGCAATCGGGTCTTCAAATGAACAGCACTTCGTTGTGTTTACAAAATGCTTTTTCGGTCCTCTTTACATTGCATTGAACTAGTTTTTATAGAGGATTTCGCCTCTGAAATATTAATGTCAAAACCCTAAGTCCACAGGGGCCGCTGAGATTTGACCCTTGTCAGATGATTATGAGACATGGCTCACACAGAGATTATCGCTAGGAAATCACATCAGTAGTTATGAGGCATGGCCTCGGACCGGATTTATTGTTGAAACTGCTCGTCTCATTAATGCAGTTGGTGAAGTCCGCCGTTCTTCAGACCCATGGGGTCTCTTCAAAAAAAATGGGTATGCAGTGACGCCACGTGGTGGCCATACCTTATTGCTTTGAAGTATGCAATGATGCCACGTGTCTGCTTTTAATTGGTCGAATTCGCCTTGACTAGTCACAAGTCTGTTAAAGCACAAAATGTCGAAGTGTCATGATATCGCGACGTCACGATATCGTGACACTTCGACCGAGCCTTCCCTTTGGGCCTTAGGTGTCGCGATATCGCGACATCGCGACACCCTCGACCGAAGCTCCCTTCGGGGCCTTAGGTTTCGCGATATCGCGACATCGCGAAATCGCGACACCCTCGACCGAAGCTGCCCTTCGGGCCTTAGGTGTCACGATTTCGCGACGCCTAAGGCCAAAGCTCCTTTGCTTTTAAAGTTTGCTTAAGATTTGAAGTTTGCTTAAGATTTGTAGTTTGCTTAAAATTTGAAGTTTGCTTAAGATTTGTTCTCGCTTAAGGCTTGAAGTTTAAATTTTTGCTTTTGATTAAAGGCTTGCTTTGACTTTGGCTTGCTTTTGACTTTGTTTTAATGAAGGCTTGTTAAAGCGACCAACTTTGCTCTGCTCATTTTCCGACCTTCTAAACTGCTGTGTGAGTGGCTAGGACCACTGTTTGACCTCTGAGGGCTGCCCTGAAAGCTGTGTATGTCAATGCGATCAGTGTTTGTAGTCACTTAATCGGATTGGTGTTGTTTTGGTGTCTACAGGATGAAGGAAATAAACGAAGAACTAGATCAGATTGAGAAAAACAAAACCTGGGAGTTAGTACCAAGGCCTACAAATAAAAACATAATCGGTACTAAATGGATTTTTTGAAACAAATTGAATGAAGACAGACATGTTGTAAGGAATAAATCAAGATTGGTCTATAAAGGCTATGCTCAAGTTGAAGGTATTGATTTTGAGAAAACTTTTGCACCAGTGGCTAGACTCGAGGCAATCAGAATGTTTCTAGTTTTAGCAGTCCACAGGAATTTCAAAGTTTATCAGATGGACGTGAAATCAGCATTTCCGAATGGAAATCTTGAAGAAGTTTATATTGAGCGACGAGATGGTTTTCAACTCGGTGATAATCCCAACTTTGTTTGCAAGTTGAAGAACGCTTTGTATGGCTTGAAACAGACACCCAGAGCATGGTATGCAAGACTAGACAACTATCTCACTGAACATGGGTTCAAGAAAGGTATGGTGGATAGTAACTTGTATGTCAAAATAGACAATGGCCATCTTATTGTACTTGTTGTTTATGTAGATCATATAATTTTTGGCAGCAACAATGATGAGTCACATAAAGACTTAGCAAATAAAATGCAAAAAGAATTTGAAATGTCTATGATTGGTGAACTTTCATATTTTCTCGGACTGCAAGTTAACCAAAATGAAAAGGGCATTTTTATTTCTCAAGTTAAATATGTGAAATAAATGCTAAAAAATTTCACAATGGAGGATTGTAAACCTGTTAGCACTCCCATGACAATAGGTTGCAAGTTGAGCAAGGATGACAAATCTCCAGATGTAGATCAAACCATGAACATATCTATGATTGGAAGCCTGCTGTATTTGATAGCTACCAGACCAGATATCTTACAAGCGAGTATGCATGGTAGCAAGATTTCAGGCTAGTCCCAAAGAGACTCATGTGACAGTTGTGAAGAGGATTTTTAGGTACCTCAAGGGTACTATGGAGTATGGTTTATGGTACCCAAAAGGTAAGGACTTCACTCTTTTTGCATATTCTCGATGTAGATTGGGCAGGATGTATAGATGAAAGAAAGAGTACCAGTGGAGGTGCATTCTATCTTGGAGAAAAGTTGGTAGCATGGCACAACAAGAAACAAGAATCGGTCTCTCTATCCACGAGCAGACGAGAATACATTGCAGCAACAACATGTTGTACATAGATTTTATGGATGATACAAACCCTGAAAGATCTTGGCATTAACTTCAAAGAGCCAATTTCAGTTAAATGTGATAATACCAGTGCTATTAACATCTCAAAGAATCTGATTATGCACTCTCGCACCAAACATATTGCAATCCAGTATCACTTTTTGAAGGATAAAGTTTCAGAAGGTGAGGTTAAATTGGATTTTGTTCCAACTACAGAGCAAGTAGCGGATATCTTCACTAAACCATTGCCCAAGGAAGTTTTTGAATACCTTCGTAGTAAGTTGGGAGTGGTCACACTACCCAAGAACTGACTAGCTATCGGGAACACATTCTCAAGGGGAGCATTTATATATTTGATTATCTATTTGCTCATGTTTGTAATTTTTGCTATCTATAATATTGTGTGCCTAAGAATGTTGTGCATGGACTCAGGGGGAGTCTGCAGTAGCCCTTTGGTATTATTGTCAAAGGGGGAGAAGAATTACTAGAAATTGCACATGTGTTGCCAACAATTCCAAAGGGGGAGATTGTTGAGCAAGGTGTAGAAATAGTATTGTCATTGTTGTCAACACAGAAAGATAGATCAATTGATGATGTAGTGGACAGGTGTTCAGAGGTCAGTTAGAACATGTATAGTGAATTTCCAAGAAGACAAAAGTGGCCCAGATTCAAAAATTCAAAGAAAAAGACAAGTAAGAAAACTGTCGCGATATCACGACATGTTTTCTGTCGTGATTTCGTGACATATCGAAGGAGAGAGAAAATGCTGGCAAAAATGTCATGATATCGCGACATATCGGAGGAGAGAGAAAATGCTAGCAAAAATGTTGCAATATCGCGACATATCGGAGGAGAGAGAAAGTGTAAAGAAAATTGTCACAATTTCATGACATGTTGGACGAAAGAGAAAGCACAAGGAAAACTATCGCGATTTCATGACATGTTGGAAGAGAGAGAAAGCGCAAGATAAACTATCACGATTTCACGACAAGTTTTAAGCAAAGAAGCCAAGTAGAAAAATTGTCACGATTTTGTGACATGTTGAAAGCAAAGAAGGCAAGTAAGAAAACTGTCACGATTTTGTGACATGTTTGAAGAAGAAGCGCATGCAGGAAAAATTGTCGTGATTTCGTGACATGTTTGGAGAGAAGGCACAGGCAAAGAAAATTGTCACGATTTTGTGACATGTTTGGAGAAATGGTGCAAGCAAAGAAAACTGTCACGATTTCGTGACATGTTTGGAGAGAAGGTGCAGGCAAAGAAAACTGTCGTGATTTCGTGACATGTTTGGAGAAATGGCGCAAGCAAAGAAAACTGTCGCGATTTTGCGACATGTTCGAGGAGAAGGAGCTCGCAAAGAAAAGTGTCACGATTTCATGACAATTTGCAAGATAGGCAGTACGGACGAAAATGTGTCATGATTTTGCAACAATCTGCAAGATAGGTAGTATGGACAAAAATGTGTCACGATTTCGCGACATGTTTGAGAGAAAGAGCTTGCAAGGAAAAGTGTCGTGATTTCGTGACACTTTGCAAGAAGAAGCGCTAAGGAGAAAAAGTGTTACAATTTCGTGACATATCGGGTTTTCGCGATCCGATGAGATGAAAAGCGCTAAGGAGAAAAAGTGTCACGATTTCGTGACATGTTTCATTTTTGTGGTCCAAAGCGAAGAGAAAGAGGAGAGAGAAAAAGGTGTCACGATTTTGTGACATGTTCTATTTTCGCAGGGTCAAGGCAAGAAAAGAGATAAGGTAGCGAGAATGTCACGATTTCGTGACATGTGTTTTCGTGGGCCAAAGACAAAAAAGGCACAAGGCAGCGAAAGTGTCTCGATTTTGCGACATGTCATGTTTTCGCTGGTGCATGCCGAGAAGAGCACAAGGCAGTGAAAGTGTCACAATTTCGTGACATGTCATGTTTTCGTTGGTGCAAGCCAAGTAGAGTGTACGAAAGTGAAAGGTGTCACGATTTCATGACATGTCATGTTTTCGCTAGTGCTTGCAGAGAAGAGTGTACGAAAGCAAAAGGTGTCGCGATTTCGTGACATGTCATGTTTTCGCTAGTGCTTGCAGAGAAGAGTGTACAGAAGTGAAAAGTGTCATGATTTCGCGACATGTCATGTTTTCATGGATGCATTTCAAGAAGAGTACAAGGAAGTGGAAAGTGTCATGATTTTGTGACATGTCATGTTTTTGCGGATGCATGCCGAGAAGAGTACAAGGAAGCGAAAAGTGTCACGATTTCATGACATGTCATGTTTTTGCTGGTGCATGCCGAGAAGAGTACAAGGAAGCAAAAAGTGTCACGATTTCATGACATATTGTGTTTTCGTGCATGCAGGCCGAGAAGAAGACAAAAAGGCTATTAGAGCGGCGGTTCTTCTGTTAGAGCTGTAAGAGAACAAAAAAGGCTATTAGAGCCGAAATAAGCAGAGAGGGCTGTAAGAGAGGATAGCAAAGAAAAAATATATATATAACAGAGCTGTAAGTATATACAGTTCTTGTAAAATGGCATTAGACCAGTGAGGGTCTTGTAGAAGAGAAGGCATTTTTATGTCATTGAAACAGTTTAGAACTGAAGTTCAAGTTGGTGCTTGGCATTAGGGGGTTGGTGCTCCTTTTTGTTACTGTAGATAAATAAGGGGTTGGTGCTCCTTCCTATGGGTGCTAGAAAATTGTTTGTAAAGTTGGTGCTTTGCAAAGGCTGGATTTGGATGGGAGTCCAAGCAGTCTAATTTTTGAGGAGTAGCCAAAACTGGTGAACCTCGTTAAATCATGTGTTGTGGAATGCTCTCTTGTTTATTTTCTTTATCTATTTTTAAGTTCTCTCTGTGTAAAGTTTTAAAGAGTTGTAGTTCTAAATTTAAATAGCTACACTGATTCAGCCCCCCTTCTCAGTGTCATTGTGAGAATATCAAGTATAGGTTGCAACAGGATGTGCCACTAGTACTATTTTTGTATAGGCACATCGAAGTAGAGAGAGACCTCTCTCCTCGATAGGTTACATAGTTAGTTTATGAGGAGGATGCCCCAGCTATTGCTCCTAGAGTAGCTAGTGGAGTCATAAATACATTTGTACGGTGGTGGTATGATCTGATGTGGAATGACGAGGGTAGTCTGGACCGAGAGGATAATGGTGGAGATGAGGCAGATCCATCAGAGTGCAGGGTTCATGCTAGGACTATGGCATGGGATCTGTAGGTAAAGTAGGTGGTAGTGGAGGAGTAGGAGGATCTTGAGGAGGTGGAGGAGGAGATGGATCCTTAGGAGAGAGATTCTCCTCGCAGGGCATAGCTGCATGATGTGGAGGCCGAGATCCAATTGGCCAAGATATAGGTACAACAACGTGATGCCATCATAGCTTAGTGGGATACCACTATAGAATAGCTTTCATACCAAATATAGGATTTGCAGGCACCTATGGGAGGAGTTGCCTAGATGCAGGTTGTTGTTGCTCCTCTTACTCTCAAGGGTCCTTCGAGGGCAGCTCTCGAGTATGAGATCGTTCATCTATAGGGTTTGCTGGATGAGAGTGATGTACAGATTGCTGAGGACACAGCCCATGTTGCTACTCTCTCGAGGTATATTAGGAGGCTATGAGCCATCCTTAGGGAGAGAGGAGCCACAGATGGGTCATAGGTCAATAGGATCTCTACAATAAGGCAGTATTTCATTCGGCCTGGTCATGGGGCCCGAACTCGTACTAAGAGACCAGCAGGGTGTAGCTCGCACCATTCTCCTAGAGATCCATCCACATGGGGCGGTACTACAGGGGGTGCAGGCCCAGTATTTGATTGATGGTTCACTTGGTTTTGATTCATTTTTAAGGTCAGCTGACCTATATGACTATAGCCCATGGGTATTTTTGTATATCCATGGACTTGACACACATACTTTTATGATATCTTTGTATTATAACTCATTATGTGTATCATTTATTGCTCATGTTTTTGTTGTTATTTTGTATTATGATGTGATATGATGATGACATTATGATGATTTGATGTATATGTTAGATGACATATGATATTGTAGATGCTTATATGGATGTGTAAATGCTTATATGATTTGATGGTATGATGTGATGTATTTTGAGTTTGATAAATGATGAATTCATGATTGTATGCAAATGGATATTGCCTGTACTTTATGGTGTAATGATGGATGATTTGGTTTTTGTGTTTTTGGATGCGATGTTATTGTTAAATGTATATTTAATTTTTCTTTAATTGTATGCATCTAACTTATGTGATGGGATGGTATAAACGAACTTGTATGCTCTAATCACTTAAAACATAAGGAATGCATATGACATTGACAATCTTATTGGGTGATACCACAGAAAGTAAAAAAAACTTAATCATGAATCTAAATAATCACTCTTATCATAATAATTGATTAAGTATTCATATATGAGATGTAATGGTGTGAGATGTATTTTTTTGATACGTTTCTGTAAATTAAAAGATATAAAGTAGTCAGTGGTCGTCTATATACTATTTCTAATATATATGTGGTATCTATCCTACTATGTTGATACCCCCTAATTTATAGAATCTTATAAAGATACGATGGTGTGAATGATATGATTTTTTGCTATGTAATAATTTTTGGGGCTTTCCAAAGATCCAAACACTCAAGTTACCCTATCATTTACTGTGTACTGATCATTTAAGCATTTGAAAATTAGGCTTTCATAATGGTCCTAGATACTCATTCTCCCTGTGTGTGCAAATGAATATATTTAGATAGAACCCATGCATTTCCTCTACTTTCAGGTGGTATTCTTTCAGCCCATTGCTAAGATCAGGGATCCTCAAGTATTCATCTTATTCTGATGTTGGACTTAATTGGACTACACCACTAGGCAGTTTTGGATTACCTAAAGCTAGCTCATCCACATTCAAACATTGGTCTATACAAATGCATAGCTTTTGTGATAGACATATCATCATGCATAAGGATTTCTCTTTCCAGTGTTGTGCAATGCTGAGAATTCCAGGGATTCAAGTTCTATTCTCTAGTGGTCCAGTGTTGTGCAATGACGAAAATCACTGTTTATTTTGACTAATTTTTTTGTTTTCTCTTGAGAAAGGGACTCTTTTAGTGATGATAATCACTATTTATTTTGCTTTTGTTATTTTTTTATATTTTGAACTATGACTTTGGGCGTTAATTTTAACTTTTGGAAAACTTGAACTTTTGATTTTGAGATTTGAATTTGGCTTTATTTCAAGATTTTGCTTATTTTTATGAAAGCAATGGATATATGCAGTGATGATAATCACTCATTTTTGGGTAGGGCAAAACTTGTCCTTTTACCAATTCTCAGCACCTTTATACCGGTTGCATAGGGGGATAAGCAAGGAAGTTCCTTTTTGCTTTTGGTAACCTAGACCACTTTGTAGTTTACATCTTCCCGTGTAGCAGCTAGAATTTAGTGTTTTAATTAGTGGCAATTTTCTGAGATATGTTAGGCTTTGTCACCACTAGACCTTATTCTCTACTAGCCAAGATGTTTTTCCATAAAAGTTGATAAGTTCACTAGGTGTGGTTGAATAACCAAAAAACCTTAGTATATTATGTATAGCAATAGATAATGGTTGTGTTGAAAAACACAATTACACACATGTGTTGATGGAGGTATGGATTTGAATGGTTTGTGAGGCACCACTCTTAAGGCTCTCATGACATATGCGAATGTAATGGATATGAATATGTAATGCAATTAGGTGGATGCAAGATGTGATATGCAATTGTTTTTGTATTTTTTATTGTTGTGTTGTTTTTGTATTTTTGCTTAATTTGACCAAAGGGCTTATTGAGCCTTTGGGGCTTTTTGATTTTTGACCAAGTAGTCTGAATTACCCTTGGAGCTTTTTTATCTCTACCAAGTGGGATGAATTACCCTTGGAGCATTTTTGACCAAGCGGCTTGGATGCCCTTGGAGCATTTTGATTTGTTTTCGACCAAGCGACTTGGATGCCCTTGGAGCACTTTGATTTGATTTTTGACCAAGTGGATTGGATGCCCTTGGAGCATTTTGATTTGATTTTTGACCAAGTGGCTTGGATGCCCTTGGAGCATTTTGATTGAATTTGACCAAGCGATTTGAATACCCTTGGAGAATTTTTTATTGGATTTGACCAAGCGGTTTGAATACCCTTGGAGCATTTTTGATTGGATTTGACCAAGCGATTTGAATACCCTTGGAGCATTTTTTATTGGATCTAAATTTTTATGTTTTTATGATTTGTTTGTATTTTTGACATATTTGAATGTTTTTGTGTTTTATGACATATTTGAATGTTTTTGTGTTTTATGTGTAGAATGCCTTCAAGTGAATGATATTGAGAGGTTCAGGCTCTTCAAAACCATCTAATGATATAAGGTGATATGCTCCAGGCCTAACTCTTTGTGAAATCATGTACGGGCCTATCCAATTTACCACGAACTTGTCTCGTAGGTGCAGCGGCAATTCAAATTTTGTTGGTTTTATTTGAGCACTAGATCTCCAACCTTGAATTTCCTTAAGTGGACTTTACTATTGTAATATCATGCAAGGTAATCTTGGTAGACACGAATATGCTCTAAAGCATTGACTTGACATTCATCAAGAAGCATCAACTGATAAAGGTGGCCTTGTCACGTAGTGTCATCATCTATGAAGTCCTTAAATGCTATGCGTAGAGTTGGAATTTCTAACTTTAGTGGTATGATGGCCTCAATGCCATACACTAGTGAAAATGGTGTTGCCCAAGTGGGCATCCGTATACTAGTCTTGTATTCCCATAGTGTAAGAGGCAACTGCATGTGCCAATCCTTGTGATTTTCTTGCATCGTCTTCCTCAAGATGGAGACTATTGTTATTTTTTAGGCCTCTGCTTACCCATTTGCTTGTGGATAGTAAGGCGTTGAAAAACTATGTTGAATATGGTATTTTTACATTAAAGCATGCACATTTTTGTTCTTGAAAGATGGCCCATTATCCGATATTATCTTTGAAGAGACCCCAAAATGACTTATGATATTATGGAGTATAAACTCTACAATCCTTGGTCCAGTTGTTGATGTTAAGGGGATCACTTCAACCCATTTAGTGAATTATTATGTGGCCATTATGATGAATGTGTGTCATCCTAAGTACGGGGGTGAGATCTTCCCAATAAAATCTAATCCCCACTATGAGAATGGCCATGCTGCCTAGATGGGTTGCAAGGCTTACGGTGGTAAGTGCATTAGATTTGCATGATGTTGTAACTTAATGAATTTCTTTACATACTCGCAGTAGTCCTTTTCCATTGTGGACCAATAGTAATCCATTCTCAATATGCGCTTAACAATGGCCATGCCACTGAAGTGACCACCATACATGCCATCATGATCTTGTAAATCCATCCAGGATGCTTTCTAGGATTCAAGAAAATGGAGTAACACTCCATCATATCCTCATCTATAGAGGATTTCTCCTAGCAAGATGAATCTTGTTGCTTTCTATTTTAATGTTCGTCTTTCAATTGCGACAGACCTTGAGGTATTATTCAAATTTTTAGGAAGTCTTGTAGTTGGGAAATCCAATCCTGATAAGCAACGACTTCTATGGAAAAGACAGCTTGCTATTCCTATTTTCCCAATTTGGTGAACACGGATTGAGGAACAAATCTATGGTGTATGGTTGCACCACACTCCATAGGCCCTTGGAAGATCAAATACCCCCAAGGTGTTTTTTGCAAGAAATATCTTGATGTGAAGGACCAATCCTGATTTGGTTCGATGTTGATCATGTTGACTGATTCTTGATTGTCAAAATCTTCACGACGTATTGCTGAGTATGAAAGCACTTTTGCATGAATAGCCATAAAATCATCATATGGATTCTAAGGGATTAAGGATCCCAAATAGGCCATGGTGTCTGCAAATCTATTTGACGTACGAGGGATTTCCTCGATGTCGTACCATTCCAGCCAGGGTAGGTAGGTGTCAACAAGTTCCTTGTAAGTCTTTAGGAGTGGGCACCTACATTGAAATAGTCCTTTGACTTGGTTTACTATGAATAAGGAGTCACCAAAGATATTCAATCTTTTAATGCCCATTGCTATGACTATTTGGAGTCCTAAGATCAATGCTTCATATTCTGTGTTTTTGTTTGTGCAATGTAAGTCTATTTTGAATGATAAGGGTAATGGAGCGCCCTATAGTGTGATAAATACAATCACTACTCCACCCCCTTGTTCACACTTTGAATCATCAAAGAACAATGACATGTCCCTTTCTTTCTTAGGTTCTTCGAGTTCTGGTGGATCTAATAATGCAAAGGCTACATCATCAAGAAATTCTATGGTGAGCGGTTTGTCATCTTGAAGAGGTGCTTCTGCTAATTGATCTACTATGACTTGTCCCTTGATGGACTTTTGGATTATGAACTCTAGATCAAATTCTATCAATAGCATGATCCACTTTGCAATACGTGTATTGTGATATGTCTTGCTCATCATGTACTGCAAAGGATTTTTTTTATATGACATAGGTCTTATGGCTCAACATGTAGTGTCACAACTTTTAAGTTGCAAAGACCACTGCTAAACATAGCTTTTCGACATACACATATATAATCTCGTAACTCACCAAGGTGCAGCTAATGTAATATATGGCTTGTTCTTTGTCTTGTGCATTCTTCTAGGCTAACATGGTGCCCAATGCAAAATCAGTAGCCAATATATACAGTAAACACAGTATGTCTAGCCTTGGTGGAGCCAATACTGGTGGTGTTGCAAGATACATTTTGATTTCTACAAAGGCTTGATGGCATTCTTCGTCCCAATGAAAGGGGACCTCCTTGCGTAGCATCCGATTCATGGGTCAACATTTGTCTGACAATTGCATGATGAATATTTTGATGGATGCTATATTTTCTTGTAGGCTCCTTAGCTCCCTAATGTTGGTAGGGATGGCCATTTCCACTATAGCCTTTACCTTTGCAGGATCGATTTCAATACCCCTCTTGGATACGATGAATCCCAAAATATTTCTAGAAGTTACGCCAAATATGCACTTCTTAGGATTCAATCAGACATTGTGCTCAATGAGGCGGTCAAATACTTGTCTAAGCACTTCAGCGTGCTCTTTTCGCAATAAGGACTTGGCCAGTAAGTCATCCATGTAATCCTATAAGATCTTATGCATATAATAATGGAATATGTATGTCATGGCCCCTTGATAAGTGGCATCAACATTTTTAAGATTGAATGGCATCACTTTGTAACAAAATGTTCCCCATGGAGTAATGAAAGTAATTTTATGTTGATCGTCAGGCTTAATCTGTATCTGGTTGTATCTAAAAAAATCATCCATTAGGGAGAGCATCTCATGACTTGCAGTTGCGTCTACCTGGGCATCTATGTTTGGCAATAGGAATGAATCCTTTGGTTTTGGCCTATTTATATCTCTAAAGTCTATGTATATGCGGACTCTTTCATCGGGTTTCCCCATGGGTACCATGTTTGAAACCCATTTAGGGTAATCGATAGGAACTATGAACACTGCATCCAGTAGTTTTTGCAATTCGTTCCTCACCATCAAAGCAACGGTTGGATGCATTTTCCTTAGCTTTTGCTTGACTGGCTTCTTCATGGGATCCAATGAAATATTATGAACGACTGACTTTGGATCTATTCCTGGCATTTATTTCTAAGTCCAAGCAAATATATTCGGCCTCTTTTTGAGGAGAGGAATAAGGATTGCTTGTTCCTTTGGAAAGATAGACTTTCTTCGAACTTGACTTTCCTTGGTTGGGTAGGATCATTGCTGATGTCCACCTTGAAAGTTGCTTCCATAGCCATATGTGACCCATCCTCTAACTGGTGAGGTGTGGGTATCAAATGAATGCCATCGACAAGATTTATAGGTCCTAATGACTCAGGATCTAAACCAGCATGGAATACGTCATATGCACAACTTGATGCAAAATGGAACGGCTGTAACATCTCTTCATTAGGTAAAATATATTTAGGATCTATTGGTGAATTAGCGTGATCCCAATGAATAGACTGCATGTTGAGACACAAATATTTAGTGGTATCTGCTAGGTTATGAAGTGGAGTGGTCAAATCAATGGATATTGTATTTATGGATGGGATGAAATCTCCAAGACCACATGGGTGTAATCTTGTTTCAGGGGTTTCCCTTCCATGATTGCGATGAGTCTCTAGGGGAATGGGAATTTTTGGATCTAGTCCATGAGCTAGTCAGATAATAGGATCATTAGGATCTAAGATCTCCCTGAATGTAGGTGGAGGGGATTGACCATGCGATGAATGACATTCAAGTCAACTGGTCTCTCTAAAAATCGTAAGCCAGGGTCTGTGGCACAAAATACTGCTTCTCTTTCCACCAACATATTGACTTATCATAAATGGTGAGGCCCAAGATAGGCCATATCGGTCTCATCCTCAAAATCATCATCACTTATCCAAAAACCATTAGCATTAGTATGGGACCCCAAATTGAGGGGCTCATGTCTTGGCCCTACATAGGTCATCTCTATTTCATCCTCATATTCTTCGTCACTTATGAAGAATCCATTTGCATTAATATGTTGCCCCAAGTCATGGGGCCATTGCCTTGCCCCTAAGTAGGCTCTCTCTGCTGAGTCATGGTGTTCAAAATAGGTAAATCTTTTTAAATAGTGAGGCTCATGATAGGCCAAGCCCTCTTGTGCTTCATCATAACTTGCCACATATGTGTTTTCTTCTTCCTCATCATCCCATGCATTGTAACCTGTTGGGATGACATCAATTGTGGATCTTGGATGATAAGTCTCAGGAGGTGGTATGTTCACTATGGCCACCTGTCTGTTGTTCAGATATCTTGCCTTGGTGACTGATAAGGAATAAAATCAATGTCTTCTCCTAACCCCAAGGTTAATATATCTAATGCTACTACTAGAAGGTCATATCAACCTATGATGTGATATCCTAACCCAAATCTGTCATATGGGAGTTGGTATTGTAGCTCGAATGACCACCTATGACCCTGCTCGTATATACCAAGGTCATAACCACACCAATGGCAACACTCAAAATAGGTTAGAGAAAACTCAGGAGTAGAGAGGTAGTGAATATTGATAGTACACAACTCATCATTTTCCTCTTCTATATCCATAGATTTATGGATGTAATCTAGGCCAGTGTAGATGAAGTTTGTCTGGTTGGGAGGGATTTCAAGCGGAACCACTGTTCCCACTGGCGGTCTTAGATCTTTTGGTCATCCCATATCCTGTGCATATTCTATGATAGGTGTAAAAGTTATGTTCTACACAAGATACTCTCCTATCCCTGTGCTTTCCAAGTGTATAGTTGCATGTGAGGTGGATGACCCCACGGATGACACTGGCAAAGCGGGATGATAGTCATCATCTTCGACTTGGTCTTGGTGACCTTCTTCCTCCATGGGAGTTGGACTCTCTTCAATAGCTATGGTTAGTGTTTCCTTGAGTTTGTTTTCCTCAACCATAGGTGCCTTTAGCTTTTGATCATTCTTTGGTTTAGGTGTTGATGGTTTACTAGGAGCATTATTTTCTTTGTGTGCAATATAAGGTGTTGATGCAGATGGGTCCTTTTGTGCCCCTTTGTCTTTGTTGTCCAGTTGAATATTTGGATATGAATGCCCTACCAACAAGTGGGTCGAAGGAATCACAAATTCTCCTGGGCAATCCACCTGGTGAAGGTAGTTTAATGGATCTTCATCGCCCATCACCATGTAGACTTTGTTATCATGCACATACTTGACACATTGGTGTAAGATCGACGGAACACATCTCATGTCCCTTATCCAAGGTCTCCCTAGGAGGATTTTGTATTTCATGGCCTCTTCCAAGACATGACACATCACGGGGATGGTATTATGCCCCACCTTGATAGGTAGGACTATCGTTCCCACAGTATTTCTTAAAACATCATTGAAATATCTTAATGTGTAGGCTCCTGAAACGATATTGGGCATTCTATTGTTGTTGTTGTGATGATGTTTATTATTGAACCTGTATCGATCAAGACCCGCTTAAATGATAAATCATTAATTGATGCCATGATGTGCAACAGAGGGTCTGGTAAGGTAGTAGATACTGTTTTAATATCATAATCATAGAATCGAATTACAGGTTCTTGGCACTCTTGTACTTGTCCCACAATATGGGTGAATGCATTTGGATCTTGCAGTTGAAGATCAATTGACCTTAAAATCTCCATCAAGGTATCCCTATGCTTTGGGGACTATTGTATGAGCTCATAAATTGAGAGCTTAGTCAGATTCATTTGTAATTTTTGCTCAAGTCTACTCCAGATAGTTACCACAGGTCAGGTTGGTGGACCTGGAAGGTTGTCTTGCCCCTACCTCTACCTAGGTGCAGTTGGGACGTTGTTGGGAGATGCAAGAGGTTGTGGTTGACCATACCATCTAGTCCTGGTTGCTATATTGATAATTTCAACCATCCCAACACACCCATGGGTAGGTGTATCAATTCGAACCTGGTTGACTTGTACCCCTTGCCCTCTAGGGGCCTCATGGTTTAGCAACAAGTTTTTATAAATGCTCATATCTTTGTTGTCAGGGGCTAGTGGGTTGTCCACTTTAAGTTCTTCCGCCTCAATCATGTTTTGCACCTAATATTTGAAACAAACACAAACTTTGATATTATGCCCTAGTATCCTGTGATATGGGTTATTATGCCCTGGTATCTGATTTTTCTTGCCTCGCTTAATTGATTGAAGATTGATTGCATTGATTTTTTCAATGGTGTAAAATAACGAGGGGGTTGCGCTCTTTGTTACGACCTTGATTTTTTTCATAATTGGCTGGTGGGGGTTGCGCTTGATAATTTTGGGGTTGGTGCCTAGCCCCGTACTTAGGTGTGGCCAGTACCACTTGATTAACTAGAGCATGGCTTGCCTGTTTCTACTTGTCCTTGTTATTTTTATCATTCCTGTTCCACTCCTTGATTCGGAGTTTGATAGTTCCCTCATCTACTTTTATCTCCTCAATTAGCTTGGCTTGTGCCAAAGCTTCCTCAAATGAGGGGTATTGTTGTAGTTGTAGCAAGAGGGAAATTTGTTTGGAACTACTCTTGGTGAACATCCGGATGATTTCTTATATGGAAACAGAGAATGATAATTTTTCCATGATTTTTCTACATCTATTCCCATAATCCATTGCTGGCTCATCATCATAATGTCTCAAATTGGCCAGGTCTAAAAGGATCACTTTCCTCTTAGCATCAAAAGAGAAGTGCTTCAAAAAAGCGTTCACTAGTTGTTCAAAATTTGTTATGCTATATTTGAGTATATGGTTGAACCATTGGGTAGTGGCTCTCGTGTATGTCATAATGAATATCCTGAGCATGAGAGCATCGTTGTCTTCAAGATGAAAACATGCATTAATTAATTTGGTGACATGCTCTTGTGCATCCTCTTCCCCTTTGAACTTATCTAGCCTAGGCATCTCAAAATGCTTAGGGTACGTGGGGCTAGGGACAGATAGACATAATGGTTGATTGTGTATCTTGCTCAATGTTGGTTGGCTCCCAATAGACTTTTGTTTCTCAAAGGCTTTCATATTTTTAGCAAGTTCTCAAAATGCCTTTAAATCAAGGAGTTCTTCCTCCTGCAAACTCCCCCATGATGGCAATGGAGGTAACACTCTATCCATTGTAATTGCTCTATTTTCTTCCCTTCTACGAGGGGATTCAAGATGTGTTTGATTTGGATCTATTAAGTTTATCTGTTCCTCCTTAGTTGGGTTCCTCTCATGATTTGGAGGGTGACTTTATTGCGAATTACTTTCTTATCTAATGCGCTCTTATCTTAGTGAGTTAGCATGCTGATCTCTTTGATGATCACTTTCGCTTGTTTGTTGGTTATTACGAGCTAGCTGCTCAGCTTGCTCTCTTAAACGTTACTCATGTTGATGCAACAACCATTATCTCTATTTATCATGTTCAAGAACATCCACAAGATGTTGTTCTTTATGCAAGGTATTCTCTAATCATCGCACGCAGTCAACTTGTGCAGTCATAGAGGACTCATGCTTATCTAACCTTGTCCTAGTTGTTTTGATTCATAGATCTCTCTAATAGGTTTCTATTGTTTCCTCGCTCTTGCTAGCTAATGTGACTTATTCAGTATATTTTTGAGTGTCTCTATGATCAAATTTTATATTTTTGTTGTGGGATCATCTTGAGGTACCCCGAGTTTGAGAGGTGGGCTTAGAAGTCACGGTTCATGAGTTTTTAGATGCGAAATTCTCTATGGCTATGGTTTTGGGAGGTGGCCTCGGATGCAACCGATATAACTCATCCAATTGTATTGTTCTCCGTGGTTGATCCCGAGGGGTGCCATTCACTCCAATGAGGTCATAGTATAATGGAATCCTTCCTCTTATTTGAAGGATATCTTCTATTTGATGTCTATGACTAGATGTGTTTCTAGTTTCTTGCCCCTCAGTGGGTTGATATGTTCTAATTGTTTCATGTGAGCATTGAGATGTTTCGACTCTTGTGTGCCCTTTTGGTGATGAGGGTTTCGTGGTCCTTTATACCCTCCATGGGGATGGATAAAAGGAAACCTCATCGTCTCTGTGTGAATAACGAGGTCTAGAACTCTCTCTATTTCTATGTAAGGAGGAAGCTTGTGAAGCCTCCTCATGTCTCTGAGAATTTTTTGTGTGTTTAGAGGAAGCCTTTGAGGTTTCCTCTTGTCTCCTTGAATATGATGGTCGTGAGGCCTCTTTGTATTTATGAGATGTAGTTTCATGTTGTGGTTCCCTATGAGGGGTTTCTTAAGGAGATCTCCCAAGGGTTGAGTTATCATCCCTTAGACTCGTAGAACTATGTCTTACGGTCTTCTGAGTAAGTCTTTCAATGTTACTACGACTTTGCCTAAGGGTATGTGTTGTTTTGGACCCTCCCTTGGTGTCAGAACGGGGATGTCTACTTCTTGTTTTAATCATTATTTTGGAATTTAGCTTTTGTGTTGCACTTTAAATATGATCAAACAATATCACACAAATTTTTATCTTGATTATATATTTAAGTGTGCCCTAACTGTTTTATGTATTTGGATGTTTTGTTGTTTCTTGCTTCAAATTTAGAATTAGAAGACTCATTCATAGTGATAATCAAGAGTACTCATGCCAAACATGATTTCCCAAAATAGACTAGGATACACTGTTGAAATCCTAGTGGAGGGTTCGCCTAGCTCTTCCACTCTGAACCAATGAATGTTCCAAAAGTGGGAGACAGTTTGAACATGAGTATCTTAGTGCCACTATGAAGAAGTTCTTCAATCAATTTCTAGGAGAATCTAGGGGGCAAACTGGTGGAAGGATATGAATTTCAACTTCATTGAACTGAATTACGGGTTGGTGATGAAATCCAACTCCCCAATGTTTAAATGATACATGTGTGTGCAATGTTCATTTTAATATTGTGTAAAATAATTTGCATCATATAGCAGCCATGATTCTTTCCTACATGCCTAAGTGCAAAATACATTTCAATATTTAGAAATATGCATGAACTAATATGATTTGTATGAGCGCACTTTATTTCATGCAAATACAACCTTTTGTAAGGCCTCAAAGCAAGCAAACAACATACAATTTCTAGCACATTGGATTATAGGGTGAAATTTTCAATCATAAGTCATTGTTCCTAGCAACACATAGTGAAAATCTAAAAGAAGATTTAAGATATGCAAAATGTTTAATTCTTTCTCCTTTTATTCTTTCAATTTCTAAACATAAATATGCTTTAAGCTCTCTATTTTAGACACACAGAAGCAAACAAAAAGTTGTAAAATATCAAAGAGACTGTACCAACATTTGATCAAGCTCAGAGAGTCAATGTTTTGACCTCTACTTTACTCTAATGCTGGCCACTATCAACCAAAGTGACTAGTTCCTGGTCGTTGTTAGCAGGAGCGACTAAGGCTCTATTGGCTATTGTGGCTCAGAGCGGTTGATTTCTTGCCATTGTAGATCAGAGCGGCTAGACTTGTACATAAAATTAAGTTAGTATTAATTCAAAAAAATAAAATTTAGTGGAGGTCCCACTGTGATCGCCATCTGTAGCGACCTCGGGACACGTGAACCACTCCTTTACTCTACTTGCAATGTATTAAAAATCCAAAATGAAATGGAAGACAAATATGAAGGCATATAACATGGAAATAATAAATATGGATCTCTTTATTTGGATTGAAACCCGGTTACATATCGGTCCCTTTTAGGGATACCCATTTCGATACAATAAGGTTACAAATAGGCAAAGAGTGCCCCTTTCGCGAAGAGGTGGTGCACTTTCAAAAGCTTCCCGGTTCCGCACATGAAAATGTATGAGGGCTTACAGATGCCTCCTTCTCTAGGCTTGTTTCCTAGAGGGATCTCTTTTGCTCTCGTATGTTGTGGGTTTTGTCAGATGAACCTATGGCCTTGTAAGCAACAAAACAACAACACACACTTAGATGTCCGAGAATGCCTCCCCGGATGAGGTTGTTAGTAATGAATATACCAAATGAAAGCAAGTGCAAATTAAACCTATGCTATGAATTTAAATGAATGAAATGACATTATGCTAATGCTATGCTAAACAAAATAATGAAACTAATGTGTAAAACCCTAAGATAGGCCCACGAGCCACTATCCGAAATAGTGACCGCTAAGGTGAATTTTGTTCTATTTCCCCAAAGCTATGGATCAAAGCTTATATCGTATGTTGAAATAGTGGGTCACTTTTTTCTCCAATTTGTTAGGGCTTCGTCATACACGTGATCTCCAAGAGAAGCTCTCTAAGTCTCAAAAGCTCTCCTCAATGACCTGTCTAGATGAATTCGGGATCAAAAATTTTCTTCTTGGTGCTCTCAGGCTTGCACCTTTTAAAGTGTGTGAAACCCTAGGTCTATGCCCAAGCCCCTAGGAATGAATTCCTCATACGTAGTGAATGTTAGCATGAGAAGCTTTTATATTTTGTCTATGTTTGAAGGCAAGTTAACTAAAATCTAACTGCCCACTTGAGTCTCCTATGCAAACTGGTTGTTAGCATGAGAAGCTTTTATCCTTTGTCTATGTTTTGAGGTCAGTTAACTAAAGTCTAAATGCAAAATCAAGTCTCCTATGTGAACTGGTCGTGAAAAGGAATGCAAAGTTAATCCCACTCACATTTATTGCATGCAGAATTCCACTCACACCCATGATTAGGCCTATTTATTGGTAAAACTGCTTTTAGGGTTTAGCCACTGTCGTCTGTAGCGTCTAAGATCTGGCCACTTTTGGCGTGAACGGCTAGGCTTGGATGGCTTGAAAATGCCCCAAATGAGTGGTGAGAAACATTGTTGATGCTTGGAAATTCTAATATTATGTCATATGATCTTATGAATGTGTCTATGTGAGTAGCTCCCCTAAACATGACATGTTTTAGGTGTCTACACCAAGTATAGATTATGATGATATTTATGCTCTTATTGCAAGACTTGATACTATTAGAATTATTTTACCTTTGGAAACATACTTTAAATGGTTAGTTTTTCAATATGATGTTAAATCAGTATTTTTGAATGGTTTTTTGAATGAGGAGGTGTTTTTAGAGTAGCCATCGGGTTTCAAAGTTGCATGACAAGAGCATAAAGTTTACAGGTTAAATAAAGCCTTGTATAACCTCAAAAAAATGCTTAGGGCTTGGTATAGTAGAATTCATGGATATCTTTTGAAACATGGCTTCAACATAAGTGAAAGTGATCCCACATTGTTTATCAAATCTAGAGGTACTCATGACCTATTTGTTGTTTGATTATACATTGATGACTTGATTTATACTAGCACTAGCAAGGTGTTGATACAAGAGTTTAGAAATGCTATGAAGCATTAATTGGAAATGATTGATTTGGGTATGATGCACTATTTTCTTGGCATAGAAGTTAGACAGTTGAATTATGGTATTTTTATTTCACAAGAAAAGTATGTAGTTGACCTGCTTGATAAAGTTGGAAAGAAAAATTGTAAAACTATGCATACACCTCTTAATCAAAGCGAAAATTTGGTCAAAAATAATGGAAGTAAAAAGGTGGATGCTACAATGTACAAAAATTTAGTTGGAAGCCTTATGTATCTTACAACCACCAAACCTGACATTATGCATGTAGTAAGATTGACTTCAAGATATATGGAAGATCCAACTGAAGTCCATTTTCATGTAGCAAAGAGAATACTCATGTTTGTGTGTGGCACAATTAATTTTGGTAATTTATATAACTGATGATTTTGAATTGGTTGGATATACAGATAGTATTTGGGTAGGCTGTATTGATGATAGAAAGAGCACTTTCAGGATATGTTTTCATCTTGGGTTCTGGAGCAGTTTCTTGGTTGTCAAAAAAGCAAACTATTGTTTCATTATCATCAACAGAAGCAAAGTATATTGCAACATCAACAACAACATGTCAAGCAATTTGGCTAAAGAGAATTTTGGTAGATTTGAAATGTGAACAAGATGCAATAACTACTATCTATTGTGACAACAAATCTGCAATTGCTATTACAAAAAATCATGTTTTCATAGTCGTACTAAACATATTGATATTAGATATCATTTTATTAGGAGTCTTGTAATAGCAAGACAAATTAAATAGTAAGTTTGGAATTTGCTCCATTTATGCGTCTAATGATCATCGAGAACGATGTGATCTATGGAAATGGGGTCTTAATCTTCATAAAATACCATGGATTTTTTGTGGTGATTTTAATATGGTGGAATCACATGAAGATAAATGTGGAGGTTTAAGTGTAGAATGGAAGGGTGAGGAATATTTTCACTGGTCAAATCTGAAGTCTTATTTTAATCTAATGGATCCTTTGGAGGGCCAAAAAAATAGTCATAAGGGGTTATGGTTTACCTAGTGTAATATGCAAAAGGATATCAATAGGATTTATTGCAGATTGGATAGGTTTTATGTTTCAAGTTCCTTTTTTCTGGTTGATCAAATGTCAGATGGAAGCAGGGTTCTTGTATCACCTAATCCGTTCTCAGATCATTATCCTATTGTTATTCAGTTGAAATTTTATGATGAAATACTGCATAATGTGAATACATCTTGGAAATTTCATCTTAATACTTCATTACTAGAATCTTCAGATTGTTCAGATGCTATTTTTACTCTACGAGAGATTAATAAATGGTTACTTAGTAAGTCCAGTGCTATTGATAGATGGAATATGAATATTTGTAGCTGGAAGAAGATTTTTCAAACCATAGGAAAGCAACGTGCATTAGATTCAAAGAAATATGAAAGATCTCTTCAATCAAGACTATTTCAGCTTGAATCATGTCTTCAAAAATATCCTTCTAATATAGATTATCAAGAAGAGATTATTTCCATCAAAAATGATCTTAGGAACCTGCAAGCCAATAGAGTTCATGGTCAAAGAATTCAGGCAAGGCTTAGTTGGCTTCATGATGGAGATAAAGGTTCAAAATTTTTCTTCAAGTTTTTGAAAGAAAGAGGTTTGATTGATAAAATAGCTGGTATATGGAATGGTCATGAGTTGATTGTTGATCCGAGTATTATTAAGAATATCTTTTTTCAGTATTATAAAGATTTATTTTCTTCTGAAGATAATGATTCCAGATTAGAGGACAGGCGATATTGTTGCTCTCTCATCCCTCGTAAGATCTCTGATCAGGATGCTTTTATATTAGATCAACCTATTTCTAAAGAAGAAATTCTTAAGGCCATTCAATCTATTAATAATGATAAGGCTCCTGGGCCTGACGGGTTACCTATAGAATTCTATAAGAAAAATTCTCACTGGATTATTGATGACCTCTTCCAGTTGTATTCTGAAGCTATTAATAATGGTTCTTTGGGGAAGGAAATTAACACTGGTATTATCAAACTTCTCCCCAAAGATGGTGATAAGTCCTTGGTTAAAAATTGGAGGCCAATAACGTTGCTTAATGTATCTTATAAAATTTTAGCCAAGGTATTGGCTCTAAGAATTGCTAAGTACCTTCCTAAATTTATTAATTCAGTCCAGACAGGTTTTGTAAAAGGCAGGTATATACTTGAAAATTTGATTACCAGCTGGGAGGCGTTAAATTGGTCAAAATGTTCCGGTCAAAATGTTGGTATTCTTCTTTTAGACTTTGAAAAGGCATATGATAGAGTTGAATGGGCATATATTCTTATGGCCCTTGAAGCTTTTGGTTTTCCTCCTATTTTTTG
The DNA here is from genome assembly GCA_028583015.1 of Wollemia nobilis. Lineage (NCBI taxonomy): Eukaryota > Viridiplantae > Streptophyta > Pinopsida > Araucariales > Araucariaceae > Wollemia > Wollemia nobilis. The sequence goes on along the minus strand of JAQPPZ010002969.1, from coordinate 1,444,667 downwards.
CAAAATGGTCAAAGTTCTTCTTACTGATGTTGTTGCTTACATTGATGTTAATGGTTCTCTTTCTGAACCTATTCTTTTACAAAGATCTATTTGGCAAGGTTATCCGTTAGCTCCATCCCTATTTGTGATAGCTAATGATGCTTTATTCTATATTTTAAGAGAAAATTGTATCAGTCCTCCTGTTCGTGGTATTACATTACCAAATGGTCGAGAGCTGATCAACATACATTTTGCTGATGACACTTCTATTTTTGTTAAGTTAACTGAAGAAAATTTTGTATCTCTTTTTGCTAAGTTATCATGTTTTTGCAATGCTTCTGGAGCTAAAGTTGCTATGTCTAAATCCATTTTATTAAGTTGGGATTTCATGGCTCCAAGTTGGCTGGCTAAATTTGATATTCAGTGGGGAGGTCCTTCTAAACAGGTTAAATTTTTGGGAATCCCTTTTGCAGTTGATCCTAATCTGAAGGAAATGTGGTTATGGGTCAAAAGCAGGATTATTAATAAGTTTAATAAGTGGAATAACAAATATTTATCCATTGCGGGAAGACTTCAAGTTTGTCAAAAAATCCTTTCCTCTTATACAATTTACTTTGCTTCAGCCTGGCTATTCAGTTCATATCAAGTTAATGATATTCATAAATATATCAGGAACTTTTTGTGGACAGGCATTAATACTTGTAACAAAAGGCATGTTGTCAAATGGATATGGTGTACAACCAACAAAATAAAAGGTGGTTTAGGTCTGAAAAATTTAAGAGTGCAAGGAATGGCATTAGCTATTAAGTGGATTGTTAAGAGTATCGAAGGTGATGAACCTTGGAAAGTTTTAATTAGACATAATATTATCAATTCTATCCCAAAAAAAGCTCATACTTGGAAAGGCCTGCATATGATTGATATCATGTTTGGTAATTTTTTAGTTACTCCTGCTGGTTCAACTATTTTTAAGAGTCTTTGGAAAGCTTGGGATTTGGTGAAAGATAAAATTCTTATTGATAATCATCACATTGTGGATAATAATGTCTTTTTTGCTCACAACTCTATATGGTGGTCTTTATCTAATAATAATAAGCTTCTTGCCTTAACCCAAGGTTGTTCTGCTAAGAAGTGGGCTTATAAAGGTATTATTACTTTTGATGATATCATGGATAATGGTGCTCTAAAATCATGGCAGTCTCTTAGTTCTCAGTATGATATTCCTCTATCTCAGTGGAGAACATATTCTTTACTAAGATATTCTATCAGGAAATCTAAGCCTGTTATTATATATGATGAGCATAATTTTTTTGACAAGGTTATGTGGCAAGATGGTACGAAATTTAGCAAAGTTAAACCTAAATTACTTTATAATCTGGTTATGGATAATAATGATATCATTCTTCATATCATAAATAGTTGGCATCTAGATGTTAGCACTATGTTTGGGCAAAACATGTTGAAGACTATTTGGTTCAGTATTTTACAGCCTAAAAAGAGTTATTTTCGGTGGCTTTTTTTGCTTCAAAGACTTCCTATATCTAGAGATCCGAAGGATATTACATTATGTTCTATCTGCAAGGTTCCTGAATCTGCTCAACATATATTTTTTGAATGTTTTTTTGCTAAAGAAATATGGCATATTTTTTTCTACGATACTTCAGGCTGGAATTATAATCTTGATATGGTTAAACAACATGTTATTTTTGGTTTTATTCCGCATATGGGCAATTGTTATAACATATTTTGGCTTTTACTTTCTACTGAGATTCTATGGTTTTTATGGATAGCCAGAAACAAGGATATTTTCCAGGCGGATCAGAGGTTTCTTACTGGGTCTCTTAGGAGACTCACAATTTTCAAAATTGCTATACAGGTTTCCAGGAGCATGTTGTATTACAAGGACAAGTTCAGGAAGCTTCTCATGAGTTATCAGGTTCAGGATGATAGTAGGCACATTTCAGATTCTAGACAGTTTGGTTATAAGTACTTTATGTTATTCCAGCATTGTATAAATAGCTTTAAGTATAAGTTTTTTGAGTTATATTATTGTAATGATCAAAGACATATGATGTAGTCTTAGTCTTTTATAGGCAGTTCTGGTTTCTTTCCAGCTAGTTCTAGTTTATATACTGTGCCTTCGGGCTAATTTTGTATCTTTCCTTTTATATTAATACAAGTTTACGATCTTCAATTAAAAAAGACAAATTAAATTAAAATTTTGTAATAGTTATGATCAGTTAGTAAATGTATTTACTAAAGCATTATGTAAAGAAAATTGTTAAAGTAAAACAGTCATTAAAAGTTACTATATTAAATAGTAAGGAAGAGAATATTTGTAATAATATTTAATGTAACTACAACAACTTCTATGAAGTTTATATTATTTCCAAGATCTTTTATTCCACAGTGTCTCTAAAAGTTTTCAATTGTCTACATAAAATTAAAGATTCCAAATTGATCTACAATATATATATACCCTATTCTAGATTGTTCATACCGAAAACCTATAAATATTTGAACTCTATAATCATTTTAGAATGTAATGAATACATTATAATGAATTAAATAAAGATTATTAAATTACAACAAGAATGCCCTACTCTGTTTTTTTTTAAAACCCTGTTCTTTCATGCATATTCTGTTTTATTTATTAGTTCTCTAAAAAAAACCAACAGATCCACGGGCGGGTTGAGTTCGATCCCCGCCGCGATGCGCTAAGCACTGTGTGAACTCAGAGACGGTGTGACCAGGGCATGCTTGCCGAACGCAACGGTAAATCACTCTCCCCTCCTTTTCCGGCAATCGCCACGTAATAAATGAGAGCGAACGCAGTGGTGGCAAACGACAGGACCGCGACACGGGAGAAAACCCCAGGCTTTACTGCGTTGCACTCTGGCTCCAGCCACTGGATCTGGGGAGCGTTCAGCACCAATCCCGCCATTAAAAGAGAAACATATGAAATGTAGGTATTTGAGGGTACTCGCAATGGGTGTACATTCAAGAGAGCTCTCTTAAATTCATCAAGAAAGTTCACTTGCTTGTGTGGTTCCCAATAGGGCATTGGCTTCCCCAGTAAAAGCTATGACTAGGTATTGGCTTCCTAATTAAAGGCTATGACTAGCGACATTGGAGTATATTAAGTTTTAGTTGATAAACTTGAGAAATTATTGAATTTATAATTTTGGTTTAATAGTTTTTATTCAAGTTTTAAGTATTAATTTGAGAGTTGTAAATATTGTTTTGAGATTTAGAAGCAATAATCCATTGTATTTTATTTTTTATTAGGTTAGTGTGAAAAACTCTTATGACGATCCCTCAGAGCTATACTTATCAATAGGGGATTTAATATAAAGCCACCACACACCCACCCTCACACTCTGGTCCATCTATTATATTTTTATTTAACATATTAATATTAAAGAATATTAAGTGTGTTTAAGGATATTAAAATGATTAAAGGTATTGGATTTTATTAGTAGAAACTTAATTTCTATTTACAAAGGTGGTTTTTTAATCTACTTTAAAAAAGTGTAAATTTTATAATAATGAATAAATTTAAAAAATTATTTATGTATAATCTTAACAAATAAGCTTTTTTTAGTGAAGACTCAAATTCAATTTAAAATATATATATATCAATTTTTTGATCTATTTAAAATTAAAAATATAAACAATTATCAATTTATTTAAACTTAAATATTTGATTTTTTTTTTTTGTTGACGATGATGCTTATTGAGTATCAATTAGCTGAGCATGGTGTAAAACCGGCCTACCCTTTGTTGGATTCCTAAACCTTTTTTTTGGAGTTTTAATAGTAACAAGTTTTAAAGGGTTATGATAGATCTATTTAAGTTGTAATATTAGAAGAAAATTATGGTTTAAAAGTAAATATTTCTATCTAAATAAATATGTTTTTAATTTTTTTGTTTTGTTGATTATTTATAATTTATTTTTTAAATGTTATTTTTTAATATATTGTAAATTCTTTGTTAACATCATATTCTAATATTATTAATAATCTTCTAGTCATGTGATATTTTGGGTGTATAGGTTTGTTGGCATTTTTGCCACATTATTTTGATTGTTGATTATTCATGCATAAGATGTTGAAGTTCTCACTCTTTTACGGGTTTTGATGCAAAAAAAGCTAAGTTCGAAGACTGTCGCGATATCGCGACAAAAAATAGCATGGAGAGCACAGTTTCAAAACCGTCGTGATATCGCGACATGTCGTGTTATCGCGGGTCTTTTGAGGAGAGAGAAGCCAAAGTCGGAGAATGTCGCGATATCGCGACGTGTTCCAAAATTGCGGTTAAAATGGTCAACGGAGGCAGCATAGCAAAATTGTAGCGAAATTGCGACATGTCGCATTTTCGCGACTTACAATGGCCATGAAGCAAAGTAAGAGAAAAGGTCACGAAATCACGACATAACTAGTAAAGGATGATGACAATGAATCTCGTAGTGATTTCGTGACAGAATAATGAACGAGGCACAAAAGGCGAAAGACGTCGCGAAATCGCGACGTGTTGTGTGGTCGCGGCAAAGTTGAAACAAAAAGCATAAGGCATGAAAGGCGTCGCGATTTCGCGACATTTGTAGAGGTGAAGTCCAGCAACAAGGAAACGTCATGATTTTGCGACATATTGGGGCGGAAGGACCGAGTGCAGAGAATTGTCGCGATTTCGCGACATGTCGCATTTTTGCGAAGAGAAAGCAAAGAGGTATCCAGATTGTACGGAATGTCACGATTTCACGACATGACAAATTTTTGCGATCGAAAAGCAGTAAAGTCCAAGGAGACAAAACCTGTCGCAATTTCGCGACATGCTGAAGATTAAAGAACCACTTGAGGCAAGAGTGTCATGTTTTCGCAGGTTGAGAGCTGGACCGTACAAGGCAAGAGAAAACTGTCGCGAAATCGCAACATGTTGCAGTTTCGCGGGTATACAGAAGAGAAGGGCACAGAAGGTAGAAGGAGTCACGATTTTGCGACATGGTGAAGTTTTCGTGACATGTCGAGGAAAGAAGTTCAAACAAAGGAGAGTGTCGCGATTTCGCGACACATAAGGAAGATAAGCCAAAAGAGAGAAAGGTGTAGCAAAATTACACCCTGTCACGTTTTCGCGGTTCGAAGCAGCCAAAGGACAACATGAGGAAAGAACGTCACGATTTCGCAACAGGTCATAGTTTCAAGAAAACAAAGCGGAGAAAGAGCATAATAGTACGGAACATCACGATTTCGTGATGCGTCACGTTTTCGCGAGCTAAAATGGCGAAGGAGGCTAAGGAGCCGAATACATCACGATTTCGTGACATGGTTGGTTTTCGCAGTCCCAAAGTGACAAAAGTGTACAGAGCAGAGAAATGTCACGAAATCGTGACATGTCGCGTTTTCGCGACCCGTTACAGTTTTGCACCAGAAAGCAGTTCAAACGGCCCGATGAAGCATTACGATTTTCAAGAATTAAAAGCACTCCAAAATTAAATGTTTTGCTGCTTTCCAATGCGAGCGAGGTAGAAGAACGTGTCCAAGCCACCAGAATTGAAGACTTCCATTATTCAAAGCTTTTGTTCATGATTTTTCTAACGGTTCAAGCATGTTTCGAGAACGACCATTTAATGAAGACGATCGGTTCCTTATGTCATTCAATTTCTGGTTTCTCCGAGGCTGGTTTAAGGGGATAATTTCCTTGTTTTTGTTGCACATTTTGTAGATCTCGAGGAAGTTTGTTGCATATTTTAAATGTTGTAAAGAAGCAAGACTTCTATAAATATCAATGTAGATCTCAGAAAGAGGGATCGAGAAAGAGACTTTTGTTGAAAGCTTTTCAAGTTCTTTGCATGAATGAAAGATATTTGGCCTCTGGTTTTGCAAGCAACTATCTGTGTGGTTTTTCCTTCTATCATATACATTCCTAATTTACGCTTGTATTTCTTATCTGTTGCTTAATTTGAATTCTGCATCTGAGTTTAAATATTGCTAGTGAGGAAGTGAGTTCTGGAATGTGATCTTAGAGGTTTTCTGCGCAAGGTTGTAAGTTAATTATGTCATTGTCTTTTGTTATATGTTGTTAGTGTGCTTGAGGTTATCTGCTGCTAATCTTTCCCGATCTGATAAATTCGGCCTACGGCTATATTTCTCGTTTCTTTCTGCACATTTATAATTCCTTTTATGCAAATCTAGTCTTCATCAAGCTTAGATTTAGTAAGGGAACCAACCCTCTCTGGAGATTGGTCTGGGAGACATTTCTTTCTCCCAGCCTTTCAATGTTGGCCGGGTCTAGGGCGCAATTAGCGTAAAATCCTTTCCTATGGCAGATTCGTGACCAACAATTTTTGGCACGCCCGGTGGGACAGACTATTTTTGTCTCAGAAAGATCCCATAGTATTGAGGGTTTAATGTTCGCCTTCATGCCGTATAGTTAGAACATTTGGTGACTCTACAATACCCAAAAATCTTTGAACGTGGATGCAGTGAAAGCTGTACTTCATGATCACGAGATCAAAGTCCAAAAAAGTTGAAAATCTTATTGAGTTTTTTGAACTTGATAGCACAAAAAGAGGTGAGCATTCTAGGTTGGTTTCCCCATCGCTTGCATCATCTGCCATATCTACACAAATCCCTGGTATTGTTACTAGTTTTCCATCTTCTCAGTCACATACACTAGTCCCAATGGCCCAGTATCCTCAACCCAGGAAGTTCTTGGCATGGAATAGTTCAGGAGCCTTGAATTTGCAGGCTCAAAATCTAGTTCCCCAGGCTGCTTTGAAAGTTTTGTCGACCTATGATGGTACTGGTAAGACTGCATATGAACATATTAATGATGTAGCTTCTTTGGCGGCCATCCATGATATAACAAATGAAGATGTGATGGTAAAGTTGTTGGTGTTATCCTTGAGAGGTAAATTGTTGTATTGGTATCGAACATTGCAACCAGGCACCATTACATCATGGGATCAGCTAGGAGAACTGTTAGTTAAGAATTTTCATGAACAGGCTGATCCATTTTCATTGTTGCATCAGTTTAATGCAATCCAGAGGCACCCGCAGGAAGAGATAGCTGATTTCAATGTCAGATTTACCAGAACCTGGCAGAGAATTCCTGATGGTCTTCGGCTTTCTGATGAGCTAGCTACATTTTATTACCTCAGAGCATTCAACACAGACATTGGTTGGGTTGTTCGACAGTCCAACGTGACTTCATTTTCAGAGTTGTTCGAACAAGCGTTAAAGGTGGAAGCTGATTTGATTTCTATAGGTAGACTTCCTCCAAAGGTAACAATGTCTATCATACCTGATCTTCCTAAGTATTTGTACTCTAGTTCGCTTCCACAACCCATGCCATCTATGCATCCTACCCCATCATGGAGCTCATGTGCACCTCAGATCGTACCCATTCTAGTTCCCCAGCCTCCTGCTCTAACTATTCCTCAATCGCCTGCATCGAGCATTCCACGATTAGTCCCTCCACTTCCAACTCCTGCATTAACTTCCCCATAGTTTTCATTACCTTTACCAGCATTGCTTGTGTCCTCAAGCCCAGATCCTCAATTGGCTATGTTATAAGAAATTCAGTCGACTATGAGATCTCTCACTGACAAAGTGACATCTATGGAGCGGAGAGAGGCGGAAAGGAACTATCAGCCACGAAGATTTATGTCGGCAGTAACTAGAGAACAACTTTGCTCCTAGCAAGGCTATGGAGAAAGTACCTAAAAGGAACTCAGCAATTCCGGTAAGTGAAGAGGTCGGCCCTTCTAAAGTTTCACATGAGCCATCTTACTGGTGTTCTTCCTGCAATGACCCACATGATGAGTCCACTTGCATGGTCCACCAAAATTATTTGCAAGTTCTTACAGGGAGTCGTGTAAACATGATTTGAGAGGTGGATCTTACTTTCGTGGAGTCTCTGGAGGAACATATAGCAATACTGACACGCAGCGGCAAGAAACCAATGTTGGTAGATTCGGCTAAGATGGAGCCATTAAAAGTACCTCCTATACAAGCAACGAAGCAGCAAATGCCAACAAAGGCTCATGATTCCCCAGCACAATGACAATCACCTATTTTGTCGAAGGATCCACTTCCACCACCAGTAAAAGACAAGGAACAAACTTCTACTTCCCAGTCTCAAGTAGAAACAAAGGAACAAGCCAAAGAGATGTTGCGGTATCCATCATTGACCAAACGACAATGAGTGGAGGCTACCCAGCAATATAAAAACAAACTTGAATCTGCTAGTGGAGGAAAAGAACAGATCTCCATGGAGTACAACATTGTTGAAGAACTCAAATGGATACCAGCTAAGGTAAGTCTGTATGACACCTTACAGTTGCCTGGATAGGTAAATCTCTTACAAGAATCCCTGAAGACCATACAAAGTAAGGGGAAAGCTCCAGCCTAGGTAGTTATGGCTTAAACATTAACTTCTTCAGCCACTAGAAGGAATAGACCACCCCCGTTTTATCTGTCACTCAGGATGGAGGGTTGGATTGTACATAATTTCCTGATTGATTCTGGTGCTATGACAACTGTCATGCCAAAGGCAGTTTGTGAAGTGATGGGAATGGAATATACAAGAAGTAGCCCTGGCGTATTGCAGTTGGATGGGACTCCAGTGAAAATAGTGGGTGTAATCAAGGATGTCCCTATTGCTCTGCATAATATGCCTTTGATTACAGTAATTCAAGAGATAGTTGTGGTTGATCTAGAACCGTATTTCAGTATGTGCTTATCAAGATAATTTACTGCAAAGTTGGGAGGCTACCTTGCTCTGTATTATTCTCACTTGGAGATTCTTTTCAAAGGAAGACGAGTCTGGATCTATAATCAGAAGCCTTCTACTTTTCATATTGAGAAGATAGAAGAAGAAGAAAAGTCCAAACATGTTCATATGATAACTAAAGAGTTGGAGGATCCTGATTTGGAGGATGAGTTTTCAATGCTCAATTTTAATGCCATGATCGAAACTGAGATTGGATTTTACTCCATTACAAATCCTAAAGAGGTTGAAGTCAAGTTGCATCTTGATCAAGTTGGTCAAGATTCTCTACCAGATCAGCTCTATTTTGATGGAGCACAATACAAAAATGGTGCTAACACTGGGACTGAACGATCATGCCTAGGTCTCAAGACGGCTGGGACACTTGGAGTGTAGCAGTTATAGATCTTTGGTGACTCTAAGCTAATCATCAACCAGGAGTCTATTGAGTGTCTATCAAGGGTCTGGGATCCAAGAGATAGAACCGTGTTTAGGTTCGTGTCTTTCCCGAAAGTTCACAGCTAATTCGGGAGTTACCCTGTACATAAAAAAAAAAAGAGAAAAAAAAAATTTGCTTCGGCTCTTTTTGCATGCGAGCCCGCAGGTACATTTCTTTCTTTTCTTTTCCTTCCTTCCCAGCAGTTAGTGGTTTCCTCTCTACTTCTTCCTTCCCCTCTTCATTCCCTTCTTCTCCTACTTCTTTTTCTTCTGCAAGTAATCAAGCCACTGCTGTTGTTTCTTTTTCCCTTTCTGCTATTCCCGCTTCTTCATTTCCACTTTCTTCTAATCCTTGTTTTCTTTTCAGCATTTATCCATAGTTCATACCGCATTTGTCATCCCTTCCACTTACATTCCATTATTCATTTTTCCCTCCATCCCCACAACCGGTGACACAGTAGCCCCTCTTCAGGTGTTGTATCTACCGCATCATTCCCATTCCACAGCCTACACATTTGCTGGCCATCACTCCGTTCATTCCATTCATTTTCGTTTTTGTACTCCAGGTGCTTTCATGGAGATTCTTTTACAGCACCTGGTAAGCTAAGCCAAATATAGATTCCTTTGAGTTTTTAGTAAGTCAGCAAGAGTTGTTGCAGCAATCCGCCGAGATGTCTCCTAGCAGCCAGCTTTCTGTTCTTTCAGTTTTTCTTGACCCTGTTGCCCAATGGATTTAGGCCTGGGATTCGTGCATACAATAGAACTGTATACCCCGCGAGCCGCCAAGAATATTGGCATTTTTGCCACATTATTTTTATTGTTGATTATTCATACATAAGATGTTGAAGTTCTCACTCCTTTACAGGTTTTGATGCAAAAAAAGCTAAGTCCAAAGACTGTCGCGATATCGCAACAAAAAGCAGCATGGAGAGCATAGTTTCAAAACTGTCGCGATATCACGACATGTCGCGTTATCGTAGGTCTTTTGAGGAGAGAGAAGCCAAAGTCGAAGAATGTCACGATATCATGACGTGTTCCAAAATCGTGGTCAAAATGGTCAACGGAGGCAGCGTAGCAAAATTGTAGCGAAATCGTGACATGTCGCGTTTTCATGACTTACAATGGCCATGAAGCAGAGTAAGAGAAAAGGTCATGAAATCGTGACATAACTAAGCAAAGGATGATGAAAATGAATCTCGTAGCGATTTCACGACAGAATAATGAACGAGGCACAAAAGGCGAAAGACGTCGTGAAATCGCGATGTGTTGCGTGGTCGCGGCAAAGTTGAAACAAAAAGCATAAGGCATGAAAGGCGTCGTGATTTTGTGACATTTGTGGAGGTGAAGTCCAACAACAAGGAAATGTTATGATTTCATGACATATTGGGGTGGAAGGACCAAGTGTAGAGGTTTTCGCAAAGAGAAAGCAAAGAGGCAGCCAGATTGTACGGAATGTCACGATTTCGTGACATGACAAATTTTTGCGATCGAAAAGCAGTAAAGTCCAAGGAGACAGAACCTGTCGCAATTTTGCGACATGCTAAAGATTAAAGAACCACTTGAGGCAAGAGTGTCATGTTTTCGTAGGTTGAAAGCTGGACCGTACAAGGCAAGAGAAAACTGTCACGAAATCGCAACATGTTGCAGTTTCGTGGGTATACAGAAGAGAAGGGCATAGAAGGTAGAAGTCGTGATTTCGTGACATGGTGAAGTTTTCGTGACATGTCGAGGAAAGAAGTCCAAACAAAGGAGAGTGTCGCGATTTCGTGACGTATCAGGAAGACAAAGCCAAAAGAGAGAAAGGTGTAGCGAAATCGTGCCTTGTCGCGTTTTCGTGGTTCGAAGCAGCCAAAGGACAACATGAGGAAAGAATGTCACGATTTCACGATAGGTCATAGTTTCATGAAAACAGAGCGAAGAAAGAGCAGAATAGTACAAAATGTCACCATTTCACGACGCATCACGTTTTCACGAGCTAAAATGGCGAAGGAGGCTAAGGAGCCGAATACATCGTGATTTCGTGACATGGTTGGTTTTTGCGGTCCCAAAGTGACAAAAGTGTAAGGAGCAGAGAAATGTCACGAAATCATGACATGTCGCGTTTTCGTGACCCGTTACAGTTTCGTGCCAGCAAGCAGTATGAGAGCGCTTTCTAGGACTATGTCCTGTTGTAGTGCAAACAATTCCTATCTTGCCATTCTGACTTGTTAGATATAATTTTTCTTTGTTTTTATTTTCTTGCTTACTACCCTACAAAGAAAAATTGAGTTTTTTTTCTATTTTATTTTAATAGGTTAAAAATCATGTGCCGAGGGTTTTAAAATATCACAGAGGAACTATCATTCTTGGCTAAGCTGTATTTTTCATAAAATATCTAGCAAAATGAGGGGTGGTCAGATTCTAATACTTAGGTGTTAAACAACACCTATATACGGACTTAAGCTCCCATGTACCTTCAGGTATATTGGAAGACCCCTTCGGTTTATAAGATACCTTTACCTATAGGAAGCTTTTTTATCGTGTATCTATCCATAGTGCACCAAGAACAACACGTAGAAAAACTACCCTCTCATACTATTAGAAAGGCATATAGTGCACTTAAGGGTATATGTGGAACCCTCCTTGAATAGTGGCTTGAAATATTGATTTAAGCATTATCATTTAACACTACAATACAACAAAGGGCTATGGATAGTGCACAAACCTTGGCCTAGAGTTATGTTATTTCAGTCATATGTCAAATATTAATATAAATCATCAAACCTTAAGAAATTAAACCACATATTTGAGCATACTGAGGAGACTATACCTATCATGGATTTGACTAGACTATAACCATTCTTGTATGACAAAGATAACTTTTGGGGGTTAGTAATAGTTGGAAATAGTGTCAGATAGGGTGCTTGTTAGTAAAAATTAAAATAAAGTCTACTAGGGTAATTGTTAGTAATAGTTAGGAATAATATAAAACAAGGTAATTGTTAATAATAGTCAAAATAAAGTATATTAGGATAGTTGTCAATAATAATCAAAAACAGTGTCAGGCAAGGCAGATGTCAGTGGCAGACAAGATAGATTCTGACAAGGTAGTTGTTCGTAACAAATCAAATAATAACATATAATACAATTGTTGAGGAATAGAGAAGAAAACCATTTTTTAGGTGAAGCTTTAGGAGAAAAATAGATGACACTTGACTTTAAAAATTCTAAGGTGTTGAAAAATATCATTTTGGGACCTAGTCCATTGTGATCATCTTTTCAAGCTAATCATTTTGATATATAGTACCCGATCACTTAGTTTGGAAGTTGACGAAAAATATCTATGGATTGAAGCAAACTCCAAGGCCTTCATATGCCTACATAAAGCATATTGAAGTATACCACCATTACTTTGAACAACTCATTCGATAACATGTGGTCCATATTCAATATTGTAATACAAAGGAATAGATAGCTGATATTTTCACCAAAATATTATATGCAGCCAAGTTTATACACCTTAGAGGTCTCTTAGGCTTGAGAGAGGTCACATAACATTTTTATGTTGACATTTAGGGTAGAATTTTGTGAATGTCTAGCCTTAAGTTTTGTATTGAGTTTTGTATTAATTTTTGTAACCCCTAACATTAAGGGGGGATGTTGATAAAGTGCAATATTACATGTGATTGCTTAGGTGTCATAGTGAGTTGGTGATTACTTAGGTAATATCATAATGGGTTGGCGATTACATAGATGATATCATAATAAGCTAGTGATTACATAGATTTTATCATAATAAGTTAATTCGTGATTACTTAGATAACCTAATGTTTTAATGATGATTGATGAGACTTTTCGATTATTTTTTTAATGGGTTATATGGGATTGAAACGGGTCCCACCCATATTACATCTTCACTGTATAGTGGTATTACAATCAAGCCTTAATATTATCCATGTATCATTTGGTAAGATTTAAACCTAGATCTCCTCCTTGAAATATTGAGGAATCTAACCGGTTGAGCTAATACCACTTGATTTTTTTTAATGAATTTACACAAGTTTTTATAAGGGTTCTAGTTTTCCTCATATTGAATGGGGTTTAAATCTTAGACCTCGAAACTTCCCTATTGTTAATTTAGATCTATTTTATAAATAATAAGTTATCTAATTTTTTTTATATATCCTTATTAGAAACCTTGAAAACCATAAACTTTGAAATTATATATTCACAAATGGTACTTATATAAAACTAGTACACTTTTTTTCATTTTACTTATAGCTATGGCTTCCAGACCTGGAAACCCTACAAATTGACATATTCATCGTCTTGGATTCGCCATAGATGTTTGCATAGATTCATAGAATTTAATTGTCTAGCCTCCATGGTGTTTTTGGCAACTTTCGATGGTGAGTGCAGAGAATTTATTTCCATCATTGTGACTTATTTATTTATTTTTGTTGCATAGGAAATTTTTATAAATTATAGTTGGTTAAATAAAGAAGTCAACAAAATTTGACCTTTTAAGAATCAAACTAAGATAACTCATATTTTCGAACTAATATCATATTTTTAAAGAATATTTATCCCCTTCTCCTAGGTTTAAACTTAAATTTCTTCAATAAAATCTCAAAAATACCATTACAATCTACAATGATTGTTTGGGTTCGTCTTTATACCCTACCCCTGGAATACTCGTGTGAACTGGATTTTAAAAAACTAGGTAACTTCTTGGGGCATTATTTAGGAGTTGCCAAGGACGCGATGAGGGGTGAATCCATTGTTTATGCCTAGATCTATGTGGATATGGATCTCAACCAACCTCTCCCAGCTAAAATAGAAATTAACATGAGGGACTTATCTTAGATCCAACAGGTAGACTATGAGGAAATCCCATTATGATGAAGGTTTTACCACAAACATGGTCATCTGGCCTACTTCTACCAAGAGGGCATCATGAAGAGCCCCATCCCTCCAAAGGAAATCGTCATCAATAGTAAGTTTGCTGAGAAGAAAGAATAAAATATTTCCACAACCTCGAAAGCTCCAAAGAGAAATAAGAATAAAAAGAGCAAGACAACACGCTCCAACCAATCAGTAGAAAGAAATTTCAATAGGTATGAAATTCTTAATTATATCTTGGATATGAAGGAGGAGACCACCATAATAGATGAAACTCAGAAGGATAACCTTCCCCTTGTAAGGATCGAGGAAACTACCCACCATGTCTTTTTAAATTTAGATTTGGGAGCTAATCACCTAGAGTTGATAAATCTAGGGAACCAAATCCTTGCAATGGTTGTGGTGGATAATGATGTTTCACTGAAATATAGATAAAATAATAGAGGGAAACCTGACCTTGGGATCCAACAAGTAGAGAAAAGGTTTAAAAAACTCTCAAGCAAAGAGTGTAGGAAGAAAATCGAACCAGGAGAAGTTAGCTAACGAGGAAGACCATGTAGTCATCTAGATAAAGGTCAAGCAGTTGACACTTACTAGAATCCAAGTTCCCAATAATTGTTCAATCTTGGAATATAAGAGGTCTAAACAGAAGACCTCATCAAATTGATGTTTAGAGTTTACTTAAAATTCATTATTATGACTTTATTCCCCTTGAAGAGACTAAAGCTTTTTTTTTAAATAAAGGGGTAAAAATTTATTGATAAAAAGTCTGGATTACAGAGTACAACTGAGCTTCCAACCAGGACTCAAATAAACAGCCAAACAGGCTAAAACCACTAGACTAGAATGACACCCAAAAAAGACAACAAGAACAAACCACATTAAGTCTGTACATCCTTGTGGATCAACTCCCATAGGCGTTGAGAGTCCCCAGATGGGAGACTCTCCCAATTATCGATACTCCAAGGATCCAGCAGCTCAGAAGCCCTTTTGGCCAGGTAATCAACAACCACATTCCATTCCCTTGGAATGTGCACAAAGGATATAAATTCGAACTCTTCACTCATTATGAGAATCTGAATGGCTACAGAGGCCAACTGCCAATTAACTTCCTCCACCCTTTTATTGTTTAAAATATTAACCACAATTTGAGAGTCAGACTCACAGATAATCCTATGCCAGCCAAGAGAAAACCCCCTCTGCAAGGCCTCAAGAATTGCAAGAGCTTCCATAAAATTGTTGGAGTGAACACCTTTATAAATGGAAAAGAAAAAACTGACACCACCAGTAGAATCTCTCCCAACACCGCCAATGCCAGCATGTCCAGGATTACCCCTGGATGATCCATCAGTATTAATTTTTAAAACTCCTCTAGGGGGTGGCCTCCACCTACCATCTCTCCTAACCTTCTTGTTGAGTTGAGGAACCCTACTAGGGCTAGAAGAGTTCACACCATCCCCAAAGAGACCAAGGGCTTGTTGTACCTTCTCCTCCCTAGAATCCAAAAGAGGGTCCACATCACATTTGCTATGGATGGTTTCCTGAACCATATACAGGATCCTTTGCCAGATATGTTGAACAACCAAATAACTGCCCTGAAATATGCGTCGGTTTCGTTCGAGCCAAATTTTCCAGATGATGCAAGAAGGGCCCAAATTCCAAGCCACCCGAAGGAAGGGGGCCTTGGTCGGAGGTCTGCCCAGACTACTCCAAAACTCCACCAGGGACAGCACATGAAAACATGGATGGTTCCAGGCGCTCCACCAATGGTGCCAAATGTCTCTGGCAAAGGAGCATTGGAAAAATAAATGAGAAGAGTCATCCTCATTCTTATAGCAAAGGACACAAAAAGAGGGACCCTGAAATCCCCTCTTCCTCACATTATCCCAAGTGAGGCATTTATTACGAGCTACCAACCCAGAGAAAGAAGTTACATTTTGGCCAGGAAAATTTGTTCCACACCTTTTTCCACCAAGTGACAGGAAGACTCCCATACTTTTGCTTATCAAGAACTTGATAACCATAGGCTACCGAGTAGGTTCCCTTAGGATCAGGGTTCCAAGCCAGAATATCTTTACCCCTCAATGAAGAACAAGGCCTCCCCATAAGAATAAGAGCAAGCACCTCTCTGTCCTTGGCCAGTCCCCCCTAGGGCCATTCTTGCGGATCTTTCCACCTGTACATCTCCATATTTCCAAAAGACTAGATTTTTTTAAAGTCCTCCACATGAGACCAACTTGCTTCCAAGAAAAAAATGCTTAGGGAATGTAACCTAGGATATTGATTCAAGATAGGAGGGTGGCCATCCCAAGAATCCTCCCAAAAAAGAGCATTTGATCCCCGATTGCAAATCCAGAACAAACCCTGCTTGATTAAATTAGCTCCTCTTTTTAGAGTGTCCCAGGATAACTGAACCTTTCCCAACCAAGCTGACTCTAGGGATCTCAGCCTCAGAAATACCTCTCAAGTATTTACAAGATAATATTTTAGCCCAAATATGATCTTGAGAGGTACACCATCTCCAATAAAGTTTTGCAGCCAAAGCCTGCCCAAAAAGAGTTGTCTGTCGCAACCCAAGGCCTCCCTCTTGCATCGGCCTACATATAGAATCCCACCTAACCAAACTCCATTTAGATTGATCAAGTTTTCCAGACCATAAAAATTGTCTTGACAAAGCATCCATGTCCTTGATGAAGTGAGAGGGAGCTATTTGTACAAAACATCTATAAATGGGTAAAGCTTGAACAACAGATTTTAAAAGCAACACTCTACCTGCAGTGGATAGCCATCTGAAAGTCCAGTGATTCACCTTCCTTCTAAACTTATCAAGCATAGACTACCAAGAAGATCTAGGTAGAGGATGAGATGAAATTGGAATACCAAGATAAATGAAGGGGGAGTCCCAACTTGGAATCTTAGAATGCGAGCAATCCTGGCTTGAATAAGAGGAGGGGTATTGAAGAAGAAAATAGAAGACTTGTCCTCATTAATCAACTGTCCAGAAGCACCAAGATATATGTCAAGAGACTGTCTAATATTGCCAGCTTCCCTGATAGTGGCAACTCCCAACAAAGTAGTATCATCAACAAATTGAAGGTGGGAAAGAGGTGGCAAACTACTATCCCACTTCCACCCCTGAATGAGACCCTGCATGACTTGAGACTTGAGCAATCTTCCCAACCCTTTCGCCATAATGATAAACAAATAAGGAGATAAAGGATCTCCTTGCCTCAATCCCCTTGAGGCCTCAAACAGCTCTGATGGCTCATTATTAACAAGAACAGAGAATGAGGAAGAAGAAACACAACTCATCACCCATCTAATCCATTCCTCCTCAAATCCAAAAGCAGCAAGAACTTTCTGAAGAAAGGACCATCTGACCCGATCATAGGCTTTGGCCATGTCCAACTTAATGAACATAGTTTTCTCCTTAGAAGTTTCCATCGAGTGAATAGCTTATGTAGCAATAACAACCCCATCCAAGATTTTTCGGCCAACAACAAACCCTCCTTGCTCCTCAGAGATGATTTTGCTCAACCATATCTTCAGCCTCTCAGCAATAATTTTTGTGATGATCTTATACACAACATTGCAGAGAGCAATAGGCCTGAACATATCCAAGGAATTTGCTCCCTCTTTTTTGGGTATAAGCACCACAAAGGTAGCATTTAGGGCCCTTAGCATCTATTTGTTCTTTTGGGACTCATGGACCACCTCCAAAAGATCAAATTTGATTAAATCCCAAAACTCCTGATAAAACTCAATCGGGAATCCATCTGGGCCTGGGGCTTTTCCTTTTTTCATATTGAATACAACATTTTCCAACTCCTCAAGGGAAATTGGACCCATCAAGTGCTCATTCATCTCTCTAGAAACAATCATTGGAATACAGTTTAGAATAAGCTTTTCATTCTCATCATCTGATAGGGAGTCCTCCTTGAAGAGAGAGGAAAAATACCTCTTAGTCTCTTCTGAAATATCCTTGAAAGAAGAGAGTAGGGCACCCTGAGAATTCACAAGAGAGGTAATCAGGTTACCATTACGGTGAGCCTTAACTGAGTTATAAAAGAAGGTTGTGTTCCTATCCCCTTCCTGAAGCCAATCTACTCGAGCTTTTTGTTTCCAAAAAATTTCTTCCCTCAGTTCCCATTCAGCAAGGTCTTTCGTAGCCTCAGATTCCTCAACAAGAAGCTCCTTCGTGAATCCCTGATCTCTAATCTTCCTTGAAGCTTCTTCCATCCTCCTAAGAGCTGCCAACTTAGCCAAGGAAAGGTTCCCAAAATTTAGTCTATTCCATCTCTTCAATTTATGTTTTACAAATTGTAGTCGCTTCATAAAGGAATACATAGCGGTGCCATGAGGAGGTTTGCCAGTGGTCCACCAGCCTCGCATGAAATCATGAAGCTTAGGATCACGAAGCCACATAAGTTGAAACTTAAAGGAGGGATTATTTTTTAGCCCTAACTCCAAAGCAGAGAGTTTGATAGGCCAATGATCAGATCCCCTACCCTCCAGAATCACAGAACTAGCACTTCTGTTATTACCCATCCAATAACTGGATATCAAAAACCTATCTAGTCTCTCTGAGATGGAAGCTTCCCCACACCTTCTATTGTGCCAAGTAAATATCCCATTATCTGGCTTGATGTCAACCAAGTTTAGGGCCTGGATATGAGCACTGAAGATAGAAGAAAAAGGCTCGAGACGGTCCACCCCACCATGTTTCTCCTCTAGACAAGTGATAGAGTTGAAGTCTCCAACCAAAATCCATGGGTATAGGGGAGCCAAACTTCTCACAAAGCAAATGTGCTCCCACAAATTCACTTTACCATTGTAATCAATAGGAGCATACACATTTGTAAGTAGGATGGTTTCACCAGATTCATTATCATGCCCGACCATCGAAATAGACCATCTGCTGGAAATCCAAGTAAGAGGGGATATCTTAACCGGATCCCATAAACAAGCGATACCACCAGCATATCCACATGCACCAATACATTGGCATTGCCCCCTTCTCCACAACTTGGGAGCAATATTGAACATACTATCAATAGCCAATTTAGTCTCCTGAATAAACACCACATCCGGAGAATGCACATGAACCAAATCATGAACAACTTTTTGTCTGGGGATGTTGTTCAACCCCCTTACATTCCATGAGAGGATAATCATTTTTGGGGGTTATAAAAATGGGAGTCCAATGTTCTCACCAAGCCTGACTCCACCAAAGTCTCCCCCATTAACTTAATTTTATCCTGGTCCTTCTTTCGACCCACCTTCATATTCTTATCCGAAAAATTTTTTTTAATTATTTTCTCTTGCAATCCCAACACCGTAGGAGTTTTGCAGTCCAAGGATGACTGCATCATTGCATGAGTAGGAGAGGGCATAACTAAATCTGTACCACTTTCCAAAATAGTTTCCCTTATAGGGCTAGACCCAACCATGTCCCCTATACTCAGATCCAAAGCCCTTTGTTCTTCATTTAAACCCCCTAGATCTGATTCCTTAAGTTCCCCCTCAAGAAGAGACATCTGATTCGGCCTTGTTATATTTGCATCAGGTAGCGACGTTTCAGGTATCTCCATGCACTGATCAAGATCATCTAATATTTCAAAATGGTTGAGTAGAGCATCTGGTTGGCTATCCTTAAGGTCTTTGTTTGCCCTTCGTCCTCTATTTCAGGATTTTACCGAAACAAAACCTTCCTTATCCCATTCCCCTTCCTTTATCGGGGCTTTTCCTTTATCCAAAATTTGTCTAGACCGAGAGGGCCTAGGATTTGAAGCCACAAGTGGGACAAACTTAGGGCATTTTCTTTGCAGGTGGCCATATTCATGGTAAATCCGACAACGAAATGGAAGAGCTTCATAGTCAAGTTTTTGAACCCATGTAGTTGATCCAAATTGTATTTCAATAGAATCTGGAATAGGATTATTTAAGTCAATTTCAACACAAATACGAGCAACAGAGATTACCTTTTTATCCATTGTCTGTTGTGACGGTCCAACCGGCTTCCCAAGCAGAAGGGCAATCTTATGCAAGATATCAGTTCTCCAGAATTCCAATGGGAGCCATGGAAGTTGCACCCATACTGGAACCCATGATGGCCGCTCCTCTGATGGGTTGAAACCCACATGCCAGGGTTTAAGAAAGAGTCCCACTTGGTTATAGAAATAAGGACCCCCTTCAAATGCTTTGTTACGATCTGCAATACAAGAGAAAACCACCATAAAATAGTTGTTCACACTCAGCATCACCTCCACATCACCTTCAGGATTCCAAGTCTTCCTGACCCAAGCCTCCACAAAGGGGAGAGAAATTTGGATGCCCAAAAATTTTCCAATAAGGGCATGTTTGGTTAGATACTCCACATCTTCCGCCACCAAGTCTGGTTGAACCACTAGAACTGGCCTGGCTTCACATCGTTCCAAACATCCATTGTTCTTTAACAAGCGGTTCCCGACATGCACTAGAAAATCCTGTTCCTTCCAGTCATTTTTAGATGAAAAAACATCACGAGCATGCACTCTCTGTGCCGGACCCGATGCCATCACGACATTCCTCCAATTTTTTAGACCTCCTCCGAAAGTTGCTGCCATCCTCGTAGAGCAGTTTTTCTTCATCAAACCCTAGCAGAGTAGTTTTTCCTCATCAAACCCTAGCAGAGCTCCAAAGTCAAAATAACCGGCCCAAGAGACTAAATCTTTCATTCATAAAGATGGATATCATTGTTAAGAAAATTTGGAGATAGATTGAGTACATGGCAATTGGACCCCAAGGGGTTTCAAGGGGAGTGGTGACTTTATGGACCCCTCTTCTCTGGATGGAATTAGATCACTATGTTGGTCAGGTTATCCTCACTTATTTCTTCAAGAGCAAGAATGCGGGGGAGCTTTTATTGATTTCCAATTTCTATGATGCTACAAATTTTATGGAGCAAGAACACCAATGGTCAATTTTACAAGATAGTAGAACCGATAAAGAGGAAGTGAATTGGATTCAACGGGAACTTTCCAAATTTGAGTACCAAGAAACTACCATTGGGCATTGGTAAAATTCACTTTCCACTTGACATTGAGCTTAGAGTCTAAAGAAGGAGGGCATAAAATATTTTTGTATATCTAGTTAGAAGCAATGGAAGAGATTTTATGACCATTAAGCCATCTCCAGTCATTCCATATATTATGGGAAGTTGTTCCCAACTTAATAAGGACCTCACAAGGGATGGAAGCCACAACTACGCCATAATACTATTTGAACCTAGTAGGAAGAGAACAATAATTGCATATTTGGTTTCAAGTAAGAATTGAACAACTACCCAGATCCCAGATATCTCTAATTCTATTAATACCTTTATTTCAAAAAATGCTAGACCTTGAATAGCATTGCATAAAGCTAAATGTTTATCATTATGGAGGATAAGTTTATTCCACCAAATACTATTAATACCGATGCTCAGACCATATCTCAAGGAGTCATACTTCCAAGCCAATAAATGAGAAACTGATTACCAAGCTTTCCAATTTTGGTTAATTGGAATAGATCATTTAACCATAAATTAAGGTGCATTAAAGACCTTATCCTCCCATGGGGTTTATTTCCATTTATATTTGTGAGTAGCTAACGATATTCTGTAATAAAATAGGTCTTTCCAACTTTCATCACCAATGATGGCTCAATCAACCCATTTTGCAACCAAACTTTTGCTTTGGGTAAGAGTATTAATGATGCCTAGACCTCCTAAAGCCTTAGGCTGAGTACAAAGCTTCCATAAGATGGTAGTCATTCCCACCTCCCCATCCCATTTTGTCCATAAAAATTTATGAATGGCTTGAGTTAATTTGTTATAGGCTACCTTGGGGACCATCCAACAAGAGGAGTAATAAACATGAGAGGATGCCATAATTTTATTCGCAACTTGAATTCTTCTTGCTAAGGAAAGAAACTGAGTTGGCCAAGCATTAAATGTTTTTGAAGTCTTTCCATAACCTATTTCCACATATCCTTAGGAGAGATATTAATCCCAAAGATAATTCTCAAATAATGCACAATCATACCATCAAGGATGATCTTCCACTTAGTCGAGGAGATGCATCCATGAGGAGAAGAGGTATAGAATACTTTAGTTTTAGATTTGTTGATACGAGAGTCAAAGACGTCATAAAATAGTTGAACAATATCTTTAGCCGTATCCACCTCTTGTTGGGTATTTTTAAGAAAAATAAGGGAATCATTAGCAAAATGTGAGTTAAGAGCATGTTTATCCCTAGGAATATTAATACCTTGAATGAGACCATCAGAATGAGCCTTATGAAGAAGATAACCAAGAGCATCGATAGCCAAAACATACAAAAAAGGAGCAAGGGGACAAACCTATCTGATAGACTATTGAAGAGGGAAGGAGGGAGAAAGAGCTCCATTAACTTAAACACAAGTTGAAGCATCACCAAAGAGCATACCAAATTGGTTACAAAATTTTGGACCAAAACCAAGCCAAGAAAGCATAACAATAATAAGTTCCCATCTGATTCTATCATAATATTTGTCAAAATATAACTTAACCAAGAGGGAATCTTGATTTGAGTCGATAGTCCATTACGAAGTTTCCCTTTGCCATCATAAGATTGTCTAAAATAAAACAACTTTTAATAAAAGCATATTATTCTGGATGAACAATCGCTTGAGCAACAGTTTTAATTTTTAAAGCTATAGCTTTAGCTATGATCTTGTATGAAACATTAAGGAGGGTAATCGATCTCCAATTGGAGATTTGGTTATAAGAAGTACCTTTAGGAATCAACTTGATAAGCCCTGCATTGATATAAGATCCGAGGGAACTGTTATGGAGAGCTTCCAGGTAAACATGATGAAGATCAGAGGAAATAATATGCCAATTTTTTTATAACACTCCACTAGGAGATCATCCAAGCCAATATCTTTGTCATTCTTCATAGAAAAATAGCAATTTGCATATCTTTCACAAAAAAAGGATATTCAAGTTGATCCAAAATAATGGGGTCTACTAGGGAGGGAATATCTTCTTGCACATATTCCATTAAGGATGTCATATCTTGGCTCCGTTGTAAAAAGTTAAGAGAAATGAGCTACAAAAATATTCATGATCTCTTTAGAGTCAAAAAGAGAATGATCTAAAGGGTCCTCCAACTCAATGATCCTTTCCAAATATTCTTATGCTTAAGGTAGTTAAAAAAAAATTGTTCCCTTATCTCCTTGGAAGATCCAATTGAGGCGAGATCTAACATGCGCCACTGTAGCATGGTAAGACTCATAAACTCTAGCCCGATTTTTAACATTAGCTAGATCACATTGAACAACTGTCATGACCCCACCCTTGGTAGACGTCCTATTTTGATGGATTTATGTTTTGTTGTATTGCTTATAGATGGAATGACTGACTATATCAGTTTATTATGAAAATTACTTTTCTTATGGAAAATATGAGATGTGAATCCTTTGTGAGATGTAGGATAATTCCATGTTTGAATATGAGAAACATACACTTAATGTGGGAATATTATGATACTAATGAAAAGTGTACTTTTGCAGGAACAGGCCCCTTACTATGGCAGAAGAGTAACCACAAAAAGGGAAAGCTTATGAGAAATGTTGTGATAATTGTCAAAATATTGGAGAGGCTGCATGGATGAATGTCCTCTCTTATGGAAATGCATTTTATATTTGTTAAAACAATATATAAGGAAACTATAATTGTTACTTTAACATTTTTCAAAAAAAAGAATGTTTGGTTAAGCATAACCGAATAAGTTGAAGATGATTGATTATCTTTATTTCTCAACTCCTAGTGGTTAGTTCGTGGTGGACTTGATCCATATTTATGAAGTCTTTAGAGGAGAACATGAGATAAAAGAAACATCTAGTATTTAGTCTGTGGGCATGTTTTATAGTTTTTCTATGAAGTGCTCTTTATGGAAACAAATAGTTTTGGCATCTGAGGTATCGAACTAATGGTTGGAGGCAAATAAAGGTTTGGAAATCGGGTGATTATGCCAAGTATTGAAAATGAAGTGAGGAGGTGAATAGGTCATCGGGAGTGGTAAGAAAAATGGGGAAAAATAAGGGAAGCGGACGAAGGGACAAACGCTGTAAGGGGAGAGGAAAATTAGTGTTGGAAATGAGGTTCATGAACGTGAGAGTAGAAGAGAAATTCTAGACTAGAACGAACTGCGTACTCGAGGTAACCTTGGAAATACTCACCTGAAATGAGTTAGAGTAAAAGTTGTAGTTATATATGTTAAAATGATTGGTATTCGCTTGTGTCATGATGGCCACCAAGTCTAGTGGAGAATAGTCCAATGTGTGACTTAAGTTGTTCCATAGACGTAGCATGTGTGACTTAAACTCTCACAATAGATGTAGCATGTGTGACCAGAGTGTATTCCTTTCCTTTTCCTTACTATACATGAGGAACTAGCAGTGAACCGAGGAGCCAAGTTGTATCAATGTAGAAATAGGTAACCCCAAGACGATGAGTGATCTTTGTGATTAGTTTCCAATCAAAATGTGGCTAGAATGAATCTCTTAACTTGCTAGGTTGGAGTTTGGGTGTTAGATATATTTAACAATGCAAGTTATGGGATCAAATCCAAAGCATGTCTCTACCAGCAAAAAATCTAATAGCAAGTAGTTGAAAATGAATCTTGTAGGAAACTAAACACCTTGATAGGCTTATGTTAGCAATGGGTATTGCATTGTTATCTCTGGCAAGTTAGGCTTTGGAAAATGATAGCAACTAGTTTTGATTTCCCAAGCTCCAAAATAATGTGAGCTAACTAGAATGATATTGATAGGAGGTAGATGACGAAGGCATCACCGTGTCTAAGGACCTTTGTACCATAGATGTTTTAGTCTCGACGTGGCAATGACAAACATTGAGGAATGTTCAATTCTACCTGTGACGTCCTTTACTTTTCTTTACTTTGAATAGATGTAGCTGAGAAAACATATTGGATTAAAATTCTAGACTGGTTGAGGACTTGTCAGGACTTATTATTTTTATTATAGAAACAAATATGTATTTTATTTTTTATGTAGCTTCAAAAATGCTCCTAATTACCTTGTTCTTGAGGATAGCGATGTTGCTATCAGAATAATGATAAAGGATTGCAGCAATGCCTTACTGACTATGTTAACTTAGTAGTGTTGCAAAGTTGGGTGTCATCCATTGTTGAATTTTTTTGAATGCATCATTTGTGCTAGAGTAGGAGTTAGAGGATTAACCATATAGAGTAGTTGCTCTTCTTTAACTATATATGTGGTGGTTTCTCTTAAGCTGGAATAATTTCTATATTATTGAGACAACAAGGTTGGAATGATTTTTAGCTACGTCCAGCAATGCTGGCGAAGTAGGAAGTGCAATGTATATTTCTCTCTTAAGAGAATTAATATCCCATAGATTGTGGATAAGTTGAGCTGAAGGGAAAATTTGAGCAATGAGGTGCTGGGAATAAAATGGATTCCCAATAAAAGATATGAGGACTTACAAAAGTCTTACTTGTAACCGTGTTCCAAATTAATGGGATAACAAAAGAGTACGAACTTTAATGCTAGGTTTTCCCCATTCGGGGGTTTCTCCTAGGGTAAAGCAATTGTGTTATGTGTGAATGATTATGTGGGTTCTCATGTTGTTTATAATTTTGCTTATGATAGTCATGGTATTTTAATGTTGTCCATGTTAGAGTAATTTTTGTATGGATACATTTCTATATTGTGTTATGAATAGATATGGATTATATTTTGAGATGTTATCAATGAATTTATGTATAAAGGATATATCTTGCCATTGTGATATGAATAAATGGTTGGGAGTTGTGTAATTCCAAAAGGAAGTAAATTATTAATAAGTATTCATGAGCACATTGAACAATTGCTTTCTTAATAAACAAAAGGAACCAAAGTACTTATCTTACTATTTTTTAGAATGAAAATTTTTTACTCCCAATATGGATATAATTTAATTGATGGATTAATCAGATGGGGTTTTGGTTTTGGAACCCTTTTTGGGGTAATAATATTGAGAAAATTAATCAGTTCCTTGTATTAAAGGATAAAGGACATTAATGAAACTAGGAATGAGGCTTCTAGGGAAGTCTAGCTCATAATGACATGAGATGGATAGACAACACTCCTATATATCTATCATCCACATAGAAAGACATATGTGGAGTAGAATTCTTAGTGTACCTTTCAAAAGAATGAAGGGATGATCAATAATAGCTCATTTGGATCCATGAGAGGGATATGTTGATCAATTGAAAATACACCTAATGCTCTTGCATTGGTGGAATTATGCAAGTGGTAGTGATGGGCGTACCTCAAGGAAGTTTAGAGACCTTAGTAGTGGCTCTAGTAACCAAAAATCAGGAGCTTTGGAACTACTATAATATGATAAGTATCCTGCTGGTTTGTTATACCCACATGATGTGCCAATACAAAAATGGTAAGTAATATCAATGGATTTCATAGTAGGGCTACCTAAGACCAAGTTCTAGCATGACACGATCCTAGTAGTGGTCGAAAGACTGACCAAGGTTGCGCACTTTATACCCAAGAGCACCAAGGATGATGTCGTGGTTGTGGCTAATAGATTTGCCAAGGAAATATTTTGGCTTCATGGTTTTCCAGAGGTAATTATATCATATAGAGACTCAAGATTCACATCTGAGTTTTGGCAAGCCTTGCATCGAGCCATTGGCACTAGGTTGAACATCAGTTTATCTTATCACCCCAAAACTGATGGATAAACTAAAAGGGTGAATCAAGTGTTAGAATACATGCTTCACATGTACTGTATGGATCAGAAAACCCATTGGGAAGAGTACTTGCATCTAGTGGAATTTGCCTACAATAATGGTCATCATTCGACATTAGGTATGGTATCGTTCAAATCTTTGTATGGAAGAAGATGTAGGACACCATTATCTTAGGATAATCTAGAAGATCGGATTGTGCTTGGGCCAAACATGGTCAAAGAAATGGAGCAATAGTTAAGAAAAATCAGAGAAAGGTTAAAGGAAGTTGGAGATCATCATAAAAATTATGTTGATCTCAAGAGATCACCTAGAGAGTTTGTTGTTGGTGATAGGGTATTCTTGAGGGTGAGACCGAAGAAGAGTGTTATCAAGTCCACAAAGCTTGATCCTCGTTTTGTAGGACCCTTTGAAATATTAGAAAATATTAGTCTTGTGGCATACCAACTTGCCTTACCACCTAATCTGTCCAAGATTCACAACACCTTTCATGTTTCTTTGCTTAAGAAGTATGTTGCTAATCCTGAGCATGTATGGAATTTTTCTAATTTGCAGATGGTGAATCTTGAGGCTATAGAGGTTCAACCAGTAAATATCCTTGAGTTTCGATCCAAATCGATGAGGAAAGGAACCTTGGAACAATGCAAGGTCCAATGGGATCAATATTTCGAAAGAAATGCTACTTGGGAGAAAGTAGCAGACATGCAAAAACATTTTCCATTTCTATTTGAGGATGCAATGTAAATATTTGTTTAATGTTTATGCTATGATGTTACATAGAGGACTGTGTTAAGCCTAAGGAGGGGAGGATGTCATGACCCCACCCTTGGAAGACTTCCTATTTTGATGGATTTATGTTTTGTTGTATTGCTTATGGATGGAATGACTGACTATATCAGTTTGATTATGCAAATTGCTTGTTTCTTATGGAAAATATGAGATGTGAATCCTTTGTGGGATGTAGGATAATTCCATGTTTGGATATGAGAAACATACATTTAATGTGGGAACATGATGCTACTAATGAAAAGTGTACATTTGCAGGAACATGCCCCTTACTATGGCAGAAGAGTAACCACAAAAAGGGAAAGCTTATGAGAAATGTTGTGATAATTGTCGAAATATTGGAGAGGTTGCATGGATGAATGTCCTCTCTTATGGAAATGCATTTTATATTTGTTCAAACAATATATAAGGAAACTATAATTGCTACTTTAACCTTTTTCAAAAAAGAGAATGTTTGGTTAAGCATAACCGAATAAGTTGAAGATGATTGATTATCTTTATTTCTCAACTCCTAGTGGTTAGTTCGTGGTGGACTTGCTCCATATTTATGAAGTCTATTTAGAGGAGAACATGAGATAAAAGAAACATCTAGTCTTTAATCCGTGGGCATGTTTTATATTTTGGCCACGAAGTGCTCTTTATGGAAACAAATATTTTTGGCATCCGAGGTCTCGAACTAATGGTTGGAGGTAGATAACGGTTTGGAAACCGGGTGACTATGCCAAGTGTTGGAAATGAAGTGAGGAGGCGGATAGTTCATCAAGAGTGGTAAGAAAAATAGAGAAAAAAAAGGAAATCAGACGAAGAGACAAACATTGGAAGGGGAGAGGAAAATCGAAACTGGAAACGAGGTTTGAGAACATGAGAGCAGGAATGCAATTCTGGATTGGAACGAACTATGTACTCGAGGTAACCTTGGAAATACTCAGCTGGAATAAGTTAGAGTAAAATTTGTAGTTATACATGTTAAAATGATTGGTATTCGTGTGTGCCACGATGGCTACCAAGTCTAGTGGAGAATAGTCCAATGTGTGACTTAAGTTGTTCCATAGACGTAGCATGTGTGACTTAAACTATCACAATAGACATAGCATGTGTGACCAGAGTGCATTCCTTTTCTTTTCCTTATTATGCATGAGGAACTTGTAGTGAACCGAGGAGCCAAGTTGTATCAATGTAGAACTAGGTAACGCCAAGATGGTGAGTGATATTTGCAATCGGTTTCCAATCAAAATATGGTTGGAATGAATCTCTTAACTTGCTAGGATGGATTCCGGGTGTTAGATATACTCAAAAACGCAAGTTATGGGATCGAATCCAAAGCGTGCTCTGCCAATGAAAAAGCTAATGGCAGGTAGTTGAAAATGGATCCTGTAGCAAACTACACACCTTGATAGGCTTATGTTAGCAATGGGTATTGCATTGTTATCTCTGGCAAGTTAGGCTTTGGAAAATGATAGCAACTGGTTTTGCTTTGCCAAGCTTCAAAATAATGTGAGCTAACTAGAATGATATTGATAGGAGGTAGATGACGAAGGCATCACCATGTCTAAGGACCTTTGTGCCATAGATGTTTTAGCCTCAACGTGGCAATGACAAACGTTGAGGAATGTCCAATTCTACCTGAGATGTCCTTTACTTTTCTTTACTTTGAATAGATGTAGTTGAGAAAACATATTGGATTAAAGTTCTAGACTGGCTGAGGGCTTGTTAGGACTTATTATTTTTATTATAGAAACAGATCTATATTTTCTTGTTGTTTTAGCTTCGAAAATACTCCTAATTACCTTGTTCTTGAGGATAGCGAAGTTGCTATCGAAAGAATGATAGAGGATTGCAACGATGCCTTGCTGATTGTGTTAACTTAGTAGTGTTGTAGAGTTGGGTATCATCCATTACCGATTTTTTTTTAATGCATCATATGTGCTAGAGTAGGAGTCATAGGATTAACCAGATAGAGTAGTTGCTCTTATTTAACTATATATGTGGTGGTTTCTCTTGAGCTAGAATAATTTCTATATTATTGAGACAACAAGGTTGGAATGATTTTTAGCTACGTCCAGCAACGTTGGTGGAGCAGGAAGTGCAATGTATATTTCTCTTTTAAGAGAATTGATATCCCATGGATTGTGGATAAGTTGAGTTGAAGGGAAAACTCGAGCAGTGAGGTGTTGGGAATAAAATGGATTCCCAGTAAAAGAGATGGGGACTTACAGAAGTCTTGCTTGTAACCATGTTCCAAATTGATGAAATAATAAAAGAGTACAGACTTTAATGCTGGGTTTTCCCCATTCGAGGGTTTCTCCCAGGGTAAAGCAACTGTGTTATGTGTGAATGATTCTGTGGGTTCTCATGTTGTTTATACTTTTGCTTATGATAGTCATGGTATTTTAATGTTGTCCATGATAGAGTAATTTTTGTATGGATATGTTTCTATCTTGTGTTATGAATAGATATGGATTCTATTTCGAGATGTTATCAATGAAATTTATGTTAGAAAGGATATATCTCACCATTGTGATATGAATAAATGGTTGGGAGTTGTGTAATTCCAAAAGGAAGTAAATTATTAATGAGTATTCATGAGCACATTGAACAAGTGCTTTCTTAATAAACAAAAGGAACCAAAGTACTTATCTTACTATTTTTTAGTATGGAAGCCTTTTACTCCCAATATGGATCTGATTTAATTGATGGATTAATCAGATGGGGGTTTGGTTTTGGAACCCTTTTTAGGGTAATAAGATTGAGAAAATTAATTAGTTCCTTGTATTAAATGATAGAGGACATTAATGAAACTAGGAACGAGGCTTCTAGGGAAGTCTAGCTCAGAATGACATGAGATGGATAGAAAACCCTCCCACACATCTATCATCCACGTAGAAAGACATATGTGGAGTAGAATTCTTAGCGTACCTTTCAAAAGAATGAAGGGATGATCAACACTAGCTCATTTGGATCCATGAGAGGGATAGGTTGATCAATTGAAAAGACACCTAGTGCTCTTGCATTGCTGGAATTATGCAAGTGGTAGTGATGGGTGTGCCTCAAGGAAAGCCTAGAGACCTTAGTAGTGGCTCTAGTAACCGGAAACTAGGAGCTTTGGAACTACTATAAGATGATAAGAAAATATGTTAATAAATATATTTAAAAAAAAATTGGAATGAGAATTTTTGGATCGTGACAACAACAATGTTAGTAGGGTCTGTTATAAGCATGCTACAGAGATGAGAGATATCCTTATAAAAGCAATTCTCCTAAATCTTTTTCCTCCTAATAACATAAAGCCTATATCATCTAAGAAATGAAACTGTATTGAAAATAACTATAATATAAACTTTTAAACATCCTAATTTATTGATCTTCAATCTTTCAAATAGTTCATTAATTTTTTTAAGCAGAAGTAGTAATCAACCTCTTTCTTGCTCTAAAGTCTCATCACCTAAAATAAAAGTTTACCCAAGCAAAAATATTCGGATTTAAAATCGTATCCATAATAAAAATAATACGATAAAAACGTATACCAATTCCCCTTTATAAAAATATATATATATTGGGATTGTGTAGGCGCGAATTGCTAGTTCTGGATGAGGCGGAATTATGCCTTCCCTACTAATATAATCCTAATTTGTGGTCTGCCCTGTGACCCCTTCCCATATAAAGTGGGCCTGCTCTGATCCGTGAGAACGTGATCCTCCCTGTTCAAGATTCTTTATTTTGGACCTTCACCTTTTTGAAAAGGTCAAACTGAAGAGTAATGAAATTAAGGCTAGAGTACAAAATTATGTAGTAGTTTAACGATGCTGTAATAGACTTCGGTAAAATTCAAACTATACGCAGGAGTTGCTTCCATTTAAACATATACGGCTTCGTTATCTTTGATCCAAAGTGAAAGAGACCACCAATCGCTTGGGTTTGATACTGTGTACTGAGAGTAAACCTCGTTATCTTTGACCCAAAGTAAAAGAAACCACATCTTTGATCCAAAGTGAAAGAGACTACCAATCGCTTGGGTTTGATATTGTGTACTGAGAGTAAACCTCGTTATCTTTGACCCAAAGTAAAAGAAACCACATCTTTGATCCAAAGTGAAAGAGACCCATCTTTGATCCAAAGTGAAAGAGACCACCAATCGCTTGGGTTTGATACTGTGTACTGAGAGTAAACCTCGTTATCTTTGACCCATAGTAAAAGAAACCACCAATCACTCTGGATTGATACTGTGACAGAACAACATTCACATTATATTTAACGCAATAGTCTATAAACCTCAAATTTTAAAATTGTATTTACAACTGCTTTTATATATATATATATATATATATATATTATTGTGACGAATTTCTTTTATATATTATACACAGCCGAAGTGATTTCTTTTTGGTTCTCGACCCTTCGTTCCTTCTCCGGGCCCGGGAGCGGGTTGAGTTCGATCCCCGACGCGATGCACGAAGCACTGTCTGAATTCAGGGACGGTGTGGTCACGGGCAAGCTTGCCGAAATCAACGGGAAATCACTCTTCCCTCCTTTTCCCGTAATCGCCACGTAGTAAATGAGAGCGAACGCAGTGGTGGCAAACGACAGAGCCGCAGCACCGGCGAAAACTCCAGGCTTTACTGCGTAGCAGTCTCGATCCAACCACGGGCTCTGGGGAGCGTTTGGCGCCGATCCCGCTATTAAAAGAAACATCGTGAAAATAAAAGTAGGCCTGCAATAAGCATCGTATTCTTTAATTAAATACACAAAAAACTAATTAGGAAAAAACTATTAAGTTATTACGATATAGGAATTGGTTTGCCTACCACAAAAGCACGAAAAAAGCCGTGGCGGTCAATCTGTTTCGAGCAGAGATGGCGTGCAGATTTTTGGCGCAGCAACATGCGCAGCCGCCCTTCACGTTTGCGATTAAATGTGAAAGAAATAGACATACGGCTGCCGTTATTCCCAGCGGCAGCGCTGCGCTTCCCGTAGTAATAACTTACTTGGCTAATCTGTAGATATTTATGCATAAAATGAAAAATGATCCTGTAAATAGTCTACAGTTCGCTTAAATCTGTAATTATTTGTACATCAAATGAAAAATGATCCTCTAAAAAGTAGACAGTTCGCTTAAATTTGTAATTATTTTAACATAAAAAGAAAAATGATCCTGTAAATACTATACAGTTGGCTTAAATCTGTAATTATTTATAAAACAAATGAAAAAATGATCCTTTAACTAGCATACAGTTCGCTTAAATCTATAATTATTTATACATCAAATGAAAAATGATCCTGTAAATTGTATACAGTTCGCTTAAATTTGTAATTAGTTATACATAAAATGAAAAACGATCTACAGTTCGCTTAAGAAATTTTGTTGATTTACTACCTTGGTTCGCTTGAATTCGGCGGCGATGCTCGTGGCTACGGCAATCAAGCCCAGAAGCCCTATCAGTAGGCAGGTCCCCCGCCTCGATTTCTCCATGGTGTTTTCGCGGATCTGAGAAATTGAATTGTCTACAACGTGCTGAGATTTATGCGATTTGTGGTGGTGCTGTTTCTCTTGCCGTAAGGGCGGAGAATTTCCAGAACTGCACATTGTGGCCGCCTTGATGTCTTGTTATTGGTCCAGGTCAAGCTTGGTTGCCTGATTTAGATGAAAACGGAACGTGAAGATCAGATGAATATTCTGTGTCTAGTTGTGTGGTATTCCTCTCGACTTGTGACTGGTGGATGCACATCCTTCAAACGATGGAAATAAGCCACCTGTGACTCGTGGATGCACATCTTTCAAACGATGGAAATAAGCCACCTTCCTCTAGATATTTTTGTATAGGAAATTTTAAAATTTTAAATTCTAGTATGTACGGTAAAGAAGTCTAAAGTCAATAATGTAATGTTTTTTTAAAGAAATTGAATACTTTATATCATCGTACACATGTGCTTATAGGTTTGTGTAGGTGCGTAGGTGGACAGCGTGGCAGTAGATATTATATTTTCAACCATAAAATATTGATGGTGTCGGCTATAAGTGTCTGTTGTTAACACAACCGCTGCCGTGGCAAACATTCGTGTACGATGACGTGTCTTCCTGTCAGCCGTGGAATAACAGTTATACGTGCCAACAATAAAGTTTCCTGACGTATGGTACGTCCGGAAACTGGTACCAAGTTTACAAAAGAATTTATTCTGATCGTTCGAAAATTATTTTATAAAATAAATATTTAAAAAATAGTTTATATAGTCTAGAAGAATAGGTAACTTTTTACATTTTTCATTATTGTTTTGAGTTTTAAATAGTGTTTTTGTTGTTACTATATCTTTTAGTTGTATTTGGTAAACTTTTTTAAGGTAACACTTGGTTGTAACCAGTGCGTGCTGGCAGGACATGCCCTCTAATTTTAGAGGACTTGAAGGATTCAAACTATAGTCTCCACCTTCCATCCTTCCAGAAGAAAACTTTGACTAACAACTAAACCCTTGACCTATCTTAATATATATAAGAGACATAAAATTTATATATTTTTTAAAAATTGGATAGTGTTACTAGAAGGTGGTATTCAATAGCAAATTTATTTATTTGTTGTTTTTTTAGGACATTTCAATAAGATTTGGTTAGTGCGAGAAAACCTTTATAAGTAATACACAGGGTTTAGCAGTCTTCTTCCAACCATGACCCTTTTTAAAAGATATCAATAAGAAATTTAACATAGTCATTACACACCTAACCCCTCACACTCACCTTTACTGCGATTTGAACCTTAAACTTACTAAAAAAACCATTGCAATACTATGTTATTGTACTGAATGATTGTGACAGCATTTTTTTGAGAAACATATGGTCAGCAGGTATTTGAGGGTATTCGTAATTGGTGAACGTTGAAGAGAGCTCTATTATATTCATCAAGAAAGTTCACTTGCTTGTGTGGTTCCCATTAAGCTGTTGGCTTCCCAGGTGAAGGCCATGACTAGGTATTGGCTTCCCAATTAATGACTAATGATTGAAGAATATTAAGAGTAGGTTATTATTGAAGTTATTTTCTTAGCAACTAACGTTTAATAGTTTCTATTCAAATTTTCATCATTAATTTGATGCTGTAAATTGAGAGTTGAGGAAGCAACAATCTAACGATATTGAAGAATATTAAGTGTGTTTAGGGATATTTTAATAGTTAAAGGTATTGGATTTTGAGAAAGATTTAAATTTTCTTTAAAGGTCGGGTGATTTTTAATGTGTTTTTATTTTTTTAACTTTTAAAAAGTTTAAAAAATAATAAATTTTAAGTATAAATTTTATGATAATGGATAAATTTAAGAAATTATTTATGTTATAATCTTGCTTTCCCCATCTGCTCAACTTTTCAATCAATTTAAAATAAATTAAAAAATAGACTTTAATAGTTTTTTATTTAAACTTAATGCATTGATTTTTAGAGTTGCAAATATTGTTTTAAGATTTGGAGGAAGCAACAATTCATTATACTCATTGTTTCTTCATCTAACTCAACCTTGAAATTTGAGGAAAGCTTAAGAACATGTGTTAGAAATTTGAGGGAAGCTAAAAACATGTTATTTTGTTGGATTTATACACATGATTATAATATTTTAGTAGGATATTTGATTCAAATTTAATATGAAAATATTATAAATAGAATGTTATCCTTGATTTAATTAAATTTGATATGTCAATTCAATATTTGAAAAAAGTTATTAAAATATTAAGAGGTTAAATTTGTTTAATTTTAAACAGAAAATTAAATAGTTTTTAAAATTTAAAAATTTATATGGAATTATTATCATAGAGGATGTTGTTTATTTAGTATCATTTAGCCCATGGTGTACAACTACCTACCCTCTCTTGGATTCCTAAATCCCATATGTGGAGTTTTAAAGTGTTACTCTTAGATCCATTTTTTTGTAACATTAGAAAGAATAAAAATTTTGGTTTAAAAATAAATATTTCTATCTAAATAAATATGTTTTTAATTTTTCTTAGTTTTGTTAATTTTTATATTTTTACATATTGTAAATTTGTTTGGTAACACCCCATTCTAATATTATTAATAATTGTTTAGTCATTAGATACTTTGATCACCTAGGCTTATGGACTTATATGAGGTAACCATTATGTTTTATAAAAAGAATTTATTTAAAGATGTGACAATTATTGTTTAAGAGTTACTAGCTTTGGCTCAAGCCCCCACTTTCACATGGATGGAAGCCTTTGAACATTAGGTTTAAGGTTAGGGTAGTCAAAGTCTTTAAAATAACTAAGGGGGCAAAAGAAGAAACATCTCATATTTTGCTGTATCAAAGCTCTACTTTTAAGAAGGTTGCACCCTTGAAAAGGTTTGTGATTATATATTATGTTCTTGTTTTTTGCATTTTTATTTCATATTACAATATTGTTAATTTCAAACTCATTTTATGTTATTATTGCAATATCATGTGGATGTGCTTTTATTTTATTGCAAGGTTCCTAACAAGTGGTATTAGAGTGCTTTCCAAGGCCACATCGTGTTGTAGTGCAAACAGTTATTGTCTTGTCATTCCGACCTATTAGGTATAATTTTTCTTTGTTTTTATTTTCCTACTAATCACCCTACAAAGAAAAATTGAGTCATTTTATTTTAATTTAATAGGTTAAAAAATTTGTATCGAGGGTTTTAAAATATTACAGAGGAGCTATCATTCTTGGCTAAGTTAAATTTTCTATAAAACATCTAGTGAAGTGAGGGGTGATCAAAATCCAATACTTAGGCCTCAAACAATACCCATATATGGACTTGAGCACCCACATACCTTCAGGTATATAGGAAGACCCTCTAGGTCTATAAGAGACCTTTACCTATAGGAAGCTCTTTGATCTTGTATGCATGTGTGACTCATCACCTAGTTGTGTGTCATGTTAAGTCAAACTAATTTGACCTTCTTTTGTCATTATGTGCCACTATAGAAGACTATGACACAAACAAAGTTCTATAGGAAACTGTTCACCAAAGGACTTTGTTGCAAAAAACTATTAAGGATGTTCTTCCTTGGTTTAGTTAGGACAAACAACATGTAGCAATGAAAATAAAAATTGTGGCAAAAAGATAATATTCCCCCTAGCTAAAATTTTTTCACGTCTCAGGAAAATAGTAATTGCAGATTTTAAAATATATGATACATACATACAAATAAATTATTAAAAATAATAAAATAAATAAAGAGTATCTATTGTTTTAACAACAAGGAGTGGTATTGTGAGTGGTATGGACAAGTGAGGCAATATATAGTCTTCGATAGGAGCTAGCAACATCTACTTTTCAAATTTGGGAAGAGTGAAACTTCTGAGAGGATCTGTAGAAGAAAAGAGAAATTGATTTTTTTTTTAGTAGAAGAATCCTACAAAGTAAACTGGTTTTTAGAAGTGTTTTATTTAATCATGTCTCGAAACCTCGAAAAGAGGTTTTCACAAGTGGATTTTTTAACAAGAATGGAAAGTTAAAAATCATATTTTCATTTCTATCCTTGGTTCTACAATGCTTGTAAGGGTTTTCACTATAGAACATATTTGTTTGAAAAGCTAAAGGAAAGATTTAATGAACTCCAATAGAAGGCAACTCTTCTATAGAAAGGTAGCTCTTCTACAAAAGAAGATAACTTTTCTATGAGCTACAATTGTGCTTGCTTGATGACCTATTGAATGAAATCATTTTTTGAAAGTGACTTGCGATACAACTTTAAGCAGTGTCCAATAACCATTAATCCTCGAGTAGAGTCATCAATAGTTTTCAATTTCACTTCACCATTATAAAAAAAATTATCAATTTCATATGGACTTAACCACCGTGTAATGAAATGATTAAGGTGCTTCAACTTCTCTCCCATGAGGGAAGCAATAGAGGGAGTAGCAAGCCTGAAGTATGAGGTGCTGCCACCCAACCCAACTGTCGAGGAGAAAATGCAGTGTGTGGTTTTTAGAACCTTCTTTAAAAAGATGTAATTTTGCTAATTTTTGGGTTTCTTTTGTATTGTTCGACTAGGTATGCTTTAGTTTTGTTGGGGTTTCACTAGGGTTTTGTTGTGGTATGATAAATGTATATAACTTATTATGCTTTAGTTTTGTTGGTTTTATGTGGATGTTTGAAACTTTATTGTAAATAGGTTTTGGGTACCCTATTCATAAAACCTACCCCTTTATTTATCTAATAAAAAAATAGTCATCGTGTACAAAGTTTACATTTGAAATCTTGAAACTTGGAGTCATACAGTAAGACCCAATATCTTGACTAAAATGTATGTGGAATTGTTAGCTTTTGATGTAATGAACACTGGGAGATAGCAATCACAAAATGCAGAATAATATGAAAGAAAGTAAATCTTCTAGATGAATGAAAATATATTGTAAATAGAAATCATATAAAATAATACAATGTAGTTATGGAGGAAATGAACACTCCATTAATAAAGCTATTGAACTACATTGCATCCATTACCAATGGATGGTGATGTAAACATAATTGTACTATGCTCGAAGCTACACTATATAACTATGTCCCCCGACTCTATATCTATCTAACAATGAGGTATTTCTTATATAGGAAGACATGTTCCTTGGCCAACACTCTACCTAGTTGTGCAAGGGATAACTTGCACATATACAACTTGCACATTGACACTTGTGCATTTATTACATTACATGAAGTAACTAGATAACTTCTCCCTAAAGTAATCTACTATCCTAAGTATATACCTTGGAAGATACATTTATATAACCCAAATGATGGAACATACTCTATTTCTATCACCCCCTGTATTACATTATTTGGGTATTGAAGATTTTTAGTCTTCAATATGGATATTCTTCTTCTTCATATTGATCTTTGTATCTACCTTATTTGTATTCAGGTTTACCAAGTAATATGTGTCTTCATATGATGTAGAGTAAGTTGTAGTTAGAGCTTCTTCTTTCAATTGACGATCTTTGGCTTGTTTAGATTTATCTTCCTTATCTTCTATCCAACCACCTTTATAGTTTTCTTTGCAAATATCTTCATTTGATTTTGATAGTTAATGAATGAGTAGGGCATGGTGTAATTGTCCTATCATATTTCTGTGCTTGCCTTTTTGGTGTACTGGTTCTTTTTTTGTTGCTTCAGTCTTCATGTCATGACCTCTTTTAGTATGTCTCTTCTTGATTTTTCTTCTTCTCTTCTTGTGATTCTGCTCTAGTGTTGGTGAAATATCTGCTTTATGACAAGTTAGTCTATTATCATAATAGTATTGTTCTTTATTGCCAGCTTGTTTCTTGTATTGAGTAAGTACAAACACAATTAATGATAGATAAATCAACAAATATTCTTCTGGTGAAAATATAACCAATCTTTGTGAGTTCCACCATGTTGTGAAGAGAATTTTATGAAGATAGTTAATCAATATTGTAAATCTACCTTCTTTGGCTTCTTTAATAAATAAGGATAATTTTTCTTTGTCATTAGAGTGTAGATGTTCGTATCCTTCTAGAGTATCTATTAAGTTTTGAGAGTAGAATTCTACTTCATGGAATAGTTCTTCAAAGCTTTTTTCAAAATTTTATCCATGATAGATCTTTGAAATAGTGATTCTTGCTATTTCTTAGAATTGAAATTTGATAGAATCTTGGTAGTCTATCTTATAGTTCCCTATATATGATACCTTATTGAAGTATATAAGCTTGATTTGATAAAACCTTTATTAATCCTTAGGTTTGTAGGTTTCCTTATGTATCCCTAGTAATGAGAGTATGAACACCTAATTTTAGGTTTTGAAGAAATCTTATATCTTCCCAACTTGATAATCTTTGACAAATATTATTATTATCAAGTTTTGTAGAATGTCTTATGACTCCCTAATGATTTTTGAGTATGATATAGTGCTTTTGTAAAATATAGTTCAATTTTTGGTTGATTTTGTACAAATTTTATAAAGATCAAAAATCAACTTCTTAACACCTTATTACTCCTATTGAACTAAGCACTTTTCAATTTTGAAGAGGTTTTAATGTTGGATTTCTTTTGTCCCTTTTTAGAAGTTTTGAGACAAGAAAATTATAATTTTCCAACCTTAGTAAAAAACCTAATAACCTCTTTTTATATCCCTTGGATTGTTTCTAATTTCCAATAAATTAATTTGATGTAGTAACCCTTGTGGCTCCCAAATTTGGAAAATTAGAAAATTAATAATATTTGCAAAAATGTTAAAGGTTTTAATCCAAATATAATTCCTTATTTATCCTAGGTTAAATTGCAAATATTAATTCAATTTGATAAGTTATCCCTTATAGTTTTTTGCTTTCAAAATATAATATTTAACCTTAGCTTATAACCCTTTTGTAGAGGTTGCATTAGAGCTCCTTGATTGAGAGCTCAGTTGAGGCTCCTTTTTACTAGATCCCACAAAATGTTGCAGCCGGTTTCCTTTACCGTTCTTCTTGGTGATAGATGTCCATTCCTCCTCTCCATTAGCAGAAGGGACATATTTAATTGTATTTGAAGGTGTTGATGTCTCTATTGGAGCTCAATTTTTGAATCGACCCTTTATAAGAGGGCATTCTTTTATCTTGTGAGTTGCAGATTGACACCGATAAAAGGTATTGGGGAGATTGATATAAATCACCCGTTGTTGGAAATGGGTCTCACCAACCTGAATATCAATAAAATCCTTAAGGTCCTTTGAGAGATCAATCTCAACACATATGCGTTTGTATGACCACACAACATAGAATTTATGTGGTTCCATTCACACAAACTTGCTAATGGGTGTGACAAGCTATGGAAAACGACCAAAAGGGCAAAGGGAGGCCTGGGAATTCCACCCAAACTGGGACACACAGGGAAACATCAACAACAATTGTAAAATTATGATACCAGGGTTGAAGAATTAAAAGGGTATTTCTAACATACCAAGGACCTTTGCTCATAACTGCAACGACATGTTACAAATCGATAAACTGAAAATAAAAAAACCTTTAATAAGGTTTTGAATATGATCAACTTTTATACCATATGGACAAGACTTGTTGAATTCATTGACGAATTAGCAAGTCACTAAGAATCCTCCCCAGTAAGTACCCAACCAGGGTGTGACTCTCAAACCAGTTGTAGGTTTTATCAAAATCTTGCATGAGCAGGACTATGTAAGAAACTATCTTTAGAATAAACTTCCTGAATTATTTTACTGGTGACATAGTTTTCTATTGCTGCAACTTCACTAACTAGTAAAATGGCAGCCTGAAAAACAACCATCCAAAGAAAAAGAACTCCCATCCGAGATGAAATAGTTACACAAAATAATATAGTGTATAAATCGTGTAAAGGTACTAATAATATAGTAACCAATGAAAGAGCAAACAAACAACAACATGCAAACAAAAAACAGTAACAAAATCTATATAAAAAACCTTCACCACATTAATTTTTAAAAGGATCCGACACTGTTTTTTTTATTTCGACGCTAATTCTGGATGAGGCGGGATTAGCATGCCTTCCCTACAAATATAATCCTAATTTGTGGTCTGCCGTCGCATGTGGCCCCTGCTCCTATAAAGTGGGCCTACTATGATCCGTGAGAACGTGATCCACCCTCTTCAAGATTTTTTATTTTGAACCTTTACCCAGTAATGAAATTAAGGCGAGAGTAGAAAATTTTGTAGTAGCAGTTTAACGATACTGTCATAACTTAGACCTCCACTAACAAAAATAAATAAATAAATTGACCTGTACTTTAATTCAAAGCTTGAATAGGCGTTCCTAGACGCACGCCGAACAACATTCACATTATATTTAACGCAGTAGTCTATAAACCTTCCGTACAATGCAGATTTTAAATTTTATTTATAATTGATTAATTATAACTAAAAAAAATATTTATAAATTATAATCTATTTTTGTTTAACCATTAACTAACACGGTTGCATAAGTACCGTCGAATCCACAGGAGGATGGAAAATAACTCCCTGTTTCCCTTCGCAAATGCGTAGCTAAGATCCACAACATTTCTCAATGCATTCATCGCCGCTTCGGCTTCTAATTTCGCGGCATCTAACTGCAGTTTCTTAACAGCCAGCTCCCCTAGGGTTTTGTTTCCGACCCTATTTTGTGCAGAGCATATGAACTATTCAACCCGTTTGCTTCCTCAATTACTTCCTCGCGCATTTTCATAGTTTCTTTTTCTCTGCCTTCCCATCTGCTGACGAGATCCTTCAGCTTTTCGTCTTTCACAGCCAGAGCCCTACGGCCGTCCAAAAGCTCTCTTTCTTTTTGTCGGAGAAGCGCTTTTCTTTTATTGACTCGATCTCGGCTTCCTTTTCTTGGAATTTCTTTATATTCTCTTCGATTTTTTTTCCGGAAACGCTATAATTTTAAAATTTTGGCTAAGCTTGAATTTTGATTAATTTTCAATCTTTTACAGCATGAACATGAAAATTCAAATCCTATAAAAAGGAATGGACCGTAAAAAGTTGAAGCGGATCTTTTGCCCAAGACGACGAAACACGTGGTTACACATTTGCGCATTCCATCATGGAAATTTGGCAAGGAAATCTACCCGGTTACAATTTTTTCAATAATATTTTACACAGCCGATCTGATTTCTTTTTGTTTCTAGACCCCTCGTGCCTTCACCGGGTCCAGGGGCGGGTTGAGTTCGATCCCCACCGCGACGCGCGATGCACTGTCTGAATTCAGAGACGGTGTGGCCACTGGCATGCTTGCAGAAAACAACGGTAAATCACTCTTCCCTCCTTTTCCCGTAATCGCCACGTAGTAAATGAGAGCGAACGCCGTGGTGGCAAACGACAGGGCTGCCGCACCGGCGAAAATTCCAGGCTTTACTGCGTAGCAGTCTCGATCCAGCCACGGGCTCTGGGGAGCGTTCGGCGCCGATCCCGCTATTAAAAGAAATATCGCCAAAATAAAAGTAGTCCTGCAATAAGCATCATCTTCTTTAATTAATTACACGAAGAACTAATGAGGAAAAAACTTTTTAAGATATTACGATGTAGGAGTTGGTTTGCTTACCACAAAAGCACGAGAAAGGCCGTGGCGGTCAATCTGTTTCGAGCAGAGATGGCGCGCAGA
This sequence comes from Wollemia nobilis, assembly GCA_028583015.1. Classification (NCBI taxonomy): domain Eukaryota; kingdom Viridiplantae; phylum Streptophyta; class Pinopsida; order Araucariales; family Araucariaceae; genus Wollemia; species Wollemia nobilis. The sequence continues at coordinate 1,401,937 of JAQPPZ010002969.1, read as the reverse complement.
TTTTTGGCGCAGCAACATGCGCAGCAAGATGCGCAGCCGCCCTTCACGTTTGCGATTAAATGTGAAAGAAATAAACATACGGCTGCCGTGATTCCCAGCGGCAGCGCTGCGCTTCCCGGTAAGCTGCATCCTCCGTAGTAATAACTTACTTGGCTAATCTGTAATTATTTATGAATAAAATTAAAAATGATCCTGTAAATCGTATACAATTGGCTTAAATCTATAATTATTTGTACATCAAATGAAAAAGGATCCTCTAAATAGTTTACAGTTCGCTTAAATTTGTAATTATTTAAACATAGAAAGAAAAATGATCCTGTAAATACTATACAGTTCGCTTAAATCTGTAATTATTTCTACATCAAATGAAAAATGATCCTGTAAATTGTATACAGTTCGCTTAAATTTGTAATTAGTTATACATAAAATAAAAAACGATCTACAGTTCGCTTAAGAAATTTTGTTGTTTTAGTACCTTGGTTCGCTTGAATTCGGCGGCGATGCTCGTGGCCACGGCAATCAGGCCCAGAAGCCCTATCAGTAGGCAGGTTCCCCGCCTCGATTTCTCCATGGCGTTTTCGCGGATCTGTGAAATCGACTTGTCTACAATGTGCTGAGATTTATGCGATTTGTGGTGGCGCTGATGTGCCTTCTGTTTCGCTTGCCGTGTTGGTTGCGCAAGGGCGCGGAATTTCCACCACTGTACATTGTGGCCGCCTTCATGCCTTGTTGTTGGTCTGGATCAAGCTCCGTTGCCTGTTGTTGACGAGAACGAGACGTGAAGATCAGTTGAAAATTCTGCCTAGTTGTGAGGTATTCCTCTTGGATGGGCCGATGACGGATTTTTCTACGCTGCTTCGTGAGAGGCTGGGTGAGAGAGAGCTGTCAACGATAATATTATTATAGGTCTTGTCTCTAGTGAATTGGTAATTTATGATTTTTTTAGTAAGAAGGGACTTACGTTAAAACCTTGATTTATATCTGGTAAATGCGCATCAGCAGGACCAATCCCAAGTGTCGTCTTGAATGCACTCTAGTCCCACCAATCCCAAGTGCCGGTGGTTCCCTTAGGCGGGGTCAATGGAATAGCGATTAGAGGTGGCAGCCTTAAGATTGCCCCTTAAAATTCGAATATAATAGGATATTTGATTCAAATTTAATATCAAAAAGTAAAATGTTATCTTTGAATTGATTTAATTTAATAGGTTAATTTAATGTGAAAAAGTTCTACAACCCTTCTTTACTCAAAGGATATTTAGTCAGACGTTAGACAAGTTAAAGCCAAAAGACGGAAGAAACAAATTCCAAGGAAAGGAGGATAAGCTCAAACACCATGCTGACTATTGGATCTTCCATCTACTACTGACATTGATCTTTCATCCAAATCCAACCACAGTAAGGGTACTAAATCTCAGAGGATGTTAATTTTCAATCCAAAGGTCTATGTGGTCCTGAGCATGAAAAGAAGAAAAGGCTCCAACAAGACCCATGGTTGAACATGTGGTGACCAATCAAGGAAAGAACCAGCGCTCAAATGGTGAAGGCTTACGATTGGCCAAGGAGGTTCCACCTCATCCAAAGACACGTGGCAACTACATGCATAAGGAAGAAGATAGGCAAAGAAGCATTTGAGAACACCTGCCATTGACCACAAAGCTTGAATTTTACAATTAAGATTGTCAAATTCAATTGTATGTCAGTCATGGCAACCGCCCACCATATGCGTGAGCCTACCCTGCCAATCTGCACTACTTAGTGTTATAAGTCTGTGTCAATAAGGTGATGCATTCCAAAGAAATGTGATGGAAGAGTAATGGTGTAGCTACCCCAAAGTAGCAACAAAGAGATGAGTCAACAAAAACATCTAAAGGCCCAAAAGCTTTCAACATTTATGGCCCCAGATCCAAATACCTCAAAGCTATTGTTCCAAAGTTGTAGAAGGATTTTGGTTGTAGGAGCAAAGGCTAATCTGCAAGCCTTCTACACAAAACTTTAAAGGGAAGGAGCCCCCCTCTAAGCTTATAAATAGGTCTAAATTTTATTGTAAAGACATTGGGAGTTATCTACTCATGCTTAATAACTAGCCTTGTAGGCTTTTCCTTTCATCCTTATTTTTTATTGTAATAAAGGGAGCCCAAAACTTAGCCCTTTGCTTAAGGAGCATCAAACCCTCCAGGCCTCATTGTCTTTTAATCCTTTTTTGGAATGTTAATGGAAGTCGAGACTAATTTCGCTGTCCTCCCTTCTTTAACTTATTTTTAATTTCTAGTAGTATTGTATTTGCTTGGTTGTGTTCACTAGTCATAGGATGGCATGTCTCATGTTCATTTGCCATTTGTTGTAGTTGGAAGTAGGGATTTAATTCTTTAGCACATCGCCCCCATTGCTTAGGTTTTATTTTTCTATAAAGTATTTATTTATTTATTTTTACTTTCATTGCAATTTCTTTCCCTGTGACCCCCTAGCCTCAACTCATAGAGGCATCTATGCATCAAGGATTAACTTTGACAAGGAGCCAACCTCGATTAAAAATCCTAGAGGTTATCTTGTAGGTGATCTTTCATCACCAACACTTCCTTCTATTTTATCCTACACGAGGCATGGGTACATTTGTCTTGTCAAGGCCCCAACCTAGGTTGGTGGGTTCATTTAAAGCTTGTACCCTCTGTTTGGGCTAGAGATGGTACACAAACATTTAATATTGGGTGTGGAAGTGTATCGAGTGTTGGTTGCATGGTCCAATATAGATGAGGTGGCCTGACATCTACCCAATGGAGATGGATAGAGGAGAATGAATTCTCACCTACCTATCAATAGTGAAGTTGTATCATTTTTGATAGAGGGAGAGTACTCCACCTTGGGAGGATGGGTCGAGGCCCCACTTTTATAAGGTAAGGAGAGGTGAACCATTATTTCTTATGTATTAACGCTTTGTCGGCCTTTTTAATCAATCATCAAAAGGCCCGCCCCGCCATATTTAAGAGGGAGGAAGCGCCCTCTATTTTCAAATTCTTTGCCACAAGCTTTTAAAGACTCTCAAGCTTTTCTATTCATCTCATCGGAAACCCATTTATTAATTCAGGCACAAGTTAATACGTGTATAATAGACGACGAATTAAAAAGCACTCAACTCGTCAGCGGCGAACTGGATTCGGATTCCGTCTCTGGTTGCCGCAGATTCAATCTCTCACCTTGAGATTTTAAAGGCGACCAGTGAATGGCTTTTTATAGCCCTTAAGATTTTAAAGCTCTCCGCGACAGCGCTTAAGATTAAAAGGGCTAAAGCCTTGTTCAATCAGGGCTCGGAAGCGAAAGAGCGACTTGTATCCATCCAATTAAGAGCTCTGATCGAACCTTTCTTCTCTTTAAGGTGTTCACGTGAACGCGGCATATATGAACGCGTATGAACCAACTTTGAAGGTCAGAAATGTATGTCTCTATCCTAAGAAAATTCTTGAATTTCATTGCCTTGTTCAATTAGGGATGTTGCTTTTATTTCTATTTCAAAGGGATACTTTTCCTAAGAGCTTATCTAAAAGCTCGGGAGAGGGCCGTATTTAAAATAGAGAGGCTTTCTATCCTCATTTGAGGTCGAGGGAGAGCTCTCTATCCATAATCAACGATAGCGTCTCGATAGGTGAGCTCTTAAGGGGAGAGCCCCGCCCCCGCGGATAAGGATCAGCACTCGACCCTAAAAAGATAGGGAGAGGGGAGAGGGAGAGGAGGTGCAGTGACGGACAGCGAACCGGAGAGCCGTTAAACCGGGGGGAAAAGCTTTAAGCCGCAGCTTTAAATTCTAAGCAGTGAGCGACCCGCTACTCACTGATCCTGATCAATGGGGAGGGGTGGGCGATCTGAGAAACCTTCAACAACTTGAATCTGTCAAAAGCTCCCCTTTTTAAATAGAGAGGCTTTAGCCTTTAGCCTTGCCTTGCCTTTGCCTTTCAAATAGCCGCCTGCCTGCCGAGGGGAGGGCTGGTTTTTAAGAGGGCCATAACCGGGGATTCCTATTAATTAACGAGTCGAGCTCCCCCAAGCCCTCTGGAGAGGTGAGATTAACAACTTTAAGAAGGAGCCCAGCTTTAGAATAGAGGGGTAAGTGAGTAAGTAAGTTATTATAAGCTTTGAAAGGGGCTTTAAGCTCTTTATTTCTCTAAGCTCATAGACGGCAGCTTACTTTCTTCTTTATACAGAGAGGAGGGGAGAGCGGACTTGGAGTAAGTAAGCCCTCAACCGGTATAATGAAAGAAACTTATAAAGGCTAGCCCTCAACCGATTAAAGGAATAAAAACTCATAAATAAAGGTTGAGCCGCCCCTCAACCGATATGGATGAATGTCGGTTGAGCTTTAAGTTCAAAGAGCCAAGGTCGAGTACCTTATATAAGGATCGAATCCCTTCTCTATATCCCCATGCATATATATTTTCTCGATAAAAAAAAAAAATGCATAATAGAATATATTAGACCTAGGCCTATGTGACCGATCAATATGAATACTTGAATACTTAATTTTTACCATATTATATATATATATATATATATATATATATATATATATATATGTGTGATCATAATATAGATTTATTATTCATGGAATAAAATTTACTTTTGGAATGCCTTGATGGTGAAATGGTAGACACAAGAGACTCAAAATATCATGCTATAAAGCATGGAGGTTCGAGTCCTCTTCAAGGCATAATATTCATGATGCTTATTGGATGCGCAATTCAATTACAAATACCATATCAAATTGATAGTCTCTCAACAGACTGAGATTACTTATCTATTGATACAAATTCCAACAATTGTTTTGGTCGTTGTTTCATAACACTTGTTCCAACAGTCCATACATAGTGTACTAACTTGATCTAAGATTTAAATTATTTTGTTGTCTTTTAGTAGTAGCATTCTGTATCACGGGGCTAAAGTCCTAAATGACAAAAAATAACTAATGAGAACATGAAACAAAATACATTGGAAAAAGGAACATCTGGAAAATATTGAATAAAAAAAGAAAAATACCAAATCTAAGGTGGAATACTTACTCTTTTGGTGTACATAAAGGAGTATATCTTGTTTCTTCCTACTTATTAACTTTATTTAATTAAAGACATAGATTGAAAATAATTTATATACCTCTCTCAAGGTATTGCAACATTCGGGAGTTGCATGTCAACAAATAGACACATGTTGGATCCCTCTATAGGCAAATGAAAGATCCTTTATTTCAAATAAGAAGTGTAAAAATCATACTAAAATCAAAATTGAAGAAATAAGGGGTAAGCATATTAAGCAAAAAAAAAGAGATAGAAATAGTAAGCATAGTAATTCCTTACTATGCTTACTATTACATAGTCAGGATTTCAAAATGAGGAATCTATCTTCAAATTAAAAATATAGTCTCTTTTATTCCTATTTTTTCTTTTGCTATTAAATGTCGAATTTCATTTACAAAAAGTATTCTCCTTTCCAATAATGTTTTTATCATTTGATTCAATAGCATTATATTAGATTGGAACTAATTTAATAAATATTGATCTCTCAAATAGAAAATGATAAGTAAAATAATCATATAACTGGTTTCAACTTGGCGATCATTCATCATATTTTCCAAACGGATGACCATTGGTGAAACTTCAACCAACCAATGATCATATGTGAATGAAGGTATATATGGATAAATTTATTTCCATTCAAAACTAAATGTTCGAATGCATTGTACAGACACCATTTGGTCCCCTGGTATAATATCCTATGACAACAGTTTTCCTAGAATGCCAAATGGGATGAGCTTCTACATTCACCCCACAAAGATTAAACAACTTGGATTGTGATTTTGGTGAAGTTCATAGTCCACCTGCTTGAAGAGAAGCACCTAAAAATTCACTTGGTGACTTTGCTTAATGACTTAGAGTGAAAATAAATATACTTTGAATAAGTCATCCAACAAAAGACAAGGCAAGATTCTAGTGGGGTCTTTGTCTCATGAGTTTTTTGAAGCAAAATCCCCTCACCTAGTGGATTTATTCTCAAAGGAAATACATAAAATTATATTAGCAGAAGGCCTATGACTAGAAACTTCCCCCAAGCCAATCAACAAGAGTTGGTGCCACCACTGAATTGAAGACAAAGGAGGAGCCAATGGTGCAACATGGTAGTTGTAGTGCACCATCCTCCCAAAATATTTTTGGCATGGAATGACAAAGGTCCCCTAATTCCATTAGTTCCGCATAATGTATGGGACCTAATTCCTACGTAAGTTCTCAAGTGCTTGCCTTACTTCTTGGGAAAATATGTTGTATCTTTGATAGAACACTTGCAACACCTAGTGAGCTTGTGCACTGTGCATTTTATTGAAAAATAAAACATAGCCTTGAGGCTACTAGAGGTTTCTTTTCAAAGGAGATCTTGTGAATGGTACCCCAGTCTCAACCCAAGATTAGTTGAAAGCTAGGAATAATTGATAGAACTCTTTATTAATAGATTTTGGGAGAAGGCAAATGGAGTATCTCTCTTAGAGCAACTCATGACAATCAAGAGGGTACCTACAAATATAATATATAATTTCAATGTACAATTCCACAAAACTTGGCAAAGGATCTTTGATGAGATCTGACCATGATTGGGTATGGTATTTATTTACCATCTACAAGCTTTTAATTTTGATATTACCATTATTGTCAAGCCTAAGGGTGTTAATTCACTATTAGAGGCCTATGAGATAACCATTTGAATTGAGAAGGTGTAGACACCTAAAACATGTCATGCTGAGGAGATTACCTATATGGACTCCTTTAAATCCACTTGGGCAGCCCTAGGGCTCAATAGTGATTTTCACCACTCAAACAAGAAGAAATTTCCCTTTGTAGCCAAGACCATCCCAGTAGAGGATGGTTGCTAAAGATCATATTAACCTTATATGGCCCCCAATTGAGATCATATTACCTCAATATGTCCTGCTATCATAGTCATGTCACTCTAATATGGTTACACCAGAAGCAATGGGACCCAAATCCTACGCTATGGTTCAAACAGTTACATGTACTAGCTAAGAGAAAGAGTATAATGGAGTTAGTTGTGTGATGGTTTTCAAGAACAGACTATTACTCTTTTCTATCCTAACCACTTATTATCTTCCCTTAAAATCTTGGACTCCTATTTGGAATTCTATATAATGACACCTAATCTTCATACATCAATCAAGAAGTTTTCATGCATTGAAGTGTTGTCGAACTAAATAATCAAAGAGCTCATTCTCAAAGCAATGAAGTGCTATCGAAATCCAACCATGAAGCTTCCAAGTATGCCAATGGACCATATCAAATGTTGAAGATTGAATTCATGCTTCTTGTACCATCCAACATCCTTTCTTCAATGTTAGATTCCACCCCAAAGTCGTTCTTCATGAATGCATCAATTTGTTGATCAATCCATAGATCAAAATCTAGTGTTGCCTCCCATCGACCACGAGAAAATCACTCATGGCTTAGTGGTCGTCTCTCTCAAAGATGGCCCATAGGTATGACTATATCTCTAAGAGACGACCAGTAGGCAAGACCGTTTTGCACAGATATAGCCTCCCAAGCAAATATTTATTCTCTGTTTCCTTTCTTTTATTAAATTCTAGCAATATTTTAATTAATATTTAGTATAGTTTGAATTTATTTTCATGCATGTATTTATCGTATTTCACTTTCTTTATTATGGGCCTTATATTTAAAGGCTCTTCATATGCTTTTGATTATCTTTAGATCTTATTATGTGCAGATTACAAGTCTTTACAAGGAATAAATGACATAAAAATTCACACCTCATTATCCTACATCACAACAATCCCAAGAACCTGTCAATAATCAGTTTGTGGGTGCAAGAAAGATCCTACGAGATACATCTTGATTACTTTTATTTTTGTAAATATTTGTATCAAATTGGTAGCAAATCCCTCAACGAGATCCCATTGTAACCTTTTTGAAGGACATAATTGATATTAATAAAAGGGGTACCATTATTTCATATATTATTTTGTCATTATGGTTACATAGTTTTCTATCTAGTTTTTTCTTTATTTCATTGCATAGGTGTACGATATTTTTAGCATTTTTAGTGGTGATCATAGTAGGACCCAATCGACATTTCACAATTTCATTGCTAATTATTTTTATTTTTGGTGTTTTTGAATTGCAAGTACCACTATCCCTTGTAGAGACAACCAGTACGTGCAACCATACCCTACAAAGATGATCAGTAGGTACAACTATCCCAATCAGAGATGGCCTCAGATTAGATAGCAAAAACATTAGAAAACAATATCTCCATTAGATGTAGGCTATCATAGTAAGCCATTATGTCTTTCTTTCTCTGCTTTTACCAAATAAAAGTAGATTTTTCATGCTTAAGTGAAAGAATTTTAGAAGATTTTAAGTTTTTAGATAATCTATTTGTGATCATCCCTGGGTTAGACAACCTCTGTCTGTGGTCGTTGCTCTCCTGTACGGTTCTTGTTTCTGACCGTCTATGCCAAACGAGCTCTGTATACAAACGTCCCTTGTAGAGAAGGCCACTGTTTGATTAATATTTTGGTCTAATTGCTTGTTTCTTGTTTAAAGGCTACTCATGTAGGGTTTTGCATCTTATAGATTTCTAAAAATTAAAATGTTCATTATTTAGAAATCTAAATTTGAAATGTTATTTTTATGCATTAGTGAAAGAAAATGGAATGCTCTATGAGTTTACTTTATTTTGCATAAAATAAAAAGAACCCCATATACTATATTTCACTTTAACATTAACGAGTTGGATTTCATCACCAACTGTTAATCAAGTCCAGTGATGGTAGGCTTCATCTCCATTTGTTGGATCACACTCTAGAAACTTAGTGGTCAAATGTGAGTGGCTTTTCAGACTTCATCACCAAAATATCCCCTACTATTAGGTGCACTTGGAGTGGTAAGGTTAGCAGATCTCCTTTACCATGGAGCTCTTTAATATACTCAATGTACACAGTTGTCATTACTATCCATGCCTTAAATGCAGGGTTAAGGAAAAGTGAAGCTTCACCGATACGAGAACATTAGAAAACACAACCCCTTTAAAGGGGTAATTTATTTCCTCAAGGTTACCTTCAACCAATGTCTAATAGGAAACAACTTTTTGTTGTTTGAGTCACATCCCTTGACAAGAGGGTGTTCTTGAACTACATTTTAGTAGTTTTCTAATATTACCCTTAGTGTCATAGGAGATAGGGATTTTTTAACATCAAAATGCACCAAACAATGTAGGGACTCACAAAGGAAATTTAAACAAGATAATCACATTGTATACTTTGTTTGTTTCTTTACTTTTTGTTTAAATCAAATCATGGTAATAACACAAAGAGACATGGAATATCTCCAAATTGATCCACACAACCCTCCCACAGGTCTTGAGTATGGTCAGGATAATGAGCTACAATGGAGTCACCAACACACTCCTCTAATTTTACAACAAATCTTGAATCGACTCACAAACATTGAACTATTATTGAGTCATCATCAACCTCATCAAATGCTTCAAAAACATCAAAAACCTCCAAATTCACCTCAAACCCATCCATCTCGTCCACCTCATTTACAATGCCAACCCCATCTTGGACTTCTCTATCCTAACCCATTTTGACAATATTCCATAAGTTGCAAGAGGCAAAAGCAATTACTTTACTAACATATGTCCTCTTAACCCTAATTGGCCTAAGTCTAAGAATTATAGGGAGGATCACTTTGTCTTTATCATCAGAAAGAGGACCACAATATTAATGATTGTATTACATTCAAAAATTTGGTCCAATATCTTATAGATAGGGAGGCCTTTCCTATAGACGACCCACTTAACCTGTCTCAACAAGCCATAATTCATGCCATATTGCCTCTGCTGCAACCTCAAGATCAGCCGCAACCCGATAAGCATGACAAGCTACCTCACCATTACTTAAAACTTCCAATGCCTTCTTTAGTCATATTTCAAAGGCTTTATGAGGCACAAGCAATCACATTACCAAAAATAAAACCAAGTAGACCTAAACTTGGGTCTCACAATGGAAACCTCTACTATGTTTACCATAGATAGAAGGGTCACTATATTCGAACCTACTATCCATTCAAAAAACTTGTGCAAGACATGATAGAACAAAATGAGCTCCAAATAGACGATTCACTCACGTCATCCCATCAAAACAATGGTATTGGCCAAAATATCTTGCCACAATAAGGGGTGTCAATTTTCATCACTCCTCCCAATCAAGCCAATCACATCACATCAAACACAATGTATACTAGGGGAGCTCAAGGTCTTACGCCTCCCCCATCATCCACATCACAACCAATGTGTTGAGAAGCAACACACCCCCACTGAAAAATGAATTTTCATCCTTTGAAAATATTGAGCTTTCATTTTGCAGTAAGGACCCTCTTGATGTTTTTAAGGTTCTAAGTCCAAGTTCTTGCTTGTTTCTTTCCTCTTCAAGTTTTGCATATACCAAAGTGTCCAAACAGACTTGCATCTGGCTTTGTTTTATTTTAGAATTCATTTTGCAAATGTTAGAATCATTGCTAATTAAAGAAAATCTTTCACTGGTATGAAAAAATGCAGATTCCAGATAGATGAATTCATTGGAGGCCAAAACTTTCCATTTTTGGCAAAGTCATGAAATCGCGACACTTTCTATTTTTGGAAATGTCGCGAAATCACGACAGGTTTTAGAAAAATCGGCTAAGGCAAGAAAGCGTAGCGAAATCGCGATACTTCCATTTTTGGAAAGGTCACGAAATCGTGACACTTTCTATTTTTGGAAATGTCACGAAATCGCGATGGGTTTGGAGAGAGAAAGCAAATGCGTACGGAAAGGCGCAATTTCGTGACATGTCACGAAATCACGACATGTTGCATTTTCGCTGCAGCAAGAAGCAAAAGGAGAGCAAGTGCGTACGAAACAGCGCAAAATCGTGACATGTCGCGAAATCGCGACATGTCACATTTTCGCTGCTGTAGGAGGCAAAAGGAAGCTAAGGCATGAAAGAGGCACGATTTCGTGACATGTCATGAAATCGTGACATGTCACATTTTCGCTGCATGAAATTTGAAGAAGCGTCTAAGTCAGAGAAACGTCGCGATTTCGCGTCGCGAAATCGTGACATGGTGGGAAGACGCAGGCAAGGACGGCAAGGTAGGGTCGCAACAAGGTGAGGTTTCAACGTGAAAAGAAAACCAAAAGGCAAGAAAGTTCCTAAGGCATGAAATTGCGACGTCGCGAAATCGCGACAGCCGAAGGGAGAAGTGCCAAAGTTGAGTAAGTGTCATGAAATCGCGACAGCCGAAGGGAGAAGTGCCAAAGCTGAGTGAGCATCGCGAAATCGTGATAGTCGAAGGAAGAAGCTGAGGCAGCAAGAAGAAAGATGGGGGCAGCAACAGAAAACAAAGGGAGAAGCAAGGCAAAAAGTGAACCAAGGGGCAAAACAGGTCGTGATTTCGCAACATGTCGCGAAATCGTGACATGTCATGTTTTCGCGGTAGGTGGGAGCAAAAGCGCTTAAGGGCCAAAACAGGGTGCGATTTTGCGACATGTCGCGTTTTCGCTGCCATAGAAGCAGAAAGTTGTCGAGGGGGAGAAATGGTCATGATTTTGCGACATGTCGCGAAATCGTGACATGTCGCGTTTTCACGGCTTAAAAGAGGAAAGCTTGCCAAGCGCAAGTTGCTAAAATTGCCAAGTGTATAGGGTAAATAACTAGATACAAGACGCATTTGGATTTTGATTTATTTGATTTTTTTTTTTAATTTTTAGAATTTTAGAGTTTTTTGATCAGGTTGGTATTTTTAATTTACCATTTTGGAACTCCACATGATGTGATTTAAGAGCATTAATTATAGTTTGCTGACTGCGCTTGTCAATGGTAGTTAGAAATGTCAAATTTCTTAGCCACGGGTTAGACCCATGGGTGGAAAACCCTAATTCAAGGACTGTGATTATCAGGCATGATCAAGACCAAAATTGGAAATATTTAAGCATTTTGTGCAATTTAAAAATTCATTATTTCCTGCTACACTTGAGAATCTGAGAGCTTTGAGAGGCAAGAAGATCAAACTGATATGAAAGACTACCACACTTTGAACTTACTATTACCCATACCGATGGTAGACCAACCTTAAGGAGCCGGTGCTTCTAAGGTAGAAGCACGCAACTCAATTATTAATTGTCTTTACCGATTTTAAAATTAACCTCACTAATTAATGGGTTAAATGAACATCATTAAACCGTCGATAAGGAACCTCACCCTAATTAGGATTAGATTAGGTTAGCTTAGAGGGGAGGGATTTAATTTTTAGGGTGCCTCGGGATGGGAAATGACCTCAAAAAGATCATTTCTCCTAGCCGCGATTGGTAGGTGTGGTCCCTAATTGGCAAATTGGGGACCATGGCTATCGGCCATGATGGGATTAAAATTCCAACGATCAAAAATTTGACCGCCATCCTGACTGCAAATTTGAACCGTGGTTTGGCCACTTTAGAAAAAAAGTTTTAATTTTTTTATTTTTTTTTGGTTTTTAGCAAAATTAATTGATTTTTTTAAATTTTGAAGTGTTGTTTTTCATTTTTTTGATGTTTTCACATTTTTTGATTTTTTTTGTCATTTTGAGATTATTTTTGATTGATTTTTAAATTATTTTGTCTTATTATTCTTAATGCTAGACCTTGACTGTGAGAGCGAGGGAATATGAGATCCTTCACAACCTGTGTAGTGCCCTCTGTCAGGCGGACCAAGAGTAGTTTGAGGCTATGGGGTTCGGATGCGTCTTACACCTTCCTACTATCAGGGCTGACCAGGACTACATGACTGCATTGGCTTGATGCTGGGATGTGCGGATCAACACCTTTCACTTGTCGATAGGTGAGATGACAGTTACCTTAGAGGATGTCTACCACATCTTCTTTATCCCTTTAGATGGTGAGGCCATCACATCTTCATCGAATGAGGTGAAGAGGATAGTATTTGCTCAGATCTTTGGCTAGCATAGTGAGGAGGCACAACACGACTTGGACCACGAAGGGGTCCACATTGAGTATTGGTACACAAAGGGGATATTCACTGAGCGAGCAACTGTCTTCATGCACCTGATTGTGTAGGTCATCCTGCCCGATTCTTCTAGAGTGAGGTTCCCCTGGAACCTCTTATATAGGACTCTGGACCTCCTTATGAGTCCTACTGATCATCCCCTGATCTTGTCTTGGGGAGTGCATTATTAACATAGCTCTATAATGAGTTATACCATATTACCCAGAGGAGTAGGGTTGGCATTGGTTGTAGTCTATTACTTCAGCTCTAGGGGTGGTAGCACATTAAGATCAAGCATCCCAGGAGCATACCACTAGAGATTGGCACCATTATGGAGTGATTCTAGTGCTACATTTCTTGTTGGACTCATAAGCAAGAGGGCTTTAGGAGTAGATATCATGTAGGAGACCTGGCTTACTACATTGTACGATTATCAGGGCTATAGGCGAGTTAGATTGATTGGCACCCATACCTAGACTCTCCTCCATGGTAGGAGGCTGATGACTGGCTATGTCGGGCATGCAGAGATAGATGGCTCCTCAAATATAAGTTCAAGGTATGAGAGTTCTTCTACTACTCCTGCATCCTAAAATAGTTTGACATTAGGTAGGATATACCAGAGTTGTTGACTATCTATCATTACCTCCATCTAGAGAGAGAATTGACCTGTCCCATGGTGACTCCACTGGGTGATGAGAACGATGACTTCTAGGAGTCAAGGTAGATAGATGCAGAGACTAATGTTGCCTATGACACATGGTGGAAACTCTGGGTATGGTGGGGTTTTCATGGCCCCTTAGGCAAGGTCCTAGATGATGCAGTAGAGAGCGACGAGGGTGTAGCGATAGATCCTACAAGTCATCAACTTCAATAGAGGACTAAGGGTTGATGGGACAAAGCAGTAGTAGAGGAGGCACCACCAACAAAGGATGAGGGTGACACTGTCAAGGAGGGAAAGGTAGCACTTGATAGTGAGATTGGGCAACTCAGGGCCCAGATTGCTAGCCTATAGACTTAGGTAGGCTCTCTGCAGACACAACTGCTACATCAAGATATCACCATTGCCACTCTATAGGAAAAGGTTGGGGATCTCTAGTCTAGACTAACAATAGGATAGATTCAATGGCACAGATACAAGGATGAGAAGACCGTCGTAGAGGTGAAGGTCGAGTCTACAAATATAGAGATACATAGGCTTACAGGGCAGTGCACTCTCTTATAGTCTCAAGTTGACATGATGACACAGATCATTGCACTCAAGTCTAGGAGTGGAGCTCCCTCATCATCATAGGTGGCTCTAGCACCTATAGCTACTCTAACAGCTCCAATATCTCTAGTAGTACCAGGATTACAAGGATTGGCAGGCTTAGACCCGATGGTAGAGATGAAGAGACTACAAGATCTAGTTCAACAACACATCTGAGATAGCGTATCAGATGTTGCTTACATCTCTACCTTGAGAGGAGAGATTACACTACTCAGGGGTGAGGTTCTTGAGAGATCCAGGGCTACAAGATCTCAGAGTACTCAGACTAGGGAGACAGGGCAGTCTTCAACTAGCTCTAGTCATAGGTCACACAGGTTAGAGAGGACCTCAGGTGCTAGCTCACGGAGGGTGGAGGCGATGATGGAGCCTCACAGATTGGGGGTGTAGGTGCTAGCTAATACAAATATGTCACAAATTATATTATACCATTTTTGAGTGTAAGATCGAGGACCTACACATATGTAGCCTGCGAGCATTTTAACCATGCCGATGTACTGTATACCATTATTTTTTTGTACACACACACACATATATATGTATATGATCTGACATTTGAGACTCATTATATATGTAGATTTTATATGTTTTATTGTTTATGTTTTATGAGATGCATATGGATGCAATGCTTATATGTTATGTTGATTTGATGCTATATGATGTGATGTATAAATGACATGCACTAGCTAGATGATGGATGTATGATTTAGATGCGATGATATATATGTGTAGATGGAATACTTATGATGAATGTATATGAATGCAATATTTTGATGTTAAATGCATGTATAATTTTTTGTACTTGTATGCATTTAATTTATGATGCTATAACATAATTTATGCCATGTATGTATTGCATAATTTTTCTATGATGAATGCTATGTAAATGAACATGTATGTTTTAATCACTAAAATATAATGTATGAATGTAATATGAATTTAACAATATAATGGATGACACCATAAAATGTATAACAATCATGAATTGTCATTGCTATATCCTTGTATAAAATTTGATAAATTGTACATCCTTGTGTGAGATGCAATGATATATTGTTTCTATTTATAATATTTTGTAAATTAAAAGAATATGATTAACATAATCAATGGCCATTTAAATATCATTTCTGACATCCATCCGGTATCTAACATATATTACAACTCATTCTAATAAACAAACTCTCATAAAAGAAATTTTGATTTTTGATAATTGCATGAAAATTGGTTGTTGCTATTTGGGAATTTTTGAGGTTTTCCATGAGACTCAAACAACCTAGTTGACTCATCAAAAGTTGTATACTGACTAAAGGCTTCTGAAAATAAAGCTTCACTCCAAACAATCAAGCTATTCATTATCCCTGTGTGTGCACCTAAATATATTAGATAAGGCATAAGCATACCCTAGTGCCAGACATGATTCATTCAGCCCATTGCTATATTGGGGATCTTCAAATGTTTATCTGATCCTAGGTTTGAACTTAGTTAAAATAGACCAATAATAAATCCAAGCCACCAAAAGCTAGCTCATTTTTAAATTACTTAGACCTACCCCAATGCCATATGGGATTCATTCAGACCATTGTTGTATTGGGGATCACTCTATGGCTTTCAAGTAATTATCATTCCAGGGATTCGAGCTCCCCCCTTCTTTATTTCATTTTATTGGGATACTTGCTCATATATAGTGATGAAAATCAATGTTTATTTTCTTTCTTAGTGACAATAATCACTATTTATTTTGAATTTATCTATTTTTTTATTTTTCTTTTCTCTTTATTTTGAGCAAGGGATTTGAATTTTGCTTTTGAACTTGAATTTGGGATGGATTTGATTTGAACTTGATTTTATTTTGAATTTTAGGATTTTTCTCCTTCATTTGTAAGCAAGGGATTTGTTCGGGTAGGGGGGAATGCTCATCCTTTTGCCAATGACCACTACCCTAGACCATTGCTCCTCACAAACAAGTAAGTAACAAAACCTTTCACTCAATGGGGCATGGACCACTTTGTAGCGTTCATCCTTCCACGCCCTAAGTAGGATTGTTAAATGTGTTTGATTAGTGATATGATCCTAATATGCTAAGTACTATCAAAACTAGACTTCATCCACATAAGCAAAACAAGATTTCTACCAAAACATTGAGAAGACCACTAGGTATGATTGAATGATCGGAAAACCCTAGTATATTCTTCATAGCAACAAAATACAAGAACAACCTATCCTAATGCAAATGGTGTCATTTGTAAGATTGCAAACACAACCTATCCTAATGCAATGTGCGACGAGTGAAAATGCCTAATGCAATGCAATTAAATGAATGGATGCAAAATGAAATGCCATATGCAAATGAAATGCAATATTATTTTTGAAATGAAATGCAAGTTTTTGTAATTTTATGTTTTGCAATGTTTTTGTATTTTATTGCTTTTTATTATATATATTTTTTGGTTTTAAATTTTGACCAAGGGATTTTAAAAACCATTGGAACCTTTTATGCTTTGAAAAAAGGGCTTATATATGCCTTTGGATCCTTTTTGAAATTTACCAAAGGGTTTATAGATGCCTTTGGAGCCTTTTTGATATTGACCAAAGGGCTTACAGATGCATTTGGAGTTTTTTTATGGTTTTAGGCATAGAACACTTTAAGATGAAGGATGTTAAGAGGTTTAGGCTCTTCAATTACTTCCAGCGATGTGAAGTGATATGTCCTAGGTATTATCTTCTTAGAGATAATATAAGGACCCAACCAATTAGCCACAAATTTGTCTAGCAACTCTGACAATAAATTTGAGTTATGTTGGTTCTATTTCGACATAAGATCACCAATCTCAAAGTCTCTCAAATAGACTTTGTTATTGTAAGCTTATTTTAAGCACTCCTGATAAATGTAGAGGTGCTCAAGGATATTCATGCGATGTTCATCAAGTAGTGTCAATTGATCTAGGCGAGCTTGCCATGCGATGTCGTCATCAATGAACTCTTTCAATGTGATGCACAACGTTGGAATTTCCAACTCTAGGGGTATAATGACCTCAGTGCCATATACTAGTGAAAACAGAGTTTTTCTAGTGGGTGTCCAAATTCTAGTACTGTAAGACCATAATGCAAGGGGCATCTAGATGTGCCAATATTTGTGGTGTTCTTGTACCATCTTTTTCAAGATGGATACCACTATCTTATTTGAAGCTTCAGCTTGTCTGTTTTCTTACGGATAATATGGAGTCATAAAACTGTGTTTGATATTATATTTGGACATCAAAGACCTCATAGTTTTGTTCTTAAATGATGTTCCATTATCCAAAACTATTTTGGATGGTATCCCAAAATAACTTATGATATTGGTGAGTATGAACTCTGCAATACACTCTCCATTTGTCGTTATTAAGGGAATGGATTCCACCCATTTAGTAATGTACTTAGTATCCATAATGATGAATGTATATCGACCCGATGATGGAGGAGAGATCTTATCGATGAGATAAAAACCCCACTAAGAAAATGGCCAAGTCGCTTGAATGGGTTGTAAGGCCTATGATAGCAAGTGCATAAGATTAGCATGATGCTAGTATTTATTACATTTCCTGACATACACATTGTAATCCTTCTCCATAGTGGGCCTGTAATAGCCCATGAGAAGGATGCACTTGATGATAGCCATGCCACTCAAATGGCCACCGCATGTACCATCATGAGCTTGCCAAATTGCCCAAGATGACTCTTGGGGCTCAAGAAAATGAAGGAGAAATCCATCATATCTTCTAAGGTACAAAATTTTTGCTAACAAGACATACTTTGTCGCTTTCTATTTAAATGTGCATTTTGCGACACGTGATAATCCTTGAGGGATTACACCAAGTCTAAGGAAGTCATGTATCTATGACATCTAGTTATGATAAGCTTCAACCTCGACTAAAAGGACAACATGTTCCCCCTCTGGTTCCACATTTGCAAATGCAGACTAGGAAATGACCTTGTGGTGAATGGTAGTACCACTCCCTGTTGGATTCTATGAGATCAAATACCCCCAAGATGCTCTCTTGAGAAATTCTCTAGCTCTGTAGAACCATTCATGGTTTGGTTCTACATGAATCATGTTGATTGACTCTTTGTTATCCAATGCTTAATGTTGCACAACAAAATGTGACAATATTTTTACATGGATGGTAGTGAAATCAACAGATGGATTTTGAGGGATTAAATATCCCAAATATGCCATTGTGTCTACAAATATATTAGATGAACTAGGGATTTCCTTGATGTAATACCATTCCAGTTGAGCTAGATAAATGTCAAAAATATTTTTATAAGCTTTCAATGCCAGATATCGACATTGAAATAGTCCCTTAACTTGGTTGACAATGATAAGGGAATTGCCAAAGATATTTAGCATTTTGATCTTCATGGTGACTGATGCGTTGTCGTTATACACATCATTAATTCTCAATGAATTTGTCAATCCAGGGTAGTGTACAAGGCTATCTACGGAAGAAGGGGTGAACAGGGTTATAACTTAGGTCAATTTAGAGCAACAGGTCTTATTGGTGAAACCGATTGTGTGGGGGATTTAGGACATTCCTATCTCTAAATTGCATGAATTAAACCTTAATCTAAGTTGCAAAAATGGAAACTAATCATTAACTACAGAAATGAAATCCTAATTACAATTGCAGAATGAGACCTAATTATGTTGCAGAAATAACAGTTGCAGAATTAAAAGTCTGATTATAATTGCAGAAAGGAAATCTATTTACTTTTGCAGCAATGGAAACCTATTTATAACATGGAAATAAAACCCTGTCAAGGCTCTGTAATAGAAGGTTGTCAATCTTCTGTGCAAGGGTTGACAACAACACAAAATGCAAGAAATTACAGAAAACAGTAAATTCTAGAATTGACAGTCTACAATAAATTGAAAGCTTTGCTGAAAGTGGGGATTACAACCAAACCATTAATCACAAAACATAAAATAAGCTAAGATTGCAAATATCATTAGTTGTTTACAAAGGAATGAAATGACAAGTTCTACAACTCATTCTCCTGCAGCAAAATCGAGAATAAAAACCTGTTGTTAGTCCTCCTCCTAGGTCTGGAAGTGGCCGACCTCCTTGTCCAGAAGAAGGTATGAGTCTCTTTCTCTCTAGATCTTACTCACACTCATTTACAAGCAATATGAAATAGAAATAGTACACTTTATTGATTCAAGCACATGATTACAATAATTCTGTTGAAAACCTATTACAGGACTGTAACAGTCACTTTTCTGGTTATTGCCTATTTTCTACTTTCTGCTTTCTCTATCTTCTATCTCCACTCTCTCTACTACTACTAGCTCAACCTGAATGGGAGCCATATTTATAGATGTCCTAAGATCTACTAACAAGCTGAGAATATCTCAAAATATCTAATCCTATTATGCTGCAACAATTCTTGGTTTTATCCTAGAAGAAGATCAAACTTGATCTTTCCATAAATGGTGGCTTTGGTCGGCAAGGACGACAAAGGCAGATCTGAGATATTTTCCCTTACCCTTTTCAATATTTATTTCCCTTTTTCCAACGTCAAAAATTGGTCAATAAGTCAAAAAGCACATTCTATTTTCATTCCGAAGATAAGTGGCTCATTTCGAAGATACTGCAATTCTCATTCCGAAGATCCGCTCATTTCGAAGACACTGTGTTTTCTCATTCTGAAGATATCTGTTCATTCCGAAGAGACTTCAGAATGAACAAATGTGTGCTCCTTAAATGTTTTCCTCTGCATTTCTCGGGTGGGTTATCTCTCAGGATCAGATTCCAATGATCTTCATCTCTTTCCATATGTGAATTCCATGCCTTGCCATTCATTGGCAGCTGGCTAGAATTTACATGGGAAAAACCAGTTTTTGCTGCATAGTAATAGTTTGCTTGCACTGTTGCCAGATTTAGGTAAAATAAATGCTTGAGACATATCAAAACATGATTAGTGAAATGTTTGCTATCAACCTAAGCATATCTCATTCAGCAAATCATAACAAAACAACATAAAACTTATGCAAAAAGTTGTAAAAATCAGAATATAGTATTTCAGATACATTCATCATGCAAATAGTTAATACACAACATATTGAATTAACTTAACTAGCATATTAGATTAAACATAAGAGTTTATAGGCAATTTCAGTGTTCAAAACATGTTATGATTGAGGCATTTCCAGGCCTCATCATTTTCCCCCAACTTATATTGATGCATGTCCTCATGCATTCTGTTGGGCTATGGAATCACATATGTCCATGGTCAAATTCCATGACCTGTAGAACAACTTCTTGCCTATATAAAATCCCCTATTCTTTTGAAGGTCCCTAAGCCATTCTTCAAATTGTTCATCGGGTTGGGCATCTTCTTCAAAGTAGAATGGAACTGGAGTGATGATGGTTGGAGGCCTAAATCTGAGACCTATCCAATTATGTTGCATGATTTCAATCAACTGTATTACTCCTTCTGCCCTTCTTCTGGACCATTCTAAGTTGATGGGGGAAATGGGTTCTCTTTTCTGCAAAGACATGGAAAGTTCAGCCCATCTGTTTCTACAGACTGATAATGCTGGCATAAAATTGTCATTACAAAAATTGTGGAATCTGGTCACACAGTCCCTCAAATTTGTCAAGTACATTCTTTTTACATCATCCCTGTTCATCATGCTGAAGTGTTGTCTGGTGATAATTGGGTGATTTGGCTGAATTGCTCTTACTAACAATTCAGCTCTTGTTTCAATCTCTTTATTCTGCCTTTTCTCCTGGTCCCAATAAAATTGATTCTGCAAGGTGGACATGAATGCCCTCAATTGAACATCTCCAATGTAGATTTGAGGATGAAATTCTACTTCTTCTGGAATAAAGAAGCTATGTAAAAATAGTTCACACAGGAGATTTTTCTGCTCAATAGGGTTGTCAAAGTATGCTTCCAGGAAATCTGTAGTGGTGTCCAATTTATATGGAAGACCTGAGCTAATCCTCATGACCTGCCATCTGAGGTATTTCTCCTTCAGAATAAGACTGTAAAATCTGGCTGGCCGTCTGAATTGGACTAAAAATTCAGCAATTTGACATAAATCAGACACCTTTTCTTTCAATGCCTGAATCTCTGTTTCCTTGGCCTCTAGCTGTTTTCCTTCTAATTTGAATTTTTTAGTCTTAGTGGCAAGCTTCTCATATCTAATCACCCAACTGGCTATGTATGCATTGTATTGTTCTAGGGACACAATATTAGGTGGTCTGATTACAGGTGGAACTCTAGGTAGCAGATCTACCTAAACCCCTTTTTCTGCCACTTCTACTGGTTGTTCATCTGTCAATAATTCTACCTGTACCCCCTTATCTGCTATTTCTATTGGGTTGTCATCAGACAGTAATTCCACTTGCACCCCCTTATCTGCTACTTCTACGGATGGTGTAACAGTTTGAAATACAGGGACATCAATAGAAGTACTTACTTGAACAGTTTCATGCTGCTGCTTGGACTGTTCCTGTGCTGGTAACTCATCTCCAATATTTTTTGCTATGCTCTTTGCCAATTCTGAAGCATCTTCAGAATGAGAAGGTGATGCTTCAGAATGAGAAGGTACTTCTTCAGAATGAAAGGGTGCTGCTTCAGAATGAGCACCTATGTCTGCCTCAATAGAGTCATCTACCCTAGATAAATCCATAAGCAATTGAGCCAAATCATCCTCATCAATGGATACAATTGGCTATTTTTTAGACTGTGACAACCTTTTTCTCAATTCTGCCACTTCTTGTTGTAACTCTACAATTTTTCTTTCCTGCATCTCAATGATGTTTTCTTTCTCTTCAATCCATCTGGTTTGTGTTTTGACAACACTCCTTGCTGCTCTCAACTGCTCTGTGATGTCTTCCTCCTCTGTTTCTGCTTTAGAATCTGATGCAGACAAGTCAGCTGCAGTTGGTTGCTCAACAACTATCTCTTCCTCTGCAACATCTATCTGCTCTTGTTCAGGAGGCTCTATGAAACTGTCTATAATTGCATCTACCAGTTCTGTGGCCTGTTGAACTATAGCCACCTCCAAATTATCTTGCCTAACCTCTTCCTCAATTATCTATTCAGGGAATTCTGGAAAGTTTTCAGGGGCTGGTTGTATTTCTGTGACATCTGGACTGCTTTGTCCACCTTCTTGTTCTATGACCTGGTCTGCCATTTCCCTCAAGTGGAGTCTTGTAGACCTCCTAGTTCCAGATGCAAATTTCTTCTTTTTGCTCTATTTTCTGGTGACAGTAGGGGTTGTGGGGTCAGTTTCAGATGCTTCTGTTTCCCTTGTTGTTTCTTCCCCTGTTGGGCTAGGTGCTTCATTTCCCTATTCTGACAAATCAGTTGCAACTTCAAAAAAATGGACCTTCTTCTATTTTTCTGTTCTACTGCCAGTTCTAGACCCTCTTTTCTTTTGCTTCTTGACTCGCGAAGTTGAAGGTTCTGGAGCAAGGTCTGCTGCTGCTGTTGGGTGTGTTTCTTTTTTTGCAACAGCTTCTACAATAGTTTCTGTTTCATCTTCTGCAACATCTTCTGCAGCAGTTGTTTCTTCTTCTACAACAACATCAACAGTATCTGTTTCTTCCTCTTCATCCTCATCTCCAAAAATTACATCATTTAAGGTAGAGTAAAACCTCTCAAAGCTCCTAGGGTTTCCTCTAAAATGGTGCTGGCAAACTAGTTTGATGAGACCATGGTGGCGAAGACTCCCTTTTCCTTCCTGATATCTTTTTGCCATGTTTTTCAATTCTTGGTGCAGGTATAGGGGAAGATTTACCCTAACGTCTAGTTGTTGCCTACCATGTCTGAGATGGTTTAAAATTTTTATATGATGCCCTGACAATAGTACATACTGCCCTTCACAGGTTAGAAATTTAATTACCCATGTGGCCACTTCATCCCAGGGTTCCTGCAGGCTGGCCCTTTTTACCCCCTTGCATGTGTTATTATGTGTTAAATATTCTGGTGCCCTATCATTTTCTTCCAGAAATTGATTAACTGTATTTACCAATGTATTTTTGCCAGACCTAGAAATTGGAAGACCTTCTAATGGCAGCTCAGTAATTTGACTCAAAACTTCAGGGGTTACCTCAATAGTCATGTCGTTAACGTGTGCCCGGTTGTTTCTGAATGTGTGGGTGAACATGCCGACCAAATATTCAGAGGACCCATTAAACTTATCCAAAAATGGCATAAGCCCTCCATCTTCAAAAATCTACAGCACTTCTGGATTTTCTCGGAGGTGGGTGGTATCCGTTGGTTCCATTTTCATTTTTTGCCCCATTTTCCTATCTTGGTACGTCACAAACTGCTCACTTCTACTGCTATTCCTCTGCTGGATCTCTGGTTTCTGGTGTTTGCAACTTTGTAGGGTTTGGTTCCAAGTTTTCAATTGCCCTATTTTTGTTCTTCGAAATGAACCGTAATCTGAGCACTGTACCTCGTAGTCATTTTGCGCTAGCAAATATGTCTTCAAAAAGAAGGGTGGCACGCATTTCTATTTTTGCTTCGAACACATGTCCATCAATGGTTGCGTAGATGTCCTTGCCGTCAGATCCACCTTACTCATTTTTAGTTTTTCTGTTTTGCCTGCGGACTCTCACGTGCATGTTTATCAGCATCAAAAATTGGTGGCATACTGTTGGTCACGTCCTCCGTGATTCTGGTACTTTCTAAATGGGTGCAAAAATAAACCATATCCTAACTGACACATGTTCATTTCTCGTATGCAGCCAAAAGAATTTTTATTTGATCGTGTTTCTTTTCTTCCTTGGATGCCACGTGGAGATGTTATATTGAATGCTCTTTCCAAAGATTATGATCTATTGCAAAAACAAAACTTCATTCCGAAGATTATGACTTCATTCCGAAGACAAGTCTTCATTCCGAAGATTATGTTTTCATTCCGAAGACAAGTCTTCATTCCGAAGATCATGCTTCTTTGCGATGTCAAATCCTCATTCCGAAGATAAATCCTCATTCGAAGACAAATCCTCTTTTCGAAGATCAGGCTGCATTGCGAAGGCAAATCATTCTGAAGATAAAACTTCATTCCGAAGACAATTCTTGCTGCATTCTGAAGACAAATCTTACTTCATTCTGAAGACAAAGCTTCATTCTGAGAGATTAGAAAGATGATGCTTCATTGTGAAGACAAATCGTCATTCCAAAGACAAAGCTTCATTCCGAAGACAAATCGTCATTCCAAAGACAAAGCTTCATTTCAAAGACAAATCGTCATTCCGAAGACAAAGCTTCATTCCGAAGACAAAGTGCAACATTCATTCTACTATCATTCCAAAGACAATTTCAATCCGAAGACAATACAACAATTAGTCTGAAGAAGATAGCAGACACTATTTTTGGCATTCTTGTTCCGAAGATTAGGCAGAAATCAATATTCCCATTCTCAAAACATGTTTTAAGTATGCCAACTCTTATGGATACCTTTTATGCTAATGGTTAATTGTTATATACTATATACCAATCATTTACAATGAAGAAATGTAAGAAATATATACCTGATTAAAACAAGTTAATGCAAGTTTTTGAAAGATGACTGCTTCTGTTGATGTTCTGCTGAGATTTTCTGCAATATTTCAAAACAAGTGCAGTTGGTGAATTTGTACAATGATGGTTCAGAAATTTTCAAGGTTATGCATGCCAAAAAACTGGTTTTCATGCATACCAACCCAGTAGTGCCTTAGAAAAGGTTTTCACTGCTGAGTTATTCATTTTTCTCTCTTTTTTTTTTTTTTTTTTTATTTTATTTTTTTTTATTTTCCTTTCTTTTTTTTTTTCTTGATTCTCTTTTTTCTTGATTCTGACTATGCCCATGAAGGAATTCATGATTTCCCTGAAATCATGCCCATGAAGGAATTCATAATCAAAATTTATTCATCTTTTTGTTTTTTGCTTTTTTTAATTTTTTTGTTTTTTTCTTGAAATCCATGATCATGCTGATTGTTTTGAAGTGGAAGAGGAAATTTCTTCCACCTGTTGTGTATCCAAACTGTCAAGCTACTGCAAGAATTCCTCTTTAGTCAGAGGTGTATGGTACACCCTGAGGCGATGTCCATTCACTACCAACTTTCTCTGTGACCCATCAATAGGAGATAAATGAGTTGCTCCATTGTCAAATACCTCTTCAATCCGGTAAGGTCCAAGCCATCTAGTTCTCAGCTTTCCAGGGAAGTCCTCATAGCGAGAATCAAATAGTAAAGCCCAATCTCCTTGTTGAAGTTTCCTCTGCTGAATGTGACTGTCATGCCACATCTTCCTCTGCTCCTGAATTACTTCAGTTTGGTGCAGAGCATCCAACCTAAGTTCATCCAATGCATTCAGCTGTAGAATCCTATCTGTCTGTGCTTGTGACAATTCAATTCCAATTTCCAATGTTGTGCGTAGTGTTAGTAGCTCAAATTCAATAGGTAAGAGGGGATTTTTACCAAAGACTAGTTCATAAGGTGTGAATCCAGTAGTGGATTTCCAAGTAGTATTGTAAGCCCATACTGCTTTAGGTAATTTATCTAGCCAGTTTCTCCTATGAAAAGCTACTATTTTTGTTAAGATTCGTTCTAGTTCCCTGTTTGTTACCTCAACCTGGCCATTTGCTTGTGGGTGATAAGGTGATGATTTTCTATGTTTGATTTCGTATAATTCTGTAAATGCCTCAATGACTTTAGATGCAAATTGGGGTCCTTGGTCTGTGGTGATAGACCGAGGAGCTCCAAATCTCTAAAAAATTTGAGTATACAAGAAATCAGTGACCTTCTCTTCACGAGCATGTTTGAAAGCACGCACCTCTACCCACTTTGTCAAGTAATCAGTGCATACTAGAATATGCACCTTTCCTTGAGAAGGTGGATCAATAGGTCCTACAAAATCAAGCCCCCACCTCTCAAATGGCTCTAAAACCAATTGAGGCTGCAGTGGCATTTCATTTGTATGAGTGGGTTTCCCCATTCTTTGGCATGCATCACAATGCCTGATGTACTTTTTTACATCCTTGTGAAGAGATGGCCAATAATATCCTGTCCCTAAGATTTTCCTAATTGTGCTTTTTACAGAGTAGTGTCCACCTGAGGGTTCATCATGACAAGCCCTAAGGATATCATACACCTCATCCTTTCGGATGCACCTACGTAACACATGGTCAGGACTTGCAATTAAAAGTATACCCTTGATCCATTCAAAAGAAGAACTCTGTTTGATCAATTGTTTTTTCTGTTTTGAAGTGAAATGTGGAGGAACTTTCCCCGTGACCAAGTAATTGGCTATATCTGCAAACCAAGGTGATTGGACTGATATAGCAAATAATTTTTCATCAAGAAAGGTGTCTTCAACTAATTCCCCTTCATCTGTGTTCTGTAATCTGGACAAGAAATCTGCTACAACATTAGCTTTTCCTGGTTTGTTGATTATAGTGATATCAAATTCTTGTAGCAACAGTAACCAACGAATAATTCTTGCACTTACCATAGGCTTATTCATCAAATATTTAATGGTTGTGTGATCTGTGTGAATAAATATTTGATAACCTGTGATGTAATGCCTGAATTTGTTGATGGCATAAATTATTGCCAAGAATTCTTTCTCAGTTGTGGTATAATTTTTCTCAGCTCCTATCAAATTCTTGCTAATGTAGTAGATGGCATAGTGTTCACCATTGTCAATTTGTCCTAATGCTGCTCCAATTGCAGTATTGGAAGCATCATCTTGTATGTGAAATGGTAATGTCCAATTAGGTCCTCTTAACATAGGTGGAGTTACTAATTTCTCTTTCAGAGCTTCAAATGATTCCTGACACCTTGCAATCCAGGAAAATTTAGAATCTTTAGTCAATAGGGCAAACATGGGATTGGCTATTGTGCTAAAGCTGGGAATAAACCTACGGTAAAAACCAATGTGTCCTAGGAAGCTTCTAACATCAGTCTGAGTTTTAGGAGGAAGGAGGTTCTTGATAATTTCCACCTTCTTTGGATCAACCTTGGATCCCTTGAAGAGAGATGTGATGACCAAGAACTATTCCTTCCTTCATCATCATAAAACATTTTTCTGGATTCAAGGATAACTGGTATGTTTCACAACGAGTTAAAACTTTGTCAAGGTTTTCTAATGTAAAGTCAAAAGTCTGTCCACATACTGTGAAATCATCCATGTATATCTCAACACTATTGGTAGTCAAATAAAAAAATTGCTAAAACTGCTCGCTGAAATGTTGTTGGGGCATTACACAAACCAAAAGGTAAAACCCTATAGGCAAATGTTCCCCATGGATAGGTAAAGGTTGTTTTCTCTTGATCTTCGGTGCAATCTGAAATTTGATTATATCCACTAAATCCATCAAGAAAACAAAAGTATCTCTTTCCAGCAAGGGTATCTAACACCTGATCTATGAAAGGTAATGGAAAATGGTCTTTGTATGTCACTTTATTCAGCTCTCTATAGTCTACACATACTCTCATTTTTCCATTTTTCTTAGGAACTATAACCAATGGAGAGACCCACTGGCTATCAGAAATTGGGTAAATGAATCCTACCTCCAGAAGTTTTTCAATTTCTTCCTTTACAATATCCCTTAGGGCAGGATTCAGTCTTCTCTGGGGTTGTCTTACTGGCTTGACTTCTTCAGTATAAATTCTGTGGGTGCATATATCAGGGTGAACTCCTGACATATCTTTATAGTCCCAAGCAAAAGCATGAACATGCTTCGCAAGACAACTATCAATTTGTCTTCCTCTTCCCTAGTAAGCCAGCTGTAAATATTCAAAAATTTGCCTGGCTGGACTTCTATTTGTTTTGTATTTGGAAGGACTGAATTCACTTCTTCATACTTAGTGATTAGGGAGTTAAGAGGACATTGCTGAGATGGAAGGAAATAAGAAGTTTCTGTTTCATTATTTTTTGATGGAAGCATATCCTGTATGGAACAGTGAGAAGGAAAAATCAGGTGATGGTGCCACCCATGTGGTAGTGAAACAGAGTTTTCCTGTAATAGTACAGATGGTTCACCTTCAGAGTTTTGGTTCTCCTCATTCCTTAACAATTGTTGGATATTTACTGCTTCCTCTTCTAACCCTTGTTCATGCAGAACATTCATTAGGATAGTTTCATTTTCTGAGTTTTCTGTGTCATGGAGGTCTTCTGTGTGTTCCCTTACTACCAAGGTGGCTAGTGTGGAAATAACCTCCTCTGATTCTTCATCTGAATCAGGAAACCATAACTGACCTAAAAAATTGTTGGAGGGTCTTGCAGGAGGATACAGGAGAGATCTGTTTTAGATCAATACCATTTGAAATAGTCATTTTTCCAGATCTGCAGTCTATGAAGGCTGCTGCAGTTGCAAGCCAAGGTCTTCCCAAAATGATGGGATATCCATGTGTTGAATTTCTTGGTTGTAAAACCAAAAAATCTGCAGGGAATTCCCAAGAAGAAACTTCTATAGGAACATCTTCAATGATACCTTCAAGTTTTGCAACTGACCTATCAGCCATTTCTAAAACTGTAAATGTGGGGTTGAGATGTTTGATCTGTAATTGTTTCATTATATCCTTGGTCATGACATTTATTGCAGCTCCTAGATCTACTAAGACATTTGATATTGGTACTTGAACCTATAGTAACTATGATAACTGGACTTCCTGGGTCACTATACTTTGGAGGTACTAGTTTTCCAGATAAGAGATCAGCTATCTTTCCTTCAACCTGAACAGTCTTGGGAAATGCTTTCTTTTTTCTTCCTGCTCTTCTAATGCACAAATCTCGGATAGTACTTTTAATCATTGGTATATCCTTAATGGCTTGCAATAAGGGCAATGATATAGTTAACTTTTTAAGTTCCTTGACCAGGTCTGATTCAGAATTTTCTGTTGTGGTATTGAATCTTTCAGGATATGGAATTATCCTTGATGAAGGTAATTGTTCTGCC
Organism: Wollemia nobilis; assembly: GCA_028583015.1. NCBI lineage: Eukaryota > Viridiplantae > Streptophyta > Pinopsida > Araucariales > Araucariaceae > Wollemia > Wollemia nobilis. The sequence continues at coordinate 1,372,641 of JAQPPZ010002969.1, read as the reverse complement.
TATGGTTCTATTTTTTCTTCTTCTTTCTCTATTGTTGGTTCAACTATAACTGGTTCCAAAGGTTCTTGCTCTTCATTTTCCTTGCTTTTATTTGAAACAGGTTCAGGTACAACTTTTCCTGAATGAAGTTGGATGTTACTACAATCAATAACATTTATTTCAACATTTTCTTCAACTTCAGCCACATAGATAGGGGATGCCTGTCTCATGTTGTTTGGATTAGTGATTGATTGAGCTGGAAGTTGAGGTTGTTTCACCTGTTGTGTTTGTTGTGGTTGGTTCTATTTTTCTTGAAAATTTTGATTAGGTGCAGGCAGCAAATGCTGATTTTGACCTTGATTTCTTTGTTGCCTTGGATAGGACTGGTATTGTTGACTCCATTGTGGTTGATTTTGCATCCAATGTGGATTAGTCTGATTCTGATTCCAGGATGGGTTGTTTTGATTCCATGATGGGTTGTTTTGATTCCATGATGGGTTATTTTCTGATTCCAGGCTGAATTACTCCAATTTGTTTGTGGCCATTCTTGGGAATTTGTCCATTGAGGATAATTCCAAGGACGTTGGGGTGGTTCTGATTGTCCCCAAGGCATAGTCCAGGGATTATGCCCCCAATTTGTAGGAAAATGAGGAGGATTTTGGTTTTGAGAGAAATTTCCTCCTTGTTTTTGTCCAACATAGTTGAGTTCCTCAGTCTGATTTTCTAACATAGTTTTGAGTTGTGGTAGCAGGTTGCATTTATCAGTTGAATGCTTTTTTGAATAGATACTACAAATGGCTGAGATAGATGTTTTATTCAAAGGAAATTCCTGCAAAGCATGTTTATTTCTACATCTTGGGCAATAAATTGCCAAAGGTTCTATGGTTTTTGCTTTTGTAGACATTTCCCCCAAAGTTGTGTTTAATTGCACTAGAATATCAGTTTTAAAATTTGCAAGTTCCTCTATTAATTCCTTCACATCAGTGCCATTTGTAACCTTTTTTCTTCTTCCCTGCTTATTGCAAGAGTAATTCCTATAGAGATCCACAATTTCCTCATTACTGAGAGTATTTACATCCCCTTTTCCCATCAAATCCAATACATCTCTGGATTCATCTTGTAATCCTCTTAAAAATATGGTTTTGCATAACTCTGGTTCTACAAGTCCACATCTCCTTTGAACAAAGGAGAACCTATCAAGATAGTCTTCTAATGTTTCATCATCTTCTTGTTTAATCCTGAATAACTCATCTTTTCTGTTCCTTACATGGCAATACTCCTGATATTTGTCTAAAAACATAGTTTCCATTTGATCCCAGGTTCGGATGGAATTTGGCTCTAAGCTCATGAACCAACGTAATGTTGAGTCCTTGAGTGTTGAGGGAAAGACCTTAAGTTTCTGATTGTCATTTACATAATCATAGGTTTGACACACTACCTTGAATTCAAACAAAAATTGATCAGGATCTTCAGATACAACACCTCGAAAGGTTGGAAGTATTGAAGGTGAAATGGTTTTCATGGGAGAGTTTTGTGTTGGATTCAAATGAATAGGATATTCAAATGTTCTGGAAGGTTGAGGAATATCCTGATCATCTTCTTCATTATGGACATAGCCATGTTGGCCATCTCTATCTAGATTGCCTCCCTCTGCCATAGTTTCTGGTTTCTTAGTTAAACTTATCCAAATTTCTCTCTCAAGAGGTCCAAGATCCTCTGTTGATAATGAGTCTGACGATTCTTCTTTCTTAGGATGTTCTAATGATGATGAGACTGGTGATTTTTCTTTCTTAGAATGTTCTAATGATGGTGAGACTGGTGATTTTTCTTTCAATATTTCTGGTAATTCAAACACAGGTGATTCACCCCTTAGGCGTGAAGATCTCCTTAATGGAACAAGCCAGGGATCCTTTTGGGTAATTCTACCTTTTTCATCCCTAGACTTACTCATTCATGTTTACTCTTAAATGACATAAATTATAGGTCAATAGTTGTTATTTTAACCAGTTGTTCTATTCAGATTTTATCTTGAATCTTCACAGTTCAGTCTAACTAATAGCTATTGGACTATTGTTACCTTCTAGCAACACAATTCCTCGACAATGATGCCAAAATGATGCATTGTCATTATACACATCATTAATTCTCAATGAATTTGTCAATCCAGGGCAGTGTACAAGGCTATCTACGAAAGAAGGGGTGAACAGGGTTATAACTTAGGTCAATTTAGAGCAACAGGTCTTATTGGTGAAACCGATTGTGTGGGGGATTTAGGACATTCCTATCTCTAAATTGCATGAATTAAACCTTAATCTAAGTTGCAGAAATGGAAACTAATCATTAACTACAGAAATGAAATCCTAATTACAATTGCAGAATGAGACCTAATTATGTTGCAGAAATAACAGTTGCAGAATTAAAAGTCTGATTATAATTGCAGAAAGGAAATCTATTTACTTTTGCAGCAATGGAAACCTATTTATAACATGGAAATAAAACCTTGTCAAGGCTCTGTAACAGAAGGTTGTCAATCTTCTGTGCAGGGGTTGACAACAACACAAAATGCAAGAAATTACAAAAAATAGTAAATTTTGGAATTGACAGTCTACAATAAATTGAAAGCTTTGCTGAAAGTGGGGATTACAACCAAACCATTAATCACAAAACATAAAATAAGCTAAGATTGCAAATATCATTAGTTGTTTACAAAGGAATGAAATGACAAGTTCTACAACTCATTCTGCTACAACAAAATCAGAATAAAAACCTGTTGTTAGTCCTCCTCCTAGGTCTCGAAGTGGCCAGCCTCCTTGTCCAGAAGAAGGTATGAGTCTCTTTCTCTCTAGATCTTACTCACACTCATTTACAAGCAATATGAAATAGAAATAGTACACTTTATTGATTCAAGCACATGATTACAATAATTCTACTTGAAAAACTATTACAAGACTGTAACAGTCACTTTTCTAGTTATTGCCTATTTTCTACTTTCTGCTTTCTCTATCTTCTATCTCCACTCTCTCTACTACTACTAGCTCAACCTGAATGGGAGCCATATTTATAGATGTCCTAAGATCTACTAACAAGCTGAGAATATCTCAAAAGATCTAATCCTATTATGCTGCAACAATTCTTGGTTTTATCCTAGAAGAAGATCAAACTTGATCTTTCCATAAATGGTGGCTTTGGTCGGCAAGGACGGCAAAGGCAGATCTGAGATATTTTCCCTTACCTTTTTCAATATTTATTTCCCTTTTTCCAGCGTCAAAAATCGGTCAATAAGTCAAAAAGCACATTCTATTTTCATTCCGAAGATAAGTGGCTCATTTCGAAGATACTGCAATTCTCATTCCGAAGATCCGCTCATTTCGAAGACACTGTGTTTTCTCATTCCGAAGATATCTGTTCATTCCGAAGAGACTTCGGAATGAACAAATGTGTGCTCCTTAAATGTTTTCCTCTGCATTTCTCAGGTGGGTTATCTCTCAGGATCAGATTCCAATGATCTTCATCTCTTTCCATATGTGAATTCCATGCCTTGCCATTCATTGGCAGTTGGCTGGAATTTACATGGGAAAAACCAGTTTTTGCTGCACAGTAATAGTTTGCTTGCACTGTTGCCAGATTTAGGTAAAATAAATGCTTGAGACATATCAAAACATGATTAGTGAAATGCTGCTATCAACCTAAGCATATCTCATTCAGCAAATCATAACAAAACAACATAAAACTTATGCAAAAAGTTGTAAAAATCAGAATATAGTATTTCAGATACATTCATCATGCAAATAGTTAATACACAACATATTGAATTAACTTAACTAGCATATTAGATTAAACATAAGAGTTTATAGGCAATTTCAGTGTTCAAAACATGTTATGATTGAGGCATTTCCAGGCCTCATCAGTGACAACTATTTGGAGACCCAAAATTAGGGCTTCGTATTCAACATTATTATTAGTGCAAGGAAAGTCCAACTTGAATGACAAGGGCATTGGAGCACTTTGTGGCATGAACAACACTATTCCTACACCACCCCCTTGCTCACACTTCGAACCATTGAAGAACAAGGTCATATCAACTTTGTTATCCGGTTCCTCAGGTTCAGGTGCTTCTGATAATGCAAATACTGCATCATTAGAAAGCTCTATGATGAGGGGCCTACTATTCTTGAGAGTCACCTCAACTAGTTGATCAGCTATAAATTGTCCCTTGATGGAATTTTGGCTAATGAATTCCAAATAAAATTTTATTAGTAACATGATCCACTTTGTAGTACGTGTATTATGATATGTCTTGCTCATCATATACTACAAAGGATTTTGTTTTGATATGACATACATCATATGACTTATCATATAGTACCACAATTTCTTTATACCGAAAACTACTACGAAACATAACTTTTCCACGTATGCATATCCTAGCTCATAACTCACCAAGGTTCGGATAATGTAATATATGACTTGCTCTTTATCTTGCATATTCTTTTGGGCTAACATGGTCCCTAGTGCAAAGTCGGTTGTGGATATATATAGCAAAAATGGTACATATGGTCTTGGTGGAGCTAGCACTAGCGGCGTTGCCAGGTATTTCTTAATCTCAGCAAAGGTTGCTTGATAGTCCTCATCCCAATTGAATGGGACCCCCTTGTGTAGCAATCGATTTATGGGTCAATATTTATCCGATAATTATGCAATAAATCACTTTATGGATGCTACTTTGACCTATAGGCTTGTTAATTACTTGATGTTTGTGGGAGGACACATTTCTAAAATAGCCTTGACCTTTGTTGGGTCAACTTCGATGCCTCATTTTGAAATGATGAATCCTAAGATATTTCCTAAAGTTACACCAAATACACACTTCTTAGGATTCAACCTGACATTATGCTCTATCAGGTGATCGAAGACTTTTCTCAAGACCTCAGCATGCTCTGAACGTAGCAATAAATTTGTAAATAAGTCATAGATATAATCTTCTAAGATCTTATGCATGTAGTCATGAAATATATATGTCATAGCCCACTGATATGTAGCACCAGCATTCTTAAGGCCGAATGGCATAACCTTATAATAAAATGTCCCCCATGGCATTATGAACATGGTTTTATGTTGGTATTTGAGCTTAATACGAATTTGGTTGTAACCCAAAAAACCATCCATTAGGGAGAGCATCTCATGACCCATAGTTGCATCTACGAGAGCATCTATATTTGGCAATGAGAATGAATCCTTTGGTGTTGCCCTATTTAGGTCTCTAAAATCTGTACACATACAGATCCTCCCATTAGGTTTTCCTATAGGCACCATGTTTGATACCCATTTTGGATAGTCAATACAAATGACAAAATCTACATCCAACAGCTTTTGCAATTTGTCCTTAACCATGAAGGTTACTATTGGATGCATCTTCAAAAGTTTCTGCTTGATTGGCTTCTTTGATAGATCTAGAAAAAGGTTATCAGTAACAAATTTCAAATCTAGACCTAGCACATCCTTATAAGTAAAAGCAAAGAGATCAAGTCTCTCTTTTAGTATAGGGATGAGGTTGGCATGCTCATCAAGAGATAAACTCTCTCCAAATTTAACCTTATTAGGATTAGTGGGATCATTGTTGATATCCACTTCAAAGGTTTCCTCTACTGACGTATGGAATACCTCCTCAAGTTGATGAGGTATAGGGATCAAGTGGATGTCATCTACTGGGTTTATGGGTTCCTCATTGGAAGCATCCTCAACATGATAGACATCTTGTGCACAACTTGGCGCAAAATGGAAAGGTTGCAACATTTATTCGTTAGGGAAGAAATATTCAGGCTCCAAAGGTGAATCAGTGCAGTCCCAATCAATAGTGTCTACATTAAGACACAATGGTTTGGAAGGATTGGCTGGATTATGGAGTGGAGTGGTCAAATCAATGGAGATCATGTTGATGGAATGGATCATGTCTCCAAGACCACGTACCCGTAACTTGATATTAGTATAACTTTCATCCCTGAGATGTGGTTATGGGGGTATGGGGATCTTTGAATATGGTCCATGAATAGACTAACAGATGGGATCATTGGGCTCAAGGAGCTTCATGTATGTTGGTAGATTAGGAAACACCATATGATAAATAACATTGAGATTCAATGATCTTCCCCTAAGGTGAGGATGGATATTAATCTCTCTGCATATCTCCTTGATAGTATATGGTGCATTACGATGATGCAAGTAGGGAGGTCCTAAATAGGCTCTATTTATTTCATCTTCATTGTCATTGTTGTAATAAGAATCCTCACCACTACCTAATGGAATCGGGTGATCCTCCAAATGAGGCACCATGTAGGCTATTTCTTGATAACCATCATCATCATCGAGGGGCTATTCACTCCTACTTGTTGATTCTAGAGGTAATAGATGATGTAAGTTGAGCGGGTCTAGATAGGCCAGTTAAGATTCATCCTCATGATTATTGTCGTACATAAATATCTCATCCCTACCATTGGAATTGGGAGATCAGCAAGATAAGGCTCGAGGTAGACCCACTTTATCTCATCCTCATAGTCACTCTCAACCATGAAGCACTCTTTGATCTTACCCACTTGTTCCATGGGTAGCAGATGATGTAAGAGTGAAGGGCCCAAGTAGGCCAACTTGGTTTCATCCTCATATTGCTCGTTTTTTGAGGATAACTCAGTGTCATCTATTCTAAAATTATAGTTTGGTCCATTGATTTCAGTGATGGATATTGCATGCACTTCCTTAGAAGTAAATTTTGATTTGGTGTCTCTAAATGTATCTAGACTCTGGATATGCATACCAATATCGTTGATAGCTTAATGACTTTGATTTTCCAAGTTGGCTCTTGGAATGTGCTCTAGGCCGGTTCCCACCAAGATATTTTCATGGTATCTCTTGGGTGGTTCTATAGTGACATAGGACACTAGCCGGTTATCCCTTTGAAAGATAGAGGGATTAGGGTGATAAGTATTGAAGTCAACTTCATCCCCCAAACTAAGGTACAGGTGGTCTAAAGATGCCATAAGGAGTTCATCCTATCCTTGAATGTAGTACCCTAACCCAAACCTGTCAGTAGGCAACTAATATTGCAGTTCATATGGCCTTTTACGCCCTTGCTCAAATAGTCCAAGACCGTAACCATGTCAATGGTAACACTCAAAGTATCACATGGCATATTATGAGTTAGATAGATAATGAACATTCACATCGAATGGTTCATCATCATCCTCATACATGGGTATGCGAGATGCAAGCTGGTAGAGCCCTCTATAGATGAAGTTGGTTTGGTTAGGTGGCACCCCTAGTGGTACCACCATCCCTATGGGAAGGTGATGGGCTTGCGGTTGGCCCATATCCTATGCAGTCTTGATGATCGGTGTGAATGTTACATTCTGCATGATGTATTCCACTAATCTAGGATTAACCAAATGGATGGTCACCTACGATGCAAATGACCTTGCTGAAGACAGGTGAAGTAGGATCAGGTGTCTCTTTGACTTCTCATTGAATCTCATCTACTTCCATGGGAGTAAGGACCTCAATGACAACTGGCTTGGGTGCTTACTTTATCTCTTTTTTGTCCCTCTTAGATTTTAGCTTCCTATCATCTTGATAAATTATGAATGTAGATGGTCTAGTAGAAGTAGTTGTTGTGTGTTACGATTGTTGATATGCGGACGTTGTAGGTCTAGCACACACTTTTTTTATTTTACCTCCTGGATCTTTGATCAACGATGCTAGTCGTACATCCAGGTGCATTTAGGGGAGCATGAATTCCCTCTAAAAATCTACTAGATTCATGTATTTAAAGGGTTCTTCATTTGAAGGCACCACGTGAACCTGTCCCTCATGAATGTATTTGATACATTAATGGAGAATGAAAGGGATGCAATGCATTTCTCTTATCCAAGGCCTCCCTAGAAGTATATTATATTGCATAGCACCTTCAATTACGTGACACATCATTGGGATGGTCTTCAGTCCTACCTGAATAGGTAACACTATAGTACCAATAGTTGAGCATAATGCATCATTGAAATCTCTCAACGTGACGATGAAAGGTATGATATGCGTCTTTGGCAACTTCAGGTAAGTTAATGCCTTGGTCATGATGATATTGATTTATGACCCCGTATCAATCAAAACTTGCTTGAAGGGTATGTGATTCACACATGCAATGATATGGAGCAGTAGGTACACTATGACAGTGGAAACTGTCTTGATTTTATGATCATAAAATTGTATGATCGATTCTTGACACTATTGCATGTGCCCAATGAATTGTGTAAATGCTTTGGGATCCTCGCGTTGCACTTCTATGGAATTTAAGATGTCCATAAGTGTCTCCCTATGCTTGGAAGATTATTGAATTAGCTCTTAAATTGACAATGTAGCTGGAGTTATCTGTATATTTTGAACTAACCTACTCTTGATTATCACCACTGGTCTAGTTGGTGGGCCTAGCACATGTTGGGATGGCCTTGGAGGAGGGGCAGCTTGGACTCTAATAGGAGCTGGAGGTTGATTTGGTCTTTCATACCTCACGTATCTTATGACAATGTTGACCATTTTGATGAACCCATGGTTTGGTGGTTCGATGCATACTTTATTGACTTGGCCAACATTATTTCTTGGCACCTCATGGTTGGCTAGAGGTTTTTTTTAAATCCCCATATTTTGATTGTTAGGATATTGTGGATTGTCGACAAGAAACGTACCTCTTTCGATCATATTTTGCACTAGATGTTTGAAATACCAACATACCTCAATGTCATGGCCTTTCACTTGATGAAATATGTAATATTGATTATCTTTGTATCCCTTAAGCTTAGGTTAATTAGGTTCCATTAACTTGACCTAGGGTAAGTTTATAGCCTTTTCCTTGCAAAATTGATGGAAAATAGAAGCCAACGACTCCAATAACTGAGTGAATATGTGAGGAGGGCATCTTTCCTTATCCTTACCCCTATGATTGTTATTGCGTAGGAGGATATTGAGCTTGATAGTTTCATTGTTGTTGCCCATTATCCCATTTTTGAAGGTTCAACACCACCTGATTAACATGGGATGACTTGGCCTATTGTTTCTAAGTTATTTTCTTGTTTCATTCCTTCTTGTTTCTAACCTTCAAGTTACCCTCCTATAACTTGATGTCCTCAATAACTTTGGATTGTGTTAAAGACTCTTCAAATTCCTGATATTGCTGCAACTACAACAACAATAAAATGTGCTTGGCACAAATATTCATGAAAATTTAGGTTAATTCAAAGAACGAGATGGAGAATGGCAACTTTACCATCATTTTACTCCATAATTTTTTGTAATCCATAACTGGCTCATCATCATGTTGCATTAAAGTAGCCAGGTCAGATAAGTTCACATTTTTCTTGATGTCAAAGGAGAAGCGTTCAAGAAATGCATCCGCTAGTTGCTTGAAACTAGTGCTGATGTGCCTCTTTAATTGGTTAAACAACTCTCAATATAGGCCTAAGAGAGTCGTAATGAACATGCATACGAGTAAAGCATCATTGCTCTTGATCTAAAAGCACATGTCTAGAAAACTTGTCACCTTCTCCTGAGCGTTCTCCTCTCCTTGAAACTTTTCCAGCCTAGGTATCTCAAAATGCTTAGGATAGGCCGAAATAGACACTTATGGGCATAGAGGTTCATTATGAATTTTTTTCAAGGTAAGTTTTTGATAAGTCATTTCTTGCTTCTCTATGGCTTTGAAATTTTCTACCAAGGCCTTATAGGCCTACGAATATAGGATCTCCTCTTCTCGATATTGCCTTGGAGGCACCTTCAGAGGTAGATTCTTCTTCTGTTGAGGTGGAGGACTAGCTTGTCATCCTCCTCAAATTGGGATATTTCAAGATATTCTTGATCTAGTTCCTCTCCCACTTCTTCCTCATACTACCTATGCCCACGATGCTTGGATGTTGGACACCGATCTCTATGTTGGGCAGTATGGTGAGTATGTGTGTCTATGTACTCAGGGTACAACTCAAGTTATGAAGCCACTCGTCTATCGACACGCTCTCTAGTCTCACTACAAGGAGGTAAACTGATACTGGCCAATCAATCCTCTCTCTCAACATACTCCTTATCAAGGATGCATTGCTCATGCATGCACTATTTATATAAGCATTGTCTTATGAACCTTTTCCTTTGAGTGTTATCATTTTTGAGGTGTTCTCACTCTACATGAACATACTCCAATTAGTCTTGGAGAATCTGACATCTCTACTTTGAAACCAATCTATGAGATCTATCTATGTGATCAGCCATTTGAGGCCTCTGGTGTGTGCATTCTGTTAGAGCAGCTTTATGGGTATGTCCTCTAATGGATTGATTTGCCATGCTCTTGCCCTTGTTTGTAAATATGGCATTTGCGTCAGGCTATCTCCTATACTTTATACCTACATGGGATATAAGAGTACGTATATCACGAGAATGCTTGGAGAACCCTCTAGGTTCTTTGATGGTCCTAATGGTGCTTCTTCTACACTCACTCGTAGATCGAGAGGGTACAAGCATAGGCTTATATCCTAGTTGTCCTAGGACTTTGTCTAGACCGTCTAACTGACTACTATACCATGGCTTATGAGGTGGCATGCCTCTAGCTCCCACTTTAGACATGTCTATGGTGAACTTACAAGTTTCACCCCTATAGGGAGTCTACATGGGCCTATGCTAAGAAATGACCCTATCTACTTGTCCCAAAATTGGTGGATATCAAGCCTATCTATACTCGAATGGTGGATGTTGTAAGCCTCCCTTAGCTACAGGTTGAAGGGGTACCAATATGGACCCCTCAATGATATACTCTTTAGCAAAATCTATGGATGTACGAGAGTGCGGTCATGGTAAATGCCACCATGTGCAGGGCCTCCATGCTAGGAATTATCATGCTTTGATCTATGTATTAAGGAGTTTCTAGCACTTCCTCTAATCGAGGTATTCTCAATAGAATCCCCTCATGTAGAATTATACCCTGTAATACTCTTTGAATGACATCCAGGAGGATTCTATGATTGAGGGCCTTCTACATCGGGTTGTGCATTAGGTGGAGCTTGGGCTTCGATCTCGTGTCTATGTCTAGATTGGCCCCTTCGTGTTTGCACCATTGTATTATATTCTATGTAAAATTTAAGGCAAGAAAAGTAAAAAATGATGATTATCTTATTTTAAGTTTTGCTTGTGAACCCTAAACTATTTGATGTGTTTTGACATTTTGTTGTATCAGTAGGTAACTCTCATCATGTTTTCAATATGTTGATGATATACTTAATTTTCAAAGGGATATCACCTGTATACTCATAGCTTGACAACCTGGATATGAACTCCAGGTCTCCAGGTCGTGTAATCCCCATGAAATGTGGTTATGAGGTCCACACCTGGGCAGGGAGAGTGCATAGTGATACACCCCTTCTAATATGAATGTATGCTATTTTGCATGGTTAGGATGGATCTTGGATTCAGTATTGGCCTAGTAACAAAAAGGTTCAAGGGAGTTGGGCCAACGGGTGGAAATCATTGCCATCGTCGTTGAAACCCTATTAGTGGTTGGATGTAACTTCCAAATCACTAGTGTTTAAATGTGTTGTGGTGTGTGTGGGTTATTTTTATTTTACATGAAAGTAAATGCATAAAAAAACATCCATTATCCTTCTATATGCTATGCAAATTAAAAAGAACTTTTAATTTTCAAAAATACGCATGAATGACTATATGTCTTTCAGAAAATATATACTAATGACAAATGACAAAATGGCCTCTAGGTGGACCTCCTGCAAACAAACCAACATACAAAAAGGTTTTATATCGCTGGAGACTAGGGCAGACTACACTCAGAGGTCCGATGTTCCTAGCAGTGCCTAGTGAAACCTAAGAAGACCTAGGGACTCAATGCATATTCATTTGTTTTGTTGCATTCCCTAATTATGCTAGTATTTTTTAGTTTATGAAAAAATACAGACCTAAAATAGGAAAAACTAGAGAAATGTGGGACCTACCTTAGATCCTCATTCGATTAAGATTTTTCTCCCTATTGTACGGCCTGTCAGATGCTGACCGTATCTCTGTAACATGACTAAGACTGTTGCTTGTGGGTCTGTGTCGCGGTGACAACTATTGACCACGACTGTCAACCACGGTTATCACCTATCATTAGAAAACCACATAAATTAGTATTCAGTGGCATTAAATGTAGAATTCCCATCGTGATCACCTTTTGTAACCACCAAAAAGGCTTGCAATATAGTCTATCTATTGTAATTGACAAAAAAAACACAAATAAGCATGCATAATTTGACAACAAGAAATAAAAAAAATACAAGGAATTCTTTATTAATTTCAATGGAGTCAAATTACAGATTCATCCCTCTTAGGGATACCCATTTGATACATCAATTACAATAGCGTCTCTAATCCCTCTCAAGGGTAGATGCAATCAAAATACCTTTTAGGATGACACGAACTGCTCCAAGGTGTCGATGACCTTCTTCTCCATGATTAGAGGTATTTGTTGCATTGAATGGCATGACCCTATTAATCCTACATTCAAGAAACAACAATAAGCATTAGTGACAAAGGAGGCCTCTCTTGATGAGGCTTTTAGGAGACACAATATCAATAAATGGCATAAAGAACATGAAATCAAGAAAGTAGATAAAGGTATGCTAATATAATTATAACATGATAATATGCCATTAGAAACATGCAAGAAACATATATAAACCTATCTAAGGTCCTAATTAATCAAATTAAAGCATTATAACATAAAAAAGATCCATTATGACCTACTTGCAATTATGAAGGAAACATGCATCAAATTCCTAATTCCTACGGTCAAAAATCTCTAAGAATGTAAATAAACCACTAAAATGACTAATCTAACATACTAAAGTAGATTGTAAAATTGAAAGTCAAGGAAATGAGGGATTATACCCTAAATGCAACTCTATGGTGCGGTGAGCACTGTTAGCTATGGTTGAGAGTTACGACGAGGCTTGAAGTGTACTTGCCCTCTAATTCAAGGGTCATATCCTCAAATCTCCTTGCCAAATTTATGGTCAAGGGTCACCTCTATGTCCTTTGATAGGTTTGGTGGTTGAATTTCTTTGATGACATGTATATGGTGAGAATTCATGTTTCTTGGCTCTCCTAGCATCCTAGGACCTCCATGGCTTGAATTGCAATGAAAAATATTTCTCTCAAGGAACAAAAGTGAGTGTTTATCTTGATAGGGCTTCATTGCTCAATTGCTTATGGTTCTCTCTTTTCTTCCCCAATTTGGAGGAGGATTTTATTGCACATGCCTAGGGCTAGGGGTAGCTTCATGAGGAAGCCAAGAATAATATTGGGTAGTTGAGTTTGTTGGATGGAAGGATCCGGAACCTTCCTCGCTCAAACCACTCCAATATGCAACCAATTGGTAATTGTAATTGATTTTGGGCCAGATGAAGGCCAACTGATTTTTAGGCCTGACCATGGTTGACAAACACGGCTAGTGCAATTAACCACAGGTGTCAATAGCGACTAGAACTAACTAAGTAAAGGTGCCCAAATGAGTGGTTAAAACCACTGCTATACCTTGGAATCTATCCAAGGTCTTCCATATGGTCTTCTAGCATGTCCCAAATGAGTAGTCACCTCGGCATGACACGTTTTAAGTGTCTACATATTGCATAAATGGAATTACATTACAGTCTGGTTCTTTTGCTATTTTTCTCCTCCTTTCTTAGAGAAGTCCTGTGCATATATATATCGCACAGGTTTCTCTATTGCAATATTTAGATTGCTGTTACAATAACAAATCTCTACTAAAAATGTGATTACAATAACAACACACCAATTTAGGAAAATTTGGTGTACTCAAAACAAATTCTGTTTGTTGCATCATTTGTCTATGATCTGGTTAAATCAAATGACTTTCGGTCTTATCTCATCATCGTCACTCACGTTCTACCTTCAGGAAGTCATTACTCTATTTCATATGAAAATAGAGCAGCTAACGTGTTCATCGGTTAACGGGAGTTAGGCACCATCAGGTCGGGAGTTAGGCGCTTCATTCTACTTACGTGGAGTCAACCATATTTGACTTCATCAATGAAAATAAGGTGCCTTTCCATCAAAATATGGGAGCAAGGTGCCTTCCCATCGAAGATGGGAGTAAGGCACCTTGCCATCGGAATACTGGAGTAAGGCACCTTCCCATCGGAATATGGGAGTAAGGCACCTTTCCATCGAAATATGGGAGTAAGGCACCTTCCCGTCGAAATACGAGAGTAAGGCACCCTTCTCTTTCATGGTCGAACTCCTTCCTTAATATTCATTGAACTCCTTTTGAAAATGGATGATGCCAGGTCCAAGTGGGACCTCGACGTAGTTATGCAAAAAACAACTAAAATGATCAAATCTACACACAAAGCACACTTTTCACACAAGTTAGGCAATATACACAATTTTACCATTAAATACATATAAACATTCATAAAAAGTACAAATATGATATAATAATACCACACAAAATATTAGAAACATATACAAAAATATGAGCAATTTCGGTGCTCATCATCCCCCCATGCCTAAGGATTATCACGTCCTCATGGCACCTTGTATTGGTAGTCCCCTATTTTATCTATGACCTCCTAGTAAGCCTTATTCCTCTGCTTCCTCTTCTTGGTGGTGGCCTTGTCTCTTTCCTTATCCCTGGGCTTCCTCTTCTTGGTAGTCTAAGGGGCATTGGCCTCTTGCTGTGACTTCTGCTAGCATGGGCTATGCCTAACTATTTTTCTAGGCCCAACACTTGTGCTTGGTGGCTTTGTGATGTATGTTTTTTATCCTACTTTTTCCTTCATGTAATATCCTATAAAGGTAGTGGTCCCTTTATGGAATGTAGGCTCTACCTCCTTCCAGAGCTGATGATATTGAGGTAAGGGCTCTATGTCTGGGATACCTAATTTTTCCTAGAAAGGGATTCAAGATTCCTCCACTACTTTGACCTTCTATGATTGGGCCACTTTAGGAGGAAGCTTAACATCTTTAGGTGGTTTTGTACTTCCTTTAGAAAGTGGCTTCTTGTTGGCTACTTTGCCCTAGGTTGTAGCTATCTCTAGGTCGAATACCCCCATCTCCTATAGGTATCTTTTCATTTTGGAGGGTTGATCTCCAATGGACCCATATATCTCCTAGAATTGCTTCTTAGGAGTAGGATTAATGCTAATCCCAAGATCTCTAGTCACCTTTTTGAAGGCCTTTCTTACCTTCTTTCCCTCCTTAAAATCTTCTCGAAGCTTTTCAAACTGCTCCTTTTGCTTGGAAAAATCCTTCAGGGACCCAACCCATTCTTCATCTGAATTAGGGGTTGGTTGGGTCTTTTATTTTATAGTTCTAGCCCTAGTTCTTGGCTTCTTTACTTTTATAGTTCTAGCCTTGGTTCTAGGCTTTTATACTTTTGTGGTTTTGGCTCTAGTTCTATGCTTCTTTTGGGGTGCCCTGGTCACTTTCCTCTTAGACCTCAACTGCATCGAGTGCTCCAGGGTTGTTGTGTGAGGGGGAATTTTATCCTTAGGTGTAGGTGATGTTGTTTCCTTGACACTAGAGGGTTTTTGTTCCTGATCCTCTGGTTTTGCCTTAGTAGGCATCTCTTCATCTTCTTGCTCAGTTGCTAGTGTTTCTTCACTAGGAATTTTATTAGTTTTTTGCTCTATCACTAGTGTTTTGATAGGTGATTGGCCTATTGATTTCTTTGTAGAGTGTGTCGATTGTTGAGGTTGTGTTATCTCTACCTCAACTTCCTACTTCATCTCTTCTTCAGGTTGTTGGTTATGGGTTGATTTCAATCTCTGCTTCCTGCTCCATCTCTCCTCCAAATTGTTGGTTGTGAGTTGATTTCTCACCCTCATATTTTGAGACCTCAATTATAGGGGGATCTTTTTGTAAAATGGGGTCCTCCTATTTTTCATCAGATGTTCTAGTAGAGGTGGATGAAAGTTCCCCTACCTCAACTTCCTTATTTCTAGCATCTAACTTGAATGGGCTAGAAGAAATAACTTTCTCCATAGAGTTTGGAGAAGTTGTGGGTACTTCCATTGCCTAGTTTGTTTGGGTGGTAACATCCACCTTTGTTGTCTGGTTGACCTTCAACTATTGATTTTCTTATTTAAGTTGTTGCATAGCTTGTCATAGTTGGTGTATGGTGTTACCCAATTCTAGCTACTTTTCTGTAGCTACTTTCCTAGACACTTTAAAAAGTGTCTCCTCTACCTTGAATTTCTCTTCCTAGATGAAGGCCTATTATTTTACCTTCTATAGTTGTTCTTGTAGATTTTCTTGAGTTTCCTAGAAAGAGGGCTCACCACTAGCTAGATTTTGTAGAACCTAGGCTTGTAGCTTCTTCTATGATAATCTCAATTTCTTCATCATCATTGGATGAGTTATGGGTGATCGAGGCTACTAACTGCTTCATCCTACTCCTAGTTCTTGGGTAGTTAGCTATCCGAATAGGGCTAGGGATGCTCTACTTGACCTCTTCATTATTTTTTGGAGAGGTAGTTAGTGAGCTTTGCCCTACTTCCCCTTCGACTAGGTCATCCTAGAATTTGGGTGTTTGTTATATTGTAGGCTCCTCTATGGTTGATGGATCTTAGAGGTTGGGAGCCTGTTCTACTGTTGGCTCCTCTACAGCTAGCTATTGTTGGGAGTTAGGTGCTTCATCCCTCTTCTCCTTTACCTATAGTACTTCTTTGTGTGCCCCTATAACTAATTATTATTGGGAGTTAGGCACCTTGACCTTCTTATTCTCTACCCTTGGCACTCCTTTGTGTGCCTCTACATACTATATTAGGGCTAAAATTAGCTCATGATGTGCTAGGGTAGAGGTCATCCCTACCTGGTATCACCTGGCTTCATCTTGTAGAGCATGGGCTAGGTAGAATGGGATGTTAATATTTACTCCATGTAGTAGGTGGCTTAAGAACCTCATATGGTTGGCATTCAGGTGTGTATACTTACCTATGCAAGTAAAGAACCTAGCCACCTGGTCAAAAATCTATTGCTAGAGCCCTAGGAGGTCACATTTTGGCAACCTTGAGCGTGTTAATTTTATTGGTAGGTGCCCAAGGAGTTGTTCTGCACTCAACTAGATATTATTCCTTGTAAATATGGTCCCCTATTTGAGGGAGACTGGTTATGGCTGCAACATACTCCTCTATGACTAGAATTTCTAGTCTACATAGTCGAGCAACTTCCTTGTCCATAGAGACATAGTGAACTCCTCTACTACTTCCAAGTCCTAGTTCTGGCTGACTAATAATAATAGTCCATCCACCTGATAACTTTGAATTGGGCTTGAACCTCTTCATTAATTCCTACCACATTGTAGGGTTCACTTTTCTTCTGACTATGGTTCATAGATTTTCCTCCCATTATGGAAAATTTGATTTGTGTCTACTTCTACAACTTTTCTCTGTTCTCTGGGTTTATCTATAACTATTTTATCATTTCACTACATGAAGGTGCCTCTTCATTTGTGGAGGTAGGTGCATTATATTTTGCATGGAGGACTATGAGGGTGGCCTTTCCCAATCGATGTTTGACATGTCATGTTGAATAGAGTGGGTGATCATGGTTGGATGTTTTTGCTAATGTTGTGATGACACTATTTTTAGAAATGTTCTAATTATGAAAATTATATGCATCTAATAGAAAATCATGTACATACCTTATTGGTGATCCATGCATACCAAGCATGACGATGATCATGGAGTGTTCTGATTCATTGTTTCATGACAACTAGAATGACTATGTATTCCCCATGTGAGAAATTTCTTCGGACTATTCTTCTTGGGTACTACAAAAATATTCATTCGAAGTCTCATGCTAAAAATAAGAAATATCGATGGTTTGTATGGGATGACACACATCCTTGTGTTGATTTCTTTGGAATGTGTTGAAATCCTCCATAGGATTTTGCAATAATTTCTTATGAAATATTTGACCTTTTCATCATGTGGGATGCTGATGTGGCTTCGATCGCTTCCCAATGCCACCAAATTATTCATGTCGCATATAAGTTAAATGGAAGGTAGGCACCTTTTCATTGAGAAATAGGTGCCTTAATCAAAATGTAGATAAGCACCTTACTTTAGGTACATGGGAGTCAGGTACCTTCCTAATGGGAGTTAGGTACCTTCCTCTAGATACATGGGAGTTAGGCACCTTCCTAATAGAAGTTAGGCACCTTCCTCTAGATACATGAGAGTTAGGTACCTTCTTAGATAAGGAGTTAGGTGCCTTCTAATAAGATTAGGCATAAACCTGGCATATGTATCGGATATCGGTTTCAGCTTGCTTGATGATAGGCACCTATCTCTAGTGGATGGGAGATAGGTGCCAATCTGTCACTTTGAAAAACTCTTGGGCATATGCCTTTATGGGAATTAGGTGCTCTTCCTCATATATGAGACTTTTCAATGAGAGTTAGGCACCCTTGAAGTACTCGAGAGTTAGGTGCCTCCCTATAGTTAAAAATTTAGCATCTGTTGGCATGTTCTGTAGTCAATGCTTCCTAGTTGATCAGGCCTTTCAGCGCTTCCTCCTTCTTGAGCTCCATCAATAGCTGCTTGTCCAAACATGTAGATGGATTTTTCTTCTTGCAAATATTTCACACCCATGTACGTATTCGGATTGTGACTATCCCCTCTATATGGGAACAATCAAGCTTCTACTCCTAGAAAACTAGAAATCATGTAGGTTCATGGATCCTGTGCCTGTTAGGCCTAGGTTTCCTAGGTTGCCTACAACATGCATTCAGGGCATCATACCTACAAAAGCTAAAAATAAAAACTAAAAAGTAGTAAGATGCAAGTTAGTGGAATCTATGCCTGATAGGCCTAGGTTTCCTAGGCTACCTATAGATTGCACTCAGAGCACTATACCTGCAAAATAGAAACACAAGCAAAGAAAGAAAAATAAAAGAATAAATTATTTTTGGGTGGACATTCCTATCCATCGACTACTAAAATTTTAAAAATTTTAATCAGATGGGGTCTCCCCCATGCCTATCTTGGACTCCATCACAATATTTTTAGATATGTGGTAAGGTCATAACCTATGACCATTAACTATCAGTATGGTGTTGCTACCATCAATAGTTCTGATGCACACAACACCATTATTGATCAGTTCAATCACTTCATATGGCCCCATCCATCATTGCATCAACTTACCTTTTCACTCCTAAAATTGAGAATCATACAACAGTACCCACTCTCCTACTTTGAACTACTTTAGCCTAATGTGGTGGTCATGCCATTGTGTCCTTTGTCTCTGGATGACCTCTGTTCTATGTAGAGCATCTAATCGGTGTTCATCCAACTGATTCAGTTGTTGAATCCACTCTTTTTGTGCATCATCCAGGCTTAGGTTCAATTCTACTATAGTCTTGAGGGTTCTGATTTTAAACTCAATGGGCATCATTGCATTCTTCCCATACACCAATTGGAAAGGTGTGAAACCAGTAGTTGTTTTCCATGCAGTCCTATAGGCCCATACTACCTCTAGCAACCTCATAGCCCAATATTTTTTGTGCTGTTGTATAGTTTTTATGAGGATATTCTCCAACTCTCTGTTGGTGACCTCTACCTATCCATTTTCTTGAGGATGATAAGGGGTAGTCTTGTTATGCCTGATTCTATACTATTGCATGATTTCTTGAATCAACCTTGAGGTGAATTGGGGACCCTGATCAGTAGTGATCTCTCTGGGTACTCCAAACCTTGTGAAGATGTGTGAAAACAGGAAGTCTACTATAGATTTCTCCTTGGAATCCCTTAGTGCCTGTACTTCAACCCACTTAGTTACATAATCAGTACAAACCAAAATATACCTTTTTCCTACTGATTATGGGTTGATTGGCCCTACGAAATCCATCCCCCATTTATCAAATGGTTCAATGTGAACATGTGGTTGGAGGGGCATCTCATCTCTGAATGTTGGTCTACCCATCCTTTGGCATTGATCACACTGATTTGCATATTTGGCTGCATCCTTGAATAGTGAGGGCTAGTAATATCTGGTCTACAATATCTTGAATGTAGTCCTTTTTCCTACAAAGTGGCCACCACAAGGTTCATCATGATAGGCTTTAAGGATTTCTAAAAACTCATGCTCAACAACACACCTCCTCATGATTTGATCAGGCCCTATTTTGAATAGACAACCATCAATCCATGAGAAGGTTGCACTCTTCTCTATTAATATCTACTTTTCATGGGGTGAGAGTGTAGGGGATACTCTACTAGTGGCTAAGTAATTAGCCATATCTACATACCATGGTGTTTGTTCACTCAGAGAGAAAATATGTTCATCTAGGAATTGGTCTTCTATAGTTGAATGGTCTGGAGGTGTCAACCTTGATAGAAATTTTGCAACTACATTATCCTTACCTAGTTTTTCAATGATGGTAACATCAAATTCTTGTAGGAGTAGAAGCCACCTGATTATTCTACCATTAATTGTAGGTTTGTTCATCATATATCTAATGGTTGCATGGTCAGTGTGTACAAAGACCTTGTACCCTATAATGTAGTGGTAAAATTTGTTGATGGTATGGACAACTACAAGGAATTCCTTCTTAGTGATAGTGTAGTTGAACTCAGCCCTAGTGAGATGCTTGCTGACATAGTAGATGGCATAAAACTCCTCACCATACTTCTATCCTAGAACTACCCCTATAGCATTGTTAGATGCATCAAAATATATATGGAAGGGGATGGCCTAGTTTGGGCCTCATAGTACTAGAGTAGTGATCAACTTCTCCTTCAGAATATGGAAGGCTTGTTCACACTCCTCTATCCAGATAAACTCTACATTTTTGGATAGCAAAGTGTGTAATGATCTAGAAATTTTGTTAAAGTCTGCTATGAATCTCCTGTAATACCTAATAGAGCCAAGAAAGCTCCTAACATCTCTCTATGTTGTAGGACTAGGTAGATATTTAATAACTTCAATATTTTTCTTATCCACTCTTATCCCTCTTGTAGAGATGTGGTGCCCTAGAACTATCCCTTCTTGCATCATCATGAAGCACTTCTCATTGCTCAAGGATAGGTTGGTCTCTTCACACCATTGGAGTACATGTTCTAGGTTGGTCATAGCTTCTTCAAAGGTTTCACCATAAATAGTGAATTCATCCATGTATATCTCCACTACTTCTCCCATCATATCAGAAAAAATGCTCAGCACTACCCTCTAAAAAGTGGTTGGTGCATTGCATAGATCAAAGGGTAGAACTCTATAAGCAAATGTACCCCATGGATAAGTAAATGTTATCTTGTCTTGATCTTCTTCTCCAATATAGATCTAGTTATACCCACTGAATCCATCTAGAAAGGAGAAGTACTTCCTTCCTACTAGTGTATCAAGAACTTGGTCAACAAAAGGTAGTGGGAAGTGGTCCTTTTTAGTTGCTTTGTTCAACAATCTATAGTCAACATAGATCTACCACTTCCCATTCTTTTTGGGCACCACCACTAGAGGTGACACCCACTCACTATCATATATGGGGTAAATGAATCTAGCTGATAGGAGTTTCTACAACTCTACCTTGACTATCTCCTTCATGGTGGGGTTCATTCTTCATTGTGGCTGCTTGATCAGACTTACCTATTCTTCCAAGTAAATGTGATGGGTACAAGTCTTCGAAGTGATCCCTCTCATATCTGAATAATCCTAGGAAAAATCTTATTGATGCTTAGTCAGTATCTCTTTTAATGTTGTCAGTTGAGTTGGTGTCAACTCACTATTGATATTCAACATTTTTCCAGGCTCAATCTGAATTTGTTTGACATGGTGGTCTTGGCTGCCTACCAATGGTGACTCTGGAGAGATGTGGGAGGATTCTCCATGGAAGAAATTTGTAATAATTCTATCCTCATCAACCTCATTCTCCAACTCCATCAATGCCATTATAGGTTGCACCATTGATAATGTTCCATCACCATAATTTTCCCATATGGGCTCTCCCAATGCATCAATGGACTGTGCAGGTGGAGACATGGTCATATTTTTTATATTTTGACCATCTAAAATAGTCATCTATCCATTTTGGTAGCTTATATATGCATCTTTTATTGCCATCCAAGGCCTTCCTAGGATGAGTGGATAGCCCCCCAATCCAGACTTGGACTATAGTACTAGAAAGTCTATTGGGTATTCCCATGCATCCACCATCATGATGATATCTTCCAACATTCCTTCTGGTGATACAGTTGATCTATCAACAAGCTATAGAATAGTCTTGGTAGGCTTCAAGTCTATGAGCTTAAGCTTCTACATGGTCTCCTTTGGCATAACATTGATGGCTGCTCCTAGGTCCACTAAAGTGTTGGCCAATGAGTGGCCACCAATATTCACTATCAGGATCAAGCTACTTGGGTCTACATATTTGGGGTGGTAGGTATTTCCTAGCATTAGATCAACCAGTTTCCCCATCATATTTATTATCTGGGCTGGCTTACAACTTGGCCTTCTCAGACATAGCTCCCTGATAGCCTTAGTGTAGATCAAGATATCTCTTATAGCTTGGAACAAAGGGATTATCACTATCAAATTCTTTAGACTTGAGAGGATATCAAATTTTGGTTGTATTGGCTTTCTTTGCTCCTATAACCTTTTGGGAAAAGGAGGAGCTTCTTCTTCAGTCTTCTCAGTAGTTGGTTCTTCATCAACCTCTTCAACTAGAGGTGATTCTCCTACTATAATATGTACATCCTCCTCCTCTTCTATCAAAGGAGGAGCCTCTACTCCTAATTTTCTACCTGACCTCAATTGTACAGGATTGCAATTCCTAATATTATACATAGGAAACACCTCACTTTCCAATTGATATGCTTGTTAGTTTATCTTATTGTTGGGATTGACTATGGGCTGTGCTGGGAGTTGTGTAGGCCTCACTATAGGGGGAGTTAGTAAGATTTGCTGTAGTGGATCCTATACTACATTTGGTGGAGCTACATTCCATGGATTGTAGTTTCTCCATTGCTACCCTGGTTGTTGATATGGCATCCATGGGTACTGATTTGAGAATGATGCTCCCTGGGAGGTATTCATCTAGGGTGGTTGTCCCCACCATCCCATATTGGGTGGTTGGGCCTACCCTTGTGGCATGTAATTTCCCCCTCCATAGGGTGGCATTCCTGCTGGCATATTCCCCATAGGGGGTTGCTACTAGTTTCTCCGGTTTCCCATGAAGTATGCTTCTGAAACTTTAGCATCCTCTTTGATAGTTGGTAGTTGTGGGCATAGTCTGGTCTTGTGATTCTTTTGACAAACAATGCATACCCTGATCTTGTCTTCAGGACACACATTCCTTGCATGCTTTCCTCTACATTTTGGATAGAAATAAGCCAATGCTACCTCATTCTCTTGCTTCTTCTTCTAGTAGGAGAGTATCCATTTGCAATGCTAGGGAAGACAACATTTCACTCTTCAAGTCCTCCAACATGTTGCCTATCTCTGTCTTTGTGACTGAGGTTATTGACTTAGTGATCCTAGAGGTTGGTTTACCTTTTCTTCGAGAATAATTCTGACATAATTATCGGATGTCTAACATCTGGTGTTGGTAAATATCTCCTCTAAAGATCATATTCAGTGCTTCAAGAGATTCACTATTGAGTCCCCTTAAGAAGATGCTTCTGAGGGACTTATCACTTAGCTTCGCATGGGGAGATCTCTGCAAATTGAAATTGAATCTATCCCAATACTCCTCCAATGATTCATCTTCCTTCTGCATCATGTTCAGGACTTCCTCTCTGGAATCCCATGCTCTACCAAAATCTTGGTATTGCTCTAGGAAGAGCTTTTTCATCTCCTCCTAGGTAGTGATCTACTTGTTCCCCAAGCTGATGAACCAGCATAGGGCTGAATCATCCAATGTTGAAGGAAACAATTTCAACTTCTGGGCATCCATCTTATAATCCACAAACCTGCACAAGACATCAAACTTGAACAAAAATAGGTCAGGGTCTTCTGTTGGGAATCCTTTGAAGGTAGGAATATGGGTAGGGGATATGTTCTTCATTTTTGTATCTCCCCTAGCCTCTTCTATTGGGAAGCTAAATTTAGTTGATGTCTCTTCTACCTCAACCATTTTTTTAGGAAATGTGGTCTCTAGATCTATTGTCCTTGAAGTAATTTCTAAGGCCTTCTGGTCACTCTAAGTTTTTTTGCACAAGAATCTTCAAATCAGCTGGTGAAATGGTTCCATCCTCAATAGCTTTCCACTACTATTCATATAATAGATCCTCTTTATATGGGGTTCTTTTAAACAAAGGATTTTGTATTATCCACTCTTCACTCAGGTTTGGATGATTTGGTATGGAAGAGCTTTGTGCAAAAATTGGGTGTTCAATCCAATGCACTGGTAGAAGTGACTATGGGGACACTATTTCAGGTTTAGAATCTACAATTGGTTCAAAATTTTCTTATGGGCTCTTACTTTTAAGAAAATGATCGTCTGGTCCTCTATTTCTTGGTGGACTCATGCAAGATTATATGAAAAAAGTTTTGTAAGATTGAATCAGAATTTTTGTAGAACTAGGTATTGTAATTATATCTACTATTGGTACATCCTCGAAAATGGTGCCAAAATATTGGGGTAAAAATATTGGTTAAATTCTACATTGATGTCACAACCCTTTCACTTAATTGTCAACCTAGGGATGCTCGTAAACTTGTGATGTACCAAGTAGAGATATACTACAATACCTCTGAGATGAGTCCACTAAAATCTATAGTTTGGGGGTGTTTTTTGTATAGCATTCATTTCAATCCAAACCACTTAATATACAGAAAATAAATTGCTAGAAATAAAATCACACCACACTTGCAAAAATGAAAGAAAGTAGTAAATAAATCAAATTGCAAAAAAATAATTGAATGTAGGAAAATAGAATAAATAAAACTGAAATGAAATTATAGAAAAGTAAAGGAGAGGGGAGGAATACTGGCCAAGAGTGGGCCCAGGCTCTAGCATATTCTGCTTGGTTAAATACGTATGCCGAACTAAATTAGAGAACTTTGAATGAATTTTATTGCATAAATGGAATTACATTATAGTCTGGTTCTTTTGCTATTTTTCTCCTCTTTTTCGAATAAGTCTTATGCATTTATATATCACATAGGTTTCTCTGTTGCAATATTTATATTGTTGTTACAATAACAAATCTCTATTAAAAATGTGATTATAATAATAACACACTAATTTAGGAAAATTTGGTGTATTCAAAATATATTTTATTTGTTGCATCATTTGTCTATGATCTAGTTAAATCAAATGGCTTTTGGTCTTATCTCATCATCATCACTCATGTTCTACCTTTGGGAAGTCATTACTCTATTTCATATAAAAATAGAGTAGTTGATATGTTCATCGGTTAATGGGAGTTAGGCACCATCAGGTAGAGAGTTAGGTGCTTCATTCTGCTTACGTGGAGTCAATCATATTTGACTTCATCAATGGAAATAAGGTGCCTTTCCATCGAAATATGGGAGAAAGGTACCTTCCCATTGAATATGAGAGTAAGGTACCTTTTCATTAAAATATTGGAGTAAGGTACCTTCCCATTGAAATATGGGAGTAAGGCACCTTTTTATTAAAATATGGGAGTAAGGCACCTTCTCATTGGAATATGGGAGTAAGGTACCCTTCTCTTTTGTGGCTGAACTCCTTCCTTAATATTCATTGAACTCCTTTTGAAAATAGATGATGCCAGGTCCAAGTGGGACCTCGACGTAGTTATGCAAAAAACAACTAAAAGTGATCAAATCTACACACAAAGCACACTTTTCACACAAGTTAGGCAATATACACAATTTACCATTAAATACATATAAACATTCATAAAAAGTACAAATATGATAAAATACTGCCGCACAAAACATTAGAAACATATGCAAAATATGAGCAATTTCAGTGCTCATCATCCTCCTCCTCACATCTCCTTTTCTCTAGCTTCCATCTATGCAAATGATGTTAGAAAAAAAATTGCTTTTATATTTTCCAATCAACCTGACCATCTTAGGGTTAGACGATCACATTTTTTGCAGCTGTCTTACCAAGATACGACCCAAAAAATTGCACAAATTATAAAAATAACAAAAAAAGGGGGGACAAAAATGCTCCAAAGGTACCCAAACGCCTTTGGTCAATCACAAAACACTCCAAAGGCACTTAAAACCTTTGGTAACATCAACTCAAGAATCTCCAAAGGTACCTACACATTTTGGTCAAATCAATTCATTGACCAAAGGCACCTAACACCTTTGGTCAACTCAATCCAAAAGGCTCCAAAGGCAAATCAACCCCTTTGGTCAAATCAAGTCAAAATTTCCTAAAGGCACTCCACCCATTTGGTCAAACCAATTTAAGGACATACATGGACCTTGTATCTAGTGATATACCCTAGTTCCCTAGCGGTTGTAGCAACTGGTTATCCATATAATTCGATAGGAAGAGTAGATCAGCATAAAGACACTCATCATCAAAATATTTCAAAAATTTCCAAAAGAACCTACACCTTTGGTAAATTCATTTCAAAAGGCTCCAAAGATGCCTAAACTCCTTTGGTAAATTTAAAAAAATAACTCCAAATGCACCTACACCTTTGGTCAAATCAATGTAAAAAGCTCCAAAGGTACCCAAACTCCTTTGGTCAACTTCAAAGCAATAATCTCCAAAGGTATCCCAACTCATTTGGTCAAATTCAATTTCAAAATGCTTACAAAAGAATAAAAGTACTATCATATCAACTCCCTAAGAAAGCCATGTTGCTGAACTTCTCCAAGGGATAGAGGAGTACATTTCTTTCTTCCACTTATCCTAACTAGCTCATTTTGATGACTAAACTGATCCATAAAGTTGTTCTCCATGAATGCACCAATTCATCAATAAATGCACCTAACCCCTTTGGTCAAATTCCATTAGTGCAAAAGGCATCTAACTCCTTTGGTCCATTCCAATCATAATGTCCCAAAGGTACCTAATTTCTTTGGTCCATTCCAATCAAAATGCCCCAAAGGTACCTAAATTACTTTGGAAAAAAGAAGCAATAAGCTCCAGAGATACCATAATTCCTTTGGTCAAATAATTTTGAAAAGGCTCCTGAAAGAATCAAAGTGATATCATCTCAACTCCCTAAGAAATCCATGTTGCTAGACTACTCCAAGGGATAGAGGTGTACATTTCCTTCTTTCACTCAACCTCAAGTGATCCTCATATATAGTGATTTATTCTATCAACTTGGAAATTTCAACGATTGGTTGTCCATGCAAATTGGTAGGATGAGTAAATTACCATAATGCCACTTGAAAAAAAAAATCACCAATTATGGTCAAAAACAAAGTTATAATGGGATTTTATCCCTTCCACTTTTGCAAAAGGTCTACAAAATTTAAAAGAAGTCATTTTTTCAAGCGACTCATTGCTTTCATCACCTTCCATCTCCTCTATCAAATCATCGCTTGAGGGGGTAGTCATACATCACATAATTCATAATCAAAGTCGATAATAAAACACTCAATCAAGAAAATTGTATTCATTAAAGAAACATTGCTAAAAACTATCATACACTTTCCTATTTACTGGGGAAAAAGCAAAAATATCAACAAAAACAAGGTAGGTCTGATCCCGATCTGTAGAAAAAAAACTATCCAAAATATATTTTGTCTGCCAAGTTTTACCTAAAATCAAGTCCACCAAAGTGTTGGAAGCAATGATTCAAAAATGTATGCTCTTTCCATGATTGGGATATATATACCATTGATCAGATCAATGAACACCATCAACCCTCAAATTGACTATAGGTCATCTATTTTTCCTCTATGTTGTGCTTTCACACAACGCATCTTAAAAAAGTCTATCTGTGGACACCTAAAACATGTCATGTTGAGAAAACCACCTATATAGACTCCTTTAAGGCCATATGACCCACCTTGGTAAGACCTAGGGCTCAATAGTGGTTTTCACCACTTAAATAGGAAGGAATTTCCCTTTACAGCCAAGACTATCCCACTAGAGAATGACTATTAGAGACCATCTTACCCTGAGATGGCTTGTACTTATTATTATATCACCCCAAGATGGTCATACCAAAAGCAACAGGATCCAAAATCTTGGACCATAGTTCAAATGGTTACACATGCCAACTAAGAGCAATGGTATAACTAAGTCAATTATGTGATGGTTTTCATGAATGGGTAGTTACTATTCATAATAATAACCACTTCTTGGCTTCCCTTGTAAGCTTAGACTCCCATTTGGAAGTCTATATAATGGCAACCAACCTTCATACACCAATAAAGAAGTTTTCATGTATCGAAGTGTTGTCGAACTAAAGAATCAAAGAGCTCATTCTCAAAGCAATGAAGTGCTATTGAAATTCAACCATGAAGCTTCCAAGCATGCCAATGGACCATCTCAAAGGTTGAATATTGAATTCATGTTTCTTGTACCATCCAATATCCTTGCTTTAATATCATATTATGTCCCTAAGTCATTCTTCATGAATGCACCAATTCATCAGCCAATCCACAGATAAAAACCAACATTGCCTCCCATCAGCCACAAGAAATTCACTTATGGCTTAGTGGTTGTCTCTCTCGACGATGACCCATAGGTATGATCGTATCTCTAAGATAAGATTAGTAGGCAAGATCATTTTGTATAGATATTACCTTCCAGGAAGAGATATGTTCCCTATTTCTTTCTTTTATAGATTCTAGTAGCATTTTAATTACTATTTAATATAGTTTGATTTCATATTCATGCATGTATTTTTCGTATTTCACTTTATTTATTGCTTTCTTTTCTATTAATACATGCCTTATCTTGAAAGGCTCTTCATATACTTTTGATGCTCTTTAGATATTCTTGTGTGCAGATTATAGGTATTTACAAGGAATAAATGGCATAAATATTCACACCTCATTATCCTACATCACGACAGTCCCAAGAATATATCAATAATCAGTTTGTGGATGCAAGAAAGATCCTGCGAGATACACCTAGATTAATTTTCTTATTGTAAATATTTGTATCAAATTGGTAGCAAATCCTTCAACGGGATCCCATTATTACCCTTTTGAAGGATAAAATTGATATTAATAAAAGGGACATCATTATTTCATATCTTGTTTTGTCATTATGGTTACATAGTTTGATATCTAGTTTGTTCTTTATTTCATTGCATAGGTGTACGATATTTTTAGCATTTTTAGAAGCATCTTATCCAAATAGAAAGGCTAGACCCTAGACCACCTTTGTCATTATTTCCTTCCATTCATCCCTCTTATATCCTTCTATGAACATATAGCTTACCACCAATCTGACTTATTCTATAGCTTACCCAGAGAAAAATCAAGTTTCCTCTCCTCTAGATGCTAAAATGGATAAATTATTCAAAACTACAAGGACCATATCCAATGATATCACAACCCTAAAATGGTAGTGTAATTTCCAAAGGTTTATCTACCAAAGTTATCCGGAGCCTTCCTTCCAATAGGGAAATCCAAGTGTCTGATCACCTCTATTTGGATATCATAAGCCTTCATTTTTTACTAACAAGAATTCTTATCATTCTTAGGCCTCAACTCAATAGATAGTACCCATGTAATTCTTAGGCCAACAAATAACTACAAGCTCATTTAGGGACTTGGTTTCCACCTAGAACTATATTGAAGATCCTAGTGGCTGGTACTATCCTATTCCTAACTATCCTTCTTTCGGCTATTATGTTAGAATGAAATATCAAGTTGTAAGGACATCCTCTTTTGACAATAATATTGTACATTCTCTTTAGTTAAAAGTTCCAATATCAAGTTTAGAACTTATCACTCAACCTCTAATTGTGTCATTAGCTATCGACTTGTCAAATTCAAAGAAAATATTTGTTACTTGAGATAAAGTGAACCTATATGTTGTGTTAGATAAAAGAAGCCCCTCAACCTCTGGCAGGCTACAAGTTTGGTCAAAGTATAATACATGGGCCAAAATTAGAGCCATTAAAGAGCAAGGGATACCCATATTGATAGAGACTATGCCTTAGAGGAAATAAGTGAATAATCAAAGGGCCCCTCTAGCATACATTTCACCATAAAATTGGGTCCAAGCAATCCTGACAGCGATAAGAGCTACTCTTAAACCTCCAAGGCAGCCTACTGCAAATCTGCCAAGGCCACCTTCCATGATAAAAAGAACTAGGATTTTAACAACGTCAACCATTGCAAAAGATCCTTCTATAAAAACCTTAAACATGCTGAAGCACCTAAGTCAACTATAGCCATATCTCTTTAGGACATCCTCTCTATTATAGAATATATGAAGAACTTGGAAGAGGCTCTAAAGAAGAAAAAAAAGTTGGGAAAATAAGGGAATCTTGTCATGCTACAAGTTTTAGGTCCAAAATACAAGAAGCCCAAGCCTATGCCATTTTACTTGATCTTGATCTATGAAGATCAACTAATACATAACTACATTGCTGACTCAGGTTCATCTCATTAACTATGCTAAAAAATATAGGAGAGGTACTTGCCCTATCACTAGAGCATGCCAAAAAGAGTGGTATAATTAGACAACACTATAATGCTAGTATTTATGCTCATTCAAGACCTTCCTATGGCACTCCAAGCATTCCCTAACTTGATGATTCATAAATACATAGCAATGATTGACATTCCAATATCAATTGGGATATGCCTCTCAAGAGACTTCATTTCTAAGATTGAAGGATACCTATCACTATTCTAGACTCACATGTTGCTTCAAAATAGACATAGGACCAACTTCAAAATATTGTCAAAACCCCTCCACATGTACCACATAGAGAAAAATCCTTTCAAAATGAGTAGAGAAGAGTAGGCCTACTTGGTAGAAGAATAACTATTAGAATTTTATTGCTCCATGGATGAAATGCACCCATACATCCTTGACAACTATCTGGAGTAATGGACCTCTTAGACATGGTAGTTGGATCTTGACAAGGTCTTCAATCCAACTAGCATGAGGTGATTTATTACCATGTATTCCTCTGTACATTATGTATATATTGTACATGGCAAAAAAATACAACTTTGAGAAGAAAAATTGGGAAATATATCTGACATAAAGGGATTAAATGATTGAAAGGGTGAAAACCTACAACAATCTCAATCAAAGGAGGTGATATCTATGTCCAAAATTGACCATCCAATTTAAAAATCATCAACGACTACAAAGATCAATTTATGGCTAGGGGAGCACACCTAGACATCCACCACAAGGGGTAGAGGATCCCAAGTTGTCTATATGGACTAAGATCTTGAGAGATGGTGCATTGGGATGCTTCAAGTAGAGTTCTTTTGATAATTTTTGTGCCTAAATCTAGAGTAGCACATTATCATAGTATTGGTGCCTAAAGTGAAAAGACGTTATGAAATAATTACCCTAATATTTGAACTATACAACCTTGATACCTAGGGGATTTGGACTTTTTATGGGGGCTTCAGAGGCTTCATTAATGCCCACGTAATTTGGAGAATATCATTGGTGGAAATAGGGCCAAATACGATTGATTTTTAAAGTGTCACTAAGATTTATAATTCTATTCTCATATCTTTGAGAAGAATGCAATGTGAGGGGAAAATAACTTTTGACCTTTTCCTTGGATATCAAATACCTAAAAGATAGCGCCAAGGATGCGAAAAGAATATTAGCATTCATATTTATCCTGAAGGAGGAGAAAGAAATTTTATAGGCTCAAATCAATGTCCTATACTAGATGAGGCACACCTCTAGTAGGGAAAGGGTGGTCTTCAATTTTGTAGCTTATCTTTGTTAATATTCATGAAGGATTGGTCAAATTTTGAAAAAATAGTCATATTTTTCGCTTTTTAGCATACTTGGACCATATAATTATATTTTAAAACCAGGGGATATATCTTGGATTGGAAATTAAATCTAAGGATGATTCAATCCATCCATTTATTGTAACCTCTTGGATGGAAGGTTTAAGGAGATTCTCTTCCCCTTCTTATTATTATTTTTTTAAGAATTTTCCAGTCCCCACATTGACAACCCTTAAAGGGAAGGGGCATGATTGCCTTACTATAAGTTGTAAGATTTTTTTGGGGGACAATACTCAAGTGACTAGATTTTTACCTATGACTAGACGCTCATTAAATACATAATTTTAGAAAGCAAACATACTGGTTGTTGAAAGATGTGATCAAGTAGGCCTTTGTTTTTGAGGTATTTCTCTAGGTAGATATTATCGATACCTTATACTTGAGTGAAATAAAAAGTACTAATATATTTAGGCTACCCCTCACCTTTGGAGGGGTGATTCTAGTAATACGAAAGACACACAAGATCTTGGAAAAAAAGCACAAGGAATTCAAGCTATATAAGGATTTTAGGGAATGGAAATATGACATCGATGAAAATTTTATGGAGTGGATAATGAAAGCCAAGACCTTGATAAAGTTCATGAGTCTAGGATGGACCTGGAAGCTCTCTAGAACCCCAAAAATGAGGGAGGTGCATCCTTGTTAAAGTAGTTGCTAGAGAAAGCCCCATTGCCGTGATTGAGGAGGAAGTCTTACCATGATTTCTATAAGGTAACTAGGAAGGTGGACCTAAATTATCAAATACATTTACCTAAAATAAAACTCCTATTAAATGAGGGATGGATAATGGAAAAGATCAATGCTTGGTGGGAAATTTTGTAAAAAATCAATAATACAACCCCACCATTCAATGAGATAGATAAGAGATCTACTTGTTGTGGTGTAGTGGTAAATGCCTTGGGTGCTGTTAGAGGCCGACCCAAGTTCCATTCCACTTGTATCCATCCTGTAGATATATGGTATAGTTAGGAATGTCCTATGTGCTGGTAGAGGCCGACAAGGCTCCATTCCTCCTATGCCCAACCTGTTGAAAGTGGCACCTCGAAAGGGGTGTTTTCCACTATAAATTAGTTTTGTATCTACTTGTTGTGGTGCAGTGGTAAATGCCTTGGGTGCTGGTAGAGGTCGACCCAGGTTCCATTCCCCTTGTCTCCATCCTGTAGATATATGGTATAGTTAGGAATGTCCTATGTGCTGGTAGAGGCTGACAAGGCTCCATTCCTCCTATGCCCAACTTGTTGAAAGTGGCACCCCGAAAGGGGTGTTTTCCACTATAAATTTGTTTTACCCAGGTGTTGTAGGTGAGTCAGAGAGGAGAGGGAAATCCTCCAAGGGAGGTCCCAGGTTAAAATATTCACCCTATCAAAAATCTGAATTGGGTATTCAAAATCCAATTGATAATTTTGGTGTGGGTAGGGTCGGGCGCGACTCTCGGGTGACTTTGATGGTGTAGAACCCCCTATTCATGGTCTCTCAGACCAAGGCGGCCCTGCAAGGGGTTTTTTGCTAAGAAAAAAAAATGAGATAAATAAGAATGTTGAGTTCGAAGAGTGTTTTGACAAGTAGCATGTCGTAGAAAAATATTTCAACACAAGTTGAGGTAATGGGAAGAGGGTCATAAAATCCATCACCTAAGAAATTATATACATGGAATTGAGATCTATGGAGGTCATTCAATTGGAGGTCATAAATATTGAGCAACACTCCCTAACTCGAGATATTAAATCAAGTGTTTTCTTTGACAAAATAGAATCAGGAGTCATCTTGCGACACCAACTCCCCACCTACCAAGAAGAAGAGGAAGGATTCTTCTAAGGAAAAACTTAAAACTATTGTGGTCCAAACTATAGGTAAAGCACCCAATATTCTCATCCTTTCATGTAAGATGTAAGAACCCTATCACCTTTGGCACCATCCCCACTAGCACTAACTCATATCTGCATTACCTCAGCTACCACCTTCCCTCTAAAAACTCTCATTACACTGACCCTTCACATGGGGTTTTCACTCCAAAATACTAAGGTTCTTACATTGTTGGTTTCTACTCCTGTGACCCCATGAGTAGGCCTCCAATATGTCTTGGCTAATAGAATTCTTCCCTTCTCTACCATTAATCAACCTACCCCATTGTGCCCATTCTTTTAGTCAATAATACCACCTTCCCCACTAGGGAAACTAATGGTTAGATCCATCACTTTCCCAAATATACAACCTTACTTTATAGAGATACAAAGGAGAACCTCTAAATATGATTAAAATGAGGCTAAAAGAGTATCCATGTCAACAGAGATTGTACTTAGAAGCCATATTGACTTACAAGGGAGAATTCTCTACTTTTCCTATCTAAACCTAAAGGTCTCCATGCTAAAAGGGCAAATGCAACCCCAATATTACTAGATAACTAGTGCAACCATTAGTCTATGAGGCATTCAAGCTAGGAGAATAACTAAATTAAATGAAAATATGAGTAAGCTCATTAAGCATGATTTGATGACCCTGGCGAGAAGATTACAAAAGAGAGAAAAGGAACTTCAGGAGGTCAAGAATGCCCTCAAAGACTCACAAACCAAAATTAAGTGGCTATAGAATTAAATGGAATAGATCATAAGTGATTGAGAAATGGCTCTCCTATTGGAAGAAGAGCAAATAAAAATCAAGAACTATTAGAATGATTGTTCATTTCAAAGAGTTAGCTCAACTCATTTAGGTTTGATTTTGAAAGGAAGTTGGAAGAAGAAAGGAAGAGAATATAAAAATTCCTACTACAAAATACCATTGGGCTAATCTGGGAGTTATATACCTCATATTGGAATAGAATAGCCAAGTTAGTGGCTTCGATGTCTTACCTTATCAAATTTATCAGCACATCCTGACTAAGTGCAAAAATCACTCTTGAGATAGAGCAAAAATTTGCAACCAAATATATGAGAATTGATGAAGTAGAATATTTCCATGCTTGGATTATCATCGCAAGCAAGTAGGAGCTTGAGGTTATTAACATCCAAAATTCAGAGGCAATGTTAAAGAAAAATTGAGACACTCTCAAGAAGGTGCAAGTGATGCATGAATATATAGCTTAAACAAAATATCTAAATATAGTGATCAGTGGCTTGCACACCCTTTTGGACTATTTAATTTAGAAAGGTCTACCATATCCTTGGACAAGTTTTCTTACACCCTTTTTAGGGTAAGAATACACACAAGTCTTATAGGAGTGAAAGTAAAGGGGATTGGAATTCCAAAAATTTCTAGAGGTCCTAACATTCAAAGATGTCATAAAGACTATTAGGCTTGTCATAGAGCTCAAAAGATAAGTGTGAGAGGTTGTGCAAGGAGCACTGATTTTTTTGTGCATAGACTAGGTTGAGCTTTTGAGAAGCCACCACCATTTCCAAGAAGCTAAAGTAACCTCTAAATAAGAGTGGGAGGAAGTGATAGGTTATATGAGATAGCTCTCATATCACTAACCTTCCCACATATCCCTTCAATTTTATCCCTCATCCCTTATGCTTTTATTATTTTTTATTGTTATTATGTATATTCAGGTTTTTAATTTTGACCCTGAACCCAAGGACAAGGTAAAGAAGTTTGGGTTCACTTATTTTAATAGGTTGAAGAGACCTAGGATCCACCAAAGATATATGGAAATTTTCCATACAACCCAACTTCATTCAAAGTATACTCAATAAAAAGTGAGACAAGCCAAGTCAAATAGTTGGAAAGCACTTTCTACCTTCAAGTTGAAGGAAATAACTCCAAATAAAGGAGGATAAACTCAAAATCCATGCCAAAATTTGGATCTTCCATCTATGGCCAACATTCATATTCTACAAAAATCTAGCCACGTCAAGGGAACTAAGGCTTATGGGCCATAATTTTTTATCCAACAACCCTCATAGTCCTTTTAACAAAGGAAAGCATGAAAATGAAGAAAAAACTCCAAAAAATTGTGACTAGTCGAGGGCCCAAGAAGAAAAACACCAATACTCAAATGGTGAAGGCTTGGAATTGGCTGAAGGAGGTTCCACCTCACCTGAAGATACATGGCAATTGTGTGTGCAAGGAAGAAAGTATATAAAGAAGCATTACCATTGGCCAAAAAGCTTAGCTTTCATGGCTAAGCTTGTGAGATCAATTGCATGTAAGTCATGGCAACTACCCACCATATTCATGAGCCTACCCTACCAATGTACACTAATTAGGGAGGCAATTTTCATCACGTTGACATGGCCATGCACTCTACGGGAAATACAATGGGAGAGTAATGGTGCATCCACCCCAATGTAATAATATTTGATCATCCAAAGGTGCAAAATATTTTAAAATTTATGGTCCTAGATCCAAAGACCTCGAAGCTACTATTTCATAGTTGCAGAAGAATTTGGATAGAGGAGAAAAGGATAATTTTTAGGCCTTCTACACAAAAAATCAAAGGGAAGGAGCCCTCGTCTTGGCTTATAAATAGGCAAATTTTTTACTATAAATGCATTAGAAGTTTTGTGCTCATGCTTGGTACTCGACCTTATCAGCTCTTCCTTTCACCCTTCTTTATGATTATAACAAGGGGAGACTAAACCTTGGCTCACTACATAAGTACCCTCAAACCCTTTGGGCCTCATTGTATTCTAATCATTTTTTGGTATTTTAATAGAATTCATGACTAATTTCATTCTATCCTCTTTTCGTTAACTTGTTTTTTGTTCCTGGCAATGTGTTTACTTAGTTGTGTTAACTAGTCGTAGGATGTCATATTTCATGTTCATTTTTAACTTTTTTGCAGTCATAAGATATGATTTAATTATTTAATGCATTACCCCTATAGCTTAGTTTTATTTTTCTATAAAATTTATATATTTTTTTACCTTCATTGCAATTCCTTTCCCTATAACTTCCTTGGCCTCAGCTCATAGAGGTATCTGTGTGCCAAGGATTAAATTCAGCGAGCCAACCTCGATTAAAAACCTTGAAGGTTGAACCGCATGAGGTCTTCCATCTATGGTGCTTCCTATTTTTTTGCTCCATATCAGGTGCAAGTGCATTTGTCTTGTCAAGCCTCCAACCTGGGTTGGTGGGTGCATTCAAATATGACAATAATTAGATTCTTTTAATTTAAAATTGATGTGATTAAAAAAATAATAGTTTTAGCTTTTATAAATTTATATATTATATGGAATGATTATGATAGAGTAAGTTGTTTATTTGATATCAATTAGTGAATCATGGTGTACAACCTTCCTATTCTTTATTGGATTCCTAGATCTCCTATTTGGATTTTTTAAGTTTTACTATTAGATCCATTTAGATTGTTGTTAGAAATAAGATTATATTACATCATTTGGGTCATGTAAATGTACCTTATTTGGTATATACCTAGTATATTAGATTACTTTATGGGAAGTTATCTAGTTACTTTATGCAATGTAATAAATGCACAAGTGTCAATGTGCAAGTTGTATATGTGCAAGGTGTCCTTTGTATAGCTAGGTAGAGTGTTGGCCAAGGAACCTATCTTCCTATATAAAGGGCCATAGATAGTAGTGTGATATATGCAACAACATATTAGTGTAGAGTGTGTGATTTATGATCTTAGAGCTCATTCCTTGAGTAGTAGCTTAGATCATAAAGTGTTCAATTCCTCCATAGCTACTTTTGTAATCATTTCCATCATTTCTATTTATAGCATATTTCAGTCATCTTGCAGATTTACTTACTTTCTTATTATTCTACATATTGTGATTTCTATCTCTCATTACATGTTGTATCAAAAGCTAAATGTTGTAACATTAGAAAACAATTATGGTTTAAAAATAAATATTTTTTTCAGATGGTATCCTCAAACTACTACTAGATTTTTTGATCTGATTCACTATGTTCTTGATCTACCATGTACTCGATCTAAAATTCCTAATCTCATCTAGAAACCCCACCAAAATTTATGAGTTGGACTCCACTATGATCTTTCAAACTCCATTGTGATAAGCATTGAGAGAGCCTTGTTTGATTGCCAAAGCCTCTACTTCATTATTTTTTGCTACTCCTAGGCCTTTCAATTCCCAATGAAGTATCTTTTCCTTGTAGTTTCTTCTAAGGAAACCAATGCTCATTGTTAGATTTTTATGATTTATATTAAAGTAAATGCAACCACAAGATGTAAAATGAGAAAGCAATGATAACTATATGATAATGGCACTATAATATGCAGGAAAACTATGAGATAAAATTTTACAATAACTTAGAAATATGCCATTAATGGATGCTCATAAAATTTGTACAATGTATTATAATGGAAGACATGAACACTCCATAATTTCAATGAAAGAACTACATTGTACTCTTACTACAAATAACTATAGTAACTTTAGTCTCTCACACACTCTCTCTTTCTATTTATACCTCAAGGTATATATATATATATATATAGAAGGATATGTACCTTGACCTTTACTCTACCCATGACTCTTAATCTACCTATCCTATGACTCATGCACATGCAAACTACATGCACATTTACATCATTGCACATTCTAACACTTGTGCATTTATTACTTGCTTTAAGTAACTACTCAAACCTTAATCTAAGATAAACTCCTAATCTAGAAATATATCCAAGGTGGTACATTGACATGTACCAAATAATGTAATATACTCTATAAACCCCATGTTAGGATCCTCAATCCTAATGTTATTAGTTAGTATTATTAATCATTTAATTATTATATTATTAACTTATAAAGTGAACCATCACAACCCTTCATAACGTGAACCATCACGTCTCTTCATACATGAACCATCATGTCTCTTCACCAACATAGCTTTAGGGTAGATATATATATTAGGTTGGCTATCCATATCAAATCATCCATGAATAATAAGAATAAGAATCATAGATTCCAAGGAGGGAGCCCCCTATAGTGGCAAAGCGATTACAAGGGAGCCCCCTTTGAGTGGCCTGCGATTACATTTATAGTAAGACCTTGAGGTCTTACCATTTGGTATCAGAGCCATGTGGAACCCAACCATGTGGGATTTTCTCAAGGAACTTCATCAAATCACTTCCGTGTATGAGTATCAAAATCGATTTGAGGATATAACCAAACACAACATAGGGTTGGATGAATCAATTCTCATCAATAAATTCATTAGTGGATTGAAAGAAGAAATTAGAATGGAGGTGACAAGGTTCAATCCCTATACCATGATGCAAACCTATGGACTAGCCAAATTAGCCGAAGACAAAATCAACGGACAACATCGATTATGGAAACCACCTCTGGAGAATTCATCAACCACTTACATCACTCCCAAGACGATGCATAATGCTAACCTTGATAAGGCAATAGAAGAAGAAAATGATATAGAGGTAGACATAGTGATGGATACACCTAAAGATAGCACTAAATATGGTAACGATGAGGAAGGTAAGGAAGATGAGGAAGCCACAAAAGATAAAAAAGAAAAGGAATATGTGGAAAACAAGGACAATGAGCAAGAAATATCTCAAGACATTCCCAAAGTGACTCATTATGGCCAAACATGCACTTTACAAGAACTACACTCAAATTCCTCTCCAATAGTTAGTTATCACCATAGGGTCAAACCTATTAAAAAACAAGGCAAAAAAGTGACTACACACTCCTCCGTTGCCTCTCCCGGGGAACAACAAGAGAATGTAGAAGTTTTATCACCTCTTTTTATGCATCATTCTAAGGTGTATGAAGAACCTGAAGGATTGCCCTTCCCTCATCATCATAGTTACTAATATTTCCGGCAGTCCCCGCTAATGCTTCATCCTTCTTGATATCCTTGCCTACGAAAGGATGCCATTAAAAGAGTCCAAGAACTTACACAAATCCTTCTTGGAAAACAAAGGACAAAGTTTCTCACTTTGAGCTTTGAGGACAAAGCTCTTTTTAAGGAGGGTGGCATGTTAGGATCCTCAATCCTAACGTTATTAGTTAGTATTAGTTAGTATTATTAATCATTTAATTATTATATTATTAACTTATAAAGTGAACCATCACAACCCTTCATAACGTGAACCATCACGTCTCTTCATACATGAACCATCATGTCTCTTCACCAACATAGCTTTAGGGTAGATATATATATTAGGTTGGCCATCCATATCAAATCATCCATGAATAATAAGAATAAGAATCATAGATTCCAAGGAGGGAGCCCCCTATAGTGGCAAAGCGATTACAAGGGAGCCCCCTTTGAGTGGCCTACGATTACATTTATAGTAAGACCTTGAGGTCTTACCACCCCCTATATTACATTATTTGGGTATTGAAGACTTTAGTATTCAATATTGATATTTGTCTTTTAAATATTCTTCATATTGATCTAGTCCTTCTTCTTCTTCTTTAGTTTTTAGATGGCCAAGTAGTCCATAGTTTTGTTGTCCTCTCATATTTTTATTTTTGCATCTTCTATTTCCTCGTCTGCTTTTATGATATATGGGTTCTTCATTTTCTACAATATTTTCCTCAAAAAATGCATTAGTATTATTTTGAAATACAACAATATCTTGTGAGGTCTCAATTGAATCTAGAGCATATATATCTCTATGGATTGATCTAGTAGCTTCTATCTCATTTTTATTTATTATGTGACACATATTGACTCCATTTATGTATTTGAAATCTATTATACTTTTACTTTTCACTAGCTTGGCTATTGAAATAAGATTAGATGTTAATCCAAGAGCATACATCACATTATGTAATAGAAAATTTGGAAATCATTTACTAGGTGTTACACACCAATATCCATTTATAATATAGGTTTTATCATTTGCAATTTTCAACCTATAATTATTAGTGATTTAAAGACAATAAAACCATTGTAAATTTCTTGTCATGTGATGACTAGCATCGGAATCAATATACCAAATATCCTTTTCAATTTGACTTGTAGAATTATTTGATCTAGAAGTAATTTTGCATATTTGAGATGGTATATTGTATGTATTTTGATCTTGAATATTTTTGTAGTGTGCCTTGTGATGATGTCCCTCTTGATAATTTATCCATTAAGAAATTATAGTATATGATCAATCAATAAAATTCTTTTAGATCTTTAGTATTTTGAGAATACTTTTGATAGTACCTTTGAAGTAGTTTACCTTATGACTCCCTAGTTTAGAGTATGTGAACTAAATTGATAAATCCTTATCAAATATTAAATTTTGTAGAATCCCTTATATCTCACAAGTGATTATATTATGCTATCGTTTTGATAAAGTTCTTAGAATCTATTAGATTCCCTTTTGAGTTGATTACCTAGTGTTTTGAATACAATAATCAACTCTTATATTACATTATTTCTCTCTATTGATATATGCACTCTTAATTAGATGAAGTTCTCTAACTTCATGACTCTATGTTTGGATTCCTTTTATCCCTCTTAATGTGAATATGAAACAAGTATAAGCAATAAATTCCAACTTTAAAGCAATAAATACTTTTGCTTCTTTAACCTTTAATTTTTTAATGGTTAAATTTTCTAAATTCCAATGATTTAAAGTTTGATGTAGTACTCCTTATATCTCCCTAATTTGAAACTTTAGAAAATAATAATATTTACAAAATAATATTTTAATTATCCAAGGTAGAAACCCTTATTTCTCCTAATTTAATTATTTGCAAATATTAAGATATTATAATTTCAAGCAATGTAATTTGAAAAAGCTCTTACTAATATAAACTCCTCTCTTTTAATTGGCTTTCTAAACATTAATACTCTATTAAATCCTCTCTTTTAGCTCCTTATTTATCCTATCAATTACTTAACTAACCTTATAAAATAGATAACCTTATATCTCCTTTGTGTTATAGAAATAAACTATTAAATTAATGCACTTATACCTCTTAATAATGTGTTGTGTGCTGCTTGAATTAGACCTTGATTGTACTTTCAAACCTTGAGCATTGTATCTTCATCGGTCTACAAGGTATGATGCTTAGAATTAATTGAATATCATTCTCTAGTGCACTTAGACTATAATATCCTCCTTGTTAATGTTGATTGACCTGAGTATGCAATAGTCTTTGTGCTCTCCTTTGGATTGAGGTATTTAATAGACTTTACCTCCCTTTGAAACGTATGCCAAATGACATATACATTACCTTAGAGACTATAACTCATTTCTAGGTGGAGTTGGCATGTGATGCATGCTAGATGATACTAATATTGGTAACATACATATTATTTTAACCTAAGAGTGTTGAGCAATGAATATTGATCTTTGTTAGTTTAAGCTAGCATTACTTGGGCACTCATTTCCTTTGCAAGCATTATAAAATGAAGATGTTACAAAGTGTTTACAAGCACTCTTGTTGTCCTTATCCAATTGTACCACATGGCATGATATTCCTTCATTCAAGGTGGTAAGTGGAAGCTCTCATACTTGCATGTAGCTATGCTATCAACTCCCTCATTTTCTCAACACTCTTGCCGACTATTATTATTGGACATTTTGAGTCAAAGTTGTAATTGATGTCAAGGAATAAGCTACCATTGATATAAAAGGGTCAAGATGAACAATGCAAAGGTTAAAGGCAAAAGAACTTCATAATATTTTTTAATATTATGTGGAAGCATAAGTTAAGAGGGTTTTTATTAAAACCATGGGTGAGCAAAAATAAAAGGTTTCTCATAAAAACCCAAGGAAGCTTTTTGAAAAGCTAAAGGGGTTTTAATATTTATATTATAAAATATTTAAATTCAATTTGAATTTAAATTTTATAAATAAATGTTATTTATTCAAAGTGGTAAAATCAAAGAGGGCTTTTATAAAAGCCAAAGGGTTATAAAATTAATTTATAAAATTTAAATTCTAAATTAGAATTTAAAAACTTTATAAATTAATAAAGTCTTTATTAAGCGCCGACATCATATTTTATTGCACCCATCGACATGCAATTCAAAGGAGGGAAAAGGGTATTTAAACCCTTGCCAAAGCAAACCTTAGGTATTCGAATTAATATCCGAAATTGACAGAGACAACAAAAAGTTTGTGCAACGAAGACAAAGGAGGGAGCGCATCGTTTGAAGAGCATGTGACAAGTGAAG
Organism: Wollemia nobilis; assembly: GCA_028583015.1. Classification (NCBI taxonomy): domain Eukaryota; kingdom Viridiplantae; phylum Streptophyta; class Pinopsida; order Araucariales; family Araucariaceae; genus Wollemia; species Wollemia nobilis. The sequence goes on along the minus strand of JAQPPZ010002969.1, from coordinate 1,329,633 downwards.
GGAAGAGTCAGGGGATCTAAGGTCTTAGGGAGAATACAAAGCATGAAATGTGCTTCCTTATTTCATGTGGAGTGCTTGGCTCACACAACTAGTTAGCCATGACCAAGGCGCTAGCAAAGAGAAGGCGCATGATCAAATCCCACAAATTGCAGAAGGGGACTTTTACTAAGGTTTTTATAAATTTGATTTTTAAATTTTCAATGTGCTAAGGTTAAGCAGTAATAAGAGAGGTAAATGAAAATTTGATTATTTCCTTGGTTTGCTAAAGTTAGGGAGATATAAGGAAAAAGTGGTTATGATATTTACCTAGGTGGTAAATGAAAGTTTACTAGGGTAATATCCTTTTTACCTTAGGAAATTAAAATTGGTTTATTGCATTAATTTTTGCAATATTGAGAAGTAGAAAGTGTCATTTTGAAAGGGTCATTTGATGAAATTATTATTGTTGAATATTGATATTGAGATGGAGAGATAAGGTGTATGTGTGGTTTGATATTTGCATTGTATCTTTGTGAGAGTTTTTCTAACTTCTTGATCTTGGCAAAGAAGTGTTTGTGGTTGTGGAAGATTTTAGAAGTTCCTTCATCATCAAGAAAAAGGTATGAGCATATTATTCCATAGTTGAGTTGATTGGTTGGTTTTTTGGAAAATAATTTTGGAGTGAAAAGGACTTGATTAGGGTTTCCTTATTGAGTGTGTTGAGTTAATTCTTCAAGGTTTTATGGAATAAAGAGTTGTTGTTAAAACCTTGTTTGATAAGCATTGTTGTTGAAGCTATTGGTTGAGTGAAGAACTTGAAATAGGTTTTGCAAATATCATGGGTATCATTGTTATGTGAGATTGTTTGATAAAGAATTTTTGGAAATATTTTGCGTGGTTGTTTCTATACTTGGACTAGGGTTTTTAATGAATGATTGTTTCATTGAGTGATTGGTTGAGTAGATTTGGTTGAGCCTAGTCAAGTGGATGTGCGAAGTGATTGTTCAACTTCCATAAAACAAACTATTCTATATTCTGAATTGATTTGAGAAAGTGATTGAGCATTGAGGTGAATAAGAAGCATATTTTTTTTATTTAAAGCAAAAAACCTCTTTAGGGGCCGCCTTGGTCTGACAGACCACGAACAGGGGGTTCTACACCGTCAAAGTCACCTGGGAGTCGCACCCGACCCTACCCACACCAACATTATCAATTGGATTTTGGGTACCCAATTCAGCTTTTTGGTAGGGTGGAGATTCGAACCTGGGACCTCCCTTGGAGGATTGCCCTCTCCTCTCCAACTCACCTACAACACCTGGGTGAATAAGAAGCATATTGAGTCTCTAATAATTCTCATTATTTTTCTAAAATACCGATTGAAAGTAATTGAGTATTGAGTTGAATTTGAAGCATATTGAGTCTCTAACAATTCTCTATATGTTTCTAAAAGAGTGATTGAGCATTGTGATGAGTATAGAGCATATTGAGTCTCTAAAAATTCTATTTATGTTTCTATGAGATTAGACAAGTTCTTGTGTGGACTTATTGAGCATATTTGAGGCAAGTATTTGAGAAGACTTGTGGATAAATTTGAGTAAGCTTTTGTGGAAGATTACAATACATATTGAGAGCAAATTTGGATAAGTTCTTGAGAGGACTTATTGAGAATATTGGACAAGTTCTAGAGAGGAATTGAGGATATACTAATGTGAGATTTGTGGAATATTACAAGGCATATTTGAGACAATTATTTGAGAAGACTTGAGAGCATAGTTGATTGATTTGTTCAAAACCTTGAGTTAAGATTTGGGGTAGATCCAACAGAGTTGATTTGAGATTGAGTCAAGCTTTGAGTTAAGTCTTGAGGATAGAGATTGAAGACAAATTTGTGCTAGACCGAAGGTTGTGTTTAGTATAGATTTGAGGACATAGTTTGGTGTAAATTTGAGGACAAGTTTGTGCTAGACCAGAGATAGATATTGAGGATAGATTTGTTCTAGATCGATGGATTGTCTTTAGTATAGATTTGAGATAGATATTTGGATTTGATAGAGTATAGAGGATGATAGTCTCTAGTGTATAGAAATCCATTAGCCAGGGTAGTGAGGACAGGTGTCTTCAGTGGATAGAGATCAATTAGCCAAAGTAGTGGGGGCAATAGTTCTAAATATCACCAGATAGAGCAAGAGGAGTAAGGAGTTATCCTATGGATAGAGATCCATGAAATTGATTTAGGTGATTGGTATCTTCTTTGGATAGAGGTCCATAAATATTTTAATAGGGAAAGGATTCCCAAGATATTTATTGAGAAAATTTTAGCAAAATATTTTCTTCGTGGAGTAGCCCACATTGGGTGAACCACGTAAATTTGGTCTCTATTGTGTGTGGTGATTTGTGCATTGATTTTATTACTACTATTGATATTGTTATCTATACATTGCATAATATTTATTGGAAAATAAAAGTAAAAAGTGGTCTTATACTATTCACCCCCCCTCTCTGTATAAGCTTGTGTTCTTCAATTGGTATCAGAGCGGGTTCCTTTGAAAGAGTGTAATATATTGAAGGAAAATACTACAAGAACATAATGGATTCTAAGAATGTGTCCTCAGATAATTTAGCACTAGTATATTATGGAAGTGATTATTTATATTAGAGTATGAGAAATAAGATTTACCTGATGGCACTTGGCAATGTAATTTGGGAAGCAATTGAAAATGGATACGATCCCTTAGTTGATCCACCTACAGATAAGGAAGGTAAGCTACTACAACATTACAATTCAAAAGCAATGAATTCACTTTTGAGAGGTTTGCATAGAACATAGTCCATAAAATTTATGCAGTGTCAAAATGCAAAAGAAATGTGGGATAAGTTGCAAAGTATATATGAGGGAGATAAAAGTGTCAAAAAGGTAAAGATCCAAAATCTCAAAGCACAATTTGAAGGATTAATAATGAAGGATGAGGAAAACATTAGTACCTATCTACTTCAAATAGATGAGGTTGTTAATGCCATGCAAGGACTTGGACTTAAGGTTGATGAATTAGATGTTTGTGATAAGGTCTTAAGATCTCTTCCAAAAATATTCAATGAAAATATTTATGCTATAGAAGAATCAAAATATGGTGATTTTTTGACAAGAGACATGTTGCTTGGTATTCTTACAACATTTTATTTTAGAACAAAAGAGGGACCTAATCCTTAGAAAGAAGCTACATTCAAATAAATTAGGAATACAAAGGGTAAGAAGTCAGAATCAAGCAATTAGTCATCCAGTGGTGAAGAACCTAATTATGGTAGAAGGGATAAGGATTCTAAAAGATATAGAGATCTAAAATCTATTAAATGTTTCAATTATGGAAAGTATGGTCATTATGCAATAGATTTTCAAGAAGCTAATAATAATAATGGTGAAGAAAAATAGGATTACAGAAGCAAGGAATCAGAAATATACAGGCACCAAAAGAAAAGCAAGGATGGACAAAGCAGACAAGGAAAGAAGTTCTTTCAAAGACAAAAGAGGAGCTACTATGTTAGGAACCTCCTAACATAACCTAATAATTGTATTATATTATATATTATGTTTATAAGGGACACATCCCTTCACCTTTCACACCTCTTAGTTAGGTATATTAGAACAATAGGGATATTCCAAAATAATCATCGAGGAATATATTATTTATATTTGTGGGTATTCTACCTTATAATAACTATGATTCCTTATATAACAATGATTCTTTTTTATTTCTGCATTATAATAAATATTTCATTGTTAGTTTCCTAACATCTGGTACAAACCCATTTACCAGGCAATTTTTTTTTCTCCTTCCTCCCCCTTGGGAAATCCATTGCAAAAACATCCACCATTATCACAAGCACCACTGCCATAAGCCATCCTCTAAAAAATTCTTCGGCTACCTCCACTCCACCTCACTGCTATTAAATCCTCCATCATCCTCTGTTGTTGCCAAAACTTCCTCCCAAATGACATGAACGTCTTCGATTTATAATAACCCCAGAAAAAGCAACAAAAAATTCATATGCAAACTCGATGTATGCTCATAGGTGACAACACCTACAATAAAACAAAAACACTTTTAATCAAAGAAATTCCAAGCTTTCACCAATAAAAAATTCCAAAATAATCACAGCAAAATTGGTAAAAAATAGTTGCAGGAGTTTGCGCATGACAAAAAATTAAAACAAGTTATAAATCAGTGAAATTATAAGTTTTTTGGTGACCAAAGTTCATGGAGGGCAAAAAAATTAAAACAAAAAATTATAAGTTTCTAAGGTTTTAAAATATTTCGAGTACTAGCGGATGATACCGATGTTGGATAGAAGGAAAGCGGAAAAATTTGGCAAACAATTATCCCACATTCATCATGGGAAGGAACAATTACATGTTTATAATAACAAGTGCTCCACTAGTTCATTGCCTAGCATGCTAGGCATAAGTCGTCGCATGTAGGTAGGCTATCAAGGAGCCACTTGGTGCAAAGCTAACTATTGGACTGCATGCCTTTGCTCGTTGACTCCCCACCTCCACCGCCTAAGTTCTGATTTGATTGAGCTCCATATTTGCTACTCGAGTTCCACTTTGCTTGAGCTTTGCCTCTGCCTTCATGCCTCGCTCCACCTGAGCTCCGCTCCACCTCTGAGCCCCACTTCGCCTCTCGCTCAACCCACTGTATTCCTACTACCGCCCCACTTTGCCTCTCACTAAAACCTCTGTATTCCTATTACCACTGCACCACTTTTTGAAAAACAAATAAAATTTTGCAAACAAATATTGACAAAAAATACCAGTTCTTGCAATTTTTTGTAAAACTTGACAATTTTTGCAAACAAATGTTGACAAAAAAAAAGCAATTTTTTTGCAATTTTTTTATAAAACTTGACAAAGACCAAATCAAAACAAATTATACAAAAAAACCATTATATAAATCTCAATTACGCCCTAAATGGCCAACGAAAGGAGATCTCAAGACACGACAAAGGAAATTGTGAAAGAAGTCACAAAGAAAATTATGAAAGAACTTTCAAGGTTTACACAGGAAATGAAAGACCTAATGCAAGGAATGGCATTTTGGAAAGACAATTTAGAGGATAAAATTACTGCCAAAATGGTAGAGCTAAACATGAGCATCACCAACTCGAATACAAGTCTATCCACTAAATTGGATGCTACAACCCATTCCATGGACTTATTACAACAAAATTTGATGCTAATGCAGAGCGGACAATAGAACACTATGCCACCACAAAAAACAATACTAGGAGGACCATAGACATCAATCCTTCCTCGTACCACAAAACTAGACTTCCCAAAATTTGATGGAGGTGACCCCAAAAATTGGATATATAGGGTAGATCAATATTTCAACCTATATCAAATTTCAGAGATTCAGAAATCCGTATCGCATCATTTCACTTAGAACAAATTTCTACCCAATGGTATCAATGGTATGAAAAAATGAAAGGCCCTTCTACATGGAATGAATTCACAAAGGACCTAATGTTGCGATTTGGTCCTACCAAATTTGCATATTTCATAGGATCTCTCACCAAACTTTGTAAAACATCTACAGTAAGAGAATACCAATCACAATTCGAGAAATTGGCAAATCTCACATCAGGACTCGATGCATCATTATTTCAAATATTCTTCATCAGTGACCTAAAATATGATATTCGAATGGAAGTACAAATACACAACCCTACCAATATGATGTAGGCAATAGGCTTAGCACAAATGGTGGAAGAGAAGATCAACAACCAACGTCGACTTGGAGATATACCTACAATAGACTCACAAAATACTTCCACCAACCAAAAATTAACTAAAGTCATACCAATTAAATGCATTAGCCCTGAAGAAATTAAGGAAAGAAGAGCAAAATACCTTTGTTTTCATTGTGATGAGAAATTCATTCTGAATCACAAATGTATTACACCCAAAATTTATATTCTTGATGCAAATATTCCTAGTCAATCAAAAATAGATGAAGAAGAAATCGAGATCGAACTAGTGGAAGATATACTTGAAGATAAACCTCGAGGTTCGTTAGAAATTTCCTTCAATGCCCTCATCGGGAATTCATCTCCCCAAACTATACATTTTTTTGGCTCCTTTAAACAACAAAATATTCTTGTGCTTATTGACTCTGGAAGTACACATAATCTCATAGATCCACCCATGGCAAAACAAACTGAATGCTTTATCCATCCTTGTAATACATTTGAAATCATGATTGATAATGGGTAAAGAATCACTTGTAATGGGAAATATCGTAATATTAAGCTCACCTTGGACAATTACACCAGCAAACATGACATGTATGCAATTCCATTAGGAGGTTGTGATATTGTTTTAGGTGTGCAATGGCTCTGAACGCTCGATATAATTCAATGGGACCTTGAAAACTTATGGATGAAGTTCACACAAAAGGATCACGCATATACGCTTAAAGGGATAAAATCTGGCCCTTATTTACTAGCCAAATCTCATCGCACAAAGAAAGTTATTCCTAGATAAGGAAAGGTGAGGGTTGCCCATTTAAATTCTCTCCAAGCCATGACAAAGCCACCAACACTTCCACATTCCCAATATCCTTGCTTGAGGAACAATGATATTAAAATGGTACAAGAACATGAGCACATACTATTAGCAAAATAGAGGATGAAGCTTCTCACTACAAGCTTTGAGGACAAAGCTCCTTCTAAGGAGGGTGGCATGTTAGGACCCTCCTAACATAACATATTAATTGTATTATATTATATATTATGTTTATAAGGGACACATCCCTTCACCTTTCACACCTCTTAGTTAGGTATATTAGAAAAATAGGGATATTCCAAAATAATCATCGAGGAATATATTATTTATATCTATGGTTATTCTACCTTACAATAACTACAATTCTTTATATAACAATTATTCTTCTTTATTTCTGTATTATAATCAACATTTCACTGTTAGTTTCCTAACATACAATGCGGATAAGGCAAGTAAGTACTCAAGTGATAGTGATGCTAGTTTTTCAGACAATGATAGATATGAAGTCCTATTTATGATTGAAGAAAAATAACAAGTTAATAAAAGGACTCCATTAATTCTCAAGTGTTTTAGATGTGGTAACTTTGGACATCTTGAATATAGTTGTACAAGAAATGGTTTCAGTTTTAGTGATGATGAATATGAAGATACACTTGAAGGACCATAAGAGAATATTCTAATGAAACTAGAAGAAGGAGAAGGTGATCCTATAGAAGACAAGCCAATAGAAAATGAAGATGTGGACAAAGGTAAACAAATAGAAATATTCAGAGAAAGATGGATATGATCTCAAGGGAGAACTTATTTATGCTCTTGACATAGTAAAGAAGGTAAGAAAGCATAACTCTAAACTTAAAATTTAGTTTAAAAAATGTGATGAAGAGAGAAGATTGCTTATAGAGTATCTAGAAAAATCAAAGGCTAAGACAAATAAGTTCAAGGATAAGTTAGAAGAAAATATCTTAGAATGTGAAAATCTAGCATAAGAAATGGCCCTACTAAGAGAATATTTAGAAAACTCCAAGAGTAAGCTACACAATTTTGGAAAGAGTTCAAAGATTGTGGATAAAATGATCAAGGTACAAAGAAGGTCAACAAACAAAAAAAGTCTTGATTTTTAACAAGATCAAAAGAAACAAGAGGAGAAGACAATCTCAAGTTCTGAAGGAGAAGAAACTTCATAAGAAGACAGTGTAAGCGAAAGTGAGACTTTTAAGGATGAGTTGGAAAACAGAGAGTTCAACAAGAAAAAGAACAATGCATCAAGAAGAAACCGATGGAATAACAATTATAATAGGATACCAATAAGGTCAATACAAGGAAGCTTCAATGGAAGATGTTTTTCATGTCACAGGTTTGGGTTTGGGCACATGGCTTCATAGTGCAGGACACATGAAAGACATTAATATGGGAACAAATAGCCTTTCCATGGGTATTTATACTCATGTAATCAGTTTGGTCACAAGAAAATGAATTGCAGGGTTAATGACATAAGAGGATATGGCTTCACTAGGAGAAATTCTAAGATATTTGCACCTCTAAGGAATAATAACATTAAGTGTTATAAGTGCAATAATTATGGTCACACAACAAAGTGGTGTAGAGTAGACATTCCAAAATCAAGTATGAATAGGAACAAGAACAAGAACATGGATATGAATATGAACAAGAACAAAAATAGAAACAGGAACATGGACATGAATAGGAACAGAAACGTGGATATGAACAAGAACATGAATAGGAACAAGAACAAGAAAATGGACATGGACAAGAACATGGACATAGAAAGGAACAGTTAGAGGAATCAGAATAATCAGACAAGAAGAAAAGAGGATAAAGGAAAAGAACAGTGCTTTCTAGGAGTAGAAATACTCCCACCCTATAATTAACCACCTCAAGAGGAGGTGGGGGAGGGGCTAAGCTAAGAGGCTCATTCTTAGCCCTGATCCCCAAAGGTGAACCTTTGCCATTGATGTCAAAGGGGGAGATATTTGAGTAAGGATGAGAGATTTTTTATTTGAGTAAAGAAGAGAGATTTGAAAAGATCATTAAGCCAAGGGAAGCAATGTCCGAGGGGAAGCATAACCAAGAAAAAGTTAATTTTCTGGTAAAAAGAATTTGGGTTGCCATCAATGACAAAGGGGGAGATTTTTTTATATTTTGAGTCAAATTTGTCATTGATGTCAAGGAATAATCTACCATTGATATAAAAGGGTCAAGAGGAACAATGCAAAGGTTAAAGGCAAAAGAGCTTCATAATATTTTTTAATATTATGTGGAAGCATAAGTTAAGAGGGTTTTTATTAAAACCATGGGTGAGCAAAAATAAAAGGTTTTTCATAAAAACCCAAGGAAGCTTTTTGAAAAGCTAAAGGAGTTTTAATATTTATTTTATAAAATATTTAAATTCAAATTGAATTTAAATTTTATAAATAAATGTTATTTATTCAAAGTGGTAAAATCAAAGAGGGCTTTTATAAAAGCCAAAGGGTTATAAAATTAATTTATAAAATTTAAATTCTAAATTAGAATTTAAAAACTTTATAAATTAATAAAGTCTTTATTAAGCATCGACGTCATATTTTATTGCACCCGCCGACATGCAAGTCAAAGGAGGGAAAAGGGTATTTAAACCCTTGCCAAAGCAAACCTTAGGCATTCAAATTAATATCTAAAATTGGTAGAGACAACGAAAAGTTCATGCAGCGAAGACAAAGGAGGGAGCACATCATTTGAAGAGCATGTGGCAAGTGAAGAGAAGAGCCAAGGGCTATAAGGTCTTAGGGAGAAGACAAAGCATGAAAGGCACTTCCTTATTGCACGTGGAGCACTTGGATCACATGAATAGCTAGCCATGGCCAAGGCGCTAGCAAGGAGAAGGTGCAGGATCAAATCCCACAAATTGCGGAAGGGGACTTTTTCCAAGGTTTTTATAAATTTAATTTTTAATTTTTCAATGTGCTAAGGTTAAGGAGTAATAAGGGTGGTAAATTAAAATTTGATTATTTCCTTGCTTTGCTAAGGTTAGGGAGATATAAGGGGAAAGTGGTTATGATATTTACCTAGGTGGTAAATGAAAGTTTACTAGGGTAATATCCTTTTTACCTTAGGAAATTAAAATTGGTTTATTGCAATAATTTTTGCAATATTGAGAAGTAGAAAGTGTCATTTTGAAAGGGTCATTTGATGAAATTATTATTATTGAATATTGATATTGAGATGGAGATATAAGGTGTATGTGTGGTTTGATATTTGCATTGTATCTTTGTGAGAGTTTTATAACTTCTTGAGCTTGGCAAAGAAGTATTTGTGGTTGTGGCACATTATTCCATAGTTGAGTTGATTGGTTGGTTTTTTAGAAAATAAGTTTGTAGTGGAAAGGACTTGATTAGGGTTTCCTTATTGAGTCTGTTGAGTTAAGGCTTCAAGGTTTTCTAGAATAAAGAGTTGTTGTTAAAACCTTGTTTGATAAGCATTGTTGTTGAAGCTATTGGTTGAGTGAAGAACTTGAACTAGGGTTTGCAAAGATCATGAGTATCATTGTTATGTGAGATTGTTTGATAAAGCATTTTTGGAAACATTTTGAGTGGGTGTTTATATACTTGGACTAGGGTTTGTAAGGAAGGATTATTTTATTGAGTGATTGATTGAATAGAGTTGGTTGAGCCTAGTCAAGTGGATGTGTGAAGTTATTACTCAAGTTCCATAAAATAAACTATTCTATATTCTGAATTGATTTGAGAAAGTGATTGATCATTGAGATGAATAAGAAGCATATTAAGTCTCTAACAATTCTCTTTATGTTTATTAAAGAGTGATTGAAATTAATTGAGTATTGATTTGAATTTGAAGCATATTGAGTCTCTAACAATTCTCTGTATGTTTCTAAAAAATTGATTGAAAGTGATTGAGCATTATGATGAGTATAGAGTATATTGAGTCTCTAACAATTATCTTTATGTTTCTATGATACTAGAAAAGTTCTTGTATGGAATTGAGTATATTTGAGGTAAGTATTTGAGAAGACTTGTGGACAGATTTGAGTAATATTTTGTGGAAGCTTACAATACAAATTGAGGGCAGATTTGGATAAGTTCTTGAGAGGACTTATTGAGCATATTGGACAAGTTCTAGAGAGGATTTGAGGACATATTAGTGTGAGCTTTTGTGGAATTTTACAAGGCAAATTTAAGACAATTATTTGAGAAGTCTTGAGAGCATATTTGATTGATTTGTTCAAAACCTTGAGTTAAGGTTTGGGGCAGATCCAACAAAGTTGATTTTAAATTGAGTCAAGCTTTGAGTTAAGGCTTGAGGACAAAGATTGAAGATAGATTTGTGCTATACCAAAGGACTGTATTTAGTACAGATTTGAGGATAGATTTTGGTGTATATTTGAGGATAGGTTTGTTCCAGATAAGATACAGATATTGAGGATAGATTTGTGCTAGACCGACGAACTATGTTTAGTACATATTTGAGATACAACTTTGGAGGTGATAGAGTATAGAGGGTGATAGTCTCCATTGGATAGAGATACATTAGCCAGGGCAGTGATGACACGTGTCTTTAGTGGATAGAGATCCATTAGACAAAGTAGTGGGTGCAATAGTTCTTCTAGAAGATCACCAACCAAAGCAAGAGGAGAAAGGAGTTCTCCTGTAGATAGAAATCCATGAACTTGATTTAGGGGATTGGTATCTCCTTTGGATGGAGGTCCATACAAATTATAATAGATAAAGGACTCCAAAGATATTTATTGAGAAAATTTTAGTGAAATATTTTCTCCATGGAGTAGCCCACATTGGGTGAACCACGTAAATTGTGGTGTCTCTATTGTGTGTGATAATTTGTACATTGCTTTGATTACTACTATTGATATTGCTATCTATAAATTGTATAATATTGATTGGGAAATAAAAGTAAAAAGTGGTCTTATATTGTTCACCCCCTTCTTAGTATAATCTTGTGTTATTCAATTGCCAGTTGTTCTTGTCTTAGCTTTCTCCAAAATATGGTGGCTCTCTCCAACATAGGTGGTTCTAAGGTGCTTCAATGTTGTCACTGTTATTCCAAGCTATACACAATGTCCACTTGGATAATAAGCCTATTTTATTACACCTTATTATTTCCATATTACGTTACATTATTCACCTTGCTAGTGATATGCTAAACTTGAAGAACACATGCTTATACTGATAGGGGGTGAAAAGTATAAGATCAAATTTTACTTTTCTTTTCCAAACAATATTATCCAATATTATTAATAGAAATATCAATAAAAATAATCAAATAAATACATAAATCATCACACATAAGAGAGACATGAATTTAACGTGGTTCAACCAATGTGGGCTACTCCACGGAGAAAATATTTCTTCTAAATTTTTCTCAACAAATATCTTGGGAATCAATTCCATATTACAATGTTTATGGAACTCTATCCAAATAAGACACCAATCCCCTATGCTCTGATTTATGGATCTCTCTCCACAGGAGAACTCTATCCCCTTGCTCTAGTTTGTGGATATCTCTCCACAAGAGAACTCTTTCCCCTTGGATATGATTCATGGATCTCTCTCCATAGGAGAACTATTTCCCCTTTGCTCTAGTTCATGGAACTTGATCTAGGAGAACTCTATCTCCTCAACTAGTTTGTGGATCTCTCTCCATAGAAGAACTTTATCTTCCCAACTGGTTCACAGATCTTACTCCACAAGAGAACTCTTCCCCTTAATTTTGTTCATGGATATTTATCCATAGGAGAACTCTATCCCTTATGTTCTAGTTGGTGAACTTCTAGAAGACTTCTACACCCACTACTTTGGATTATTGATCTCTCTCCACAAGAGACCTCTATTCCTACTACACTGGCTGATGGACCACTATCTACTTGAAACCTCTATCCTCTTTGCTCTATCACCTCCAAAGACTACTCTACACTTTGTCTCAAATATGCACCAAATGAAGAACACATGCTTATACTAAGAGGGGGGTGAACAATATAAGATCAACTTTTAATTTTCTTTCCCAAACAATATTATCCAATATTATCAATGACAATATCAATAGAAATAATCAAAGAAATGCACAAATAATCACACACAAGAGAGATACCAATTTAATGTGGTTCACCCAATGTGGGCTACTCCACGAAAAAAATATTTCTACTAAATTTTCTCAACAAATATTCTTGGAAATCAATTTCCTATTACAATGTTTATGTTCCTCTATCCAAAGGAGACACCAATTCCCTATGCTCTGATTCATGGATCTCTCTCCATAGGAGAACTCTTTCTCCTTTGCTCTGGTTTTTGGAACTTTATCCAGGAGAACTCTATCTCCTCAAATGGTTCATGGATTTCTCTCCATAGAAGAACTCTATCTTCCCTACTGGTTCATGGATTACACTCCATAGGATAACCCTTTCTCCTTACTCTATTTTGTGGATCTCTCTACACAGGAGAACTATTTCCCCTCTGCTCTGGATGGTGATCTTCTAGAACACTTCTTCTCCCACTGATATGGATTGTGGATCTCTATCCATAGGAGACCTATATCTCCATCACACTGGCTAATGGATCTCTATCTACTGGAGATTGCTATCCTCTTTGATTTATCATATCTAAATCTTACTCTCAACTCTATCTCAAATCTGCACCAAACTCTATCCCAAGTCTAGTATAAATCTACTCTAACTCTTCTCATAAATATGCACTAACCTCTATATCAAATATTTCCTCAAGCCTTAACACAAAGCTTTATCAACTCTGCTTAGATCTATCCCAAGCCTTAACACAAAGCTTGAACAAATCAAATTTGCTTTTAATCATGTTTCAAGTCTTCACAAGACTTACTCAAATATTCCTTCAAGTATTCACAAAGACTTGCTCAAATCTACCTTCAAGTCTTGAAAAAGACTTGCTCAAATCTACCTTCAAATATTTACAAAGACTTGCTCAAATATTCCTTCAAGTATTCACAAAGACTTGCTCAAATATGTTCTAGCACATGCTCAAACCTGCTCTTACACATTATCAAAACAACTCACAAAATATGGTCAATCAATCTCAAATCTTACACACAATTCTATCAAATGCTTTGTCTAATCTTCAAAGTAATTCCTTTAACTTGAAGCAATTTAGACATATTCTATCTAGTTTTTGTTTAAACTCTGGAAAATATAGAGAATAATATACACTTGCAAATATCTCAATATGTTCTACTCCATCATTAATTCTGTCGCTTCCATATATCTCACTTTTATTGATCCTTTTAAATATAGATCTAGTCTAGCACATGACACCTATCTGTTGGATCTACACTCTTGCTTTTACAAATACAATTTCTAATTTTTGCACATTCACATTCAATATCACTCAAAACCAATGCTCAATAAGTTTCACTCAATCACTCAATCAATGAAGCATAACTTGCTCACAAACCCTAAACAAGTATTTTCATTACTTGTTCCAACAAAAAGAACAATTTAGGTCTCAAACTCTAACTCAAGTAATTCATAATCTCTATCTCAAATGTTATCAAAACATTCAATAATGAATCATGTGAAACTCACTCAAATATTTCCAACAATACTTATCAAACAACCATTTTCACTCCACCTTATATTTCACAACATTCAATCCAAAAAACACTTAAAAAAAAGGATGTGCCCATACCTCTTTGCTTTGATGGAGACATGTCTTCAAAACTTGTTTCACTCACAACCAAATCCTTTTATGCCACTTCAAGGTTAGATAGCAATAGTCTATCTCAAAACCTCCACATGAATATTTCCTCAACAAGATGCTCAAATAATTCTAAAAATAATATTCTAGGGATCTTATCTAGTTCTCAAGGACAATGCATTAAAGCTCACAAAAACTCTCTCAACAATTTTTCTTTTATAAAGCAAGAATTACAATCAAATAAAATACCTATTACACCTTTTATCTCCACTCTTTCAAAACAATTTTTCACTCCACTTTAATTTCCAAGAACAAAGAATTACATTCATAGATAAACCATTTACAAGCTTATCACTCCAAGCTTAGCAAATTAAATAAATGATATTTAAACCTTTAAAAATAATGCAAAAATATTTCTCCTTATATCTCCTAAGTTTCAAACTATAGGTCAAATATCATCCACCAAATATCACTATAGCCAACAATCAACAATATAGTGCATACCTCACAAATTAATCATGGCATATACCTTATATAAAAAAAATTAACTTTGCCTTGTCATAGATGGGAATCAACCCTCTAACCTTAGTCCTCCAAGTGCAGCGCTTGACCACTTGTGCTAGCCAACCGGTTAAGACTAAGCCTTTAGCCTCACTGTCTTATACTCGCTATCTCCAATGGACCAAAAATAAAACTCTTCAACCGGTGCTAGGGGGAATCGAACCCCGAACCTTCCTTTTGGAAACGAATAACGTAGGATCTTCTTGCCACTTGGGCTACCAAACCTTGTTGAACTAAAGCGTCCACCACCTTAACTTATTCCCTTACACTCACTCAGAAAATGAAAATCCACCATGTTTCCCTTATCTGCCTCGTTTGAATCTTTTGCATGTGCATTGATTTTTTAACCATTCGAATTGCAATTTAATTTTTTCTTTCCTCCTTTTATATGCTTCCAAGGTGATTTCATGACATCAATGGAAATTATAAATGCCTCCAATTTAAATTTGATTTTTGGCACCTTTTTCCAAATTCAAATTTAATTATTTATTTAATATAATATTTAACTTTAGGTTAAATATTATATTATTTAATTTAGTATTAAATAATACTTTTGCATGGGGTCTTCATTAAATCTAATTTTTCTCTTTTTAATAAGCCCTTTTGGCTTACTTATTATAATATTAAAATATTATAATATCTTCTCTTTTCTCTTTAAAACCATGGGCATAAACTTGGTCTTCAACCTTTTAGCCAACCTTTTTGGCTTATAATATAAAATATTATAACCAATTCTTTCACCACTTTGTTTGTACCAAAATGGAATTTTTCTTGCACAAAACACTTGACATCAATGACAATCTTATTACTCAAAATTTCCAACAATATCCCCCTTTGTCATCGATGGCAATCTCTTTTTTTAAACATCTTTTTTTCCTTTTTCCAATTTTGATCCCCCTAATTGAATGCTCTCCCCCTTACTCAAATCTCTCTCCCTTTGACATAAATGACAAAGGGAATACTTTGGGGCTAAATATAAGACTCTTAGCTTAGCCCCCTCCCCACCTTCTTTCCTTGAGGTGGTTAATTTTGGGGTGGGAGTATTTCTACTCCCAGCATACGATGCTCTTTTCCTTTGTCAACCTTCTTTCTCATCATACCCTTTTGATTATTTTGCGTGTCCATGTTCTTGCTTATCTTTGGAAGCTCTGGAAAATCTATTTTTCACCACTTGGCCTTATGCCCAACATTATTACACCTATAACACTTAATTTTGTGGTTCCTAGAATGTGCAAATTTCTTGAAGTTTCTCTTGGTGAAGCCATACCTATTTCTATCATGAACCCTATAGTGCATTGATTTATGACCAAATTGATTACAAGAGTAGCAATACCCTTGAAATAAATATTCATATTTGAAGTTCCTTTTAGTAATATCATACTCCTTCTTTCCATGAGTCTTGTAATGCATAGCCTTGTGACCAAATATATTACATGAAAAACAATGTACTTTGAAGAAATCTTTCCTTGGACCCATTGGTCTCCTAATCCTTTCTTCTATGTGATGATCCTTGTTCCTTGTTTATGCATTGTTTTCTTCCTTGATGAAGCTTCTATTCTCAATTTCTCCTTTACTCTATTCCTTTGAAACATCTTCCTCTTTTGAGTTTGAGCTTGAACCTTCTTCTTGTTGTGCTTGTTCTTCTTCAAAACAAAGTCCTATTTTGATAGATGAAGGTCTTTGTGCATTGATAATCTTATCCAAAGTCTTTTAAATTTTTCCAAACTTGTGTAGATTCTCCTTAGACTCTTCCATTTACTTTCTTAGAGAAAATACCTCTTGTTATAATATCTGACATTCTAATACTTTTGCATCTAGATTTTATTTAAATATCCTTGTCTTAGCTATTGAGTTTGTTGGATCTTATATTCATTTCTCTTCATCACATTCTTAAAATTGAGCCTTGAATCTTGAATTTTACTTTCTAATATTTTTCAATTCTTTGAGAGCAAAAATAAGTTCTACTTATATATCTTCTATGCCTTCCTCTTCATTCTATGAATATTTCTCTACTTCTTGGTCTTCTAGAGCATCTTTATACTTTTCAGATTTATCTTCAATAGGAGCATTTCCTTCCTCTTCTATTGCCTTAAAGAGAATTTCTTCCTCTTCACTATCTGAGGATCTTTCATAACTATCACTTGAAACCTTGTCTATCTTGTCTGCATAGAAACTCTTCTTATGCCTTTGAAAAAGATTATTTTTATGCTTGCTTTATCCATACCTATTTTTCCTCTCATACTTGGATTTTCTTGCTTCATTTTTCTTATGATATTGTTTCTCTTCATTTCTACTGCTTCCAGCTTTTGGATAGTTATATGCATAGTGACTATATTTATCACAATTGAAACACTTTACTATTTTTGTACCTTTTTGCTTTCTTGAATCCTTCTTATTTCTTCTACCATAGTTAGATTCTTCATCACTACTTGATACATCACTTGATTTTGGTTTCCTATATTTTGTCTTCTTTGCTACTTTTAAGGTTGCCTCTTGTTATGGCTGCTCCACAACGTACCCCAAAATTAGGGACCCACCTTTTTGCATATTTTCTAAGAAGACCGAAGTGGCCCATATGCTAAAGATCAAAGAAAAAGCAAAACACTGCAAGGAGGAAAAAGTGTCGTGATATCGCGACATGTTGCATTTTCGTGGTCCAAAGCAAAGAGAAAAATCAAGGAGGAAAAAGTGTCGTGATATCGCGACATGTTGCATTTTCGTGGCCAAAAGAGAAGAGAAAGAACAAGAAAGAAAAAGTGTCGTGATATCGCGACATGTTGCATTTTCATAGAAAAAAGAGAAGAGAAAGAACAAGAAAGAAAAAGTGTCGCGATATCGCGACATGTTGCATTTTCACAGCCAAAAGAGAAAAGAAAGAACAAGAAAGAAAAAGTGTCACGATATAGCGACATGTTGCATTTTCGTGGCCAAGAGAAATAGGGGGAAAAAGTATCGTGATATCACAACATGTTGCATTTTTGCGGTCCAAAAGAGAAGAGAAAAAGCAAGGAGGAAAAAGTGTCGCGATATTGCAACATGTTGCATTTTCACGGCCAAAAGAGAAGAGAAACAAGAAAGAAAAAGTGTCGCGATATCGTGACATGTTGCATTTTCATGGCCAAAAGAGAAGAGAAAAAGTAAGGAGAAAAAAGTGTCACGATATCGTGACATGTTGCATTTTCGCGGCCAAAAGAGAAGAGAAAGAACAAGAAAGAAAAAGTGTCACGATATCGTGACATGTTGCATTTTCATGGCCAAGAGCAACAGAAGGGGGCAAAAGTGTCACGATATCGTGACATGTTGCATTTTCGTGACTCAAAAAGGGCAGGCAGGCAGAGAAACAAAAGTGTCACGATATCGTGACATGTTGCATTTTTGCAACTCAAAAAGGGTAGGTAGGCAAAGAAACAAAAGTGTCACGATATCATGACATGTTGCATTTTAATGACTCAAAAAGGGTAGGCAGGCAGAGAGACAAGAGTGTCACAATTTCGAGACATGTCTGATTTTTGCCAAGGGAACAGAGTAGTGGACAATGCATCTGATATTAGTGATGAACACCAGGATAGTGAAACTGAAGACTGCATAATGACCTGGACCTATAAGGAATGAATCGAAGATTGAACAAGGTAATTTGTCACATAAGGACAAAATCTAATGAATAAGACAAAATGCTACATAAGGAATCTTTAATGATTTGAAATCATGTGGAGAAAAGGAAGCATTTTTGAAATCAAACAAAAAGTGAAGAAAACCAAAGAGAAGAAGACAAACCATGGGAATGAAACGAAGGGCCACAAAATAGAAACGAAAAGCCTTTTTGGAAACCAAAACACATGCATGCACAAGGGAAGGTGAAACGAACAGCCATTTGAAAATGAAACGAAAGCTTCCTAAAAATTTTAAATATGCCAAGCAAGGATGTTTTGAGGGGTTGGAAACTGCTGCGAGTAGAGTTGCATATTTGAAGGCAAGAGGGCCATTCTGGACCTGTTTGAGCTATTTTTCTTCCATGGACTAGTTTGGGAAAACCATAAATTTTTGTTATTGTAAAATGACAAATTTTTAATACAGAAAACTTTAGAAAGTTGCATTTTATGGGCAAGAAAGGAGGAGTCAATTTTTTCATGCAAGATTAAATGTTTATTTTTCCCCTTTTCAGATTTTAGGCTTGTAAATGGAGTTTATGCAAGTTTCTTGGTTGCTTCATGAGAATGTTTAAATCTGAAAACCTCATGTAAAACCCTAGGAGCCAGCACTTAGCTTACCCGAATTGTGCTTCTTTTGCAGGTCCAATAAGTTAGGTTGCATGCATGAAAACCTCACATCTTCGGTTTTGTCGAAATAGGATAGCATCAAACTGAATGTATCATGTGTTTCATTTTTTGCATTTCATTTTCATTTTTCTGTATTTATTTTTCCAGAAATTTTAATTCTTGTTTAATTTTTAGGCATTAAAATAAACATTTAAAAAATTACAAAATCCAAAAACAATTTCACCATTGCGTAGGCTATACTTCATACTTCGAATACGCACTTTGAAATTTCATTTTCAGAGTTTTCTAGTATTTTTTAAAAATTCATCAAAGTTGCTATTTTATTACAGGTTTTGAAAAATCCGAAAATAGAAAATTTCCATTTTTGGGCCGAATTTCATTTTTTCAGTTTCATGTTTCACTCATGAGCCTATGATGGCATTCCCTTCATGAAAATTCTAATTTCAATGAAGGATTCATGTTTTATGGCACTTTGCAAATTACCATTTTAGGAGCAATCAAAGCACTAAATTATTTGTCTTGATGAAAATCTAATTTCATTTAAGAAGGATAATTAAAGTGACATTTTGAAGCTACATTTGAAGACCCTATTCATCATTGAGGATTTAATGCAAGATAAAATCTATTTTAAGACCCTCAAGATAAAATGAATTAAGACACTACACCGTGGTCATATTAGGGCCAACTCACATTTGCTTTATTTTGGTTCAATGAACAATCACTAAAGTTTCATGGTAAAATAAAACAACATTGCCCCTTGTTTACAATTACTTGCAATCACTAAGGTGTTCCAAGCATTTAAATTGAATATCTTTATTTGAGA
This sequence comes from Wollemia nobilis, assembly GCA_028583015.1. Lineage (NCBI taxonomy): Eukaryota > Viridiplantae > Streptophyta > Pinopsida > Araucariales > Araucariaceae > Wollemia > Wollemia nobilis. The sequence continues at coordinate 1,309,743 of JAQPPZ010002969.1, read as the reverse complement.
TTACTAATACATATATGCAAATGCTAATATAGCGGAGACCTTGGAGAAGTTGTTTGTTTAACTTCTTTGCAAGAGGGGATTTGGAACCCAAATCCTAAGGGAGAGTGTACTTTCACAATTGGGTGAAAATACAACTCAACAGATTAGCACTAGAAGGAGGGCCTGAATTGGTTTATTTCAATGTGATTTAAATGCTATAGGGATTTAAATTTTGAATATTTCATGCCCTATTGATTATTATCTTTAGCCATATTTTAACAATACAACCTTGCAGTGTTAAAATGGGGACATGAATCGCTATGCATTGTTCTAACGCTTTTGATTGTTCATATAGGAATAATGTGTTTTGATTTGATTTTGAAAATTCTTGGTCTCGACTAACGAGGTTGTCTCCATGCAATTACTTTCATTTGATTTTAATGGATGCATCTCTTGGTTGATGCTAACATTATTATTAATACGTTACATACTTGATATTTGCTATTCATTTCATGCTTATTTGTAAGGAATTGTTTTGTCTAAAATGTATTTGTTGTCGGTATTATGCTCTTCACTTGCATGTAATGCAATATTGTGAATCAGAAAGCCTTCAACATTAGGAGTATGCTCTTCACTTGTGCATATACTATCTGGTGAATCAAAACTAATTTACATTTTTAGAATATTTCTTTGTCATGGTTCCTTCTTTTATTCATGACTAACAAATTGGTTTTGAAGTTATATTTTGAGTTTTACTAATGACGACATACGATATAAGAGCTGAAGTAGCATCTCTAAGAGAAAGAATGGTATCTATGATGGATGATAATTATAAGGGTTTGTCTATACATGGGATACCCTATCAAATTCCTAAAATTTTATTGGATTTTCTATGACATTTTAATCAAGAGGTGCCACTAGGATATTTACAAAAATTGTATGTCTACAAGAATACATTATATCAATTCCAAATTTTCTATGAGGAGGTGGCTTGTAAGTTATTTGCATATATTTTGGATGATAGACCATTTTTTTGGTATGGCCAACTACCCATGGAGGTTAGGACTTCTTGGATACAACTAGAAGCAACCTATATTTACCATTTTGGTAATCAGGTTGACTTAGAGATGTTGAAAAATTAGTTTACCTCCATACGTAATGAACCTAATGAGTCCTTGATTCAATTCAATGGAATATTTCATGAATTGTACTCTCAAATGTGGAAAAGTTTGGGTACATCAGAATATGAAGCTATTGAAGTATACCTAAGAGCCATACCCCCCACACTTGCTACGTCTTTAAAGAAAAAATTGGATGACCTGTCTCTAGATACAATCTATGAGATCTTGGAAAATGTAGAACAAGTTTTGGAAGAAGAAAAGGCACAACATGTTCACATGAGATATTTTTCTTTTGGAGTTAGTGATGCCAACCGAAACCAACCATTAAATATAGCACCCTCCACTCCAATGATACCTAAGGTAAATGATCAAGGGGATGAATTTGAAGGTCCAAATGTTACAACCACCTTAGATGTAGTCCAAGAGGAGGTGCAAATTGCTAAGTCAACATCCACCAGTGAGGATTATGCAGAGATGATCTCATTCATAGATATACATGATTATTTAGATGAAGGGGTTCTAAATTCAACAATGTTTGAAATATGTGATAGGACATAACCTACCATAGAATTGGATGAAGTGGTTGAAAGTGAAATTGGAAGAAAATCAATAAATGAATTTGAAAATATGATAGAATTTCAACACTTTTTCTTGGAAGACACTCTCGATGAGAAGCTTGGAACTAATGATCAAAAAATTCTTCACCCTCCAAATTGTGATAAAATTGAATCATGGGTTACTAATTTGGACTATGATAGCCTTATGAATTTGAATTCAAAAAATGACCCACTTTTGGAAATAATTGAACCATATAAGGAAGGTGAAGGTGAATTTGATGAGAGACACATTGATGAATTGGAAGATGTTGAAGAAGTAATTGAATGTCACCACTTGACTTTGGAAGATGATTTTTATGATGCTTGGAAGAAGTGGGAAGACTACACTCACTCCAAAACTGCTAATAAAACTTGTGTGCCAATTGATATACAGGACAATATAATCACCTACTCAAAGGAAGATATTACAACTCTTGTACAATTTGAGGATGTTTTGGAAGAGGGTTTCAAATCTCATAAAATTTTGGAAGATTATAATGATCCTATGACCAAGGACAAAGAAGAAAAATAATTGACAAATGAATCAAAAAATCATGTCACAAATACCATGGAGTTTCATCCCACAAATTTGGAAGATAATTTTTACAATGGTTGGGGAAGATATGAAGATGTGTTATTTCCTCACATCCTTATTGATGAAGCCTCTATTCCAATTTATATGCAGGATGTTGAAACTTCTACTTCATATGAATATCTCACATTCACAATAGTTGAGAAGGTTACAAAATTCGATCATGTTGAATATAAATTCATTGAAGATCCGGATACAAGTTTGCATGATTATGTTGAGGATTCAAATGAAGATATACCATGGATAGTGAATAGAGAATTGGAATTAAATGACAAAGTGGTTGATCTATTAGAAGCAATGCAAGTGATTGATCAAGAAGATGAGTTACTTGACATACACTTTGACCAAGAATATTTGAGGGTTGAAAAATATGGGCATGTTTTCAATTGGGTGCCCAATTTTGGTATGTTTGATGAACAAGTAATCAATGAAGAATATGAAGACCATGAGGTAAAAGAGAGAATTGAAAATCCTCACCAAATTTTGGTAAATGAAAATGTGAAAAAGGTAAAATCTAAACCTTTGTGTCCAAACATCCAAGATTTAGGTGAAGATTTGTATAATTCAATTGATATTTATGATGAAATGCCTTTAAAGGTGAATGAAGAACAAGGATTAATTTCTAACCACACCTTTGATAACATTACTTTAACGAATGAAAAGGATCTTGATGCACTTAAATTGCTAAATCAAATTCATCAACAATTAATTCTTGAACCTAGGATAAAAATTTCTAATGATCTCCATTTAGTAAATATCCTAGATGCTTGTAAATTTTTGCACAATCTTGATTGGCCTAAGAACATGGAAAATGAATTAGCTTTGAAATTTTTAGAAATAAGCTCTTGCTTACAAAATTTCATTTTGAATAAAGAAAGCCTAGTTCTAAATCATGAATGGAATTATGGAATTTACACCTTAAAGAATAGACAAGAAAGAATTGAAAATCAACCATTGTCTAATCAATTTGGTAATTTGAATCTCACCTATGAGAATACTAATGGAACTAAATCTAATTGGTGGGGTGAGAGAGGAAAATTGAAGTTGGTTGCATTGTTTTTTCTAATCTTGTTTTTGTTTGATTCCTTCCACATTTTGCATGTGTATCACATTATATGTCTTTTGGAATGCTCAAATCATGTTTGGGATCCAGGGAAGTGACAGTTCAAACTGTGCATCGTCTTGTACCATATTGTACATTTGTATATAGTCTTTGGTTTTTGGTTTTGGTTTGTGTTTTCAAGTTTCTTTTTTGGGATTGTATTTTGGGTTTGGTTTTAAGTTTTGTGTGTTGATCCTTTGGAAACTTTTGGTTTGTCTTAAAAAAAAAAAATGAGATGTCAACTTATGTTCTTATGAATGTTGACTAAGACTAAGAGAATATGAAACATCGGAATTGTGTTACAGAAAGCTCCATGAGTATCACAAACACATTAAATAATATCATTTGGAACTTGTGATGCATGAAGTTGTCAGTTTTACACATTATGGTAAAGTAGGTGGTATACTCCATCCGCATTTCAAACAGAGCAATGCATTCATCCATATCTCATGTTACATTCGACATTGCATATACATTTCATCTCAGTTGCACCTACATTTCAAATACAATCATTGAAAAGGTGTCGAATCCTTTTAGGGTTATTACATAACGTATATTAAAAGGATCCTAAGGTTGGGAATTGATGCCCGAACTATCTTGAACCAAGCACGTTCTACACATTTTAAAGAGGATCTTGAGCAAAATAGTCAAAACCATACTTGGAAGAAAAGGTGAGGCGAAAGGAGTATTTCGTGTCTGTCCTATCATGCAACATAATCCTTAAAACAATGGCTTTTTACCACTCCTATAGTGCTTAAAGCCTAAAACTAGAGTAGTAAGGATAGGGTTAAATCCCTATCGAACCTAGGTTGAGGATTCAATTCCCCAAAGCTCTGATTTGATCTTCATGGAGTAGTAAGGATATGGTCTAATTATCATCTCGCTTAGGTTGAGAATCTGATTCCCCAAAGCTTCTATTTTACCTCCATCATGCTTTAAGAAATTAAAAGCGTGATCTACACTCAAGAACTTGAAGTTCCAAAGCAAATATTTTTCATTCTACTTTTATTGCATCATTGATATTGGATTGGAAGGATCATACTACATGTCCCTTGCAAGGATGGGTAGTCATCCCCAAGGTTCAAGAAATCAAAAGTAAAGTCAAATCCTGGATTATGGAGTTGATCTCCATCGGGGCTATAGACGCCTGGATGGCAGTGGAGTATGCTCAGGCATGGCAACATGTCTTATCTAAAAGCAAGACCACTGACTACTCAAATAGATAGGCGAGCCTGACAGTTTCATCCATAACAGGTTAAATAATTTTTTTCAAGATGAGGTAATGAATTCTAGATCAGAGTAGTAAGGATAGGGTTAAATTCCCATCTCGCTTAGGTTGGGAATCCTATTCCCCAAAGCTCTGATTTCACTTACACTTGCACATGGGTTCAAAATGGTAGTGACACATAACCAACTTTGGGATCTAGTAAATTAATTTAGTATACTCATATTTGGTCCTAAGAGGATTTGATAGTTTTAATATGTTTGTTCATGGTACTAGAAATTTTGAGCCTTTGCAAAGCTTGTTATATCTCTAGCATCTTCACCATACATTAAATCCTATAGGAATAATCCATAACTTCTCATACGCACGAATCATAAGTGAAAATGACAATGGAAAGTTGAGCGAGTTTCAAACGATAGGGAATGAAGCACATTGCACACATCGAGTTGATGCTTAATAATTCTAATGCTTCATGTATTTCTCATCTAGTTTCATTCTTGGGATATTTTATGACTCTTGTGCATGTGTTTTGAAGGTGTTCAGGTTGAGTTCTCACCGAAATGCTTAGGAGTATTTCCCAGAAGAGTCACCATTTGTTGTGGTTGCTCCACAATGTACCCCAAAATTGGGGATCCACATTTTTGCATATTTTCCAAGAAGACCGAAGTGGCCCATATGCTAAAGATCAAAGAAAAAGAAAAACACCGCAAGGAGGAAAAAGTGTCACGATATCGTGACATGTTGCATTTTCGTGGTCCAAAGCAAAGAGAAAAAGTGAGGAAAAAGTGTCACGATATCACGACATGTTGCATTTTCATGGCCAAAAGAGAAGAGAAATAACAAGAAATAAAAAGTGTCGCGATATCACGACATGTATTTTCGCGGCCAAAAGAAAAGAGAAAGAACAAGAAAGAAAAAGTGTAGCGATATCGCGACATGTTGCATTTTCACGGCCAAAAGAGAAGAGAAAGAACAAGAAAGAAAAAGTGTCATGATATCGCAACATGTTGTATTTTCGTGGCCAAGAGCAACAGGGGGAAAAGTGTCGCGATATCATGACATGTTGCATTTTCGCGATCCAAAAGAGAAGAGAAAAATCAAGGAGGAAAAAGTGTTGCGATATCGCAACATGTTGCATTTTTGCGGCCAAAAGAGAATAGAAATAACAAGAAAGAAAAAGTGTCACGATATTGCGACATGTTGCATTTTTGCGGCCAAAATAGAAGAGAAAAAGCAAGGAGGAAAAAGTGTCGCGATATCGCGACATGTTGCATTTTTGCGGCCAAAAGAGAAGAGAAAGAACAAGAAAGAAAAAGTGTCACGATATCGCGACATGTTGCATTTTTGTGGCCAAGAGCAATAGAAGGGGGCAAAAGTGTCGCGATATCACGACATGTTGCATTTTTGCGACTCAAAAAGGGCAGGCAAGAAGAGAAAAAAAAGTGTCGCGATATTGCGACATGTTGCATTTTCGCAACTCAAAAAGGGCAGGCAAGAAGAGAAAAAAAGTTTCGCGATATCGCGACATGTTGCATTTTTTCGACTCAAAAAGGGCAGGCAGATAGAGAGACAAGAGTGTCGTGATTTCGTGACATGTCCGATTTTCGCCAAGGGAACAAAGTAGTGGACAGTGCGTCTGATATTAGTGATGAACACTAGGATAGTGAAACTGAAGACTGCATAATGACGTGGACCTATAAGGAATGAATCAAAGATTGAATAAGGTAATTTGTCACATAAGGACAAAATCTAATGAATAAGACAAAACATTATATAAGGAATCTTTAAGGATTTGAAATCATGTGGAGAAAAGGAAGCGTTTTTGAGATCAAACAAAAAGTGAATAAAACCAAACAGAGGAAGCCAAACCATGGGAATGAAACGAAGGGCCACAAAATAGAAACAAAAAGCCTTTTTGGAAACCAAAACACATGCATGCACAAGGGAAGGTGAAACGAACAACCATTTGAAAATGAAACGAAAGCTTCCTGAAAATTTTAAATACGCCAGGCAAGGATGTTTTGAGGAGTTGGAAACTGCTGCAAGTAGAGTTGCAGATTTGAAGGCAAGAGGGCCATTATGGACCTGTTTGAGCTATTTTTCTTCCATGGACTAGTTTGGGAAAACCATAAATTTTTGTTATTGTAAAATGACAAATTTTTAATACAAAAAACTTCAGAAAGTTGCATTTTATGGGCAAGAAAGGAGGAGTCAATTTTTGCATGCAAGATTAAATGTTTATTTTTCCCCTTTTCAGATTTTAGGCTTGTAAATGGAGTTTATGCAAGTTTCTTGGTTGCTTCATGCGAATGTTTAAATCTGAAAACCTCATGTAAAACCCTAGGAGCCAGTACTTAGCTTACCCGGATTGTTCTTGTTTTGCAGGTCCAATAAGTTAGGTTGCATCCATGAAAACCTCACATCTTCAGTTTTGTTGAAATAGGATAGCATCAAACTGAATGTATCATGTGTTTCATTTTTTGCATTTCATTTTCATTTTTCTGCATTTTATTTTTCCAGAAATTTTAATTCTTGTTTAATTTTCAGGCATTAAAATAAACATTTAAAAAATTACAAAATCCAAAAACAAATTCACCATTGCGTAGGCTATAATTCATACTTCCAATACGCACTTTGAAATTTCATTTCGGAGTTGTTTAGTATTTTTTAAAAATTCATCGAAGTTGCTATTTTATTACAAGTTTTGAAAAATCCGAAAATAGAAAATTTCCATTTTTGGGCCGAACTTCATTTTTTCAGTTTTAGGTTTCATTCATGAGCCTATGATGACATTTCCTTCATGAAAATTCTAATTTCAACGAAGAAGTCGTGTTTTATGGCACTTTGCAAATTACCATTTTAGGAGCAATCAAAGCACTAAATTCTTCGTCTTGATGAAAATCTGATTTCATTTAAGAAGGATAATTAAAGTGACATTTTGAAGATACATTTGAATACCCTATTCATCATTGAGGATTTAATGCAAGATAAAATCTATTTTAAAACCCTCAAGATAAAAGGAATTAAGGCACTACATCGTGGTCATATGAGGGCCAAATCACATTTGCTTTATTTTGGTTCAATGAACAATCACTAAAGTTTCATGGTAAAATAAACCAACATTGCCCCTTGTTTACTGAGTTACTTGCAATCACTAAGGTGTTCCAAGCATTTAAATTGAATATCTTTATTTGAGATTACTAATACATATATGCAAATGCTAATATAGCGGAGACCTTGGAGAAGTTGTTTGTTTAACTTCTTTGCAAGAAGGGATTTGGAACCCAAATCCTAAGGGAGAGTGTACATTCACAATTGGGTGAAAATACAACTCAACACCTCTTTATTGGGAATAGTATCCTTTACTATTCTCATATCATAAGTTGTGAGAGTTCCATGTAACTCATCCATAGTCAAATTTTCAATATCTCTTGTTTCTTCTTTGAAAGAAACCTTTCCATAATACCTCGTAGGAAGTGACCTTAAAACATTTTAAGAATCATAAGATTCTTCAATTTTTAAATCCAAGTCCTCACATGGTGTTAACAACCTCATCCACATGAAGTAAGTATACAACAATGTTTTCCTCATCTTTCATATTCAAGTCTTCAAATGTCTTCTTGTGATTTTGCAATTTTACCATTTTGACCTTTTTATCTCCCTCATATGTTTGCTTTAGTTTTTCCCAAATCTCTTTTGCTGATTCAAAATGCATAACTTTTACAAACTCTACTTCACATAAACCACCTAAGATTGTATTCATAGCTTTGGCATTATTCACATGCAATAGCTTACCATATTTATCTATAGGAGGATTAGTTGTAGGTGTGAATCCATCCTTAATTTCTTGCCATGTATCATATCCTTGTACCATCAAGTAAGTCTTCATTCTTATGCTCCAAAAATCATAATTATTTTCATCGAATAATGATACCTTATTTATAGAAGCTCCACTCTAAGATGCCATCTGTGTTCTTGTACACTCTTCCTTTAAGTTATTAGACTATTTTTAAAGAACCCGCTCTGATATCAGTTGAAGAACACATGCTTATACTAAGAGGGTGCATGAACAGTATAAGACCAACTTTTACTTTTCTTTCCCAAACAATATTATCAATGGAAATATCAATAGTAGTAATCAAAGCAATGCAAAAATCATTACACACAAGAGAGACACCAATTTAACATGGTTCACCCAATGTGGGCTACTCCATGGAGAAAATATTTCTACTAAATTTTCTCAACAAATATTCTTGTGAATAAATTCTCTATTACAATGTTTATGGAACTTTATCCAAAGGAGACACCAATCCCCTATGCTCTGATTCGTGGATCTCTCTCCATAGGAGAAATATTTTCCCTTTGCTTTGGTTCATGGAACTTGATCTAGGAGAACTCTATCTCCTAAACTGGTTCGTGGATCTCTATCCATAGAAGAACTTTATCTTCCCATCTAGTTCATGGATCACACTCCATAGGAGAACTCTTTCCCCTTGCTCTGGTTTGTGGATCTATCTCTAAAGGAGAACTCTTTTCCCTTTCGTCTGGCTGGTTATCTTCTAGAAGACTTTTCTCCCACTACTTTGGCTTGTGGATATCTCTCCATAGGAGACCTCTATCCCCACTCCACTAGCTAATGGATCTCTATCCATTGGATATTGTTGTCCTCTTTGGTCTATCACATCCAAAGCTTGATCTCAACTCTATCTTAAATCTGCATCAAACTCTATCCCAAGTTTAATATAAATTTTCTCTAACTCTGCTCACAAATTTGTACTAACCTGTGTCTTAAATATATCCCCAAGTCTTAACACAAATATTGATCAACTCTGCTCAGATCTGCCCCAAGCCTTAACACAAAGCTTGAAAAAATCACCAATCAACTCTGCTTAAATTTACCCCAAGCCTTAACACAAAGCTTGAACAAATTAAACCTAACTTTTAATCCTATTTCAATTCTTCATAAGACTTGCTCAAATCTACCTTCAAGTCTTCGCAGACTTACTGAAATATGCCTTCATGTCTTCACAAAGACTTGCTCAAATATACCTTCAATTCTTCACAAAGACTTGCTCAAATATACCTTCAAGTCTTCACAAATACTTGCTCAAATCTATTCTAGCACATGCTAAAACCTTGCTCTTACACATGCTCAAAACAACTCATAAGATATGCTCAATCAATCTCAAATCTTGCACACAATGCTATCAAATGCTTTGTCTAACCTTCAAAGTAATTCCTTTAACTTGAAGCAGTTTAGACATATTCTATCAAGAATTCATTTAACCTCTGGAACATATAGAGAATAATATGCACTTGCAAATAGCTTAATATGTTCTACTCAATCATTAAGTCTATCGCTTCCACATGTCTCACTTTTATTGATCCTTTTAAATATAGATCTAGTCTAGCACATGACACCTATATTTTTGATCTACACTCTTGCTTTCACAAATATGATTTCTAATTTTTGCACATTCACTTTCAATATCACTCAAAATCAATGCTCAAGAATTTTCACTCAATCACTCAATCAATGAAGCACACCTTTCTCACAAACCCTAAAAAAGTGTTTTCATTACTTCTTCCAACAAAGATCACAATGTAGGTCTCAAAACCTAACTCAAATAATTCATAATATCTATCTCAAATGTTTTCAAAACATTCAACAATAAAGCATATGAAACTCACTCAAATATTTCCAAAAATGCTTATCAAACAATACTTTTTTCTCCACCTTATATTTCACAACATTCAATCCAACAAACACTTCAAACAAAGGATGATGCACCCATACCTCTTTCCTTTTATGGAGATATGTCTTCAAAACTTGTCTCAATCACAACCAATTCCTTTTGTGCCACTTCAAGGTTAGATAGAAACAGTCTATCTCAAAACCTCCACATGAATATTTCCTCAACAATATGCTCAAAGTTTTCTAAAAATAATATTCTAGGGCTCTTCTCTAGTTCTCAAGGACAATGCATTAAAGCTCACAAAAACTCTCTCAAAAATTTCGTTTTTATAAAGAAATAATTACAATCAAATAAAATACCTATTACACCTTTTATCTCCACTCTTTCAAAACAAATTTTCACTTCACTTTAATGTCCAAGAACAAATAATTACATTCATAGATAAACCATTTACAAGCTTATCACTCCAAGATTAGAAAACTAAATAAATGATATTTAAACCTTTAAAAATAATGTAAAAATATTTCTCCTTATATCTCCTAAGTTTCAAACTATAGGTCAAATATCATCCGCCAAATATCACTATAGCCAACAATCAACAATATAGCGCATACCACATAAATTAATCATGGTGTATACCTTATATAAAAATTTTAACTTTACTTTGTCATGGATGGTAATCAACCCTCTAACCTCAATCCTCCAAGCGCAAAACTCGACCACTTGTGCTAGACAAGTGATTGAGACTAAGCCTTTAGCCTCACTGTCTTATACTCGCTGTCTCCAAAGGACCAAAAATAAAACTCTTCAACCGTTGATAAGGGGAATCAAACCTTGAACCATCCTTCTACCAACGACTAACGTAGGACCCGCCTACACCTTGGGCTACTAGCCCTTGCTGAACTAAGGCATCCGCCACCTTAACTTATTCCCTTACGCTTGCTCAACAAATAAAAATCCACCACGTTTCCCTTATCTACCTTGTTTGAATATTTCACATGCGTATTGATTTCTTAACAATTCGAATTGCAATTTAATTTTTTTATTTCATCCTTTTATATGCCTCCAAGGTGATTTCAAGATTTCGATGGAAATTATAAATACCTCCAATTTAAATTTATTTATTTAATATAATATTTAACTTTAGGTTAAATATTATATTATTTAATTTAGTATTAAATAATACTTGTGCATGGGGTCTTCATTAAATCTAAATTTTCTCTTTTTAATAAGCCCTTTTGGCTTACTTATTATAATATTAAAATATTATAATATCTTCTCTTTTCTCTTTAAAACCATGGGTGTAAACTTGGTCTTCAACCTTTTAGCCAACCTTTTTGGCTTATAATATAAAATATTATAACCAATTCTTTCACCACTTTTTTTGTACCAAAATGGACTTTGCCTTGCACCAAACACTTGACATCAATGACAACCTTATTACTCAAAATTTCCAACACCAAAATTTGTCCCATGTCTAGCACAAATCTGCTCTCAATTTTATCTCAAATTTGCAACAAGCCTTAACACAAGGCTTGAAAAAATAAACAATCAAACCTAGTCTCAATTCTATCTCAAATCTGCACCAAAATTTATCCCTAGTCTAGCACAAGTCTACTTTAACTCTACTCACAAATCTATACCAAACTCTAGTACAAATATTGCTGGCAATTTTGGGTACTTTGGGTACATTGCCTTTGCTCAAGTGTATAAGTTGTCATTGATGTCAAGAAGCTCTTGAAGGAATTTGATTTGATGTCAAAAAATTTGTTTTAGGTTTGGCATGACAGCTTCAAGGGTCTTTTGTAAACCCCAAGTTGGCAGGTTTAAAGATTACAGGTGGATGCATTAGTTTAATGCAATTGGGTCTAGCAGGAAATATTTATTTAATAATTAAAAACCTTGTTAAGGTTCCCTTTAATTAATTTTAAAATAAATATTAATTATTTGCAATGGGTTCTCCTAATCCATGGCACAAATGTTTTAACATGGTGGGCACTAGCCAAGACCTCCGTCGACGTGTTAAACTCCTCGTCGACGTCAAAGAGCATATGGCAAGGATTCATATTCATACCCCTCAGTGAAAACAAAGATTGATCCCATCCAATTTTCAAAAGGAGTTGCTCATTGAAAATTCGATTGTGTGTCTTCATCATTTTTCGTAATCCGTTGATCGTGTGTTTGTCTTTGGTTTTCGTATCTGTTGTTTGTTCATTTGTCTCGTCGTTTATCGAATCCTCCGTAGAGCTTGTTGTCTATGAATTCGTGTTAGAAGGAAGGGAGGACTGTGTTTTATTTTCCTGGTGTAGTAGGGATAAGCATAACAGCATGAGGTTTTAACCTCACCGGGTGCCTTTGGCACATCAGTAGCGGCTAGGCTGTTGGCATGCTATCCGAATGGGAGGTTCCATGTTCGAATCATGTGAAAGGGTTTTTCGTCATGGACGCAGCGGGTGGTGTTAGATTTCAGGCACAAATTTCTCTAAAGCGATTTTTTATTGATGTTGGCTAAGGTATTTTCGAATTTAATCTTTTGCTAAGTGTATATTGCATATGGACGAAGTTTGTTAAAATAAAAATAGCTTAGGAGTAATAAGGGTTTTAAAGCTTGTTGTTATTTTGATAAAATATTAGTTTGAAGGTGTTGTTGAAATATCTTATTGCATTCTTTTTGATGAGACAATAAGGGAGAAATAAGGTGTATAATGGATAAATATTTCTTGTAATGTTGAGAGTGCTTTTGGTTGATTATGGAAATGAAAGCATGATGTTTTAAAGTTAATTGCTTCTTGTGTGAAGTTGTGAAACCTTAAGTGGGCAGCTTTGAGATTGACATTTGCTTTCATTAAATTGGTTATAATCAAGCTATTCTTTACTTGGTTAAAGTTTTGGGCTTACTCTTTTGTTGATGAATTGAAAAGTTGTTTTATGCTATTGAGAGTTGAGTTGGTGGATGCTTTTTGTTCAAACAATATTGGAGAGAAAAGGAGTTCTACTTGTTTCCTTTTCTGATGTTGATTGTGAAATGCTTCAAGGTTGTGTTTTGAGCTGAATGATGTTGATTGAACCTTGTTTGATGAGCATTGTTGTTGTAGCCCTAATTGATGGTGAAAAGAACATGAGTATCATTGTTATGTGATTCTTTGCATAGTTGGAAATTGTTGGGGTTTCATGTTCTTGAAAGAAATCATTCTATCCTATCCATTTCAGATTTTGAGTTGAGTTTTCAGATTTGAGATTGAGTTTGAGCTGAGTTGATTTGAGTATAGATCATATTGAGTCTCTAACAATTCTCTTTATGCTTCTATGAGTTTGAAAAATCACATTGGGTCTCTAAAAATTCACCTTGTGATTTCTTACTAAGAAAGTTTTTCTCGGTGAGCTTGCTGAGGTTTTGGACAGGTTCCAGTGGGGACTTGTGAGCAGGTTTTGGACAGGTTCCGGTGGGGACTTGTGAGCAGATTTGGATAGGTCCTAGCAGAGGACTTGTGAGCCAAGTTTGTTAGTTCTATCAGATAACTTGAGGACAAATATGCATTGGTTCTTTGAGAAGAACCTAAGGATAGATTTGGCAAGTCTTTGAGAAGGCTTGTGTGTAGAGGATTGATTTGTTCAAGTGTTGGACAGATCTGACAGACAGAGGAAGACTTGTACTAGACTGATTGACTGAGTTTGGTACAGGTTGCTGAGTTATTGTGGATGTGATCATAGAAGTTAGAGGTCTCTTAGGCTAAGCATTGAGGATAGGAGGTCTTCGGTGGAAAGGAGTTCCACGTGCTGGCAAGAGGTAGAGGCAGTTGATCTTCTGAGGGGTCATTTCCAGAGTAGAGGGGAAGGTATCTCCTTTAAGCAAAGGCTCATAAATCTAAATTGAGGGGAAGGTATCTCCTTTGAGCAGAGGCTCATAAATTTAGATTTGGGGGAAGGTATCTCCTTTGAGCAAAGGCTCATAAATTTAGATTGGGGGAAGGTATCTCCTTTGAGCAGAGGCTCATAAATTCTGATTGGGGGAAGGTATCTCCTTTGGGATGAGGCTCATAAACATTGTAATTGGGAAGGATTCCAAAAGAACTTTGAGATAACTTTTAGAGAAAAGTTTTATGGACGTAGCCCAGCCATTCTAGGTGAACCACGTTACAATTGGTGTCACTTTGTGGATGATATTGGGCATTGTTTTGATATTGCTTTGGGTATATTGCTTTACTATTTTGAAGTATAAAGGAAAAAGTAAAAAGAGATCTTATACTGTTCTCCTCCCCCCCTCTCAGTAAAAGCTTGTGTTCTTCAATTAGTTTTAGAGCAGGTGTCTTCAGAAAGTTTAACAGCTTGAAGGAAAAGCTAGTAAAGAACACAATGGATCATTCAAGTGGCAATGCACCACCTATTCTTGATGGGTCAGATTTTGGTCTTTGGAGTGCAAGGATGAAGGTTCATCTAATGGCACTTGGTAATGAGGTATGGGAAGTGATTGAATATGAGTACACTATTCTTGTACATGGTCCTAATACTAAAGAAGAAATGCTCCTACATCACAACAATTCAAAAGCAATGAATGCAATCCTGAAAGGCTTACAGAAAGCAGATCTCACCAAAGTGATTCACTGCAAGACAACTAGTGAAATGTGGAAACAATTGAAGGTGGTTCATACAGGTGATACAAATGTCAAAAAGGCCAAGTTGAGACACTTTAAAGGTATGTTTGAACAACTCAAGATGAATGATGATGAAAATATTAGTGACTACATGCTTCGTATGGATGAGGTTGTTAACTCCATGAAAGACTTAGGTCTTGAGCTTGCTGAAAATGATGTTTGTGATAAGATTTTAAGATCTCTTCCTAATAGATTTAGTGAAAATATTTTTGCTATTGAGGAAGCTAAATATTTGGATAAGTTGAAAAAGGATGAGCTCCATAGTATACTTGCAGACATTTGAGTTGAGAACTCAAGTGAAGAATGATGTCAAGAAATAGGCAGCTTTCAAGGCTACCAAGGAATCCAAGGGTAAACAACTTCAAGATAGTGATGAGTCTTCTAGTGATGAAGAGGCATATTACAACAAGAAAGGCAAGTTCTCTAGAAAACACAAAAGTATGAAAAATATAAGATGTTTCAATTGTGAAAAGTTTGGTCATTATGCTACTAACTATATTGTTCCCAAGAGTGAAAGTGATGAAGATAAACATGATTCTATGAGCAAGGTTTCTGAAAAGCATAAGCATCACAGAAAGAACAAAGATGAGCATAGCAATCAAGCAAAGAGGTATTCTCACAAGCACAAGAATAGTTTCTATCTAGACAAAGCAAGTAAGTGTTCTAGTAGTGATAGTGAAAGTTCTTCAAGTGATAATGAAAATGAGATGTTGTTCATATCAGAAAAAGAGGAAGAACCAAAACACAGAATCATTATCATGAAATGTCTTAGATGTGGAAATTTTGGTCACCTTGAGGATGATTGCACAAATAATTATTTGGTTTCAGTATGTATGAGGATGTTTCAGAAAACTATAAGGAAGATGCATGTATGGTTTTTGAAAAGGGTAGCACCTCTAGTGATAAGAAATCTGAAAAAGGCTTTGATGATTCAAAAAGCAAACAAATAAAGGATATTGAAAGTGAACTTATTAATGCTCTTAGTGCTTTTAAAAGGGAAAGAAAGAAGAATGCTAGACTCAATGATAAGTTAGATGAATGTTGTATGGAGAGAGATGATCTTATAGAAAGTCTTGATTTCTCTATATCTAAGACACAAGAACTCAAGGATGAGTTAGAGTATAAGGTTCTTGAGTATAGTGAGTTAGAACAAAAAATGGCTTCTTTGAAAGAGGAAACTAAATAGTACAAGGATAAGCTTTAAAGGTTTCAAGATAGATCCAAAAAGGTTAAGTCACTCATCAAAGGTCAAAGAAAGACAACAGATAAAACAGGCCTTGGTTTTGTTAATCTACACAAGGAACAAGTTGGAGAGTCTAGTAAGAGACTCCAAAAGGAAGAGAGTTCTAATGAGGAAAGTATTTCAAATCATGAGTCCTTGAATGATAGATGTACAAAAATAGAAAATAGAATTCATAATGAGAAGAAGAAGTTTTCAAGACCCAAGAGGTCAAATAAAGGAAAATTTCAAGGCAGATGTTTTGCTTGTCATAAGTTTGGTCATATGGCTTCACATTGCATGGCTCAAGTGAAGAAGGTAAATGACAATTTTAGAAGTGCTAGTTTATTTCAAGGGTATTTCTACTCTTGTCAATAGTTTGGGCATAAGGCAGTCTATTGCAAGTAAATAATAGGAACAGGTTTGATCAAAACAGGCTTGGTCAGAACAGGTTTGGTCAGAACCGGTTTGGCTAGAATAGTTTTGGTCAGAACATGTGGATTCAAAGATCAGGTTTACCTCAGAGAAACATCGTCAAGTGTTTCAAGTGCAACAATGAAAGTCACATAATCAGACAGTGTAGAGTTGAAATTCCAGAATATAGAATTAGGAACAATGACATGATCAGGTCCAAGGATCAAGGCATGGACAAGAATAGGGATGAGAACAAGAACAAGAACAATGACAAGAAATGGAATATGGATAAAGAGTTCAAGAGAAGGCCTAGCAATGAAGTCATAGATGTTGATGATGATCAGTGCCTAATAGGAGTTTTACTCCCACCCCAGAATTAATCACCTCATCAGGAGGTAGGGGAGGGACTAAGCTAAGATGCTCATTCTTAGTCTCGAGCCCCAAAGGTGGCCCTTTGCCATTGATGACAAAGGGGGAGAGATATGAGTAATGGGGAGAGATTCAAGTGAAGAGGAAAGCTTCAAGTCAGGGGGAGCAAAAATTCAAAGGAAGATTCTCAATTGTGGGCACAGTTGGTCAGTTGTTAGCATAGTTGGTTTTAATTTTGGCTCTTGAGAGTGTTTTCAGTAAAGGTTTGCCATCAATGACAAAGGGGAAGATTGTTGGCAATTTTGGGTACTTTGGGTACATTGCCTTTGCTCAAGTGTATAAGTTGTCATTGATGTCAAGAAGCTCTTGAAGGAATTTGATTTGATGTCAAATAATTTGTTTTAGGTTTGGCATGACAACTTCAAAGGTCTTTTGTAAACCCCAAGTTGGCAGGTTTAAAGATTACAGGTGGATGCATTAGTTTAATGCAATTGGGTCCAGGAGGAAATATTTATTTAATAATTAAAAACCTTGTTAAGGTTCCCTTTAATTATTTTTAAAATAAATATTAATTATTTGCAATGGGTTCTCCTAATCCATGGCGCAAATATTTTAACATTGTGAGCACTAGCCAAGACCTCCGTTGATGTGTTAAACACCTCGCTGATGTCAAAGAGCATATGGCAAGGATTCATATTAATACCCCTTGATGAAAACAAAGATTGATCCCATCCGATTTTCAAAAGGAGTTGCTCACTAAAAATTCAACTGTGTGTCTTTGTCATTTTTCGTAATCCACTGATCGTGTGTTTGTCTTCGGTTTTCGTATCCGCTGTTCGTTTGTTTGTCTCGTTGTTTATCGAATCCATAGTAGAGCTTGTTGTCTGTGAATTTGCATCAGAAGGAAGGGAGGACTGTGTTTTATTTTCCTAGCATAGAAGGGACAAGCATAACAACGTGAGGTTTTAACCTCATCGAGTGCCTTTGGCACACCGATAGCGGCTAGGCTATTGGCACGCTATCCGAATGGGAGGTTTCACGTTCGAATCATGTGAAAGGGTTTTTTGTCGTGGGCACAGTGGGTGGTGTTATATTTTGGGCGCAAATTTCTCCAAAGAATTTTTTTTTTGATGTTGGCTAAGGTATTTTCGAATTTAATCTTTTGCTAAGTGTATATTGCGGATGGACGAAGTTTGTTAAAAGAAAAATAGCTTAGGAGTAATAAGGGTTTTAAATCTTGTTGTTATTTTGATAAAATATTAGTTTGAAGGTGTTGTTGAAATATCTTATTGCATTCTTTTTGATGAGACAATAAGGGAGAAATAAGGTGTATAATGGATAAATCTTTCTTGTAATGTTGAGAGTGCTTTTGGTTGATTATGGAAATGAAAGCATGATGTTTTAAGGTTAATTGCTTCTTGTGTGAAGTTGTGAAACCTTAAGTGGGCAGCTTTGAGATTGAAATTTGCTTTCATTAAATTGGTTATAATCAAGCTATTCTTTACTTGGTTAAAGTTTTGGGCTTACTCTTTTGTTGATGAATTGAAAAGTTGTTTTATGCTATTAAGAGTTGAGTTGGTGGATGCTTTTTGTTCAAACAATATTGGAGAGAAAAGGAGTTCTACTTGTTTCCTTTTCTGATGTTGATTTTGAAATGCTTCAAGGTTGTGTTTTGAGCTAAATGATGTTGATTGAACCTTGTTTGATGAGCATTGTTGTTGAAGCCCTAATTGATGGTGAAAAGAACATGAGTATCATTGTTATGTGATTCTTTGCATAGTTGGCAATTGTTGGGGTTTCATGTTCTTGAAAGAAAGCATTCTATCCTATCCATTTCAGATTTTGAGTTGAGTTTTCAGATTTGAGATTGAGTTTGAGCTGAGTTGATTTGAGTTGAGTTTTGAGATTGGGAGTTGAGTATAGATCATATTGAGTCTCTAACAATTCTCTTTATGCTTCTATGAGTTTGACAAATCACATTGGGTCTCTAACAATTCACCTTGTGATTTCCTACTAAGAAAGTTTTTCTTGGTGAGCTTGCTGAGGTTTTGGATAGGTTTCGATGGGGACTTGTGAGCAAGTTTTGGACAGGTTTCGGTGGGTACTTGTGAGCAGATTTGGATAGGTCCTAGCAGAGGAATTGTGAGCTGAGTTTGTTAGTTCTATCAGAGAACTTGAGGATAGAGGTGCATTGGTTCTTTGAGAAGAACCTGAGGACAGATTTGGCAAGTCTTTGAGAAGGCTTGTGTGTAGAGGATTGATTTGTTCAAGTGTTGGACAAATTTGACAGATAGAGGAAGACTTGTACTAGACCAACTGAATGTGTTTGGTATAGGTTGTTGAGCTACTATGGACGTGATCATAGAAGTCAGAGGTCTCTTAGGCGAAGCATTGAGGACAGGAGGTCTTCAGTGGAAAGGAGTTCCATGTGCTAGCAAGAGGTAGAGGTAGTTGATCTTCTGAGGGATCATTTCCAGAGCAGAGGGGAAGGTATCTCCTTTGAGCAGAGGCTCATAAATTCATATTGAGGGGAAGGTATCTCCTTTGAGCAGAGGCTCATAAATTCAGATTAGGGGAAGGTATCTCCTTTGAGCAGAGGCTCATAAATTCAGATTGGGGGAAGGTATTTCCTTTGAGCAGAGGCTCATAAATTTTTATTGGGGGAAGGTATCTCCTTTGGTCCGAGGCTCATAAACATTGTAATTGGGAATGATTCCCAAAGAAATTTGAGATAAATTTTAGAGAAAATTTTTGTGGACGTAGCCCAGCCATTCTGGGTGAACCACATTAAAATTGGTGTCACTTTGTGGATGATATTGTGCATTTTTTTGATATTGCTTTGGGTATATTGCTTTACTATTTTGAAGTATAAAGGAAAAAGTAAAAGGAGGTCTTATACTATTCACCTCCCCTCTCAGTATAAGCTTGTGTTCTTCAAATATGCTCTAACTCTGCTCACAAATCTACATAAAACTCTATCTCAAATATGACCCAAGCATTAATACAAAGCTTTAAAAAATCAACAATCAAACCTACTCTCAATTCTATATCAAATCTACCCCAATCCTTAACACAAATCAACAATCAAACCTACTGTCAATTCTATCTCAAATCTACACCAAACTCTATCCCAAGTCTAGCATAAATCTATTCTAAATTTACACCAAAAACTAACCCAAGTCTTCTATCAATACTTTCTCAAATATACCTTTAAGCCTTCTCAAATACTTGCTCAAATCTACCTTCAATGCTGCTCACAAAACCTGCTTTAAATATTTCTAAATCTTGCATACAAAACACAACTTAAATCTCTTTCAAAAAATATTTCTTCACATAGACAAATTCTACTTAGAATTCATTTAACCTATGGAAAATATAGAGAATGATATGTTCTATCAAAAACTCAATATGTTTCACACTCACAAATCTTGTACTCAATCAACCAATCTCTTTCTCTTGCAAAATCCCTTTCAAATCAAATCAAAACAATGTATAACTTGTTTCACAAAACTAATCTATATTTCTTGCAAATTTTCTCTCAAATATCAACCACACTAATGCACAATTTCCCTTCACAAAATTTATCTCAAACACTTCCATAATTGCAATCAATATATCTCAAACCAATGTTTAAAATATTTCACAAAGATGCACTAACTTTTCTTCAACCCTAGCACAAGTAGTTCACAATCTCTAGCACAAATATCTTAAACTCTTTTCAATAATAGAAGCACAAATTGTTCTCAAATTCTATCCCAAATGTCTCCAAAATATTCAACAATGAAGCATAAATCCTAAATCAAATATTTTCAATAATGCTTATCAAACAATCCTTTTTACTCCACCTTATGTTCCAAAACATTCATTTCAACAAAAATTTTAAACAATGAGTGATGTGCCCATACCTCTTAATTTTCTCTTATGGATATATGTCTTCAAAACTTGTCTCACAAACAATTGATTTTATAATGCCACTTCAAGGGTTAGATTGCAAGATACTTTCTCAAAACATCCATATGAATATTTACCTTCTAAAATGCTCAATGAAATCTGAATTTGATATTCGATCACTCTTCTTTTGTTTTCAAAGACGATGCATTAAAACTCAACAAAACCTCTAAAAATTCCTTTTCATAATGTAAGAAATACAATAAAATTATCAAGCCACTTTTACACCTTATTACTCATAATATTGCAAAATAATGTTCAATCCAACAAAGCCACAAATGAAGAACACAAGCTTATACTGAGAAGGGGGTGAATAGTATAAGACCACTTTTTACTTTTCTTTCCCAATAAATATTATGCAATGTAAATATAGCAATATAAATAGCAATAATTAAAGTAATGTATAAATCACCACACATAATAGAGACATCACAATTTACATGGTTCACCCAATGTGGGCTACTCCACGAAGAAAATATTTCACTAAAATTTTCTCAATAAATCTCTTGGGAATACTTTTCCTATTACAATATTTATGGACCTATGTCCAAAGGAGATACCAATCCCCTAAATAAAGTTCATGGATCTCTATCCATAGGAGAACTCCTTTATCCTCTTGCTCTAGCTGGTGATCTTCTAGAAGAACTGTTGCCTCTACTGCACTGACTAATGTATCTCTATCCATTGAAGACTCTTGTCCTCACTTAGAATACTTGTCCTCACTGCCCTAGCTAATGGATATCTATCCACTAGAGACTATCATCCTCTATACTCTGTCACCTCCAAAGCTTGCACTCAGCTCTATTTCAAATTTGTATGAAACACAGTCCTTTAGTCTAGTACAAATCTGCTCAATCTCTATCTTTGGTTTGGTACAAACTTATCCTCAAATTTGCACCAAACTCTATCCTTAATATTTTTCCTCTGATCTACACTAAACACAATCCTTCGGTCTAGCCCAAATCTATCCTCAATCCTTAAATCAAGGCTTGACTCAACTCTGTTTGGTAAGACCCCAAGGTATTACTATAAAAATATTAATAAATTAATGTAAATGTAATCGCATGCCACTCAAAGGGGGCTCCCTTGTAATCACTTTGCCACTATAGGGGGCTCCATCCTTAGAATCTATGCTTATTATTCTTCTTCTTGGATGATTTGATATGGATGGCCAACCTAGTATATATATCTACCCTAAAGCTACGTTGGTGAAGAGACATGATGGTTCACGTATGAAGAGATGTGATGGTTCACGTTATGAAGGGTTGTGATATTTCACTTTATAAGTGAATAATATAATAATTAAATGATTAAAAATACTAACTAATACTAACTAATAATGTTAGGATTGAGGATCCTAACATGCCACCCTCCTTAAAAAGAGCTTTGTCCTCAAAGCTCAAAGTGAGAAGCTTTGTCCTTTGTTTTCCAAGAAGGATTTGTGTAAGTTCTTGGACTCTTTTAATGGCATCCTTTCGTAGGTAGGGATATCGAGAAGGATGAAGCATTAGTGGGGGGTTTCCAAGAACAATTGTAGAATCTTCCTTAGGAAAATCATAATGACGATGGGAGGGCAACCCTTGGGGTTCCTCAAATACTTTAGAATGATGCATCAAAAGTGATGGTAATGATTTCATATCCTTTTTTGGTTCCTTGGTAGAGCCAACGGAGAAGGAGTGTGTAGTCACTCTACGTTGGTTCCGAATAGGTTTGGTCATATGGTAAGAACTCACTATTGGTGAGGAAGGTATTTGTAGGTCTAGTAGGGTGTATGTTTGGCTATCATTGATCACTTTGGATATGTATACCTCATCCTTGCTTTGTACATCAATCACTTCTTGCACATCGACCTCATTGTCTTCATTGCGATGAGTAGGTGCACTGGTCGCTTCAGACACAACTACCTCATCTGCTTGCTCTATGGAGATACAGGGATCAACTGACTTCAATAAATACAATATTAGTGTAGCACATTTATGGTGGGGTCCAAACTATTCATCACAATTATCACAAAGTCCTTTTGCTCTTCATTCCTTCATCTCCTCAAAGCTAAGATGTTTAATTCGTAAAGTTCGGTTAGATTTGGGGGTTGTGTAAGTGCTTTGTGCCCTTCCATTATGCATAGGTTTGGGAGCGATGTAAGTGGTCAAATTTTTTTCCATAAGTGGTTTCCCTAATTGTTGTTGTGCATTGATTTTATCTTCAGCTAATTCTGCCAATCCATAGGTCTGTATCATGGTAGAGGGATTGAACCTTGTCACCTCCATTCTAATTTCCTCTTTTAATCCCCTAATGAAGCCATTGATGAGAATTGATTCATCCAATATTGTGTTGTGTTTGGTGATATCCTCAAACCGAGTTTGATACTCATGCACATAAGTGATTTGATGAAGATCTTTGAGCAAATACCACATGGTTGGATCCCACATGGCTCTGATACCAAATGGTAAGACCCCAAGGTCTTACTATAAAAATATTAATAAATTAATGTAAATGTAATCGTAGGCCACTCAAAGGGGGCTCCCTTGTAATCACTTTGCCACTATAGGGGGCTCCCTAGAATCTAAGCTTATTATTCTTCTTCTTGGATGATTTGATATGGATGGCCAACCTAATATATATATCTACCCTAAAGCTACGTTGGTGAAGAGACATGATGGTTCACGTATGAAGAGACGTGATGGTTCACGTTATGAAGGGTTGTGATGGTTCACTTTATAAGTTAATAATATAATAATTAAATGATTAATAATACTAACTAATACTTAATAATAATGTTAGGATTGAGGATCCTAACACTGTTGGATTTGCCCCAAATCTTAACTCAAGGTTTGAACAAATCAATAAAATCTGCTCTCAAGACTTCTCAAAGACTTGTCTCAAATATGTATTGTAATCTTCCACAAAATATCACACTAATCTATCCACAAGTCCTCTCTAGAACTTGTCCAAATCTGCTCCACAAGTCCTCTCTAGAACTTGCTCAAATCTTCTCAATAAGTTCTCTCTAGAACTTGCTCTAATATACTCAATAAGTCCTCTCAAGAACTTATCCAAATATACTCTCAATATGTATTGTAAGCTTCTACAAAAGCTTACCCAAATATGTCCACAAGTCTTCTCAAAGAATTGCCTCTAAACTGCTCAACAAGTCCACACTAGAACTTGTACAATCTCATAGAAACATAAAGAGAATTGTTAGAGACTCAATATGCTCTATAATCATCACAATGCTCAATCACTTTCAATCACTCTCTTAGAAAAATATAGAGATTTTTTAGAGACTCAATATACTTCTTATTCACCTCAATGCTCAATCACTATTAATCACTCCTTCAAAAACATAAGGATAATTGTAAGAGACTTAATATGCTTCGTATTCACCTCAATTCTCAATCACTTTATCAACTCAATTTAGAATATAGAGTAGTGTGTTTTATGGAACTTGAACAATCACTTCACACATCCACTTGACTAGGCTCAACTGACTCTACTCAACCAATCACTCAATGAACCAATCCTTCCTTACAAGCCCTAGTCCAATTATACAAAAACTAACTCAAATTTTTTCCAACAATGCTCAACAACCAATCTCACATAACAATGATACTCATGTTCTTTTCAAACCCTAGTTCAAGTTCTTCACACAACTCACTTCAAAAACAATGCTTATAAAACAAGGTTTTAATAATCTCTTTATTCCATAAAACCTTGAAGCATTACCTCAAACACACTCAATAAGGAAGCCCTAATCAAATCCTTTTCACTCCAAACTTATTTTCAAAAATACACTCACATTCATCATTTTACACATGGAAGAATTTGCCCATACCTTTTCTTGATTGGAGAAAATCCTCTCAAAAACTGTCTTCAAACAATGTCTTCTTATTTGCCAAGTACCAAGGGTTAGATAACAAGTGTTATACTTCATAAATACAAGTATAGCTCAATTTCATGATACACCTTATATCTCCATATCAATAGAAATATTCAACAATAATATATTCACAAAAATTACCCTTTCAAAATACACCTTCAATTTCTCAATATCACAAAAATTGATATCCCAACTCAATTTTTTATCTCCTAAGGTAAAAATAATATTTACCCTAGTAAAATACCTATTTACCACCTAGGTAAATAATTCCAATATTACCTTATGACTCCCTAACCTTAGCATAATAATCAAATTGCATAAAACACCCCTTATACCTCCTAAAACTTAGCACACATGCAAAATAAATTTTTATTTATAAAAACCTTTGTAAAATCTCCTTTCGTGATTTTTGGGGATTCGAACCTGCACCCTCTTGTCGGTTGGCACCTTGGTCGTAGCTAGCTAGTCGTGTGAACCAAGGACTCCATATGCTAGCTTAAGCACCTTGGTTGCTTAAGACCTTTCAAAAAGGCTTTAAATACTTTGGCCTCTCCTTTGCCTAGCCTCTGGCTAGACCATACGAGCACTCTCCTCCACCTTACCACTTGCAAAACCACGATGCACTCCCTTCATCTTTGCTATCTCTAACTCCGCAATTTCTGCAGACTCCATGTGCCTCAAATTGAATAATCAATTTTCCTAAGGTTTGCATTGGGGTTTAAATACCCTTTATTGCCTTTGCACTTCACATCGATGGATGTTTTTATTTTGATGATGTCGGAACTTTATAATTTATAAATTATAATTTATAAATTATTTAAATTCAAAAGAATTTAAATCTTATAAATTATATTTATAAACCTTAGACTTTAATAAAAATTAAAGCCTCCTTGAGGTAAAATTAAAACCTCTATTTTCTCTTCACTGATTTGATGAAGATTATTCCACCACCATGGTTTTAATAAAAACCTTAATTCTGCCATCACAATGTTAGAGAACTATCATAATGGTTTTAATAAAAACCTTTTAATTTGCTCATCCATGGTTTTAATAAAAACCCGCCTTCATTTGCTTCCACATAATATTAAAAATATTATGAAGCTCTTTTACCATTAACCTTTGCATTGTTCCATGACATATTTCTTGACATCAATGATGACTTCATTCCTTGACATCAATGAAAACTTTGACTTAATGACTCAAAATGTCCAACAATCTCCCCCTTTGTCATTGATGGTAACCCAAATTATTTTTACCGAAAACTTGACTTTTCCTTTGTTCTGCTCCCCCTGGGATATTTCTCCCCTTGGCTCAATTCTCTCCCTTTTACTCAAATACCAAATCTCTCCCCCTTACTCAAATATCTCCCCCTTTGACATCAATGGCAAAGGGTCACCTTTGGGTCTTGGGGCTAAGAATGATCCTCTTAGCTTAGCCCCTCCCCCACATTCTCTTGAGGTGGTTAATTCTGGGGTGGGAATATTTCTACTCCTAGAAAACATTGTTCTTTACCTTTATCCTCTTTCCTTATTTTCTAATCCTTTTGATTCCTCTGACTATTTCTTTCAATGTCCATGTTCTTATCCATGTCTACATTCCTATTCTTGTTCTTGTTCCTATTCCTGTTCTTGTTCCTGTTCATATCCATGTTCCTGTTCCTATTCCTACTTGATTCTGGAATGTCTGCTCTACACCACTTTGTTGTGTGACCATCATTATTGCACTTATAACACTTAATGTTATTACACCTTGGAGGTGCAAATTTCTTAGTATTTCTCCTAGTGAAGCTATTTCTTCTGTCATGAACTCTGCAATTCATTACCTTGTAACCATACTGATTACATGAGTACCAATACCCATGGAAAAGCTATATATTCCCTATTCCTATATTTCATGTGTCCTGCACTGTGAAGCCATGTGCCCAAACCTGTGACATGAAAAAAATCTTCCATTGAAGTTTCCTTGTCTTGACCTCTTTGGTCTCCTAGTCTCTCTTGACCTATTATGATTGTTGTTCCATCTGTATATTCTTGATGCATTGTTCCTATTCTTGTTGAAATCTCTATTGTCCAAATCATCCTCAGAAATCTCAATTTCTCTTACACTGCCTTATTCTGAAGTGTCTTCATCTGAATTTTCTTCTCCTTTCGAACTTGAGGTTGACTTTCCTTCCCATTTCTTTTGAACCTGTTCAAGTCCAAGTCCTATTTTGCTTGATGTAGTCTTTTTTATCTTGATGAACTTATCTAAGTTCTTTGAGCTATTTTTTAACCCTTTTAGCTTGACTTTGGAGTCTTCCAAATATTTTCTTAGTAGAGCCATCTCTTGTGCTAACTTTTCACATTCTAAGATCTTTGCTTCTAACTTATCCTTGAACTTCTTTGTCTTAGCCTTTGATTTTTCTAGATCCTCTATAAGCAATCTTCTCTCTTCATAACATTATTGAAACTGAATTTCAAGTTTAGAGTATTGCTTTCTTACCTTCTTTACTGTGTCAAGAACATAAATAAGTTCTCCCTTGAGATCATATCCATATTTCTCTAAATATTCTTCTATTTTTTTTATTTTGTTCACATCTTTATTTTCTATTAGCTTTTCTTCTATAGGATCATCTTCTCTCTCTTCTAGTGCCATTAGAATATTCTCTTTTGGTCCTTCAAGTGTATCTTCATATTCATCATCACTAAAACTATAACCATACCTTGTACAACTATCTTCAAGATGTCCAAAGTTACCACATCTAAAACACTTGAGAATTACTGGAGTCATTTTCTTAACTTATTATTTTTCTTCAATCATAAATAGGACTTCATATCTATCATTGACTAAAAAAACTAGCATCACTATCACTAGAGTACTTACTTGCCTTATCCGCATAGTAGCTCCTCTTTTGTATTTGAAAGAACTTATTTCCTTGTCTACTTTGTCCATCCTTGATTTTCTTTTGATGCATGTATCTTTATGATTCCCTATTTCTGTGATCCTATTTTTCTTCACCATTGTTATTCTTAGCTTCTTGAAAATCTGTTGCATAATGACCATACTTTCCACAATTGAAACATTTAACATATTTTAGATCTCTAGATATTCTATATTCCTTATCTGTTCTACCATAATTAGCTTCTTCATCACTGGATGACTCATTTATTGATTATGAATTCTTACCCTTTGTCTTCTTAATTGCTTTGAATGCTACTTCTTTCTGGGGATTAGGTTCCTCTTTTGTTCTCATCTCAAATGTTGTAAGAATACCAAGCAACATATCTCTTGTCAAAGAATCACCATACTTTGAATCTTCTATAGTAGAAACCTTTTCACTAAATATTTTTGGAAGAGTTCTTAAGACCTTATCACAAACATCCGATTCATCAACCTTCATTCCAAGTCCTTGCATATCAGTAACAAATTCATCAATTCTAAGTAGATAAGTACTAATATTTTCCTCATCCTTCATTCTTAATTCTTCAAATTGTCCTTTGAAATTTTGTATATTTTCTTTCTTGACACTTTAATCTCCTTAATATATACCTTGTAGTTTATCCCATATTTCATTTGTAGTTTGACAATGCATAGCTTTCATGGACTCTGTTCTATACAAACCTCTCAAAAGTGCATTCATTGCATTTGAATTGTAATTTAGTAGGATATTACCTTCCTTATCTGTAGGTGTATTAACTAAAGGATCATATCCAATTTCAACTACTTCCCAAATTTCATTGCCAAGTGCCATTAGGTAAATATTCATTCTCATACTCCAATATATATAGTCACTTCCATCAAATACTGGTGCTAAATTATCTGAGGACACATCCTTAGAACCCATTGTGTTCTTGTTAGCTTTTCCTTCAAGTTGTTAAACTCTTCTGAAGGAACCTACTCTGATACCAATTGAAGAACACAAGCTTATACTGAGAGGGGGGTGAACAGTATAAGAACACTTTTTACTTTTCTTTACCAATCAATATTATGCAATGTAAAGATAGAAATATCAATAGCAGTAATAAAATAAATATAAAAATTGCCACACATAATAGAGAAACCATAATTTACATTGTTCATCCAATGTGGGCTACTCCACGAAGAAAATATTTCACTAAAATTTTCTCAATCAATATCTTGGGAATCCTATTCCTATTGCAATGTTTATGGACTTCTGTCCAAAGGAGATACCAATACCCTAAATCAAGTTTATATATCTCTATCCACAATATAACTCCTTTATTCTCTTGCTTTGGATGGTGATCTCATAGAAGAACCGCTACCTCTACTGCACTGGCTAATGGATATCTATCCACTGAAGACTCTTGTGCTCACTCAAAAGACCTATCCTCACTACCCTGGCTAATGGATATCTATCCACTAGAGACTATCATCCTCTATACTCTATCACCTCCAAAGCTTACACTCAGCTCTATCTCAAATCTATACTAAACATAGTCCTTCTATATAGTACAAATTTGATCAATATTTATCTCTGGTATAGCACAAACCTATCCTCAAATCTGCACCAAAATCTATCCTCAATATTTTTCCTCTGATATACACTAAACACAGTCCTTCGGTCTAGCCCAAATATATCCTCAATATTTTTCCTCAAGCATTAACTCAAGGCTTGAATCAACTCTACTAGATCTACCCCAAACCTTAACTCAATATTTGAAAAAATCAATCAACTTTGCTCTCAAGTCTTCTCAAAGAATTATCTCAAATCTACCTTGTAGGCTTCCATAAAAGCTCACACTAATCTGTCCACATGTCCTCTCTAGAAATTTTCCAAATCTGCTCCACAATTCCTCTTTAGAACTTGCTCAAATCTTCTCAATAAGTTCTCTCTAGGACTTGCTCTAATCTACTCAATAATTCCTTTCAAGAACTTATCTAAATCTGCTCTCAATATTTATTATAAGCTTCCACAAAAGCTTACCCAAATCTATCCACAAGTCTTCTCAAAGACTTACCTCTAAACTGCTCAACAATTCCACACTAGAACTTGTCCAATATCATAGAAACATAAAGAGAATTGTTAGAGACTCAATATGCTCTATACTCATCATATTGCTCAATCACTCTCTTAGAAACATACTGAGAATTGTTAGAGACTCAATATACTTCTTATTCACCTCAATGTTCAATCACTATCATTAACTCTTTCAAAAACATAAGGAGAATTGTTAGAGACTCAATATGCTTCTTATTCACCTCAATGCTCAATCACTTTCTCAACTCAATTCAGAATATAGAATAGTTTATTTTATGGAACTTGAACAATCACTTCACACATCCACTTGACTAGGCTCAACCAACTCTACTCAACCAATCACTCAATGAAACAATCCTTCCTTACAAACCCTAGTCCAAGTATATAAACACTAACTCAAAATGTTTTCAACAATGCTCAACAACCAATATCACATAAAAAGTATACTCATGTTCTTTTCACACCCTATTTCAAGTTCTTCACACAACTCACTTCAAAAACAATGTTTATAAAACAAGGTGTTGAGTGGTATTTTCACCCAATTGTGAAAACACACTCTCCGATAGGATTTGGGTTCTCAAATCCTCTCTTGCAAAGAAACAACTTCTCCAAGGTTCCGCTATGTTAGCATTTGGTATATGTGTATCAATAATCTTAAATAAAGATATTCAATTTAAATGCTTGGAACACCTTAGTGATTGCAAGTAACTGTTAACAAGGGGCACTATGGTTTATTTCACCATGAGACTTTAGTGATTGTTCATTGCTTTTTAGATTTTGATATTTTTTTAGATGTTTATTTTAATGCCTTGAAAGTTAAAGCCTCTGGAAAAATATAAAAAGCAGAAAATAAAAAAAATGAAATGCAAAAACTGAAATTAAAATGCATTCAGAGTGCTACGATCCTATTTGACAAAATCAAAGATATGAGGTTTTCTGCATACAACCTAACCTATTGAACCTGCAACATGCACAATCCAGGTAAGTTAGGTGCTGGTTTCTGGGGTTTAAACTGTAATTTTCAGATTTAGACATTCGCATGAAGCAACCAAGAGCACTTGCATTAAACTTCACCTATAAGCCTAGAAATCTAAAAAGGGGAAAGATAAAACAATTCAATCTTGCATGCAGAAAATAACTCCTTCTTTCTTGTCAATGAGATGCAACACTCTAAATTTTTTGTATTAAAGATTGGTCATTTTACAATAACAAAATCTCTGGTTTCCCAAACCTAGTGGGGCGGATGTCAACACGTGAAAGGACAAAGTGGAAGAAAAACACCACAAAGCAGGCCCAAAATGGCTTATCGCCTTTGGCTCTACAACTCTGCTCGCAACGGTTTTCTGACCCCCGTACCTATCCTGTGCCTCTGCTTTTAAACGTTTTGGTGCGGTTCTCCATTTTGCTCTGTAGTGCTTCATTTCACCTCCTAGATTGCATCGTTTCGTATTCCTTGCCTTTTTGTTGCTTTTGACTTTATGTTCGATGTCGAAATGTTTGATATTCTCTATGAATTATAACACTTCTATAACCCTGACACCTGTATGCCACGTGTTTCGTGCTCCTCTGCATGCTTCGTAACTGCCCCCTTGTAAATCATGACAAAAATAGCATGTCACGATATCGTGACATTTTTTTGCATGCAACTCTGCTCTTCTACCTGCACCGTGAAAATAAGACATGTCGCGAAATCGTGACATTTTTTGGCCAATAGCCTTGTCCGACACCATGCATAGTGAAAATGATGTATGTAGCCTTGTCAGCCTTCATGCATAGTGAAAATGATACATGTCGCGAAATCGTGACATTTTTATGCTATCGAGCCGTGTGGGTGCAACCTGTCATGAAATCGCGACGCTTTTCTACTTCGCTAGGTTTTGTTGCACTTAGCCATGAAAACATGACATGTCACGAAATCATGACACTTTTCTCTTCTACACCATCTTCTGCTTTCTATCGCAAAATCGTGACGCTTTTCTCTTTTGCACCATCTTGCTGCTTTTTGTTGTGAAATCACGACGCTTTTCTATTTTGGGCTGTGCAGACTTAACCTATCACAAAATCGTGACATCCTTTCATTTTAAGTCTCGAGAACAAAACCTGTCACGATATCGTGACACCTTTTCATTTTAAGTTTGCCTCGTGATCTGTGTCGCAAAAATGCAACATGTCGCTTTATCACGATGTTTTTTCTCCTTGCGCTTCATCTCATCTTCGGTTTGCAAAAACACGATAGGTCGCGATATCACGACAACTTTGATGTCTTGCTTTGTTTGACTGGTTTGACCATGATTTTATGACATGTCGCGATATCGTGACATTTTTCCATTCTATCTTTCTCTCTCCTCTATGGACCGCGATTTCACAACACACCGCGATATCGCGACATTTTCTCTTCATGATGCATTCTGCTGTTCTTAGCCACAAAAACTTGACATGTCGTGAAATCGCGACACTTTTTTGTTCCACTGCACTTTGCTTGTCTGAGCCGCGACAGAGCAACACGTCACGAAATCGTGACAACTTTCATTTCTTGAGCAGTGACAACGCAACACGTCGCGAAATCATGACAACTTTCATTTATGGGCAGCGACAGCGCAACACGTCGTGAAATCACGACAACTTTCATTTCTTGAGTAGCAACAGAGCAACACGTCATGAAATCACAACTTTCATTTCTAGGCAGCGACAGAGCAACACGTGAAATCGTGACAACTTTTCATTTTTTCGCTGCGACAGAGCAACATGTCGCGATATCGTGACAATTTTTCATTTTTGGCGCATTTTGCTCTTTCTTTGATTTTTTAGCATCTGGGCCACTGAGGTCTTCTTTGAAAGCATGCAAAAAAGTGGGTCCCCAATTTTGGGGTGTGTTGTGGATCAGCCACAACAAATGGCGACTCTGTTGTCAAATGCTCCTGAGCATTTTGGTGAGAACCCAACCTAGAAGCATACAAGCTTAGATACAGGCGTCAGCACATAAAAAGATAAACAAATACCGATAGATCAGAAATACATGAAACATCAGAATCATTAAGTATCAGCTCGGTGTGTGCAATGTGTTTTCATTCCCTATCGCCTAAACTTGATCAACATTCCATTGTCAGTTTTACATGAATGCATATGTGGGATTGTGAATGATTTGTGTAACCTAATAAATATGCTTAGAGATTTTGCTTTTATAAAGGCATAGACCTTCTAGTATCATACACAAACATTCAAGATTATCAAACCCTCTTAGGATCAACTATATGTATAATGAATTGCTTTATTAGATCCCAAAGTTGGTTATGAGTCACTACTATCTTGAACCCATGTGCGAGTGAAAGTGAAATCAGAGCTTTGGGAAATCAGACTCCCAACCTAATCGAGATGAGA
The DNA here is from genome assembly GCA_028583015.1 of Wollemia nobilis. NCBI lineage: Eukaryota > Viridiplantae > Streptophyta > Pinopsida > Araucariales > Araucariaceae > Wollemia > Wollemia nobilis. The sequence goes on along the minus strand of JAQPPZ010002969.1, from coordinate 1,276,597 downwards.
GTTTAACCCTATTCTTACTACTCTGATTTGGAATTCATTACCTCACTTTGAGCAAAATAATTTAACCAATTATGGAAGAAATGGTCATGCTAGCCTAACCCTTCGAACAGTCAGTGGTCTTGTTTTTTAGACAAGACATGCTGCCATGCATGGGCATACTTAACCCCATAATCCATAATTTGGCCTCATTCATTCTTTTTCTTTTATTTCTTGGACCTTTGGGATGACTACCCATCCTTGCTAGGGACATGTAGTACGATCCTTCCAATCCAATATTGAGATGAAATGGGAAATATTAGTTTTTTTACTTCTTAGACCTTGGGGATGACTACCCATCCTTGCTAGGGACATGTAGTACGATCCTTCCAATCCAAGATTTAGATGAAAATGGGAAATATTAATTTTATTTCTTGGACCTTGGGGATGACTACCCATCCTTTGCAGAGGACATGTAGTACAATCCTTCCAATCCAATATTTACGATGAAATGAGACATAGGAGTTTTGGGGAATCAGATTCTCAACCTAAGCGAGATGAGAATTATGCCCTATCCTTACTACTCCATGTAGGTCAAATAAGAGCTTTGGGGAGTTGGATCCTCAACCTAAGTTCGATGAGGATTTAACCCTATCCTTACTACTCTAATTTTAGGCTTTAAGCTTTATGGAAGTGGTAAAAACCACTATTTTAAGGATCATGTTGCATAATAGGATAGACATGAAATATTCTTTTCGCCTGACCTTTTCTTCCAAGCAAGGTTTTGATCATTTTACTCAAGATCCTTTTTAGTGTGTATAAAATGTGCTTGGTTCTAGATATCTTCGAGACTTAGTTCCCAACCTTAGGATTTTCTTCTTATTTATGTTATAGCATAACCCTAAGAGGATTTGACACACTTTAATGATTTGTATTTGAAATGCATATGCAACTAAGATGACATGTATATGCAAAGTGGAATGTGACATGAGATGTGAATGCATTGCTTCTTTTGGATTGTATCATCTACTTTCCCATAGTAAAACTGACAACTTCATGCATCACAAGATTCAAACGATATTATTTAAATGTTTGTGCTACTTGTGGAGCTTCTACAACACAATTCCAATGTTTCATACTCTCCTGATCTTAGGCATAAGTTGACATCTCAAAATTTTTCCTTTTTTTTTATTATTTTATATATATATAAAAACAAACTAAACATGTCAAATAAACACACAACTTTAAATTAAAACTTATTCAATCCAAAACCAAATAGCAATCCAAAAATGAAAATTGAAAAAAAAAACAAAAACAAAACCAAAAGTAACTTCAAAAACGATCTTGAAAACACAAACCAAACAAAACCAAAAACCAAAATCTATATACAAATGTACAATATAATACAAGATGATGCAAAGCTTGGATTATCACTTTCCTGGATCCCAAACATGATTAGAACATTTCAACAAAAATATAACGTGATATGCATACCAAGTTTTGCAAGAAACCATCAAAAACAAGATCAAACCAAACAAAGAAACAAACCTCCACTTGCCCCTCTCACCATACCAATTTGATTTAATTTCATTAATAATCTTATGGTGGAGCTTCAAGTTTTCAAACTGATTAGACAATGATTGATGCTCAATTATTTTATGTCTATTCTTTAAGATGTTCACTCCGCACTTTGATTCATGCTGTAGAAATAAGCTTTCATTTTCATTCAATAAAGCCATAACATTAATAATATTTGGATCAAACCACCCATTAGGCAAACCTTCATTCGAATTTTGCATGGTGAAACCGAAACAGTGAGATTTTACCTTTGGCACGCTTTCGTTTGACCTTACTTGAAAAGGCTTTGAAAATTCCTCTTTTCTCTCATGACATTCATCATCCTGTAGCACTTGCTCTTTCTCCATGACTTGTTTATCAAAAACACCAAACTTAGGTACCCAATCGAAAATACGTCCATCCCTTTCAAACCATAAATCTTGTCTATCTAGGGGTGGGTTAACTAACACATTTCCGTGATCAATCACTTGGGTTGTTTTGGGTAACGTGAGATTTTCAATCGGATCATCAATGATATCAAACCCAAATGATTTAGGTTTTGTAATTTTCTCATTTTGAAATAGCGTAATCATTGTAGCGCAGTTACGTGGATCAATGTTTTCAATTTCTTTTCCTTCAAAGGGATCTAATGCAAGCGACTCTCTTTCGTGGTTCCGGGTCGTAGAATCCTCATCATGCTCCAAAATTTGATGAGATTCTGATTCCTCTTCCAAAACTTTCTCAAATTGTACAGGATTTATAGTATCCTCATGTGAGGAAGCAATTGAGTTATCCTACATATTAATTGACACAACAAGTTTGTTAGAAGATTTAGATTGATAATATTCTTCCCATTTCTTCCACGAATCATAGTAATCATCTTCCAAGTTCAAGTTGTGATGTTCAAGTATTTCTTCTTCATCGTCTGATTCATCAACTTGTCTCTCATCCAACTCATCTTCACCTTCCTTAGATGGTCCCGTTATTTCCAAAAGTGGGTTATTTCTTGAATTCAAATTGGTAAATCTATCATAATCCAAATTTGTAACCCATGATTCAACTTTATCACAATTTGGAAGGTGTGGATCCTCTTGGTCATCACTCTCGAGAGCATCATCCTCAGTGTCTTTTGAGAATAAGTGGTGAAAATCGATCATGTCTTCAACTTCATTTGTTGATTTTATTTCAAATTTATTTTCAGCCACTTGTAATGACTTAGGAGCTTCTACAATGGGATCGATTTTTGAATTTTGTGTCATATAGATGCTCCAATCCTTTGCAAGTACATCTGCCCAAATCATATCCACACAAGTTTGTTCATCCAAATCCTCCTTTTTGGGTAATGATTTTGGATATTTATTTTCCAAAATAGGATGGTGATTATTTGGTTCCAACTTCTTGTTACCCATCCATAGAATTTCTTCACCAAAATCTTCATGCTCTTCAAGACATTTCGAATAGGTATTCACTTCAACGTGAGTCACCTCAAAATCTCTTGTATCATTTGAAGAGGCATGACATGAAATATCATTAAGATCAGCATTATGAATTTTCTTCCTAGGATGATTTGGATGCATACATTGATGTGCTTGTTTTTGCGGTGGAACACGCCTACATACCTTTTTAACCACGAACTCTTTGGGCTGAGTGGTAGAAGTAGTAGGATTAGTTGGATTGATATCCACGGAATGAGCTTGAACATTCGTTGCGATAGTTCCCTGAGTGACCACATGATTCTCTAATTGAGGCATAGTTGGATGGATGGAAGTACTTGTATAAGCACAAGTGGGAGCATAAGTCGGCATGGTAGGATAAAGTTGATTGTAGGGAAAAACATTTAATATCGAATTTTGTTGTGCCCATGCTTGATTTACCATCGAGGTTTGATTGCAAGCCCCTAGTTGTCCTACCATAGTTGATTGCTCCATTCCATAACCTTGCGGCATTAATTGTTGATCTACAGTCATAGCTTCTACGTAGGCCGATGCCAGATCAGTAACCAAGGGATTCATCCTAACGAACATGGCAAATAATGGATCTAATGCTCGAAAATATATTTGAAGAGCACCACTATCCTCAATAGTATAGGGAGAAATTAATCTCGCATAAAGCTTTCGAAACCTCAAGTTGAAACTTCTCACTGGCTCATTAGGTTCTCTTTTGCAAGAAGCAAATTGTTGAAATATCGTGAGAGGATCAATGAACAACCTAAATTGATTGATAAATTCATATTTCAATTGCGTCCAAGATGTAATAGAACCAATAGGTAAATTGATGTACCAATCATATGCCACCTCATCCAGGGTTCCAAGAAACATTCTACATGCCACATCCTCATGTTCGACATTCCATCTAATTAGGATATCCACATAGGCTTGAATATGTTCCTCGGCTGATGTTGGACCATTGTGCTTAAATTTGGGCAAATGTTTTTCTACGTTCTTGGGTAAATCATGAAAATCTCCACTAATGTTCAAAGGATTAGCATGTATCCCATACCACGTTCTTGCAGTTGTAGCCATTAATGAAACTCAAAGAATAATTTCAAAACCAATTTGTTAGTCATGAATGAAAGAAGGAACCATGACAAAGCCGTATTCCAAAACAATGCATAATCAAAACACCTTATTCCAAACATCTTATTCCTGTATGAATAATCAAAAAGCGTTAGAACAATGAAATAAACCATTCAGGCCCTCCTTCTAGCGCCAATATGTTGAGTGGTGACGGGGCAAAAATTTAATACTTAAACCATCTCTTTAGAACCAATCTGTTGAGTGGTATTTTCACCCAATTGTGAAAACACACTCTCCGATAGGATTTGGGTTCTAAATCCTCTGCTTGCAAAGAAATTAAACAAGTAACTTCTCCAAGGTTCCGCTATGTTAGCATTTTGCATATATGTATTAGTAATCTCAAATAAAAGATATTCAATTTAAATGCTTGGAACACCTTAGTGATTGCAAGTAACTATTAACAAGGGGCACTGTGGTTTATTTCACCATGAACTTTAGTGATTGTTCATTTTTTTTTAGATTTTGATATTTTTTTAGATGTTTATTTTAATTCCTTGAAAGTTAAAGCCTCTGGAAAAATATAAAAAGCAAAAAATAAAAAAAATGAAATGCAAAAACTGAAATTAAAATGCATTCAGAGTGCTACGATCCTATTTGACAAAACCGAAGATATGAGGTTTTCTGCATACAACCTAACCTATTGAACCTGCAAACATGCACAATCCAGATAAGCTAGGTGCTTGGTTTTTGGGGTTTTAACTCGTAATTTTTAGATTTAGACATTCGCATGAAGCAACCAAGAGCACTTGCATTAAAATTCACCTATAAGCCTAGAAATCTGAAAGGGGAAAATAAAACAATTAAATCTTGCATGCAAAAAATAACTCCTTCTTTCTTGTCAATGAGATGCTAACTCTGTGAATTTTATGTATTAAAGATTGATCATTTTACAATAATAGAATCTCTAGTTTTCCCAAACCCAGCTATGGAAGGAAATAGCCTCAAAGTAGGCCCGATGGCCTCGACCTTCGCGCAACTCTTCCCCGTAAAAGACAAAGTGGAAGAAAAACACCAAAAAGTAGGCCCAAAATGGCTTATTGCCTTTGGCTCTACAACTCTGCCCGTAATGGTTTTTCTACCCCTGTACCTGTCCTATGCTTTCGCTTTTAAAAATTCTGGTGTGGTTCTCTATTTCGCTCTGCAGTGCTTCATTTCATTTCCTAGATTGCATTGTTTCGTATTCCATGCCTTTTTGTTGCTTTCAACTTTATGTTCAATGTTGAAATGTTTGATATTCTCTATGAACTGTAACGCTTCTGTAACCCTTACACCTATATGCCACGTGTTTCGTGCTTCTCTGCATGTTTCGTAACTGCCCCCTTTGTAAATCGTGACAAAAATAGCATGTCATGATATCGCGACATTTTTTTGCATGCAACTCTGCTCTTCCACCTGCACCGCGAAAACAAGACATGTCGCAAAATCGTGACATTTTTTGGCCAACAGCCTTGTCCGCCACCATGCACAGTGAAAATGATACATGTCGCAAAATCATGACATTTTCTTGTATGCAACCTTGTCAGCCTTCATGCATAGTGAAAATGATACATGTCACAAAATCATGATATTTTTATGCTATCGGGTCATGTGGGTGCAACCAATCACGAAATCACGACGCTTTTCTGCTTTGCTAGGTTTTATTGCATTTAGCCACAAAAACGTGACATGTCGTAAAATCATGACACTTTTCTCTTCTGCACCATCTTCTGCTTTCTATCGCAAAATCGTGACACTTTTCTCTTTTGCACCATCTTGTTGCTTTCTATCGTGAAATCGCAACGCTTTTCTATTTTGGGCTGTGCAGACTTAACCTGTCATGAAATCGCGACATCCTTTCATTTTAAGTCCCAAGAACAAAACCTGTCATTATATCGTGACACATTTTTGTTGCTTTTGACTTTATGTTCAATGCCAAAAAATTTGATATTCTCTATGAACTGTAACGCTTCTGTAACCCTTACACATGTATGCCATGTGTTCCGCACTTCTCTACATGTTTCGTAACTTCCCCCTTGTAAATCATGACAAAAAATAGCATGTCGTGATATCACGACATTTTTTTGCATGCAACTCTGCTCTTCTACCTGCACCGCAAAAATAAGACGTGTCGTGAAATCGTGACATTTTTCGGCCAACAACCTTGTCCGCCACCATGCACAGCAAAAATGATACATGTTGCGAAATCATGACATTTTCCTGTATGCAGCCTTGTCAGCCTTCATGCATAGTGAAAATGATACATGTCACAAAATCGTGACATTTTTATGCTATCGGGCCGTGTGGGTGCAACCTGTCGTGAAATCGCGATGCTTTTCTGCTTTGCTGGGTTTTGTTGCATTTAGCTGTGAAAACACGACATGTCACGAAATTGTGACACTTTTCTCTTCTGCACCATCTTTTGCTTTCTGTCGTGAAATTGCGACGCTTTTCTCTTTTGCACCATCTTGCTGCTTTCTGTCGTAAAATCGCGATGCTTTTCTATTTCGGTCTGTGCAGACTTAACCTGTCATGAAATCGCGACATCCTTTCATTTTAAGTCTCGAGAACAAAACCTGTCATGATATCGCAACACCTTTTCATTTTAAGTCTACCTCATGATCTATGCCACAAAAATGCAACATGTCGCGATATCGTGACATTTTTTCTCCTTGCGCTTCATCTCGTCTTCGGGCCACGAAAACATGACAGGTCGCGATATCACGACAACTTTGACGTCTTGCTCTGTTTGACTATTTTGACCGTGATTTCATGACATGTCGCGATATCGTGACATTTTTCATTTTGTCTTTCTCTCTCCTCTATGAACCGTGATTTCACAACACGTCACGATATCGTGACATTTTCTCTTCATGATGCATTCTGTTGTTCTTAACCACGAAAACTTGACATGGCGCAAAATTGTGACACTTTTTTGCTCCACTGCACTTTGCTTGTCTGAGCCATGATAGAGCAACACATTGTGAAATCATGACAACTTTCATTTCTGAGCAGTGACAGTGCAACACATCATGAAATCATGACAACTTTCATTTCTGGGTAGCAATAGTGCAACACGTCACAAAATCATGACAACTTTCATTTTTGAGCAATGACAGAGCAACACGTCGTGAAATCATGACAACTTTCATTTCTGAGCAGCGACAGAGCAACACGTCATGAAATCGTGACAATTTTCATTTTTGAGCAGCGACAGAGCAACATGTCGTGAAATCGCGACAATTTTTCATTTTTGGCCGCATTTTGCTATTCCTTTAATTTTTTTAGCATCTGGGCCATTGCAATTTTCTTTGAAAGCATGCAAAAAAGGTGGGTCCCCAATTTTGGGGTGTGTTGTGGATCGGCCACAACACAAGGTTTTAATAATAACTCTTTATTCCATAAAACCTTGAAGCATTAACTCAAACACACTCAATAAGGAAGCCCTAATCAAATCCTTTTCACTCCAAAATTATTTTTAGAAATACACTCACATTCATCATTTTACACTCGAAGAACACAAGCTTATATTGAGAGGGGGGGTGAACAGTATAAGACCTCTTTTTACTTTTTCCTTTATACTTCAAAATAGTAAAGCAATATACCCAAAGCAATATCAAAACAATGCACAATATCATCCACAAAGTGACACCAATTTTAACGTGGTTCACCCAGAATGGTCGAGGCTACGTCCACAAAAATTTTCTCTAAAAGTTATCTCAAAGTTCTTTGGGAATCCTTCCCAATTACAATGTTTATGAGCCTCGGCCCAAAGGAGATACCTTCCCCCAATCAGAATTTATGAGCCTCTGCTCAAAGGAGATACCTTCCCCCAATATGAATTTATGAGCCTCTGCTCAAAGGAGATACCTTCCCCAATCTAAATTTATGAGCCTCTGCTCAAAGGAGATACCTTCCCCCAATCTAAATTTATGAGCCTCTGCTCAAAGGAGATACCTTCCCCTCAATCTGAATTTATGAGCCTCTGCTCAAAGGAGATACCTTCCCCTCTGCTCTGGAAATGATCCCTCAGAAGATCAATCGCCTCTACCTCTTGCCAGGCACGTGGAACTCCTTTCCACCGAAGACCTCCTGTCCTCAATGCTTAGCCTAAGAGACCTCCGCCTTCTATGATCACGTCCACAACAGCTCAACAACCTATACCAAACACAGTCAGTCAGTATAGTACAAGTCTTCCTCTGTCCGTCGGATCTGTCCAACACTTGAACAAATCAATCCTCTACACACAAGCCTTCTCAAAGACTTGCCAAATCTGTCCTCGGGTTCTTCTCAAAGAACCAATGCACCTCTGTCCTCAAGTTCTCTGATAGAACTAACAAACTCAGCTCACAAGTCCTCTCGCTAGGACCTGTCCAAATCTGCTCACAAGTCCCCACCGAAACTTGTCCAAAACCTGCTCACAAGTCCCCATCGGAACCTATCCAAAACCTGCTCACAAGTCCCCACCGGAACCTATCCAAAACCTGCTCACAAGTCCCCATCGAAACCTGTCCAAAACCTGCTCACAAGTCCCCACTAGAACCTATCCAAAACCTCAACAAGCTCACCAAGAAAAACTTTCTTAGTAGGAAATCACAAGGTGAATTGTTAGAGACCCAATGTGATTTGTCAAACTCATAGAAGCATAAAGAGAATTGTTAGAGACTCAATATGTTCTATACTCAACTCCCAATCTCAAAACTCAACTCAAATCAACTCAGCTCAAACTCAATCTCAAATCTGAAAACTCAACTCAAAATCTGAAATGGATAGGATAGAATGCTTTCTTTCAAGAACATGAAACCCCAACAATTGCCAACTATGCAAAGAATCACATAACAATGATACTCATGTTCTTTTCACCATCAATTAGGGCTTCAACAACAATGCTCATCAAACAAGGTTCCATCAACATCATTCAGCTCAAAACACAACCTTGAAGCATTTCACAATCAACATCAGAAAAGGAAACAAGTAGAACTCCTTTTCTCTCCAATATTGTTTGAACAAAAAGCATCCACCAACTCAACTCACAATAGCATAAAACAACTTTTCAATTCATCAACAAAGGAGTAAGCCCAAAACTTTAACCAAGTAAAGAATAGCTTGATTATAACCAATTTAATGAAAGCAAATGTCAATCTCAAAGCTGCCCACTTAAGGTTTCACAACTTCACACAAGAAGCAATTAACCTTAAAACATCATGCTTTCATTTCCATAATCAACCAAAAGCACTCTCAACATTACAAGAAGGATTTATCCATTATACACCTTATTTCTCCCTTATTGTCTCATCAAAAATAAAGTTTATCTCTTATAAGAATGCAATAAGATATTTCAACAACACCTTCAAACTAATATTTTATCAAAATAACAACAAGCTTTAAAACCCTTATTACTCCTAAGCTATTTTTCTTCTAACAAACTTCGTCCATCCGCAACATACACTTAGCAAAAGATTAAATTTGAAAATACCTTAGCCAACATCAAAAAATTGCTTTGGAGAAATTTGCGCCCGAAATCTAACACCACCCGCTGCGTCCACGATGAAAAACCCTTTCGCGTGATTCGAACGCGGAACCTCCCGTTCGGATAGCACGCCAACAACCTAGCCGCTACCGGTGCACCAAAGGCACCCGATGAGGTTAAAACCTCACGCTATTATGCTTGTCCCTTCTGCACCAGGAAAATAAAACACAGTCCTCCCTTCCTTCTGACGTGAATTCGCAGACAACAAGCTCTACGACGGATTCGATAAATGGCGAGACAAATGAACGAACAACGGATACGAAAACGGCGAAGACACACACACGATCAACGGATTACGAAAACCGGTGAAGACACAGTCGAATTTATAGCGAGCAACTCCTTTCGAAAATCGGATGGGATCAATCTTTGTTTTCACCGAGGGGTATTAATATGAATCCTTGCCATAAGCTCTTTGACGTCGACGAGGAGTTTAACACGTCGACGGAGGTCTTGGCTAGCGCCCACCATGTTAAAACATTTGCGCCATGGATTAGGAGAACCCATTGCAAATAATTAATATTTATTTTAAAAATAATTAAAGGGAACCTTAACAAGGTTTTTAATTATTAAAATAAATATTTCCTCCTGGACCCAATTGCATTAAACTAATGCATCCACCTGTAATCTTTAAACCTGCCAACTTGGGGTTTACAAAAGACCTTTGAAGCTGTCATGCCGAACCTTCATCAAAACAAATTATTTGACATCAAATCAAATTCCTTCAAGAGCTTCTTGACATCAATGACAACTTATACACTTGAGCAAAGGCAATGTACCCAAAGTACCCAAAATTGCCAACAATCTCCCCCTTTGTCATTGATGGCAAACCTTTACTAAAAACACTTCTCAAGAGCCAAAACTGAAACCAACTGTGCTAACAACTGACCAATTGTGCCCACAACTGAGAATCTTCCTTTGAAGTTTTGCTCCCCCTGACTTGAAGCTTTCCTCTTCACTTGAAGCTCTCCCCCTTACTCATATCTCTCCCCCTTTGTCATCAATGGCAAAGGGCCACCTTTGGGGCTCGAGACTAAGAATGAGCCTCTTAGCTTAGTCCCTCCCCCACCTCCTGATGAGGTGATTAATTCTGGGGTGGGAGTAAAACTCCCATTAGGCACTGATCATCATCAGCGTCTATAACTTCCTTGTCGGGCCTTCTCTTGAACTCTTTGTCCATATTCCTGTTCTTGTCACTATTCTTGTTCTTGTTCTCATCCCTGTTCTTGTCCATGCCTTGATCCTTGGACCTGATCATACCATTGTTTCTATTTTTGTATTCTAGAATTTCAGTTCTACACTGTCTGATTATGTGACCTTCATTGTTGCACTTGAAACACTTGATGATGTTGTTTCTCTGAGGTAAACCTGATCTTTGAATCCACCTATTCTGACCAAACCTGTTCTGGCCAAACCTGTTCTGACCAAACCTGTTCTGACCAAACCTGTTCCTATTATTTACCTTGCAATAGACTGCCTTGTGCCCAAACTATTGACAAGAGTAGCAATACCCTTGAAAGAAACTAGCACTTCTGAAATTGTCATTTACCTTCTTCACTTGAGCCATGCAATGTGAAGCCATGTGACCAAACTTATGACAAGCAAAACATCTGCCTTGAAATTTTCCTTTATTTGACCTCTTGGGTCCTGAAAACTTCTTCTTCTCATTCTGAATTCTGTTTTCTATTTCTTTGCATCTATCATTCAAGGACTCATGATCTGAAATACTTTCCTCATCAGAACTCTCTTCCTTTTGGAGTCTCTTACTAGACTCTCCAACTTGTTCCTTGTGTGGCTTAACAAAACCAAGGCCTGTTTTATCGGTTGTCTTTCTTTGACCTTTGATGAGTGACTTAACCTTTTTGGAGCTATCTTGAAACCCGTAAAGCTTATCCTTGTACTCTTTAGTTTCCTCTTTCAAAGAAGCCATTTTCTGTTCTAACTCACTATACTCAAGAACCTTAGACTCTAACTCATCCTTGAGTTCTTGTGTCTTAGCTATAGAGAAATCAAGATTTTCTATAAGATCATCTCTCTCCATACAACATTCATCTAACTTATCCTTGAGTCTAGCATTCTTCTTTCTTTCCTTTTTCAAAGCACTAAGAGCACTAATAAGTTCACTTTCAAGATCCTTTATTTGTTTGCTTTCAGAATCATCAAAGCCTTTTTCAGATTTCTTATCACTAGAGGTGCTACCTTTTTCAAAAACCATACATGCATCTTCCTTATAGTTTTTTGAAGCATCCTCATACATACTAGAAACCAAATCATTATTTGTGCAATCATCCTCAAGGTGACCAAAATTTCCACATCTAAGACATTTCATGATAATGAATCTATGTTTCGGTTCTTCCTCTTTTTCTGATATGAACAACATCTCATTTTCATTATCACTTGAAGAACTTTCACTATCACTACTAGAACACTTACTTGCTTTGTCTAGATAGAAACTCTTCTTGTGCTTGTGAGAATACCTCTTTCCTTGATTGTTGTGCTCATCTTTGTTCTTTCTGTGATGCTTATGCTTTTCAGAAACCTTGCTCATAGAATCCTGTTTATCTTCATCACTTTCATTCTTGGGAACAGTACAGTTAGTAGCATAATGACCAAACTTTCCACAATTGAAACATCTTATATTTTTCATACTTTTGTGTTTTCTAGAGAACTTGCCTTTCTTGTTGTAATATGCCTCTTCATCACTAGAAGACTCATCACTATCTTGAAGTTGTTTACCCTTGGATTCCTTGGTAGCCTTGAAAGTCGCCTCTTTCTTGACATCAACCTTCACTTGAGTTCTCAACTCAAATGCTGCAAGTATACTATGGAGCTCATCCTTTTTCAACTTATCCAAATCTTTAGCTTCCTCAATAGCAGAAATATTTTCACTAAATCTATTAGGAAGAGATCTTAAAATCTTATCACAAACATCATTTTCAGCAAGCTCAAGACCTAAGTCTTTCATGGAGTTAACAACCTCATCCATACGAAGCATGTAGTCACTAATATTTTCATCATCATTCATCTTGAGTTGTTCAAACATACCTTTGAAGTGTCTCAACTTGGCCTTTCCGACATTTGTATCACCTGTATGAACCACCTTCAATTGTTTCCACATTTCACTAGTTGTCTTGCAGTGAATCACTTTGGTGAGATCTCGCTTTCTATAAGCCTTTCGGGATTGCATTCATTGCTTTTGAATTGTTGTGATGTAGGAGCCTTTCTTCTTTAGTATTAGGACCATGTACAGGAATAGTGTACTCATCTTCAATCACTTCCCATACCTCATTACCAAGTGCCATTAGATGAACCTTCATCCTTGCACTCCAAAGACCAAAATCTGACCCATCAAGAATAGGTGTTGCATTGCCACTTGAATGATCCATTGTGTTCTTTACTAGCTTTTCCTTCAAGTTGTTAAACTTTTTGAATGCACCCTGCTCTGATACCAATTGAAGAACACAAGCTTATACTTGAGAGGGGGGTGAACAGTATAAGACCTCTTTTTACTTTTTCCTTTATACTTCAAAACAGTAAAGCAATATACCCAAAGCAATATCAAAACAATGCACAATATCATCCACAAAGTGACACCAATTTTAATGTGGTTCACCCAGAATGGCTAGGCTACGTCCACAAAACTTTTCTCTAAAAGTTATCTCAAAGTTCTTTGGGAATCCTTCCCAATTACAATGTTTATGAGCCTCGGCCCAAAGGAGATACCTTCCCCCAATCAAAATTTATGAGCCTCTGCTCAAAGGAGATACCTTCCCCCAATCTGACCCCCCAAAGGATATACCTTCCCCCAATCTAAATTTATGAGCCTCTGCTCAAAGGAGATACCTTCCCCTCAATCTAGATTTATGAGCCTCTTCTCAAAGGAGATACCTTCCCCTCTGCTCTGGAAATGATCCCTTAGAAGATCAACTGCCTCTACCTCTTGCCAGCACATGGAACTCCTTTCCATCGAAGACCTCCTGTCCTCAATGCTTAGCCTAAGAGACCTCTGCCTTCTATGATCACGTCCATAGCAGCTCAACAACCTGTACCAAACATAGTCAGTCGGTCTAGTACAAGTCTTCCTCTGTCTGAAGATCTGTCCAACACTTGAACAAATCAATCCTCTGCACACAAGCCTTCTCAAAGACTTGCCAAATCTATCCTCAGGTTCTTCTCAAAGAACCAATGCACCTCTGTCCTCAAGTTCTCTGATAGAACTAACAAACTCAGCTCACAAGTCCTCTGCTAGGACCTGTCCAAATCTGCTCACAAGTCCCCATCAAAACTTGTCCAAAACCTTCTCACAAGTCCCCACCGAAACCTGTCCAAAACCTGCTCACAAGTCCCCACCGAAACCTGTCCAAAACCTGCTCACAAGTCCCCATCGAACTGTCCAAAACCTCAGCAAGCTCACCAAGAAAAACTTTCTTAGTAGGAAATCACAAGGTGAATTTTTAGAGACCCAATGTGATTTTTCAAACTCATAGAAGCATAAAGAGAATTGTTAGAGACTCAATATGTTCTATACTCAACTCCCAATCTCAAAACTCAACTCAAATCAACTCAGCTCAAACTCAATCTCAAATCTGAAAACTCAACTCAAAATCTGAAATGGATAGGATAGAATGCTTTCTTTCAAGAACATGAAACCCCAACAATTGCCAACTATGCAAAGAATCACATAACAATGATACTCATGTTCTTTTCACCATCAATTAGGGCTTCAACAACAATGCTCATCAAACAAGGTTCCATCAACATCATTCAGCTCAAAACACAACCTTGAAGCATTTCACAATCAACATCAGAAAAGGAAACAAGTAGAACTCCTTTTCTCTCCAATATTGTTTGAACAAAAAGCATCCACCAACTCAACTCACAATAGCATAAAACAACTTTTCAATTCATCAACAAAGGAGTAAGCCCAAAACTTTAACCAAGTAAAGAATAGCTTGATTATAACCAATTTAATGAAAGCAAATGTCAATCTCAAAGCTGCCCACTTAAGGTTTCACAACTTCACACAAGAAGCAATTAACCTTAAAACATCATGCTTTCATTTCCATAATCAACCAAAAGCACTCTCAACATTACAAGAAGGATTTATCCATTATACACCTTATTTCTCCCTTATTGTCTCATCAAAAATAAAGTTTATCTCTTATAAGAATGCAATAAGATATTTCAACAACACCTTCAAACTAATATTTTATCAAAATAACAACAAGCTTTAAAACCCTTATTACTCCTAAGCTATTTTTCTTCTAACAAACTTCGTCCATCCGCAACATACACTTAGCAAAAGATTAAATTCGAAAATACCTTAGCCAACATCAAAAAATTGCTTTGGAGAAATTTGCGCCCGAAATCTAACACCACCCACTGCGTCCACGATGAAAAACCCTTTCGCGTGATTCGAACGCGGAACCTCCCGTTCGGATAGCGCGCCAACAGCCTAGCCGCTACCGGTGTGCCAAAGGCACCCGATGAGGTTAAAACCTCATGCTGTTATGCTTGTCCCTTCTACGCCAGGAAAATAAAACACAGTCCTCCCTTCCTTCTGACGCGAATTCGTAGACAACAAGCTCTACGGCGGATTCGATAAACGACGAGACAAACGAACGAACAACGGATACGAAAATCGGAAGACAAACACACGATCAACGGATTACGAAAACCGGCGAAGACACAGTCAAATTTACAGCGAGCAACTCCTTTCAAAAATTGGATGGGATCAATCTTTGTTTTCACCGAGGGGTATTAATATGAATCCTTGCCATATGCTCTTTGACGTCGACGAGGAGTTTAACACGTCGACGGAGGTCTTGGCTAGCGCCCACCATGTTAAAACATTTGCGCCATGGATTAGGAGAACCCATTGCAAATAATTAATATTTATTTTAAAAATAATTAAAGGGAACCTTAACAAGGTTTTTAATTATTAAAATAAATATTTCCTCCTGGACCCAATTGCATTAAACTAATGCATCCACCTATAATCTTTAAACCTGCCAACTTGGGGTTTACAAAAGACCTTTGAAGCTTGTCATGCCGAACCTTCATCAAAACAAATTATTTGACATCAAATCAAATTCCTTCAAGAGCTTCTTGACATCAATGACAACTTATACACTTGAGCAAAGGCAATGTACCCAAAGTACCCAAAATTGCCAACATACACATGGAAGAATTGGCCCATACCTTTTCTTGATTGGAGAAAGTCCTCTCAAAAACTATCTTCAAACAATACCTTCTTATTTTCCAAGTACCAAGGGTTAGATAACAAGTGTTATACTTCACAAATACAAGTATAGCTCAATTTCATGATACACCTTATATCTCCATATCAATAGCAATATTCAATAATAATATCTTCACAAAAATTACCCTTTCAAAATACACCTTCAATTTCTCAATATCACAAAAATTGATATCCCAACTCAATTTTTTATCTCCTAAGGTAAAAATAATATTTACCCTAGTAAAATACCTATTTACCACCTAGGTAAATAATTCCAATATTACCTTATGACTCCCTAACCTTAGCATTATAATAAAATTGCATAAAACACCCCTTATACCTCCTAAACCTTAGCACACATGCAAAATAAAATTTAATTTATAAAAACCTTTGTAAAATCCCCTTTCGTGATTTTCAAGGATTTGACCCTGTACCCTCTCCTCGGTTTGCGCCTTGGCTGCGGCTAGCTAGTCATGTGAGCCAAGAACTTCACTTGCTAGCTTAAGCGTCTTGGCTTCTTAATACCTTTCAACAAAGTATTTAAAGCCTTTGGCCTCTCCTTTGCCTAGCCTCTGGCTAGACCACATGAGCGCTCTCCTTTGCCTTGCCACTTGCACAACCATGATGTGCTCCCTTCACCTTTGCTCTATCTGACTTCATAATTTTTGCAGACTCCAAATTTTTGCATGTGCCTCAAATCGAATAATCAATTTTCTAAGGTTTGCATTGGGGTTTAAATACCCTTTATTTCCTTTTCACTTCACGTCGGCGGATGTTTTGATTTTTATGACATCGAAACTTTATAATTTATAACTTATTTAAATTCAAAAGAATTTAAATCTTATGAATTATATTTATAAACCTTAGACTTTAATAAAAATTAAAGCCTCTTGAGGTAAAATTAAAACCTCTATTTTCTCTTCACTGATTTGATGAAGATTATTCCGCCACCATGGTTTTAATAAAAACCTTAATTCTACCATCACAATGTTAGAGAACTATCATAATGGTTTTAATAAAAACCTTTTAATTTGCTCATCCATGGTTTTAATAAAAACCCGCCTTCATTTGCTTCCACATAATATTAAAAATATTCAGAAGCTCTTTTGCCATTAACCTTTGCGTTGTTCCTTGACATGTTTCTTAATATCAATGATGAATTCATTCCTTGACATCAATGACAACTTTGAATTAATGACTCAAAATGTCCAACAACAAATTACACATATAAATATTTTATTCACACCTTATACCTCCTTATTGATATAAATGAATTAAAGCACTTCAAATTTCCAAAAAGACCATTAAAGCATAACTTTATCTCATATCTTATAGCATTAACATGAACTCCACTTCATCTTTTTATTCAAAAATTAAACCATCACTTTTCAACCCTTTTAATTAAAAATTAAAAGCAAAAATTATTTTTCCTTATGTCTTCCTAAACAAGCATGTGGCACATACCTTTGACTTGGGCACAAAATAATTTTCCAAAAATTATTCCCTTGCTACTGTCTATCTCCATGATTCAAACTTGCACTGCCTGCTGGATAGCGCCTTAACCATCGGCTAGACCACCGCGTAGGCTAGCCATCCACACAACACCAAAATATGCTTGTTGTCCTTTATACCCAAAATTTGCCACAAATCAAGAGGTTTTCCAAATAAAACTTTATCACCTTGCTACCTCTGTGTATCAAACTTGAGACCTCTCTTTTGCCACACCCTAGCATCGTGGGTTCTGCCATCTGGGCTACCTGCCTAGATGGAACCAAAGCTTGGTCCCCTTCTCCTTATTACGTGCTCTACCTCGATATGCAAAAATATCTTGTTGTCTTCTCCTTCTCTAGCACAAATCAAATGAACTGAGGCACATCCATTTTTCATTAATTTCTCCACCTTGGATTAGCATTATATATAATAAATTTGACATGGTCCTTGACATTGATGCATTTGATTTTCAAACAAAATTTTGATGCTCGATTTGATTTTTTAATTATTATAATTATTTAAATCCTCAAGGATTTAAATATTATAATTTTTCCTTTGGACCTTTTCTTTGGATAAAAACTTTTCCACCATAAATCATTTTTTCTTTTTCTTCTGCAAATGCCACCATGGTAAAACTATTTAACCTTTATTTTGATGAACATAAATGACAACCAATGTCATTAACTTATGCCATTAATTCTTTGACATCAATGACAATAATATACTCAAATTTTCCAACAATATCCCCCTTTATCATTGATGGCTACCCTTTTCTAAAAATTCCTTTTTCCAAACCACTTGATTCTAAATCTGCTCCCCCTGAGAAATTGCTCCTCCTGACTGATTGCTCTATCCCTTACTCAAATATCTCCCCTTTGACATCAAAGGAAAAGGGACTCCTTTAGGGCTAAAGATCAGACTCTTAGCTCAGCCCCCTCCCCACCTCCTCTCCTTGAGGTGATTAATTTTAGGATGGGAGTATCTCTACACCCAACATACAATGCTCTTTTTCTTTGTCTACCTTCCTTTTCAATATTTTTGTAGCCATACATTTTTTATTCTTTTGAGTGTCCCTATTTTTTCTTGTATTTGGAAGCTCTAGAAACTCTATTCTATACCACTTAGATTATGCCCAAGATTATTGCACTTGTAACACTTAATGTTGTAGTTCTTAGAAGGTGCAAATATCTTGAAGTTCCTCTTAGTGAAGCCATAATAATTTTTGTCATGAACCCTGTAGTGGATTGCTTTATGATCAAATCGATTACAAGAGTAGAAATACCCTTGGAAGGAATATCCATATTTGAAAGAGTTGACATTCCTTTTAGTGAGGTCATACTCTTTCTTTCCATGAGTCCTGTAATGCATAGCCTTGTGACCAAACTAATTACATAAAAAACAACATTCTTTGAAGAAATCTTGTCTTTAACCCTATGGTCTCTTAGTGCTTTCTCTACCTTCTTTTTGATGATCCTTGTTTTTTTTTTGTGCATTGTTTACTTCCTCTTTGATACTATCACCTCTCAATACATCAATTTAAGTCTTAGGTTCTTCTTCAATCACTTCTTTTGATGCTTCCTTTGAGACTTACTTTTATTTTGAGCTTGAATTCCATTTCTATACCTTTTGTCCTTCTTCATAGCCTAGTCCTGTTTGGATAAATGAAGATCTTTGTACTTTTGTAATTTTATCAAAAGATTTTGAAAATTTTCCAAACATATGTAGCTTATCATTGACATATTTTACTTCCATCCTTCGATAAACCACTTCATGTTTTAATATTTCACATTCTAACTCTTTTGCTTCTAACTTTTTAGCCATACCTTCTTCAGTTTTCCTTACCTCTTCAACCTTAACCTTAAGGTTGGTGAGATCTTGTAGAAATTTTACCTTTGTTTCCTCATCCTCTTGTACTTGGGCTTTCAATCTTGAGTTCTCTCTTTTTAATTCTTCAAAATCAACAAGTCTTTCACATTCTAGCTCTTTTACCTTTAACTACTTAGCCATACCTTCTTCAACTCTCCTTGCCTTAACTTTTAAGTCAGAGAGATCTTGTAGAATATTTGTCTTAGTTTTCTCATCCTCTTGTATTTGAACCTTCAATTATGAGTTCTCCCTTTTCAACTCAACAAGTTCCTCAACTATGGCTTCCTCTTCCTTTTCTAAATATTTCTCTTCTTCTTGGTTTTCAAGAGCATCTTCATACTCTTCAATATTTGAGAGAATTTCATCACCTTCACTTGAAGCACTGCTTTCTACTTCAATAGGAGAATCTTCTTTTTTTTATATTGTTGAAAGTAGAATTTCCTCTATATACCTGATTTGACTATCCCTATTTTATTTTTCATCTTCACTGTGACTAAATCCATTACAATAACTAGCATTGTGGCCAAGGTTACCACAAATAAAACATTCTTCTTCACTGCTACTATACCCATTTTTTGAAAAATGATCTTCAATATGACCAAAGTTACCACAAATGAAACATTTAAGTATTCTTAGTGTAGACACCTAAATCATGTCATGCTTAGGGAAGCTTCTCACATAAACACATTCATAATATCATAAGACATAATATTGGACTTTCCAAGCATCAACAGTGGTTCTCACCACTCATTTGGGGCATTTTCAAGCCATCCAAGCCTAGCCGCTCAAGCCAAGAGTGGCCAGATCCTAGATGCTCAATCCTAGAGTATCCAGATCTTAGCCATTTTAGATGACAGCGGCCAGATATTAGCCACTACAGACGATAGTGGCTAAGCCATAAGAAGCATTTTGTCAACAAACAGACCTAATCATAGGTGGAAGTGGTACTCTGCATGCAATAAAGGTGAGCGGGAGTAACTTTACATTCCTTTTCATGACCAATTAACATAGGAGACTTGAGTTTGCTTTTAAAATTTAGTTAACTAACCTCCAAGAATAAACAAAGGACAAAAGCTTCTCATGCTAACGACCAGTTCATATAGGAGATTCAAATGGGCTATTAGATTTTAGTTAACTGGTCTTCAAACATAGACAAAGGACAAAACTTTCTCATGCTAACTTGCACTACACATAAGAAATTCATTCCTAGGGCTTGGACATTGACCTAGGGTTTCACACTATAAAAGGTGTAAGCCTAAGAGCACCAAGAGGGGACAAGAGAGATAGGAGATCATCTTCTATCATCGAGACATATTTTATTGAGGAAAGCTTTCAAGAATTAGAGATTTCCTTTGGAGATCAAGTGTACAATGAAGACCTGAAGAATTGAAGAGCATAACACCTATTATTTCAAAATCATATACAGGCTTTGATCCAAAAATTTGGGGCAAAGAGAGCAAGGTTTACCTTAGCAGTTGCTGTCTTGGACAGTGGCCTGCAGGCTTAGCTTAGATTTTAGACATAGCTTATTTTATTTTATTTCTTTATGTTTTCATATCATTAGCATAGATTTACATGATTTCATGGCACAATTTCATCATATTTTTGTTACATTATTTTATTACTAACAACCTCATTTGGGGAGGCAATCTCGAACACCTAAGCATGTGTTGTTGTTTCATTGCTTGCAGTGCCATAGGTTCATCGGATGAAGTTTGCAACATATGAGAGCAAAAGGGATCCCTCTAGGAAACAAAACTGGAGAAGGAGGCATCTTTAAGTCCTCATACATTTCCATGTGCAAAACTGAAAAGATTTTATAAGCGCATCACCTCTTCATGAAAGGGGCACTCTTTACCTATTTTTAACTTATTATATCAAAATGGGTATCCCTAAGAGGGACAGACATGTAACCGAGCATCAATATCAATAAAAAGATCTATCTTTGTTATTTCATGTTATATGCTTTTTCTTCTTGTCTTCCATTTCATATTGGTTTTTTAATAACATTGCAAGTAGGGTTAACAAGGGTCGGTGCGTGCATTCTGAGGTCTCTACAGATGGTGATCACGATCGGACCACCACTAATTTTTTCATTTTTTGCTAGAATACTAACTTAAGTTTATGTGTAGGCCTAGCCATTCTGAGCTACAGTGGCCAAAAACTAGTCACTCTGAGCTACAGTGGCCAATAGAGCTTAGCTAATTTGATCTACAGTGGCGAAGAACTAGCCGCTCTGGTCAATAGCAGCCAAAAATTGAGTGCAAAAGAGGTCAAAACACCGACTCTCTGAGTTGGATCAAAGGTTGGTATAGCTTCTCTAATATTTTATATCTTTCTATCTACTTTTGTGTGTCCAAAACATAGAACTTAATGCACATTTATGTTTATAAATTGAAAGAATAAAAGGAGAAATAATTAAGCATTTCACATATCTTATATCTTTTTTTAGATTTTCCACTAGGTGTTGCTATGAACAGTGGATTATGCCTAAAAAAGTTCACCCTAGAATCCAATGTAATAGACATTGTATGTTGTCTACTTGCTTTGAGGCCCTGCTAGAGGCCATAGCTGCATGAAATAAAGTGTGCTCATACAAATCATAGTAGTTCATGCATCTTTCTAAATAGTGAAACATATTTTTGCACTTAGGCATATAAGAAGGGTTCATTGCTACTATATTATGCACTTTACGTTACATAAGATTAAAATTAACACCACACACACACATCTCATTTAAACATTGGGGAGTTATATTTCATCACCAACCTTCAATTCAGTCCAGTGACGTTGGAATTCATCTCCTTCCACTAGTTTTCTCCCTAGATCTTCCTATAAATGGATTTAGAAACTTACTTATAGTGATACTAAGTTACTTGTGCTCAAACTGTCTCCCACTATTGGAAAAATCATTGGTTCAAAGTGGAAGAGCTATACGAACCCTCCATTGGGTCTTCAGTGGTGTACCCTAGCTTCTTTTGAGAAAATCATGTTTGGCACGAGTGTACTTGATTGTCACTATGGATGAGTCTTCTCATTATTAATCCAAGAACAAGATCAAATAAATCAAAAGAACAACACATCAAAACATACCAAATAGTTTAGGGCACACTCAAATCGGTAATCAAGATAAATATTTGTTTGGTATTGTGTGGTTATTCCTAAATTGTAACTCAAAATATCAATTCATAGACAACATGGTCAAAAAAAAAAAGTAAGCACCCTCATTCTGATATCGAGGGAGAGATAGAAGTAACTCATACCCATAGGCAGAGTCGTAGTAGCATTGAACGACCTACCCGTAAGACCGTGAGACGTAGCTCCCTAAGCCTAAGGGGTGATAACTCAACCCTGGGAGATATCCTCGAGAAACCCCAAGTAAGAAGCCACATAATGGAACAAAATCACATAAACAAAAAGAGGCTTCAAAACCATCCTCATCAAGGAGACATGAGGATACCTCAAGGGTCTCCTCTAAACACACAAACATATCAAAGACGTGAGGAAGCTTCAAGGGATTCCTCCTCACATGGACATAAATAATGTTCTAAAAATCATTCTTCACATAGGTATGACGAGACAACTACATTTCCATCCACATGGAGAAAACATGTTACCACAAAACCCTCTTCATCAAGAAGTCAAACAAGAATTGCAACACCTCAACACTCACAAGAAACATATGAAATAGGATTACCTACTGAAGGGCAGGAAACTAGAGCTACATCTAGTCATGAAAATTATATAGAAGAAACCCTTCACACAAAAAGAAATATTCCCATAGACTATGACCTCATAGGATTTAATGGCACCCCATGGTACCAACCATGGAAAACAAGACAACTAGACGGGTTGGATCAGTTTCCTATACGACCAACTCAAATAACTATAGATACTGAGAACTCTGCATCTGGAAGCTCACGAATAGTGCCTTATAAACACGTCTCTTAGTTTGGTGGTACCTCAGAGCAAAATTGTAGTAGATGCATAGAGTATGATAGTAGGGATACTCAACAATACATTGAACAAGTCACATTAGCTAGCAAGAGTACAGATACAACAGAAACCTCCTTGAGAAACCTGTGAGTCAAGACAACAAGAACAGAGTTAGATAAACATGAATATTTTGTAACTGTGTAAACTGACTGAATGAGGCATTTATAAAATGCATTACATAAGGAGCGAGAGCTAGTGGAAGCTCTCGAACAAGAGAAACAAAGAGAAATAATCTTGTGCCAACATGAGCAACATTTAAGAGAGCAGGCTGAGCGGCTAGCTCTTAACAATTTACAAATAAATGGTGGTGACCACAAATGAACAAGACATGTTGACTCACCTAAGAAAGGTGCACTAGAAAAGATATCCCATAATGAAGTCTCCCACAAAACCATGAATGAAATCTAACTAATTGGGAAAGGGCAAACACAACAAACCAAGATCATAATCCTGAGTCCCCTCATAGGAGGGAGGAAAATGGAATAAATCAAATGGATAGAGAGTTACCTCCATTGCCAATGTGAATAGGCTTACAAGAGGAGGAAATCCATGCATCAAAGGCATTTCAAGAGCTTGTTGAAAAGATGAAAACCTTTGAGAAATAAGAGGCAACTAGGAACTCACCAACATTGAGTAAAATATATAACCAACCATTGTGCCCATCAATCCCTAGCCTTCCATATCCTAAGCACTTTGAGATGCCTAGGTTAGAAAATTTTAAAGGTGAAGAGGATGCACAAAAGCATGTCACCAATATTATCAATGCCTATTCTCATCTTGAAGACAGTGACACTCTCATGCTAAGAACATTTATAATGATATTTTTAGGTACTACCACTCAATGGTTAAACCAACTACCTAAGAATAGAATAACCAACTTTGAACAACTAGTAAACACATTCTTAAAGCATTTATCCTTTGGTGGTAAGAGGAAGGTGAACCTTTCAGAATTGGCCAACTTGAAACAGTATTATGACGAGCCAATAATGGATTATTAGAATAGATGGAGAAAATTCATGGCAAAATTATCATTCTCCTTTCCCACAGAAGATATCATTCACATGTTCACAAAAATTTGCTCTAAACACATCTCCCTCTTGCTACAAATTTAGAAATATACTTCGTTTGAGGAAGCTTTGGCACATGCCAAGCTCATCGAAGAAATAAAAGTAGATGAGGGGGCCATTAAAATCTGAAACAAAAAGGAGTGAACAAGAATGGTAAGAATGACAAGTATAAACAGAAGCAGGGCAACCCTGCTCCAGTAAATCAAGTCATGTTGGCTACACCCAAGGATGGGGGTTCACAAAAATCCTAAAATTATCAAGTACATCCCCCATCGACCAACTACAATCAAAAGAACAATCAAGGAAGAAACTGAGAACACAAGCTACCTCGTTATTTTATGCCTCTGACAGAATCAATGCAATCAATCTTTAATTAGTTGAGCAAGGTGAGGAAGATCAAATTTCTTGATATACCTCTTATAGATCCCAACCATCCTAGGAAAAAAGGATATAGGGAAGATCAATTTTACCCTTATCGTAGGATACCGGGGCATGACATTGAGGCTTGCGTCGGGTTTAAGCATCAAGTGCAAAACATGATTGAGGTGGGAGAACTCAAAGTTGACAACCCATTGGCTCTCGATAACAGAGATATGGGCATATATAGAAACCCATTGTCCAATCATGAGGCCCCTCGAGAGCAAGGGGTCTTGTTGAGTGGTATTTTCACCCAGTTGTGAAAGTACACTCTCTTTTAGGATTTGGGTTCCAAATCCCCTCTTGCAAAGAAGTTAAACAAACAACTTCTCCAAGGTCTCTATTGTACTAGCATTTGCATATGTGTATTAGTAATCTCAAATAAAGATATTCAATTTAAATGCTTGGAACACCTTAGTGATTGCAAGTAACTGTAAACAAGGAGCAATGTTGGTTTATTTCATCATGAAACTTTAGTGATTATTCATTGTTTTTTTTTTTGGATTTTGATATTTTTAAATGTTTATTTTAATGCCTAAAAATAAGTTAAAATTTTTGGAAACAATAAAATGCAAAAAAATGAAAATGAAATGCAGAAATTGAAAATAAAATGCATTCAGTATGATGCTATCCTATTTTGACAAAACCGAAGATGTGAGGTTTCCATGCATGCAACCTAACCTATTGGACTTGCAAAACAAGCACAATCCCCATAGACTAAGTGTTGGTTCCTAGGGTACAAAATAAAATTCAGATTTCAAATATTCGCCTAATGTAACCCACAAAAAATGGCATTAACATTATCTATAAATTCAAAATCTGAAAAAATGAAAGAATAAACATTAAATCCATAGCATGCAAAGAAAATCTCCTTCTTTCTTGCCCACAAGATGCAAATTTTTGAAAACTTCTACATTAAAAATATGTCATTTTACAATAGCAAAATTTCTGGTTTTCCCAAACCAGTCCATGGAAAAAAATGACTCAAACAGGTCCAGAATGGCCTAATCGCCATCAAGTCTACAAATTTGCTCGTAGCAATTTCCAACCCATGTCCATGAAGAAGAAAAACCAGTCTACAAAAGAAAAATAGCCCAACTAGGTCCATAATGGCTATCTCGCCTTCAAACCTGCAACGCTACTTGCAGCAGTTTTCCACCCCCTTCTGGCCTCTTTGAATGGCGTATTTAAACTTGTGAAAACATTGTTTCTCCTTCCTTGACGGTTGGTTTCATTTGCCAATGGCTATTCGTTTCATCTTCCCTGCATGTGTGTGCTTCGGTTTCCAAGAAACTTTTTGTTTCTATTTTGTGGCCCTTTGTTTCATTTTCTCCACATGGGCTTGCGTCTGTTTCCTTCCATGTGTAACGACCATCTTAAATGATTTCCAATCATTAAAGATTCCTTATGTAACATTTTTTCTTATTTACTAGATTTTGTCCTTATGTCCGTGTCACTATGCAGATCTGTTACCTTGGAAAAAATGGAACATGTCGTGATATCGCGATGCTTCTCATTTCTCTATTTGCCTGCCCCTTTTGAATCGTGAAAATGTAACATGTCGCGATATCGCAACACTTTTGGCCCCTTTTGTATTTTGTTGCTTTTAACCACGAAAATGTATCATGTCATGATATCATGACACTTTTGCCTCATTGCTCTCTTTTGTTGCTTTTAGCCATGAAAATGTAACATGTCGCGATATCGCGACACTTTTTCTTTCTTCTCTCTCTCTTTTCTTTGAATCGCAAAAATGCAACATGTCACAATATCGCGACACTTTTTTTCCTTTGGCTGCGATGATGCAACATGTTGCAATATCACGACACTTTTTCTCTTTTTGGCCGCGACGATGCAACATGTCGCAATATCGCAACACTTTTTCTCTTTGGCCACAAAAACGCAACATGTCGCGATATTGCGACACTTTTTCTTTCTTCTGTTCTGGTCATGAAAATGCAACATGTCGTGATATAGTGACACTTTTTCTCTTTGTGGTGTTTTGATTTTTCTTTGATCTTTAGCATATGGGCCACTTCGGTCTTCTTGGAAAACATGCAAAAAGGTGGGTCCCCAATTTTGGGGTACGTTGTGGATCAGCCACAACAAATGGCGACTCTGCTGGGAAATTCTCCTGAGCATTTCGGTGAGAATTCAACTTGAAAACATAGACTCAAATACAAGCGTTAGCAAATATCCCAAGAATGAAACTAGATGAGATATACATGAAACATTAGAATTATTAAGCATCAGCTCAGTGTGTGTAATGTGCTTCATTCCCTATCATTTGAAATTGATCAACATTCCATTATCAGTTTCACTTATGATTCGTATGCAATGCTATGAATGATTTGTACAGGATTTGATGTATGATGAAGATGCTAGAGATATAACAAACTGCTTTGCAAAGGCTCAAACCTTCTAGTATCATGAACAAACATATTAAAACTGTCAAAACCTCTCAGGACCAAATATATGTATACTTAATTAATTTACTAGATCCCAAAGTTGGTTATGTGTCACTACCATATTGAACCCATGTGCAGGTGTAAGTAAAATCAGAGCTTTGGGGAATAGGATCCCCAACCTAAGAGAGATGGGAATTTAATCCTATCCTTACTACTCTGATCTAGAATTCATTACCTCATCTTGAACAAAATGATTTAACCTGTTATGGATGAAATTGTTAGGCTAGCCTGTCCGTTTGAGCAGTCAGTGGTCTTGCTTTTAAACAAGACATGTTGCCACGCATGAGCATACTCCATTGCCAGTCAGGCGTCTATAGCCCCGATGGACATCAACCCTATAATCCAGGATTTGACTTTACTTTTGATTTCTTGAACCTTGGGGATGACTACCCATCCTTGCAAGGGACACGTAGTACGATCCTTCCAATCCAATATCGTAAAATGAAACATATTTGCTTTGGGTTTCAAGTTCTTGAGCGAGAAAAATGGAAGCTTTTTGGAATTGTATTCTCAACCTAAGCGAGATGAGAATTAGACCCTATCCTTACTACTCCATGAAGGTCAAACCAGAGCTTTGGGGAATCGGATTCTCAACCTAAGCGAGATGAGAATTAGACCCTATCCTTACTACTCGATGAAGGTCAAATCAGAGCTTTGGGGAATCATATTCTCAACCTAAGCAAGATGAGAATTAGACCCTATCCTTACTACTCTAATTTTAGACTTTAAGCACTATGGGAGTGGTAAAAACCACTGTTTAAGGATTATGTTGCATGATAGGACAGACACGAAATACTCTTTTCACCTCACCTTTTCTTCCAAGTATGGTTTTGACCATTTTTCTCAAGATCCTCTTTAATATGTAGAACGTGCTTGGCTCAAGATAGTTTGGGCATCAGTTCCCAACCTTAGGATCCTTTTAATATATGTTATGTAATAACCCTAAGAGGATTCGACACATTTTCAATGATTGTACATGAAATGAATATGCAACTGAGATGAAATGTATATGCCATGCGGTATGTACATGAGATATGAATGCATTGCCCCTTTTGAAATGTGGATGGAGTATACCACCTACTTTGCCATAATTTATAAAACTAACAACTTCATGCATCACAAGTTCCAAACGATATTCTTTAATGTGTTTGCGATATTCGTGGAGATTTCTGCAATACAATTATGATGTTTCATATTCTCCTAGTCTTAGTCAACATTCATAAGGACCTAAGTTAACAAACCAAAAGTGTCCAAAGGACCAACACACAAAACTTAAAACCAAAATGAGATCCAATCCAAAACCAAAACATGAAAACCACAAGTATATACAAATGTACAAACAAATTTGGATTATCATTTTCCCGGATCCCAAACTTGATTAGAATTCTTTAAAAGACATATGACGTGATACGCATACCAAGTTTTGTAGGAATCCAACAAAAACAAGACCAAACCAAATAAAGAAACAAACTTCCACTTGCCCCTCTCACCATACCAATTTGATTTAGTTTCATTAATAATCCCATGGTGGAATTTTAAGTTTTCAAATTGATTAGAAAATGATTGATATTCAATTCCTTTATGTCTATTCTTTAAGATGTCCATTCCACACTTTGATTCATGGTATAGAAATAAACTTTCATTTTCATTCAATAAAGCCATAACATTAATAATACTTGAATCAAACCATTCATTAGGTAAACCTTCATTCGAATTTTGCATGGTGAAACCAAAAAGATGAGATTTTACCTTTGGCATGTTTTCATTTGACCTTACTTGAAGAGGATTTGAAAATTCCTCTTTTCTCTCATGACATTCATCATCATGTAGCACTTGTTCTTTCTCCATTACTCGTTTATCAAAGGCACCAAACTTAGGTACCCAATTGAAAATATGCCCCCTTTCAAACCATAAGTCTTGTCTATATAGGGGTGGGTTAACTAACACATTTCCATGATCAATCACTTGGGTTGTTTTGGGTAACGTGAGATTTTCAATTGGATCATCAATGATATCAAACCCAAATGATTCAGGCTTTGTAATTTTCTCATTTTAAAATGGCATAATCATTGTAGCACAAGAAAGTGGATCAAGATTTTCAATTTCTTTTCCTCCAAAGGAATCTAAAGCAAATGACTCTCTTTCTTGATTCATGGTTGTAGAATCCTTATCATGTTCCAAAATTTGATGAGATTCGAATTCCTCTTTCAAAACATCCTCAAATTGTATAGGAGTTGTAATATCTTCCTCTGAGTAGGCGATTGTGTTGTCCTATATATCAATTGGCACACAAGTTTCATTAGCAGTTTTGGAGTGAATGTAGTCTTCCCCTTTCTTCCACGAATCATAGTAATCATCCTCCAAGTTCAAGTTGTGACGCTCAAGTACTTCTTCATCTTCTGATTCATAAACATGCTTCTCATCCAATTCATCTTCACCTTACTCATTCTCACTCTCTTGACGATTTAGAGTTTCCACCACCAAAATGTTGTCCACTCCTTGCTGATGTTGGGGTGGACCCTTATTTGGCACAAGTTTGAAACCATCCACTTGAGCTTGGAGACAATGGGTATACATAGCAATTTCAAGACAATTCCTTTCATTATGCTCCTTTGTATTATGCAATCTACACCCTTTTTCCCATGTAAAATCAGAAATATTAAGAATGGAACTAGAGTGACTTGGTCCTGCAGAAGTATCTATCTGATTAGCAATAGGGGAAGGCACACCCCCATTGTTTGGCTTCATATTCCATTGTCTCCCTCTATTGTTGGAGTTTCGATTTGGGTGAGGGGCATGGGATTCATACTTCTATTTTTGAACCAAATCATTACTCAATTTGTGAGCTATCTTTTTGAGTTCTTCAACCTCTGAATAAATCTCTTTTGGTTGAGCTAGGTTATTGCTAGTTCCAATAGGATTTGCGTAATTGGTGAGATCTTGACTTAACATTTGAGTTGGATTTTGAACCACTTGATTTATGTAGGGATTCACACTTTGAATCAAAATTGGATTAGGAAAAGGAACTATAGCCTAAGAATTAACCAGACTAGCTCCTTGCATAGTCTATTGATTATTTTGCAAAAATGAAGGAATGGGGGGAATGGATGTGATTTGTTGAATTGGAATGGGTGCATAAGCGGGTGTTGATGAATATTGTTGTTGATAAGACAAAGCATTTATACCTGATATTTGTGGTGCCATGATCTGATTCATCATAGGATCTTGACCATATGGACCATATTGTCCTACCATAGGCAACTAGTAAAAACCATAACATTGTGGTGTCATTTGTTGTTCAATGGTCATAGCTTCATTGCAGGCTAGAGAAAGCATGGTAACTTGAGGATTTTGTCTTGCAAACATTGTCGTCATAGGATCCAATGCCCCAAAATATATTTGCAAAGCTACTGCGGGATCAATGGCAAAATTCCGAATTGATCTATTATAGCACTTCTAAAATATCTGATTAAAAGTTTGGATTGGCTCACCCTGGCCTCTTTTGCATGTAATGAACTGATTATAAATGATTGTGGCATCTAATGGTGATCTGAATTGGTTGACAAAAGCATTCTCCATTTGCATCCATGATGTAATGGAACCAGTAGGTAAGCAAATATACCATTTGTAAGCCACTTGGTCTAGGCTCATGGGGAAGAGTCTACAAGCCACATCTTCATGTTGAATGTGCAATCTTATCAAAACATCCCTATAGGCCTGAATATGTTCTTTTGTGGTCCTTGGGCCATTCGATTTGTATTTGGGCAAAAATCTCTCTATATTCCTAGGGATCTCATGAATATCCCCTACAATATTCAAAGGAATGTTATGGGTTCTATACCAAGGAGCTGGTGGAGGTTGGGAAATTTGATTCAAAATTGATGATGATAACCCTACAAGAACCTAAAAAAACTCTTAGTACCTCAAAGGAAACCTGCGACACACAGAAAATCCTGCAATTAATGAAATTCAAAGAATAACCTCAAAATCAATTTGTTAGTCATGAAAGAAGGAACCTTGACAAAGCAGTATTCTAAAAATGTAAATTAGTTTCGATTCACCAGATCGCATATGCGCAAGTGAAGAGCATACTCCTAGTGTTGTAGGATTTATGATTCACAAGATCGCATTACGCGCAGGTGAAGAGCATAATACCGACAACAAATACATTTTAGACAAAATAATTCCTTACAAATAAGCATGAAATGACTAGAAAATATCAAACATGTAACGTATGAATAATCATGTTAGCATCAACCAAGAGGTGTATCCATTAAAATCGAATGAAAGTAATTGCATGGAGACAACCTCGTTAGTCAAGATTTTTTTTTTTTTAAATCAAATCAAGACACATTATTCCTGTATGAACAATCAAAAAGCGTTAGAAAAATGCATAGCAATTCGTGTCCTCATTTTAACACTACAAGGCTGTATTGTTAAAAGAGGGCTAAAGATAATAACCAATAGGGCATGAAATATTCAAAATTTAAATCCCTATAGCATTTAAATCACTCTGAAATAAAACAATTCAGGCCCTCCTTCTAGCGCCAATCTGTTGAGTGGTATTTTCACACAGTTGTGAAAGTACACTCTCCTTTAGGATTTGGGTTCCAAATCCCCTCTTGCAAATAAGTTAAACAAACAACTTCTCCAAGGTCTCTGTTGTACTAGCATTTGCATATGTGTATTAGTAATCTTAAATAAAGATATTCAATTTAAATGCTTGGAACACCTTAGTGATTGCAAGTAACTGTAAACAAGGGGCGATGTTGGTTTATTTCATCATGAAAATTTAGTGATTGTTCATTGTTTTTTTTGGATTTTGATATTTTTAAATGTTTATTTTAATGCCTGAAAATAAGTTAAAATTTTTAGAAACAATAAAATGCAGAAAAATGAAAATGAAATGCAGAAACTAAAAATAAAATGCATTCAGTATGATGCTATCCTATTTTGACAAAACCGAAGATGTGAGGTTTCCATGCATGCAACCTAACCTATTGGACTTGCAAAACAAGCACAATCCCCATAGACTAAGTGCTGGTTCCTAGGGTACGAAATGAAATTCAGATTTCAAATATTCGCCTAATGTAACCCACAAAAAATGGCATTAACATTATCTATAAATTCAAAATCTGAAAAAATGAAAGAATAAACATTAAATCCATAGCATGCAAAGAAAATCTCCTTCTTTCTTGCCCACAAGATGCAAATTTCTGAAAACTTTTGCATTAAAAATATGTCATTTTACAATAGCAAAATTTCTAGTTTTCCCAAACCAGTCCATGGAAAAAAAATGACTCAAACAGGTCCAAAATGTCCTAATCGCCTTCAAGTCTGCAACTCTACTCGCAGTAATTTCCAACCCATGTCCATGAATAAGAAAAACCAGTCTATGAAAGAAAAACAACCTGTTGTGGATGATCCACAACACACCCCAAAATTGGGGACCCACCTTTTTGCAAGCTTTCAAAGAAAATCTCAGTGTTGAGGTGTAGAAAGTGTCACGAAATCACGACATGTCATGAAATCGTGACATGTCTCTCCATCGCAGGTGAAACCATAAAAGTGTCATGAAATCACGACATGTTGCTCCGTTGCGGCCGAAAGAGGAGAGAGAAAGGCGAAGCAGAAAGGCGTAGCGAAATCGTGACATGTCGCAAAATTACGGGTCAAACCAGTCAAACAGGGCAAAGCAGAAAAAGCATCACGAAATCGTGACAGGAAGCGAAAAACGGGGCATGAAGTGGAAAGGCTTAGCGAAATCATGACATGTCGCAAAATCATGGTCAACGCGGTCAACGACAGCAGCTAAGCAACCCGAAGTGGAAAAACGTCACGATTTCATTACAGGTTGCAGCGAAGGTGCATGAAACAAAAAAAAAGTCATGAAATCACGACAGAAACGAGCCGAGGCATACGAAAGTAAAATATGTCGCGAAATCATGACATGTCGCGTTTTCGCGGCCAAAAGCAGTAAAGCAGTACAGAACAAAAAAGCGTCGTGATTTCGCGACAGAAAGCTGGCCAATGGTATGAAGCGAGAAAACGTCGCGAAATCACGACAGAAAGCAGTGAAAGAGGCACGAAGAAAAAAAACGTCGCGATATCGCGACAGCATGCAGCGAAGGTGCCCGAAGTGGAAAACGTCGCGATTTCACGACAGGAAAGTAGCGAGGGCATACGGAGGAGAAAAGCGTCGTGATTTCACGACATGTCATGAAATCACAACATGTCGCATTTTCGCTAGGCATGACGACAAGAAAGGTTGCTGGAAAGAAAGTGTTGCGATTTCATGACATGTCGCGTTTTTGCGGTGCAGGTGGAAAAATAGAGTTACATGCTATTTTTGTCGTGATTTGCACGGGGCGGTTACGAACATGCAGAAAAGTGTGGAACACGTGGCGTACATGTGTAAAAGCTGCAGAAACGTTACATTTATAGAAAATATTAAACGTTTCAACGTAGAACATAAAGTCAAGAACAACAAAAGGTGGGGAATACGAAACGAAGCGAGCTGGAAGACGAAATGAACCGTCATGGAAGGAGAAGCGAATTGACCAGCAAGTATAAATGCAGAAGCGCAGATTGGCACAAGGGTCGAAAACCATTGGAGCAGTGTTGCAGTGCTAGAGGCCATAGGGTCATTCTGGGCCTGCTTTGAGGCTGTTTTCCTTCCTTTTGCTGGTTTTGAGAAAACTAGAGGATCTACCATTGTAACAGGATTTATTTTTAATGCAGAGTGTTCAGAAATTTGCATCTTGTTGGCAAGAAGGAGATTTTTTCTGTGCATGCTAATGGATTTAATGTTTATTCTTTTATTTTTGGATTTCATATTTATAGATAATGTTAAATGCCACTTTTGTGGGTTGCATTAGGCGAATATTTGAAATCTGAATTTTATTTCAAACCCTAGGAGACTAGCACTTAACTTACCTGGATTGTGCATGTTTGTAGGTTCAATAAGTTAGGTTGCATGCATGGAAATCTCATTATCTTCGATTTTGCTAGGACGGGATAGCATCAAACTGGATGCAATTTTAATTCCTTTTTTCTTTTGCATTTTTCTTTTTGCTGCCTTTTATTTTTCAGAAGCTCCAGTTTTAATTTTGCAAGCTTTAAAATAAAATTAAAAAATTAAAAAAATTCAAAATCTATAAATAATTCCTTCATTTATGGCATTTCATTTAATTTCATGTTGAAGTTACAGCATGGTCATATAAGTATCAAATCACATTTACTTTATCAGGGTTCAATGAATGATCATTTACAATTTCACAGTAAAATAAACCACAGTGCCCCTTGTTTTTAGTTACTTGCAACCACTAAGGTGTTCCAAGCATTTTAATTAAATATCTTTTATACACATATGCAGAATGCTCACATAACAGGAACCTTGGAGAAGTTACATGTTTAATTTCTTTGCAAGCAGAGGATTTAGAACCCAAATCCTATCGGAGAGTGTGTTTTCACAATCGGGTGAAAATACCACTCAACAGATTGGCGCTAGGAGGGCCTAAAAAGGGTTTATTTTATCGTGATTTTAGATGCTACGGGTTTATAATTGTTTAAGAATTTTAAATTGCTAAATATTTCAAGCATCTTCGGCCTCTAATACCACTCAACAGATTGGTGTTAGGAGGGCCGTACGGGTTTAATTTTAGTGTAATATAAATTTAAATTTCTGTATGCATTAGTCCTCTAACATTCAGCAGATTGTAAAAAGGACGACTTGAATTGGTTAATTTTATTCTATTTTAAGCAATTCAGGTATGCTGTAATATTTTTTTGATTGTTCATATAGAATTAGGGTGATTTGATTTAATTTTTTTTAGAATTTTGGTCTCATGCAATTACTTTTCATTTTATTTTAATGAGTACATCTCTTAGTTGATGCTAACTTGATTTTTTATTTTTTTATTGCAGGTTGAATATTCAACAGATTTGGTTCTAAAGTTACATTTTGAGTTTCACTAATGGCAACACTTGAAGAGCAAAGGATATCCCTGAGAGCTGAAATAACATCTCTAAGAGAGAGAATGGTATTAATAATGGAGGATTATTATGAGGGTTTACATGTGATACCCTATCATATTCCTACAATGTTATTGGATTTTTTACGGTGTTTTAATCAAGAGGTGCCACTAGGATACTTGCAAAAACTGCATATCTACAAGGATACATTATGTAAATTTCAGATTTTCTATGAGGAGGTGGCTTGTAAGTTATTTGCATACATTTTGGATGATAGACCATTCTTTTGGTATAGCCAACTACCCATGGAGGTTAGGACTTCTTGGATACAACTAGAAGTAGCCTATCTTTATCATTTTGGTAATCAGGCTGACTTAGAAATGTTGAAAAATCAGTTTACCTCCATATGTAAAGAGCCTAATGAATCCCTAAGTCAATTCAATGGAAGATTTCGTGAGTTGCACTCCCAAATGTGGGAAAATTTTAACACATTAGAAGAGGAAGCCATGGAAGTATACCTAGGAGCCATACACCCCACACTTGCTTTACTCATTGAGGAAAAACTGAGTGGTTTGTCCCTAGAGAAAATCTATGAGGTCTTAGAAGAGATAGAACGACAAGGTATTGAAGAAGAAAAGGCACAACATGTTCATATGATAGATTGTTCTTTTGATGCCAACCTACACCAACCATCAAACACAACACCCCCCACTCCAATAATATCTAAGGTAAATGATCAAGGGGATGAATTTGAATACCCAAATTTTATGACCACTTTAGATGTAGTCCAAGAAGAGGTGCAAATTGCTAAGACAACATCCACTAGTGAGGATCATGTAGAGATGCATGATTATCTAGATAAAGGGGTTCTAAATTCAACAATGATTGATATATGTGATAATATGGAGCCTACCATAGAATTAAATGAAGTGGTTGAAAGTGAAATTGGGAGAAAACCAATGAATAAATTTGAAGATGTGATAGAATTTCACCACTTGTTCTTGGAAGATACTATTGATGAGATGTGTAAAATTAAGGATCAAGAAATTCTTCACTCTCCAAATTGTGATAATGAATCATGGGTTACTAATTTTGACAATGATAACCTTATAAATTTGAATTCAAGAAATAACCCACTTTTGGAAATAATTGAACCATCTAAGGAAGATGAAGATGAATTTGATGAAAAACACATTGATGATTTGGAAAATGTTGAAGAAATAGTTGAACGTCACCACTTGATTTTGGAAGATGATTATTATGATGCTTGGAAGAAGTGGGAAGATTTCACTCATTCCAAAACTACTAATGAAACTTGTGTGCCCATTGATATACAGGACAACATAATCGCCTACTCAAAGGAAGACTTTACAACTCCTGTACAATTTGAGGATGTTTTGGAAGAAAGTTTCAAATCTCATAAAATTTTGGAAGATTATAATGATCCTATAGCCAAGGACAAAGAAAGAAAAGAATCTATGAATGAATCAAAATATCATGTCACAAATGCCATGGAGTTTCATCCCACAAGTTTGGAAGATAATTTTTACAATGGTTGGGGGAGATATGATGATGCATTATTTTCTCACATCCCTATAAATGAAACTCATATTTCACTTGATATGCAGGATGTTGAACTTTCTACATCATACGAAGATCTCATATTCACGGGATTTGAAAAGGTGACAAAATTTGATCATGTTGAATATAAATTCATTGAAAGTGTGGATGCAAGTTTGCATGATGATTTGGAGGATTCAAATGAAGAGATACCATGGATAGTGAACAAAGAATTGGAACCAAATGACAAAGAGATGGACAAATTGGAAGCAACTCAAATGAAGGATCATCAAGATGAGTCATGGGACATACACTTTGACCAAGAGTGTTTGAGGATTGAAAAGGATGACCATATTTTGAATTTAAATAATGTTTATGATGAAATATCATTAAAGGTAAATGAAAAACAAGGTATAATTTTTAATCACACCTTTAATAACATGGTTTTAATGAATAGAAAAGAAGTTGATGCACTTGAATTGTTAAACGAAATTCATCAACAATTATTAATTGAATCTAGGATAAAAACTATTAATTATCCTAATTTAGTAAATATCCTAGATGCTTGTAGGCTATTACATAAATTTGATTGGCCTACAAATTTGGAAAATAATTTGGCTTTAAAATTTGTAGAAATAGGCTCCTACTTACAAAATTGCATATTGGAAGAAGGTAGCCTAATTCTAAATCAAGGAGGGAATTATGAAATTCACATTTTAAAGAATAGAAATGATAAAATTGAAAATAATTTATTGTCTAATCATTTTAGTAATTTGATGCTCACCTATGGGAGTATTATTGGAACTAAAACAAATTGCTATGGTGAGCATGGCAAGTGGAAATTTGTTGCATTGTTTGGTCTTGTCTTGTTTTTGTTGGTTTCCCACAACATTTGGTATGCATATCATGTTATATTTTTTTTGAAATGTTCTAACCATGTTTGGGATCCAGGAAAGTGATAATCCAAGCTTTGCATCATCTTGTATTATAGTGTACATTTGTATATAGATTTTGGTTTTTGGTTTTTGGTTTGTGTTTTCAAGAACATCTTGGTGTTACTTTGGGTTTGGTTTTGGTTTGTGTTTCCAAATTTTCATTTTTGGGATTGCAGTTTGGTTTTGGATTAAATAAGATTTGGATTTAAAGTTGTGTGTTTATTTGACATGTTTTGTTTGTCTATTAAAAAAAAAAAAAAAATGATGAAAAAATTGCCTTGAGATGCTAACTTATGTTCTAGATCGGGGAAATATGGAACATTGGAATTGTGTTTTAGAAGCTCCACAAGTAACACAAACAATTTAATAATATCTTTTGAAAGTTGTGATGCATGAAGTAGTCAGTTATATGGCAACATTTCATCTGCATTTCAAAGGACAATGCATTCATATTACATCTCACTTTGCACATGCATGCCATCTTAGTTGCATATGCATTTCAAATACAAATCATTAAAGTGTGTCAAATCCTCTTAAGGTTATGCTATCACATAAATAAGAAGAAAATCCTAAGGTTGGAAACTGAGTCTTGAGATATCTAGAACCAAGCACGTCTTATACATTAAAAAGGATCTTGAGCAAAATGATCAAAACCTAACTTGGAAGAAAAGGTTGGGCGAAAGATGTTTTTCATGTCTATCCTATTATGCAACATGATCCTTAAAATAGTGGTTTTGACCACTTCCATAGAACTTAAAGCCTAAAATCAGAGTAGTAAGGATAGGGTTAAGTCCTCATCGAACTTAGGTTGAGGATCCAATTCCCCAAATATTTGATTTGACCTACATGGAGTAGTAAGGATAGGGCACAAATTCTCATCTCGCTTACGTTGAGAATCTAATTCCCCAAAGCTCCTATGTCTCATTTCATAATAAATCTTGGATTGGAAGGATCGTACTACTTGTCCTCTACAAAGGATGGGTAATCATCCCTAAGGTCTAAGCAATAAAATTAATATTTTCCATTTACATAAAAAGTTTGGATTGGAAGGATCGTACTACTTGTCCTCTGCAAAGGATGGGTAGTCATCCCCAAGGTCCAAAGAAATGGAGATAAGTTTTAGATTGTGGGGTTAGATATGCCCATGCATGGCAACATGTCTTGTCTAAAAAATAAGACCACTGATTGTCCAAAGGGTTAGACTAGCATGACCATTTCTTCCATAATTGGTTAAATTATTTTGCTCAAAGTGAGGTAATGAACTCTAAATCATAATAGTAAGGATAGGGTTAAACTCCCATATTGGTTAGGTTGGGAGTCTGATTCCCCAAAGTTCTAATTTCACATTCACTTGCACATGGGTTCAAGATAGTAGGGACTCATAACCAACTTTGGGATATAATAAAGCAATTCATTATACATATAGTTGATCCTAAGAGGGTTTGATAATTTTGAATGTTTGTGTATGATACTAGAATAAGGACTATGCCTTTTATAAAAGCAAAATCTCCTAGCATATTCATTAGGTTACACAAGTCATTCACAATATTACATATGCATTCATGTAAAACTAACGATGGAATTTTGATCAATTTCAAACGATAGGGAATGAAACACATTGCACACACCGAGATGATACTTCATAATTCTGATGATTCATGTATTTCTGATCTATGGGCATTTGTTTATATTTGTTTATGTTCTAACACTTATTTCATGTTTGTATACTTCCAGGTAGGGTTCTCACTAAAATGCTCAAGAGCATTTGACAGCAGAGTCACCATTTGTTGTGGATGATCCACAACACACCCCAAAATTGGGGACCCACCTTTTTTGTAGGCTTTCAAAGAAAATCTCAGTGACCCAGATGCCAAAATTCAAGAAAAAGGGGCAAAAATGCACAAGTGTAGAAAGTGTAGCGAAATCGCGACATGTCACGAAATCGTGACATGTCGTGAAATCATGACATGTCGCTCCATCGTAGGCGAAACCAGAAAAGTGTCACAAAATCGTGACATGTTTCTCCGTCACGGTCGAAATAGGAGAGAGAAATGCGAAGCAAAAAGGCATAGCGAAATCGTGACATGTCACAAAATCGTGGGTCAAACCAGTCAAATAGGGCAAAGCAGAAAAAGCATCGTGAAATCATGACAGGAAGCGGCAAACGGGGCATGAAGCAGAAAGGCGTAGCGAAATCATGACATGTCGCAAAATCATGGTCAACGCAGTCAATGGCAGCAGCTAAGTAGCTCGAAGTGGAAAAACGTTGCGATTTCGTGACAGGTTGTAGCGAAGGTGCATGAAACGAAAAAATGTCATGAAATCGTGACAAAAACAAGCCGAGGCGTACGAAAGGAAAATATGTCACGAAATCACGACATGTCACGTTTTCATAGCCAAAAGCAGCAAAGCAGTACGGAATGAAAAAGCGTCGCGATTTTGCGACGGAAATCTGGTCGATGGTACGAAGCGAGAAAACATCACGAAATCATGACAAAAAGCAGCAAAAGAGGCACGAAGAAAAAAAATGTCGCGATATCGTGACAAAATGCAATGAAGGTGCCCAAAGTGGAAAACATCGTGATTTCACGACAGTAAAGCAGCGAGGGCGTACGGAGGAGAAAAGCGTCGCGATTTCGTGACATGTCGCAAAATCGTGACATGTCGCATTTTCGCTGGGCGTGACGGCAAGAAAGGCTACTGGCAAGAAAGTTTCATGATTTTGTGACATGTCGCGATTTCGTGACATGTTGTGTTTTTGCGGTGCAGGTGGAAAAATAGAGTTACATGCTATTTGTGTCGCGATTTGCACAGGGCGGTTACAAACATGTAGAAAAGTGCGAAACACATGGTGTACATGTGTAAAAGCTACAGAAATGTTACATTTATAGAAAATATTAAACGTTTCAACGTAGAACATAAAGTCAAGAGCAACAAAAGGTGAGGAATACAAAACGAAGTGAGCTGGAAGACGAAATGAACCGTCATGGAAGGAGAAGCGAATTGACCAGCAAGTATAAATGCAGAAGCACAGATTGGCACAAGGGTCAGAAACCGCTGGAGCAGAGTTGCAGTGCTAGAGGCTAGAGGGTCATTTTGGGCCTGCTTTGAGGCTGTTTTCCTTCCTTTTGTTTGGATTTCATATTTATAGATAATGTTAAATGCCACTTTTGTGGGTTGCATTAAGAAAATATTTGAAATTTGAAATTTATTTTAAACCCTAGGAGACTAGCACTTAACTTACCTGGATTGTGCATGTTTGCAGGTTCAATAAGTTAGGTTGCATGCATGGAAATCTCATTATCTTCGGTTTTGCCAGGACAGGATAGCATCAAACTGGATGCAATTTTAATTCCTTTTTTCTTTTGCATTTTTCTTTTTGCTGCCTTTTATTTTTTAGGAGCTCCAGTTTTAATTTTGCAAGCTTTAAAATAAAATTAAAAAACTTCAAAATCTATAAATAATTCCTTCATTTATGGCATTTCATTTAATTTCATGTTGAAGTTACAACATGGTCATATAAGTATCAAATTACATTTACTTTATCAGGGTTCAATGAATGATCATTTACAATTTCACAGTAAAATAAACCACAGTGCCCCTTGTTTTCAGTTACTTGTAACCACTAAGGTGTTCCAAGCATTTTAATTAAATATCTTTTATACACAGATGCAGAATGCTCACATAACAGGAACCTTGGAGAAGTTACATGTTTAATTTCTTTGCAAGCAGAGGATTTAGAACCCAAATCCTATCGGAGAGTGTGTTTTCATAATCCGGTGAAAATACCACTCAACCCAACCCAACTAGGTCCAGAATGGCTATCTCGCCTTCAAACCTGCAATGCTACTTGCAGCAGTTTTCCACCCCATTTTGGCCTCTTTGAATGGCGTATTTAAACTTGTGAAAACATTGTTTCTCCTTTGCTGACGGTTGGTTTCATTTGCCAATGGCTGTTCGTTTCATCTTCCCTGCATGCGTGTGCTTTAGTTTCCAAGAAACTTTTTGTTTCTATTTTGTGGCCCTTTGTTTCATTTTCTCCACATGGGCAAATATCAAACATGTAATGTATGAATAATCATGTTAGCATCAACCAAGAGGTGTATCCATTAAAATCGAATGAAAGTAATTGCATGGAGACAACCTTGTTAGTCAAGAATTTATTTTATTTTTTTAAATCAAATCAAGACACATTATTGCTGTATGAACAATCAAAAAGCGTTAGAAAAATGCATAGCAATTCATGTCCTCCTTTTAACACTACAAGGCTGTATTGTTAAAAGAGGGCTAAAGATAATAACCAATAGGGCATGAAATATTCAAAATTTAAATCCCTATAGCGTTTAAATCACTCTGAAATAAAACAATTCAGGCCCTCCTTCTAGCGCCAATCTGTTGAGTGGTATTTTCACACGATTGTGAAAGTACACTCTCCTTTAGTATTTGGGTTCCAAATCCCCTCTTACAAATAAGTTAAACAAACAACTTCTCCAAGGTCTTTGCTGTACTAGCATTTGCATATGTGTATTAGTAATCTCAAATAAAGATATTCAATTTAAATGCTTGGAACACCTTAGTGATTGCAAGTAACTGTAAACAAGGGGCAATGTTGGTTTATTTCATCATGAAAATTTAGTGATTGTTCATTGTTTTTTTTGGATTTTGATATTTTTAAATGTTTATTTTAATGCCTGAAAATAAGTTAAAATTTCTGGAAACAATAAAATGCAGAAAAATGAAAATGAAATGCAGAAACTAAAAATAAAATGCATTCAGTATGATGCTATCCTATTTTGACAAAACCAAAGATGTGAGGTTTCCATGCATGCAACCTAACCTATTGGACTTGCAAAACAAGCACAATCCCCATAGACTAAGTGTTGGTTCCTAGGGTACGAAATAAAATTCAGATTTCAAATATTCGCCTAATGTAACCCACAAAAAATGGCATTAACATTATCTATAAATTCAAAATCTAAAAAAATGAAAGAATAAACATTAAATCCATAGCATGCAAAGAAAATCTCCTTCTTTCTTGCCCACAAGATGCAAATTTCTGAAAAATTCTGCATTAAAAATATGTCATTTTACAATAGCAGAATTTTTAGTTTTCCCAAACCAGTCCATGGAAAAAAAATGACTCAAACAGGCCCAGAATGGCCTAATCGCCTTCAAGTCTGCAACTCTGCTCGCAGAAATTTCCAACCCATGTCCATGAAGAAGAAAAACTAGTCTACGAAAGAAAAACAACCCAACTAGGTCCAGAATGGCTATCTCGCCTTCAAACCTGCAATGCTACTTGCAGCAGTTTTCCACCCCCTTCTGGCCTCTTTGAATGGCGTATTTAAACTTGTGAAAACTTTTTTTCTCCTTCCCTGATAGTTGGTTTCATTTGCCAATGGCTATTCATTTCATCTTCCATGCATGCGTGTGCTTCAGTTTCCAAGAAACTTTTTGTTTCTATTTTGTGGCCCTTTGTTTCATTTTCTCCACAACCGCCTACAGCTCCCATGAACATCCCAACTACTCCTAGGTAAAGGCAAGACAACTTTCCAGGTCCACCAACATGACCTATGGTAACTATTCAGAGTATATTAGAGCAAAACCTATAGACAACTCTAGCTAAGTTATCCATATATGAGCTCATACAATAGTCCCCAAAGCATAGGGAGACTCTAATGGATATTTTAAGGACAATTGAGCTCCAACCGCAAGATGCAAATGCATTCACTCACTTTGTGGGACAAGTACAAGAATTCCAGGAACCTATAATCTGATTCTATGATCATGAGATTAAGACAGTTCTTGCTGCCTTACTAGACCCTATGCTAAATATTGTAGTGACAATCAATGAATTACCTTTCAAGAGGATTTTTGTCAATATAGGTTCATCGATAAACATCATTACAACAACAGCAATAGAGCACCTCAAAATTCCTAAGTCCAATATCGTTCTAAGAGCTTACACATTGAGAGCTTTTAATGATGCTTTATGCAATATTGTGGTAACGATAGTCCTAACCATTAAGGTGGGGCACAAAACCATCCCCATGATGTGTCATGTATTGGAACGATCTATGCAGTACAACATCCTCTTAGGGCACCCTTGGATAAGGGCCATGAAGTGTGTGCCCTCGATCTTGCACTAGTGTGTCAAGTATGTGCATGATAACAAATTCTATGTGGTTCTAGTTGATGAAGAGCCTTTTAAATATGCCAATAAGGTGGAAATTCTAGGAGAATTTATAATCCCATATACTTACATGTATGTGGCACCTTCATCCCTAACCACACAAGTGGATAACAAAGAAAAAGGGGTAAGAAAAGACCCATGCACATTAACACCTCCTAGTTCACTCAAAGTAGTCAATGCTTCTAAAGTACCATCAACATCAAAACCAAAATATAATCAGAAGATAAAGGTGCCCTTAGTTAAGGAATAAAATCCCAAGGAAGTGCCAATTGTAGCCATTGCTGAAATACCAAGTCCTATGGAAGAAGATCTTCAAGATCAAGATGAAGATAGTGATTATCACCTTGCTTCACCAGTATCATCCGTAGGGTCATCCACATCGCATGCATCAATACACTTGGCAAGCATAAGAATAGAGGAGTAGCTTGTGCATAACATCACATTTACACCTATCATTGATTCTGCACAAGACA
This sequence comes from Wollemia nobilis, assembly GCA_028583015.1. Taxonomy (NCBI): domain Eukaryota; kingdom Viridiplantae; phylum Streptophyta; class Pinopsida; order Araucariales; family Araucariaceae; genus Wollemia; species Wollemia nobilis. The sequence goes on along the minus strand of JAQPPZ010002969.1, from coordinate 1,232,304 downwards.
TGGGAAGACCTAAGGACTTAAGGCCACCAGTGGAAATAGTAGTTCCACTTGGAATCCCTCCCAACCAAATTAATTTTATCTACACCAGCCTGGACCGCACTCATAAATATTCAGATATAGAAGAGGATAGTGATGAATTATTCATAGTAAATGTTTTTTACTTCTCTAACCTCAAGTTTGATCTAAGCTACTTTGAGCATTACCACTGGCATGGCTATGGCCTTGGCATATATGAGTAGGGGTGCAGGTGGTCATACAAGTTGTCTTAGGCTATTAAAGTGAAGGTCGAGATGAATCTCTTACAGTGGCATTGGAAATATTAAGCTTGGGGTTAGGAGAAGACATTAATTTCATTTCTTATCATCCCCTAAGAATAGGAAATTTAAGAAACAGACAAGTGGCTATGGTAAACATACCGCATCCAGAAACTTATCATCCAAACTTCTCAATTGATTCCACCCAAATAGGGTACAACTCATGGGATGAGAAGAATAGTTATGAAGAAAGTTATGATGAGGTGCAACATGGCTTAGCCTATCAGGGGCCTCGCTATTTATAAATATTCACATGGTCCATCCACGATGAGAGTGGGTATACATCAGATGAAAGTGACTATGAATTAGAAGACTCAATAGAAAGAGTCTACTTAGGCCTAAGCCATCAACCCCTGAATTTGGGGCAAGAGACAAATGCAAATGGATTCTTCATAAGTGATGAGGAATATGAAGATGAAATAGATATGGCCTACTTAGGGCTAAGACACGAGCCCCTTGTCTTAGGGTCACATACCAATGCTAACGATTTTTGGATAAGTGATGATGACTTTGAGGATGAGACCGAGATGGCTTATCTTGGACCTCACCAATTGCAACAAGTGAACGAGCTAGTAGAGAGAGGTAGAACTCCATGCTATAGACCCTCATCTATGATTTTTTGGGAGACCTATTGACCTAGCTACCATTCATTGGATGGTCAATCCCCTCCACCTACATTCAGAGAGTAGTTAGATCCCAATGATCGTATTTTCTGCCCTACTCATGGGATAGATCCAAAAATTCCCATTCCTCCAAAAACTCATCACGATTATGGAAGGGAAATCCCTGAGACAATATTGCACCCATGTGGTCTTGGAGACTTCATTCCATCCATTAACATGATCTCCATTTATTTGACCACTCCTCTTCATAATCCAAAAGATCCTACAAAATAATTACATCTTGATATAGAGGCTATTGATTGGGATCATGCTAATTCACCCATAGAGCTTGAAGACCTCTTCCCCAATGAAGAGATGTTATAGTTGTTCCATTTTGCATCATGTTATGCATATGATGTCTTCCATGTTGGTTTGGAACCTAATTCAGTAGGTCCTATGAATCCCTCCAATGGCATTCATTTGATACCCATGCCTCATCAGCTAGAGGATGGGTCACATATGGCTATAGAAGTGACTTTTGAGGTGGACATCAGTGATGATCCTACCCAACCAAGGAATTTCAAGTTCAAAGAAAGTCTATCTCCAGAGGAACAAGCCATCCTAATTCCTCTCCTCAAAGAGAGGCTAAATATTTTTTCTTGTACTTACGAAGACATGCCAGGGATAGATCCAAAGTTAGTTGTTCACAACCTTTCATTGGATCCCACGAAGAATCCAGTAAAGCAAAATCTAAGGAAAATGCATTCAACCATCACTTTGATGGTAAAGAACGAATAGCAAAAACTGTCGAATGCAATATTCATAGTTCCTATCAACTACCCTAAGTGGGTGTCAAACATGGTACCCATGGGGAAATCTTATGGAAGAGTTTGTATCTGCACAAATTTCAAATATTTAAATAAGGCAACACCAAAGGATTCATTCTTGTTGCCAAACATATATGCTCTTATAGATGCAACCACAGGTCATGAAATGCTCTCCCTAATGGATGGTTTTTCTGGATACAACCAGATTTGGATTAGGCTTGAAGATCAACATAAAAATGCTTTCATTACTCCGTGGGGAACATTTTGTTACAAAGTGATGCCATTCAATCTCAAAAATTTTGGTGCCACATATCAGCGAGCCATGACATACATATTCCATGACTATATGCATAATATCTTGGAAGATTACATGGATGACTTATTGGCCAAGTCCCTGTTGTGGCAAGAGCACACCGAAGTCCTTAGACAAATATTTGATCACCTCATAGAACATAATGTCCGATTGAATCCTAAGAAGTGCATATTTGGTGTAACTTTTGGAAATATTTTGGGATTCATCGTATCCAAGAGAGGCATCGAAGTAGATTGAGCAAAGGTAAAGGCTATACTAGAAATGGCTGCCCCTACCAAAATTAGGGAATTGCGGAGCCTATAAGGTAATATAACATCCATCAAAAGATTCATCGCACAATTCTCAGACAAATGCTAACCTATGAATGAATTGCTATGCAAGGAAGTACCCTTTCATTAGGATGAAGAATGCCATCAAGCCTTTACAGGGATCAAGAATTATCTGGCAACACTACCAGTATTGGCTCCACCAAGGCCAGACATACCATTTTTACTATATATTGGCTACTGATTTTGCATTGGGCACCATGTTAGCCCAAAAGAATGAAAAAGAAAAAGAGCAAGCCATATATTACATTAGTTGCACCTTGGTGAGTTATGAACTAGGATATGTGTATGTCGAAAAGTTGTTTTTAGCAGTGGTCTTTATAACTCAAAAGTTGTGACACTCCACGTTGAGCCATACGACCTATGTCATATCAAAATAGAATCCTTTGTAGTACATGATGAGCAAGACATATCACAATATATGTACCACAAAGTGGATCATGCTATTGACAAAATTTAATCTAGAGTTCATAAGCTAAAAATCCATCAAGGGATAAGTCATAGCAGATCAATTAGCAAAGGTGCTTCTCTAGGATAACAAGCCTCTCACTATAGAATTGCCTAATGATGTAGTTTTTGCATTATCAGATCCGCCAGAGCTCAAAGAACCTAAGAAAGAAAGATACATGTCATTTTTCTTCGATGGTTCAAAGTGTGAACAAGGAGGTGAAGCAGGGATTGTCTTTATCATACCATAGGGCATGCCATTGCCCTTATCATTCAAACTAGACTTCCCGTGCACAACCAACAATACAGAATATAAAGCATTGATCCTAGGACTCCAAACAGTCGTAGCAATGGGTATTAAAATATTGAATATCTTTGGTGACTCCTTGCTCATAGTAAACCAGGTCAAAGGACTATTCTAATGTAGGTGCCCACTCTTGAAGACTTACAAAGAACTTGTTGACACCTACCTAGCCTGACTGGAATGGTACGACATCGAGGCAATCTATTGTATGTCGAATAGATTTATAGACACCATGGCCTCTTTGGGATCCTTAATCCCTAAGAATTTTTCTACTAATTTTAAAACCATTCATGTAAAAGTGCTTTTGCACTCAACAATACATCGAGAAGCTTTTGACAATCAAGAATCAGTCAACATGATCAACATCGAGCCAAATCAGGATTGGTCCTTCGCAGCCAGAGATTTCTTACAAATGGTGACTTGGGGGTATTTAATATCCCAAGGACCTGTGGAGTGTGGTGAAACCATACACAATAGAGTTTTTCCTCAGTTCATGTTCACTAGCTCAAAAATATAGGAAGAGCGAGCTGTATTTTCTATAGAAGTCGTGGCCTATCAGGATTGGCTTTCCCAACTATGGGACTTCCTGAATCTTGGAATAGTACCTCAAGGTTTATTGCATACTAAAATGTGAATGTTCAAATAGATAGCAACATGATACATCTTTCTAGGATAAATACTCTATAGATGAAGATATGATAAAATATTACTCCGTTGTCTTGATACCCAAGAAGCATCCTCAGTAATTTTGCAAGCTCATGACTACACATGTGGAGGGAATTTTAGTGGCATGGCCATCATTAAGCGCATCTTGAGAATGGGTTACTATTGGCCCACCATAGAAAAGGAATACTATGAGTATGTCAAGAAATGTAGTAAGTTCCAGCATCATGTGAATCTAATGCACTTACCATCGCAAGCTTTGCAGCCCATCCATATGACATGGCCATTCTCACAATGGGGACTAGACTTTATTGGGAAGATCTCACCCCCGTCCTCAGGCTGATACACATTCATCATAACAACCACATAATAATTCACTAAATGGGTAGAAGTGATCCCCTTAACATCAACAACTGGACCAAGGATTGCAAAATTTATACACGACAATATAATAAGTCATTTTTGGGTCCCTTCTAAGATAATATCGGATAATGGGCCATCTTTAAAAAACAAAAATGTGTGTGCTTTAATGAAAAAATACCATATTCAGCACATTTTTTCAATGCCTTATTATCCACAAGCAAGGGGGCAAGCAGAAGCCTCAAACAAAATAATAGTCTCCATTTTGAGGAAGACGGTGCAAGACAATCACAAGGATTGGTACATGAAGTTTCTTCTTACACTATGGGCATACAAGACTAGTATACGGATGCCCACTAGGGCAAAACCGTTTTCACTAATATATTGTATTGAGTCCATCATGCCACTAGAGTTAGAAATTCTGACTCTACGCATAAAATTAAAGGACTTCATAGATGATGATGCTGCGTGGCAAGGCCGCCTTAATTAGTTGATGCTTCTTGATGAACTAAGATAATATCGTATAATGGGCCATCTTTAAAGAACAAAAATGTGTGTGCTTTAATGAAAAAATACCATATTCAGCACATTTTTTCAATGCCTTACTATCCACAAGCAAGCGGGCAAGCAAAAGCCTCAAACAAAATAATAGTCTCCATTTTGAGGAAGATGGTGCAAGACAATCACAAGGATTGGTACATGAAGTTGCCTCTTACACTATGGGCCTACAAGACTAGTATACGGATGCCCACTAGGGCAAAACCGTTTTCACTAATATATGGTATTGAGTCCATCATGCCACTAGAGTTAGAAATTCTGACTCTATGCATAGCATTAAAGGACTTCATAGATGATGATGTTGTGTGGCAAGGCCGCATTGATTAGTTGATGCTTCTTGATGAACTCCGAGTCAATGCTTTAGAGCATATTTGTGTTTACCAAGATCACCTTGCACAAGCTTACAATAGTAAAGTCCATTTAAGGGAATTCAAGGTTGGAGATCTAGTGCTCAAAGAAAACCAGAAGAATTCAAATCTTTTGTCGCATCTGGAATACAAGTTCATGGTAAACTGGATAAGTCCATACATGATTTCACAGAGAGTTGGGATTGGAGCATATCGCCTTATATCATTAGATGGTGTTGAGGAGCCTGAGCCTCTCAATATCATTCACTTAAAGGCATTTTACACATAAAATTCAAAAACATTCAAATATGTCAAAAATTCAAAAACATTCAAATATGTCAAAAACACAAAAACATTCAAATATGTCAAAAATTCAAAAACATTCAAATATGTCAAAAATTCAAAAACATTCAAATATGTCAAAAACACAAAAACATTCAAATATGTCAAAAATTTAAAAACATTCAAATATGTCAAAAACACAAAACAAAGCATAAAAACATAAAATTTTAAAAATCAAATCAAAGGCTCCAAGGGTAATTCAAATTGCTTGGTCAAAATACAATAAAAGGATCCAAGGGTAATTCAAACCACTTGGTCAAAATCAAATAAAAGGCTCCAAGGGTAATTCAAGCCACTTGGTCAAAATTAATTCAAAAAGGCTCCAAGGGTAATTCAAACCACTTGGTCAAATCCAATCAATCAAAGGCTCCAAGGGTAATTCATACCGCTTGGTCAAAATCAATTCAAAAAAAGGCTCCAAGGGTAATTCAAACCACTTGGTCAAATCCAATCAATTCAAAAGCTCCAAGGGTAATTCATACCGCTTGGTCAAAATCAATTCAAAAAGGCTCCAAGGGTAATTCAAACCGCTTGGTCAAATCCAATCAATTCAAAAGCTCCAAGGGTAATTCATACCGCTTGGTCAAACATCAATTCAAAATGCTCCAAGGGAATTTAAGCCATTTGGTCAAAATAAATTCAAAAATCTCCAAGGGCGCTTCATGCTACTTGGTCAAAAATCAAATATCCCCAAAGGCATAATAAGCCCTTTGGTCAAATTAATCAAAAATACAAAAACAACATAAAATAAAAAATACAAAAACAATTACATCTCACATCTTGCATCCACAACATTGCATTACATTTTCATATCCACTACAATTGCATATTTCATGAGAGCCTTAAAAGTGATACTATAGTTTGTCACACAAATCATTCAAATCCATACCTCCATTAACACACGTGTGTAATTGTGTTTTTCAACACAACCATTATTTGTTGCTATACATAATATACTAAGGTTTTTTGGTTAATCAACCACAACTAGTGTTCTTATCAAATTTTGTGGAAAAAAACTTTAATTAGTAGAAGGTAAGGTCTAGCTGTGATAATTCCTTGGATATTCAAGATCCCGTCACTAATTGAAATACTAAAATCCTAGTTGGTACAAGGAAAATATGAAAGCTGCAAAGCGGTCTAGGTTACCTTAAGCGAAAAAGGTTTTCCTTGCTTATCCCCCTGTGCAACCAGTTTAAAGGTGTTGAGAATTGGAAAAAGGACAAGCTTTAACCTATCCAAATCCCTTGCTTAAATAAAAATAAGCAAAATTCCAAAGCAAAAGTACATATTCAAAAGGCCAAGCATACAGTCAAGATTTCAAAGCAATAATCCGATACACAAATTATATATTCAAAAAAAAAATCAATCAAAATAAACAATGATTTTCATCACTACATATGAGCAAATATCCAAAGCCAAAAAGAAGCCAAAAAAAGGGAATAAAGCTTGAATCCCTAGAATTCTTAGCATTGTACAAAATTGGAAGGAGAAATCCTTACACATGACGATATGTCTACCATAAATGCTAAATGCTTCATGCATTTGTGTAGACCAATGTTTGAATGTAGATGAGCTAGCTTAGGTAACCCAATATTTCCTAGTGGTATAGTCCAACTAAGTCCAACATAAGGATGAGATGAACACTTGAGGATCCCTGATCTTAGCAATGGGCTGAAAGAATCCCACCTGACATCAGAGGAAATTCTTGAATTCTATCTCAAAATATACAATCACATGCACTCATAGAGATCATGAAAAACTAGGTCCATGGTAAAAGCCTTACTTTTTAAAAGTCTAAGTGGTAAGTAGATAGTTGTTTATAGGGTAGCTAGAGTGTTTGAATCTTTGAAAAGCCCCAAAAATTCTTACATAGCAACAAATCATAACATCATTCACACCATCACATTCTTTATAAGATTCTATAAATTAGGGGGTATCAACATAGTAGGACAAATACCACACATATATATTAGAAATAGTATATAGACGGCCAGTGACTACTTTATATCTTTTAATTTATAGAAATTTATTAATAAAAAAACATTACACACCATTACATCTCACATATGAATACTTAATCAATTCTTATGATAAGAGTGATTATTTAAATTCATGATTATTTTTTTACTTTCTGTGGTATCACCCATTAATATTTTCAATGTCATATGCATTCCGTATGTTTTAAGTGATTAGAGCATACAGGTTCATTTATACCATTCCACCACATAAGTTAGATGCATATAATTAAAGCAAAGTTAAAACATGCATTTAGCAATAACATAATTTTCACAAAAACAAATCATTTGTCATCCATAAACCACATCATAAAACATATAGAAAATATCCATTTGCATACAATCATAGATTCATCGTTCATCAACGAAATACATCGCATCATATCATAAAATCATCTATCATCTAACATATCCATCAAATCATCATAATACCATCATCACATCATATCATAAAACAAAATAACAACAAAAACATGAGCAATAAACGATACACATAATAAGTCATAATGCAAATCTATCATAAAAGTATGTGTGTCAAGTCCATGGATGTACAAAATTACCCATGGAATACAGTCATATAGGTCAGTCAACCTCAATAATGGATCAAGGACCAAGTAAAGCATCAATCAAATACCGGTCTTGAGCCCCGTACATAGCCTCCTCTATTACCACCTACCCTTGTGATGGTGTCGCAAGTCAAATTATGTGAGCCTGTCAGTATCTCTATCCGAGTTTGGGTCCTCTAGCCAAGATGGGTGGAATACTACCCCGATGTGGAGCGCCCACTGACCTGTGAACCACACACACCAGGTGGATCCTTAGGGACAATCCCATTCCTCCTAAGTTGCATCTGAAGAATGGTGACATGATCCACAAGTCCCCAGATTCGCTCCTCATGCTCATCCAACAAATACTGAAGTTGTCCCACATCAGCTCCTGAACCTACCACTAGAACCTCCTATGGTGTAGAAGGAGAAACAAAAAATTGCATCCTAACATCACCACCCCCAATAGTTACCTGCAGAGCCTGTGTTTGTGCTAAGATCTGCTCAATGGTAGCATATCGCCACTATATCTGGATCTTAGTGGCCTAAAGCTCAACCTCGATCTCATGTAGTTGTGCTCTCAGATGAGAGTCTCTCTCCTCGAGCTCTAACTCCTCTTCCTCAAGAACCTCAGTATCCTTTGCTACCACCTGCTCTACTGGCTGGCCCCATACCTCGGTCCTGGCTTAAACTCTACATCATGTTGGATCTGCACCATCACCCCCACCATCATCCTTGCACCATAGGCTAACGATGTCATACCACATCCGATCACCCCACCATTGAGTGTAGGCCTTTGTAACTCCCCCAACCACTATAGGGTCAACATCTAGGGCATCCTCCTCATTTGAAATCTCCATGATCTATCGTGGAGGTAGTTCCTATGTTGTAAGGTACCTATATAAGAATGGTATCAAGGGCACATCCTGCTGCAACCCGTACTAACGAAGAACCCACAAGTAGAATAAATAATCTTGAATGGCAACCTTACGGACAATAAGCCATCGCTCGCACCGTGTCCTGGCAGTAAAACTAGCTAGATCATCCCAAGGACACTCATAGTAATGCCGCCACACGACATCTTCAACCAAAAGTCTAGTGAAAGCATTAGTGTAGTGGGACATCTCCCCTGTGAAATTTTAGCTCTTATGCTCCTCATGCTCTCAAGCCCATCTAGCAGCATAATACTATGTCTGAGCATAGACCACTGTAATCTTGGTTGGGAGCCCCTTAGGGTGATCTACCTTAATATGCTCCCATCCCCAAACATGTAGGAGCAAGCTACAGGTAATGCTGACACATCCTCACCGACGGATGTGGTACAAATCATCATATCACTAAGCCAATAGCGATCTACCCCATGCATAGATAATAGGCTCCTCACTATCCAATAGATCCTGCACCATCACCAAAAGGTTCCACAGGAACATCAAACCTAAGAAGTTCAAGATAAGACCATTGTTGATCACCATTACCAATACGATGTGCCTCACCATAAAGATACCCTCCCCATGCCAGTGGTTGATGGACACTCCTCCAGAATTGGTGTCCTTGAGAGCATCTGCAGAGTGCCCTATAAACACCTGAGTGAATACAATCACCTAATCATTAGTTGTCGAAGAGACAATGGCCACCCTATCAAATGGAATTATAAAGATCCTATAAACATCCTCTGACATAATGGTCATCTCGTCGATCGAGAGGTAGAAGGTATTAGTCCGCAGGTCCCAACTATGGGCCAGAGCTATAAGGTAAGCCTGATATGCCATGATGTAAGGTAGCCCGATGACATATTATAATTCATGGGATTTTAACCATGTCCAATCCGTATCATAAAAGCTAGGAAGTAAGTCAAGCAGGAGCTTCGGGTCCCGAGCCTGAGTAGTAAGGATCTAAGCAAAGCAGAAGAAAGACAAAATATAACTACAGTGCATCTAAGGCATTATTTGCAATAAACATAAAAAGGGTGCAAAAGAGTATGGACTATTCTAAGTTTAATAAAAAATTATAAGATTGCACCTAACCAAAATTCCAAAAAAAAAATCAAATATGTCATAAAATCTAATAAAAATGCAAGAAACAAGGCTAAGGGTTTAGCCGTTGTTGCCTGCAGTGGCCAAAATCTAGCCATTGGAGGTAGTAGTGGCCAATACCCAATGATCAAATTTTTGATCATTGGGGTTCAAGCTTGGCTGCATTGAACGACAGTGGCTCATAGTCGACCGCTTTGAGCAACAATGGCCAAAGGGCGATACAGCTAACCTGTGAACCCTTGGCCAAAAAATAAAAAAAAAAATGCAAAATTACAAATTAACTTAAACAAATCAACAGAGGGAGGGAAAAAAAATAAAACAGAAAGCAAATATTCCCACCTAAGCATCAAAAACTAGGCTAAGTTCAAAATGCCCAAAATGGTGGCAACAGGTGAATAATGAAAAAATTCAAAAACCCTAGGCTAAAGCCACTAACAAAAAAATAAAATTGAGGACTAACGCACCATAGCAAAGGGGATGCTAAGCCTAATTACGGAGTTTGTTCATTGCCAACAGGTTTAGTGAGTTTCAGTTTACCCATTACTTGGTGAGGTTCAATTTTACTCAGGCAAGTAAAAGAGAGCTAGGGTTTAGAAAAGAGAAATACCCGAGAAGCTTTGGCTCCTCCAATAGCGGATATCCTCAATGCCAAAAAATTTCAAAGTCGCAACCGTCGTCATCACACCAGAGCTCCCTAAGCGAATCTTCAAACAGTGAAAGTGAAAGGTCAAACCCTAGAAATGCAAATTTTATATTTCCTTAATTATGCCTTAGCTGATGCTAACGTCAACGGCCCAAAATTCTTGGCCAATCAAGGCGACAACGACCACATGTAGGAACTCAAAGGCTGTTGGACCTGACAACGACTAGATCCACTGATCAAAATAAGAGACTTCTTCCTTGAAGGATCCCACAAAAATAGCAAATAAACACACTTTGGTGGTTTTATATCATCAAAATGTTCAAAATAACAAAAAAAAATCACATAAAAGCACAATATTAGGTAGGCATCGTACCCAGTTACATGCTCTATCCACTCGATGATTGCAGCGAGTTGCACTCCATGTATTTCGGTGAGATAAGTAGATAACCACAAGGCCACTTGGGGCAAAAACAACTCATTTTGGAATTACGATGTACCACCCTTCAATCTCGAAGAAGACCAAGATGGTCGGACTGCTCCATAGGTGCAAAAGGATCATCCTAATTCCCCTATGACATAAAAAACATTAAGTCAAAGTGATACAATATAAACATAAATAGAATCACTCATCCTAACTCCGTAAAAAGGCTATTGATAGTCAGACCGCTCCTCGAAATAAGTATGGATGATCATCATAAACAATTGGAATCACAGTTGGATGTGGGATTGCCCATTAAAAGAAAAAAATTCTAGAAAGGAACCAGATTAGTCATATTGGTCAAGTGATTTTTCGCTTCATTCATGGTCATTTCTTCACCAATTCATTGTGTGAGGAAGTAGTTCAAAAATTCAACATAATCATAATCAAAATCAGCAAAAGATCACTCGATCATAGCTAAATCATGTTTGTCTCGTGAATCATTGCATACAATAATCACAAATTTCCCTTGTTTGTTGGGAATGTAAGCAGACATGACATCTTCAATTGTAGCTCTCCTCCCGATCGAAATTGTTGTAGCAGTTGAAGCTGCCCGATTGAGTTTGAGGAATGAGTGCAATTTAACATGCAAAAGCCACTGAGCTAAGTCCTCCAAACATTGAGGCAATAATTCAAGGGATGCACACCATCTTGCATTATTGGGCCATCCGACGTTGATCAAACCATTGATCATCATACACCCTACAAATAGATCAGTCTACATTTTTTATCAACGTTGTGTTTTTCACATAGCACATCTCAAAAAGGGGCATCTATAGACACCTAAATCATGTCATGCTTAGGGGAGCTGCTCACATAGACATATTCATAAGATAATAATACATAATATTGGACTTTCCAAGCATCAAAAATGGTTCTCACCACTCATTTGGGGCCTTTTCAAGCCATCCAAGCCTAGCCGCTCAAGCTAAGAGCAGCCAGATCCTAGCTGCTCAAGCCTAGAGTAGCCAGATATTAGCCACTACAGATGACAGTGGCTAGATATTAGCCATTGCAGATGACAGCGGCTAAGCCATAATAAGCAGTTTACCAACAAACAGGCCTAATCACAGGTGTAAGTGGTAGTCTACATGCAATAAAGGTGAGCGATAGTAACTTTGCATTCCTTTTCATGACCAATTCACATAGGAGACTTGAGTTTGCTTTTAAACTTTAGTTAACTGACCTCCAAGCATAAAAAAAGTATAAAAATCTTCTCATGCTAATGACCAGTTCACATAGGAGACTCAAATGGGCAGTTATATTTTAATTAACTGGCCTTCAAACATAGAAAAATGATAGAAGCTTCTCATGCAAACTTACACTACACATGAGAAATTCATTTCTAGGGCTTGGACATAGACCTAGGGTTTCACACTATAAAATGTGCAAGCCTAAGAGCACCAAGAGGGGACAAGAGAGATAGGAGATCATATTCTATCATCGAGACATATTTTATTGAGGAGATCTTTCAAGACTTGGAGAGTTCCCTTGGAGATCAAGTGTATGACGAAGCCCTGATAAATTGAAGAGCATAACACCTATTATTTCAACATTAGATACAGGCTTTGACCCATAACTTTGGGGTAAATAGAGTAAGGTTTACCTTAGCGATCGTTGTCTTGGACAGTGGCCTGCAGGATTAGCTTAGATTTTATACATAGCTTATTTTATTCTGTTTCTTTATGTTTTCATATCATTAGCATAGATTTACATGATTTCATGGCACAGTTTCATCATATTTTTGTTACATTCTTTTATTACTAACAACCTCATCTAGGGAGGCAATCTCGAACACCTATGCGTGTGTTCTTGTTTCATTGCTTGTAGGGCCACAGGTTCATCAGATGAAGTTTGCAACATATGAGAGCAACAGGGATTCCTCTAGGAAACATACCTGGAGAAGGAGGCATCTGTAAGCCCTCATACTTTTTCGTGTGCCAAATTGGGAAGCTTTTAAAAGTGCACCACCTCTTCGTGAAAGGGGCACTCTTTGCCTATTTGTGACTTATTGTATCGAAATGGGTATCCCTAAGAGGGACCAACATGTAACTGAGTATCAATATCAATAAAGAGATCTATCTTTGTTATTTTGTGTTATATGCTTTTTCTTCTTGTCTTCCATTTCATCTTGGTTTTTTTAATAACATTGCAATTAGGGTTAACAAGGGTCGGTGTGTGCATCCTGGGGTCGCTACACTTAGTTCCTTCTTAAGTCTCATGGTTATTATTTTGCATTTCCCTGCCATGTGTTATCTTGTAGATATTTCTTAAAGGTATTATATTTTCCAAAGGATCTCGCCCTGATACTAATTGAATAACACATGCTTATACTGAGAGGGGGGGTGAATAATATAAGATCAACTTTTACTTTTCTTTCTTAAACAATATTATCCAATATTATCAATGGAAATATCAATAGCAGTAATCAAAGCAATGCACAAATCATCACACACAAGAGAGACACAAATTTAACATGGTTCACCCAATGTGGGCTACTCCATGGAGAAAATATTTCTTCTAAAATTCTCTCAACAAATATCTTGGGAATCAATTCCCTATTACAATATTTACGAAAATCTATCCAAAGGAGATACCAATATCCTATGATCTAATTTGTGGATCTCTCTCCATAGGATAACTTTATCCCCTTGCTTTGGTTCATGGATATCTCTCCATAGGAGAACTCTTTCCCCTTTGATCTGATTCATGGATCTCTCTCCATAGGAGAACTCTTTTCCCTTTGCTCTTGTTCATGGAACTTGATCCAAGAGAACTCTATCTCCTCAAATGTTTCATGGATCTCTCTCCATAGAATAACTTTATCTCCTTAGTTGGTTTATGGATATTACTCCACAATAGAATTATTTCCCCTTGCTTTGGTTCATGGATATCTATCCATAGGAGAACTCTATCTCCTCTAGTCTGGTTGGTGACCTTCTAGAATACTTTTGCCCCCACTGCTCTAGCTTGTGGATCTCTCTCCATAGGATACCTCTATCCCCACTGCATTGGTTTATGGACCTTTATCCATTGGAGACCTTTGTCCTCTCTACTCTGTCACCTCCAAAGCCTAATCTCAACTCTATCTCAAATATGCACCAAACTCTATCCCATGTGTAGCATAAATATGCTCTCAATTCTATCTTAAATTTGCCATAAGCCTTAACACAATGCTTGAAAAAATCAGCAATAAAATTTTCTCTCAATTCTATCTCAAATATATACCAAAAATTATCCCAAGTCTAGTACAAATCTACTCTAATTCTGCTCATAAATTTGCATCAAACTCTAGCACAAATCTACTCTAACTCTGCTCACAAATATCCTCTAACTCTGCTCACAAATCTGCATCAAAATCTATCTCAAATATGCCTCAAGCATTAACACAAAGCTTGAAAAAATAAACAATAAAACCTGATATCAATTCTATATCAAATCTACCCCAAGCCTTAACACAAATCTTGAAGAAATCAACAATCAAACCTGCTCTCAATTCTATCTCAAATCTGCACCAAACTCTATCCCAAGTCTAGCACAAATTTGTTCTATATTTGCTCCAAAACTGACCCAAGTCTTCTCTCAAGACTTTCTCAAATATTCCTTCAAGCCTTCTCAAAGACTTGCTCAAATTTACCCTCAAGCCTTCTCAAAGACTTGCTCAAATCTGCCTTCAATGCTGCTCACAAAACTTGCTTTAAATATTTCCAAATCTTGCATACAAAACACAACTTAAATCTCTTTCAAAAAATCTTTCTTCACATAGAAAAATTCTACTTAGAATTTATTTAACCTATTAACATATAGAGAATGATATGTTCTATCAAAAACTCAATATGTTTCACACTCAAAAATAGTGTACTCAATCAAATCTCTTTCTCTTGCAAAATCCCTTTCAAATCAAATCAAAATAACGTATAACTTGTTTAACAAAATTGATCTATATTTCTTGCAAAATTTCTCTCAAAGATCAACCACACTAATGCACAATTTACCTTCATAAAATTGATCTCAAACACTTACACAATTGCAATCAATATCTCTCAAACCAATGTTTAAAATATTTCACAAAGATGCACTAACTTGTCTTCAATCCTAGCACAAGTAGTTCACAATCTCTAGCACAAATATCTTAAACATTTTTCAATAATAGAAGCACAAATTGTTCTCAAATTCTATTCCAAGTGTCTCCAAAGCATTCAACAATGAAGTACAAATTCTAACTCAAATATTTCCAACAATGCTTATCAAACAATCCTTTTCACTCTACCTTATATTCCAAAATATTCACTTCAATAAAGACTTTAAATAGGGAGTGATGTGCCCATACCTCTTAATTTGCTCTTATGGAGATATGTCTTTAAAACCTGTCCCACAAACAACTGATTTTCTAATGCCACTTCAAGGGTTATATTGCAAGATGCTTTCTCAAAACATCCATATGAATTTTCACGTTCTAAAATTCTCAATGAAATCTAAATTTGATATTTGATAAATCTTCTTTTGTTTTCAAATACGATGCATTAAAACTCAACAAAACCTCTCAAATTCCTTTTCATAATGCAAGAAATACAATAAAATTATCAAGCCAGTTTTACACCTTATTACTCCTAATCTTGCAAAATAATTTTCAATCCAACAAAGCCACAAATTACACATATAAATTTTTCATTTACACCTTATACCTCCTTCTTAATACAAATGAATTAAAGCACTCCAAATTTCCAAAAATACCATTAAATCATCACTTTATCTCATACCTTATAGCATTAACAAGAAATCCACTTCATATTTTTATTCAAAAATTAAACCATCACTTTTCAACCCTTTTAATTAAAAATTAAAAGCAAAAACTTATTTCTCCTTATGTCTCCCTAAACAAACACATGGCACATACCTTTGAATTGGGCACAAAATAATTTTCCAAAAATTATTCCCTTGCTACTGCCTGTCACCATGATTCAAACCTGCACTGCCTACTGGCCAGTGCCTTAGCAACTGGCTAGGCCACTGAATGGGCTAGCCACCCACTTAGTATCAAAATATTCTCAATGTTTTTCCTTGATATGCAAAAACATATTGTTGATTCTACGTCTCCACCGTGAATTGAATGAACTTAGGCGCATTAATTTTTTCATTAATTTCTCCACCTTGGCTTAGAATTATATATAATAAATTTGACATGGTCCTTGATGTCGATGCAATTTATTTTCAAATAAAATTTTAGTGCTTGATTTGATTTTTTAATTATTCTAATTATTTAAATTCTCAAGGATAATATTATATTTTTTCCTTTGGACATTTTCTTAGGATAAAAACTTTACCACCCTAAATTATTTTTTCTTTTTCTTCTGCAAATTCCACCATGGTAAAACCATTTAACCTTTATTTTCCTTGACATAAATGATAACCAATGTCATTAACTTATGACATTAATTCTTTGACATCAATGACAACAATATACTCAAAATTTCCAACAAAACTTGCCTTGCTAACATCGTTATGCTATCCAACTTGATATCCTTTTTGTTGTAGGTTGTTCTTGCACTACAAATGATGCTTTCATGAGATTTACAATGCTAAACTTGATGTCTTTATACACTTTTAAAACTCTACTAATGAGCCCTTAGTTGGCTCTCTTCCTCTACTTTGACATTTTCTCCTCAACCTCGATTATATGGTTGCTCGATGACTGTTATATGCTTGTTATTGTAGTGTCTTAAGACACTCTAGTTTTTGTCCTCCTTTTCTACATTGGATAAAACAAGCATTGTGCAAATATATGTTGTAAATAAGTCTACCTTAATTTGCACCAAAATTTGAGACCTTAAGTCTCCTTTTTGAAGCTATCTTGCTTCCTTGATATGGTGACTTCTTGCTCTACACCTTGAGGGTAAATAGTGATTTAATGTTGCCTTCCTTACTAAATAACACTTCTCCTCTATATCCTTTGCTTGAATAACTTTGCAATAATAGTTCCAATATTTTTAATAAAGCAACTAATATGTCTTTATGGATTGCATAACTTTGCACTATAGAGAGTGTAGTCTATACTATTAGAATAGTATCTTCTTTGATTTCAATAGAAGGTAGGATATTGATATTTTTCTTTATTTAAAAATATATCTAACTCCCCTTTCTTATGTGCAGGTTTTAACCCTTAAAGAAACTAATTTATGCACTTCCTTGAAGACTTTAAACTTGAAACTTACTCCCTTGCAACTTTAAACTCTAATGTGGTGCTTAATGAAACTTAATAATAAGATGAATCTAAAAGTTCAAATAATGAAACTTTTACACCAAAGTTGCATACCTTTATAACTTTGTAGATGAAGGATATCTTGGTGATTTGAATCACCTAATTTCTACCCTATATTAGATGAAATCATAGCTCTTTCTTGCTGTCCAAAATAGCTCTTTAACTCACAAATTTACATATTTAATACTCCTCTAACTTGCTGCCCAAAAATGTAGTTTGGTGGCTTTAACTCTCCTTTAGGATGTACCTAAAATTCTAAAACTTATCATCTATTAATACTGCCCAAATTTCTGCATTCTTGCTATCCTCAAATCTGAAATTTTTAGATTGCAAACTAGTCAATTTATCCTTTGAAGTGTTGTCCTTGAATCTCACAAATTTGGTAGAAAACTCCTCAAAATCGCATCTGCATTTTTCCTTTGAGAAATCTTCACTTTTTTTCTATAAAACCAACAATATACTTTCTCCAAAATAGCCTTCAATGGCAATCTCCAAATCTCTTAGATTTGGTGGCTTCTTCTAACTCATTTCTTCTTCAACCTCCTTATCAAATTCTAACTTCAACCTTGGCCTATCTAATGGTCTTCTTCTTAAGAATCTGATTGTCTTTAGGTCTTCACTATTCTCCTCCAAAATTTGGCAAAATTCTTGCCAAATCCTTCTCCTTTTGGGATTGTTTTTGGATGCTGATAATTTTCCCAAAAAACTCCTTTATCAGGAACTCCTTCCTGCTAGTAAATTTCTCCAATGAGTTCTCCTAAAAAATCCTTCAATGGCCTTCTCTGAAATCTAGAACATGACCTTTTCTAGTCCTTCAATATCATCAATATTTCAAACTACAAGTTCTTAAATGAGACTTGTGGATCTCTTTATCTTCTTGAGTTGTTTTTTCCTCTAATCTACAATCTACAGTCTTCAATATTTAATGGAGATCTCCAATATTCTCCTAGAATCTTTTCTAAAGTCTATTCTTCCTTCAATCTGCAATAAGGCTCCTTTGACGTTTTCCTCTTCTGCACTCTACAGGTCTACAACTCTTACAGTCGGACCTTTTTCTTAGGCCTCCAAATATTCAATCTCCAACTTGTTGCTTCATGTAATGGATTGATTCTAAAGATATTCTTCCTAGATCTTTGTAGGAAGCTTTCCAACTTTCTTTGAATAATATTTTTTGGCAAAAAAGTATTAGAAAATATAGTGGAGAAACTTTAAATCTAAATATTATGAATCTTCACTAGTTGATTTGTCAATCTAGTGTAATCAGATCCGAGTCCCATTGTTCACAAGTTTTTCTGCAACTTTGTGGAAAGACTCCAACCAATATCCTAAAAATGAGATTTCCTATCTCCTCTCAATCTCTCTTATGGCTCTTCCTATTTCCTATTAATATACTATGTGCTTTGATACCACTGTTAGCTTTTAATGATTTATATTAAAGGAAATGTAACCACAAGATGTAAAATGAGCAAGCAATGGTAACTATATGATAATGGCACTATAATATGTAGGAAAACTATGAGATAAAATTTTACAATAACTAAAAAACATGCCATTAATGGATACTCACAAAAATAGTACAATGTATTATAATGAAGGACATGAACACTCCTTAATTTCAATGAGATAACTATATTGTACTCTAACTACAAATCACTATAATAACTTTAGTCTCTCTCACTCTCTTTCGTTTTCTCTATACCTCAAGGTATATATATAGGAGGATATGTACCTTGGCCTTTACTCTACCCATGAATATTCATCTACATATCCTATGACTCATGTACATATAGACTACATACACATTTACATCGTTGCACATTCTAACACTTGTGCATTTATTACTTGCTTGAAGTAACTAATAAAACCTTAATCTAAGATAAACTCCTAATCTAAAAATGTACCCAAGGTGGTACATTCACATGTACCAAAAAATGTAATACACTCTAACACTAGTTACCCCTAGGTTATCCTTGGATACTGCATATATGTTGATTTTAGGGGATTTTATATTTTGTTTGTAAGTGGAGATTGTAAATTTTTTGAGACTTCAAAGCTTAAGCCCTTGGGGGAAATTGTAAAGCTTTTGATTTGAAATTTCATAAGATTTGTTTTTTAAATTCCTTGAGAGGGTGGATTTTTAAGAATGCCAACATCAAGGCACAATATTAAAGAGACCTCATTTTATTTGTTAATGTAGGGGTTTAGTTCTTCAAGGCTCTATTAGCTTTTGATGATATATATTTAAGGAAATGCAATCACAATATATAAAATGAACATGCAATATCAAGCATATAGTAATGGTAATATTCTAAGCATGTATAACTCATGAAATATTACTGTATTAGCTCATGAAATAGCTATTAACGAAATATCATGAAAATAGTACATGAAATGGATATATACTAATGCATGCTATAAGCAATGCATTCTACATTACCAATTATAATGCTTAGTCACAAATATATACTAGTATGTGACTCTTCACTTTCCTACCCTAAGGACACATGTGCATTCTACATGATAGACACTTGTGCACATGCACACCTAACTAAGGATACTTGTTCTTCCTATTCTAAAGGACTCATGTACATGTGGATAACATGCACATTTACATCATTGCACATTCTAACAATACTTGTGCATTTATTCCTTTGCATAAAGTAAATACTTAAATCCTAATCTAAGATAAACTCCTAATCTAAACATGTACCCATGGTGGTACATTGACATGTACCAAATAATGTAATATTCTCTAATGGGTTCAATATTTATGTGGAGTATTTATTGTGCTTATGGGGTTATATATTGTTCCAATTATGGCATCATAATCTAAAAACTCAAATTTTATGGTCATTGTAAAATTGGATGGTTCTAAATATGCAAATAGGAAGTGTGAGATTGAGTTAATTCTACAAATGAAAATATTATGGGAATTGACAACAAAACACAAACCTAAAGATGTTACTGAGCATGCAAAATAGGATAAAATGAATATGAATGATCAAGCAACTATTTTGTGGAAAATTAGTCCATTCATTAGGCTCCGTGTGCAAGATCTCAATAGAACAAAAGGAGTGTGGGAGACTTTATAACCAATGTATGAGAGAACTAGAAAATTAAAAGTTAGGAACATTAAAAGGCATTTGAATTATCTAAAAATGAAGAAAGGTGATAGAATGAACGATCACATTGCACAATTGAAGAATTTAAGAGATCAACCTATAAGTATGAAGGTTGACATATGAAGATTTAGGGACTATAGACTTTTTGAGTGAAAGTATTCCAAATGTAGATCATAATTTCATAGGCACGTTAAAGATAAGAGGGAAATTTAATAATATAAAACTAGAGGATTTTTTGAATGAAGAGGTTAGACTTAAAAAGTCTACATGTGAGTCTAGAAATATTTCAAAAGCATTTATGGCTAAAGATAAAAATAAGATTTTAAATCAAGGAAATTCATTCCAAAATCAACGAAATAAATAAAGGAATAATCAAATGTTATGGAATCAATAAAAGGATTATAATCAACAAAGTAACAATTAAAAAAAATGAATGAAGAAATAATACTGGAAGGTAAAATGCATCATAGGTTACAATTGTGGAGAGGAAGTACATAAGAGTGATCAATGCCCTAAGAAATCATGTGGAGGACGAAGAACATTTTATCAAAGGAGATAGTCAAATTTTTTTCAAGGAAAGGACATAATACAAATATTTTTATAGTCTCATTTGTTCCTCTAGGAAGTTTAAATGACTCTTGGTATAAAACTCAGGAGCTAGACAACACATGACTCACAACAAGAACTTATATGGTTCTTTGGAAGAAATGAAAGGTGAAAGGATATTGTTTGGTGATATTCACATTAAATTGAAGGAATGGGTTTATTTTTAATGAAATTACATTATGGCAAGGAATTGAAAATAAATATGTGAATCTCGTACCGAAGTTAAGGAAAAATATTCTCTCAATAAGATAAATAACTCAACATGGTTATAATATTGAGTTCTATTCAATTAGATGTTTGATAAATAACATTAATGATAGATTCAATGTTGTAGCCATAGGATTTGAAAGTGATGGCATCTATAAATTCTTAGCATCTATATACAAGATGACTTACCTCACTATAAGTGACTCTACAAGTGAATTATGGCATGAAAGATCGTCATTTGAATTATAAATGTTTGGCTATGCTTTCAAAGAGGAAAATAGTTGAAAGACTTCCTTGGATCAAGGTAAACACAAGTGCGTGTATATGTAACAATCCACCAAAACCAATAGTATATATATCACAACAAAGAATTCCCAATAATTTTCAACATTGTAAGGCATAACCACATTTTAAGTTTAATGTCATTGTAGATGACTCTTAAGTGGACATGATTGGCAAACATCTCGTATTTCTAGGGTTCACTTTTCTAAACCTCACCATTTATAAAACATGCCAATAGTGGTTCCCCCACCTTTCTTATACCCCCACCGATATAAGACAACCTAATCATAGTGTAGGTATTATCCTTTAAGGCCCATAACACTTAAAGGTAGGGTTATGCATAACATCTATTTATCACCAAATTGGCTAAAATTAGGATTTTTAAAATTTGGAATTGGCTAATATTTGAGACCCTTGACCAAGGCCCATTAGCCAAAACATGTTAGGTGCAAATTTTTTTTGGGATCAATTTACCCCAATTTTATAATAATTTGACCATTTTAAGTTTAAATTTCCAACGTTACCCCTAATAATAGTGAACCTTCTACATGTGTTTCGACACTATTATCATGGATTTCGAAACTAATTTGCCAAATTTTTATAAATACATTTTAGGTTTGACCCCTTACCCATAACCCTACTTAAAGGGAACTCCTTTTCCATAACTCTACATAATTTCATCTATGTAGGATTATTATGGTGTAATATGTATGGTCACCCAATCCTCACCATTCAAGGTGCCACCACTACACTGAATTATGAATGAGTCCAAAAGCTTCACCACTTTAAGACACCCAAGACTCACCATTCAAGGTATATCATTCACAATTATTTGGCTATTGCATCACAAAATCTTCTCCTAGATTTGCTACTACCTATCTATTGCATCATTGCAACTCCTTCCAAGATTTACAAATGTCTGGTTATTGCATCAATGTAACTCCTTCCAAGAATAGGTTACCTTATTGAATCAAGGGTTGTCTCTAAAATGGCTCTAGTTTCAATCCCAACAACCCTCATACAAAGCTCAAGATTCATAAAAATAGTAAAACCATAACATCTCTCTTATTAAAGGAATCAAGTGCTATTACATTTATATATTTAACTTAGCACATTGCTAAACTAGTAATTTAATGCTTTTTGAATCATAATACTAACATTTAACAATTAATATCATAAAGAATCGACCAAATCTATAATCATAATCTAGGAATCATAATCCACCATTCTTATGATAACTTATACTTTTCATTTGACTCATAAAATTATTTTCAAGCTCTTACATAAAATAATTGCAACATATAATATCACATCTTGCACAAGTGTTAAAAAGCTATACAAGAATTTACAACATATTCTTTGATCATACAATTACTTCCAAGCATTCTTTCTCCAACAATACTATTACATAGCAATACAAAGGTTCCAATTAATTATCTTCTCTTTCATAGTCTTCCTCTAGATAGCTCCTTTGCCCATGAACTTAGTTTAGAACTTAGGGATCAAGACAACTCTTATATGTATATGCAACTTAACATGCACCATGCATAAGTAAAAACAACCATGCAAAATACATTTCAAGCAATAAAAGAGAGAATATCATACTTCTCTCTATAATGGTTTCCTTATCTACCCAAGTCTTAGAAAAACCGTTACAAATATTAATCAAAACCAATGCATTTTTCTTTTCTTTACAAGGAACCCCATAACCTAAATTTACAATCATTCACATTTTTTTATACTTTCAATGCATCATTTCATTATTACAAAGTACATGAAATGACTATCAAGCATCAAGATCATTAAATTCAATAACGTAAAATTTATAACACCATAATAACATTGCATAACTTGCTTTACAACACAAAACCCAACACTTAATTTACCCAACTAATTTTAAAATAACATTTTTCTACCAAACAAATTTAAACCTCATTTTAAATCTTAGTTATAATATCCACAAGGAAGCAACATCACTACCATAACCATAGCTTTAAGATATAATATCCTTTCTATAAAGCAAATTCTTAATAAAATATCCACCTTTCTTAAGAACCTTAATTGAATGAACCATTTCTTTAACTCTATATTACAATAAGCTTAATAAATATAATGCAATCCAAAATCACTATCTCAAATTAAATTTACTCCTTTATAAACAATAAACAAAGCTTAGAGAAGCTTATTCTACTACAATAGAAACAACAAGGCAACAAAAGAAAACTTTAAACTTTGAAGGATTCATATAACAGAGAGGATAAACTAGGTTTTCCCTAAGATGCGCATGCACAAGCTTCAAAAATCACATAAATATTGTGAAGCATGCAACCAATGAATTATAGAGGCTTTTAAAAACAAGGCAAAAACTTTTCCTCTTAGGAAAAACTTGGCTAAGATATAACAAAAAACTAAACCAACCAAATAAAATCCAAGGATATTATGTCCACCAAAAGGAGCATAACCAAATAAAAACTGGAAAAAAAACTAACTCAGGTAACAAAAAGCCATATGTCTACTAATAGATTGACCATGCATGTAAACTCTCAACAAAGCAGGGAATACTCTAAAAGGTATAAAAATCAATGCAACAAGAAACCAGCATGAAGCATAACAATTATTAAATAAATACGAACAATGATACTAATGAGGAAAATCAATTACTGCTTGCCACTTTAGGAGGGCTAAATCCTTGCCACTTAGAGAGGGCTAAGTCTCTTGTAGGATATGGAATTGGATTAATATTATGAATGATAATATGATAGATTATAAATCAACCTACAACTATATATAATAATAAATCAATAAATCGGTGAACACTTGGAAATATAGCCGACTAGCTATATTGGTGTTGTAACATGGCTCCCCTCCTCGGAAAGCTTTGTCCTCAAAGCTGGAAATGACTCAAAAATACTTTATGTTTCCCATGTAGCATCTTCTATTGGTAGGTCCTACCATTTGATTAGAAATTATTTGATGTGGCGAGATCGAAGATGTCGTGATCTGCTCTACAATATTGCTTCTGGTTGAAGATAGATACGTCCTTCTTCGTCAAGTACTGGAAGCTCTAAATGAGAGTGTACTCTTTGTCCAATTACCTTTTTGAGACATGAGACATGAAATACTGGATGAATATGGGATGAGGAAGGAAGCTCTAGCTGATATGCCACTTCGCCTATGCGACGCACTATCTTGTAAGGACCATAAAATCTTGGAGCCAACTTCTGACTAGTCTTGATATTTAATGACAATTGTTTGTAAGGTTGCAGATGTAAGAAAACCATATCTCCTATATTGAATTATCTTTCTGAATGATGTGAATCTTGTTGCTTCTTCATATGATTTTGTGCCTGGATCAAATTATCTTTGAGAATGTTAAGCATTGTCTATCGGTGTTGGAACCAATCGTCTACTTGAGCTACTTTGGAAGAACCTAAAACATAATATGCTATTGCTGGTGGTTTTACCCCATACAATGCTTCAAATGGGGACATCTTGATGGAGTAATGGTATGAAGTGTTGTACCACCATTCTGCTAATGATAGCCAATGACTCCAATGAGACTGCTTATCTTGAGCAAAGCATCATAAATAAGTACCCAAATATTTGTTAACAATTTTAGTTTGGCCATCAGTCTGAGGATGGTATGCAAAAGATATGTTTAATTTGGTACCACTAAGATGGAATAATTCTCGCCAAAAATTGCTAGTAAAAATGGGATCACAATCACTTACAATATTTTTGGGTATTCCATGTAACTTGAAAATGGAGTCCATAAATACCTTAGCCACTTTGCTTGTTGAAAATGGGTGTTGTAGAGCATTGAAGTGAGCATACTTGGAGAGACGATCTACTACCACAAAAATCACCGTTTTACCTTCTTATTTGGGAAGACCTTCAATAAAATCCATTGATATGTGTTCCCACTGGTGGTCAAGAATTGGTAAGGGTTGAAGGAGTCCTAGAGATTTGATTGTTTCACCCTTATTGCATTGGCATACTTCACATTCGACAACAAATGTTTTGACATCAGATTTCAATCCTTTCCAATAAAAGGATTGTTTTACCCGCATATATGTCTTCAAAAATCTTGAATGCCCTACTGATGGAGAAGCATGTGATTCTTCAAGGACCAGTGTTTTAATAATGGAATTTTATGAAATGAAAATGCGATCTTTCTTTCTTAACACCTTGTCATTATATGAAAAATGAGGATGCTTGGATGATCCTAGAATCAAATCTTGAATAATTTGAGCAGTTTCATTGTTCACCAACCATTCTTCTTGGAGCTGAGAAACCCAATAAGAACAAGGACCTAAAATGGCGTTGATGGAAACTTCATATTCATATTTATGAGACAATGCATCTGCTACCATATTTTCTTTGCCTTTCTTATACTCGATAACAAAATCATATCCCAATAACTTTGTCAACCACTTGTTTTGCTCTGGATAGGAAAAGCGTTGTTTTAGAAAATTCTTGAGACTACTATGATATGTTTTTATGAGGAAACGATTGTTGATCAAGTAGTGTCTCCATTTCTTGATTGCATGTAAAATAGCCAATATTTCTTTCTCATATGTGGATCTTCCCAAATTTTTACTTGAAATTTTCTTGCTTTTGAATGCCAAGGGATGACCATCTTGCATTAATACTACCCCAATACCTATTCTCGAAGCATCACATTCAATAACAAATGGTTTGTGAAAATCTGGAGTTGCCAAAACTGGAGTAGTACACATGGCTTCCTTGAGTGCCATGAATGCCTGAGTGGCCACATCCGACTAGTGAAAGGCATCCTTTTTTGTAAGAGCGGTGAGAGGTGCTGCAATTTTACCATAATTGCAAATAAACTTATGATAGTAACCTGTAAGACCCAAAAAACCATGAATTTTCTTGATGGTTTTAGGTAAGGGCCAGTATTGGATGGCTTTAATTTTATTAGGATCCACTTTAACACCTTCATGAGAAACTATATGACCCAAATATTCAACTTCTTGAACACCAAATGAACACTTGGAGCATTTGAAAAAAAAATTTCTCCTTATGTAAAACATGAAGAACTTTCCCCACATGTATCAAATGATCCTTCCAAGATTTACTATATATTAAAATATCATCGAAGAAGACTAAGATGAATTTGCGAAGAAATGGATGAAAGACATGGTTCATGAGACTTTGGAAGGTGGAGGGGGCATTGGTGAGACCAAAAGGTATGACTAGGAACTCATAATGACCTTCATGAGTACGAAATGTGGTTTTAGGAATGTCCTCATCTCTTACTATGATTTGATGAAACCCTAAATGTAGATCCAATTTTGTGAAGAATTTAGCACCATGCAACTCATCTAATAGATCATCTATGACAGGGATAGGGAACTTGTCTTTAATGGTGATTTTGTTAAGGGACCGAAAGTCAGGACACATACGCCAAGAATTATATTTACGATGGGCCAACACTACTGGTGATGAATAAGGACTAGTGCTATGATGAATAACTCCATGTTCTAATAGTTCTTGGACAATGTTTTCAATTTTTATTTTTTGAGGTTGAGGGTATCGATAAGGACGTACATTAGGTGGAAGACTTCCAGGGAAAATATGTATGGCATGGTCATGAGATCACTTGGGAGGGAGCCCTTTTGGTTCCTTGAAAACTTCATCATAGTTAGCCACAATATCTTGAAGATCCTTTGAGGGAATTTCCATTGTATCTTGTGCTTGTACTTCCATGTAGTTGATTTGAGCTATGAATCCATAACCTCCTTTCCTTAGTATTTTTTCCATGTTGTGAGAACTCACTACCTGTGATGGTGGAGTTTGAATTCCTTGGAGTTGAATAGTCTTTCCATTTTCTTTTCATTCCACAAATAATTTTTAAAAATTGAAACTAACAATGTCGAGTTGTTCTAGCCATTCAACACCCAAAATAACATATGAACTTCCCAAAATCATAACGAATAGAGTTCCTCACCATGTGTAACTTCCCATTTGTATTGAGACTAAAGAGGTTCTACCAATACATTGAGCATTTCCTCCATTTGCAACTAAAACTTGAAACTTGTCTTGGTTGGAAGAATTAATGTGCAAATTCAATGCTTTAGCAGTCTTGATGTTGATAAAGTTATGAGTACTACCTGAATCAATCAACACATTTATTTTTTTGTGCCTAATAAATCATGGTACCTTAATTGTATGGTGAGCTATTAATCCCATGAGAGCATGCACTGAGATAGCCATAGTATCCTCTTCTGGTATTGTGTCATTATTATCTATTTGTTCTTCATCTATGGGTGATTGTGACTTATTGACATCCTCTACTTCATCTTCTTCATCCTTATTATCATATTCTATTTGAAAGGTTTGTCTTGGTACACATGCTTGATCTCTTGGATGATGATTGCGACATTTATAGCAAAAATATCTTGATGGTTGTTCATTTTTGCGGAAGGAATTGTTGTGATATTGAGGACGTGTATTAGAGTCTCGTCTAGAAGATGTCCAATTTCAAAACTTCTTTTCAGAAAGTTTAGCAATCCTTATAGTTTCATCCAAGGTGTATGGATCATGTAAGTCCACTTTGAGTTGAATATTTTCCTTTAAACCATGTCAAAATGTTGAAACCACCACTGAGGCATCTACTATTTCTGTGTAAGCAAGAAGACTTGTGAACTCTAAAACATAATATTGGACAGAACTAGTTTGTTTGAGGCCCAATAGATGAACAATGTAGGAAGAAGAACTACCTTCATCAAATCTCTTGAGAAAAAGATCTCTAAATTCAGGCCATAATATGGGATGATTATGTTGACGTTGTTGCCAAGAGAACCATTGGTAAGCTTCTGTACCCAATTTGGAAGAGGCATAAGAAAATTTTCTAGCTTCAGGAATATGATATAAGTGTAGGATACCCTCCATTTTAGCTAACCAACCATGTGGATCCCCACCCTCAAAGGTGGGCATATCAGTACATGGAACATTAACACCTATAGGCCATCTTGCATATTGATAAACTTCCTCTATATCTTGATCTACATTATCATTTTATCTATGGTAATTATTTGGGGAAGGAGGAGCTTCTTGGTTTTGTTTATTTACTATTCATCCCAACATTAGTGACATGTTGCTCATATTAGTCATTATTTGAGTCAAACATGCTTGTAATTATTGGTTGCTTGTATTGGGGATTACTATTTCCTCATGTGTGAGATTTTCTTGGGATGAGTTGGAAGGAGCCATGGGGTTAATAGCAGGATGGTTGGGGTTAAAACTATTAATGCGTAAAGGAGAATTATGCTACATACCTTTATTTCATGGAGGTCTTCTTTCTGAATTTGAGAACACTTCATTTGGTCTTTCATTGCGTATTAATATCCCTTTTGGTCCTATATTCCATTTGGTAGGATTGTTGTGATCACTCA
Organism: Wollemia nobilis; assembly: GCA_028583015.1. Taxonomy (NCBI): domain Eukaryota; kingdom Viridiplantae; phylum Streptophyta; class Pinopsida; order Araucariales; family Araucariaceae; genus Wollemia; species Wollemia nobilis. The sequence goes on along the minus strand of JAQPPZ010002969.1, from coordinate 1,203,293 downwards.
TGAATTTGATTGCAAAAAATAATGTTTAATGTGAAAACAATTTGATTTAATGGATCAAATTTTTATTATCAATTAATTGATAATTAATGTCTAGTTTACGTCAACAACAACTTCCAAATTGACCCAACGGCTAGTTTATTTCATCAATGGCTAGTTTGCTACAACTTCCAAATTGACCCAATGGCCATTTTCTTTCATCAATGGCTAGTTTACTAGGTTTAAAATGACTGGTAATGACTAGTTCAAAGAGCACATTCAAAGTGTCTTACAATAGCTAGTTTGTGAGGTTTGAAATGACTCTCAATGACTATTTGGATGACGTGAGGAACGAAAGGACAATTCGACATGATAGTCTTGTACAAAAGAGATTCAATAGCTAGTTTAATTATGTGATGATTGAAAGGGCACTTTGATGTGATTGAATCTTAGACAAATAACATGATCACTACATGACATGATATAACCAAGATACAAGGCATGATGTGGTTAGGATGACTAGCTCACTACACAATACAACACAATCAATAACATGATTACTACATGACATGACACAACCAAGATACAGGGTGCGATGCAGATATAATTATTAACTCACTACATGACACGGTCACTATTTGGACTAAGCGACTCGGGATGAGGGATAAAAATAATCTTAATCGAACACGTGAGATCGATGGATAGGATCGATTGATAGGTATGTGTGAGAGAGACAAGGATGATGAGCCATCGGATGTGGTCACACTGTACTAATTATGGCATGATGGTTTTAAACCTGATCAAGAACCCAAAAAAGAGCAATGTGGGATTAAGGAGAAAGAAATATAAATATATTATGCATGGGAATAGTGGAAAATTTTTGATTAATTGAAATGTAATGCGTGGAACTTTAGTAAGGATAATTTTAGATGTCATGATACTAAATTATTGGCTGTGGATATGAAGGGGTTTATTAGGGTATTTAGGGCACACAATACGTATATGAGTTTTGTTTTGCCTTAGATATGAGTTACTTTTAAACTATGAAATGATGTACCTATATACTGTAAATAAACCTAGAAATCATAGAAGCACATTATCGATATTGAGACAAGTTTTATTGTGTACAAATTAATGTACCTTTATACCACAAATAAAATTAAAAATTTTCTACTTCATATTCAACCAATTAAATCAACGATGCATCGGATTTTAAATTTGTTTTCTTTATAATAACTCCTTCATCGAAACTTGTCGTCTAACTTACCAAAATTATGAAATTGCTATCTTACAATAGCTATCTTCAATAGAACTCATCGTCCAACTCATCGTACTTGCAGAAGTAGGACAACCATTGTGAAACTTAAAATTGTTGATTTTTTGAATGCACTATGCTGCCACATGGCGTATTTGTATAATATGTTATTTAGAGTTCTCTTCCTTGTTTGAATCTTAAAGATCAATACTTTATTTCTTCTATTATTTCCATGAATCATGATTAGTGAATGCTCGATAACACTCAGAGATGCACAATTTCCTTCTGTATGTGATTTGCAAAACCTGTGTTTGGATTACCTTCTTGGTTCTACTTGATTCTTGCTACGTGACTTTCCACATCTTCCTATGCAGTGATGTCTTACTGTGAAACATATCGCAATACTACTGGTAATAATGTGATACTCTTACTTTATTTTATAATCTTGTGCACAACTAATTACCAAAGGTTGGTGGATGCTGGACTAAATTTCTTATAAATATGGTAATGTAAAATGGATGGTGTTGATTTTTTTTTAACTTATCCACCTTTGCCAATTTTTGACTCTGATACCACTTGAAGCATAACAATTATTAAATCAATATGAACAACGATGCTAATAAGGAAAATCAATTATTGCTTACCACTTTATGAGGGCTAAGTCCTTTCCACTTAGATAGGGCTAAGTCTCTTGTGGGATATGCAACTGGATTAAGATTATGAATTATAATATGATAGATTATAAATCAACCTACAACTATATATTATAATAAATCAACAAATCGATGAATACTTGGAAATATAGCCAACTAGCTATATTGGTGATGTAACACAATATACAAATGCTTAGGACTACTACAAGGTTAAGCAGGATAACAAGCTTTGAAAAATGAAACCGAAGATATCCAAACTATCAAACATACTAGAATTAATAGCAAATCTACAACACTATCCATAGCATGCATGGATAAATTATTAAGAGCACTCACTGCTTTCAAACACAATTTTGATGATCTAGTATAGCTTGAAGACCCTACGCTTCCCTGGTTCCCAAATTTCTTTCCTCCACCTCTTCATCTCGATGTTCTTCTCTTTGCTAATAGGCAAAACTTGGAAAAATCCTTCCCAAAAAATAGCTTTTCTCACCTCCCAAAATAGGAGACCCTTTTGATATCTTCCACATTGATTTGGCCTCCTCCTAAGATATTCTAGCTTGTAACGTTCTTTAATGAATGTTGATAAGATTCAAAAGCCCATGAAAAGGAAATAACTCCCAACTCATTTATTTATCTAATTAGCATGATATTTTTGCAAAGATTTACCATTTAGTAATATTAGTCCATTATCTATTGCAAGACTAAATAAAACCATTATCTTAAAACCTTATTAGAACATTTTCATATTCTAATACTAATGTTCATTTATTAGTATTAGTGTAATTAATTATTCATCTAATTAATTATATTCTATCAAATGTTAATATTAACCATTAACATTGATATCAAACAATTCCACAAAAAAAGGCTCTTACTAAGCCGTATTTGCTTTACAAAGGTAAAATCAAATAATATGCATAAAAAATCTTAACACGTATAACACCAATTTGTGCTAAATGCTATTTTATTAATCTAAAATTAGGGTTACAAAATGAGCTTCCTCTTGAGAAGGTTTTTATCCCTTTTCCACATGAATTTAAGAAAATTTGCTAGTGTCTTTCAATGCCCTCAGTGAAGGTGGGCTTCTGTGTGCATGTGCCACCAATAGTGACGTTTGATTCTATCCTTTTATACCTACTTTGGGCCTATAAAAGGGAGTTAGTGTGTTTAGGGATCTGCCTTGATCAAGCCTCGTAGTTATGAAGATAAATTAACTCAAATATAAAGAAAAACATGATGAAAGTTGATGTAAATACTATAAAAACTATTTAGAACTGATATATACCTTATTTGATGTTGTAAATCTACTATAAGACTAGTTTGCATGGTGGCATGTAAATTAGATCTCAGGTTCATAGGCCAGGTTGTAAACGAAACTATTGTTGACTATTGTTGCAAATTTTTTATCTGAATAGGTTGCAGGTGATGTCTATTGCTTTTTTTTAGATGTAAAAATGGTTAGAAGGAATTCTAACACAATTTTGGTAGAGTCTAGGTATGTTAATTAAAAGTGAGAGAGAGAGATAAATGAGGGAATGGATCCACTATTTATAGGGAAAACCAAGGTCAGGGGGGTAGTTAGGTGTACTAGACCCTAGAGTCAAGTCCTAGCATGGTTAGGTTAGGGTTTGTGAGGTGCCAAGCTTAGTCATCCTCTTACATGCCCTAAGGGAAATATCCTATCCTCATACATGTGTGATCTAGGATTAGGGTTAACTAGAGTTAGCTAATTCCTAGGTTAGGTAAGGTTTGAATTAGGGTTTCCTAAGAAATATACTAACTAATTTGGGGTGCACATATGTGTGAGGATATTTTTAGGGATAATTTGACTCTTAAGACTAATTAAACCTAATTTAATGATAAAGTACACTTTAAGTGAAAGTCACTTGCAAATTAGAATCCTAATTAGCCTAATTAGGGTTTTTAGTAGGGAATGATCCCATGGGGGACTTAATTAGGCATAGTAAAGGGTTTAGGTGTCCTTAAGGGGCTTGTAGGTAGCCTACCTATGAATAGGAGGTATTTTGAATGCATTTTATATAGTTTTATAAGGTTTTGCACCTACAAAAAACTATGATAGTCTACGATGGCCTACAATGGTCTATGATGGCCTACGATGGCCTATGGATACATATGATGGCCTATGATGGTATATGATGGTATATGATGGCCTATGGATGCCTATGAAGGCCTACGATGGCCTACGATGGTCTAATATGGTCTATGGATGCATATGTAGGCATACAAATGTCTATGCAGATCTACATGTATCTATGGGTGAGCATGTATAACTTTTAGGTGTCTACATTTACCTCTTTTTGTATTATGCTATGTAAAATATAGTTTAGTACAAAATATGATGGAAAAATATGGTGAGGTGTTTGGAAATATGGAGAATGTGGGGATGAATGTGAATTAATAAATATGGATGAAACACGATGGAGAAATAAGTGATTTTCTAATTTAGTACAATATTTTAAAATATCGTACTAGTTGTTTGTGAAGGCACCTTAAGATTGCTTTGCTTTTGCGACCAATGCAAGGTGGTCCAATTACAAATAGAATGACTGCCTATTCAAACTTTTACTTTTGATTCATTGATGAGCACATGATGACATTTGTCAAATAATTTGAGATGAGGGGCATGGACGAATCAAGCATAACATTCAGTATGTGGTCAACATTGATATACATAATGAAATCAAAATGTTTCCAATAGTGTGTATGGCCCTCATGATCTAGCAAATGTCTTATTAGGATTGAGTTAGTATTATATTAAGATAATATTTAGCAAAAAAATTTGTAGACAGATGTGATATCCTTGATTTGGATGTTTGATTGTTTGATCGTATGCACAGCAAATTTGTGTATGAATACCCTCTCAAGAGAGGAAGCGAGAAATCATCAATGATGCAAATGAAATGTGGTGATGTGGTGATGCCCGTTAACTACCAGTTAATATTTTTCCCCTTTTCTGGTGCCATTTTTAAAGGTTGTTTTGACTGTTTGACAATATCATCGCAAATCAGACGATATCGCCCCGGATCTAACGATTTCGTCTGGGCAAGGACGTCCAGATGATCTTGTCCCTAAATTGATTTTGCACAATTAGCTTTTATTCCAACGGGTCTCTAATCCGGGCAGAAGTGTGTCTATGTCGTTAGGGACCCTCCCCCGTTGGAGATCTCCCAAATAGGGATGATCTCCAACCTCCTAACCTCCCTCCTAAGCCTATTTAATCCTAAGCTCTCCCCTTAGCACCCCCTTGGCTGATAATTCCTATAACCTGACTTCATACACGTTAAATCATCCCAAATTCACATTTGCAGTAGTTCTATTCAATTTTTGTTGTAGGTACCTTAGTGTTTTTCAATCGAAGCAAGCTTACATCGTCGTCGATGATCTTGTTCAGATCGGAGGCGATCCTGTCGAATCAGAGATGATTTCGTACCAATGCGAGATGATTTCGACTGCAGTCAACATTGAGGCAATCAGTGCCTAAAGTTTGCATTTCTCCACCTTTTCTCTACTATTTTATTCTGTAATTAGCTAGCTTATTCATTATTTTATGCTATTCTACATTTTGGAGTTCACCCATCTAGATCAAATGCATAATTAAGTCATAATTATTATCTAATTAGCATAATTCATTCATGTTTCTATTTTTAAGTTTCAGTTTGATATTGTTGTTGTCATTTTACATTGTTTCCCTCTGTTAGGATAGTTGTATTTTCTGTGTTTTGCACCTATTTCTCTGTTTGTAGGTCTCTAACGAATTCGTCTGACGAATTAGTTAGATCTCAGATGATTCTGTCGAATTCCAAATGATCCTGACTACTTCAAGAATCAGAATCTTCATCAGACATCCGGATCAGGTATTTTTCTTGTAATATTCTTTAATTTCTCTATTTTTCTGTCTTAATTCTATTTTTTGTATTCATTTAATCTGCATCTTCATATAGAATAGCTTAGACGCATTTTTGCCAAACCTAGGATTTGAATGCTTAAGGCTAAAACGAACACATAAAACACATTCCCAACCTAGGCATGGAAACTGCCATTAAATGTTTCCTAGTGAACCCACCATCCGTCAAAAAATCACCAATATACACCTCCCTTGAGAGGTGGGACCTTCGCAAGTCCTCTCAGTCCGAGGTACCGTGACATCCTTTTCACATCCCCCTTCTGGGCACGGATCCTATAGCCTGAAGGTAAGGGTGTGAAAAATTTGGAGCGATACATTTTGGTGAACCCGACGTGAATGCATTGTAAGCCTTTTGAAAACAAAAACAAAAATAAAAAATAAAACAACTAAAACATAGATGCATTTTAGATCATTTAAATTTAATATCATATTAGATGGTAGCTCCTAAGAAAATATTAGCAGTTACTATAAATGTAGAAAACCAATTGGCAGCCATAGAAATCAATTTTGTGCTTAGTGTGCCTGAAACAGATAGAAATCAACTCTTGTGGGATGAACTTGATAGAAGACTTAGTGTCATCTCATCTAGGTCAACAAAACTTAAACAAATCAAGAGGCTTATCCTAGATAGAATCCTGGATCCTCATCAACTTGTCTTTTATCATGAACTTCAGAGAGCCTGCCATAGATGGTTAGCTTATAGGAGAGCTCTTGTATCTTCAAAATTGTTCACCTTCGAGGAATACCTTGAGAACGTAGCCATTGTACACCAGTTCCTAGGTCTTGTAGAAGACCAAGAGGTTGTTCTTAGAGATAGGGAAATATGGAATAGAGTTCCTCGAGCTATGTTATATCGAGAGTATTGCCATGAGCTTTACTTCTATCAACCAAAGATCCGAGACGAGATAATATCACTATAGCTCTTTTCATTAAATTTTTAAAAGAAAACTTTCAATTTGAAGAAGAACACTTCATGACTCCTGAAGAACTTGAGCCCATTAATGATATTTATAAATTGTTTATAGAAAACTAGATCATTACTTTCAGTATTATTTCTTGCATTTATTGTATTGTTTGTCATCTTTACAATATTATTTCAAAAACATAGCAAAAAACCAAAAAACATTTCATTTCAAATATTGTAGTAGGTATATAATTAATATATACCTCTTAAGCTTGTTGCATATTTATATATATATATTTATATATATATATATATATATATATTTGCTGAAATCAAAATTAAGCACAATGCCTAAACTTAGGAATGGTAAAGAAACTATAGGAGAAGAAGAAGATTGGTTACAAGATAGAACTAGAGACCCAAATGTCCTTCCTGAAGATCAAATTCCGGAAGGAGAAACTCTAGATCAACCAGAAGATGACCTAGGTGAAGATAATGAACAAGAAGGAAGTGTTAAAGAGGATGGATCCTCATCCCCTAGAGTAGCTCCAGATGGAACTATTGCTTTTGACAACGTAGATCATTTTCGAAAATTTCTCAATGATAACATTGACGCCCTTAATGTGGCAGTTCGTATTGATAAAGGGCAAATTAGTGACACTCAAGCAGCCATGGAACATGCGTTTGATGTGCGCACTAATCCCTTGTCTTTCATTGATCAAGAAAGTGATAAGGTTGGGCCATCCAATACATATATGGTCACTATGATTCAAAACATGTCAAAACAATAGGTTACCCAACCTCCTAAGGAACCTGTTATTCAACCTAAAATCATTCCCACACAAAAGAAAACTTCCTTCACTACTTTATTTCGCCAAACTATTGAGCAATATGCTTCAAGTAAACAAAAACCTAAAACGAAGCCAAACACCAATTTTCAACAATCTGGAATACAACATAATACCACTTCAAAATTCCTTCATAACACCTTTCCTACCAACAATTTACACAATAGCAACATAGCATCTAATCTTCATGTCCCTCCATCATATGCTCACAAAACCCATATCAATGCCCTATCAAACCAATATGGTGGGCAAACTAGTAATCTGGAAGCCATGGTGAAACATTTAGCTTCATGTATGGACCAGATAGATCCCTACCGTCCCTCGTACAATTATCGAGAGATATGTAGTCAACCTTTGGATCCCATGGTTGTAGCTCAACCGTACCCTAAGCATTTTCCCATGCCCATCTTGCCTATATATAAAGGAACCGAAGATCCCATAGAGCATCTTCGCATGTTTAGGATAGCATGTCATGATATATCACATGATGACTTGCTATTACTAAAAATGTTCCCAAAAAGTTTAGGTGGAATGGCATTAGAGTGGTACTATCAATTGCCCACTCATTCTTTGAGAAACTTTGAAGAAACAACTGAATCATTTGTCCATCAATTTAGTGCCTACATCGAGAGGCATGTAACCATTAAAGATCTATACAACTTAAAACAAGACAAGGATGAATGTTTTTCCGATTTCTTAGCTAGATGGAGGCAGTTGACAGGAAAACTACACTTTGTGCTACCTTATAGGGAAATGTTGGACATTTTTATCAATAATTTACAAGAACAAATATCTTATGAGCTATCAACTACTACTTTAACTACCTTCGATCAGGCTATAGATCTAGCTCGAAGAGTAGAAGATGCCCTCATTAGGAGAGGCCAACTTAGGAAGAAGGATGATGAGAAAACATCCAGAAATCAATATAAAAACAAACAAGTTGTTGGTGATGGAGTCACTGACAGCAAAAATGTTGCTAATGTCAATGCAATGAAGACAAAAAAAAAATTTATATTGAAACCTCCTGATAAGCCTCCCAGAGAATTTACTAGATTGAATCAACCATTGTCAACTATTTTACCTCAATTACTCGAAAGAGGTTTGATCCAATTACCGACTATCCGAGAACCCGATCCAACTATACCCGGATACGGAGCTGACTTACACTCGTGATTTCCATAGAGGACCTGGACACTCTACCAACGCTTGTAAAAGGTTGAAACATAAAATACAGGATTTGATTGATAATAATGAAATGGAGGTGCAAGCCTTCCAACCTAAACAAAATGCTCCTAATAATACTCAAAAGACCATTCCCCAAAATCAAAATTAAAATGCTAATCAAACATTAGACATATTTCAACACCCTTTACCAAGACATGGTAAAGAGGTGGCCAATCAAATCAAACATCATAATGTTCCCCCTCCTACCCGATATGTAGGAACCATTAGCGGACAATTACCTGTTCAGGATCCTCAAATATTTGACACAACCTTATCCTTGGTTACGACCAGGCCCTTACATAATTTTCCAACTCCTGATTCTAGTGATATAGAATCAGATACTGAAAGTGAAGTAGACATCACTTCAAACCAATCGAATAGTTCTGAAAACGAATCAGATCCTATTCAACCCATCACAGATGCTATGGTTCCAAAAGAACCATTTCCTAGAAGAGTTACTACTCGACCTTCTTCTAATCAATTCCTCCCTAATGAACAAGCCATAAATGCTAGACCGAGACCAGTTCAACGTCCTCAATATAACATTGTAGGTACCATTGGAGTCGTTACCCGACAACAGGCTCAAAATTCTCAACAAGAACCAAACCAGAATGATGGATCAGCTCCATTCGTTTTGAAAAATCCCAATAAAGGGAATCATGCTCCTAATGTTCAACCTAAACCCCCTTACAATATTAATGAGCAATTATCCAATATTATAGCCAAAATATCCCTTTTGGATTTATTAAGATCTTCTCCTACCCATAGGGATGAGTTGATGCTTACATTAAGCCAAATGATGGTACCTCAAAACATTCAACCTGAAGCTATGGCCAATACTATCATCACTCGAGAGGTTGATTGTATTGACTTTCGGGATAAAGATATCCCACAACACAGTTTACATAAGGATAATCCCTTATATATTACTTGCTCTAATTGGAGATGTGGCTGTCAAACGAGTCTTGATTGATAATGGCTCATCTCTAAACATTTGCACTTTTGACTTCTACCAACGATTTGGCTTTAGAAGTGATGAAATGAAGAAAATTGGCATGATTATCAAAGCTTTCAATGACAAAACACAAGAAACATGTGGAGTTATTACCATCCCCTTGCAAGTTGGTCCTAGAACCCTAGATACAACCGTGTTTATTGTACATTGCCCAACATCGTACAATATACTTTTGGGTCACCCTTGGATCAATGCAATGCGGGAGGTCCCATCAACTTTACACCAATGTGTTAAATTCGAATTTAAAAATCAGTTGGTCACTATCCATGGTGACCCTAGACCCTTTGATATGTGTGCTTTGGCAGAACCCGTTGGAGTGCAATTTTTCCCCGCTCTATCATCCACACATCCTAGTTCTTATTTTTCATCTAAACCTGTGAAACACACACCCATAACCTCACCTATTTCCCCTCCATTAATTTCATCCTCCTATATAGATCAACAATCTTCTAAACAAATCACTCTAGAACCTCAAAAAGATCTTCAATCTACAACCAATCCTTCATGTTCTACCCCTATAATTTCAAAACCTATAGACACATCTATCATACCTTCCACATCTAAAGATATAGGGAATAATCCTTCTACATCTTATGCTCTTTTTGATGAACTTTTACCAGATTTATCCACAATCTTAATATCAAAAAAAACAAATGCTTTCATGCAAGATTCAATTCTTTTAAATAACTTGCTGCCATCTCCTCGTACTTTGGGCCTCCCACAACCTATGGGAAGTACTTACCAAGTCGGGAGTTGTGCCTTCATTTATAAAGGATATGACTGGGGAAGAATCCCTTGGAATATCAAAACTCATCATGAGGGATACGCTAAATATTTTACCAATGATTATATTAAAGCTAAACCCATGATGCTTAAAATGGGATATAAAGGGAAAGGCTTGGGACCTTTCCAAAATGGCATGAAAGAACCTTTCGAGGTAGAACAGTGGCCTGCCCGCTATGGTGTGGGCCTATTTCCTAGTAAGGGTCAACCCTTTCCTTTTGAAGATGATGATCAACTCATATGCTATCAAGATTATTTGGATAGGCATGATGATTTGCCTCTAAAAAATTAGCCATTTACATGTAACATGCTATCCATAGCTTACCCCTGAAATGATTGTCGACCCCGATGAAGAGTTGGAAGGAGATATCTTCCATGATGTCTCCGTTGAAGAGATGTTACACAATGGATTTTATTTTGATGGTTCTATACCAACTATAGCCCAACTTGAGACCACTAATCCTCAAGATGAATTATCCAAATTAACCTTACAAGAATTACAAGAATTGGGCGTTTCACCCACCCCACCTAATTTTGAAAGAGATCTACACATGGAGGTAGAAAACGTCATTAAAATTAATATTGGAACTGAGGATAATCCTCACATAATCAATATTGGATCAAAATTAAGTCAAGAAAAACAAGAACAATACATTGCATTCCTTAAAGAGTATGAAGATGCCTTCGCTTGGACATATGAAGATATTCCAGGTCTAGACCCTTCTGTAGTCATGCATCACCTAGTGGTCCATCCGGATGCTAAACCTGTTAAACAAAAACTTAGAAAAATGCATCCCAAAGTGGCTCTGCTAGTCAAAGGGGAGTTAGAAAAACTCTTGAATGTTGGTTTTATACAAGCTATTGATTATGCTGAATGGATCTCAAATGTAGTTCTAGTCACCAAGAAAGAAGCTACCAAAGTTAGGGTTTGCACAAATTTTAGAGATATTAACGCTGCATGCCCTAAATATTACTTTCCTCTTCCAAACATGGATCAAATCATTGACTTTACTTGTCGGGAGTGCGATGATGTCCTTAATGGATGGATTCTTCGGTTATAATCGGATCAGGATAGCTCTCGAAGATCGGGCTAAGATGCCTTTGTTACCCCTGGGTACTTTTTGTTGGAAAGTGATGCCATTTGCTTAGATGTCAACTTGTTGTTTTTTCATGATATGATGCATGATATCCTACATGATTATGTAGATGATATTATAGCTCGCTCTATTAATTAGGGGTTTTAGTTTCTTTAGGTGGTATCAAAATCGATCCTCTCAAGATTGTAGCTATCACTGATATGCCCGCACCTACTAATATATCTGAGTTATGAAGTTTACAAGGTAAGCTTCAAGCCATCCGTCGCTTCATCGATAAGCTGGTGGACAAAATCGGTCCCTTTCTTAAACTCCTTAAGAAGGATGTCCCTTTTAATTGGGACGACGACTGTAGAGAAGCTTTTGAACTTCTCAAGCAATACCTCCTTAATCCACCTGTGCTTTCACCACCTAAACCCGATCGCCCATTCCTCTTATATATTTCAGCTTTAGATTCTGCCTTAGGGGCTATGTTAGCTCAGCTTGATGATAAAAAGAGAGAACGTGCTAATTATTATATTAGCCAAACCTTCATCAGTTATGAAACCCGCTACACAGCGTTGGAAAAACTATGTCTAGCAGTCATTTTTGCTATGCAAAAATTACGACATTATATGCTTAGTCAGAAAACTTATGTCATTGCTAAATACGATCCCTTGAGGTATCTCATGAGTCGACCTTATTTATCGGGTCGCACAGCCAAGTGGGTTCTTGCTCTAAGCGAGTTTGATCTCACATTCATAGGACAAAAGTCTCGTTAAGGGTCAAATCATAGCAGATCAATTAGCTGCTGCACCCTTAGAGTCTACCCATCCCCTCATCATTGAGTTTCCTGATGAATGCCTTCAATTAGAGGCGGACCATATTGAACAATGGTCCTTATACTTTGATGGAGCCCGATGCATGAGTGGGGTTGGTGCAGGTATTATTTTAATATCCCCTCAAAAACATCTTATTCCTCTATCCTTCAAATTGACATTTGCTTGCACCAATAATACTACTGAATATGAAGCTCTAATCCTTGGATTACGAGCTGCATTGGTGCTAAAAATTAAACATCTGTTAGTTTTTGGTGATTCTCAACTGGTTATAAACCAAATTAATGAAGTTTATCAGACCAGAGATGATAAAATGTGCCCATATAAGGCCTATGTTTTACAACTAATGTCTCTATTTGATCAAGTTACCTTGGAAGCTATTCCTCGAACTAGCAACCGTGCAGTTGATGCTATGGCCGCAGCTGCATCTCTCCTGCCCTTGGAGTTAGATGACGAATATGCCACTATCATTATTCGTTGACTCCAGGAACCCGCTTCAAATAAGTCATGCTTAGAGCCTTTGGATGTGTTTCTAATCAACGAAACTACTCCTGAACCTTGGTACACGGATATATTTGATTTTCTCCAAAATGGGACTTTCCCTACCAATTCTAATAGAAACCAGCATCGGTTATTACGTAGACGAGCAAGTCGATTTGTAATAATTGGCAATACTTTATATAGGAGATATTTTGAAGGTATCCTATTAAGATGTTTGAATTTAGAAGAATCCAAATCAGCCTTGAGTGAAGCCCACGATGGATCTTGTGGAGGACACTTCAGTGGTAGTGTCATTGCTAAAAATCTCCTTCGGATAGGATACTTTTGGCCTACCATGGAAATGGATGCACATGATTATGTGTGCCATTGCGACAAGTGCCAAAAACATGATGACCTTGTCCATGCACTTGCACAAGAGCTGCGAGGCTATTTCATCTCCTTGGCCCTTTTCAAAATGGGGTTTAGATATTATTGGCAAAATCAATCCTGTGTCATCTGATGGACACAAATTCATCATAACCGCCACTGAGTATTTCATGAAGTGGGTTGAAGCTATGCCTTTAGCTTCCTGCACTGGCACACAAGTCTCTAAATTTATTTTTAATCAAATCATTTGTAGGTTCGAAATTCTTGCAAATCTCATCTCTGACAATGGAACTTGTTTCAAAAATAAAGATGTTAAAAAATTATGCCAAAAATATAAGATTCAACATCGTTGGTCCACTCCCTATTATCCTCAGGGTAATGGTCAAGCGAAGCATCTAACAAAACCTTAATCAAAATTCTCAAAAGATTGGTCAATAAAACTGGCTATGACTGGCACATACAGTTATATCCAGCCTTGTGGGCCTATCGAACTAGTGTTCGAACCCCCACTAGAACTTCACCTTTTGTTTTGGTGTATGGCGTTGAAGTCGTTTTTCCCTTTGAATTAGAAGTTCCTTCTTTGGCTCTGCTACTTCAAGATACCGAAGTAGGAGATGAATATCGTGCTGACAGACTCAGCCAGCTGGAACTCCTAGATGAAAAATGCATCAATGCTTTGGAGCATCTCCGTGCCTACCAAAACAAGCTTAAAAGATCATATGCTAAAAAAGTTCGTCATCGATCCTTTGAGATCGGCGACCTTGTTTTAAAAGAAAATCAAAAAAATACTAATGCAACTAAGGACCTTAAAGGTAAATTTGAGCCCAATTGGCTTGGACCATACATTATCACTGCTAAATTTGAATCGAGAGCATACAAATTATCTACCTTAGATGGTAAAGAACTTAAAGAACCCATGAATATTTTGCATCTTAAACGTTACTATGTATAAATTTGGTCATTTCATCCTTGTATATATTTGTTTAAAATAATTCAAAATCACTATTTTGTATTTCTTCCAATTTATAAATTCAAAAACACCAAAAACATTCATAATCATCAAAATCTTCAAAACTATTTGTTGTATTTATTTATGGCACTTGTTAATTCTTTCAAAAATAATAAAAAAATAAAAACAGCAATATTCTTGACTCTTTTGAAACCAAAACAAAATAAAGAAGAAAGAGAGAGTCAACATTCTCAAAACTTCTCAAAAAATTATTTATATATATTTTCTTACAATTATTGCAGTTATATGTTTCAAATTATTTTGGATAAATTAGCATTTATTTGGAATCCCTCACTTGCACACTCACAAAAATAAATATCTTGATTTTTATCTGGCATGATTACTAATCTCTCTTATATCAAAGTCCACAAAATTCAATTAAATAAAGTTTGAGCATAGAGAATTGATCTTGTTATTTACTTAAACCAAGCACATCTTTTCACAATAAAATGATTATATTTGTAATTTCCATGCTTTGCTACATAGTAGAAGTGGTTTCTTGAGCGAAAAGTTTCCCCTGCTATCCTATCATGCACATGGTCTAGAATCTTTGAGAATTGGCAAAAGGACAAGCTCACCCCTACCCAGAATAAAAATCCCTTGCTCTACAACTAATCTGAGAAAGTATCCCTAGTATAGAAGAAAAAGCAAAGTTCAAAAGAAAAGTTCAAGAAAAAGAGAAAAAAAAAAGGACAAAAAAAAAATGTTATTTTATATCATTATAGCAATATTTCAAGCATTATTTCAAAAATCAAGCAAAAAAATACAAAAGAAAGCAAAAAGCAAGAAAGCAATAAAATCCCTTTCCCTACCCTTTGAAAAGAAAAGAAGGGTTGATGAGCTTGAATCCCTGGAATTCTCAATTATTCAAAAATTGTGAGGTAAGCCCCATAACGAGTGGTTTGTGCCCAACCCGCTTGGCCTTGGGTAACTCCTAGCGTGGTGATATGTCTATCACATTAGCGACCTTCTTTTGTATAGACCTATGTCTACTTATGGATTAGCTAGCTCTTGATAATCCGACTTACATAGTAGTCTAGTATGGTTATATGCATCTACATCATGGTTAATGAACACTTATTTGGTTTCTTCAAATCACTTGTATCATATTATCTTGCTCAAAAGCTGGTAAATGAACATAGCAATTGCACACACATTTGTATTTGAGAGATTTTGTGTATCATTATGATAAATCAAGATTGGAAATGAATTCACATATGCACATGGGATTCCTTATAAATCTAAATTTTGTCTTCAAAATACTTTGAAATATTTTTTTGCAAATTGTTTGGAATAATTCATTTTCTTCTTTCAAGTACAGTTGTTTAGCATAAAGACAACTATATAGTAAAAAAAATCAAAATTTCTTTCAAACCATACAATCAAAAACATATATATATATATATATATATATATATATATATATATATATATATATATATATTGTCGACTTTCGCAATGATGGTATAGTTCCAAAACCAAAATTGGAATTTTATGCCTAGCGCAAGTCCTCACCTTCATATTTTCTATTTATTAAAAAATCAACCATGCAATAAAACAATCTATTTTCTTCTTTGATTTTCGTGATGATGGTATAAGTCTATACCTACATATTCTATGCCTAGCGCAAACCATTGTAACAATTTTTATTCTCCATTTATTTAAAAATCATGAAAACCATATGACTTAAATCATTCTATTACACAATTATGTTTTTAAACAAAAGCATGCACATTATCATTATTTCATGTCATTATGTCAACCTTCAATTTTGCAATGATGGTATAATTCCTAAGGAATTATCTAAAAATTTCATCACACTTAGGAATTTATGCCTAGCAAAAATCATTTTAACATTATTTCATGCATACTATTTTTATGAAAATCTGAAAAAAAAACCATCATCATCATCATTTGCACCATTGCACCAAAGTCTTAAGACAGTCTCTTAAGCACTCTTTTACTTTTAAAAATATTTCTATACTGGGATTAGCTTGACGACCGAGTGAGCGACGACTCCATGAAATGGTCTATAATAGCGACAATGTCCTTTGAAATTATTGTTAGAAGTCTCTTTTTATCTTTTATCACATTACATCACAAACAACCAATTTGTTACATCAGATTATTTCATTTAAATTTTACAAGCATGACATTCAAAATTATAATATTTCCAATGACATAATTACATGAATCATCAAATCAATCAAATCAAACATAAAATCATCATAAAAATACAAGCCATAAGTCATATGATCAAAATACACATCTCATCTATATATATCAACAGTATATATACATCATCAAAACTGGATTGGTATGCCACAATCTGTATCTCGACATACTCAATCCTCTATCAAAAAAAATAGTAATAAATGCTCTATGTCTCAATCTATACAATGTAGTGTAGTACTCTAGCCTCGAGAACCCCTCGAGCTCTTAGCCTCATCTCCTCCCCCGCCCTGAGGTGGACGAGGTGGCCCCATCACAGTATGTGTGGTACTGCGAGTCCTAGTCGTCGATCGAGATGAAGTCCTCGACGACCCAATCTTGATAGGGTCTACAATGCTAGGCTGGCAGGGGTAGTCTACCCTCCGACCTCTCCGGCACCATGCTGAAGTAGAATGCCTTGGTAGAAAGTGATTTGGACAATAGCCCATGTCAGCTCCCCAGTGATCTCCCCTCTGCCCCGTGCCCTGAGGCATGCAATCTCATCTCGGCTGTGTCACCTCAGCTCGGTGTCATGCAACCTCCTCCTATAGGGTCTGCACCTGTGCTTGGAGACAGATTATCTTCGCTCGGAGAGTCGCTGTCTCGCTACTCTCCCCTGTGTCTACACCCTTGCCCTTATCGAGCAATGGTGGCCTCTCTCTCTATGGAGAAGGGGGTCTCGCCTCCCTCCTCTCCCTCTGCCACGGCCTCTCCTATGCCTATGGCCTCCTTAGCTCTCTCCCATCGTGACCCTGGGCTACCTCCATAGCCGCTTGGCATTGCCTCCCTATCCGATGCACAACTATGTGTATCGAACCCTGAGCCCTCGTCATCCGAGGAGGGTGGATGCTTGCGTACTAGGCATCATAGCCATCGGCTACCCCTGCATTGTCCCCATCCACTGGCTGAATGGGGGCATCATTCGAGTCTTGACTCTAGAAGCGCTGCATGTCTGGAGCCCCGCTCACTGTGGTGTTATCCCGGACAGTCCGAGAAAACTCGTAATCCTTGAGAGATGGGATCCCCTACTATAGACCGAACTATCACAAAACTTGGTCATAGCGGTGGAGCTCCACCTCTCCCCTCTCCATCCACAACCAACAAACTCGCCTGACATGAGCTAACTCCTGTCCATCCTCGGCCCACCCTGGGTGCTCTCTCCATGGCCTCCAGGTGATCTGGTCCAGGACAAGGTCATCCAGTAGTCTCCGAGACATCGATAGGTCGATCCGCCATTGTGACCCTCTCTGGAGCCACCAGTAGAAAACTCGGGGCCTCTCCCCGTCAATCCCTATCAAAGGAAGCCCTATCGGCCTTCGCACTACAATGTGCTCCCAGCACCAAACCTGTAGGAGCGATGTCATAACTAGACATCGACCGCCCTTGTACACGACCCCATGCAGGATCCTGTACAATTGGCATAGCATAAAACTACCCCAAGAGAACCTGTAGCCATGGTCTCGCATATCATAGATCACATCTGCTAGCATCCATGGTATCCTGCACCCGCTCTGGTGGCACAGTAAAAGTCCACCAACCACTCCGACCAAAACTCGTGTGAGTCTAGATGCCCCAGGCATCTAACGCAGTGCCTCGATGTTCACTCCGCCCTTCTCCAGGGCGAAGCTCGGGTCACCACACAACCGCCCCATAGCATGGCCCTGATTGGCCGTAGGAGTGATCAATCATCCTTGTATGGGGATTCTTAGAATCCTCCATACATCCTCCAAAGTGGGAGTCATCTCCCTATAGGTAGCCAAAAATAAGAAGAACCCAGATACCACCTCTCTGCTAGAGGTCCAGTCGGTAGCCACTTATGGCATTTCTGCCACATGCTATAAGCCGGCCTGTGCCAGCTGATCCTGCTCTGCCTATGTTAGAGCGGCCAAGTCATCTCTCAAACCTCCATATTTTCATTCCCTGTTTTTTAGCAATCCTCTCTGCAACATAAACAACAAAACAACAAAAAATCATTAATAACCACTCAAGTGATAAAAAAAAATGCAAGTTAAAATAAGTTCAATTTCATCAAATGATGATATCACCCACTATTGGATGATATCGTCCCAAATTTGAGCAGAATCGTCTCCGATTTTGCAAGCCGAAATCGTCCCTAATTTGACGAAATCGTCCCCCTTTCGTCGATTTCGCCCTTAGACGAAATTGGCGAAATTGAGACGATTTCGTCGAAATCGGGACGATTTCGTCCCGATGACGTCGATGGCCCAAAAATGGCCGCGATGCTCAAAAATTGATTAAAATTCACCTAAAAAGCATGTAAATTCAAATTAAATCATTCTAAGTTAAGTCTAGACTCTTACCCGTAGCCCGCGCCAGACCTCTGTTGATCTATGCGTCGTCTCCACCATTTTTGCTTCCAGAGCTCTAAAACCAGTAAAGATGAACAAGTAAAAATGAATTAGGGTTTTACCCTATTTTTCTTAATTTTATTCAAAACACAATTAAAAACATTTTTTAAATTTTGCTTTTTCACGTTTTTACCTCAAACGTTCGATTTGGGTAAAAACACGGAGGGGGCACCATAGTAAGTTGTCATACGATTCGACCAAGAATCGTCGCCTAAAAATGGGAATAATTTTTGCTTTCTCGTAGATCAAGAAGAACTCATCTTTAATGCATTTTCTTCGAAAAATTCGCTAAAGAGGGGGCAAAATGTAGCACCCTAAAATTGGTGCAGTAAAATCTTAATAATTACATTCACTTTAGTAAATAATTTAAATTCAAATTTTAACCTCCCAAATCGCCCGTTAACCGTCGGTTAATCCGTTTCCCCTTTTCCCGTGCCATTTTTAGAGGTTGTTTTGACCGTTTGACGATATCGTCGCCGATTAGATGATATCGCCTCAGATCTGACGATTTCATCTAGGCTAGGACGTCCAGACGATCTTGTCCCAAAACTAATTTTGCACAATTAGCTTCTATTCCAACGGGTCTCTAATCCAGGTAGAAGCGTGTCTGCGTCATTAGGGACCCTCCCCCGTTGGAGATCTCCCAAATAGGGATGATCTCCAACCTCCTAACCTCCCTCCTAAGCCTATTTAATCCTAAGCCCTCCCCTTAGCACCCCCTGGTTGATAATTCCTGTAACCCGACTTCATACACGTTAAAGCATCCCAAATTCATATTTGCAGTAGTTCTATTCAATTTTTGTTGCAGGTACCTTAGTGTTTTTTAGCCGGAGCAAGCTTACATCGTCGTCGACGATCCTGTTCAGATTGGAGGTGATCCTGTCGAATCAGAGATGATTTTGTACCAATGCGAGACGATTTTGACTGCAGTCAACATTGAGGCAATCAGTGCCTGAAGTTTGCATTTCTCCACCTTTTCTCTACTGTTTTATTCTGTAATTAGCTAGCTTATTCAGTATTTTATGCTATTCTGCATTTTGGAGTTCACCCATCTAGATCAAATGCATAATTAAGTCATAATTATTATCTAATTAGCATAATTCATTCATTTTTCTATTTTTAAGTTTCAGTTTGATATTGTTGCTGTCATTTTACATTATTTCCCTCTGTTAGGATAGTTGTATTTTCTGTATTTTGCACCTATTTCTTTGTTTGTAGGTCTCTGACGAATTTGTCTGATGAATTCGTCAGATCTCAGACGATTCTGTCGAATTCCAGATGATTCTATCGAATTCCAGACGATCCTGACTGCTTCAAGAATCAGAATCTTCATCAGACATTCGGATCAGGTATTTTTCTTTTAATATTCTTTAATTTCTCTGTTTTTCTGTCCTATTCTATTTTTTGTATTCATTTAATCTGCATCTTCATATAGAATAGCTTAGACGCATTTTGGCCAAACCTAGGATTTGAATGCTTAAGGCTAAAACGAACACATAAAACACATTCCCAACCTAGGCGTGGAAACCGCCATTAAATGTTTCTTGGTGAACCCACCATCCATCGAAAAATCACCAATATACACCTCCCTTGAGAGGCGGGACCTTCGCAAGTCCTCTCAGTCCAAGGTACCGCGACATCCTTTTCACATCCCCCTTTTGGGCATGGATCCTATAGCCTGAAGGTAAGGGTGTGAAAAATTTGGAGCGATACAATAAGAGGTAGAAAATTTGGGATAGACAATGGTGGGAAATGAAGAAGGAATTGTTGGTGTGAAGAAAAAGTGAAAAATATGTCATGAAGTTTGGTTCGCATAGCACCATGTGAACCAGGTTAACATGGAGGCATGAAAAATGGAGTTCGTATGATAATATGCAAACTAGACTGGAGTTCACATGGCAGAATGCAAACTAGGGTTTTGGGGAGTATAAAGCCCCATCTCACTCGTGTGAGAGTCATTTGTGTTATGAAGAGTTGTGAGGAGAGGATTGATTGAGATTTGGTGAAGCGAAGTGCTTGCAAAATTTTGAGTACAAATATAGTGAGAGGGCATACGAGCTCGAGTGGTCGACATGGGACCCCACCAGTAAGTAATCGATACTCAATCTGGTTTTAATTTTGAATTACATGAATGTTTGAATAGTATGATAATGGTTTTGAGTGTGTATGTACGTTTGCATGTGATGAATGATTGAAATTTATGCACAAAGTATCAAAGTGGCCAAATGGGTATCTAGAAATGTTGCCTGTTTTTTTTTTTGACCATTAGATTGACCTATTTGACTTTGTCACGTGTGGTGCATGTGTGAAAATTAATTTTGTTGTATCACGTTATTGGTGTACTATTTTGGAAATGTGTTTGAAATTTCACCATAAAAGGTTAAAATGGGTGTTCAAAAATGTAATTTTTTTTATCATTTTGTGATGTTATGGCAAGTCATGTGGATGTGTGTCGTAAGATGTATATGGACAAAGTTTAAATTTGGTATGTGATATGTAATGCATACTATTTTGGAAATCTATTTGAACTTTCATTGTGAAAGGGTAAAATGGGTATCCAAAAATATGATTTGTTTGTTTTTTTATCATGTTTGTGTGTTTTGGAACTTATACCTTGGAATACGTGTTGTGTTGTAGATTGTATTTGTATGCCAAAAATGTGTTGGTTTAGAGTGTAAATGAACATTTTTCCATGAAAGGACCTAATGGGTGTCCAAAAATATCATTTTTTTAGAGTTTGCATGGTGGAATGCAAACTTGGTTTGCATGGCGAGGTGCGAACTAGAGTTTGCATGGCGGCATGTGAACTAGATTATTTTTTTTTGGATGAATGAGATATGTTGGATGAAGGTTATATGTAATAAATATTTTTATGAAATAAGGAAAATAAATTTATATGTATGGAAAACTAATGAAAACTTTGTGTTATATTTTTTGAATGAAAATAGGTGAAGATTGAGTTGTAGCATCGTGTGTGATTGTTGAGAGTTGTCTTGGGTGAGGTATGTGATGAGGAGGATGTAGAGTGTATAGGTAGGGTATGGATGAAGGAATTATGGGATGTGTTGAGTATTCATGCCAACAGGGCATATATTTTAACATTGTGTAAGATGTGGGATCCTAACAGGAACACTTTCACTTGCCCACAAGCAAGATGACCATTACACTGGAGGACATATATAGAATTTATAAACTATTGGTAGAGGATATTCTAGTGAGGGTAGAATTAGATGGTATGTAGAAGGAGGTATTGTAGTGCATATTTGGTGTGAAGTGGAGGGAGTTTGGATTTGAGAAGCGCATTGACTATGTGTATAATTGGCACCAAAAGGTGTTTTATCGTCATTGTGCAACGATGCTGAATATGATGGATGTAGTATACAAGATGGTAGAGCATGAGGTAGTGTTTGCATGGGCACTTGTGTTACTGGAATAGGTGTACAAGGAGTTACATGATATAATTCCAGAGGGACAAATAGGCTTGAGTTGAAGCCTATTGTTGTAGGTTTGGGCCTGGGAGCATATTGCAATAGAGCATACAATGTTGTTTCCATAGAAGGCTCATGAGTTGATGGATGACTTCATACCATACACCTTGAAGTGGCGTATGAATATGGAGAAGGGGATGAAGATGGGATATGAGGGTGATCACTTATTTTGGAGGAGACAATTAGGTGATTTGGAGCCTAAGCATATTCATTGGAGGCCCTGGAAGGATGGGGTAGTGTGGAAGAAGGATGTTGAGTAGTTGGGAGTGATTCATTGAGGGTGATGGATAGTAGGGTAGTATGTGTGATAGGTATATTTCTTCTCCTTCAATAGGATCATGCGTTAGTTTGGGTTACAACAGGGGAGACCTAGTGTACTTGTGATATGGAGGAGGTAGGGTGATCGAGGGAGGTGACCTATAGTGTCTCCCTTAGATGTTGAGAGGGATCCAAAAATGGTGATTCCAAACATGGATGATGGAGGGATGACTCCTGAGTATAATGCATGGTGGACCACACAAATGTGGGAACCAAGAGTTGGAGTGATTGATGATTGGATGCAACCCATGGTAGGATTACCTATAGTGGGGGGATAAGTACTAGGGGGGTGTCGACCTATGCCAGATGTAGGATCATAGGAGGATACAAAGGAGTCTCTTTAATGATAGATGTAACATCAAGATGATAGGTCTACAATTTTTGTTATGAGATCACTAGATCAACAGGTTAGAGGACTAGGCCTACCCTTGGATGATCCAGTGCCTATGGATGAGGAGGGTAGTGGTATGGAAATTGATGTATTATTAGGATCTCCCTAGGTAGATATGTTAATTATGGAGGATGATGTTTCTAGAGATATGGTAGATATACCATTTGACATACATGATAGAATTTATGCTTAGGAGGAGTTGGGGATACTAAGGGAGAGGTACGGGATCTAGAGGGGAGATTACATGAGAGTGAGGTAGATTGGGACCTATATCTATGGAAATGGAGGGAGGAACATTGGGTGTTAGAGGGTATATGTGAGGAGCTACGAGGATAGTTTGAGGTGAAATAGGGAAGGAATGCCAAGATTGTGGAGTATCTACATCATTGGGTTATAGAGATGATAGAAGTTGAGGAGAGATTGAGGGCAAATATTGCCATGGTGTAGCATATATAGGGTGAGATGCATGCATTTCAAGTAGCACATGAGGCTAATGTAGAAAATCTATGTACAAAAATAGAGAGGCAATGACATGCATGAGAGGAGGTAGATCATGTGAGCATGAGTAGGTCATGGTGGAGATTTTTGTTTTAAGGGTGGAGGTGGATCATTTAAAGTGAGAAAAAAAGGATGTGTCAAGGTTGTAAAGAGAGGAGGGGTCTATGAGGATGCAGTGTGAGGTTACCTTGATTTAATTTTGGCATGCGATTCCACTTTATGATGGGATGCGATCGAGATCGAGTTCATTATTACGGACATAGATGCATTCGCAGTAGAGTTGATGGAGTTTTCAATAAATATTATAGAGGTATTCAAGGATGGTAGTACTAGAGGCATCTCAAGTAGTTGGAACTACCCCATATGTGGATAGGGCAGCAATGTCTATGGTGGCACAAGTGGCAAAGGTGGTTCCAGAATCAAATGGGCCACGAAGACACGCAGGGTGGAGCAGGCGATAATGGCTCAAGAGGGGAGTGGTGAGACTCCTAGCAAGTATCAAGGCTAATATTTATGATGGATGGACCCCATTTTTGTAGATTTAGGGTATTTTTAATCATAATATATATACACACACTTTTTATTATGACTTTATATTAATGTGTCATGATTTAATGTGAATGAATGTGTGATTTCTCATTACGTGTATGTGTTAATGTAGAATATTGGTAGGTGAATGTATTATGAATGTATATGTCTATCTATGGTAAAATGTATGAGAATGGTATCACTGTATATTATATGTAATGTTGAATAATGTAATATAAATGCACAAATGTAAAATAGATATAATGATGCATGTATGTGAATGATGAAATACGTATAGGAAGCACTTGTATCATAACAAAATTAGTGGCAATGTGATTTGATTCATTATCCTAGGGATTTAGGATGGTATATGGGATTATGCAATAATATTTACTATCATATTTATAGCAATCAAACCTCATGATAAATCAAAAAATATTTGACTACAACTCATAACTAATCTAACTGGATCAAAGTCTATCAAGGATGAGTGTGTGCGAAGAGTGATGTTCATTTGTTCATTTTTAGGGAGGTAGAACTAACCTATTGCAAACATAGCCAAAATAGCTAGCTCATCCACAAGTGCATAGTGATATATACCAAATGTCATTAATGTGATAGATGTGTTACCACTTGTAATACTATTCCACTGGCAGGCAGGCGCTTAGAGCCTATTGCTACCAATGGAAATCATCTTGTGATGTTAGTTTAAACTGAAGGACCAAATGAGACTAAGTATAATAGTAGTGATCTTGGAGGATTTTTATTTTGTTTTCTACCTCTCATTATTTTGATTCTCTTGTGGTGGTACTCTTTTTCATTTCTTTTCTTCTCTTTTTTTTTGAATGTCGGCGTTGTCTTTTGGTTTTTGCCCATTTTTTATTGTTGATTATGCTTGTCTCTTTGTTTATCCCCAAGTTGTATTTTGATCATGCAAATGATAGGATGAATAGGGGAAACCATTTTCTATATGGTGATATCTATGCAAGGTGTTGTCTTCCCTAGACTTAAAAATTTCTTAAAATATGACATGTATGAATGGTCCTTGAAAGAAGTTGAACCAACCAAAGAAAGTTGTAATCCTAAGAACTTATCAACTAGAGGTGAGATTTGATT
The DNA here is from genome assembly GCA_028583015.1 of Wollemia nobilis. NCBI lineage: Eukaryota > Viridiplantae > Streptophyta > Pinopsida > Araucariales > Araucariaceae > Wollemia > Wollemia nobilis. Next base: position 1,178,000 of record JAQPPZ010002969.1, on the reverse strand, counting down.
GACTTGACTAGTGAGTGATCAAAATCCTACAAATCACTATATAATCCGTAATCCTGAGAAGAAGAGTGGACAACCAAGTGGTGATGCTAACAAGTGCATGTTTTTAATCCTGTCATGAGCGCATTTATATAGGGGAAATGTACAAACATGAATAAATATGTAAAAAGAGGAGTGATGTGTATATGCAAATGGATGTAGTATGAGAGATATAACATGCAAGAAAAATATCTACAAGAGGAAATTTGGGAAACTCAATGAGATGATATTGGAGGCCATTTCAAAATAAATAGATATGTGAAGAAATAATGAAAGGAAAGGGTAGTAGTAACGGTTGCCCCAACATGTGGGATTGTAAAAATCTTGAGAGATGAATGTAAGTGGAATAAATGTACATGATCAATAAGAACGAGAAAGGTTGGAAGCCAAGATATATGGTGGAGAAAGTGAAAATGAGGGAACAGTAATGGAGATAATTGAAGGACACAAAGAAAAGAGGAATATGAGAAGAAAAAAGAAGAAAATATAGAATTAGAATAGGTATGTAGCTGCTCGAAGTGTGACCTTACAACAATGCAGGATAACAAGAAGGGAAGAAAGAAGAGAAAAAAATATGAAGTCTAGCACAAGTATGTAGCTGCTTGAAGCGTGACCAAAAAATAATGTAGGATAACAAGAAGTTGATTTTAAGAGCATATGAAATGGAAAATATAAGGTCATGAATGACTAGGTGGTGTGGTGATACGACCAATATTCTAGTAATTTTTGTAGTTAGATAACTACTAGAAATAATGAGGTTTTGATGTGAAGGACTCACATGAAGGTGTGGGGTGAGGTGTAGTGATCAAAAATTCAAAATGTGTGGTGTGTGTGGATCATGTAGGAAGTGTACCATCTACCATATTGTTGATGAGGCTTTTAAAAATGTGGCAGTGGTCGATGTCATACCTCAATCATCGATGTTAAATGTAAAATTAATTTTCCTTGTAATTCCTTGGTTTGGGATAAAGGGAGTTGATGGGATGAATTTTTGGTAACTCAAGGAGTTTTGCATGCATCATCTAGTGAAATATGTGAGAGAGTGACTTTGAAAGTATAGGTGTGTGATAAATATATGGCTCAGGAAGTGATGAACATAAAGGATGTGGGTCAGGCCTAAGTTGTTGGACCATGACCCTGGAATCTAGTGGGGGATTAGTGCAAGAGTGAGGCACAGGAATTGATGAAGGTGATGGAACATGGGTTATGGAAAAATAGTATGGAGGGGAACGAAATCGATAATGACTCAAGTGTAACTTGAGGTTTTTGAGGTAGGAGATAATCTATTGGATATTGATATGTGGAGGTGCTGGAATTAATGTCAGTGGGGAGTATGGTTCTAGTGTAATAATGGGATTGGGATACAGGTGTGGATATGAGAATGAATAAGGGGAAGAATGAGGAGATCAAAATTGGTGAATTGGTGGTGGAGTAGGCTAAAGTGGAATAGCACAGAATGGGGATGGGGGTGTATGGAGAATGGGTGGTGCATGGAATTGTTGTATGAAGTGATGTGGCCGAGATGGGTGAACACACGAAGGACCGACTTAGAAAATATGTTGGTGAATGGATTGGTCATAAGGTGACATCTCGCTTGATATGGGTGGAGGTAATATTGATGACTGTAAGAGAGTAGGTAAATTTTCCTTGTTAGAAGAAAAATAATGAAGTGGAGGTCATCGAGCCGAAGATACTAGAAGATAATGATCACGCTCATTAGCTAAAGGAGGGGGGATGAACCCTATGCATGAGGGTATGGTGGGTGGGAATGTTTCTCCTTATCCACAAGATTAAATGGAAATATGACTATCATCAAAGTGAGGAGAATAAGAGGAATCCCTATGATCTAGTGAGTGAGGTTGATATGATGTCTCATGCACTAAATGTAATGAAAGGGATAAATGATGAATATGGACATGAACATGTGGCATTACAAGATCGGCTGGGGTGATCGATACTGAAGGGAGTGTTAGGAGATTTTGCATGATGGAGTAGTGAAGTGTTGAAAGTGTAGATTTGAAGTAATGTGTCTCTGTGAGGCATTTCTACTAAGGATTGTGAACCTGCAAGAAAAAATATACCAAAAGCATAAAAATGACATATAAAATAAAAGTATTTCTATTGTGTAATAGAAAGTGCACAGTGTGTGTGTACTGCAATGTGATGTGTGAATGTGTGAGTTAGGTGATATATACAACATAATTATGATAGTATGTGCAACCACTAGTGATGTGTACCTAGGCTAGATATGTGTTGAATGTGTAAAGATGAATAATTTTAATAGTTTCAGGCTCTACAAGTCCTTCGAGGTTGACTAGTCGATAGGTGCCAAAACCAGATTTGTGTGTGATAATGTAAGGACCCAACCAATTTAGGGTGAATTTGTCTTACTATTGGTAGGGTTGACTAGTGATTTGATGGTTCTATTTGAGAACCAAGTTGCCAATCTAAAATTCATGTTGGTGTACCTTATTTTTATAGGTACGATGAAGACGATATTGATAAACATGTGTGTGCCCTATGGCATGGATGCAGTGCTCATATAAGAATGGTCTAACCTAGCTTGATGCATGGTGTCATCATCAATGAAGGCATTAGTAGATATGTGAAGAGAAGGTATCTCAATTTCTAGGGGCATAATGGCTTCAACACCATAAACCAAATAAAAGGGTGTTGCCCCAATAGCAGTATGGATGCTTGTGTGGTAGATCCACAAGGCTAATAGAATTTGGGTATGCCAATCACGAAGAGATTTTGTGACTATTTTTGGAAGGATGGCATAGATGGTTTTGTTAGTAGCTTTGGTCTAGACATTACCCTATGGGTGATATGGGGTAGAGAAGTTGTGAATTTTAAATTTGATGCATAGTGCATGAACAGTTTTGTTTTTGAAATGGGTGCCATTGTTGGAGATAATTTGTGAGGTAATTCCAAAGTGAAAAATGATATGGTCAGTGATAAATGTCATGATTTTGACTCCTGTTATTTGAAAAAATGGGATAACTTTGACCCACTTTGTAAAATATTCAGTGGTGATGATGATAAACTTATGATTGCCCAAGGAAGCAGGTGAGATTTGACCAATAAGGTCAAGGACCCATTATGAGAAGGACCACATGGATTGGATGGGTTGAAGTGCTTGTGAAGGTAAGTGCATGAGGTTAGAATATTTTTGACATTTGATGCATCGTTTGACATATTTGCAGCAATCATGCTCCATTTTGGGCCAATAGTAGCCCATGCATAAAATGTGTTTGGTGATGGCCATACCACTGAAGTGGCCACCGCAAGTTCCATAATGGATCTCTTGAACTACTCATTGATATTTGTGTGGTTCTAGGCAACATAAAAGGATTCCATAATGACTACGATGGTAAAGGATATCCTCCAGTAGTGTGTAATGGATTACCTTTTTTTGAATGCTTAGCAGTGAGCATGTGGTAGGTCGTAAGGTAGGTAGACTAATTTGATATAATAATTAATTTGAGAAAACCAAAGATCATGTAGTTCAGTGTGGATGACATGAATGCCATCATCATCGATGGAGGATGGGAGTGCAATAGTGGATCATATCAAGGTATGAATGAACACATGTGTCGTGTCATAGAGGTGTTTTTTGGTATTAAATACCCCAAGGAAGCCATTGTGTCAACAAAAATATTGGATGAATGGCAAGCAGTATCGATGTCATACCATTCAAGTTGGACGAGTAGTTGTTGAGTGATTTGTTTATATTGTTGAAGTATGTGGTAACAACATTGCCAGATCTCCTTGACTTGATTTACCACAAGAAGGGAATTACTAATGATTTGAAGGTATCTAATGTGCATAGAGAGTGTCTATTTCAAACCAAGAATTAGGGATTTGTATTTGGTGTTGTTATTTTTGCAAGGAAACCCTAAATTGAAGAAAAATGGGAGAGGTTATTTATTAGGTGTAAAAAATAGGATTCTAGCACCCCCAACATGATTACAATGGGATCCATAAAAAAATATTTTTTAGATCAACTGGTACATCAGGTTAAACATATTTCTTAGCTTTAGTGATATGAAAAATGAAACCATCAAGAAGCTAAATGAGGAGGAGATGGTCATCAGGTAATGGAGCCTTATCTAGTTGATCTGTGATGACCTTTCCCTTGATGGACTTCTTAGAAATGAATTCAAGGTTGAATTTGGTAAGAAGAAGAATCCACTTAGCGGTACGAGAGTTATGGTAACTCTTGTTCATCATGTAGTGTAATGGATTATCATGAGCAATGACAAATGTGGTATGGTTAAGCATGTAATGCCATAGTTTTTGTGTAACAAAGACTACAATAAGGTATAACTTCTCCATGTAGGCGTATCATGTTTTTTAGCTGACCAGCATACGACTTATATAATAGATGGCTTGTTCATGATTGAGGGTGTTCTTCTAAGCTAGTAACATTCCAATTTCAAAGTCTATAGCAAAAATGTATAAGAGGAATGCCAATTATGGATGTGGTAGACATAGAACTAGTGATGATGTGAGGTAGGCTTTGATGGATTCAAAGGCTTGCTGATAATTTATATCCCATTTGAAGACAACCTCTTTTTGGAGAAGGTGATTAAATGGTTTACATTTATCAAATAATTGGGCAATGAAATGAAGAATGGATTTAATTTTGCCTTGTAAAAAATGTAGTTATCTGAGATTTGTGGTTGGGGTATCTCGATAATGGCTTTGAATTTATTGGGGTCTACTTAAATGCCTTGTTGGTAGACAATAAACCCCAAGATATTACTCAAAATGATGTTGAAGACACACTTCTTTCGGTTGATATGTACATTGTGTTCAAGAAGGCAATCGAAGATCGATAAGGTGTTATGAGTGTTCCTTTGATTTAGCTATGAGGTCATCGACGTAGTCCTCCATGATTTTGTGCATGTATTCATAGAAAATGTAAGTCATGGTGTGCTAATAAGTTTCCCTAGTGTTTTTTGGAAAATGATACAGTGAAAAGGGGTAAAAATTTGTTTACAATGGTAAGCTTTGGACCTTACCCTTTTACTTCCTTGGACGACAGCTAACTGGGCAGGAAGATTAACTTGGACAACAGCTGACTGGACAGATTGGATGGCATGGGTGATGAGGCATTTGACACCAAATTCCCTTCTATCTTTCCTCCCTATTTTCTTTTATTTCCTAACTTCCCTTAATTTCTTCTAAGGTTGTTAAGCCTATAGTATTTATGTAACCGATGATTTTCTAAGTGCATTTTCAATATATTTTCTTAAGTTTATTTTCTCCTATTTCCACATGAAATATATGGTATCAAAGCAAGGTCGAAGAGGGCATACAAATCTATGTCGGATGAGTCCCACATGCAAACCAAGTCAAGGTCAAATCGAAGCGAGGTCGATAGGACCCGAACAGCCCCAAGCGAACCTAGGGATCACAAGTTGAGGTGAGGTCGAGAGGACTCAAGCAGGCCCAAGAACATAGCATGTGAGGAGGAGAAGACTCAAAAGTAACAACCAACCAGAAGGCACCATGTGGCAAATACACAACAAGGCAGACACAGGCAATGTGGCAGACATCATACAGAGCTCGGACTACATGGCAGAAGGAAGACAGATGACAAGATAAGTGGCAATCATAGGTGACGAGCAATGTGGTGCAAGGTGAGAGGTTTGAAGGAGGCAAAAATGGTGTTCCCAATTGCTCAAAGGCAATCGAGTAACTATTCACCCATTGAAGGTTTTAAACACCTTCACTATTCTCTACAGGATAGATGTGGGACTAAAGTCCCCAATTTTTTTTTTTCCTTTGGGCAGCCGAGAAGGGCATAAGGAAGGCAAGCTTACCTTGCTTTCTCATCGAGCTACATAGCTTGACTGGCTCATGGAGCCAACACTAAATATTTCACCCCCTGTAGGTTGCGGGTTCGAATCCCGATGACGGAGTAATAATATTTTTTTTCAAAATTCTAAATTGATCAGGTTGTATAAGTGTTATTGTTGTTTGGTTTCATCGGCGGTTGTGGTTGAGTTGGCTAGGAAGCTTAGCCTAACAAATAGGAGTCGCGGGTTAGATTCCTGTGGAGTCAATTTTTGATATATTTTTTTTAAGGAATTTTTTTTTATATATTATATTTAAAATCACTTTATTTTATTTAATAAAATTATAAATAATTGTTTTTTTAAAAAAAGGCAATTATATTTTTTTTATTAAATAAAAGATATAAGTTTATATATATATATATATATAATAAAATAAAATTAAAAAAAGGGGGAAAAGAGAGAACAAAAGAACATTGCCTAAGAGACAATTATTGTAACAAAGAAAGTTTTTTTTTATTCAAGGAATCATAAACTGAAGAACAGTGTTGTAATAAAGCCTAAGAGGCTTAATTTTGTAAAAGGCATTGATGATTAGACCGAATGGGTGTTATCATGTCTTATGTGCAATTCTAGCAAGAGAAAGTGCAGATAGGTTTGATGAAAAGGTAAGGGGTTATGGACTCAATATTGTATTTAGTCAACTCCAAAATGCTGTAATTCAGTAGATTTTGAATATAATTCATTTAGAAGTCAATTTGAACAATCAAAATCCATCCAAGGAGCACAACAAGAATCAGAGTACTCACACTACAACAATTTAGTGGAAATCCTAGAACCACCATCACCAAAAATCATACCAATAAGTGACGACGAAGAAGTGGTAGATAATTTTACAAATCAAGAGGTAGCATCCCCACATCAAGAGGAGCAAGCAGTCAATGATAGGGTAGAACAAGTCATATTTGACTTAAATTTGTAAACCCTTCCTTCTTTCTTCTTCTTCTTTCTTTCATTCAGCAAAGTATTTTTTGTAACCGTGAAATAAAAAGTTTTTTGGTAACTATGGCTTCACACAATAGTTTACCCATCCCAGAATTTATCGGTTATGACTATGAGTACTATTCTATAAATATGAAGACCCTACTCATAGGAAGAGGATTGTGGGACATCATAGAGGAAGGTTATACGGAACCCACAAACTAGTCCACACTCAGTGCAACAGACAAAAAGACTCGAAAAGAAGAGAAGAAGAGCAACTCATTTGCTCTTTCTCATCTCCAAGTTGCATTGGAGAAAAGCATATTTCCTAGAATTGCTGCTTGTACAACTGCACAAGTCTCATGTAAAGCATTGAGTGATGTATTTCAAGGTAGTAATCAAGTCCAGCAGGTAAGGCTTCAAACATTGATTTGAGAATCTCCGGATGAAAGATGATGAAAAATTAGATTATTATTGTGTTAGAGTAAAAGAAATTGTAGATAAAATGAGTGCATTAGGCAAAGAAATAAAGCCTCAAAAAATTGTAAAAAAAGTTTTGAGAACACTTACACAAAAATGGAATCACATTGCCATCATAATAGAATAATCTAAAGATCTTTCCCTTTTAACATTTGATGCACTAATCGGATTGTTAATGTCACATGAAGAGAGGTTTCCTGAAACTCCTTCAACAAGCTATGGAGGCGATGATAAGGCCTTCACTTCCAATGAAAATAATGCAAGAGGATGGGGAAGAGGTCAAGGAAGAGGCAAGCAATGAGGTAGAGGTAGAGGCAACTACATAGGAGGCAACCAAAACTGAGGAGGCAACCAAAACCGAGGAGGCAATTCTAATAGAGGAGGCAACTCATACAGAGGAGGTCATCAACAAAGAGGTGGAAATTAGAATCGACGTGCAAATCAAGGACAAATTAGAAATCAAGGGCGAGGAAGTGACAAGTCCAAAACTACATGTTTCAATTATGGAAAACCAGGTTACTTCGCTCGTGATTGCTGGTCAAAATCTTCACAAGGCAGCAACAATCAATATGGTAATTATGGAGAAGAAGATGATTCTTCTAATATTTTTTTGACATATGGCCAATCAGAATATAATCTATCTGACACATGGATTCTAGATACTGGTTGTTCCAACCATATGAGTGGTAACAAACATTTATTTGCTACTCTCGACTCCACTTATAAATCCCAAATAAAATTAGGGGATGATAAAACATTGCAAGTAGATGGAATTGGAGCCATGGAGTTTCCAACTAAAGGATTGAAAAATGTGCATGACATCTACTACACTCCAAAGCTCCAAAAAAATTTAGTAAGCATTGGGCAAATGATGGAGAATAATTACAAAATTGTATTTGATGAAGGACAATGTATCATTTTTGATAAAAATAACTATAATCGTGTCATCACACAGGTCCCCATGACCAAGAATAGATTATTTACTCTCAAGTTTAATGATCCAAGAGGAGCTCAACTTGCAAATGTAGCAATAACAAATCCAAGTGTCCTTTGGCACTTGTGATATGGTCACCTCAATTCTGCTAGCTTGAAATTGTTAACTAATCAAGCTATGGTGATAGGACTTTCCAAAATCCATGATCAAAAAGAAGTCTGTGAAGGATGTGCTTTGGGAAAGCACTCAAGATCAAAATTTTTGACAAGACAAGCGTGGAGAGCCAACTATCCACTACAGTTAGTACATTCGGACATTTGTGGTCCAATGCAAACACAAAGTCTCGGAAATAGTTTTTATTTTCTCACTTTCATAGATGATTTCTCTAGAATGTGCTAGATTTACTTTTTGAAACACAAAAATGAAGCTTTTGATTGCTTCATAGATTTTAGAAATAATGTAGAGAATCAAAATGGGAACTATGTAAAATGTCTTAGGACAAATCGAGGAGGTGAATACTCAAAATATATTTTGAAATATTGTAAAGATAGTGGGATCAAAATGCAATTTACCACTGCCTATACTCCACAACAAAATGGTGTGGCAGAGAGAAAAAATCATACCATAGTTGAGATGGCGATATTAATGCTCCAGACAAAGCATCTCACTTATATGTATTGGGCAAAGGCTGTAAGAACCAGTGTATATATTCTAAACAGAAGTCCAACTTCTAGTTTAGATGGTGTCACTCCTTAAAAGGCATGGTACAAAAAGAAACCTAATGTAAAGCATTTCAAAGTGTTTGGTTCCTTAGCATATGTACACATTCCCAACAAGAAAATAAAGAATCTTGATCCAAAAAATCAAGCTTGTATATTTGTAGGATATTATGATTCTACAAAATGATATAGACTCTACAATCCCAAAACTCATAAAGTTGTAATCTCTAGGGATGTAATTTTTGATGAAGGGGGAGAATGGGGTCATCAAATAATTTTTGTTGATGATGAATCCCACGATGTTAGTTCTTCATAGGTACATCAGGTATCTCCAAAGCAAAGCAAAGGCACACTCCTATTGCACAACAAGAGAAAATCAGATCAGTTCTTTCCTTAACAACTCATAAAGGATGTAATGTTCAACACATGGATGTAAAGAGTGCTTTTCTAAATGGATACTTGATAGAAGAGGTGTATGTTCAACAACCTCAAGGTTTTCAAGAACAGGGTAAAGAGAACCTTGTTTACAAATTAAAGAAAGTACTTTATGGCCTCAAGAAAGCACCAAGAGCCTGGTACTCATGTATTTATGGCTATTTTAGTGAGTATGGATTCACAAGAAGAAAAAGTGAACCAACTCTATACTACCTAAAGCATTGAGTAGAAATTCTCATAGTTTGTTTGTATGTGGATGATCTAATATTTATGGGTAGTAATAATAAAATTAATATGGAGTTCAAAAACTCCATGATGAAACAGTTCAAGATGAAAGATCTTGGTTTAATGTGATACTTCCTAGGCATGGAAGTGCATCAAATAAAATAAAGGGATCTTCATATGTCAACACAAGTATGCTCTAGACATGATAAAAAAAATTTCCATGGAGAAGTGCAAATCAGTTGCAAATCCAACTGGACATGGGATCCAATTGAGCAAGGAAGATGGAGCATAAAATTTTGACATGACCACTTACAGAAGCATGGTTGGGAGTCTGATGTTTCTCACCAACACTAGGCCAGATATTCCATATGTTGTTTCTCTAGTTTCAATATTTATGGCTAGTCCTTCTGAACTGCATCTACAAGCAACTAAAATGATATTAAGATATGTAAAAGGTACATTGGATTTTGGAATCCATTACCAAAAATGTAATTCTATGAATTTAGTTGGCTTAAGTGACAGTGATTGGGGAAGCAACATAGATGACCGAAAATCTACATCAGGAAATTGTTTTAGTCTAGAATCAAGACTAATTACATGGAGTTCCAAGAAATAAATTGTTGTAGCATTGTCATCAACTAAGGCTGAGTATATAGCCATCACTCATGCTAGTACTCAGGCCCTATGGTTAAGAAACATTCTTGAAGAGATTGGAGAAATTCAAAGTGGTCCAACACGACTATATTATGATAACATAAGTGCCATTCAGTTGGCATATAATCCAGTCCACCATAGTATATCAAAACATTTCTATATGAAGTATAACTTCATTTGAGATATGGTGGAACAACAGATAGTTGAGCTTCAATATTGTAATACTTTGGATAATATTGCTGACATCTTCACCAACGGTATAGCTAAAGCTCAATATATAAAGTTGAGAGACTGTATAGTCAGGCCTCTCAACTTTAAGGGGGAGAATGTTGGAAAATGACACAGTGAAAAGGGGTAAAAATTTGTTTACAACGGTAATCTTTGGACCTTACCCTTTTACTTCCTTGGATGACAGCTAACTGGGTAGGAAGATTGACTTGGATGACAGCTGACTAGATAGATTGGACGGCATGGGTGACGAGGTAGTTGACACCAAATTCCCTTCTATCTTTCCTCCCTATTTTCTTTCATTTTCTAACTTCCCTTAATTTATTCTAAGGTTGTTAAGCTTATAGTATTTAAGCAATGTAATTGATGATTTTCTAAGCGCATTTTCAATATATTTTCTTAAGTTTATTTTCTCCTATTCCCACGTGCAATAGTGTTCTTAAGGCCAAAGGGTATTACCTTGTAATAGAAATTCCCCCAAGGGGTTGTGAAATATGTCTTGTGTTGATTGGTTGGATTGATCTTGATTTTATTATAACTAAAAAAGCCATCCATGAGGGATATCATTTCATAACCTAGATAGAATCAACTAGTGAATCAATTTTTGGGAGGAAAAAGTTGTCCTTGGGACAAGCTTTGTTCAAATCTCTAAAATCATTGCAAACATGAACTTTGTTGGAGGGCTTGGGTATCAGGACTATGTTGGACACCCACTTTGGGTAATAAATGGGTTGTATGAACCCTATATAAAGGAACTTTTGGAGATTCAATTTGACCATCAAAATGATGGTAGGATGCATGTGTTGCAATTTTTTCCTAACAGGTTTGGCATCCCTATCAAGAGTGAGGTTGTGCACTACTAATGAGGGATCAAGTCCAGCATGTCCATGTAGGACCAGGTAAAAAATTTTATATATTATTTAAGGAAGGATGTGAATGAGGCACATTCCTCTAAGGAGAGGCTGGTGGTAATTTTAATGATATGGGGATTTTTGGGATTGTCACCAATATCAACATTGATAATGTCCTCTACAAGCATGTGGGAACTATATTGAAGCTGATAAGGGATAGGAATAAGATGGAGGTCATCGATAGCCTCAGGTAAATTGAATTCATCATCTAGGTATACATTTGTATGACCCACGGGATATGGGATGGAGTGGATGGTGAAGGTGCATTGGTAGCATGTAGGACAGGTAATGATAGTAATAAGTATTATGAAGAAGGTACAGGGGAAATGTGTATAAATTTGATGAAGTTTAGATTTGGTTCCTCAATGTGATATGTACGAGAGGTATACAAAAGTGGAGAGAAAAAATAAATGTCAATTATGTTAATGAAAGTGGTGGATACAGTGTCAGATGATGAATCTAAAGATGAAGACTTTGGAGCATGTGATTGATGTGGTAGATTTAACAATGGGTGTAGCACCATAATTGGAGAATGAGATCAAATTATAGAATGATGAGTTTATCATCAATGAGGTGGATGCATGAATGAATGCATAGGTGAGAAAAGGGGAGGTGAAGAAATATGCTTTAAGCAAGGATCTATGAGGGAGAGGGCAACAAATTTGTTGACTAGCTCATCAATGCAATAAGTGGTGGTAGCATTAAAGAATGGTATTTCCTAAAAGAAGGTGCACATAATGTTGATGGTAGAAGAAGGATAAAGGCTCTCATATAGGATTTTAGTGTTGATATATTCTTCCAACGAGTGTGTAGGAATTGGTGGAGGATTTAGGGAGAGGTCTTGAATCTCATATTCGAGTGTATGGACGACTGCAGGGTGATATCCTAGCCTATCGATGAGTAATTGAATGCAAGGGTAGATAGATACTCATCAGCATTTCTCATAATTTCCTAGTCCAAATCTAAACTAATGGAAATGCTAAAGGTAGCACAAGGTGAAGTGTGGGTTGGACATGTGGTCTAAAGCACCATAAAAACTAGATTGTGGTAGTGGCAGTATAGTTTTTAGAATCGATGAGCATAGACCCACATAGATGGAGTTGGTACAAGTTTTTGGTGGACCTAGAGGAAATATGGTACCAATGGTTAACATTGAGGCTGAAGGATTACCAAAATCATGGGTATATTGGACCATAGGAGGGTGCACGCAAGTATCATGAACATTGTATTCATTTAGGCCATAGTTCAACATAAAAATAGAGACTTGGGATGACGTACAATGTGGTGAATCTAAATCAGAGGATGAATATGAGAGTTAGGAATAAAAAATAGTAGTAGTAGATAAATGAAATAATTGGTCATCGAGGTGAGAGGGTCGTTGCTCCCAATCATGGCATTCAATTGTAGTGGAAGGGATTGAATGACCCACATGTGGAAAATACGAAGTGGGGGAAGTAGGCCTAGGTGTTAGGCTACAATAATATGTGAAATATTTAGTTCAAGGATGAAAGGTAAGTGGGGGTGTTTGCAAAGTAGAGAGAATAGGAGGCTCTATGGAGGAATATTTATGAGATAAATTGGGAGGCCAAAAATATGGTGGCAAAAAAGGTATCGATATGAGAGGTGGATTCATGGAAGAATAAGGATGGGAGGGAGGAGGAGGCCACAAGGAAGGTGGTGAGAAGGGCATAGATGGAGGATGGGGACCCATAGAGGGGGATGAAGGTATGTGAGAAGGAGATGCAAGGGGATGTGTGGGTGTCCCTGATGAGCTATGTGGAGGTGAAACATTTGTGGGAGAATATGTAGAGGTATCTGCCTAATGATGTAAATGAATAGGGAGGACCTATGTATAATATGATGAAGGTCTTGGTGGGAGGTCAACGATGTTGCAAAACTTGAATGGATCACCATAAACTAGAACACAATAGATAAGTCTATCATACACATACTTGAGACAGTGATGCAAGTTAGATGGAATGCATTGCATGTCTCTAATCCATGGATATCCAAGCAAGATATTATATTGCATATCATCTTGAATAATGTGAAGTAAAATGGAGATGGTCCTAATGCCTACATGAATAGGTAGGATGATAGAACCTACTATGGGTTGCATATAACCATTGAAAGCGTGAAGGTCAAGCGATGACATGGAAAAATGGGTATGTGGAATGTGTAGGTGATGAAGAGTGGTAGTGGAGATTATGCTAATGGAGGAACCCATATTGATGAGGACACACTTATAGGTGATGTCATTGATATTTTCCTAGATATGGAGGGGAGGGTCAGCTCCTTACCCATGAGTTTGGTAATCTTGTGGTCATGAAAATTGATGGATGGGTGCATGCAACGGGGTATATTCCCCATGAAATTCACAAAGGCATTGGTGTCATGAGTTTTAAGGTCAATGGATCAAAGGATGTCATTCAACACCTCATGATGGGGTTGAGATTATCGCGATAGATCAAATATGGATAGTTTGGTAGGGGTATTTTATAGTTGATGTGTGAGGCTACCATGAATGATGATTATGTTTTGAGGTAGGGGTGTTGAAGCCTACAATGTTGTAGGGGATTAGGGAGAAGTGAATAGTACTAGGGGTGAAGCGAGAGGTACATCCTAGTGTGTCAAATAACACTGGGTACAAGTTGTGAGGTTAATCATGCTGACCATACCACGTGATGGAGGATCATATTTAATATTGTTAACCTATCTAGATTGGCCTTGTAAATTAGACTGGGCTACATGGAAATTAGTCCCCCTATGTTTTGATAGTGGGTTATGATAGATATCCAAATTCTAGTTTTGAGGTGCGAGGGTATTTAAAACCTAGATGGCACCCTGGTTGATGAGATCCTAGACAAGGCTGTAGAAAGAGTGACAAGATTCTATATCATGGTTGCACTATCGATGATATACACAGAAGGCCTGTTTGACATACCCTTGATGCTTGGGTTGATTTGGATCAATAGGTTTAATTTTGGGTAAGATGATATGACTTGCATCATATAATCTCTGAAATAGAGTTGGTAAGGGCTCAACGAGGGAATTCAAATTACACTATGGAAGCTGGGTATGGAGACTATGAGTCTGCTATGGTTTATATGGAAGGGATGCATTGGTTTAAAATAATTACTACTATGGCAAAGGAGGCTACGATATTGATGGAGAAGTTGTAGAAGCTACTACCACTTGGTTGGTTTGTGGTGGTTTTGAGTAGGGTTGATTTGGTGCATTCCGATTGAAGCAAAAATTTGAGTTGTAATATGGTTTTTTCCTAAGCTTGATCTTGCCATATTGGACTTTGATGTCCTTGATGACCTTGGTTTGAGCAATAGCTACATCAAATGTGCAACTTTGATGAATTTTTAGAGGTGTGGAGAAGTATTTATGACAACTATTTGAAAAGAGCATGACTAGTTCGATGGATGGAAGGTTGTGAGCTAGGTCATGGATTACCGACTGATATCCATAGAGAAAGAAACTCTATAATGGGTTTGTCATCAACTTGACGCAAGGCGTATATGTCAGATAATTTTATCTTATTTTTTATATTTATTGAAAAATGCTCGAGGAATGAATTGGTCAACTATTCAAAGGTGAATAGGCTATGGCACGGGAGCATGTTATAGCAATCAAGAGCTTATCCCCCAAGGGAGAGGGTAAATATACACAACATGAGGGTATCAATACTATGGAGCTGATAACATACAAATCGATAGTTTTTGACGTGTTATCGAGGGTTCTCTTTACCTTTGTACTTGTCAAATTTAGTAATTTTGAAACGATACATGTAAGGAGAGATATGAACTAATGGGTGGATGGGTTCATTGTATAGCTCATTGTATGTGGGTTTTTGGGGCCCATAATCAGCTATGCAAAGATTTAGCATCTTAATTTCCTCTTTCAAAAGTTGAAGTTTGGGTGATGGAGGTGCGATGAAATGTGATGAAGTAGTCATAGATTGAGAATGAGGAGGATATTGGAGTTGTTCTTCGTATTATGAAATAGGAAAGTGCTACAAGTTTCCCTGTTGATTTGGTTGTTGAAACTCATAATATGTCAAAGCATATGGGATATGCTATGGAAGAGCAAATATCTCATGAGCGTAGAGATATTGTGGCTATAGATTCTATGATTTTTGCATAAGTGTCTACTATAATGGTTGCATAGTGGAGGACAACAACCATGAAGGAGGTGTTCTGAATAAGGTAGGCACTACAAATTATGGTGGAGGTAATGGGGTTAGGATAGATGGTGCAAGTGGTGGGTGAGGTGATGAACTAAAAGGTGGTACATATTCCTAACCAAATGAGAAAATAATGGAGAAATCAGGCTAATAAAAATGGCATGGTGGATTAGAAGGATAATATGGGTAGCATGGATCATAAGTAGAAAAGGGGATGGAAGGCAAAGCCTAAAATGACGAAGGTGGAGGGATTTAAAATATAGAAGCAACTGAAGGTGGGGGAGGAACATAATATGGAATACCATACATTTTGAAAGAGGGAAACATAGGCGGTGGTAATGATGAAGGAGAAGTTTAGCCCTTGAAGATAGAGGTCTAAGAGGAAGGAATGGTAAACATGTCCACAAAGGATTGGGGAGATGGGGTTTATTGGTGTTGTTGATATTGGAATTGTTGTAGTTGAGAGGGTGGTTGTGATGTGGTATCAAAAGATGAGAAAAGGGATTATTGGGAAGGTGATGGTTGTGACACTTGGAAGGTGTACTAATATGACGATGTAGGAAGGGTATATTTTTGCTGCAACAAAGCTTGTTACGAAGGGAATTTTTATAAGGGCACCTATGTTCTTCGGGTGGAATATGAGGGATGCAATATCATCCCTATGGTAGGTGTGGATGATGTACCCTCTGGGTGAGGGTGATTGAGTAAGAAAGAGTCATTCTCAAAAAGTGAGTGAGACAAATCCTAAAAGAAAGGATGCATAAAGGTCATGTAGGTGGATTTGCCTCATTGATAGTGAATAAGGGAGGTGGGTTTCTTAGAGTGGTGTAAATGATGTGGTCACAAAATGTGGAAGGAGTATTAGGTGGAGGCAAGTTGGTAAGAAGTGGATGATCTTCACCAGACAAGGTGGTAAGCATGTTTCTAGAAATAGAAGTCTTGCCATGAGATATAGTGCATGTGTGAAGAGACTCAAAACCTATAAGGATATCAGGTGTGAGAATGGAAGCTTCCATTATGAATAGAGGGGGAGGAGTAGACTGAATAGAGGTGATGCAATAATCCTCCTCCTCAAGATGCACTTGCTCATGCATGCTATTATAATAAGTAGTGATAGGCATGATGTTGTGTAGTGGAATATGGTGCTCACGGTATCCATAAATGTAATTCTAAATTTATGGGTGTGTTGTGTGTAGGATTTTATAAAATCATGTGAAATTTGTGATCAGTTGTAGAAGCTTACATTTAATTTTATCAATTCCATGGAAATCTGGGTTAGATTTAAAAAGTAGCAATCCTGTATAGATATGATCATAGAAATTAATACTAAGTCTAGATCAATTTCTAGTCCAGAATTCATGCGTACACATGTACAAAAATAAATATAAAATTATGCAGGTATGAATTATGCAAAATATGGTAAATAAATGCAATCTATGGTGTATTTTAATTATGAGGATCCTCATGCAATTTCTATATTTTATGTATTTTATAATGTAGATCTAACTAATTCTAATCTAATGCAAGGGTGAAAGAGCTCAGGGACTGTCGATTAGGAGTGGGCCCTGCCTCCTAAGTGGCAGTGTAAGTTCTTTTCCCCTAGTTTACTCTATTAGTAACTAAATTTTATGATTTTATACTAATATTTATACATAATCTATGAATGCAGGTTACAAATATTTACAGATTCAAAGCAAAAAATAAGCAAATAACATAATTGATACAAGTTACCATATTTGAAGGAATACTATTTTATTGCTGAAGATTCAATTGTACAAGCTCCATAGAGTATTCTGTAACATAATTAATCCAGAATAATGTTATGTAATGAATAATGCAGCAGGAGGAGTTCTCTTGGTTTCTGATATATTTTTATACTAAACTAATACAATACGCACAAATTTTTCCATGTATTTGTCTTGCTTGAATTGTGGAATGATGATTGTACGTATATCACAAGATAACCTAAGACTAAATAAAATTTATTTATCTTGGACCTGCAAATATTCCTATTGGTCCAAGTGGCACCTACATAGAATATTATTTATCTAACTAACTCGTAGTATGCATGTGTAAGACTTTTCAATTCCTTTACTTTAGGAAGTCTTAAAACCTTTTACAACTTACAAATAAAATCATTACAAATCCTTTCATAAGGTTTTATCAACTAGAGATATTCTCGTAACCATAATGGATAAGCAAGATATGTTGAAACAATAAAGATATTTGATTGCCATCAATTTTATTATGTTGTCCATCCTATGACGTCCACATTGTGTCGTCCACGGTCAATAATCTGATGGAGGTAATTCCTCAAAAGTGATCTTTTACCTTAAGTAATTACCGTCAATAATTACTTTTGGTAACCGCCTTCAGTAATTTGAGACCATCTGCTAAATTTTACCAACTGCTAGTGGTTCTTCTTCATGTCTGAGGTACATGTTGTAACTTCTTCATCATTTACCTGCATTTAACTCAAAACTCGGGTAATTTTGATAAAATTTAACCATAAATATCATATTACCATATTTAACCATTTCCATTAATAATTCATATTTTATTGATAATAACTTGTAAAAACATATCAATTATTCTACTAAAACAAGTAATTCTGATACAAAAATCAATAACAATTAATCTCTCATCATTCCCCAGACTAAAGCTTATGCATGTCCTCATGCATACAGAAAAGATAAATATAAGGGAAATAACATATTTATGCATGCATTATAGTTCTAGAAGAAGTATTACAATATCAATAGATTAGAATTTATAAAACATGCTCATTTTTCTATTAGAACTTCACAATAATTTTCACAAAAATAATACAGAATCGAAATATCAATCAAATCAAAAATTAAATCTGTCATCTATTGTATAGAGATTAAAGTATAGTAATCCAATAACCATAATAATCTCCAGAAGAATTAAAATCATAATGATTTACATTAAACTTAAACATATTTCTAAACACATAAAGAAAACAAAATATGATATAAAGAAAATAGTTTATATCTTTCGCAGGTACTATCTATCCATCCATTTATGTATAAATATACAAATAAACTATTTTTAAACATCATATTCAGAAATAAAATAAATATATATAAAATATATAAGTTTGATAAATACTAAAAAAAATTAAATGATCATTGATCACTGGGCTGAGATCTTGGAAGGTCGTCCTCTTGTCCTAGGTGGTTTTTGTTCCTTCTTAACCTGTTGCACCTATATTTTAGTTTTCTGGTCCACAACTATTGTTGTAGCTGGTGTTTCTACAGTAATAGTCTTAATGTGCTCGATTTCCTGGTCACTTCTCTTTTGTTTTGCAACTTTATCCTGAGAAGAATGGAGATCCTCATTGTGAACCAACAGTTCATCTTCTAAGGCAGAGTCTTTATTAGCTGGCACATTCGGTTGAGAGATATCCTCAGTTTTTTGAGAACTATCTTCATCGAGAATTTTTGAAAAGTCAATAATTTTATGAGTGGATATAGTCTTACCAGCGTTGATCGATTTCCTAGGCTTTCTACCAGATGTAGACAATTTTGAAAGGGAAGTTTCAATAGGTAGCAATTGACTAACAGGATTTGCAAGACCTGTAACCTTATCGTCTTTGAGTTGTTTAATTAATTTGAACTGCACAGAAAGAGCTTGCTAAACAATTTTATGTTGTTCTACTAAATCCATACTTAGTTTATCAATTTTTGTTTAGAGAGATTCATTTTGTGCTTTGAGATAAGACAGGGTTTTGTCAACAGTTTCATTTACAGGTAATTTTGGATCCTGGTCTTCTTCAAAACTTTCTATTATTTTTGTTTCTTTCCTGGATTGAATTCTGAATTTAATATTTTTCATTTTTTTTTTGAACTTCCAGGTTTTCCAACATGGTCATCAAAGTCACTTTCCTCTTCTGTAGATTGTGCATCTTTAGATTTGGAGCACTCTAAATTTTTAGGTGCATTAGAATCTTTCACAATTAGGCTCCATGATGCTTTACTTCAATGAGCCTTTTTCAAAATTATAAGTTTAATCAGACCATGATGAGAAATTAAATGTAACTGAGGCTATCCTTCAAAATTTTTTGGTTTAACTCTCAAAACTATAGATTTTAATGACTGACATAAGAAGTATAGAAGATTAATAACACAGTCCTCTTTGTCAGAGTATTTTAGGTTAAGCATTTGAATATGATAGGCAGGTAGAATAGACATTCGACCTTCAATAGTAAAAAACTTGATAATGAGAACAATTACCTCTTGCCAAAGAAGAGGGAGTGTAGAGGTTGATATCCCTATAATTGAACCTTCTTTGTTTCTTATAAGTGAATATTTTTCATCAAATATCTTTACTAGTTGAGTGACACTTTTAGTATTTTTGTAAAAGGGTATACCAACCTCAGGTAGGTTTAAAATCTCAGAAATCAAACTTGGGGTTATCTTTATTTTTATATTTCTAACATGAGTGACCATAGTATTAGGATTACAATTTAGAATAAAATGTTGTGGTACCCTACATTGTGTCCTTTAAATTTGGTAAGTGCCTCCCACCAGCAAGCATTTTCAAATAGTTCGATCATAGAGTCACTTGGACTTTGTGTGTCAATGGAATATGGTTCGTTGCGTTTTTGGAATACAGGCTTGGGCATTGTGATTACAGACATCCTGCAATATTGGAAGAAATGGGAGTAGTTTTAGAGGCTAGCAAGAATTTCTTGATATAAAACACCCTTCTTCTTTTTTATGTTTATATATATTTTTTATATGAGTTTTTTTTTCTTTTTTTTTATGTTTTTAGTATTGAAAATATACAGGGTACAATTTTTTTTTCTTGTTTTTTTTTTTTAAAGAACAATACTAAAACGTAAATTATACAGTGAAGGTAGAGCTAAAAATACATAATTTATACAGAAAACAGACTTACGTAATTTGTACAGAAAATAGGCTTACAAAAGCAAATACGTAATTTGTACAAAAAATAGGCTTACGAAAGCAAATACGTAATTTGTACAGAAAAACATATTAGCAGATAATCTATTTCAGATAAAACCCTAAAAATTTCCTAAAAATATGTATTACAAAAATACGAATTACGAAAATACGTATTAGCAGATAAAACCCTAAAAATTTATTTTATTTTAACTGTACCAAAAAAGCAAGGGATTAGCAGATAAAAACTAAAAAAAAATCATATCTTTTATAAAGAAATCTACTAATTGAAAAATTTTCCAATTTAGAATCAAAGTTCCTAATTTGTAGAATGAAGAATTTCGAAGAAATTTTTTTACCCAGTATATATTTTTAATTTCTCAAATAAAATCAAAATTTTGCCCATAAATCTAAAATTTTTCAAATAATATTAGGGTTAACAATTTCGGTTTAGGGCCTTTCACAAATTTTTGAAATTGGGACTCATAAATTAGGTATTTCATATAATTTTGCAATTTAGAGCTCAGAAATTAAGGGTTTCATGTAATTTTAAAATTTTAGAGCTCAAACATTTAGGGTTTTCAAATAATTTTGAAATTTTAGCACTCAAACATTAGGGTTTTCAAATTTTGAAATTTTAGAACTCAGACATTAGGTTTTTCAAATTTTGAAATTTTAGAACTCAAAAATGAGGGCTTGTGTATAATTTCGAATAACTAGAATAATTAGGGCTAGAGTAATTTTGAAATTCAAAAATTCCATATATTTAGAAATTGGGGAATTTTACAGATTCTTCGAGAACTAGAATAATTGCAGTCCCTAGAACAAAAAATATGCCCTAAAATTCAATTTTTATACAAAATAAACCTTAATGTCAGATAATTTAGGCCTAATCTCTGGAGAACTTTGATTAAAAATAGAAAACGTACCTTTTAATAACAAGGACAACAAAAAGAAAGAATAAATAAAAAGAAAAGAAATGATATCTTATCTGTCGCCTATCGCTTGTCACAATAATAGAATAAAATGGCGGAAACCTCACGTAATTCACTCTCAATCAAGGTTTTTTTCCCATCACCCACCTCATAAATCGTAGAAGAAACTTAGGGAATTGCAGAGCATAGCGCTAGGTTAAGTTTAATTTTTGGATTTCTTACACAGACTGGTAAAAATTCGAATGCCTCTATCTGCATGGCTACATGCAGCATCAAAAAAAAAAGGCAAAATCTTGGTGGCAAAGAAACTGGCCATATTTTACCCTAACCTTTTACCCTAGCTACGATCGACGGTGGAAGTTATGCGTTTGTGCAATCATCGACGGAAGGTTTGTTTAGATAACAAGTGGTAAGGATCAACGGTGTATATCACACATCACCTTGTTTAACCCTATGATCAACGTTGTAGTGCTCATCATGCTTTGTGTTTGTTTGGAGTGTTAAATGACAATCGATCATTATATAAATGACAATGGAAATATTGATCCGCGACTTTCTAAACCATTGGTTAAAAGTGAATGCCATGTGATCCGTTGATTGGATAAAAAATCGATGGTCTGAACTATGGCAATTTTGGGTACCTTGGGTACATTGCCTTTGCTCAAGTGTAGAAGTTGTCATTGATGTCAAGAAGCTCTTGAAGGAATTTGATTTAATGTCAGATTATTCAGAGCATGGACAGTGAGTTTCAAAGAAGATCATAGTAGCCCTTTTGCAAAAGATCAAAGAAAAAGACAAGTTAGAAAAAGTATGCAGCAAGCTGAAAAAACTATTGCAATTTTGCAACATGTTAGAGGAGAGAGAAAGTGTTGGAAAAACTGTCATGATTTCGCAACATGTTAGAGGAGAGAGAAAGAGCTGGCAAAACTGTCATGATTTCGCAACATGTTAGAGGAGAGAGAAAGAGCTGGCAAAACTGTCACGATTTCGTGACATGTTGGAAGAGAGAAGAAGAAGGGAAAACTATTGCATTTTTGTGACATGTTGGCAGAGAAGGAGAGCAAGGTGGAAAGTGTCATGATTTCATGACATGTCGCATTTTCGTGACTTGAAAAGAGCAGGAAGGCCGAGAAGGAAAAGTGTCACGATTTCGTGACACATTGCAAGGAAGGTTATACGGATGAAAAAGTGTCGCGATTTTGTGACATGTTGCAGGAGAGAAAGTCCGAAAGGAAAAGTGTCACGATTTCACAACATAATGCAGAAAAGAGAGTCCAAAAGAAAAAGTGTCATGATTTTGCGACATGCTACAAAAGACAAAGTAAGGACTGTCACGATTTTGCGACATGCTGTAGAAATCGAAGTGAGAACTATCACAATTTCGTGACATGCAGCAAAGGGAAGAGTCTGAAATGAGAAGCGTCACGATTTTGCGATAGGCTACAAAGATAGCATACAAATGTAGAAAGTGTCACGATTTCATGACAGGCAAAAAAGATAGCATACGGATGCAGAAAGTGTCATGATTTTGCGACAGGCAGAAAAGATAGCACACAGATGCAGAAAGTGTCACAATTTCACAACAGGGAGAAAAGATAGCAGACGATAGCAAAAGTGTCACGATTTCACGATAGAAACTAAAAGCATGTCTTCCATAGGTGAAGTGTCGCAATTTCACAAAAAAAGCAGAGAGGAAGGCTATGAATACAAAAGCGTCACGATTTCGTGACATGTTTCAGTTTTACGGGTGTAAGGCAGAAAGAAGCTCAAGGCAACGAAAGTGTCGTGATTTCATGACAAAAGCAAAGAGGAAGGCCATGAAGATAGAAGAGTCATGATTTCACGACAGAATTGAAGATGACATCAGCAGAGGCAAAAGTGTCATGATTTTGTGACAAAATCAGAGAAGAAGGCCATGAAGACAGAAGGGTCACGATTTCGTGACAAAAGAGAAGATGACATCAGCAGAAGCAGAAAGTGTCGTGATATCGCGACAAAAGCCAAAAGAAAATGTATGGCTGCAAAGGTGTCGTGATATCACGACATGTCATAGTTTCGTGAGAAAAGCTACAGAACCACAGAGGTAGTTGAAGCCGACATAGTTTAGGGTTTTGCAGCTGACGAAGTTAAGGGTAGCAGCCGACTAAGATCAAGGTTTTGATCTTGAAAGTATTAGTATAAAAGTAGGGTTGCTTGGAGAGAAAAAAACATCGATCGAAGTATGCATTCGAAGAGCAGCGTTCGCATACTATGCAAAGAGAAGAAGTTCAATCGTCGAGAGCAGAGTGCATTCTGTCGAATCTTCCAAGTGAGAGAGATTGCAAGGAAGTAGAGTGCACGAAGACTATGCGGCTGTAATTGCGTAGAGGTGCAAAGGTCAAAGTTTGATCAAGTGCAGCTGTGATTGCGCAAAAAGAGCAAAGGACTATGTTTTTGTGCAGACCAAAAAAAGATGACAAAGACATTTGTGCCAAATCGAAGGACTGTGTTTGGTGCATATCAGAGAAAGAGATTAAGGACATTTGTGCGAAATCGAAGGACTGTGTTTAGTGCAATTTTGAGGACCAACTTTGGAGGTGATAGAGTTGAGGACAGAGGTCTCCAACCAGAGCAAGGAATACAGGTGTCTTCTATGGATAGAGTTACATTTGCTAAGGGTAGAGGAGGTAGAGGTCTTCTAGAGGATCACCAGCTAGAACAAAGCTAGGGGATTGATGTCTCCTTTGGGTTGGTGCCCATAAACATTGTAATCGAGAAAGGTATTCCCAAATTTATTGATAAAATTTAGTGAAATATTTTATCCATGGAGTAGCCCGCATTGGGTGAGCCACGTAAATTGTTGTGTCTCTATTGTGGATGGTATTTTGTGCATTGCTTTGATTCTACTATTAATATTGCTTTCTATAAACTGCATAATATTGAATTGAAAGTTGATTTGAAGGAAAAAGTAAAAAGCGATATTATACTGTTCACCCCCCCTCTCAGTATAAGCTTGTGTTCTTCAATTGGTATCAGAGTGGGTTCCTTCAGATAGTTTAACATCTTGAAAGAAAAGCTAGCAAAGAACACAATGGATTATTCAAGTGGCAATGCAGCACCTATTCTTGATGGATCAGATTTTGGTCTTTGGAGTGCAAGGATGAAGGTTCATCTAATGGCACTTGGTAATGAGGTTTGGGAAGTGATTGAAGATGGGTACACTATTCCTGTAAATGGTCCTTATACTAAAGAAGATAGGCTCCTACATCATAGCAATTTAAAAGCAATGAATGCAATCCTGAAGGGTTTACAGAAAGCAGATCTCACCAAAGTAATTCATTGCAAGACAACTAGTGACATGTGGAAACAGTTGCAGGTGGTTCATACTGGTGATGCAAATGTCAGAAAGGCCAATTTGAGACATTTCAAAGGTATGTTTGAACAACTCAAGATGAATGATGATGAAAATATTAGTGACTACATGCTTCGTATGGATGAGGTTGTTAACTCCATGAAAGACTTAGGACTTGAGCTTGCTAAAAATGATGTTTGTGATAAGATTTTAAGATCTCTTCCTATAGATTTAGTGAAAATATTTTTGCTATTGAGGAAGCTAAAGATTTGGATAAACTAAAAAAGGATGAGCTTCATAGCATTCTTGCAGCATTTGAGTTGAGAACTCAGGTAAAGGTTGATGTCAAGAAAGAAGCAGCTTTCAAAGCTACCAAGAAATCCAAGGGTAAACAACTTCAAGAGAGTGATGAGTCTTCCAATGATGAAGAGGCATATTACAGCATGAAAGGCAAGTTATCTAGAAAGCACAAAAGCGTGAAAAATATAAGATGTTTCAATTATGGAAAGTTTGGTCATTATGCTTCTGACTGTACTATTCCCAAGAATGAAAGTGATGAAGATATACAAGATTCTAAAAGCAAGGATTCGAAAAAGCACAAGCATCACAGGAAAAACAAATATGAGCACAGCAATCACGGAAAGAGGTATTCTCACAAGCACAAGAAGATTTTCTACCTAGACAAAGCAAGTAAGTGTTCTAGTAGTGATAGTGAAAGTTCTTCAAGTGATAGTGAAAATGAGATGTTCATATCAGAAAAAGAGGAAGAACCAAAACATAGATTCATTATCATGAAATGTTTTAGATGTGGAAATTTTGGTCACCTTGAGGATGATTGCACAAATAATGATTTTCTTTCTAGTATGTATGAGAATGCTTCAGAAAACTATAAGGAAGATGCATGTATGGTTTTTGAAAATGGTAGCACCTCTAGTGATAAGAAATCTGTAAAAGGCTCTGATGATTCAGAAAGCAAACAAATAAAGGATCTTGAAATTGAACTTACTAATGCTCTTAGTGCTTTGAAAAAGGAAAGAAAGAAGAATGCCAGACTCAAGGATAAGTTAGATGAATGTTGTATGGAGAGAGATGATCTTACAGAAAGTCTTGACTTCTCTATGGCTAAGACATAAGAACTCAAGGATGAGTTAGAGTCTAAGATTCTTTAGTATAATGAGTTGGAACATAAAATGGCTTCTTTGGAAGTGGAAACTAAAGAGTACAAGGATAAGTTGTATAGGTTTCAAGATAGCTCCAAAAGGGTTAAGTCTCTCATCAAAGGTCAAAGAAAACCAACAGATAAAATAGGTCTCGGTTTTGTTGAGCCGCACAAGGAACAGGTTGGGGAATCTAGCAAGAGATTTCAAAAGGAAGAGAGTTCTGATGAAGAAAGTACTTCAGATCATGAGTCCATGAGTGATAGATGCGTAGAAAAAGAAAACAAAATTTAGATTGAGAAGAAGAAGTTTTCGGGACCCAAGAGGTCGAATAAAAGAAAATTTCATGGTAGATGTTTTGCGTGTCACAGGTTTGGTCACATGGTTGTACATTGCATGGCTCAAGTGAAGAAAGTAAATGACAAATTTAGAAGTGCTAGTTTCTTTCGAGGGTATTGCTACTCTTGTCAACAGTTCGGGCACAAGGCAGTTTATTGCAAGGCAAATAATAGGAACAGGTTTGGTCAGAACTAGTGGATTCAAAAAGTAGGTATGCCTAAAAGAAATAACTTTGTTACTTGTTATAAGTGCAACAATGCAGGCCACACAACTAGAAAGTGTAGAGCTAAACTTCCAAGGTACAGGAACAGAAATAGTAGTATGAACAGGTCCAAGGATCAAGGCATGGATAAGAACAGTGACAAGAACAAGAATAGGAATATTGACAAAGAATTCAAAAGAAGGCCCGACAAGGAAATTGTAGACAATGATGATGATCAGTGCCTAATGGGAGTTTTACTCCCACCCCTGTTTTAATCACCTCATCAGGAGGTGGGGGAGGGACTAAGCTAAGAGGCTCATTCTTAGTCTCGAGCCCCAAAGGTGACCCTTTACCATTGATGACAAACGGGGAGAGATATGAGTAAGGGGGAGAGCATCAAGTGAAGAGAAAAGCTTCAAATCAGGGGGAGTAAAACTTCAAAGGTAGATTCTTAGTTGTTAGCACAACTGGTTTCAATTTTGGCTCTTGAGATGTGTTTTCAGTAAAGGTTTGCCATCAATGACAAATGGGGATATTGTTGGCAATTTTGGGTACATTTCCTTTGCTCAAGTGTAGAAGTTGTCATTGATGTCAAGAATCTCTTGAAGGAATTTGATTTAATGTCAGATTATTCATAGCATGGACAATGAGTTTCCAAGAAGATCATAGTAGCCCTTTTGCAAAAGATCAAAGAAAAAGACAA
This sequence comes from Wollemia nobilis, assembly GCA_028583015.1. Taxonomy (NCBI): domain Eukaryota; kingdom Viridiplantae; phylum Streptophyta; class Pinopsida; order Araucariales; family Araucariaceae; genus Wollemia; species Wollemia nobilis. Next base: position 1,150,806 of record JAQPPZ010002969.1, on the reverse strand, counting down.
GTTAGAAAAAGTATGCAGCAGGTTGGAAAAACTGTCGCGATTTTGCGACATGTTAGAGGAGAGAGAAAGTGTTGGAAAAACTGTCACGATTTCGTGACATGTTAGAGGAGAGAGAAAGAGCTGGAAAAACTGTCATGATTTCGTGACATGTTGGAAGAGAGAGAAGCAGGGAAAACTGTCGCGATTTCGTGACATGTTGGCAGAGAAGGAGAGCAAGGTGGAAAGTGTCACGATTTCATGACATGTCGCATTTTTGCGACTTGAAAAGAGTAGGAAGGCTGAAAAGGAAAAGTGTCATGATTTCACGACATATTGCAAGGAAGGTTGTATGGATGAAAAAGTGTCACGATTTCGTGACATGTTGCAGGAGAGAAAGTTCAAAAGAAAAAGTGTCGCAATTTTGTGACAATGCAAAAAAGAGAGTCCAAAAGAAAAAGTGTCACTATTTCGCGACATGCTGCAAAATATGAAGTAAGGACTGTCATGATTTCGTGACATGCTATAGAACTCGAAGTGAGAATTGTCACGATTTCATGACATGCAACAAAGGGAAGAGTTTGAAATGAGAAGCGTCACGATTTTGTGACAGGCTACAAAGATAGCGTACAGATGCAAAAAGTGTCACGATTTCATGATAGGCAAAAAATATAGCATACGGATGCAAAAAGTGTCGTAATTTTGTGACAGGCAAAAAATATAGCACACGAATGCAGAAAGTGTCATGATTTAGCGACAGGGAGAAAATATAGCAGACGACAGTAGAAGTGTCACAATTTTGTGATAAAAACTGAAAGCATGTCTTCCATAGGTGAAGTGTCACGATTTCATGACAAAAGCAAAGAGGAAGGCTATGAAGACAAAAGCGTCATGATTTCATGACATGTTCCAGTTTCACGGGTGTAAGGCAGAAAGAAGCTCAAGGTAGCGAAAGTGTCACGATTTCATGACAAAAGTAGAGAGGAAGGCCATGAAGACAAAAGGGTCGTGATTTCACGACAGAATTGAAGATGATGTCAGCAGAGGCAAAAGTGTCATGATTTTGTGACAAAAGTAGAGAAGAAGGCCATGAAGACAGAAGGGTCACGATTTCATGACAGAAGAGAAGATGACATTAGCAGAAGTAGAAAGTGTCACGATATCACGACAAAAGCCAAAAGAAAATGTACGATTGCAAAGGTGTCGCAATATCACGACATGTTGTAGTTTCACGAGAAAAGCTACAGAACCACAGAGGTGGTTGAAGCCGATAGAGTTAAATTTGAGCCGATGCAGTTTAGGGTTTTACAACCGAAAAAATTAATGGTAGCAGCCGACTAAGATCAAGGTTTTGATCTTGAAAGTATTAGTATAAAAGCAGGGCTTCTTGGAGAGAAAAAAACATCGATCGAAGTGTGCGTTCGAAGAGCAGCGTTCGCAGACTGTGCGAAGAGAAGAAGTTTGATCATCGAGAGCAGAGTGCATTCTGTCAAATCTTCCAAGTGAGAGAGATCACAAGGAAGCAGAGTGCACGAAGACTATGCGGCTGTAATTGCGCAGAGGTGCAAAGGTCGAAGTTTGATCAAGTGTAGCTATGATTGTGCAAAAAGAGCGAAGGACTGTGTTTTTGTGTAGACCAAAAAAATAGGACAAAGACATTTATGCCAGACCGAAGGACTGTGTTTGGTGTAGATCAGAGAAAGAGATCGAGGACATTTGTGCTAAATCAAAGGACTGTGTTTAGTGCAATTTTGAGGACCAACTTTGGAGGTGATAGAGTTGAGGATAGAGGTCTCCAGCCAAATCAGGGAAGACAGGTGTCTTCTATGGATAGAGTTCCATTTGCTAAGGGCAGAGGAGGTAGAGGTCTTCTAGAGGATCACCAACCAGAACAGAGCTATGGGATTGGTGTCTCCTTTGGGTTAGTGCCCATAAACATTGTAATCGAGAAAGGTATTCCCAAATTTGTTGATAAAATTTAGTGAAAGATTTTATCCGTGGAGTAGCCCACATTGGGTGAACCATGTAAATTGTTGTGTCTCTATTGTGGATGGTATTTTGTGCATTGCTTTGATTCTACTATTAATACTGCTTTCTATACACTGCATAATATTGAATTGAAAGTTGATTTGAAGGAAAAAGTAAAAAGCGGTCTTATACTGTTCACCCCCCCTCTCAGTATAATCTTGTGTTCTTCATGAACCTTTATACATGGTAGGATTAACATTTGACATGTGGCAATGGTTCTTTATGCCACCTTCCTTGTTTACGACAGCCGAATTATATTATGATATATAGTTTTAGGTCGGGGTTTAATATTGTAGTGTTATGTGTTTTGTATGGGTTAAGTTATGTCGGGGTCTAAATATTATGGTATAGGTGGTTAGTTTTAATATTATAATGTAGGTTTTAATATTATGGTCATAATATTATGTCTTGCCTAAAATAATATATTGTATCTTATTTTTAATATATATGTTTTCGGGTATGTTGCGCTTCTTGGACTATGCTCTGAATATAATATTTATAATATTATATAATTTATTATATATTGTATAATATAAAATATATAAGATATGTTATATTTTTTCGGATAATTATAATATTATATAGATATTTAAAATATTTATATTATATTATTAATAGTTATTAAATATGTTATTTATATTATTAAATATATGTTATATAAATAGTTATATTATTAATATATATGTCATGTTATTAAATATATTATAAATACCTTATATTTATTAATATATACTAATATATATATATATATATATATATATATATATATATATATATATATTATGAATATATAAATAGATTAGACATTATAATTAAATATTATAATATATTAATATTATATTTTTTTTTCCAATTTTTTTTTTTTTTTTACAAAAAAACTACCTACGAAAAGTATTTACAGAAGATATTTACACATATTACTAAGATAATTTTACCTATATTTTTATTATTATTATTTCTTCCTTCAAACTATATACACTTCCAAACTATATATACATTTTTGAATTATTCCCTCCCTCAGACTTTAATTTTGGCTATAGAGCCAAAAAAAAAGGAAAAAATAGTAATATTTTAATATATGGGGTGGATGTATAAAATTTTGGAGATTATGCTTCCTGTATGTCATTAAGAAGTTGTTATTGTCAGTCATTAGAAAACATGGATAATACTAAAGAGTTTTTAGAAGGAAAAGTATAGTAGGTATAGGCCATGTTTTTGGAGAGAATTTTGAAGTCATAGTACTTGTGAAAAATAATTGACTATTAGGTATTGCATATGATGTTTCTAGGTGAATTCTTCAAAGTCATCAAACAACATTCTAGGCATACTAAAAGAAACTGCATTTACTTCTATCACAAATCAATTTAGTGTTAAGGATATCCTAGTATGTTCAAGTTTTCTTTCTAAACCAACTGTGTGTGCAGTGAAGATTCATTACCCATTATGAGTAAAGGTTAAAGAACAACAAGGATTATATATGCCAAAATTTAGCTGATCTTAAAAGCATTTAGAGGTCTTGTCTAGACTTATTGCTAGTACGTAAGGATATCTTTGAGAAAGAATATCCCATGGTATTTGAAATACTAAGAATTCCAGGGATTCAGGCTCTTTTTGCCCTTTTTTTTTTTCTTCTTTGTTTTGTAGACTTTATTTAGGATACTTGCTTAGCAAGGGATTTTATAATTCTTTTTGATCTTCTTGCTTTATTAGAGGAGAAGCAAGAGTCTATATTTTACTTCTTCTTTTTTTTTAGCATTTGAATTCTTGTTTATTTATAGAGAACAAGAATTTTTCTTTGGGGGGATACTTGCTCGATGGGGATTTTTTCTCTTTTTTTTTTTCCGTTTTCTCTCTTCTTCTTTTTTTTTTTCTCTCTTTTTTTCTTCTCCCTCTTTTTTTTTTCATTTTCTCTCTTTTTTTCTTCTCTTTTTTTTTTATGGGATAGGGCGAGCTTGTCCTTTTGCCAATCCATTAGTAATCTAGACCATGTGTATAAATAGATGAGCAAGGGAAATGTTTCACTTATGGCAAATATAATACATGAGTTAATTTTCCAAAACGTCACAATGTCTTTTAAATGTGTTTGTGTGTGTGGTTAAAAGAGAAAACTTAATCATCTAGAAGTTACTTATAACATTTCAAAAGATTTGTTCTATTTTCAATGAGAATTTTGTTCAATATACCAGATAGAATTTGAATATTTGAAAAATACTTAGATTTCATCTAGCAACAAGGTACTATATATCATGTGGTCATCATTTCTCTACAAAAATTTATAATAAGAAATTTTCTTGAAAAACTTTGAAGACTAAAAATAGAAAAGAATGTAGATACTTCATGATGAAATAAAGGAAGCATAATCATTTTTATATAATAATTATATTTTTTTTTTGATTGGTAGAAAGGGTTTTGGAAGGTCCCTGAACCTTGAACAAGAGAGGTTACAATAAATTCATAGCGACCGAGGAGGTCCAAGAAGAGAAGAGAAGAAAGTTGACAAACCTCCACACTAGGGGAGGTGTCGCGAAATCGCGACCAAAATGGTGATGTCGCGAAATCGTGACAAGAATCACCGAAGAAGCCACAAGAAGAAAAGAGGTCATGATATCATGACAAGAATCACCATCGGAGCCGAAGGAGGGAGGAGGTCACAATATCACGACGTGATGCAAGGTGTCGCGAAATCACGACGCGAATGAAGACCACAGTCGAAGAAGAAAATGAGCTCCGAAATCATGATGCAAGAAGAAGCCTGCTACCAAGAAGAAAAGGTGTCACGAAATCGCGACAAAAAAGAAGGACCGCCGCTGAAGAGAAAAAAGGTCACGATATCGCGACAAAAAAGCCAGACCGCCGCTGAAGAGAAAAAAGGTCGCGATATCGCTACAACTTGGAAGACTACCGTTGGAGAGAGAAAAAGCGTCACGAAATCACGACCAAAGGGAGGGTCGCCTTTGGAGAGAGAAAATCATCATGAAATCATGACCAAAATGCGTGAAGGCACCCAGAGAGAAGAAGTGTCACGATATCACGACAAGATTGTGCAAATGCACCCGGAGAGAAAAAGTGTCACGATATCGCGACAGAATGGAAGACCGCCGTTGGAGTTGAAACTTGTATCGAAATTGTGACCAAAAGAAAGACCGCCATTGGAGAGAGAAAAGGTGTCACGAAATCATGACAAAAAAGCAAGACCGCGCCTGAAGGCCAAAAGTGTCGCGATATCGCGACAAGTTTGTGAAACTGCACCCGAAGGGAAAAGGTGTCGCGATATCACGACAAGTTTGCCAAAAAGCTCCCGAATAGAAAAAGAGTCACGATATCACGACAAGTTGGAAGGTGTCGCAATATCACGACAAGAAGCAACCCCGCGGCCAGAGCATAAAGGAAATTTCATGATGATGCAGCAAGCTGAGATTTCGCGGCCAACTTAGGAAAATGATGCAAAAATGCTCCAAGGTGCCAATACGCAGCCGCAAGACCAAAGGACCAGGAACCCACTCACATTGAGCAAACATTAGAACTTGAAGGATCGTCCCTTAGGTCGATTGGGAAAGAATCTCTCCAAACCTGAAAATCAGTTGCGTCAACTCCCTTATTGGCAAGCCAGTCCGTAGCTCTGTTTCCTTCCCGGTATTGATGTTGAATGATTAGTTTAGGATAAACACCAATTAGAGTCTTGCAATCATCGAAGATGGAAGCAAGGGCCCAGGGAGGCACCGAGGTTCCATTGAGCCAATTGATGCAATTCAATGAGTCTCCTTCAATGATGAGTTTATTGATGGTCAAACCTTCCAAAAGAATCAAGCTTTGGAGTAAGGCCCGAGCCTCGGCCATATTGTTAGACTGACAACCTAAATTCTGAGTAAAGGCCAAAATTATTTCTCCTTTGTGATTTTTGAGAATTCCACCAGCACCAGCCGCACCAGGGTTGCCTTTGGCTATGCCATCAAAGTTAAGCTTGTGCCACCCAGAAGGAGGTAAGACCCATTTAATACCAGACCTGTCAACAGAAGGACGGGGTGTTGCAAAAAAATTAAGCAGATTGAAATGATTTGCCAGATCCAATTCAAGACCAAGAGGGGGAGGTTTGGATGATGAGATGAGAGAAGCATTCTCCACAGCAAGGGCCAATATTTTTGCAACAATAATCTTCTTGTCCATTGCTAGGTTTTGAAAAAATTTGGCATTTCTCTCTAGCCAAATTTGCCACAGGTAAATGAAAAGGCAAGCCTGCCACATGAATTTGAGTTGACTGCTTTTGAAAGGCCAGGGCCATTGTTGAAAAAGGAAGGGAATGGAGTGAGGGAGGGCTACAGAGATGGCGAAAGTGTTGAAAACCTGATTGAGCACTGCAAGGGAGAAGGGACATTCCAAAAAAATATGTACAGCAGACTCACAAGAGTTTTTGCACAAGATGCAAGAATTAGGAATGAGAAGCCCACGATTTATCAGAATGTCAGTGGTGAGGATTCTATTTTGGATGGCTAGCCAGTAGAAGAATTTAACCTTAGGAATGATCTTGGGAACCCAGACTAGAGAAGAGGAATCACGACCATCATTGGGAGCTTCTTGGCTATGGTAGGCTAATTTAACAGAGAACAGCCCAAAATATTTGAGGTTCCAAACCAAGGAATCTTCTTTGTGATAGCTGGGAATCAAGCAACTCCACAGTAAATTTTGAAGATGCCTAAGCACCTCAGTGATAATTCTAGGTCCATTCAGAACAATTTGTTTCCATTCGGGTCTTGTAGTGCTTGTGTTGATAAAATGGCACACCTTATCTCCAAAGGTAGCTTCTATCATAGCCTTGAGTACAGCAAGTTGAGGATCTTAACTGAGAGGTTTGTCGCAGATCCAAGGGTCATCCTAGAAGCGAATAGTCAAGCCATTTCCAAGGCACCACCTTAAACCTTCCATGATGATCTTCCTTGATTTAGTGACGCCATTCTAGAAATGAGATCCGCTAGGAAGGATGTGCTCTCCAAGAAAGGGAACCTGATGAAGGTACTTAGCTTTGATGATGTCAATCCAGTGGCTTTTTCATTGATGGAAAGTCTCCAAGATTGCTTTGCAATGAGGGCCATGTTCATCCTCTTGATGTCCCTAAAGCCTAAACCTCCATCCTTTTTCCTGGAGCAAACCTTGTCCCAGGCTACAAGGGGAAATTTGTTCTTGTTTTTGTTTCCTGCCCACAGGAATCTATGTTGGATTTTCTCAATTCTTTAGCAGATAGAAGCAGGAGCTTTGAAGATAGATAAGAAAAAAATAGGAATACTTTGCAGGCAAGCCTAGACCAGAGTGGCTTTGGCTGCCTGATTGAGCATTGAGCTTTTCCAGCCTACAAGTTTCTTGTTAAGACGATCTAGAATAGGGTTCCACATATCCGAAATCGATTTGCCATGGAAAAGCGGTAATCCGAGATAAGTAGTAGGAAGGCTCCTGATGATACACCCAAGGATCTCAACAATCCTATTTTGCATGTGGATGGAAGTATTGAGGAAGTATAGCTTGCTTTTGCAGTAATTGACTTTTTGGCCAGCCGCCTCTTCATAAGATTCAAGGATGCTCTTAATGATTTTTGCTAGGAACAGAGGCATGAGAGGAAAGAATAGTATCATCCACAAATTGTTGATGGGAAATGGCCTTGGAATTTGAGGCAGGTTTGATCCCGGATATGAGTCCACTGTTGCAGGCAGTAGTGAGGGTTCTTCCAAGAGTTTTGGCCAAAATGATGAAGAGGAAGGGTGACAGGGGGTCCCCTTGGAAAATGCCTTTAAAACTTGGAAAGAAGCCAACAGGTGAACCATTGATAAGAACAAAAAACCAAGCAGTAGAGATACATTCCCGAACCATCTTCACCCATTCTTTGTGAAACCCAAACTTCTCAAGGACCTCGAACAGGAATTTCCATGAAACCCGATCAAAGGCCTTGTTCATGTCAAGCTTAAGAAACATACTGGGTTTTTTGTTTTTAATTATATATATATATATAATTATATATAATAATTATACTATTATATATATTAATTGTTCCTTTTTTTAATCATATATATAAATCAGAGTATGACTACCAACTATGCTAGTTTTCACCTGTACCCTGTCTAACTTTTGCCTCCGAGAAGGTTTTCAAAGTCAGATTTATTTTTATTTATTTATTATTATTTTATATATATTATTGTTTTATTATTTTTTTATGGTTTAAGGGACAAATGATGTCAGAACATGCTCTTGAGTCTATAATACCTTTCCATTGTATCAATATAGTTTCTAAAAAGTGTCAAAACTTAGAAAACATCATACCATATGTCAAGGAACTCATCATTGTCCAAGTTTTCTGGAAGATCCATACCCTCTTTGTTTTTTGAAAACTATAAACCTAATGAATTTTATGAATTTCCACTGCTCCATAAGTGTTCTTGTGATGCCACTCAGTACTCCCTTCTTGTAAGGCAGCATATCTCACAAAACCATCACCATAGAGAAAGCATAGTCCTTCCTCATGATATGCTTGAAATTTTAAGTATGAAATCAACTAAAAAACCGGTAATTCATCAAGGTAGATAAAAATGACCATCCATTTATTATCATGAAAAAGATGAACACTAAAAAATCTGACTTCATCAAAGTTGTGAATATTGAATTGGCAAATATTTTTGAGATATAAGGATTTTATTTAGCTTGAGAATACTATTCTTTAGAGGGAGCATGGAACTATAAAGGTATTACAGACTCATATGGCAGGTTATTAGATAGGGGCACTTCAACCTTATTAGGTATAGTTTGAACAAATTGAAGGGAAGGTTTTCCAAATTGGTGGAATTCATCAAGGAAGGTAGAAGAATCACAAGGCACTCTTTCCTAAACTACATTGTTTACTGTTGATTGTGAACGTAATTGTGCAATTATATTTTTTTCTTTTTAAGTTCTGTTTGCAATTCTGCTATTTTAGCCTCAAGCATTTTAGTGTGTTCTATGAAGCTAATGTTGTTATATCTTAAGACTTGTGTTATCTTCTAAAATTCCATTCTTCTCAAGTATGAGAGGTAATCAGCAATCTCTTCCTGTGACTATCTATACCATTTTAGGATATTTTCTTCTTTTTTTGGTTTGCACAACAAGACAGGAGTGTACAACTTAGAAGATCAACTACTTGTCAAGTAGGATCACCTCTAATGAGATCAACTATTGTCTTTGTAGGCTAATAATTGTGAGATTGCGGTTTAGCACGGTAAAACCCTAACAATATTTAGATCATAATGGCAAAACTCTAGGATCATCATTGAGCTGTAAATTTCTATTTTGATTATGCAAAAGTTTTGTGATTTTGTTTTTCTGTTTCAATCCTACTGTTTACTTAAATATAAAATTCAGAATTTATATATACTTTTAACAAAATGAAAAAGAAAATAAATATGTATAATTTTAAACAGACCTAATGCTTACTAAAATAAGATGCGATCCATGGTCTATGAATCCATACAACCTATTTTAGCAAAATTAGGGAAAACCTAATGCTACTAAAATTCAGATGCGATCCATGGTCAATGAATCCATACAACCAAACTTAGTATAATTAGGGAAAAATATGACCTAATACTACTAAAATTAAGTGTGATCCACGGTCAATGAATTTGTACAGCTAATTTTAGTAATAGTTCGGTGGAAATAAAATTGTTGAAATAAAATTGCTGAAATAAAAGGTAACTTCTTATTGTTTCTTTGACTAGGAGGGCTTTCATTACAGTTGTGTCACTCAATGTAACTAATTCCTACTCCAAATACAGGGTGTTACTTTCGGCATTCACCTACTTCCTGAACTTTCCCATAGGATCCTACATCAACTAAACAATAATAATTACCCAAAGCAAGGAAATTGCAGAAAGCAAATTACAGGAAAGCAAATTTTTAATCTAGGAAAGCAGTGAAACATGAAATATTTATGAAAAAGAAAACTGACAACATTGTAATGCAAGGCTTGTTGTTAGCTAACCAGGATATGTAGGTCTCATGTGTACCAGCTAAGTCGATAATCACTCTGACTTGTATGCGTACACCAGGGGCTCATGTGTCCACAATATTTCATACATACAAGTAAGTCCTCTCGCTTTGCATTGCCAATGACTTCTATGATCAACTACTATGACACTACTTTCCCCAACAATGGTGCCAAAATGATCGGTTGTAGAAGCTTACATTTAATTTTATCAATCTGAGGGAAATCTGGGTTAGATTTAAAAAGTAGCAATCCTATATAGATATGATCGTAGAAATTAATACTAAGTCTAAATTTCCAGTCTAGAATTCATGCGTACACGTGTACAAAAAGAAATATAAAATTATGCAGGTATGAATTATGCAAAATATGGTAAATAAATGCAATCTATGGTGTATTTTAATTATGAGGATCCTCGTGCAATTTCTATATTTTATGTATTTTATAATGCAGATCTAACTAATTCTAATCTAATGCAGGGGTGAAAGAGCTCAGGGACTGTCGATTAGGAGTGGGCCCTACCTCCTAAGTGGTAGTGTAAGTTCTTTTCCCCTAGTTTACTCTATCAGTAACTAAATTTTATGATTTTATACTAATATTTATTCATAATGCAGGTTACAAATATTTACAGATTCAAAGCAAAAAATAAGCAAATAACAAAATTGATACAAGTTACCATATTTGAAGAAATACTATTTTATTGTTGAAGATTCAACTGTACAAGCTCCACAGAGTATTCTGTAACATAATTAATCCAGAAAAATGTTGTGTAATGAATAATGCAGCAAGAGGAGTTCTCCTGGTTTCTGATGTATTTTTATACTAAACTAATACAATATGCACAACTTTTTCCATGTATTTGTCTTACTTTAAATGTGGAATGATGATTGTACATAGATCACAAGATAACCTAAGACTAAATAAAATTTATTTTATCTTGGACCTACAAATATTCATATTGGTCCAAGTGGCACCTACATAGAATATTATTTATCTAACTCGCAATATGCCTGTGTAAGACTTTTCAATTCCTTTATTTTATAAAGTCTTAACAACTCTTACAACTTACAAATAAAATAATTACAAATCCTTTCATAAGGTTTTATCAACTAGAGATATTCTCGTAACCATAATGGAGAAGCAAGATATGTTGAAACAATAAAGATATTTTATTATCGTCCATTTGATTATGTTGTCCATATTATGTCGTCCACATTGTGCCATCCACGGTCAATAAACTTATGGAGGTAATTCCTTAGAAGTGATCTTTTACCTTAAGTAATTACCGTCAGTAATTACTTTCGGTAACTGCCTTCAGTAATTTGAGACCATTTGCTAAATTTTACCAACTTCTAGTGGTTCTTCTTCATGTCCGAGGTACATGTAGTAACTTCTTCATCATTTACCTACATTTAACTCAAAACTCGAGAAATTTTGACGTAAGTTAACCATAAATATCAGATTACCATATTTAACCATTTCCATTAATAATTCACATTTTATTGATAATAACATGTAAAAACATATCAATTATTCCCATAAAACAAGTAATTCTGATACAAAAATCAGTAACAATTAATCTCTCATAAATTTGGTATATTTCTATGCCTTAGAAAAGAGTATGCATGCTACTATGTGAACCGAGACTACAAAAATATGGTTTACATGGTGCTATGCAAACTGGACCCAGACAGTGAATTTGATAGAAATCTAATAGTGATAGGCTACATACAACTAGTAGAATGGTTTTTAATATGTGAATGTGTTGAAACCAATTTTATGAGCATGCAAATAAAGCATAACTAGAATCAATGCTAAATACAGAAAAATAAATGTTTGTTTGTTTTTGTGTATTATAATGTTGAATCTTGCTTCTAGAAAATTTTATAAAAACTAGAGTGAAACTCTAGAAATAACAAGAGTGTCATTGGCACAAAACCTCCTGCAACACCCAAGGGTGCACAGAATAGAATGGTGTCTCAACAGGCGAGTGGTGACCTGAATGGAAAGGTTTAGTAAAATAATAACCAAATGGGGGGAACTCAAAATGCTTTAATGAGTCTAGAAACCTCTCATGAGAAGAGGTGGCACTGTCTAAGACCTGCTACTGGCCCAGCTAACCAATCGCTTCACTCTCAGGTGAGCTTCATCAAGAATGACAGTTACCTATTTACTAATTATGTGAGCCTTATGAACAAAGGTGTCTAATCCTATCCTACTCCAAATATCCCTTCCGGTGATGAATTCCAAAAAACAAGTCTCAAGAGTAGGGGATTTTCTAGTGATGAAGTCTAGAAAACCACTCCTAGGGGCTACTATGGTGTCTAAGGGGTGAGTTGGTGGAAGGAGATGAATTCCAACATCACCAATCTTGAGTGATGGATTGGGGATGAAGTCCAATATCACCACTGTGTATACCATGTGGGTGTGTGATGGTGTATTTTCTACCACTGAGGTGAAAGCAAAAATAACTAACTAAATACCTTTTCAAAAGTGAAACTAACCCTAGATGCATTTTCAAAATGAAACTAGGTCTAAGTGCTCTTTTGGAAAATATAATTTACCCTACATGCATTTTCAAAATGAAACTAGATCTAAGTTCTCTTTTGATAAAAGAAATTTATTCTAGAAACCATGAAAACAAACAAGCAAAAGTGCATGAAAAAGGAATTTGACAATCTATCTACGTGCGTTAGAAAGAAATTGAAACCCTAATTTAAATGCTTGAAAAGGGAAAGTGCAATTTACCTAGGGGATTTGGAAAGAAATGGGAAATTTCTAAATCTAAGTGATGTAAAGAAATTAAAACCCTAATTTTAAATGCTTGAAAAGGGAAAGTATAATTTACCAAGGGGATTTGGAAAGAAATGGGAAATTTCTAAATCTAAGTGGCATAAAGAAATTCAAATCCTAATTTTAAATGCTTGAAAAAAAAAAAGTGCAATTTACCCAGGGGATTGGGAAAGAAATGGGAAATTTCTAAATCTAAGTGACGTAAATAAATTGAAACCCTAATTTTAAATCCTTGAAAAATGGAAAGTGCAATTTACCCAGGGAATTTGGAAATAAATGGGAAATTCCTATACTAAATGCCTTTCGAAAAGAGATGTAAATGACATGAAATAAATTTGAAATTCCTATACTAAATACCTTTCAAAAAGATATGTAAATGACATGAAAGAAATATGAAATTCCTATACTAAATGCCTTTCAAAAGAGATGCAAATGACACGAAAGAAATTTGAAATTCCTATACTAAATTCCTTTCAAAAAGAGATGTAAATAACATGAAATAAATTTGAAATTCATATACTAAATGCCTTTCTAAAAGAGATGCAAATGACATGAAAGAAATTTTGGAAGTCCTATACTACGTGTGATTCCAAAAGGGATGTAAATGACATGAATTTTTTTTTGAAAGTCCTATGCTAAGTGTGATTTGAAAAGGGATTGAAAATCCTATCTAGTGCATAAAGGATAGCTTGAAAGTGATTTCAAATACGTGAAACAAATGACTATGTACCCTAATGAATTGAGAAAGGAATTGTAACCTTAATCTAAAGGACAAAAATAAATTCGAAATGATTTAACTAACTAGTTTTAAAATGACTTAAAACCCTAATTGAATGTGCCTTTGAAAATGAAAACTTCCAAAATGAATTGATTTATTTAAGAGAAAAATATATTTTTAAAAAAATTATGAAACAATAAGACCTCGAGGGAAATACGTGACTCTTATATTGTCATACAATATTTTTTTACCTCTGTTGTAGACCTATGGAAATTTATGTTACTCTAAGATAGTCTGGTGGATTTCACAGGCTAGGGTGCAAACTGGACTATTGGTTCACATGGCAGGGTGTGAACTAAGTTTTGAGGCTTGAAACTCTGAATTTGAGAGCCTAATATGTATTTCAATACTTTTTTGAGCTTTATCTTGCATTCACAGTACCTGTAACAACAAAATAAAATCATAGAATTGATTTAAATCAGCTAGAAACACTAGTATAAAACAACCTTTGTGGGGGTCCCACCGGGTGTGCCAGAATGTAACACACAGATAACACCAATTTGTGCTAAATGCTATTTTATTAATCTAAAATTAGGGTTACAAAATGAGATTCCTCTTGAGAAGGTTTTATCCCTTTTTCCACATGAATTTGAGAACATTTTCTAGTGTCTTTCGATACCCTCAATGAAGGTGGGCTTCTATGTGTGTGTGTTACTAGTAGTGATGTTCAATTTTGTTCTTTTGTACTTACTTTGGACCTACAAAATGGAGTTAGTGTGTTTGGGGGCCTGCCTTGGTCAAGCCCCATAGTTATGAAGATAAATCAACTCAAATATGAATAAAAACATGATGAAAGTTGATGGAAATGCTATAAAAATTATTTAGAACCGATATATATTTGATTTGATGTTGTAAATCTACTGTAGGGCTGGTTCACATGGTGGCAAGATAAATGGATCCTGGGTTCATAGGTCGGGATGCGAATTAATATGCTATTGAATGTGACTACAATTTTTTTGTTTGAATAGGTTGCAGGTGATGTATGTTGTTGTTTTCCAGATGTAAAATGGTTAGAAGAGATTCTAACACAATTTTGGTAGAGTCTAGGTATGTTAATCAAAATTGAGAGAGAGAGAGATAAATAAGGGAAAGTGTCCAATATTTATAGGGATAACCATTTTCATGGGGGGTAGAGGTGTACTAAACCCTATATTCAAGTCATAGCATGGTTAGGTTAGGTTTTTTGAGGTGGCAAGCTTAGTCATCCTCTTACATGCCCTAAGGGAAATATCCTATCCTCACACATGTGTGAGCTAGGATTAGGGTTAGCTAGAGTTAGCTAATCCCTAGGTTAGGTAAGGGTTGATTTAGGGTTTAATAGGATATATCCTAACTAATTTTGGGTGCACACATATGTGAGGACATGTTTAGGGCTAATTTGACTCTTAACCCTAATTAAACCCAATTTAATGATAAAATGCACTTTAAGTGAAAGTCACTTGCAAATTAGAATCCTAATTAGCCTAATTAAGGTTTTTAGTATGTAATGGTACCATGGGGGTCTTAATTAGGTGAGGAAAGGGCTTAGGTAGTCTTAAGGTGCTTGTAGGTAGCCTACCTATGAATAGGAGGCATTTTGGATGTATTTTGTATAGTTTTGTAGGGTTTTGTGTCTACGGATAACTATGATGGCCTATGATGACCTACGATGGCCTATAGATGTCTATGATGGCCTACAATATCCTATGATGGCCTACAATATCCTATGATGGCCTAAAATAGTGTATGATAGCCTATGATGGTCTATTGATACCTATGCAAGCCTACAAATGTCTATGTAGGTCTACAGGTATTTGTGGGTGAGAGTATGCAACTTTTAGGTGTCTACATAAATGTTTTCATTAAGTAGGTTTTATGAGACATTATAGCCCACCTAATAAGGATGGATATTTTTCTTAAATAATAACCTCCTCGTCTAATGGTGCATTAAATCAATCATACACATATGAAATACATCTACATAAAGGTTTTCTTTATACCCTTGAGCTATTGATGAGAATGTCATCCATCATTTTCCCTTTTTCTCTCAACTTTGATGGTTGTTCCATACCAATCCACTCGTGAGAGTACCTGGTCTTGCAACCATAATTTCCATGAGCAATACCACATTCTAAAATGTGTATAATAAAAGTATACAGTGCATTAATCAACACATATTAATAACATAAAATGATATTATGCATTGTTGGGACTTATTTGAAATGAACTAGATGAGATAATTTTATTGATACAAATGGGTTACAATATATAGGCATAAGCCTATATGAAATGCATGACACTTGTCAAGTGAAACTGACAAGTGTCAAGGAAGGCATAGTGCACATTACATTAATTCTAACATTCCCCCTTAATGTGCACTATCCTAACTAAAGAAAAAAAACAAGTCAAAGTTAGGTACCATTCCCCCTTAATGTTGACTTCTCTAAAAAAAATCTACATCCTCCTTTATTGCTGATTTGGTCTAGGCTCATGCTCTTTGCACTTGGCTCTCCAACTATGAATAATGCTATATTCACTGTGTATACATCTCGATCTGTTGCCTCAGGGTCAGCCACTTCCACGGGTCTGTTGCCACTGGGTCAGCCGTCTAAGTGCCTCAGGGTCATCATGGGTGCCTCAGGGTCAGCCACTTCTGGGTCTATTGACTCTACAGGTCATCCTCAGAGGATGTTGCCTCTCGTAGGTCACTGACTAGATCCACCATGAATATCAAATCCCTCATCATGGTGAAATCAATCTAGAAGGTGTCGGTCTCTGTCAAAAATGCACCTTAATACATAAGATAAAACGAGCCATGAAATACAATAAAATGAGCCATAGAATCCAAATACGAAGGAGAAGAAGGAAGAAGAATAGAAGAGAATATTCTAAAGTGTCTTCGTCTATAGTCTTCAGAAGTAGATCTGAAAAAAAAAACCTTGGATAGAGTCTAGGGTGTCTATGTCTGTAGTCCCTAGAATAAGTGTCCTTATAGTAGTCACCTCATCTTACCGTAATGAATGGGTAACCAGCCACTGCATCCGCAAAGTAGAAAGAGGAGACTACTAGATACTAGGTTCACTTATAAGTGCCTTGGGAGTGTCGGGTACAATCGAAAGTGCACTCCAAGGTAGAAAAAATTTGAGGCTAAAAAACTCAATTGAAATAGCCTTAGAATTACAAATGGACACCACCAATGTGTCTGTCATGGAAAACCATTTCCAACGACTATAAATACCCCTATATTCCACCATCAAAGGGGCCTTCATCATGAGGAAAAACCATCATGCCTATCTAAGCAGTAAATAGACAACATCGCTCAATAGCGGCATCGCTCTCAGGCGGAAAAAATAGCATCAATTTCCCTTGCAAGGGAATTACATGGGCCATTTAGGCATTCAAGTTTTTCAATAAAGCATTCAAGTTCTTTAATAAAGTGACCCTGCCACTTTATAAAAAATAGTCTCCACTATGCTTTTAAAAAATAGTCTTCCATACATTAAAAAATGCTTCATTAATAAATATTCCCTCAAATTGAATTGGAAAGAGAATATTAAAAAATATTCTCTATCATGTGGAAATAAATTATGAGACCCATGCTGCAAAATGAGGTAATAAAAATCTTTAAAGGCTTGTTGTAAACTGGCAGTAAACAACCCTTGACCGAAAGCAATCTCCAGCCATCTTCATCAATGCAAATGGTGCGCAGCTTCACCAACAACCCTCTTCTCGGACCCATGGCTTCATCTTGAAAATTGTGCCCGTCACCATGGATGGACGTCACATGACATATACACAGACAAAATTGTGGTAGAGGAATAATTAATACCCCTGCACATGAAGCTCAACAAGAGACAAAAATCCATGCTGGATATCCTCGTTACTTCAGCCCCTTGGGCTTTGTGTCATGAGACGGTTCTAGAACCCTCACTTTTGCTCCTTCATCAACTGGTCATAGTACGACCACATCATTTTCAATTGGCAGCTAGATTTTTGATGTCGTGGCCCTCCCTTACTCGTCGGGCACCACGGGGCTCCCAAAGGGCGTCATGCTGACGCACAAGGGACTCGTCTCCAGCGTTGCCCAACAAGTCGATGATGAAAATCTAAATCTTTACTTCCATTTCGAGGACGTGATTTTGTGCGTCCTCCCCCTTTTCCACATCTATTCTCTCAACTCGGTGCTCCTCTGCGCTCTCAGGGTGGTCGCCACCATGCTCATCATGCAAAAGTTCAACACTGTGGCTATGCTGGAGCTTATCCAAAAATACAAGGTCACCGTTGCTCCCTTCGTGCCCCCTATCATGTTGGAGGTAACGAAGAACCCCATTGTTGCCAATTATGATATCTCCTCTTGATTGTTCTTCCCTGTCAATCACGCCAAAAATCATCGTCGCTCATTGCTTTTCTACCATGGACTCCACTTTCGTTGTGATCTTCGCTTGGAGCTGCATCATTTGTGGCAATAGATCGATGGCCATGGCATTGGGTAGGCCGTGCATCCTCGCTCTCATTGATGCATAGAAACATGTCTCGGAGTAGCTCGGGCGGCATGTTGGCCCACCAGCTCTACTATTGCAACATAACCATTATTCCTACAGTGGCTATCGTGCACGACGCTCTTCACATGCAGAAGTTTTGGTCTGTTTCACAGATTATTGAGGGGAAAAATAAGATGTAGGTGGATGCCGTAAGAGCAAGTTGGCCATCACTACAGTAATATTCTCATGCAGAATAGGGATATGGACTGCCAGGAAGCCTTCAGGACCGCGATCAAGATCTCGACGTTGGAACGGCTCACCATGTGCTCACCTCCCCAGCAAAGCACCGAGAGATTCATCGATATTGTCTCGAAGGATTCTATCATGGGGTAAGCGGAGCTTATCTCACCCAAGTGCAAATGATGAATATAAATGATCAATGAGAAGAAACCAAAGTGGGCGCAGGTGCTGGAGCCTGAGGTGATTTTGAAACAATGTCGATTCGTTCTACGTCGTGCATATTGCTTAAATCCTCCACTGGCAAAAATTCCAGAAGGAAACTGGTATTGTCCCTCTTGCGTAGCAGGTCAAGATGAGTTCCAGGAAGGATCTACATCTCTTCCTGAGATGTCTGCAGAAACACTATTAAAAAAGAAGTACCGAGGTTCTGAAACACAAGCATTTTTTGTGTCTCGAAGTAAACTAGCAATATCATTGTCAAAAAATGAGTACTGGCAACTCAGTGTGGAAGAGCGACTTTTCCTGTTGAAATTTCTTTGTGAGGAAGCCTTAGCCTCAGTAATGGTCCATGAACATCTTTGCCAGTGTGTAGATGTTTCATTGGATTTACAGCAGAAATTGCACTACCTCACTTCAGATTGTAGTAGGAATATCAAAGCTAAGGAGCTACAGATTTCCCAACTGGTGAAGCAAAATTCCAATAAAGCTTTTACAACTGACCAGAATCCTATGGAAATAAAACATATAGCTTTGTCTGCCTCTTTGGAGGAAGGAATATGATTTGATAATATCAATGGACAAAATATCCCAAAATCTCAATTAGCTCGGGTACACTCACATACAAAATGCTTTGTTCTCAACTATATTTGGATTTAAACCTGATCTTTGACAGCCAGCAGCCCGCCGTAATTTTTGTTAAAGAAAACATGAAAATATTTCCCAAATTTTTAAATTTTTACCATCTGGTTTTTGATCCATCAAATAATGGAGAGCATACTCCCTCGATAAAAAATTAAAAAAAATAGGAAAAAAAAAATCAGGGGGAGGGAGGATTTCCATGAGGGAAATCCCCCCTCAAGGGTTTCACAAGCAGGAGAGGGAACCTGCTCTGATACCAAATGTTGGGACTTATTTGAAATGAACTAGATGAGATAATTTTATTGATACAAATGGGTTACAATATATAGGCATAAGCCTATATGAAATGCATGACACTTGTCAAGTGAAACTGACAAGTGTCAAGGAAGGCATAGTGCACATTATATTAATTCTAACATACATTAGATATTAACACATAAATACATAAAATAGATATCAATATAAAGTCCTACCAAGGAGGATCATTACATACTCCCCCCTTAGACTAAACAAAGTCTTGTGTTTTCTAAAAATACAACATAAAAATTTTATTCAAATAAATATGGAAATTGCTTGTTCATTTCTTCAACATCTTCCTAAGTTGCACATTTTTTTTTAATATTGGTTCCATTGGACCTTGCATTTACCTAGGGTTCATTTCATTTACATCTTGGAATTAAGCGTAGAATCATTATCAATTGCATATCAATGGTTGAGGGATCTTCCATCTACAATTTTGAAACATTCCAAATATTATAAGGATCACCAACATACTTTCTAAACAGGATATGTGGAAAGTATCATGGATATTTTATAGGTTGGGAAACAAGGCGAGCCTATAGGCTACTAGACTAACCTTATCAATGATCTCAAAATATCCAATAAAAAAAAGGATCCAACTTATTTTAATTGAAAATTTCCATGGGTCTTACCCTCAAGAAAAATTTACCTCCCACAAAGAAATCTCTTGGTGATATTTTTAGATAAACATAGCCCTTTTGGTGATCGACAACTTATTTGATCCTTTGTCAAATCACTTTGAGCTGCTCCTCTATCTATCTAAAAGTATTCAATCCAATCACCACCCAATTCTTTGGATTATCCTATGATAGATATGTTTTGCATCTTTTACCATACAAAGCCTCAAGCTAAGCCATTTCCAAGGATGCATGGTATCCATTATTATATGCAAATTCAACTAGAGGTAAAAAGTTTTCCTATTTTTAGGCTTTTGATCCATGTAGCACATGTGAAGCATGTCCTCTAGGACTTGATTCACCCTCTCTATTTTTCCATCTATTTTTGGATGGTATGTAGAAGTGATATTCAACATAGTGTCAATTGCACGATAAAAAGCTTACCAGAATTCTGATGTAGACATAAAATCTTTGTTTGATATCATCACCTTCAAAAAACCATGTAATCTAAATATTTCCTTGGAAAACTTAGTCACCACATGTTGGCAATTTTGGGTACCTTGGGTACATTACTTTTGCTCTAAGTGAAGATGTTGTCATTGATGTCAAAGAGTTCTTGAAGCAATCTGGTTTGATGTCAAAGAATGTGTCTTGATGAAGGGTTCAACTTGGACAGTGTGTTGCCAAGAAGATCAGGGTAGCCCAGTTGCAAAAATTTCAAGAAAAAGACAAGTAAGAAAATGTATGCAGGCGGCTGGAAAAACTGTCACGATTTCATGACATGTTTGAGGAGAGAGAAAGTTTTGGCAAAACTGTCGCGATTTCACGACATGCTGAAAGGCAGAGATGAAGCAAGAAAAACTATTGCGATTTCGCGACATGTCACATTTTCACGACTCGGGAAGCACAGGAAGGCAGAGAAAGAAAAGTGTCACGATTTCGTGACACATTGCCAGGAAAGTTGTTCGAACGAGCAAGTGTCACGATTTCGCGACATGTTGCAGGAGAGAGAGTCCGAAAGGAAAAGTGTCATGATTTCGTGACATGTTGAAGAAGAGAAATTTTTCAGTGTAAACTATCATGATTTCACGACAATATTGAAGAGAGAGAAAGTGATTCAGGAACTATCGCGATTTCGTGACATGCTACAAAAGACAAAGTGAGGACTGTTGCGACTTTGTGACAAGCTACAAAAATCAAAGGAAGGACTATCATGATTTCGTGACATGCTAAAAAGTTCAAAGTGAGAACTGTCATGATTTCGTGACTTGTAGCAAAGAGAAGAGCCTGAAAGGAGAAGCGTCATGATTTCATGACAGGCAGTGGAGAAAGCGTACGGAAGCTAGAAGTGTCATGATTTCACGACAGACAGTGGAGAAAGCGTTCAAAAGCCAGAAGCGTCACGATTTCACGATAGGCTACAAAGAAGTTGTACGGATGTAGAAAGTGTCACGATTTTGTGACAGGTTGAGTTGGCAGCTTGTAGTTGTAGAAAGTGTCATGATTTCATGACAGGTTGAGTTGGCAGCTTGCAGTTGCAAAAAGTGTCATGATTTTGTGATAGGTTGAGTTGGCAGCTTGCAGTTGCAGAAAGTGTCACAATTTTGTGACAGGTTGAGTTCTTGCAGTTGCAAAAGTGTCACGATTTTGTGACATAGTTGCAGATGACGTCAGCAAAAGCCGATGTGTCGTGATTTCATGACAAAAGCTGAGAGGAAGGCCATGAAGATGAAAGCGTCATGATTTCACGATAGAGTGAAGATGACGTCAGCAAAAATCAAAAGTGTCATGATTTCACGATAGAAGCTGAGAGGAAGGGCATGAAGACAGAAGGGTCATGATTTCGTGATAGAAGAGAAGATGACGTCAGCAAAGACAGGAAGTGTCACGATTTCATGACATAAGCGGTAAGGAGGTCGACAAAGGCAGTAGTGTCATGATTTCATGATAGCAAGCATAGAAGTTGTACGATAGGCAAAGGTGTCGCGATATCGTGACATGTTGAAGTTTTGTGCTAGAAGCTACAAGGAGGCAATGAAGTCGACAGAGTTAAATCTGGGCCGACGCAGTGCAGGGTTTTGCAGTCGATGAGGTTGAAGGGTAAAACAGCTGACTAAGACCAAGATTTCAATCTTGAAATTATGAGTATTAAAGGAGGGTTGTTTGAATGTTTTGGGGATCGATCGAAGTGTGCATTCGTAGTGCGATCTATGCAAGTAAAGTGCAAGGGAGAAGTTCGATCATCAAGAAGCTGAGTGTGCAAAGTCTGTGCTGTTATGGTTGCATAGAGTGTGAAGACTGTACTGCGGTGGATGCGCAAAGGAGCAGAAGTTGTTGGTGTTGCGACATTCAAAGACAACACGCAAAAGTGAGGAGTTTGATAGCCGAAGTGTTGTGTACTACTGTGAATGCGCAGAACCGTGTGAAAGTTGTTTTTTGACCAAGTGTAGCTATGATAGAATAGAGAGAATAGTTGTTTTGAGGACCATATTGAGGACAGAGATTGAGGCAGAAGAGGACATTTGTGCTAGACCGAAGGACTACGTTTAGTGCAAATTTGAGGACCAACTTTGTGGTGACAAAGTTGAGGACAGAGATCTCTAGCCAGAGTAGGAAAGACAAGTGTCTTCTATGGATAGAGTTCCACTTGCTAAGGGCAGAGGAGGTAGAGGTCTTCTAGAGGATCATCAGCCAAAGCAAAATTAGGGGAAGGTATCTCCTTTGAGCCGAGGCTCATAAACATTGTAATCGAGAAGGATTCCCAGAGGACTTTGATATAACTTTTAGAGGAAAGTTTTATCCGTGGAGTAGCCCACCTTGGGTGAACCACGTAAATTGTTGTGTCAATTTGTGGATGGTGTTTTGTGCTTTGTTTTGATTGTTGTTGTTGTTACTGCTATCTTTATACTGCATAAGATTAATCTGAAAGCTGTTTTGAAAGAAAAAGTTAAAAGTGGTCTTATACTGTTCACCCCCCTCTCAGTATAAGCTTGTGTTCTTCAATTGGTATCAGAGCTAGTACCTTCAAAAAGTTTAATAGCTTGAAGGAAAAGCTTGCAAAGAACACAATGGATTATTCAAGTGGCAATGCAGCACCTATTCTTGATGGATCAGATTTCGGTCTGTGGAGTGCAAGAATGAAAGTCTATCTAATGGCACTTGGTAATGAGGTATGGGAAGTTATTGAATATGGGTACACCATTCCTACAAATGGTCCTTATACTAAAGAAGACAGACTCCTACATCACAGCAACTCAAAAGCCATGAATGCAATCCTGAAGGGTTTACAGAAGGTTGATCTTACCAAAGTTATTCACTACAAGACAACTAGTGAAATGTGGAAACAATTGCAGGTTGTTCATACAGGTGATGCAAATGTCCGAAAGGCCAAGTTGAGACACTTCAAAGGTATGTTTGAATAGCTCAAGATGAATGATGATGAAAATATTAGTGACTATATGCTCCGTATGGATGAAGTTGTTAATTCTATGAAAGACTTAGGTCTTGAACTTGCTAAAAATGATGTGTGTGATAAGATTTTAAGATCTCTTCCTAATAGATTTAGTGAAAATATTTTTGCTATTGAGGAAGCTAAAGATTTAGATAAGTTGAAAAAGGATGAGCTCCATAGTATTCTTGCAACATTTGAGCTGAGAACTCAAGTGAAAATTGATGTAAAGAAAGAGGCAACTTTCAAAGCTACCAAGAAATCAAAAGGCAAACAGATTCAAGAGAGTGATGAGTCTTCTAGTGAGGAAGAGGCATATTACAACAAGAAAGGCAAGTTCTCTAGAAAGCACAAAAGCAAGAAAAATATAAGATGTTTCAACTGTGGAAAATTTGGTCATTATGCTACTGACTGTATTGTTTCCAAGAATGAAAGTGATGAAGATATATAGGATGTTAAGAGCAAGGATTTTGAAAAGCACAGGTATTACAGAAAGAACAAAGATGAGCACAGCAATCAAGGAAAGAGATATTCACATAAGGCCAAGAAGAGCTTCTATCTGGACAAAGCAAGTAAGTGTTCTAGCAGTGATAGTGAAAGTTCTTCTAGGGATGATGAAAATGAGATGCTGTTCATTTCAAAAAAAGAGGAAGAACCGAAACATAAATTTATTGTCATGAAATGTTTTAGATGTGGAAATTTTGGGCACCTTGAGGATGATTGCACAAATAATGAATTGGTTGCTAGTATGTATGAGGATGCTTGAGAAAATGATAAGGAAGATGCTTGTATGGTTTTTGAAAAAGGTAGCACCTCTAGTGATAAGAAATCTGAAAAAGGCCTTGATAATTCAAAGTGCAATCAAATAGAGGATCTTGAATGTGAACTCAATAATGCTCTTAGTGTTTTGAAAAAGGAAAGAAAGAAGAATGATAGACTCAAGATTAAGTTAGATGAATGCTATATGGAGAGAGATGATCTTATAGAAAGTCTTGACTTCTCTATAGCTAAAACACAGGAACTCAAGGATGAGTTAGAGTCTAAGATTCTTGAGTATAATGATTTAGAACAGAAAATGGCTTCTTTGAAAGAAGAAAATAAAGAGTACAAGGATAAGCTCTACAGATTTCGAGGATAGCTCCAAGAAGGTTAAATTTCTCATCAAAGGACAAAGAAAACCAACGAGATAAAACAGGTCTCGGTTTTGTTGAGCCGCACAAGAAACAGGTTGGGACATCTAGCAAGAGATTTCAAAAGGAAGAAAGTTCTGATGAAGAAAGTATTTCAGATCATGAGTCCATGAGTGATGAATGCGCAGAAACAGAAAACAGATTTTTGAATGTGAAGCAGAAGTTTTCAGGACCCAAGAGATCGATTAAAAGAATATTTCACGATAGATGTTTTGCGTGTTACAGGTTTGGACACATGGTTGCACATTGCATATCTCAAATGAAGAGGGTTAACAATAATTTCAGAAGTGGTAATTTCTTCCAAGGGTATTGTTACTCTTGCAATCAATTTGGGCATAAAGCAATTTTCTACAAGGCAAATATTAGGAACTGGGTTAGTCAGAATAGGCGGATTCAAAAAATAGCTATGCCTGAAAGAAATAATACTATTACTTGCTATAAGTGCAACAATATAGGTCACACAGCCAGACAGTGCAGAGCTGATCTTCCAAGGTACAAGAACAAAAAAAGTGATATGAATATGTCTAAGGATCAAGGTATAGATAAGAACATGAATGATAAAAGAAATAGGAATAGCAGTATGAATAGGTTCGAGGATTAGAACTGTGACAGAAATAGAAATACAAACAAAGAAATCAAGAGAAGGCATGACAAAGAAATTGTAGACACTGATGATGATGAGTGTCTAATGGGAGTTTCACTCCCAACCCTATTTTAAATCACCTCATCAGAAGGTGGGGGAGGGACTAAGCTAAGAGGCTCATTCTTAGTCCCGAGCCCCAAAGGTGACCCTTTGCCATTGATGACAAAGGGGGAGAGATATGAGTAAGGGGGAGAGCTTCATAGTGAAGAGGAAAGCTTCAAGTTCGGGGGAGCAAAACTTCAAAGAAATATTCTCAGTTGTGGGCACAGTTGGTTTTAGTTTTGGCTCTTAATATGTGTTTTAGTAAAGGTTTGCCATCAATGACAAAGGGGGAGATTGTTGGCAATTTTGGGTACCTTGGGTACATTGCTTTTGCTCTAAGTGAAGATGTTGTCATTGATGTCAAAGAGTTCTTGAAGCAATCTGGTTTGATGTCAAAGAATGTGTCTTGATGAAGGGTTCAACATGGACAGTGAGTTGCCAAGAAGATCAGGGTAGCCCAGTTGCAAAAAGTTCAAGAAAAAGACAAGTAAGAAAAAGTTTGCAGGCGACTAGAAAAACTGTCGTGATTTCGCGACATGTTTGAGGAGAGAGAAAGTTCTGGCAAAACTGTCACGATTTCGCGACATGCTGGAAGGCAGAGACGAAGTAGGCAAAATTGTCATGATTTCGTGACATGTCGCATTTTCGCGACTCGGGAAGCGCAGGAAGGCAGAGAAAGAAAAGTGTCATGATTTCGCGACACATTGCCAGGAAAGTTGTTCGGACGAGCAAGTGTCACGATTTCGTGACATGTTGCAGGAGAGAGAGTCCGAAAGGAAAAGTGTCATGATTTCATGACATGTTGAAGAAGAGAAAGTCTGTAGTGTAAACTGTCATGATTTCGTGACAAGATTGAAGAGAGAGAAAGTGATTCAGGAACTGTCGTGATTTTATGACATGCTGCAAAAGACAAAGTGAGGACTATTGCGACTTCGTGACAATATGCAAAAATCAAAGGAAGGATTTTCATGATTTTGTGACATGCTAAAAAGCTCAAAGTGAGAACTGTCGTGATTTCATGACTTGCAGCAAAGAGAAGAGCCTGAAAGGAGAAGAGTCACGATTTTACGACAGGCAGTGGAGAAAGCGTATGGAAGCCAAAAGTGTCACGATTTCACGATAGGCAGTGGAGAAAGCGTTCGAAAGCCAGAAGCATCATGATTTCGTGACAGGCTACAAAGAAGTTGTACGGATGCAGAAAGTGTCATGATTTTGTGACAAAGTTGAGTTGGCAGCTTGTAGTTGTAAAAGTGTCATGATTTTGTGATAGGTTGAGTTGGCAGCTTGCAGTTGTAGAAAGTGTCATGATTTCATGACAGGTTGAGTTGGCAGCTTGCAGTTGCAGAAAGTGTCACGATTTTGCGACAGGTTGAGTTGGCAGCTTGTAGTTGCAAAAAGTGTCACGATTTCGTGACATAGTTGCAGATGACGTCAGTAGAAGCTGATGTGTCATGATTTCGTGACAAAAGCTAAGAGGAAGGCCATGAAGATGAAAGCATCACGATTTCATGACAGAGTGAAGATGACATCAGCAAAAATCAAAAGTGTCACAATTTCACGATAGAAGCTGAGAGGAAGGGCATGAAGACAGAAGGGTCACGATTTCACGACAGAAGAGAAGATGACATCAGCAAAGACAAGAAGTGTCATGATTTCATGACATAAGCGGTAAGGAGGTCGACAAAGGCAGTAGTGTCATGATTTTGCAACAACAAGCATAGAAGTTGTACGACAGGCAAAGGTGTTGCGATATCACGACATGTTGAAGTTTCATGCTAGAAGCTACAGGGAGGCAATGAAGTCGACAAAGTTAAATCTGGGCCAACACAGCATAGGGTTTTGCAGTCGATGAGGTTGAAGGGTAAAACAGTCGACTAAGACCAAGATTTCAATCTTGAAATTGTGAGTATTAAAGGAGGGTTGTTTGAATGTTTTGAGCATCGATCGAAGTGTGCATTCATAGTGCGATCTACGCAAGTAAAGTGTGGGGGAGAAGTTCGATCATCAAGAAGCTGAGTGTGCAAAGCCTATGTTGTTTTGGTTGTGTAGAGTGTGAATACTGTACTGTGATGGATGCGCAAAGGAGCAAAAGTTGTTGGTGTTGCAACATTCAAAGACAATGCGCAAAAGTGAGGAGTTCGATAGCCGAAGTGTTGTGTACTACTGTGAATGCGTAGAACCATGCGAAAGTTGTTTTTTGACCAAGTGCAGCTATGACAGAATAGAGAGAACAGTTGTTTTGAGGACCAGATTGAGGACAGAGATTGAGGCAGAAGAGGACATTTGTGCTAGACCGAAGGACTACGTTTAGTGCAAATTTGAGGACCAGATTTGCGGTGACAGAGTTGAGGACAGAGATCTCCAGCCAGAGCAGGGAAGACAGGTGTCTTCTATGGATAGAGTTCCACTTGCTAAGGGTAGAGGAGGTAGAGGTCTTCTAGAGGATCATCAGCCAAAGCAAAATTAGGGGAAGGTATCTCCTTTGAGCCGAGGCTCATAAACATTGTAATCGGGAAGGATTCCTAGAGGACTTTGATATAACTTTTAGAGGAAAGTTTTATCCGTGGAGTAGCCCACCTTGGGTGAACCATGTAAATTGTTGTGTCAATTTGTGGATGGTGTTTTGTGCTTTGTTTTGATTGTTGTTGTTGTTACTGCTATCTTTATACTGCATAAGATTAATCTGAAAGCTGTTTTGAAAGAAAAAGTTAAAAGTGGTCTTATACTGTTCACCCCCCCTCTCAGTATAAGCTTGTGTTCTTCACCACAACTGATGCATCATCCTTGATGTTATTCAATATAAAATGTGTAATCTTAGTTAACTTGTTGACTACCACAAGTATTGCATCATTGGTACCTTGTCTTAGGTAAACCTACAATAAATTCCATATATATAACCTACCACTTTTGAGTAGGTATGTCATGTGGGTATAATTTCCCTACTAGGTTCTAATTCTTTGCCTTAACCTTCTAGCACTCCAATCATCTAGCAATAAAACTAGTGATATCATATTTTATTCTTTATTAGGAGAAGGTCTTTTTCATTTTTTCTCTCATATTTGCACCTCGCAAATGAGCATAATATGGAGAACTATGTGCCTCTTGCATAATAATTCTCCTTAAATCATCAATTTTTGTTGCAAACCTATCATTTAAATATAAAATTCCATCCTTTATGTTAAAATCCTTATTTTCCTCAATATTTCTCTCAATTTTTTGCCTAGATTTCAATGCAATATTGATCCTGTAGCTACATTTCTTTGATTTTGTCCATCAAGTCTATATGAATATAGATCAATGTTGTTATATACCTTCTCCTACATAACGCATCAACGACATTATTTTTATTTTCATTTAATATACTCAATACCAAAGTCATAATCGGCTAATAACTCTATCCACCTTCTTTGTCTCACATTTAGCATAGGTTGGTTAAATATATACCATAGAATTTGGTGGTTTATCCTTAGCTTAAATGGTTTTCCCAACAAATAGTGCCTCCAAAACTTTAGAGCATGCACAACTATTGCTAACTCTAGGTCATGTGTAGCATAATTCAACTCATTCTCTCATTCATATGCTACTAATGATTCATTCTAGAATAACGTCCCTCCCAAACCTTCTAAGGAAGCATCTGTATATACTATAAAATTCCCAAGAGGATTTGGTATCTTGATAATTGGTGCTATAGTCAGCTTATTTGTTAGAGTATCAAAGGTAGCCTCACACTTATATGTCCATTTGAACTATGTTCCTTTTCTTTAAAGGTTTGTAATATAATAGGCAATTTTTGAATAGTCTTTCAAAAAATGCCTCTAATAGTTAGTGATTCCCATGAAGCTTCTACCCTCAAAAATGTTTGTGGGTGTAAGCCAACTCATAATGACCTTGATTTTCTTAGGATGAACAAAAATTCCTTTTACAGATATAATATGCCCCAAATATTGAACATGTGAGGCACACAATTCACATTTAGACAACTTTCCATAAAGTTGGTTTCCTCCACATATCTAACACTATACTCAAATATGGATCATGTTCCTCTTTTGTGTGAGAATATATCAAGATATCAATTATAAATATCAAAATAAACCAATCTAGATATTTTCATAACACATTGTTCATCATGTTCATAGAAGTTGTTGGCTCATTTGTCAACCCAAATGGAAACACTGTGAACTCATAATTTCCATATCTAGTCTTAAATGTTTTTTATGATTATCCTCCTCGTGAATTCTCAACTAATGATATCTATATCTCCAATCAATCTTTGAAAATATAGTGACATCCTTTAGTTGATCAAATATATCATTAATCTTGATGGTTACCTTACTCAACATCATATAGTCAATGTATAATCTTAAGTAACCATCCTTCTTCTTCACAAATAATACTAGAGCACCCTAAGGTGACACACTAGGTTTTATCAGACCATTTTCTAAAAAATCTTGAAGTTGCACCATTAATTCTTTCAACTCAATAGGATTCATTCTATAAGGTGTCCTTGCAATAGGTTTTTCTCTAGGCATTAGTTCAATGGTGAAGTCAAATTCATGTCGAGGTGGTAGGATTGGGAGATATTTTGGATATACATCCCTAAATTCATATAGAATTGGATGTCTCTTAAATATTCCATCATCCCCATTATCTCCTATATTGCCATTTATATTAACTACATATAATATACCACCTCTTTGGATTACATTTTTTAGTTGCATAGTTGAAATTACCCTTGCCTACTTTGAACCCTTACTCTCTTCTTATCCTTATAAGTATAGTCCATCCATATTTATTGGAATTTTATTAGGGATCTATGAGCCTTTAACCAATCCATCTCTAGGATGATATCAAAGGCATATAGCGATGCTATATATATATATATATATATATATATATATATATATATATATATATATATACCAAATATTGTATCCATTGGGTAAGGTGATCTTGGCTATAGGTAAAAATTGATCCACTTGTAACAATCCCAAAAGCTAACCAACCTGAGAGAGATATTTTTTATTTTATTTAAAAGGTTTTCCAAGAATATCCATGGAATGCAATCATTGATTATACATACCCACATTTTGAGTCTAAGATATTGTAGACATCACTCAAGTGGATAGGAAAGGCCAAGCTCCTGTAAGTAACTAGGGTTTACCTTGTATACCTCTGTGGTGTAAAGTATACCTTTCAAATATATCCCTACTTTTATGGCATTCCCCATGAATGTGAGCTTTTTGACTTTAGCGTTAGGATTATCTCTTCTCAGTCTCTAGATAAGGGGATACCAATTCCTTTCTTCGACCATAGTTCCATCTATGCTAGTCTATTTGGCATAGTGTCTTAGTCTAGTTAACTACACCTCTATGATGATACCTTAAACTTCATGCTTGAGTTTTCTTCCATCTCTACGATAGCCTCTAAGCTTC
Organism: Wollemia nobilis; assembly: GCA_028583015.1. Taxonomy (NCBI): domain Eukaryota; kingdom Viridiplantae; phylum Streptophyta; class Pinopsida; order Araucariales; family Araucariaceae; genus Wollemia; species Wollemia nobilis. The sequence continues at coordinate 1,120,005 of JAQPPZ010002969.1, read as the reverse complement.
AATCACTCCATGTTATTAATTTCTCATGGACACAAGAACTAGGTTTTGCTATTCCATAATAGCCCAAGTTAAAAAGGAGAGTCCCAAATAAGGTTAACTTTAAAGCCATTCCCAAAGAAACCTCTAATCCCAAATTTAACTCTCTCTCTCTCTCTCTCTCTCTCACCTTAGTAAGCATTTAATCAAAGCATTCTCCAAGATGTAAGCAAAACTAAACATCTTAAGCTTACAAAAATAATCTAACTAAACATTAGATCAAAGCATTAGCATGGATAAAAACCATAAAACCATTTAACAACATGGCACCATGTAGTCATCCAATTAAAGGTTTAATTTACAAAAGAGTAGTCTTTGCTTCTATTAGAATAAATCCTCTTTCATCAAGATTATTTTCAATACTAAAAGAATAAGAAAAAAATATCTCATTAGCATGATCCTATATCTTCTTACTTTGGCCTCCACGGTAGTTGATAGAAAGGTGGAGATTAGAACAACTCATATGCAGGTATGAATGCATTCTATATGTTCTAATGAATAAACACACATATACTAAATAAGCTAATACTTCTTTCGAAAATACTATCCAAAAATATTTCAAAACACAAGCCTTATAGTCCTATGCAAAAAACTTCCATAAATAAAAAGAAGCCCATACTTCTTTCCAAAATATTTTCCCAATTATTCAAAACAAACAATCTATTCCATAAGCAAAATAAGCCCATACTTCTTTCCAAAATATTTTCCCAACATATTAATTTCAATCATTTTCAAAACATATATATTCTAATAAAGAAGCCCATACTTCTTTACCATATATTTTTCACAAATAATTAAGGTCCATCCAAAACCATAACTAAATTATTCCATCATTAGTTATAGTCTAGCCCCTAAAAGTAAGTCTTGACAATCATTTGCACATCCAAAGATTAATCAACATTTTGATCATTATCCAATATAATCTACCCTTAGATTACTTGAATATTTATAATAATAATCCATCATTTGTTTAATAATAAATACCAAAGATCAAAGACTTAATCCATCATTAGATTAAATTACCAAACTAATCTATCATTGGATTAGTTAGAAATCTGAAATTGAACGAATTAACCTACCATTAGGTTAATTTGAATCTAAATATTAATAAATTAATCTAAAATTAGATTCATTACCAATTAATCTATCATTGGATTAATTTGAATCTAAATATTAATAAATTAATCTAACATTAGATTCATTACCAATTAATATATCATTGGATTAATTTGAATATAAAGATTAAAGAAATTAATCTAACATTAGATTCATTACCAACTAATCTATCATTAGATTAATTTGACATTTATAAAAAGTTAGCCATTAGATTAAATGCAAATCTAATCTAACCTTTAGTTAATTAAAAATATTTAATTTAACTATTAGATTAATGCAAATATAATCTATCATTTGGTTAATTAAAAAAATTAAATTAACCATTAGATTAAATGCAAATCTAATCTATCATTTGGATTAGAAAATAATCGAAAGTTGATATTTAAAGGAAAATTTATGAACCTCTATAAAATAAAAGAAAATCTAGATCTAATTAATCATTTAAATTAATCTAAGGCTATCTTACATTAAAACACAGGTTATAGCAAAACCAATACTCCCAGCATCAATAAACTGAGCCAAACATATGGGTTAGGAAGGATGTCTAGAAATCCAAAATTTGCACGCTACCTGAGGCATACAAAAGCTCTAACCCTATGTGAAGGAAAGATCACGCATACAATATCACACACAAAGCATCAATGAGGCAACTCTGTGCCAAAAACAAAGCATACAATAAGGCAAATTTACACCAAGCATAGGAGAAGACAATCATTAAGGTTTCACGAGATGCTCCATCGTGCTCAAGGCTCTTCTAGTATGAAAAACCCATTATTTTCCTAAAATATTGCATGTTCCCACTGTTAGTCTTACAATGACACTGAGAGGGGGGGTGAATAAGTGTAGCTCTATAAACTTAAATTTACAACTCTTAATACCGCAACAATTAAAACTTATTACTAGATACAGCAAGTATAACAAAAGAGCATCACACAACACAATATTTAACGAGGTTCACCAATGTGGCTACTCCTCAAAAATTGACTGCTTGGACTACCATCCAAATCCAGTCTTTGCAAAGCACCAACTTTACAATCAATTTACTAGCACCAACTGGAAGGAGCACCAACCCCTGATTTATCTGCACCAACATAAAGGAGCACCAACCCCTGATTTACCAGCACCAACTGGAAGGAGCACCAACACCTTATTTATTTGCACCAACCCCTGATGCCAAGCTACAACCTAGACTTCAATTTCAATCTATAAGTTTGATAGTAAGATACCTTTGCTTTTGCAAGACCCTGACTGGTCTTCTTCACCTTTGTGTTCTCTGCGCACTCTGCTCTCTCTGCGCAATCACTTCGCACACTCTGCTTCATTACAATCAAACTTCACGATCATCTTCTCCCTTTTGCACACTTTGCTCTGTTACAGTCAAACTTCACGATCGTCTTCTCCCTTTTGCACACTCTGCTCTCTTTATGAATTTTGCACTTAGCACGATTTGACACAACTTGCTCTCTACGCACAATGATCGTATTTCACACACATTCCATCATACTTCAATTCTCCAAAAAACCCTCCTTTTATAACAATATTTTTATGATGAAAACCCTAATCTTAGTCGGTTGTAAATCCTAATCTTAGTTGGCTTTCATAACAACTGTAAACCCTAATTTTAGTTGATTGTCATTGGTCTTCGTTGGCTTCAACTTCCCATGTAAATGTCATAGTGATGTCAGTCCATTGTCATACTTCTCATTTCATTTGGGTTATCCTTCTTGACTTGCGCATTTACGACCTGTCATAAAATCATGACATTTCTGCCTCTGTAGCTTCTTTTATTGTTGTTGTCGTGAAAATACATGTCGCGATATCGCGACACTTTTTCTCCTTGCTCTTTCTCTTAGCTTTGGCCCACAAAAATACATGTCGTGATATCGCAACACTTTCACCTCCGTACGCTTTCTCTATTCTTTTGTCGTGATATCGTGACATTTCTGCCTTCGTAGACTTCGTCTTTTCTTTTGTCGCGATATCATGACATTTTTGCCTCCGTATACTTCATCTTTGCTTTTGTCGCAATATCGTGACACTTCTGCTTCCATAGACTTTGACTTTGCTTTTGTCACGATATCACGACACTTCTACCTCCGTAGTCTTCAACTTAGCTTTTGTCGTGAAATCGTGACACTTCTGCTTCCATACTTAGCTTCTTTGCTTTTGTCGCAAAATCATGACACTTCTGCCTTCAAAGTCTTCTTCTCTACTTTTGTCATGAAATCGCAATAGTTCTACTTTCGTACGCTTCCTCTCTTTCTTTTGTCACAAAAATGCGACATGTCGCAATATCGCGACACTTTTCAAACATACTTTCTCTCTCCTGTTTTAGTCACGAAAATGCGACATGTCACGAAATCGTGACACTTTTTTTACTTGTTATCTTTCTTCAAACTTGTCATGAAATCGTGACACTTTTTCCTGCTTTCTCTTTCTCTTCCAACATGTCGCAAAATCACAACAGTTTTTCCACTTGCCTTTTTCTCTTCCAACATGTCGTGAAATCGTGACAGTTTTTCCTGCTTTTTCTTTCTCTTCCAACATGTCACAAAATCGCGATAGTTTTTCCACTTGCCTTTTTCTCTTCCAACATGTCATGAAATCGCGACAGTTTTTCTTGCTTTTTCTCTCTTCCAACATGTCACAAAATCGCGACAGTTTTCCCACTTGCCTTTTTCTCTTCCAACATGTCGCGAAATCGTGACAGTTTTCCCTGCTTTTTCTCTCTTCCAACATGTCGCAAAATTGCGACAATTTTTCCTGCTTTTTCTCTCTTCCAACATGTCACGAAATCGTGACAGTTTTTCTTGTCTGATGTATATGTCGCGATATCGTAACACTTTTCTTATCTTTTTCTTTGATCTTTTGCATATGGGCCACTTCAGTCTTCTTAGAAAATCACTGTACATACTCTGAATAACCTTTGAACTTCTATCTTTTGCATCTGAATAGCTTTTGACCCTCTTATCCACTGCATCAACAGATCTATCTGACTGTGTTGACAACAATGACAATACTATTGTTGCACCTTGCTCAACAATCTCCCCCTTTGGAATTGTTGGCAACACATGTGCAATTTCTTGTAACTCTTCTCCCCCTTTGACAATAATACCAAAGGGTTACTGCAGACTCCCCCTGAGTCCATGCACAACATTCTCAGGCACAATTTATTACACTTAGAAAAAATCATGAACATGAGCAAAAAGATAATCAAATACTTAAATGCTCCCCTTGAGAATGTGATCCTTGTAGCTAGTCAATTCTTGGGAAGTGTGACCACTCCCAATTTATTGCGAAGGTACTCAAAAACTTCCTTGGGCAATGGTTTTGTGAAGATATCTGCTACTTGCTTTGTAGTTGGAACAAAATCCAACTTAACCTCACCTTTTACAACTTTCTCTTTCAAAAAGTGATACATGATAGCAATGTGTTTTGTGCATGAATGCATAACTAGATTCTTAGAGATGTTAATGGCACTGCTGTTATCACACTTAACTGATATTGGCTCACTGAAGCTAATACCAAGATCTTTCAGGATTTGTTTCATCCACAATACCTACGTACAACATGTTGTTGCTGCAATATATTCCACCTCTATTGTTGACAAAGAAATTGATTCTTGTTTCTTACTGTGCCACGTGACCAATCTGTCTCCAAGATAGAATGTACTTCCACTGGTACTCTTTCTATCATCTACACATCCTGCCCAATATGCATCTGAATATGAAATAAGGGTGAATTCTTTACCTTTCAGCTACCATAACCCATACTCCATAGTACCCTTGAGGTATCGAAGAATCCTCTTCATTGCTGTCACATGAGTCTCCTTGGGATTAGCCTAAAATCGTGCTACCATGCATACTGCCTACAAAATATCTGGTCTGGTAGCTGTCAGGTATAGTAAGCTTCCAATCATAGATTTGTACATGGTTTGATCAATATGTGGAGATTTGTCATCCTTGATCAACTTGCAACCTGTCATCATGGGAGTGTTAACTGGCTTACAATCCTCCATTGTGAACTTTTTTAACATCTCTTTCACATATTTAACTTGATAAATAAATATGACCTTATTTTGATTAACTTGCAACCCGAGGAAATATGAAAGTTCACCAATCATTGACATTTCAAATTCTTTCTACATCTTATTTGCTAAATCTTTACACGACTCATATTTTCTGTTGCCAAATATGATATCATCTATGTATACAACAAGAACAATAAGATGCCCATTTTTTGTTTTGACATACAAATTACTATCCACCATACCTTTCTTAAACCTTTGTTGAATGAGATTGTTGTCTAGCCTTGCATACCATGCTCGGGGTGCCTATTTTAAGCCATATAATGCTTTCTTCAACTTGCAAACCAAGTTGGGATCATCACCAAGTTGGAAACCATTTGGTTGCTCAATATAAACCTCTTCTTCAAGTTTCTCATTCAAAAATGCTGATTTCACATCCATTTGATAAACTTTGAAATTCTTGTAGACTGCTAAAGCCATAAACATTCTAATTGCCTCTAGTTTAGCTACTGGTGCAAAAGTTTCCTCAAATTCAATGCCTTCAACTTGTGCATAACCCTTACATACCAATCTTGCTTTATTTCTGACTAGCTATCCGTCTTCATTCAATTTGTTTCGAAAAATCCATTTAGTCCCGATTATATTTTTATTTGTAGGTCTAGGTACTAACTCCCAAGTTTCATTTTTCTCGATCTGATCTAATTCTTCATTTATTGCCTTCATCCAACTTTCATCTTTACTTGCGTCAGCAAAATTTTTGGGCTCAATGTTGGATAATAGAGAGTAGTTACTTACTACTCTTCTTCTTGTCTGAACACCAACTTTGGGGTCTCCAATTATTTGCTTTCTAGGATGATTTTTCTGCTAGTTGCCTATTTTGAATTTCTTATTTTCTTCCACTTCTGAATCACAACTTAAATCATCTGAGTCAATTTTTTGTATCTTTTCCGTTTCATTTTCCTCATCTCCTTCAATAACCTCTTCATAAATTGGGTAGTTCGTTTCATAGCTAATTACTCGTTCTCTACCTTCATCAAATTTAACATCGACACTACCCATTATTTTCTTTAGCCTCTTGTTGTAGCATTTGTAAGCTTTTCTTTTTGATGAATAACCAACAAAAATACCTTCATCCGCTCTATCTTCAAACTTACCAAGATTATCTTCAGTTCTTTTGATGTAGCACTTGCTGCAAAAAACTTTGAGGTATTTTGTTGTTGCCCTTTTACCGAACCATAACTCAAGGAGTTTTGCTTTCATGTGTTCTCAGCATGTACCTATTTTGGATATACACCGCAGTATGGACTGCTTCTTTCCAAAATCTGTCTGCTATTCTGCTTTCAACCATCATAGTCCGTGCCATTTCCTACACTATCCTGTTCTTTCTTTCTACCACTCCATTCTGCTAAGGTGTCCTAGCTGCTGAAAATTGTCTCCTAATACTGTATTTTTCATAGAACTCTGTAAACTCCTCTGAAATGAATTCTCCTCCTCTATCTGATCTTAAACATTTGATCCTCTTTCCTGTTTCATGCTCAACATGGTTTTTGAAAATCTTGAACATTTTAAAAGCTTATGATTTATGATTCAAGAAAAATATCCATGTCATTTTGGAATAGTCATCAATGCACAACATAAAATATTTGTCACCATTTATGCTTTGTGTTCTCATGGGTCCACATCAGTGTGTATTATTTCCAAAGGTTTGCTTGTGTAGTATTCTTTTATTTTGAATGTGACTCTAGTTTGCTTCCCCTTTTGGCATGAAGCACAAATGTTGTTTGCAGGTTTGCTGATGGTGGGAATATCTCTCACTGCCCTTTTTGAGCTAATTTTTACTATATTATCAAAACTGATATGACCGAGTCTCTTGTGCCACAACCAATTTTCTTCTTCCTATCTAATAAAACAAGCTCTTTCTAAAGTCTCTGAGAGCATGTATAGGTTGCCAGATGTCCTTGATACAGTTGCTATCAATTTTCCACTGTTTGTTTTTCTGACTTCACAACCTTGCTTCATAAAAACTACTTCATGAACTTTATCACAAATCTAACTTACGCTCAACAAATTATGTTTCAAACCATCCAGAAACAAGACTTCTTCTGACTTAATTTTTTTGTCACTAATTTTAACTGAACCTTTGCCAACTATCTTAGCTCCATCATTATTTCCAAACTTTATTGAACCACCATCATATTTTTGTAACTTCTCAAATTTTTGTTTGTCACCTATCATATGACTGGAGCATCCACTATCAAGTATCCATGGTACATATTTATTCTGTGCTTTAAATGTTGTTTGTGCGATTAAGGATTCCTTTTCTTCCTTAAGTCACTCTTTTTCTTTCCACTCTGTTTTGATAGTAGTTTTGGGTTCTTGTTTTGTCTTTTCCTTATCAATAGCTTGTGCATGTTTTTCGAGAAGTTTTCTATTTTGTCTCATCATATTTGTTTGAAATTTTCTTCCCTAAAACTGATTTTATGCAAATGTACTTCTACAGGTTCTTACAATGTGCCCAAAATTATGATAGTTATAACATTCTACTGTATAATTCATCAGAGGAGAAAAAGCATTTCTATTGGTGAAATTCCTTGGTCTTACATTATATTTGCAATCTGAGATTTTATGTCCATAGCCATTGCATTTAAAACAAAAACTAGAAAAGAGATAATTGAACCTGGGTGATGGTCTTTGCCATGTTGCCGTAGGAGCCATAGGTCTTCTTCTTCTTTGATGTGTGACATTGGTGAATCCATCATTGTCAATTCTCCTTTCGTGCCTAGCATTATTGCTTTCTTTTGCATGAGACATTTTTCCTTGATCAACCTGTTTCTTATCTTTATTATTTATGGATTCTACATTTCTGGCCTTTGATCCATTTGATGATTCTCCTTCGACGAAACCCAGACCAAATTCGATGCCTGTAGGCCTTTGGTCATTTAAAATCTTATCCAACTTCATAGAAATTTCTTCACGTTTATGATAGCAACTAATTTTGTGATTCATCTCTTCTATCTGCGTCCATAAACCAACATTCTCTTCTTCTAGTTTGCAGTAATAATCTATTTTCATGGTAATTTGTACTTCAAGATCTTCAGATATTTTCTTGTATTCTTCTATCTATACTTTCATACTGGTTATGATTTTGTTTGCATCCTCAAGCCTTTTTGAAATTTTTTTATTATTTTTCCTCTCTATTTTCCACTCTTCAAGTGCAGAGATCAACTCACCTTCTAGATCTACTTCAGCCTCAGGGTTTTCACCACATACTTTAGAGTTCACTCCTTCCTTTTCTAATTTTACTTCTTCAAATGCCATGAAAAGAGCTTCACCTCTTGCCATTGTGTTACTTCCAAGATCACCCTAGCCGGTTAAGCTTATACAGGAACTTAGCTATGATACCAATTGTTAGTCTTACAATGACACTGAGAGGGGGGGTGAATCAGTGTAGCTCTATAAACTTAAATTTATAGCTCTTAATACTATAGAAATTAAAACTTATTACTAGATACAACAAGTATAACAAAAGAGCATCACACAACACAAGATTTAACGAGGTTCACTAATGTGGCTACTCCTCAAAAATTGACTGCTTGGACTACCATCCAAATCCAGCCTTTGCAAAGCACCAACTTTACAATCAATTTACCAAGACCAACTGGAAGGAGCACCAACCCCTGATTTATCTGCACCAACTGAAAGGAGCACCAACCCCTAATTTACCAGCACCAACTGGAAGGAGCACCAACCCCTTATTTATTTGTACCAACAGAAAGGAGCACCAACCCCTGATGCCAAGCTGCAACCTAGACTTCAATTTCAATCTATAAGTTTGACAGTAAGATACCTTTGCTTTTGTAAGAACTTGACTGGTATTCTTCACCTTTGAGTTCTCTATGCACTCTGCTCTCTCTACGCAATCACTTTGTACACTCTACTTCATTACAGTAAAACTTCATGATCGTCTTCTCCCTTTTGCGCACTCTACTCCATTACAGTTGAACTTCATGATCGTCTTCTCCCTTTTGCGCACCCTGCTCTCTTTGGAAATTTCACACTTAGCACGATTCGAAATGACTTGATCTTTATGCACAACGACCGTATTTCACACACATTCCATCATACTTCAATTCTCCAAACAACCCTCCTTTTATAATAATATTTTTATGATGAAAACCCTAATCTTAGTTGGCTGTAAATCCTAATCTTAGTCGACTTTCATAACAACTGTAAACCCTAATTTTAGTCGGTTGCCATCGGTCTTCATCAGCTTCAACTGCCCCTGTAAATGTCATAGTGATCATTTTAGTTGGGTTCTCCTTATTGACTTGCGCATTTACAACCTGTCATGAAATCATGACATTTCTGCCTCTATAGCTTCTTTTGTTGCTGTTGCCATGAAAATACATGTTGCGATATCGTGACAATTTTTCTCCTTGCTCTTTCTCTTAGCTTTGGCCCGTGAAAATACAACATGTCACGATATCGCAACACTTTCGCCTCCGTACACTTTCTCTATTCTTTTATCATGATATCGTGATATTTTTGCCTCCACAGACTTCGTCTATTATTTTTTCATGATATCATGACATTTATGCCTCTGTATACTTTGTCTTTGCTTTTGTCATGATATCGTGACACTTCTGCTTCCATAGACTTCGACTTTGCTTTTGTTGCGATATCGCGACACTTCTGCCTTTGTAGTCTTCAACTTAGCTTTTGTCGCAAAATCGCGACACTTCTGCTTTCGTACTTAGCTTCTTTGCTTTTGTCATGAAATCATGACACTTCTGCCTTCGAAGTCTTTTTCTCTACTTTTGTCGTGAAATCGTGATAGTACTCCTTTCGTATGCTTCCTCTCTTTCTTTTGTCACAAAAATGCGACATGTCGCGATATCGCGACACTTTTCAAACTTACTTTCTCTCTCCTATTTTAGTCGCAAAAATGCGACATGTCACGAAATCGTGACACTTTTCTTACTTGTTCTCTTTCTTTGAACTTGTCATGAAATCGCGACACTTTTTCCTGCTTTCTCTTTCTCTTCCAACATGTCACGAAATCGTGACAGTTTTTCCACTTGCCTTTTTCTCTTCCAACATGTCGCGAAATCGCGACAATTTTTCCTGCTTTTTCTTTCTCTTCCAACATGTCACGAAATCACGATAGTTTTTCCACTTGCCTTTTTCTCTTCCAACATGTCATGAAATCACGATAGTTTTTCCACTTGCCTTTTTCTCTTCCAACATGTCACGAAATCACGATAGTTTTTCTTGCTTTTTCTCTCTCTTCCAACATGTCACAAAATCACGACAGTTTTTCCACTTGTATTTTTCTCTTCCAACATGTCACGAAATCGTGACAATTTTTCCTGCTTTTTCTCTCTCTTCCAACATGTTGCGAAATTGCGACAGTTTTTCCTGCTTTTTCTCTCTTCCAACATGTCACGAAATCATGACAGTTTTTCCTACTTTTTCTCTCTCTTCCAACATGTCACGAAATCACGACAATTTTTCTTGCCTGTTGTATATGTCATGATATCGCGACACTTTTCTTACTTGTATTTTTCTTTGATCTTTTGCATATGGGCCACTTCGGTCTTCTTGGAAAATCACTGTACATACTTTGAATAACCTTTGAACTCTTGTCTTCTACATCTGAATAGATTTTGAACTTCCTGTCCACTGCATCAATAGATCTATCTGATTGTGTTGACAACAATGACAATACTATTTCTGCACCTTGCTCAACACCCACCACGTAAGGAGAACACATTCAAATCTAGAAGGGGAATGATGAACCAAATATGCACTATCAAAAATAAACCAAATAAAGCATACAACAAAATAAGGTAATCAAAACATGAGGAAGCACACAACATTATGCAAAATAAGTGTTACCTAGAATGTTCGATGTTGTCCTAAGTTCACCCTGGCTCTTATTGATGTTCCTTGCTACTATGCTTTCTATTTGGCTTCCCTCTTCTATTCCCTATGTGCTCCAAACGTTTAGCATAACTCTATTTAAAATAAGGGAAAGAGCAAAAAAGGAGCCCAAGCACCTCCACTATAGAGTAATACCAACATTATCCATCGACCACCAAGAAAATATTCCAACCATGTGCAACATGAAAAGACACATCAAAGCACAATTAAGAGGTAAGGGTAGCTCCAATATGTAAATAACACCGCCACAAAAAATAAGAAATCATGCTAAGCATGACCAACTGAAGACAAGCATAAACCAAATATTAAAGGTATTCCATGTAACATCTAACATTTACCTAATAAAAATAATTAATCATTCAATTGATTAATTTAATATATAACATTAGAAACATATTAATTATTTCATTAATTAATGCTAACATTAAAATAATATTAATCATTATTTCAATTATCATTAGGTCTAACACTAATTAATATTAAGATTTCTTAATCAAACAAAGCAGACATAATGAATCCATCTAATCTATCAAGGAGATCATTCAACCACAAGCACAAAGGAAATAGATCCAAATAAAACACTCTCTCAATGTTTCATACCATAATTTTATCCCTAAATGAGTGGCTCCTTATTTAAGATAGACCCAAGCTATCATTGGCTCATGTTAAGGAGACTTGTTGCATGTAACTATCATCATTTGATGGCACAAACATGAGCATATGCAAACTATAATGCACCTATATGAAAAGGATATTCGTTCATGTTACCTTGAGTCATTTTATCATCATTTCCCTTTTAATATGATCTCTTAGTTCTTTTGGTCAATTATCTTGTCCACCCATGAGAGTACCTGGTCCTGCACCCAAGCAAAGCATCAATAGTACCATATTATTACACAAAAATAGACACTACATTAAAATAATATACACATCAAACAAAAAAACTAAGCATTAAACATCATAGCTAATATATATTTCAACTTACCCATATGTTGTAGGTGAGTTTGAGAGGAGAGGGCAATCCTCCAAGGGAGGTCCCAAGTTCGAATCTCCACCCTACCAAAAAGTTGAATTGGGTACCCAAAATCTAATTGATAATGTTGGTATAGGCAGGGCTGGGTGCGACCCTCGGGTGACTTTAACGGTGTAGAACCCCCTGTTCATGGTCTCTTAGACCAAGGTGGCCCTGTAAGGGGTTTTTCGCTTAAAATATATATATATATATATATTTCAACTTAAGTATCAAGTCTTGATAAGATGAGTTGTGACACCATTGAGTAAGTATGTCCAAACCCATATTCAAATTTCCACCCATATATGAAAAATACAAGTCTTTTTTATATATACCCAATAATACAAGTGGAAATAAAACTATCTATAGCTCCATTATAAATTAAAACTTTAACATTTCTTATTAAACAACTTACCATTCAATAACATGGGAGTTGCTTGTTCATCCAGGTCCTCACTTTCGGTAGTTGCATAGATTCAATGAGGTTGCTCCTCAACTCTATTACTAGACTCTGGCTATTGTGGACACTTATTTGCATAATGAAGACCCCCATAATTGAAGCAACCTATCCTAGGTGCTTGAGATCTATCCTACTCTCTCCCCCCTATTTTATCTTTCTAATTTGAGTCATTTGGCTTATGAGGTTGAGGTTTTGAATTATCCTCCTTTGAAAACAAATTCTTATAGTTCTCTTGATTTACTTTGTTACTTTTTCTAAACTTTGGTCCCTCTCTTGTTTTTACCCTGCCTTTCTCATTTTTGGATTCCTATTTAACAAGTATTTCCATCATTTCCCATTGTTTCTCCATCTACTCTTGAAGAAACCTAACTAATGATGTAAGTTTCTCCATTTCTTCTTATAGTAATTTAACTATATATGTGACATTGGTAATTCTCTTAGTGGAATCCTATGTTCTTCTAGTTCTCTTGATGGAGTTCATCGTCCTTGTAGTCTTCTTACTGAAGTCCATTCTTCTCCTAGTTCTCTTGCTAGAGTCCATTATTCTTCTAGAATTTCTTAGGGGATGTACTACAACTTTCTCCTAAGTAGTTGATCTCATCTTCTTGAATGATCTCAAAATAGGTGCCATACCCTACCCATAAAAAGGAGCTAGGTAAGTTACAATTCCTCCAAAATTTTACTTATAATCAGTTAGTTTTATTTTCCCATGAACTAACTTAGACCATTATCACTCTCTTGATAATAATCATGGTCACACTTACCTACCTGCAAGGTGTCATACCCAATAAGAAACTATACTCTCTAGGACTTGTAATCCTTGGTATAACTAATCCAAATAACATGTAATAACCATATTATCCTAAATCATGTTAAGTTTCCTAGAAGAGTAATTCTCCCTAAAGTAGCACATCAAGTCAAGGCTCATCCTATATTCTCTCCATGGAAGCTTCTAGTCCTATGACCTAAGGCTCTAATACCAACTGTAACAACCCACCAAAACCAACCATATATATATAATTAAGATTCGCAAAGAAGTTTCGATAATCTTAAACATTGTAATCCATAACCACATTTTGAGTTTAATGTCATTTTAGATGACTCTCAAGTGGACAAGAGTGACCAGCATTCCATATTTTTGGATTCACTTTTCTAAACCTCACTGTTTATAAAATATACCAATAGTGGTCCCCCAACCTTTCCTATACCCTCATTGGTATAAGACAACTTGAACATGATATATGGATTATCCTTTAATGCCAATAACACTTAAAGGGGAGTGCCTTTTCCATAACTCTACATAATTCCATCTATGCAGGATTACTATGGCATAATTCCTTAGTGCTTAGTTACCACACCATTGTGGGCTTACTAAGGCCATCACCACTCTTCTAGTAATGAATATGGTCACCTGATCATCACTGATGAGGCCCAAAAATACCTCATTATTGCACAATTTTTGACTACCATATGATAAGTTAATTGCCAAATAGTTGACTAAAATATACTATTTGTTAAGTGTTTGCATGATTTTATGTTAGGAATACTATATCTCTGTTTTTTACTATTTTTAGCATTTTGTGACTGATTTTGCTTGATTAAGTAGCAAGTAAAAACATGCATTTCAATTAAAAAAATGTGGTATGCTAATATCCATTAACTTATCAATGGTTTTTGAATGTTTTCCTGTCCTTCAACTTGTTTCAAATCCACATTGAAGCCAAAAGTTTAGGACTGTCATAAATCTGAAAATCTGAAAAAATAGCCATATAAAAATCAGCAAGCTGTCACTTTATAGGAACACCTTGAAGTTGTCAAGAAAAGCATGAGGATATAGATGGAATGAGTTTATAAGGACTACATAAGACATTTGACCTATTTAGAAGCATTTCCACATGGTCTAAATGGGTAGTAACAGGGTATAACAGAGTAGGGACAATTGTGCAGCACTGTTGCACTATTTCAGCATGGTTACTTGGTGAATGAAGTGTATAAATTTAGTAGAAACTTGATGTACTCCTTCATGTTGATATTTGAATAATTTTTCCATATTATAATTTGTTTTAATTTTCAATAAATGCCAATATTTTACAACTGTGCAGCAGAGCTGCAAAATGCAGTAATTTACCATGTAAATTCTAGCAAGCTACCAATGAATGGTGAGGCATGCAATTCACACATGGATAGGAATGAATGTTATTGCAATCTGATCCTGATGGCTAATTCACCTAAGAAATGCAGCTAAAATCACTTGAATAGCACATAGTTGTTCATTCTAAAGATCTTTGGAATGAATAGACATCTTCGGAATGAGAAATGCAGTCTCTTCGGAATGAGTCACTTATCTTCGGAATGAGAACAGAAAGTGCTTTTTGACTTGTTGACTGATTTCTAATGATGGAAAAATGGAAAGAAGGTTGAAAATGTTAAAATAAAATATCTCCCATCTGACTTTGTCGTCCTTGTCGTCCAAAGCCACCATTCATGGAAAATATCAATTTTGATCCTCTTCTAGGATAAACCCAGAAAAACTATAGCATAATAGAAAGTTGTTTGCAAGATAGAAATGGCATATTCTTAAGTGGATAAAGATGTGTGAGATATTTCTAGACTCCTCCCACGTACTCCCACCACTGAATATGCTTTCTAAGGGCCAATGACTACTATTGCAACACAAACTATCCGATTTGCATTTATTTTAGATCCAAAATTATTGGCAAATCACTATAAAGTAGCACATAGGCTGATTTGAGCATGGGATATGTTGTAAATATTTATATAAATAACACAGCTCCCTCCTTGGTTGAGCCAATTAGGAATTAGAATAGAGGAGAGTTTTCAATAGCAGCAAATAGGACTGTACAACAATTTTCTGTAACAGTTTTTAGCATGTTCTATCATCAATAAAAGTGCAGCTATTTTATCATTTTTTGTTCTGAGTGTTAATTAGTTAAGGAGTGCTTTTCACATCCTTCTAGATCATGAAGTATAGGCCCACTTTCAGATCTAGAAGGATGGATTTTATGGCAAGTTTTAACCTATAATTTTGCTGCAGCATAATTAATAGATTGCTTGCCAGATTTCATTTTCTTGTTTTATTTTGTATTATGTGACTTATGTTTTATATTATGTTTGTGTACAGAATTTGTGTGTATGTCAACTAACAAATTATATTAAGCATTTTTCCTTTGCTTTCCATGTTTTCCCTGCTTTTTATTTTAGCAACTTTCCATTTTTAGGATATTTCATTTTGCTGTCAATTCCTGTAGCAAAAACTTGATGACCTTTTGTGGTAGGGCATTGACAGGTGTTTTTAGAATAAGTTTCATTTACAAGCATCATTTCAATTATGTAAGAGTAACTAGATTTCAATTCTACAAAAGTAGATTATATTTCAATTTAGCAATTTCAATTCATGCAATTATAGTTAATTGTTAAATTCTGCAATTTAGATTTAGTTTTCAATTCCTGTAATTTATTTCAGTTTCTATTCTGCAAACTAGGTTTAGCATGACACCAAAAGGCTAAACCAAAATATATTTCACCAATAAATGCTTTAAACCTAAATGCCTGAATTGTACTCTACCATAGCCTTCTATCATAGACAGCCTTGGACACCACCCCAGATTGATAAATCATTGAGATTAAATGATGAGACTCAATGACACTCATCAATCATTGTTCAAGGTTCCATCACTACATTGACTTAAGAATTATTCCAAAAGCCTCATTGCTTTAGGACACCTAATTATCACTATTCAAGGTATTTCATTCACAATTATCTGGTTATTGCATCAATAGAAATCCTCCCATATTTGCTACTACCTGGCTATTTCATCACTGTAACTCCTTCCAGGAATAGGCTACCTTCTTGACTCAAGGGTTTTCTCTAAAATAGCTCTAGTTTCAAGCCCAACAACCCCTATATAAATCTCAAGAGTCATACAAATATAAAAACCATAACATATCTCTTCTTAAAGGAATAAAGTGCTATTACATTTATATATATAACATAGCACATTGCTAAACTAGTAATTTATGATAGCAATTGAACTCTATGGAAATATGAAATATAATTACAAATTACTAAACTGAAAGAGACCATACACATGAAGCAAAATATAATACTCCTTAATATTGTAAAAACTTGTACATAAAGTATGGAATTATAGAGGGGGAAAACCACCCAACTGCGTATAATTCTCAAGGTTAGATCCGCAAAGAGAGAGAAGCCTTGAGGTGAACTGTAGGAGTTGCATTGTTCTCTACACTTGGTGTAAAATGGGGAGAAAGGATTCACCAGGAATGGCTTTAATAACTCACTCCAAGTCCATGGGATTTTAGGAATGTTTTATGTATTCATTTCAATACAATCACATATGTTTGGCCTTTCTAGATCTACGCTATGAAAGATAAACGAAAATACAAACATACAGAATGCAAGAATACATGAGCTAACCCTAGAATGATTATTTGAATGCTTTTCTAACCCTAGGGTTTCAAGATACAAAACCTTTAAGCAAGGTCTCAAGAGGAGATGCACAAACAGTATTAACACTAAGTAAACACTAAATGTTGTTTATCCTTTAAATGCCTAGAAATCAATTAAATATATTTCTTTTAAATCAGATATAAGATTTGTAATATAAATAATAAATAGCCTAAAGACTAATCAGGACACTTATCTTATTCAGTGGTTGATCCTTGATTTTATCCTTTTATCCAGCTATATCAACAATTCTTTTTCTTGCAAGATAACTTAAAAAATACTTGGAAAATATAATCGGCATTAGGGGGCTACTTAGGCCATTGTACAATAATGCTTGGAGGTGTAGTATTCAAGCCCCCTAGGTCCTTGAACTTTAAAAATATAAGCGAAAATTGACCTTTGGAATAAAACAAGCATCTCACAATATAGTAGAATAAAATGATGAAACCATAGAAAATAATATAGTACTATGTCCTACATGCAACCTATGATGCAGATCTAGGGTTTGGAATAGCAATTTGTTCCTAAACATAGTCTAGGAAAAATTGTGCCTCTTAACAAGTGATTATGATTTCACATAGATGAAATCATGCCCTATAGAGACACGAACGTGATTTTGTAGAAGTGAGGCAAAACATCTTAGATTAGTGCAAACTAAATAGTGTGAGATACATCGAGTTAAAACAAGCGTGTAGAAGAGAAAAATCACCTAGAAAATAATGTGGAAGCAAATAGAAGGGTTGAGACCTCCTGAATAGTTGATCTCTCCTTAAGGCTCCAACACAAATACACCAAAGCGAGCATCAACAACCAATTATCTAATGCAGTAGAGAGAAAATTAATCTTCACAATTGTGAGTTAGATTGCTTGTAGAAGAAGGAGAATGCAAATCACTTGGTGAGCACTTCAAAAAAACTTATTAATAATTGTTATTCATTGTACTCTATAAATGATTTCAAACCCTCATTATATAGCATATTTGAAGGTAAAATGGATAGGAAAACCAAGGAGGGCTGACATAAAACATGCCAACTTTGAGAAATTAAGGTTTCCTTAGAGAGAAAATCCTAAAAGGTGAAATCGCACCCCATCAAGAGAAATCACGTTTTCGAATAGAGAGGAAAAAAGGAGAAAAATAGAGGAAAATCCTAACTCTTGACCTAGGTAAGTCTAAGGGGTCTCCTAGAGGACTCGGGGAATATGGCCCACTAAAGTGGATCAATTTTCCATGTCTATATTTTACCCCCTCTTTGACGTATTTATGGCCTAATAAATGTGTCAAATAAAGATGTAAACACTCAGGAAAAACACGGTAAGCAAAAATGTGGTGGCTAGTTTAGAAGAAATGAATGGTGCAAAATTGGTGTTATTTTGAACACTTTCTTGTTTTGCACACAAATCAAGGCATTATGAACATTAATACCTCTTAGGCTAGGGTGCCCCCTTGATTTTTATAA
This sequence comes from Wollemia nobilis, assembly GCA_028583015.1. Lineage (NCBI taxonomy): Eukaryota > Viridiplantae > Streptophyta > Pinopsida > Araucariales > Araucariaceae > Wollemia > Wollemia nobilis. The sequence continues at coordinate 1,101,465 of JAQPPZ010002969.1, read as the reverse complement.
GGGAGGACGTATCCCTCATGAAAACTCAAAAATATAGACTCAAAAGAAGAAGAGATATGAAAAGAGGTAAAAAGAAGAAAAAGAGACAAGCAAAAAATAGGGATAAAAGTGAAAAAGGGGTAAAACCCTAATTCATTTTTACCACACAAAAGAGGAGAAAATAGCTCTAGAGAAAAAATAGAGATGGTGTTATCATTGCATCGTTCAATGATCATGAGGAGCAAGGCTAGCACAGAAGAAAAATGGGTAGAGGTAAGATCGAAAAACTTCCCATCATTGTTAAAATTTTCAAATTCTTCAAGCTTTTTGGGTGGTTTTCCATCAAAACCAATGGGTTTTCTACGTATGACCTAGGTTACAATCTTGTAGTTTAGCCACAATTTTGCCCTAGGTAATAGTGGTGAAATCATGCTTGGCCAAAAATATCGAGCATGATTTTGCAAAATCATGCCTCGCAAGGATGGGATGTGATTTTAACTTAGCAAAATTGTGGTGCTAAAAAACTAGGTGCAATTTCTCCAAAGAAGGGAAAAAAGAGAAAAAATAAGAGAAAGAAAAGAGAGAGAAGAAAGAAAATAAAGATGAAGGGAAGAAAGCAAGCTTACAACTCATAATGTGAATGTGTTAACAATTTTTAATTTTTAATTTTTAAATACAATACAATATTTATTATATTTTTAATTAATGGAATTAATGCAAATTTTAATATTTTTGTGAATGCAACTTAGAGTACTCGAGAGCCACAGGTGGCATGCAAGCTCCCTAGAGGTGGATCTAGAAGCACTCGAGCAGGCAGAGAGGGATACACTAGATACGATGGGATTAGACCACCTGGCGAGGATACCTTAGATTGAGGGATATAGGGAACTACTGACAACCCTAGAGGAGATATGGTATCCAAACTCGTATATATTTTGGCTACCCATAAGGGAGAAGACTATCACACTAAAGGATTTGTGGTGCATCTTGCACATTCCCATCAGAGGAATGGTAGTTTATAGAGTGCAGGGGAGACCAACAACCTTGTAGTGATTTTTAGGAGGTTGGACCTCTCGGGTGTGATAAATAACCATAGTCATGGATGACCTCATAGGGCATTATGGGGTAGACCCACTAACGACCATGCTCTATGGGATGGTGGCAGGAATATTGATATGCCACACCAGTAGGTAATATATACCAAGGACAATGGTGGGTGTAGTAGCATACATGCATTACCAGAGATTTTAGTTCGCATGGGGTCTGTATGTTTTGACCCACTTGTATAATATTTTGTACAACATCATGTACAAGCAACATACAAGGATAGTGTGTACAATATTGCTCCAGGTATGGATCTAGGATCACATAGTAGTGTAGATATCAGATGCACTACCAAAACCATTTCCCATATTGGAGTGACCAACAACATACAAATGGTCTAAATCCCTAGAGAGGGTCTTCCACTAGCAAGGACGATAATAGATGAGTTGAGGGAGGCCACGATTGTGTGGTGATCCTAGAATCTACACCCAATATGGGTTGAGGATATGGTATATATGGCTATGATTAGGAGAATCAGATAGCTAACTTTGGAGAGAGGGAAGCTAGAGGTCTTCCATTTTGATAGAGTCTGAGAATAGTTTAGGATCTTGCAGGGCATCCCAAACCCTGGGGGATTACAGGTAACGAAGAGTATACCAAGATCCAACAAGGATCAATGATGAGCTAGAATTGTCTATGTGGGTATAGGAGGACTTAGATGATCCTCCTTACATGTATCAAGGGTGGATACATAGGAGTGGCCTTTGAATACCAGTGGTGGTATAGAGGAGTTTTGCCTCGAAGGGTCTCTCTGCTAGTACTGATACAAAGGTACCAGGTGATGGACCCAAGAATACAATGATCCTTTCAAGAGGTAGCTTGTAGGACCAGGTAGCTCCTAGAAAGATATAGGAACAGGTCTATATTGAGCTAGTGATAGAGGCCACCAACACTGCAGGGACTAGGGAGGTAGGGGCATCAGGAGTTACCCCCATAGAGGCTAGGATACCACCATATAGAGGATTTGGAGAGGCCTCTACATTAGTGATAGTCAGTTAATGCTAGGCCTTAGGATTAGGGGACCCAAGGGAGGAGGCAAAAGCACTTCGAGCACAAGTGGCGACTCTACAGATATAGGTGAACATTCTCCAAGAGGACAAGTCTAATAGGATCAAGGGACTAAGGGGTTATTTGAGTACCATGAAGAGAGAGAGGGATGCGACTTGAGTAGAGGTCAATCATCTTCAAGAATAGGTGAGCCATTTGGACATAGAGCACTAGAGGGCTTGAGCATAGAGGATGTTTATCATTGAGAGTAGGTAGACTAGCAATGGGATCTACCTCTTATAGGTGAAGCTACGGAGGATAAGGGAGAGGTTGGAGGTGGCCATTCAACATGATACATTTTATGAGGTCATGTACTTCAAGGTGGTATCAAAAGGGTAGAGGGCGATACTCCCTCCATCCCTATAGTTAGCTAGTAGGTCATGGTATCAATCACGGATAGTCTCAACTTCACCATCAATGGGTATGTGACTTCTTGGACCACCTCCTTTAGGTGGAGCAAAGGATATGGGATTTCAAAGCTATGGCTAGGGATCAAGTGACATACCAATTTTTATTGTGGTATGCATCCCTAGGTATTGGTTGAGTGCATTGAGACTGTATTGTGGTACACCAACCAGACACTCATGTATCTCTCTCTTACTGAGTAATACTAAGATACTTATTTAATATATTTATTTATTGTATTAATGTGTGTGCATGTGATATAATTGGATTAAGCATTCTTTAGATTTATGTTTTATATTTTATTATGCTTTATGCATGAAGACTATCTTAATGCAAAACTATATGAAATGCATGGGTGAAATGGATGAGAAAATGAAAGAAGAAGAAAACAAAGACATAAGAAAACAAGAAGGAAGAAGAAGAAGGAAACAAATAAGAAAAAGAAAAAGAAAAATAAGATCCAAAGGTCAACCATAAGAAATAGATAAGGATGGGTGAAACATAGTATTTAAATTAGTGTAGGTCGTGGCAGACCAGTGTGATAAAATACCATGAATTTTATCAAAAATAGGGAGCTAGACCTATTATGGGCTTAGTACTCACCATGAGTGATGAAGTGTTGGATTCTAACCCACTATGGATGGTTGTTTTCTAATTTACTATTATGGGGTGATTACCCATTAGGATGTATGCTGAGGCCTATTGAAAATGGCCAAGGAGCTTATCCTGTAATGGGGTGTTGAGCCCATTGAGTCAAAAGGGAGAATAACCTGATAGGAGATCATATAAGATAAGATACCCACTAGGATGTATAATTATCCTATGTGGGGTGTAATATAAGTGAATAATAATTAATAGGTGAGTTCTAACCCCAATAGGGATTTTAAGGATGAAATAATATACTTGGTGAGTGTGTACAAATGTTCAAAATAAAATAACCTTTGAGAAGGCGAAGGAGGAAACAAATACATATATATCCTTATCGAAGCAAAAGATAAAAACAAAGAATATTTGAGAATAACAAAGAAGTGACAAGGACATATTAACAAAATATCATCCTTGATCTAAGAAATATGATAAATCAATACTTCTAAGATCAAGGAAGAATAGATCAAAAAAATAAAGAAAACAAAAGGAAGCAAGAAAAAATATCAAAGAAGAAATTCCTAGGTGGAGATTTTGCTAGGCATCTGAACCCTAGTGAAATTTTAATGCATGTGAGCTATGATCTAACTAGGCATCATCACATGCCATTATTGCAAGATACCCATAAATCTATATGATCAAGAAGTCATGCAAAATATGATAGTCAAGCATGCAGGTTGTATTAAATATCAAGTAATCAGTGCAAAATATGACAAGCAATAATGCAATATGAAAAAGTATATGGATGCAACAGAAATATAAATGCATAACTACATGAGAAATGAGTATTTTTATGATATATATATATATATATATATATATATATATATATATATATATATATATATATATATATATATATATATTACCGGAGCAAGCAATATGATAGTCGACACAAAATCTAAATGTGTCGCATTTCTTGACAAAATAAGCAGGTGTACCATGAACTGTTTTATCAAAGAAATCTCTAAAAGGTAAGCCTTTTCGATAATTATAATTACAGAGAGGCTTATTCATAGTTCTTTCTTTGGTAGCCATAGCAAGATAATCAATGCACTCTCAAACATAGCCATTATTTTTAATAGAAGGGGGATAAATTCCTAACTTTGTAAGATCACTATAGGATAGTGAAGAAGGGTCCTCTTCCAAAGTAGAAAGCTTATAAAGAACCAATAATATTACAAAAAAAAATCTCATAATAGTAAGGGGGGCCATCATCCTCGTCACCCACTCCCAACTTTTGATAATCCATATATTCAGCATAAGTCATAAGATGATCATCATTGTCAAATGATATAGGTTAGTCTTTACTAGGTATGAAATCTATGCCACATCTCCTAGGCTAGATCTTGACATCCAAAGGCTCTTGAATGCCCTTATTTTATGGCCCCAAACCTTTACCTATATATCCCATACTAGATAGGATCTACTTAGGAAGTGGGTAGTCATTGGAAAGATAACAATGAGCAAAAGAACTATCAATGAGAGAGGGGTTGCTACCATGTATCTTTTCTTTGAAGGCAGTTCTTGCAAATATAAAGTTACACATGCCAATGTGTACAATATCACCTATATTATGGGATAAACCCATGGTTCTAGGTGATGGTGGTATCTTGGCGAGATCGAAAAGAGACTCTTGAAGAAACTGATTACCATGATCCTAATATGAGAAATTTAAGATATGTTCCTCACTCATTTTTAAATTTTTAAATTGATATGATATCTGAGATGAGGAACATGGAGAAAGCATTGAAGAAATAAAATGACAAATATTAAACTTAGATTGACCTCGCTCTACATTTGAGCAAAACTCAAATGGTCGAGGGTCACCTAGAATGGTGATAACTTGATTTTTAAATTTGAACTTTTAAGCATTGATGGAGAGTAGAAGGGATGACCTTCATTGCATGGATCCAAGGATATCCAATAAGAACATTAAAAAATGCAATACAATGTACCACATAAAATAAATTATCCAATATTTTAGGTCCAAACATAAGATGAAGAGATATGACACCACATGCCTCTTGGTACTCATTGTTGAAAACTTTTATGATGATATCAGATTTTGTTAAATATTTCTCTTTTAATCCAATTTTTTGAAAGAATTGATATGTACACAAATTGAGGGAAGAACCATTATAAATTAAGAGTCTCTTAATAAAGGTATCCCCAATAATTGCAGTGATGTAAAGTGAATAATCTTCTTGTAATTTTGAGGAAGACTTATCATCATTCAAGAATGAGATGTGATGTATCCCAAAATATCCTACGACATCAACTATGGCACTAGAAGAAATTTATGAGGGAACCAATTGCTATTTTAGAAATTCCATAAAAGCATCTCTATGGTTGGGAGAAATTTGCAAGAGTTTTAAAATAGATATTTTTGTTGGAGTATTAGCTAGCTGCTTTTGGAGATCAAATGAAACCCTAGGTTGTGGTTTCAACACTAAAGGTGTAGTCCCTGTATCTGAAACTTTTCTCTGATTATTCTTCAAAACTAAACTGGGTTGTAATATAAAATTCCATAATTTTTGAGAATGCAGAGTAGGTTGAGTCTGAGCTTGTCTTCTTGTAGTTATCCCAACCATGCCAACCATATTACCATAAGGATGAGGCTCATTCTAATGAGCCACCTGATTAGTTGCTTGTTGATTATGTTTTGGCAATGGATATTTGAATATTCCCATATCTTGATTTGTAGTTGAAGCTTGCTATGTAGGAACTTGATTATTTACTAACTGAGAACTCCCTATATCAATACATCATGCATCGATCAAATCTTGAACCACATGTTTCAATTTCTTACAAGAGTTTGTCCAATGTCCTTCCGCTCTATGATATGCACAATGTTGACATGTCTTGTACCAATGAGTTGTAGTATTTGGTTACCTTATGGGAGGTAACTCAATTACATTGGCTTCTAAGAGTTGTTTTAAAATTGCTTCCATGGATATATTAAGCCTCATAAAATTCCTTTGTGGAGGTTTCTAAAGTATTATCTTTTGTAGGTGATTAGTATCATTGTTAATAGGCCTACTATATATTTTTTTATCACGTCCTGCATGCTTATTCTTATGTTGGGATCTAGTAGGTCTCTCTTATTTTACTTTTATTTGGTATTTTCTAATAAGAGCATGTTCTACATTTCTTTCTAAATCAATTGCTTGATCAAAATATGTAATAGTAGTAGTTTCTAATGCATAAGATAATTGTTCTTGTAAATTGCCAATAAATATCTCAAGCATATATTTTGAAGGTAATGTATATCTTAAGCATCCCACTAAACTTCTCCAATGATCCAATAATTTTGAAAATTTATCTTCTTTGCCTTGTTTTAAATTATAAACACCTTTCATTGTCACTTCCTCTTCAATATATGCATCAAACTATTGAAAAAAAAAATTCAGATGTTTCTTCAAAGTTCTTCAAGGAATAATTAGGTAACCAATAATACCACTCTAATGCCATGCCACCAAGACTCAGGAAATATTTTGAGCAATAACATGTCATCATATATGATATCATGACAAGTTGTTTAAATCTTCTTAAATGTTCTATTGAATATTTTTTCCCCTTGTATATAGATAAAATCGATTGAATAATGCTTCGGATAAGGTCTAGAAACAACAATAGGATCAAATGGTTGATTACACATTTCCTTATATCTGTAAGTGAAACTTGAAGGTTGAATCATATCAAATTTTGAAACCAACTTCTTTACCATATTTGTTAAATTCTACACTTTTGGATTATTGTTATGCAATGTCCCCAAATTCCCTAAAGGAGGGATATATGTGTGTTGAGGAACTAGTTCTTGGTTGAGGTTGGATGCATGGATACTATTGTTATATGCAATACCTTGTGAAAATGGATAGCCAACATTTGGTGGGACAGAAGCAAAAGTATTGAGATTAGAATATTGAGGAGGAAATTGAAAATAATTTTGAGTGACACTACTAATTGGAGGGACTTGTAGATTAATTCCAACATTGGTGGTTATAGTAGTGGCATCAATTGCCTGGTTTCTTAAAATTTTAAGATGCATTGGTCTAGGAAAGGGGTTATTTTGATCAAGCACAGAAGATCTTATTGGAGGAGGATGTGGAGGAGTCTCACCTCTTTCAAGATGAGCTTCTCACTCCATACCCTCCAATATCTTATCTCTATTAGCTTTCATGAAGTACCAAATATACTCAATTATGAAATATAAACCCACCATTAGGTCCTTCATAAGGATCAAAACTCATTTTAGTTTCCATATTATCTTATTCTTCTATATCTATGTTAGGATCCTCTTTATCAATCTGATCATATTTTGGGGGAACACAATCAGAATCAAGATGATTTTGTTGATTTCTAAGAAAAGGATCCATTAGAAGAGGTGAAAGGATAGAAGAGAATACTAACAAGCACACAGAAAAATACTTTTAAAGATGTTATTAATGATCTCCAACAACACAAATAAATTAATGATCTTATTTAATATTTAAAAAAAAAGTGTTCATGTCAGGTTCACCAAATATGCAGAGGGGGAAAACCACCCAACCGCGTATGATTCTCAAGGCTATATCTACAAAGAGAGAGAATCCTTGAGATGAACTATGGGGGTTGCATTGTTATCTACACTCTATGTAAAATGGGGGAAGGGTTCACTAGGAATGACTTTAAGGATTTGCTCCATATCCATGGGATTTTAAGAATGTTTGATGTATTCATTTCATGACAATCACCTATGTTTGACCTTTCTAGATCTATGTTATGAAAGATAAAGGAAAATGTAGAAATATAGAATGTGAGAATACAAGAATACAAGATCTAATCCTAGAATGATTCATTATTTGAATGCTTTTCTAACCCTAGGTTTCAATATAGAAAACCTTTAAACAAGGGCTCAAGAGGAGATGCATAAACAATATTAACCCTAAGTGCACACTATATGTTGTTTATCCTTTAAATGCCTAGAAATAAATTAAACATATTTCTTTTAAATTATATCTAGGGTTTGTAGCAAAAATAATAAAAACCCAATAAATAGCCTAAAGTCTAATCAGGACACTTATCTTATCCGGTGGTTCATCTTAGCTTTTATCCTTTTGTCTAGCGATATCAACAATTCATGTTCCTGCAAGATAAATTAAGAAATACTTGGAAAATATAATCAGTGTTAAGGGGCCTACTTAGGCTATTGTACAATAATGCTTGGAGGTGTAGTAGTCAAGCCTCCTAGGTCCTTTTAGTTGACCTTTAAAAATAGAAGCCAAAATTGACCTTTGGAAGAAAACAAGCATATCATAATACAATAGAATAAAATGATGAAACCACAAAACAAAATGTAGTACTATGTCATACATGCAACCTATGATGTATATCCAGGGTTTGGAATAATAGTTTACCCTTAGACATAGTCTAGGTGAAATTGCACCCCATAATAGGTGACCATGATTTCACACAAGTGAAATCACACCCCATATGGACCTGGATGTGATTTCATAGAAGTGAGATAAAACACCTCAGATCAGTGTGATATACATTGATTTAAAACAAGCATGTAAAAGAGAAAAATCACTTGGTAGATAGCATGGAAGCAAAAAAAAAGGTTAATATCTCTTGAATATTTGATCTCTCCTTAGGGATCCAACATAAATCCACCAAAACGAGCAATAGCAACCAATTATCTAATGCAACAGAGAGCAAATCAATCTTTAGAATTGCAAGTTAGCTTACTTGTGGGAGAAGAAGAATAATGCAGATCACTTAGTGAGCACTTCAAAAATACTTGTAATTAATAATCATGATCCATTGTTGTTATTCATCATGCTCTAGAAATGATTTCAAACCCTCCTTATATATCATCTTTGAAGGTATAATGGGTAGGAAAATCAAGGAGGATCGATGTAAAACATGCCAACTTCAAGAAATTAGGCTTTTTTAGAGAAAAACCCTAAAAGATGAAGTTGCACCCTATCAAGGCTGATTGCGATTTCACATTATGCAAAACCACGTCCCATCAAGGGTGAGCACGATTTTGCATAGAGAATAAAAAAGGAGAAAATGGGGGGTATAAGCCTAACCCTTGTCCTAGGCAAGTCTAAGGGGTCTCCTGTAGGACTTAGGGAAGATTTACCACTAAAGTGGGTTAATTTTCGAGTCTATAGGAACCATGAGTCCATAATATAGATTTACAAATGACCTTTGATCTTCCCCAAAGGACCCTTGACCTTTCACATATCAAATAATGTAATATATTCTAAAACCCCCTATAGTACATTATTTGAGATGATCCTCTCTTGATTTGCATAGTTGATCTCTAAATATTTGGAACTTGTTTTGGCCTAGAGCTTTTGTAAATATATCTACCACATGTTCATTAATAGGAACATGCTTCAATCTTATATGATGATTTTGAAAGTGATATTTTATGAAATGACATTGAGCTTCAATATGCTTTGTTCATTCATGTACAATAGGATTTTTGATCAGATTGAGTACTCCTTGATTGTCACAATGAATTAGAGTTGAAGTTCTTTTTATTCCCATATTGGATAATATATATTGTAACCATAAGGCTTCACAATTTGTATTTATGGCTGCACAATAATTTGCTTTAGTGGATTATTGTGTTAATGTATGTTGTTTTTTACTATGCCATGAAATTGGTCCTAACCCAAGATAAAAAAAATGTATCCAAAAGTAATTTTCTATCATCAATTGATCTTGCATAATCAAAATCTGAGTATCCCCATAGATAAAACTCTTTACCATCTCTCGTATAAGTTAGTCCATAATCTATAGTTTTCTTGATATATTGTAATATTCTTTTTGTAGCTTTCCAATGACTTTCTCTAGGCTCTTGCATAAATATTGAAATATAATTCACAACAAAAATTAAATCAAGTTGAGTGTTGGTTAAATATAGGAGACTTCCAATCAAATGATGATATTATGTAGCTACGACTAAAGTAGTACCATCATTTTTGGATAATTGTAGCCCTTGTTCCATAGGTGTATCTTTAGGTTTACAATTATCCATCTTATATTTTTCTAGTAGAGCTCTTGTATACCTTGTTTGTGTGATTGTGATACTATTTGTATTATGATGAATTTCTAGACCAAGACAATAATTCATAAGTCCTAATTTAGTCATTTCAAATGCCTTCCCAATATCCTTATTTATCTCATTTACAATCTTTTTAGAGCTTCCTATACTTACTATATCATAAACATATACTATGAGAATTAATATATCATCCCCAACTTTCCTTGTATATAAACTTGGATCTAACGTACTTCGCTTGAAACTGTGTTGTAACAAGTGATTATTGATCTTTATGTTCCATGCCCTTGGTGCTTGCTTTAGACCATATAGGGATTTGTTTAATTTGTAAACTTTGTTTTATTTACCATTGACAACAAATACTTCTAGTTGAGACAAAAATACTTCCTCTTCTAAATCACCATTAAGAAATGCACTTTTGACATCCATTTGATGAATTTTCCAACCATGATGAGCTACTAAAGCACATATTGTTTTGATAGTAGTTATTTTGGTTGTTGGTGCAAATGTTTCTTCATAGTCAATTACCTTTGCTTGTGTATATCCTTTGGCCACTAGTCAATATTTGTACCTATCCAGATTTTAATATGCTTTATATTTAATCTTATAAACCTATTTGCAACCTATTTTTTCTTTCCTGGAGGTAACTCTACTAGACTCCATGTTTATTCTTTTGTAGTGATGAATATTTTGATTCCATAGTTGTTTTCCATTATGAGTGTTTTAGAGATTAATGTGTTGTAGTTGGTTCTTTTGTAACACTTAGTAACCCATTATTCATTCTGCTTTGACTATGAGTTTGAGGTCTTGTAGTAGTAATATTTGACATTTGGTCCAAATTTAATTCTAAGAGTGTATTCCTAAGCCATATTGGTTCCTTATTTTGAGATATTGTGGAAGTTTCTATATATTCTGACTTTGATTCTATTTCATCTTGAGATTCTGATTTTTTTTTCTTCTGAGTAGTTAGGAAAAACTTTTGAATCACTATTTCCTTCTTCAGTTTCAACTTTGATATTCTCATCAAAAACTACATTTGTACTTATGTATACTTTCAAACAATTGAAAGGAGATCTTATATCTGATAAAATAATTCAAGCCATCAAAATAGGTTTATAGCAAGCAAGTAGGGGAGCACAATGAAATTTAATCTAAAGCTTAGGAAGCTTACAAATTTTCCAAAAGGTCACGTATTCTTCTGATCCTAGCCACCTCCTCGTGCTCGACTCAATCATTTCTCCTCCATGAGTTCCCTCCAAGGCTACCTACCTCTTAGTTAAATATTGGTAGGTATTTATAGACTTATGGTATACTTACCTATTCAAGGGTTAAACTTGGAAGAAGATAGAATGGAGGATCTAGGAAGAAACAAATTTCTAACTTATGAAGACTAAAATAGCCATGGATCAATTATTCTCCTTCTAGTACCTCCTTGGCTCAATTTTCTACCTCTTCTAGAATTTAGCCCCATTTTTCCACTTCTTCTAGAATTTGGCTATATTTTTTTCCCCTTCTAGAAGTTCTTTTAATTTCATTTTTATCATTTTGTAACAACAAAATGATTATTTAATTACCATTTAGGTATAAAATACCATTAGGTTAAATTAGATCCATTATCAATGTTAATTATTAATTTTGGCATTCTCCTTTTTTTGATGGATCCTTTTCCAAGGTTATCTTTATCAAGCATTTTGATCTTGGCAGATGTTTTCCTAGCCACATTCAAAAGTACCTAAACCTATAAATAAAAAAATCATTAGCAATATCATATTCAAAACATCAATGGTATTTAACTACTGATCGTATCTGCATCTACAAACATGATAATCTATATCAACAATGAGACCTACCAAGGGAGGTTTTGTGAAGTTTTTTCGCTTACCCTTGGAATATTTGTCACGTCATGGGAAACTCTTATAAACACAACCAGCACTATGGATTCTGGCAGATCCACCTCATTAACCTAGGACAATATTACTTTGGATAGCTCAAGATAGACTAGGTTGGGTAAGAAAACCCCAGATGGTGGGTTCATCTAATATATTATGCACATGCCCACTTATACCAAAAAAATGTTATTTAGTTATTTTGATAATTTTGGGTGACTGAATCTATTAATGTGAGTGCTCATAAAACCTAGACTGGTGCCTTATCCATTACAAAGTCATAGCAAACTAATAAATGGCCTTGGAAATGATAACAAAAAGAGGAACTAGTTCATTTTACTTCATTCAAATGATGTAATGTAAATAAAATAGTTAACTAGCGAGAGAAGGCATCATTTATGGATTCTGATTGCAATAATACATAAATGAGCATCACACAAACCATACAACACAAAAGGTAAACCACGAATAGAGTTGGATTTTGTATTAATATATCAAAATATTACATAAAGTAGGCCCAGCAGAGTGCCTGAGTCTTGTATGTCAATAAATTACAATAAAACCCCTGTTCAAATATCATAACAAAGGGGCTACTCCTCTCCGTCTTGATTGCAATGATGTAAGAGTCTCCAACTCCATGCATTCAAAAGGAAATGATCTCAGTGAACAGTGCTCCCTAGTGATCCCTGGATATGGCAAAAATAAAGGTTATAAGTAACATAGACAAGAGACACAAAGGAAATATGACTAAGCACTGGAAAAAGGTTATACCTAGATTTTCTCTCTTAGAGGTTCAATAAAAATTTGTTGCAGTAGTCTTCTCCTTCTTATAGCACTGGTTGCTTGATTTTTGTAACTACCCACCCTACTAGAATAATCATGTTGTACCTACACCTGGGATTCATTCAAAAAAGGCCACGTATCCCACGTTCCTTTCATGTAGGTGGAGGTTGCACACCTTTACTGGTACTACCTTGTGCTGGCGACTGTGGTCCTCCTAGTGCATGTTTTGTGGCAGTGGTGGGCCCCACTCCTACCCTATGATTTTAAATAGCCTGGTCAATGAATGCCCAAGCCTCATCATGAAATGTCAAGGAGAAAAGGAGTAGGTTCAAATATTGTGTGGCCTCAATTATCTGATACTTAGCCCATTTTACATTATTATTGGTAAATTTGTATAAGTGGTCTACCATATCTAATAAAGCCATGAAATTCTTAGACAACCTGTCGCCAGACTCAAAATCAAAATTTTGGATTTTTTGGAAAACAAAATCTTTGATAATTGGGGCTCATCCAAAGTCCTCAATGGAAAGATTGTAGTTGACCAATTCTTCATTGGCCTCATACTCAGATTCTTCCACCTCTTTGCCCCACTGGCACCAATTTTGCTCATTTTGTAGAAATAGGGAGACCTTGATATATTCTTCTGCAAAGAAGCTTAGGGAGTCATCTGATAGAGTGGTTGTTAGCCCAAAAATGGGTACGTAGTCCTGAAACCTCGTATAGTTCGACATTATTACATCTATCCTTTACCTCCAACATTGTAAGTTGTCCTAGATGAGACCTACTACTCATCTGATAGCATATATATCTATCAGGATGGACTCCAAATATATTATCTTGGGCTGGATCTTCTCCTTCATCTCCTATTTTAGCTCATCCATCGACTCGAGATGGACCCCAGACTATATAGTAGAAGGAGTGAGCATCTTTAGTTTATCAACTTCAGCTTGAAGCTGGTTGAACTTGAGTTGTAACAGCTCAACTTCCATAGCTTTGGCTTTCCATTCTTCAATTTCCTTTTCTACTACTTTAGCCACTTGTGCTTGAGTAGCCATTTGTGATTTCATCATTTGTATGGGTGCAAAAGATGCTCGGATGATACCTTTGCTTATATCTATAGTGCCCTCTTTCATGTTGGGTGGCAAGGGGATTTCAAAAGAGGCCACATATGTATCAGTAGTATCTTGTCTAGATGTCTCCCTATGCCTGAATATCCCCTTACTTGGAGATCTTTGTTCTTTTATATCTTGTATCTGATTTTCCTCATCGACTGTGAACTGGCAAGTGTTAATGACCTTAACCATTGTAAAATTTTCCACTTCTTGCTCTGAGGATTCGGTCCTATCATTTTTATGAGTTGGGGACCATGTGGGGCTTTACATTTTGTAACCCCTTAAAATATTAGATAACCCCCTAGCTTGCGCTATCTTTTTCATCACCCTTGGTCTTATTTGACGCTCCTCTTGATTTATCACCAGGGTGGCGGAATACAATGAGCACTGAATTTCTACCAATTGTCCTTGTTCTCGTGGACTTATCAAAGTCAGTGTTGATGAGGTGGTAGTCTGCTTAGAAGAGCCAATGGCCAACTCCTTACCTTTTGAAGTGAAAATGGGGGAACTGGAAGAGGAAGGGAGCTTGGCCTGCTCATCAACTATTTTCATCATGACCTCAAATAGGTCAGAATCTTGCTGAGCTAGTTGGAGAGTGAGGTATTTAAATTCTTCAGGAGGAGCTACTAGGACCAACAGGGCCATCTTGTCCACTAGCAAGCCTCGATGTAGCTTAAGTTGAGCGTTGTAATCCCTGATAGTCTCCAATCCACTGTAGGTTCGTTGATCCTTGGGCATACTCCATATCAAGTCCAATGTCCAATTATTTTTGAAAGCCTCTTGCATCACGTCTTCAAAATTGTCACCGCTATGTGTGACTTCCAGGAGGGCCAAATTTCTAGTAACTTCTCTCCTATGGTGACCATCTGGGTCATAGGCCCTCCAAGTTACCTCAGGGAAGTAGTAGGTGTCCATATTCTAGATGGCTCACAACAGGGCAAAGTGGCCAAGGTAGGTGTAATACCCATTGTACAGGGAATGGGAAACCACCTTACTGGTCCCTTCTTCCTCAGGTGTCTAATTTTTACTTCTTCAACCATCTATCGAGTGATTTCAAGGATGGTAATGGAAGTTAGGCAGTGAAAAGGTAGTGCCTTCAAGGGTAGTTTTGATCCATAAATTCTGATATAGGAGAATTCTTCTATGTAAAAGTAGTCTCTTGCTTTCTTCTGGCATAGAAACTCTATGAACCCTGCCTTGATTCTATCTAATAAATTCCCACACAGTCAAAAGTGTACTATGGGGAGGACCTTCTCAAAGAAGGTGGTATAGCTGGAACACCCCTCCTGGATGCATAATAGTCGATCATGTACAGTAGGCGCATTTACCCCCCCATTTGGGCCACCAAGGTCTTTTCCAATTGTGCTATGAATAGGTGAATAAAAAATGAATAGTATGAGAAGGGAGGCATCTCCCTTTTATTGGCCAATACGACTTTCCTACAACAGTCACAGTTCTTCATCCATTTTATCATTGATTTTTGGTAATTTGAGTTATTTTGTGTTGTCATTGATGCCACATGGATCACATTGAGTTTTGGTGGCAAAAAGCACTTCATAAATATTCATTTATGATATTTTAGAGAGCATGGATATATACAGGGTTTTGTGGCACAAGAGGCATATAATATTTAATTTTTAAATATTATATTAATGGTTTTTATTAAAACCAATGGTAAAGGTTTTTATTAAAACCAATGGCAAGGGTTTTTATTAGAACCGATGGAAAGGTTTTTTAATTAGATCAATGGAAAGGTTTTTTATTAAAACCATTGGAAAGGGTTTTTTAATTAAAACCAATGTGCTAAGACATCTCCAAATTATGATGGATGAAAAGGTTTTTTCGATAAAACCTAGGTGTGAAAAGTTTCATGGCAAAATTCAAAAGAACGAAGGAGATATCCCAATTCAAAGATAAGAGATGAATTATTAAATATTTATTTAATAATTCTAAGGTCTAAAGTTTAATTAAATTATCCTTCGATGTACAAAGGTTAGGATGGAAAATCAAAGTTTGTCGATGTCATTCGAAGGCATTGAAAGGCATATAAATAAAATATGACTTTGGCTATTTCATTGTGGAGATAGGAGAATAATTAGCGCATGAGAGAGAGTCGTGGAAGGGAGGCAATGTAGAGGTAAAACAAAATATTGAACTCAAGTGCAAAGACAAAATAGGAAGCTGTCAGAACTGGCATCACACTAGATAGCGTAGCGCAGTTGGCAAGGCATCATCTTTGCATAGAAGAGGTCTATGTTTGAATCCCGCCAGGAGAAATTTTTTTTTGTGAGAGATTGATTTCATTTTGACAACCGATCATAGATATTAAAGGAAGTGTTTGGGATTAAATTCCAATGTGAGCCAATGCTCATCTGGTAAGTGCTTCACAGTGCAAGCAAGGAGGAACATAGTTCGACTCCCGCGAAGGTGTGAAGGTACATTGATTTTTGGGCAAAACGTTGACGATTTTGAAGGTGGTAAAGGCGCATTGATTTTTGGCAAAGACATTAATATTTTTGGAGATTGTGGAGGATACGAACTTCATAAAAAGGTATTTATCTCTAGCACATGGTAATAGTTGATATTGCCAAAGTTGTGGTGCATTAAAATCATTTTTGCCAAAATTAGGGAGTCATAAGGTATTTGTTGGAAATAAATGATTGTTGTGTGTGCTTAGGGAGATATAAGGTGTTGAGATATTATTTGTTATTGCTATGTGTATTTAGGGAGTTATAAGGTGTTGAATTAAATAATTGAAAATCATTGTGTGTACTTGTGGAGTTATAAGGTGTGAAAAAAAAATAATAAAAGCATAGGTGCTTGTTGTTTATGTCAATGAAATTAGGGAGTTATAAGGTAGTAAAGTGTTGAACATGTATATGTCCTAGTGCATGGTTTGATTATGAAATTAAACTAGGAACTTGATACCTAGTTAATTGCTACCTTGAGTTAGAAGACATGCACATGAGTTAGGGTTTGAAGTTGAAGACAAAATTGCTTGATTATGTTCCTTGACTATTGAGAGGAAGTGGATGGATTAGAAAATCAATTTTATGGATAAAATTGATTCTTGAGTTCATAATTTCTTTAGTGGAGTTCATTGAGAGTATTGCCACTATTGAGGAGGTTTTTTCTATTGTTTTGAGGAGAGTATTGTTGGTTACTTGTTGAGTACATTACCTCTATGTGAGACCATTGAGGAGATCATTTGCTAGTCACTTGTGGATACATTTGTCTTTCATTTGAGGAGATCATTGTTGGCTATTTGAGAGATCTTTGCTTGAGGGAGTTGTTCTTATTTCTTGAGAGCTTGTTGACATTGAATGAGGAAAATATTATTGAGAACCTATTGCTATCACTTGTGGAGATTGTCCTTGGTTGATTGAAGTCCTCATTGTTATTTCTTGGAGAGGTTTTCATTAGAGAGATCATTTGTCATACATTTTAGAGTATATTGTTGAGCATTATTGTCATCCATTTGAGAGAGTATTTGTCATACATTGTTGAGATCATTGTGGATAATTGTTGTCATCCATTGAAGAGTACATTGCCATTCATTGTTGAGTTCATCATTGAGCCTTACCTTCATTAATTTGTGGTTGAGATTTGAGACAGCTTTTGTGCATGATTGGTTAAGCCTTTGAGAAGGCCTTTGGGAGAAAATTTTTGGACAAATTTGAGACAGCTTTTGTGTATGATTGGTTGAGCCTTTGAAAGGCTTTTGGGAAATTTATGGACTTATTTGAGACAATTTTTGTGTATGACTGGTTGAGCCTTTGAGAAGGCTTTTGGGATAAAATTTTTGGACAATTTTGAGACAAATTTTGTGTATGATTAGTTGAGCCTTTGAGAAGGCTTTTGGGACATAATTTCTGGATAGATTTGAGATAGATTTTGTGCATAATTGGTTGAGCCTTTGATAAGGCTTTCAGGACAGATTTGTGCATAGATCTGGGACAACATTTGAGCAAGATTGTTTGAGCCTTTTTTGAAGGTTTTGAGGATAGATTTGGGACAATATTTGAGCATCATTGCTTGAGCCTTTTATGAAGGCTTTGAGGACATATTTGGGACAACATATGAGTAGGATTGTTTGAGCCTTGTGAGAAGGCATTGAGGCATATTTGTCAGTAGTGAAAGAAATATAACAGAAATAGAAAATATATCAACACCAGTTGCTAAGCTGAGCAGATCAGTGGATTGCCTAGCTGAGCATATCAGTGGATTACCTAGCTGAGTAGATCAGTGGATATCCTAGCTAAGCAGATCATTGGATAGCCTAGATGAGCAGATCAGTGGATTGTCTAGCTTAGCATATCAGTGGATAGCCTAGCTAAGCAGATCATTGGATTGCCTAGCTAAGCAGATGAGTGGATAGCCTAGCTAAGCAGATTAGTGGAGAGCCTAGCTTTGAGCAGATCAAAGTAATCATTTGTATTGGGATAAGGATCCCTATTTCTTTGTGAAATATTATAAGGATATTATCTTGTAGACTACCCCACATTAGGGGAACCATGTTAAATCTTGTGTCTCAATTATGTGTGGTGATTTGTGCACTTGCTTACTATTGTTATCTATGTTATTAATGCACACTGCTATATTTGGTAATTGCAATTAAGGACATTAATTGATACTAGTTTGGAAAGAAAGTAAAAGTGAGTGCTATACTATTCACCCCCCCTCTCAATATAAGCTTGTGTTATTAATTGATAACATCTTACCATCAGTAGAGAGGATTCTTGTCCATTTGGTTGCATTAGAGGATTAAAAATGTCACTTCCTTAGTGATCGGCTCCAAATATTTCACTCCTAGGGCTAGATTGATCATGTCTGCGTAATATTGCACCTAGGGACGGAGCATGAATTTCTCGATGGGGAAGTCTGTTGGAATCATCTTCCCTCTCTTCAACAGGCTCTGAGGGAATGTCGTATTCATCATATAATTGGCCTGAAGGGCCAGGATCTTGAAATCCACCACCTTGGAGGTAGTGGCTAAGCCAAAAACTTGTCAAAACCTATCGAAAGATACCCGAGCCACTGCATGACCATTGAAATCATGGATGGTATGTGCTTTGGAATCATAGGATATGACAAGACACACCATCATATCAAAATAGTGGTATACCTTTGGACAAGTTAACTGGCCCAGGTTCGTGCTCCATTTGTTACATACTGGGGCAAGTATGTTATTGTCTTGATAGGCCCACATGTAGATATCCGTCAGAAGTGTTGGGTGGCACTGGTTATCCTCCTTCGTGGGATCAAAAGAGTAGATGGTGACTCCTTCCACCTCTTTCTACTGTTCTTTGGTGAAATCCCTGCTGGAGTCGAATATATTTTTGAACGCCTTGGGGTTATGCAGCCTCCCTGGCCTCCTGTCAACAGGCCATGCTCTGGTGATTTTACTTATTCTCTTCTGAATGATCAACGTATCAAGGGCCGAATATTTGGTAGACACCATCTTACTCAAACTTTCATAAAAAAATTTCCCCTCCTTGACTATAATTTCTCCTCTGCGCCCTCCTTGCTTTACTCTGTGCTCGACCTCCTTGATAGGAAGTTTTGCATGTGTGAATGATGCAAAAAATGATCACCACCTTCTTTTTAAAACATGCGCATTAAATGTGGTAGATGGCACATGTGATTTTTGCTTTTCATGAGATATTGGGATTGGTCGAGCGTGCCACGTCAACCCTCGCATCTTTGTACTAATGGATGAATTATGAATGCGAATAACAACCAGGGCACATGGTAGTTTAGCATTGGCTTAAGGTGGGGTGCAGGTAGGTATGCGCTTGCCTGAGGTGCATTGGGATTAATTCTAGCACATGCACCTTCTTGGGGAGTGTGGTGCATGGCTTTATATGTGGGAACATAGGTTTGTGCACCCATGCAACCTTCGTGTACTCCAAGGGAGTGGAGCACACTCAATTAAGTTAGGGCACATGAGCTAGATGTCCTTATAGACTCTACGTGCTCCACTAGAGTGGAGCACAAAACCTAGAGGTGGGCGTACAACCTTGTGCACTTGTCTTGGATACTTGTGTGCCTCAAAGGGAGGGGCGCACTGACTCAGGATGGGGTGCACAGCCATGTGTGCCCCGATTGAGGTTATACGCTCCACTTGAGAGTGGAGCACATTCGGCTAGGGGAGCACACAACCTTGTGTGCTCCAATTGAGGTTATGCACTCCACTAGATATTGGAGCACATTCAGCTAGAGGGAGTGCATAGCTTGTGTGCTCGAATGGGTTGAGTGTGCTCCATGGCAGGGCACACATCGAACTTCAAGTGCACAAGCTATGAACCCTTCGTAGGCTTGAGTGCGCTTTGCTT
The DNA here is from genome assembly GCA_028583015.1 of Wollemia nobilis. Classification (NCBI taxonomy): domain Eukaryota; kingdom Viridiplantae; phylum Streptophyta; class Pinopsida; order Araucariales; family Araucariaceae; genus Wollemia; species Wollemia nobilis. Next base: position 1,081,109 of record JAQPPZ010002969.1, on the reverse strand, counting down.
CATTAGAGTGCATGGGGCACACGACCTTATGCACCCCAAAGGACTCTTATGTGCTCCACCTCCTCATGGAGTGCATAGACTATTGGTGGGGTGCACTACCTTGTGCACCCCTAAGGGACATTGTGCACCCCCTCCTTCAATGGGATGCATTGGCTAGAGGTAGGTGCACAACCTTGTGCACCCGCTCGGGGGACTTCACACTCCATTGGAGTGGAGCACACTGGCTTGGCTTGGGGTGCATGGCTTGCATGCCTGGGTGGATTTGAGTGTGCTCCATTGGGGTGGAGCGCACGGGACAAATTTGGGGTGCACCACCTTGTGTGCCCCAAGGGCAAATGTGGACTTGGCTCCCAAAAGGTGGTTAGCCTTTTAGGAGTCAACACCGGCTCTGACTAGGACAAGGGGGTGGATGAAGGACGTCAACTTGAGGACTCCAGACTCTTCGGGTAGACCGACGTAGGACTAACACATGCACACTTTCTTTTTATTTTGTACATACTGGGGCCAAAGCTCTTCAGATACTGCCCATTGACTGGTATAGGCAGCTCCTCTCCTTCCATGTTTTCCAGCTTGTAAGTATGTTGTCCCACTATTTTTGCAATCTGGTAGGGGCCCAACCACTTAGGCTCAAACTTCTCCTTCTCTCCTGGCTTGTCATTTTTTGGGTCCCAATATAATACCACATCACCCAAGATGAAAGTCTACCCTCTAGCATTTTTATTGAACAATTCCACTATTTTATCTATTTGACCGATCATTCGTGTAACAACCTCCCTCCTGTCTTCTTCCAATTTCACCAATTGGTCCATTCTCCTCTGTAGTTCATCTGGTTTTTCATGATCCTGTAGTAGCAAAGAGAGGGCTACTTTCTCTAGTTGTGGTGGTAACAATGCCTTTTCCCCATATACCAGCTTGTATGGTGACATGTCGGTAGCTCTCTTTATCGACAACCAATCCACCCAAAGAGCATATTTGAGTTCACCATCCCATCCTCTCTTATTCTTTCCTAATGACCTCTTAATTCTCGTAAGGATGTTCTTATTTGAAGATTCGGCCAATCCGTTACCTTGCGGGTAGTAATTAGCAGAGTGAGCTAGCTCAATGTTGTACTGATTGCAAAATTCCACCATCTCATAGGAAGTAAAATACTTGGCGTTATCTGTCACCAATTTTTTGGGGACCCCAAATTTGGTCAGTATATTTTCCTCCAAGAAGTTAATGATGGTTGTTGTTGTCGATATTCTGAGGGGGGCTGCTTCTACCCACTTGGTCAGGTAGTCAGTGGTAGTGATAATCCATTTGTGTCCTCCTAATGAATTGGGGTTGATATCCCCGATTAAATCAACCCCCCATTGAGAAAATGGAGTTTCGACAATGATGGGTTGTAGAGGCATGGTAGGTAAGTTCTTTTTCCTAGCGAAGACTTGACAACTGTAATAGCTCCTAACTTCCTGGTAGACATCTTTGAATAGGGATGGCCAATAATATCCTGCTCTCATGATTTGGTTGGTTGTTGCTTTAGGAGCAAAGTGACCACCACAAAAACCTCTATGAAACTCCTTGATAATTTTGGGAGCCTCCTCTTGAGTCACACACAGCAGTAGTACCCCACTTGGATGCCGCCAGTACAGCCTGCTTCCTTGAAGATGATACTTCTGAGACTGTTGTTTGATGCTTCTCATTCGGCTAGCAGTTTTCCCAGGAAAGAAGGACAATTCTTTTAGATAGAACAGGATATCTGTGTACCACTCAAAATTATCATGTTCTAATTGTGGTTCCTACTGCTTTCCCTGAGCTAAGACAACATCATTTTTCCATTGTTCTTCTTTGCAGGCCATGTATTTCACCAATCCTTGGCCTTTAATCATTTTTATGACTTTGAACTCTACATCATATTGTAGTAATTTAATCATCCATCTTGCTGAACTTCCTGTGGGTTTGGGTTGGGTAAGAATATCCTTGATGGCAATATAGGGTATACAGGCAATCACTTTGCAAGCCCCAAAGACACTTTTAAAATGCTCCAAGGCCTATATGAGGGCATAGGCCTGCTTCTCAATCGGTTTGTATCTCAGCTGAGCCCCCTTCATTCCTGAACTCATGAATGCTATGGGATGTTCATTTGCTTGTTCATCATTCTGGGATAACACTGCTGCTATAGTGTGATCTGATGCAAAAGAGTACAATTTGAAATTCTTGGAATGATCTGGACAAGTCAAGATAGGGGCAGTAGTAATAGCATCCTTAATCTACTGGAAGGCTTTGAGGTTACCCTCTTCCCATTTGATTTTAACATCCTTCTTGATCATATCATTAATGGGCTTAGCAATCTCGATGAAATTGGGTACGAATATTCTAACAAAATTTATTTTTTCAAGAAGGATCTGACTCCCTTGAGGCTTTTGGGGGTGGTATTTGTGCAATTTCTTTGGTTCTTTTAGGATCAATACTGACTCCTTCCTTTGAAACTACGTGCCCCAGTAACTTACCGTGGGAGGCTCCAAACAGGCATTTCTTTGGATTCAACGAGATCCCATATTCCTTGCACCTTTGAAATACTTGGGACAAGTGAGAAAAGTGGTCTACAGGATTCTTGGAGAAAACAGTAATGTCATCTAAATAAACCACCACTATTTTAAACATTAGCCCCTTGAAGGCAAAATCCATAGCCCTTTGGAAAGTAGCCCCGACATTCATCAACCCAAATGGCATCCTTTGGTATTCAAAAGTACCCCAAGGTGTGGTGAAGGTAGTTTTAAAATGATCCTCAGGATTTACTAGGATCTGGTTATACCCTGAGAAACCATCCAGCAGAGATATCCGTGAAGACCCCACCACTGCTTGCAATAGTTGCTCCATATTGGGGAGAGGATAATTATCCTTGAGGGAACTTTTATTCAAATTTTAGAAATCTACACACAACCTTATCTCCCATTCTTCTTTCGAACTAGAACTAAGTTTGCTATCCATGAGGAGAACCTCACCTTTTTTATGATCTTGGCATCCAATAACTTCTGCACTTCTTTTTGCATCACAGGGTGTAGTGTGGGATTGAACTTTCTCTGTTTCTACCTAAAGGGCTTGGATCCTTCTTTTAAGGGAATAATGTGGGTCATTACTTCAGTATTGAATGTCCTTAATTCATCATATCCCCAAGAAAAATTGTCCCTATTTTTTCTTAAATATTCTATGTACTGCTTCTTCTCTTTAGCTGGAAATGACCTATCAATTCTTACCCTTTTAGGATCACTAACAGTCCCTATGTTAACTTCTTCCCCTTCTGACTCACTGGGTGCAGTCCTATGGGCTCTGTCAAAATCATCGAACAAGGATTCCAAGGCCACTAGTCCCCTAGGTATTTTATTAGTTTTTAATTGGATAACCTCAGTGGGAGTGCCTATAATATGTTGTAGTATTTCCTCATCCTGTTCATCACATATTACCCCTACAAACTGATTTTGTACTATCATGAAATCTCTTATATCTGTATCATCTTGAAAAACTTGTAGGTACACTACATTTTCTAGGATGGAGGGGTGATAAACTAAAATGGTGGGGAATTTGTCCATGAATTCAGTGTCAATTTCAGGATCATCTGCTCTAGAGGCATTCACAGCCAGTAGGTTAGCCACATGATTTTTTCCCTAGGAATATGTGAGATATTGAATGCCATAAATTTGTTTATCTCATCTAGGACAACTTGTTTATACTATTTTAATCTGGGGTGTTTGGTTTGGTACTTGCCCCTTATCTGTTGAATAATCAATTTTGCATCCCCATACACAGTCAGATAGTTGATTCCAAGTTCTTTTGCCTTCCTCAACCCGAGAAGCAAGGCCTCATATTCTGCTACATTATTGGTGCAGGGGAATTCTAGTCTATAAGGTATTCCTAGGTAGTTACCCTTTATGTCAGTCAAATTGATTCCAGCCCCAACCCCTGTTTGTGACTTAGCCCCATCGAATGTTAAAGTCCACATTTCGGTGGTTAGAACCTTGTCTGATTTGGCATCTACTGCTGCCTTAAGTATGGGGTCCAACCCTTCAACATCGGGTACTTATTTGAGAAAAGGGGTGTGCCAAATGGAATAAACCCCTAATTATTTCTCTTCTATAGATCTTACCAAATTGACCATGGTGTTATCAGGCTTCATCAGCTCTACTGATCTTTTGTTGAAGGGTTCTCTTCTTAATGTGGCTTGTTCTTTGGAAGAGAGGGGAATAGTAGAAAATGACCAATCTAGCTGAATTGATCCTCCTAACTGCTCTGCCCAATGTCTAGATAATAACAGGGAGAAAAATGGGTCTACATCTACAACCGCCACATCCATGACAATCCCCTTCTTTGGATATTGGTCTAGGAAAACTAGGAGGCCCGTAATTATCCCTACACAAGGAACTTGCCTATTGTCCATGACAAAAATAGGGGGGGAATATTTGGTGCACATCAACCCCAACTGGTCAGCCACTTGCTTCGGCATTACATTGTGAGATGCCCCACTGTCCAGCATGCAGTTGTGGATTACGTATCGGTCTCCAAAACTAGATGTATACCTGAGAGAGATATAAAAGGGCCTGATAGAAGCAGGAGTCCTGTGTGGTGGGTTTGAACCTGAGGTGGCCAAAACATGATTGTCCCCCTGATCAGCCAACCCGAAGGCCTTACATATTTTCTCCTGATACTTTGGGATTGTCATCAATTCCCCAAAGGTGATATTAATTTTCTATTTTTCCAGTTCCATTCCTATATCAAATTCTGTCCCTTTAGGCCCGATAATAGTATTAACAGGTTCTATTTTTTCATGGGGAGAAGGAGATTTAGCCTCTTGATTTCCCTTTTTATTCTCAGGTTCTCCCTCATTTTTCTTATCAGCTTTATCAAGGATAGTCCTATTACGTAACCGGGTGGCATGGACTCTTTCCAAAGTTTCAACTTCCTCAGCTGTGGGAGTCAGTTTACCTCTTCTGATTTGTTCAAATCGGTCATTCTGGGGTCTTCTCAGGATTTTTACATTATCATTGACAAAGGCAGTGGGGTGACTATCGGGATGCAATGACTGATTTGCAGCTTCCGAGATTGGGGGATGTCTGTAGTTTCTTCCCACGTCCAACAAGCATTTATTTTGATCTCCTCATCAGAGCCCTCCTCCAAGTCAATTTTTGAATGCAGACTATGGAAGACACCACAATCGGTTGGGTTATGAGGAGCATCACAAGTTGGGAAGAATAATGGGAAATCAGAAGCTACATTGATAGAGGCCATGGGGTTGGGAACGACATCAGGATCTTTCTAGTTTTCCTTCCTTTTCCAACCGTTATTTGAATTCCTAGCCCCTTCATTACCCCAATTTCTGTTGAAGTTCCTTCTAAAGGGAGGTCTATCATTGTCCTGGTGTCGAGAGGGTTCCCCACTATCATTTTTATCCCTCTCAATTTTGGATAGTCTATTATTTATTGATAAAAATATTTTAGTGACCTGTGAAGACAGTTTCTCAACAGGATCGACTTCTGGTTTTTTTAATATACCAAATCCCACCTTTTTGTTTTTTTATCCAGTTGGCTAGGGCTGGGATCCATGGAGGTAGACTTCATTTTTCCACTATCGATCATATCTCTTTCTATTACATTGGCCCTTTCCATACAGGCATCAATGGTAAGTGTGGGTTGTTGTCTCAGCTCATAGTTGAAATCTCCTAGGAAGGCATTCTTGTAAAAATAAATAGATTGATGGTCATTGGGCCTAAGGGCGGTGGGGATTCGATTTCTGAGCTTAGTGAAGCACCTATTAAAATCATCCATAGTTTCATTCTCCTTTTTCTTCATAGTGGCCAGCTCAGTTAACAAGGACTGTTCATTTTTTTCTCCCCATACTTTCTTAGGAAGGCCTCTTCTAGTTCATGGAAGGTTCCAATGGTATCAGCTTGGAGGCTATTAAACCATTCCCTAGCATATTTCTCCAAGGTCTATAAAAATAATTGGAGGACCACGTCCTCATGTTCTACCTCCAGGCTATCCATGGCATATAAAAAATCTTTCAGGTGATCCTCCCCCGTCACAGTATTGTCACCTAGGAATTTAGGCAGATATTTATGAGCCTTAGGAGGCAACGGGTTTAAAGCTTGAGGTAATATAAAGGGCCTATACCTATTTAAATGCCAGTTATTCAAGGGTGGGTTGGCCATTGGTGGAACTGGGCCCCTCGGGACAACAGATATGATAGGGGAAGTACTATTTCAAGGATTTTGAGGAATACGAGGGGGTTGTTACTACTCTGACTACTTGAAGGAACATAAATTAAAGAGAGCTTTTGCTTTTTGTTGATTCGAAAAAGTACCTATGGGTCCGGTAGTTCGGGGTAGAGCTCCTCGTTGCTTTTTTGTGTGGCCGCCAGATCAACTTCCTTGTTTTCAGAGTCGCCAACACTAGGTGCAAAATGGAACACTCTCTCTGGCTAAGATTGCTCAGCCCAAAAACTTATAACCTCACAGGGAAATAAAAGTATATGTCACAAGGGGAGTAATATGACAAAAAGAAATTAAAAAGGCCTCCCCAACAATGGTGCCAAAAATTATTGTGGAGTTTTTTCGCTTACCCTTGGAATATTTGTCACGTCACGGGAAACTCTTATAAACACAACCAACACTGTGGATTCTGGTGGATCCACCTCATTAACCTAGGACAATATTACTTTGGATAGCTCAAGACAGACTAGGTTGGGTAAGGAAACCCTAGACGGTGGGTTCGTCTAATATATTATGCACATGCCCACTTATGCTAGACAAAATATTATTTAGTTGTTTTGATAATTTTGGGTGACCGAACCTATTAATGTGAGTGCTCATAAAACCCAGACCGGTGCCTTATCCATTACAGAGTCGTAGCAAACTGATAAATGGCCTTGGAAATGATAACAGAAAGAGGAACTAGTTCGTTTTACTTCATTCAAATGATGTAATGTAAATAAAATAATTAACTAGTGAGAGAAGGCGTCATTTATGGATTCTGATTGCAATAATACATAAATGAGCATCACACAAACCATACAACACAGAAGGTAAACCAAGAATCGAGTTGGATTTTGTATTAATATATCAAAATATTACATAAAGTAGGCCCAACAGAGTGCTTGAGTCCTATATGTCAACAAATTACAATAAAACCCCCGTTCGAATATCGTAACAAAGGGGCTACTCCTCTCCGTCCTGATTGTAGTGACGTAAGAGTCTCCAACTCTGCATGTTCAACAGGAAATGATCTCAGTGAACAGTGCTCCTTGGTGATCCCTAGATATGACATAAAGAAATGTGATAAGTAACACATACATGAGAGATAAAGGAAATACGACTAGCACTAGACAAAGGTTATACCTGGCTTTTCTCTCTCAGAGGTTTGATAAAAAAATGTTGCAGCAGTATTCTCCTTCTTATAGCATGGGTTGCTTGATTGTTGTAACTGCCCACCCTGTTGGAATAATCATGTTGTACCCACACCTAGGATGCATTCAAAAAAGGCCATGTATCCCACATTCCCTTCATGCAGGTGGAGGCTACGCACCTCCACTGGTACTACCTTGTGCTGGTGACTGTGGCCCTCCTAGTGCATGTGTTGTGGTAGCGGTGGGCCCCACTCCTACCCTATGATTTTGAATAGCTTGGTCAATGAATGCCCAAGCCTTGTCATGAAATGTCAAGGAGAAGAGGAGTAGGTTCAAATCTTGCATGGCCTCAACTATCCGATCCTTAGCCCACTACACATTATTATTGGTAAATTCGCACAAGCGGTCTACCATCTCCACCAAAGCCGTGAAATGCTTAGACAACCTGTCGCTAGACTCTAAATCAAAATCTTGGATTTTTTGGAAAACAAAATCTTTGATAACCGGGGCTCGTCCAAAGTCCTCAATGGAAAGATTGCAGTCGGCCAGCTCATCATTGGCCTCATACTCGGATTCTGCCACCTCTTGGCCCCACTAGCACCAATTTTTCTCATTTTGTAGAAATAGGGAGACCTTGATATATTCTTCTGCAAAGAAGCTTAGGGAGTCATCTGACAGAGTGGTTGTTAGCCCAAAAATGGGTACGTAGTCCTCCTGAAACCTCTTATAGATCGGCATGATTGCATCTATCCTTTGCCTCCCACATTGTAAGTTGTCCTAGATGAGACCTACTGCTCGTCTTACAACATATATATCTATCAGGATGGACTCCAAATCCATTATCTTGGGTTGGATCTTCTCCTTCATTTCTTGTTTTAGCTCATCCGTCGACCCGAGTTGGATCCTAGACTGTGCAGTGGAAGGAGCGGGCATCTTTAGTTTATCAACTTCTAGCTTGAAGTTGCTTGACCTTGAGTTGTAATGGCTCTACTTCTATAGCTTTGGCTTTCCATTCTTCAATTTCCTTTTCTACTGCTTTGGCCACTTGTGCTTGAGTAGCCATTTGTGATTTCATCATTTGGATGGGTGCAGCAGATGCTCGGATGACACCTTTGCTTGTATCTATAGTGGCCTCTTTCATGCTGGGTGGTAGGGGTATTTCAAAAGAGGCCACAGGTGTATCAATAGTCTCTCGTATAGCTATCTCCATCTTCCTGACTATCACCTTAATTAGAGATCTTTGTTCTTCTATATCTTGGATCTTATCTTCCTCATTGAATTTGAATGGTAAGTGTCAATGACCTTAGCCATCATAAAATTTTCCACTTCTTGCTCTGAGGATTCAGTCCTAGCCTTTTTATGAGTTGGGGACCATGTGGGGCTTTGCACTTCTAACCCCTTAAAATATTAGATAGCCCCCCAGCTTGCGCTATCTTTTTCATCACCCTTGGTCTTATTTGACGCTCCTCTTGATTTATCACCAGGGTGGTGGAATACAATGAGCGTTGACTTTCTTCCAATTGTCCTTGCTCTTGTGGACTTATCAAAGTTAGTGCTGATGAGGCGACAGTCTACTTAGAAGAGCCAATGGCCAACTCCTTCCCTTTTGAAGTGGCAATGGGGGAACTGGAAGAGGAGGGGAGCTTGGCCTGCTCGTCAACTATTTTCATCATGACCTCAAAGAGGTCAGAATCTTGTTGAGCTAGTTGGAGAGTGGGGTCTTTAAATTCTTCAGGAGGGGCTATTGGGACCAACGGGGCCATCTTGTCCACTAGCAAGCCTCGATGCAGCTTAAGTTGAGTGTTGTAATCCCCGATAGCCTCCAATCCACTGTAGGGCCACCGATCCTTGGGCATCCTCCATATCAAGTCTAGTGTCCGGTTATTTCTAAAAGCCTCTTGCATCACATCTTCAAAATTGTCACCATTGTGTGTGACTTCCAGAAGGGCCAGCTTGCCGGTAACTTCTCTCCTGTGGTGGCCGTCTGGGTCGTAGGCCCTCCAAGTTACCTCGGGGAAGCAGTAGGTGTCCATATTCCAAATGGCTTGCAACGGGGCAAAGTGGCCAAGATAGGTGTAATGCCCCATTGTACAGGGAATGGGCAACCACCTTACTGGTCCCTTCTTCCTCAGGTGTCTAATTTTTACTTCTTCGACCATCTGCCAAGTGATTTCAAGGATGGCAATGAAATTCAAGCAGTGAAAAGGTAGTGCCTTTGAGGGTAGTTTTGATCCATAAATTTTGATATAGGAGAATTCTTCTACGTAAAAGTAGTCTCCTACTTTCTCCTAGCATAGAAATTCTCTGACCCCCGTCCCGATTCTATCTGGGAAATTCCCACACAGCCAAAAGTGTACTATGGGGAGGGCCTTATTTGTTATAATTACAGTGACACTGAGAGGGGGGGTGAATCAGTGTGATCTTTTAAACTTCAAATATACAGTTCTAAAACCAGTAGCAATTTAAAACTTATAAACAGATATATCAAATACAACAAGAAAGCATTACACACAACACGGCATTTAACGAGGTTCACTAATGTGGCTACTCCTCAAAAATGACTGCTTGGACTACCATCCAAATCCAGCCTTTGCAAAGCTACAACTTTACAATATCTTTTACCAGCACCAACTGGAAGGAGCACCAACCCCTTAGATTTTTTCTGTACCAAACAGAAAGGAGCACCAACTCCTTATTTACCAACACCTACTAGAAAGGAGCACCAACCCCTTATGCCAAGCTACAACTTGGACTTCAATAAAAATAATGAAAATTACAGAATAATACTTTCACCTTATTGCGCATAGTCTGCAGTTTCTATGCACTCTGCTTCTTCTGCACAAACGCTTTGCACTATCTTATTTTGAGCCAACTGCTTCTGTGATAATGCTTCGCACTCTCTGCTGTTAAACAGTTGATCGATCACTTCTGCCCCTTTGTGTTTTTTTGCTCTCTACACGCTATTACTTCGCACTCGGCTTGGTTCGACACGATTCGCTTTACGCACACAACAGACTTAATTCACACGAAATCAAGATAACCAAATCTGCCAACAACCCTCCTTTTATAACAAACTTTTCATGAGAAAAGATCTAATCTTAGTCGACTGAAATACCCTAATCTTAGTCGGCTACAAACCCTAAACATGGTCGACTACAAACCCTAAATTTGGTTGACTGCAAACCCTAAAATTTGTCGGCCTACATCAATCTTTGTCGGCCTCGACTGCCCCTGCAACTCTTCTATTGTTGTTGCTGTGAAAACACAACATGTCTTGATATCATGACACTTCTTGCCTTTAGAGACTTCATCTTCACTTTTGTCGTGAAAATGCGACACTACTGCTATAAAAGACTTGCGTTCTGTTCCTGTCGCGATATCGCGACACTTTTGTCTTTGACAGCCTCTACTTTGCTTTTGTCGCGATATCATGACACTTCTGTCTCTGTCTGCCCTTCTCGCCTTTTACTTGCAAAAATACAGCATGTCGCAAAATCACGACATTCTCGGCCTCCTTATTCACTTCTTCGCTTACAACCGCGAAAACAAAACATGTCATGAAATCGCAACATCTTTCTCTGCCTTGTGTCTTTTCTACCATTCGCCCGTGAAACCAGAACATGTCACGAAATTGTGACATCTTCGCTACCTTGTCTCTTTTCTATCTTTGGCCCGCAAAAACTAAACATGTCACGAAATCGTGAAACTTATCTTGCCCTATGCCTTTTCTGTCTTTGGCCTGTGAAACTGGAACATGTCGTGAAATCATGACATCTTCGCTGCCTTGTCTCTTTTCTATCTTTGGCCCGCAAAAACTGAACATGTCACGAAATCGCAACATTTCTCTTGCATTATGCCTTTTCTGTCTTTGGCCCACGAAACTGGAACATGTCACAAAATCGCGACACTTTTTCTACTTGGCACTTTCTCTTCGAACCTGTCTTGAAATCGTGACACTTTTCGTCCTTAGCGCTTTCTCTTCGAACCTGTCGTGAAATCGTGACACTTTTCATCCTTAGCGCTTTCTCTTCAAACATGTCATGAAATCGTGATAGTTTTCCTTGCAAGTGCTTCTTCTTCGAACATGTCACAAAATCGCGACAGTTTTTTTACTTGCCTTCTTTGCTTCCAACATGTCATGAAATCGCGACAGTTTTCCCACTTGGCTTCTTTGCCTGCAACATGTCATGAAATCATGACAGTTTTTTTTGTGCCTTCTCTCTCCTCATCCATGTTGCAAAATCATGACAATTTTGCTTGTGCCTTCTCTCTCCTCGGCCATGTCGCAAAATCGTGACAGAAAACATGTCGCGATATCGCGACAGTTTTCTTACTTGTCTTTTTCTTTGAATTTTTTAATCTGGGCCACTTTTGTCTTCTTGGAAATTCCCTGTACATGTTCTCACTGACCTCTAAACTCCTATCCACTTCATCAACTGATCTATCTGTCTGTGTTGACAATAATGACAATACTTTTGCTGCACCTTGCTCAACAATCTCTCCCTTTGGAATTGTTGGCAACACACATGCACTCTCCTGTAAATCTTCTCCCCCTTTGACAATAATACCAAAGGGCTGCTACAGACTCCCCCTGAGTCCAAACACAACATTCTCAGGCAAAATTTATTACACTTAGTAATAAATAAAGACATGAGCAAGAAGATGATCAAACACTTCAATGCTCCCCTTGAGAATGTGATCCCTGTAGCTAGTCACTTCTTGGGAAGGGTCACCACTCCTAGTTTATTGCAAAGGTATTCAAAAACATCCTTGGGAAAAGGTTTTGTGAATATATTTGCTACTTGCTCTATAGTTGAAACAAAATCCAGCTTAACCTCACCTTCAGCAACTTTCTCTTTCAAGAAGTGATATCTGATAGTAATGTGTTTTGTCCATGAATTTATTACTGGATTCTTGGAGATGTTAATTGCACTGGTGTTATCACACTTAACTGATATTAGTTCACTGAAATTAATACCAAGATCTTTCAGAGTTTTTTTCATCCACAAAACTTGTGTACAGCAAGTTGTTGCTGCAATATATTCTACCTCAACTGTTGATAAAGAGACTAACTCTTGTTTCTTGCTGTGCCAAGCAACCAACCTGTCATCGAGATAAAAAGCACCTCCACTTGTACTCTTCCTATCATCAACACATCCTACCCAATCTACATCTGAATAAGCTATAAGGGTGAAGTCTTTACCTTTCGGATACCATAACCCATACTCCATAGTACCCTTGAGATATCTGAGAATCCTTTTTACTACTGTCACATGAGTCTCTTTGGGACAGTCCTGAAATCTTGCTACCATGCAAACTGCCTGTTGAATATCTGGTCTGGTAGCTGTTAAATAAAGTAAGCTTCCAATCATTGATCTGTAAATAGTTTGATCAATAGGTGGAGATTTGTCATCTTTGCTTAACTTACTGACTGTCACCATAGGAGTGCTAAGCTGGCTTACGAGTCCTCCATTGTGAATCTTTTTAGCATCTCTTTCACATATTTGACTTGGGAAATAAATATGCCTTTCTCATTTTGATTAACTTGTAACCCAAGAAAGTAAGGCAGTTCACCAATCATAGACATTTCAAATTCTTTCCGCATTTTATTTGCTAAGTCTTTACATGATTCATCTTTGTCTTTGCCAAATATGATATCATCTACATAAACAACAAGAACAATGAGATGCCCATTTTTTGTTTTGACATACAGATTACTGTCCACCATACCTTTCTTAAACCCCTGTTGAGAGAGATAGTTATCTAGCTATGCATACCATGCTCGGGGTGCCTATTTTAAGCCATATAAATCTTTCTTTAATTTGCAGACAAGATTGGGATCTTCACCAATTTGGAAACCATCTGGTTGTTCAATGTAAACTTCTTCTTCAAGTTTCCCATTTAGGAAAGTTGATTTTACATCCATTTGGTTAACTCTGAAATTCTTATGAACTGCTAAGGCTAGAAACATTCTGATTGCTTTTAATCTGGAAATAGGTGCAAAAGTCTCTTCAAAATCAATGCCTTCAACTTGTGCATACCCTTTATAGACCAATCTAGCTTTATTTCTAACTACCTTTCCGTCTCCATTCAATTTATTTCGAAATATCCATTTGGTGTCGATTACATTCTTATTTGCCGGTCTAGGAACTAATTCCCAAGTTCTGTTCTTTTCAATCTGATCTAACTCTTCATTTATTGCCTTCATCCAGCTATCATCTTTGCTTGCCTCAGCTATATTTTTGGGCTCAATGCTAGATAAAAGAGAGTAGTTACTTACTACTTTCTTTCTTGTTTGAATGCCAGCTGTGGGATCTCCAATTATTTAATCTCTGGGATGATTCTTCTGCCAGCTACCTGTTTTGAATTTCTTGTTTTCTTCCACCTCTGAGTCATCAATTAAGTCATATGAGTTAAGAGTTGGTTTCTTTTATGTTTTATTTTCCTCATCTCCTTCAATGACTTCTTCATAAATTGGGTAGTTTTCTTCATAGTTAACTGTTCTTTCCCTTCCTTCATCAAATTTAACATCAGCACTGTCCACAATTTTCTTGAGTCTCTTGTTGTAGCATTTATAAGCTTTGCTTTTTATCGAATACCCAACAAAGACACCTTCATCTGCTCTATTTTCAAACTTCCCAAGATTGTCTTCGGTTTTTTGATGTAACACTTACAGCCAAAAACTTTGAGGTGTTTTGTTGTTGCCTTTCTACAAAACCATAGATCATAAGGAGTTTTGCTTTCATGAGTTCTCAGCATGTACCTGTTTTGGATGTATATTGCAGTGTGGATTGCTTCTTTCCAAAATCTGTCTACTATTTTGTTTTCAGCCAGCATAGTACATGCCATTTCCTATACTGTTCTGTTCTTTCTTTCTACCATGCCATTCTGTTGGGGTGTTCTAGCTGCTGAATATTGTCTCCTGATACCATGTCGTTCACAGTATTCTATAAACTCATCTGAGATGAATTCTCCTCCTCTATCTGATCTCAAACATTTAATTATTTTTCCTATTTCATTCTCAACTAGATGTTTGAAATATCTAAACATTTCAAAAGCTTTTGTTTTATTCTTTAAAAAGAATATCCATGTCATTTTGAAATAATCATCAATACACAACATAAAGTATTTGTCACCATTTATGCTTTGAGTTCTCATGGGTCCACACAAGTCTGTATGTATAAGATCCAAAGGTTTGCTGGTGTGGTACTCTTTTGTTTTGAATGAGGTTTTGGTTTGCTTTCCCTTTTGACATGAAGCACAAATGCTATTTGAAGGTTTTCTAATGGTTGGAATGTCTCTTACTGCCTGTTTCAAGCTGATTTTCACTATATTATCAAAACTAATGTGTCCAAGCCTCTTGTGCCATAGCCAATTTTCTTCTTCCTTTCCAATGAAATAATTATCTTCTGAAGTTTCTGAGAGTGTGTACAGGTTTCCATATGTCCTTGATCCAGTAGCTATCAATTTTCCACTATTTGATTTCCTGACTTCACAACCCTGCTTCTTGAAAACAACTTCATGTCCTTTATCACAGATCTGACTGACACTCAACAAGTTATGTTTCAAACCATCCACAAAAAAAACTTCTTATGACTTGATCTTCCCATCACTAATTTTAACTTATCCTTTTTCGATTATCTTAGCTCCATCATTATTTCCAAATTTTACAGAACCACCCTCATATTTTTGTAATTTTTCAATTTTTTTTTTATCACCTGTCATATGACTTGAGCATCCGCTGTCAAGTATCCATGGTACCCTTTTACTTTGTGCCTTGAAAGCTATTTGAACTATTAGGGATTCATTTTCTTCCTGAGGCTGCTCTTTCTGTTTCCACTCTGATTTGGCTACCGTATTGGGCTCTAGTTTGGACTTTCCTTTTCCAGTATCTTGAGTATATCTTTCAGAAGGATTTCTATTTTGTCTTGTCCTATTTGGTTGAAATTTTCTTTTCTAAGGTTGATTTTCAGCTAAAGGACTACGACAGTTTCTTGCAATATATCCAAATTTATGACAATTAAAACATTCTACTACATAATTTAATGGTGAAAAAGCATTTCTACTGAAGAGATTTTTTGGTCCTACATTATACTTGCAATCTGTAATTTTATGCCCATAACCATTACACTTGAAACAGAAACTAGAAAAGAAATGATTGAACCTGAAAGATGGTTTTTGCTAGGTTGTTGTAGGAGCCATAGATCTTCTTTTCTTTTGATGTGTGACCTTGGTAAATCCATCATTGTTAGTTCTCCTTTCGGGCCTCGCATTACTGCTTTCATTTGCTTGAGTTGTTTTTCTTTCATCAGTCTGTTTCTTCTCTTCATTCCTTACAGTTTCTACATTTTTGGCTTTTGGTCCATTTGACGATTCTCCTTCCACGAAGCCTAGACCAAATTTGATGCCAGAAGGTCTTTGATCACTTAAAATTTTATCCAACTTCATCGAACTTTCTTCACGCTTTTGATGGCAGCTGATTTTTTGATCCAGTTCTTGCATCTGCATTCATAGACTGACATTCTCTTCTTCTAGTTTACAGCAGTAATCTATCTTCATGGTTATCTGAACTTCGAGATCCTTAGACATTTTCTTGTATTCTTCTGTCTGTATTTTTAAACTAGTTATGATGTCATTTGCATCCTCAAGATTTCTTAAAAGTTTATAATTCTTTCTTTTCTTAAATTTCCATTCTACAAGAGCAGAGACCAGCTCACCTTCTAGATCTACTTTAGCCTTAGGATTTTTAGCAGAAACTTTAGAATTCATTACTTCCCTCTTTTCTGATTGTTCTACCTCTTCCAATTTTTTTGATTCAAATTCCATGAACAGAGCTTCACCTGTTTCTTCTTCAGAATCCTCACTAGAGTTATCCTCTAAAGAATTTGCATTCCTGAAGATGAAGCTTTTCTTTTTGAAGTTGCCTTTCTTGAAGTTTGATTTCTTCTTCCAGTCACTTCTTTCTTGGTGCGAAGCTTCATCACCCTGGTTCTTCTCATTGAGTGGACATTTTGTCGCAAAGTTCCCAATGCCTCCACAGTTAAAGCATTTAAATGGTAGCTTTTCTCTGTATTTTTCTTTTCCCTTTCTCAGTTTTTTGACAAAATTTGCTTCCATTTCATCTGATACATCCTCTTCTTCAGACTCTTGTTTTGTGTCTTTGCCTTTTAGGGCTTTAAAGGCTACTTCTCTATCTATGGGATTAGACCTTCCTATTCTCATTTCAAAAGTAGTCAAAGAACCATGCATCTCATCCATACTAAAGCGATTTAGATCTTTAGCTTCTTCTATGGCTGATACTTTAGAATCAAACCTTGGAGGGAGTGATCTTAATACCTTTTTCATGATCGTAGCATCATCCATATCTTCATCGAGACCTCTGATTAAATTAGTGATTCCATTGACTCTTAGCATGAAAGCCTCTATGTTCTCATCATTGTCCATCTTTAAGGATTTGAATTGAGCTTGATGTGTTTGAAGCTTGGCCTCCTTGATCCTATCGTCTTCTTCATGAATGTTCTCTAGTTTATCCCATACATCTTTCCCTGATTCACAATTTATGATCTTGACTAGCTCACTATCCACTAATCCACACATGATGGCATTTTTTGCTTTCGAATCATTTTCAAATGCCTTTTTATCGATAGTTTCTGTTGGAGCAGTGGCGAGAGCTTTGTAACCATTAACTACTGCACCCCATATGTCAAAACCCAAAGCACAGAGATATGTTTGCATCCTTATTTTCCAAAAAGCATAATTAGTTCCATCAAACAATGGTGCTTTGTTTAAGAAGAAACCTTCACCACTTGCCATTGCATCACTTCCAAGATCACCCTAACTGATTAAGCCTGTTCAAGAACCTTGCTCTGATACCAATTGTTATAATCACAGTGACACTGAGGGTAAATCAGTGTGATCTTTTAAACTTCAAATATATAGTTCTAAAACCAATAGTAGTTTAAAACTTATAAACAGATATATCAAATACAGCAAGAAAGCATTACACACAACACAACATTTAATGAGGTTCACCAATGTGGCTACTCCTCAAAAATGATTGCTTGGACTACCATCCAAATACAGCCTTAGCAAAGCTACAACTTTACAATATCTTTTACCAGCACCAACTAGAAGGAGCACCAACCCCTCAAATTTTTTTTGTACCAAACAGAAAGGAGCACCAACTCCTTATTTACCAGCACCTACTAGAAAGGAGCACCAACCCCTTATGCAAAGCTACAACTTGGACTTCAATAAAAAAAATGAAAATTACAAAATAATACTTTCACCTTATTGCGCATAGTCTATAGTTTCTATGCACTTTGCTTCTTCTATGCAAACGCTTTGCACTATCTTATTCTAAGCTGACTACTTCTATGATAATGCTTCGCACTCTCTATTGCTAAATAGTTGATCGATCACTTCTGCCCCTTTGCGCTTTTCTACTCTGCGTTTTATTACTTCACACTTGGCTTGGTTTGACACGATTCGCTTTATGTGCACAACAGACTTAATTGGCACGAAATCAAGATAACCAAATTTGCCAACAGCCCTCCTTTTATAACAAACTTTTCATGAGCAAAGATCTAATCTTAGTTGACTGAAATACCCTAATCTTAGTCAGTTGCAAACCCTAAACATGGTCGCTACAAACCCTAAATTTGGTCGTTGCAAACCCTAAAATCTATCGACCTGCATCGATCTTTGTCGACCTCGACTGCCCCTGCAACTCTTCTATTGTTGTTGCCGTGAAAACACATGTCACGATATCGTGACACTTCTACCTTTAGAGACTTCATCTTCACTTTTGTCACGAAAATGCAACACTACTGCCATAAAAGACTTGTGTTTTGTTCCTGTCATGATATCATGACACTTTTGTCTTTAACAGCCTCTACTTTGCTTTTGTCGTGATATCGTCACACTTTTGTCTCTTTCTGCCCTTATCGCCTTTTACCCGTGAAAATATAGCATGTCGCGAAATCGTGACATTCTCGGCCTCCTTTTTCACTTCTTCGCTTGCAACCGCGAAAACAAAACATGTCACAAAATCGTGACATCTTTCTCTGCCTTGTGTCTTTTCTACCGTTCGCCCGTGAAACCGGAACATGTCGCAAAATCATGACATCTTCACTGCCTTGTCTCTTTTTTGTCTTTGGCCCATGAAAACTAAACATGTCGCAAAATCGTGACACTTATCTTGCCCTATGCCTTTTCTGTCTTTGTCCTGCGAAACCGAAACATGTCGCGAAATCGTGACATCTTCGCTACCTTGTCTCTTTTCTGTCTTTGGCCCACAAAAACTGAACATGTCATGAAATCGCAACATTTCTCTTGCCTTATGCCTTTTCTGTCTTTGGCCCGTGAAACCGGAACATGTCACGAAATCGTGACACTTTTTCTACTTGGCACTTTCTCTTCGAACCTATCGCGAAATCGTGACACTTTTCATCCTTAGCGCTTTCTCTTCGAACCTATCATGAAATCGTGACACTTTTCATCCTTAGCGCTTTCTCTTCGAACATGTCATAAAATCGTGATAGTTTTCCTTGCAAGCGCTTCTTCTTCGAACATGTCATGAAATCGTGACAGTTTTCTTACTTGTCTTCTTTGCTTCCAACATGTCGCAAAATCGTGACAGTTTTCCCACTTGGCTTCTTTGCCTGCAACATGTCACGAAATTGTGATAGTTTTGTTTATGCCTTCTATCTCCTCGTCCATGTCATGAAATTATGACAATTTTGCTTGTGCCTTCTCTCTCCTTGGCCATATCGTGAAATCATGACAGAAAACATGTCGCGATATCACGACAGTTTTCTTGTCTTTTTCTTTGAATTTTTGAATCTGGGCCACTTCTGTCTTCTTGGAAATTCATTGTACATGTTCTCACTGACCTCTAAACTCTTGTCCACTTCATTAAATGATCTATCTGTCTGTGTTGACAACAATGACAATACTTTTGCTGCACCTTGCTCAACATTATTAAAGAAGGTGGTATAGCTGGTACACCCCTCATGGATGCATAACAGTTGATCATGTATAGTAGGTGTGTTTACCCCCCCATTTGGGCCACCAAGGTCTTGTCCAATTATGCTATGAATAGGTGAATGAAAAATGAATAGTATGAGAAGGGAGGCATCTCCCTTTTATTGGCCAATACGGCCTCCTGCAACAGTCATAGTTCTTCATCCATTTTATCACTGATAACATCTTCCCATCGGTAGAGAGGAGTCTTGTCCATCCGATTGCATTGGAGGATTAAAAACATCACCTCCTTAGTGATCGGATCTAAATATTTCACTCCTAGGGCTAGATTGATCATGTCTACGTAATATTGCGCCTAAGGAATGAGCATGAATTTCTCGATGGGGAATTCTGCTAGCCTCATCTTCCCTATCTTCAACAGGCTCTAAGGGAATGTTGTATTCATCATATAATTGACCTAAAGGGCCAGCGTCTTGAAATCCACCACCCTAGAGGCAGTGGCTAAGCCAAAAACTTGTTGAATCCTATCTGTAGATACCCGGGCCACTGCTTGACCATTGAAATCATGGATGGTGTGTGCTTTAGAATCATAGGAGACGACGAGCCACGTCGACATATCGAAAGAGTGGTATACCTTTGGACAAGTTAACTGGCCTAGGTTCATGCTCCATTTGTTACATACCACGATAGGTATGTTACTGTATTGATAGGCCCGCATGTAGAGATCCCTTAGAAGTGTTGGGTGGCACTGGTTATCCTCCTCCATGGGATCGAAATAGGAGATGGTGACTGCTTCCACCTCTTTTTGATGTTCTTCGATGATATCCCTATTGGATTCAGGAAAAGTTTTGACCACCTTAGGGTTATGCACCCTCCCTGGCCTCTTGTTAACAGGCCATGCTTTGGTTATTTTGTTGATTCTCTTTTGAACGAGTGACGTATCAGGGGACGAAGAGCTGCTAGACGTCATCTTACTCACTATCATAAAATTTTTGCCCATCCTTGGCTGTAATTTCTCCTCTGTCCTCCTTGCTTTACTCTGCGTTCAACCTCATCGATAGGAAGTTCTACATGCGCGAACGATGCAAAAAATGACTGCCATCTTCTTTTTAAAACATTCACATTAAATGTGGTAGATGGCGCATGCACTTTTTTATTTTTATGAGTTGTTGGGATTGGTCAGACGTGCCACATCAACCGTCATCTCTTTGTACTGATGGATGAATTGCGGCTACAAACAATGACAAGGGCACATGGCGATTTAGCATTGGCTTAAGGCAGGGCGCAGGTAGGTATGCACTTGTTTGAGGTGCATTGGGGTTAATTCTAGCACGTGTGCCTTCTTGGGGAGTGTGGTGCACAATTTTCTAGGCAAGTGCATAGGGTTATGCACCCGTGCAACCTTCATGCACTCCAAGGGAGTGGAGCGCACTCGATTAAGTCAGGGTGCACGAGTTGTTCACCCTTATATATTCTACGCGCTCCACTAGAGTGAAGTGCAAAACCTAAATGTGAACACACAATCTTGTACGCTTGTCTTGGATACTTGTGTGCCTCGAAGGGAGGGGCGCACTGACTCAAGATGGGGTGCACAACCTTGTGTGCCCTGATTGATGTTATGCGCTCCACTTGAGAGTGGAGCACATTTGGATGGGGGGAGTGTACAGCTTGTGTGCTCGGATGGGTTGAGTGTGCTCCATGGCAGGGCACACATCGAACTTCAGGCGCATAGGCCATGCGACCTTCACAGGCTTGAGTGCGCTTCATTTTATTAGAGTGCACAGGGCACACAACCTTATGCACCCCAAAGGACTCTTATGCGCTCCACCTCCCCATGGAGCGCATAGACTGTTGGTAGGGCGCACTGTCTTATGTGACCCTAAGGGACGTTGTGCGCCCCCACCTTCAATGGGGCGCACTTGCTAGAGGTGAGCGCACAGCCTTGTGTGCTTGCTCGAGGACTCCGTGCTCTATTAGAGTGGAGCGCACTGGCTTGGCTTGGGGCACATGGCTTGCATGCCTGGGTGGATTTTAGTGCGCTCCATTGGGGTGGAGCGCACAGGACAAATTTGGGGCTCACCACCTTGTGCACCCCAAGGGTAAATGTGGACTTGGCTCCCAAAAGGTGGTTAGCCTTTTAGGAGTCAACAGGAGGGTTGTGGCATAGAGAAGCAACAATCCACTGTATTTTTATTTAACATATTGATATTAAAAAACATTAAGTGTGTTTAGGGACATTATAATGATCAAAGGCATTGGATTTTCTTAGCAAAAACTCAAGTTCTATTTAGGAGGGTGGGGTTTTAACTTATATATATAGTATAAGTCTTATGATAATGAATAAATTTAAGAAATTGTCTGTGTTATAATCTTAACCATTAAGCTCTTTTGATGAAGACCCAAATTCAATTTATAAAAAGATATGTCCCAACTTTTTGATCTATTTAAAATAAAAAATATAAACAATTATCAGATTATTTAAACTTAAAGCATTGATTTTTTTTTATTGAGGATGTTGCTTATTCAGTATCCATTAGCTCAGCATGGTGTAAAACCTACCTACCCTTTTTTGGATTCCTAAACTTCTTATTTGGAGTTTTAAAGTGTTACTATTAGATCTATTCAGGTTGTAATATTAGAAAAAATAATTATGGTTTAAAAGCAAATATCTCTATCTAAATAAATATGTTTTTAATTTTTCTTTGTTTTATTTATTTTTATTATTATTATTTTTTTTAATTTTGAAGAATAATTTGAAAAACATATATTAAAACAAATATCATTTACAAGTTGATATGAGACTTCTCCCAGCCTTATCTGAAGAGAACACATGTTTACAATAGTAAAAGAAGATTTGCATTGGAGCCAAATCTCCTAAACCATATCTCTACATTGGGTGTTCACCTATTTACCACTATAAAAGAAGATCTACATTGGAGCCAGAACTCCTAAACCATATTTTTACAATGGTTGTCCAAATTAGCTAAACACTAGATTTGATCACCAACCTACATAATCATCTCATCCTCAATAGCCATGTCACTGTGCCACTAAACCCCTACCTCCTTCTCAGTGCCCATCTTAGCTAAGAATTTTGCAACTTTATTTAGATCTCTACTAACATAAACTGGAATCACATCATCTAATTCTCTCCAAAATTCCTTAATTTGAGTGACAAGAATCCTCAACCTCCATGTCTTCAAAGCAAAGTTCCTCATGCAATCCAAATCTCCTACCATTATTTGAGAATCTGATTCTAGAATTATCCTCTTGTAACCTTGTTTTACTGCCCAAATAGAAGCAGATTTGATAGCTAAGGCTTTCGCTTCATTGTTAGTGGCTTTCCAGACCTTGCAGTTCCAAATAGAGCACTATCCCAACATGATTCTTACAAACCACTCCAATTCTAGCTCTACCTATATTGCCTTTTGTAGCTCCATAAGTATTAATTTTAATCCAACCTTCTGGGGGTGGTTTCCAACTAGCTCTGTCCTACCCCTCTTGCACTTCAACTTTCTTTTCCATTGTCCCTATAACAACCTGAGTTTACTCTTTAGCATACATTACCACAGTTTCTATGACTTTGCTCCAAATGACCTACCAAACTCCATCTAAAGATGAAAAGGTTTCTCTAAAAATTTGGCCATTTCTCTCTAACCACACTAGACACCAAATGAATTTTAATCCAAGCTCCCAGCCGATACAAAGATCTTTAAATTTAAATATACCCCTCTTCCATATTTCCAAAATATTTGTACGATTTGAATCACCATTAACTCAAATTTTATAAGATAAAAATCATCTCTCCTAGATTTGGTGCATGAATAGGCACTTAAACATCAAGTGGTTAGATGTTTTCTCACACTTGTTGCATAAAACACATTGATATGGACCAATGATTCCCCTACATCTAATATTATTAAAAGTAAGAATTCCATTATGCATGAACTACCAGGAAAAAAATTTACTTTCGATCAACCTTTGGATTACCAAATATTTCTCCAATCCTCAACCTGATATGCATGAGGAGGAGGCTCTAGAAGGATCTTATCATATCCATACTTTATTGTGTAGACACCAAGGCTCCCATAACCCCAAGCTAATTCATCCTCCTCATCTCTACTTGTGAGAAATATTTCTACCAAGATTTTAGTCATGATGGGTGTCAATTTTGGAGGGATTGAAATTGGCTACTCATCCAACTTTTTAAACTGCTTAAACTTATAATCCCCTAGCTGACTAGTGTTGAAATAACTTTCAATTTGGATCCAACCCCTAGTTTCCATGGCTATTTTTATTAGTTGCAGTTATGGGAATTCAACAATGATAGGTGGGTATTGATCCCATGAATCTATCCAAAATTGTGCCTTCTCTCATCTCTATGACAAAGACCACATATTTGAGCATAGTAAGGAGACTATACCTATGTTTATAATTGACTAAACTATAACCATTCTTGCATGACAAAGATAACTTTTGGGGTCAGTAATAGTTGGAAATGGTGTCAGCGAGGGTGATTGTTAGTAAAAGTCAAAACAGAGTTTCCTAGGAAAATTGTTAGTAACAATTAGGAATAATGTCAAATAAGATAATTGTTAGTAATAGTCAAAATAGAGTATGTCATGATAGTTATCAGTAAAAATCAGCAATAGTTTCAGGCAAGGTAGTTGTCAATGGTAGACAAGATAGAGTTTGGTAAGGTAGTTGTTTGTAACAAACCACATAGTAACAGATAAGACAATTGTTGAGGAATAGAGAAGAAAACCATTTTTTAAGTAAAGCTTTAGGAGAAAAATAGATTACACTTGACTTACAAAAATTTCAAGGAGGTAAAAACATCATTTTGGGACCTAGTCCATTGTGATCATTTTTCAACCTAATCATTTTGATATATAGTACTCGGTCATTTAGTTTACAATTTGAGGAAAAATCTCTATGGCTTGAAGCAAGCTCCATAGTATTTATATATCTGGACAAAGCATATTGAAGTATACCACCATTACATCAAACAACTCATTCACAACGTGATCCATCTCCAATATTGCAAGACAAAGGACTAGATAGCGAATATTTTCACCAAAACTTTATATGTGGCCAAGTTTATACATCTTAGAGGTCTCGTAGGCTTGAGAGAGGTCACATGAGTTTTTGGTGTTGATACTTAGGGGAGAATGTTGTGAATGTCCAATCTTAATTTTTGTATTGAGTTTTGTAATCCCTAACATTAAGGGGGATGTTGATAAAGTGTTATGGTCAGTGTGATTGCTTAGGTGTTATAGTGAGTTGGTGATTACTTAGGTAATATCATAATGAATTGGTGATTACATAGATAATATCATAATATGTTGGTTGGTGATTTCTTAGATACCGTAATGTTTTAATGATGATTGATGAGATTTTTCTATTGTTTTTTAATAGGTTATACGGGATTGAAACGATCCCTACCTATATTACATCATCAACACATAGTAGTAATAAAGCCTGAATATTATCTGTCTCATTTGGTAAGATTTGAACCTAGGTCTCTTCCCTGAAATATTGAGGAATGCCACTTATTTTTTTTCAATTAATTTACACAATAAAAAAACAACTTTCCTTTTCTTAATTTAAATCTATTATAAAAATAATAAATTATCTAACTTGTAAACCATAAACTTTGAAATTATATTTTCATAAATGGTACTATTATAAAACTGCTATGGCCATGGGTGCCAGTTCTAGAAATCCTATTAATTGACATGTCCGCCGCCTTGGCTTCGCCATAGATGTTTGCATAGATCCGTCGAATTTAATTGTCTACGCTGAACGGCTTTTTGGCAACTTTCGACGGTGAGTGGAGAGAATTTTTTTCCACCTCTGTGATTTATTTAATTTATTTATGTTGTTTAAGAAATTTTTATAAATTTTAAATTTTTGTTTAGAAATTTTTTATAAATTTTAGATGGTTAGTTAAAATAAAGTTAAAGAACGGTCTAATGAGGAACCCTGCCAATTAAGCTGGCAGTTACTAAAAATTGTAATTGTAACAAATTCATCTATGAAATAAAAAAAAAAAAATTATAAAAATTAAATTGACATAATTTATCTTTTAAATTAATATAATAATTTAAAAAAATTATTATATTCTTCTCTTAAATTTAAACTTAAATAAAATCTCAAAAATATTACTACAAACAAAATGTTAAGAATATGTCTGTCGCCTTGACTTCTCCATATGTGTTTTCACAAATCGGTTGACTTTAATTGTCCTGGTCTATCAACTAATTTATTTCCATCCATATATTTTTTAATTAATTAATTATTTATTTTTGTTATATAAAAAGCTTTTATCGTTGATTTTTTAAAGTAGAGTTAATAGACGGACGGATCAGTTTTTATGACTTCAAAGTTCCTCCGTAAAAATTTACCTTGGGGTAAAATAATAACTTTCTAAAATTAAACCCTATAATACTATAATAAAAACTTTACCATAATATATTAATATATATATTAGGTTTGTGTCCTAGAAATATAAATTAATTTGTGGTCAGCCCTCGCATGTGACCCCTGCCCAGATAAAGTGGGCCTACTATGATCCGTGAGAACGTGATCCACCCTGTTAAAGATTATTTATTTTGTACATTTACCTTTTTAAAATTGATCAGTAAAGATATTAAGGCTAGAGTATAAAATTTTGTAGTTTAACGGTGCTGTCAGAACGACGCACGTCGAACAACATTCACATTATATTTAACGCAGTAGTCTATAAACCTTTCCGTATAATACAAATTTTAAAATTTATTTATAACTTGTTAATTATATTATATTATATTATATTAATATTTAACATTCGTTCACCTTTAACAATTGGATAGGAGATAGATACATTGGTTTCGGCTTAGTGACACAAATTATTTACAGCTGCTCTGCGTAAGCGTTTTCGCGGATCTGTGAAATCGACTTGTCTACAATGTGCTGAGATTTATGCGATTTGTGGTGGCGCTCATGTGCCTTCTGTTTCGCTTGCCGTGTTGGTTGCGCAAGGGCGCGGAATTTCCACCACTGTACATTGTGGCCGCCTTCATGCCTTGTTCTTGGTCAGGGTCAAGCTCCTTTGCCTGTTGTTGACGAGAACGAGAGGTGAAGATTAGTTGAAAATTCTGTGTCTAGTTGTGAGGTATTCCTCTTGGATGGGCCCATGACGGAAGGAATTTTCTACGCTGCTTCGTGAGAGGCTAGGTCCTGAATGACATAAATATTGTCAGTTCTGCCATGTGAACCGTCCCTAAAAAGAGCCTACCCCAGCACATTGCTAAACTAGCAATTTAATACTTTTCAAATCGTAATACTAAAATTTAGCAATTAATATCGGAAAGAAAGTGACCACATCTATAATCATAATCCACCGTTCGTATGATAATTTTAACTTTTCATTTGACTTATAAAATTATTTTCAAACTCATAAATAAAAGAATTAATACTCTATCTTGTATAAGTCTTCAAAAGTTATACAAGAATTTAAAACACATTTTTTTTACAAAACCATACAATTACTTTCTTGAGTAGGTTTCAATTTATTATTTGTTCTTTTATAGGTTTTTTTTCCACTTTTTCTTGGCTTGAAGTTAATTAAAGACATGGAAGGTAATAACATGTTGTTCATATCTTGTACAAAGAACTTGTTGGAAGCCTTGTGTATTGGACGCGAGATATCTCTTTTGTAGTGATTGTGGTTTCTAGGTTTTTAGTTCTCTTAAGGTTTCATATTAAAGGACAACAAAAAGAATGTGAAAAGGATTTTGGCTATGGGTATTTGCTATTCTTTCTTTGGAGACTTGATACTTGTGAGGTATATTCAGATTGGGTAGGTTGTGCAAAAATTCTACCATATGATATGTTTCCTTTCATGGTTTAGGTCGAGTTTCATGGCATAAGGAGGAGTCTACTATTGTCTTGTCAACTACAAATGTTGAATATGTAACACCAAATGAGGTAGCTAAAGAAGTTACTTGACTACGAATTAGTCTTTCAATAGTCCACGGACATCCAACAAGACCTTCTTTGCTCTATTTTGACAATGATATTACCATTCAATTTTTCAAAAATCTCGTGTTTCACGCTCATATGAAACATATTAAGGTATACCACCATTACATTGAACAACTCATCCAAGAAGAAGTGATCCATCTTTAGTATTGTAAGACAAAGGGCTAGATATATTTTTACCAAAACCTTGTGCAACAAAATTTGTACATCTTAGAGGTCTCTTGGGCTTGAGAGAGGTCACATAAGTTTTTGTTGTTGATATTCAAAGGAAATTGTTGTGAATGTCCAACCTTGATTTTTGTGTTGAGTTTTGTAACCCTTAACATTAAAGAGGGGCGTTGATAAGTGTAATGTTTGGTGTGATTGCTTAGGTGTCTTTATGACTTAATAATTACTTAAGTGATATTATAATAAATTAATAATTACAAAATTATTATAATAATAAGTTAACAATTGTTTAAATATTTTAATATTTTAATAAATATTACTAAAAATTCATAATATAATAAAATTGTTGCCAATACCTTTATTTATTTATTTATTTATATATATATATATATATATATATATATATATATATATATCAATTTATTTTTTTAGCATGCCTTCCCTGTAAATATAATTCTAATTTGTGGTCGGCCCTCGCATGTGACCCCTGCCCATATAAAGTGAGCTTACTATGATCGGTGAGAACGTGATCATAACTTGACCTCTACTTCAATTTAAAGGTTGAATACGCGTTCCGAGACGCACGCCGAACAACATTCACATTATATTGTTATAGGTATCAACAATATACATCGATTTAGGTTCGCGATCCCACTATTAAAATATACATCGCGAAAATAAAAGTAGTCCTGCAATAAGCATCGTATTCTTAAATTGTATACAGTCCGCTTAAATTTGTAATTAGTTATACATGAAAGGAAAAATGATTTTGTAAATTGTATACAGTTCGCTTAAACTTGTAATTAACTATACATAAATGAAAACGATCTACTGTTGGCTTAGGAAATTTTGTTGTTTTAGTACCTTGGTTCGCTTGGAATTCGGCGGTGATGGTCGTGGCCACGGCAATCATGGCCAGAAGCCCTATCAGTAGACAGGTCCACCGCCTCGATTTCTCCATGGCGTTTTTGCGGATCTATGGAATCGAATTGTCTACAATGTGCTGAGATTTATGAAATTTGTGGTGGTGCTGATGTGCCTTCTGTTTCTCTTGCCGTGTTGGTTGCGCAAGGGCGCGGAATCTCCACTACTGCACATTCTGTCCGCCTTCATGCCTTGTTCTTGGTCAGGGTCAAGCTCCGTTGACTATTATTGACGATCATTTAAATATTGTGTGGTATTCCTTTTGGATGGGCTTCTGCGCTGCTTCGTGAGAGACTGGGTGAGAGAGACCCGTCAACGATAATATTGTTAAAGGTCCTCAATGACATAATTATTGTTAGTTGTGAAATGTGAAACTTCCCTAAAAACAACCTACCCCCAACAAAAAGTACTTGCAAACCGCTATAAACTGGAAAATCTTTTTACGTATAAATTTTGAAAGTATCCCATCTTCATACTTTTGTAAAAATGTTTGAATTTGAGGCTGTAGATTTTTTATATAACAAATTTATTTATTTGTACTCTTTCTTAGGACAGTGAATAGTTTTATTAAAAGATAACAATCTCTAATTTGAGTCTAGATTTTTTATCTTACCGAGTGAGTAGTCTTCTGTTCAATAACAAATTTATTTATTCCTACTTTTTCTTAGGACAGTGAATAGTTTTATTAAAAGAGAACAATGTTTAACATAGCCTTAAAATTTGAGACAAGCTAAAAACATTGAATTTATACACATGGTTATAATTTTATTTATTTATTTATATTATTATTTTTTTAATATTTCTTATACACATTCAGTGAATAGTTTTATTAAAAGAGAACAATGGTTAACATAGCCTTGAAATTTGAGGCAAGCTAAAAACATGATATTTTATTGAATTTATACACATGGTTATAATTTTATTTATTTATTTATGTTATTTTTTTTTTAATATTTCTTATACACATTCATCATGGGGATTGAACCTGATCACATCACCAATAATGTAAGTGGCTTCTTGCGGGTAGATCACACTTATGGGGATATAGTTACAATATTTTACTAAGATATTTAATTCAAATTTAATATGAAAATATTTTAAGTGGAATGTTATCTTTGGATTAATCTAATTTTATATGTCAATATCAATTTAATATCTAAAAACAGTTATTCAAATTTTAGGAGGTTAAATTTGTTTAATTTAAAATTGATATATACTTAAAAGTAATTAATTTTTAAAGTTTATAAAGTTATATGGAATTATTATTATAGAGGAAGTTGAGGATGTTGCACTGCTAATCATCTTTAATTAATGAATATTTTAATTTTTAAAATTTGGAATTGGTTAATATTGGGGACCTTGATTTGGAATTGGTTAATAGTGGGACCCTTAACTAGGGCCATTAACCAAAAAAAAAAAAATTAGGTGTTATTTTTTTTTTGGTATATTTGTCCCAATTTTATAATAAATTGATCATTATAAGTTTAAATGTCCAATATTACCAACCTTTAATAACAGGGGACCTTATTTCACGACATGTTGCAACGTCGCTGTCCAAGGAGAAAAAATGTCGCGATTTCGCGATATGTTGCTTCATCGCGGCCAAAGGAGGAAAAAGTGCCGTGATATCGCGACATGTTGCATTTTCGTGGCCAAAGGAGAAAAGTGACGTGATATCGCGACATGTTGCATTTTCGCGGCCAAAGGAGAGAAGTGGCGCGATATCACGACATGTTGCATTTTTGCGGCCAAAAGAGAGAAGTGGCGCGATATCGCGACATGTTGCATTTTCGCAACCAAAGGAGAAAAGTGTCGCGATATCGCGACATGTTTTATTTTCGCGGCCAAAGGAGAAGAAGGAAAGAGTGTCGCGATATCGCGACAAGTTGCATCAACTGACCATGTCGATCCCCCTGTTAGCTAGTTAATGGTTTAAGAGATTTGGCTCCATTGCAAATCTTCTTTTACTATTGTAAGCATGTGTTCTCTCTGACTTCGGCTGGGAAAAGTCTCTTCCCAAATTGTAATTGATCTTTGTTTCAATACAAGTTTTTTCAAAATTTAAAAAAAAAAAAATAACAGGGGACCTTTTCACCTTGAAATTATAAAGAATTTTGGATTTAGAAATTGAGCCTCATTTTATTAATATATTTTGGAGCCAAACGGCCTACGCATAACCCGATGTTTTTTATTCAGTATCAATTAGTTGGGCATGGTGTACAACCTACCTACCCTTTGTCAGATTTTTAGACCTCTTATTTGGAGTTTCATAGTGTTCCTGTTAGATCCAATCAAGTTGTAATATTAGAAAAAAAAAAGTTTAAAACCAAATATCTATATTTAAATAAATATGTATTAAATTTTGCTTAGTTTTGTTAATTTTTTTTTTTATATTATTTTATAATATATCTTAAATTTTTCGTTAATATCATATTCTAATATTAATAATAATTTTCTAATCATGTGATACTTTGGGCGCTTATATTTAAGAGCCTATATGAGTTAATCGTTAATATTATTTAAAGATGTAACAATTATTATTTAGGAGTTACTAGATCAGGCTCCCACTTTCAGATAGGTGGAAACCCTTGAGCATTAGGATTAGGGTGGTCGATGTCTTTAAAATAAATAAGGAGGCAAAAGAAGAGCCATCTTATTTTTTTTTTATTGAATCTCTGCTTTTAAGAAGGTTGCCCCCTTGAAAAGGCTTGTGATTATGTAATGTGTTCTTGTTTTTTGCATTATAATCTTTTTCATTTCTATTTCAGACTGCAATATTGTTAATTTCAAGCTTATTTTATGTTATTATTGCAATATCATTTAGATGTGCTCTTATTTTACTACAAGGTTCCTAACAAGTGTTATTAGAGTGTTTTCTAGGGTCGTGTCCTATTGTAGTATAAAAATTTCATGTCATGTCATTGACTTATTAGGTATAATTTTTCTTTGTTTTTATTTTTCTACTTATTACCCTACAAAAAAATTGAGTCATTTTTTCTATTTTAGTTTATTAGGTTACTAAACCATATGCCAAGGGTTTTAAAATATCACGAAGGAATTGTTATTCTTTGCTAAGCTAGATTTTTTATAAAAAATCTAGTGAAGTGAGGGGTGGTCACACTCCAATACCTAAGCCTTAGAAAAAACCCATATGGGGACTTGAGCTCCCATGTACCTTCAGGTATATAATAAGACCCCCTAGATTTCTATGATATCTTTACCTATAGGAATCTTTTCGATCGTGTATCTATCCATAGTGCACCAAGCACAACTTTCAAAAAAAAATACTCTCTTGTACTATCAAAGAGGTAGAAAGTGCACTCAAGTGTATATGTGGAACCCTAGTAGTGACCTGAAATATTGGTTTGAACATTATCATTTGTCATTGTAGTACAACAAAGGGCTATGGATAGTGTGCACACCTTGGCCTAGAGCTACACTATTTCAGTCATATATCAAATCTTAATACAGACTATCAAACCTCAAGAAACCTAACCACATATTTGAGCATACTAAGAAGACTATACCTATCATAGAATTGAATAGACTATAACCATTATTGCATGACAACGATAACTATTAGGGGCCAATAATAGTTGGAAACAATGTGAGAGAGGGCAATTTTTAGAAATAGTCAAAATAGAGTGTGCTAGGACAATTGTTACTAATCATCAAGAATAATGTCAAACAAGGCAGTTGTTAGTAATAGTCAAAATAGAGTCTTTAAGGATAGTTGCCAGTAACAATGTTAGGCAGGGCAATTATTAGTGACAAACAAGATAGAGTCTAATACGGTAGTTATCGAGCAATAGAGAAGAAAACCATTTTTTAAGTGAAGCTTTATGAGAAAAATAGATGATACTTGACTAAAAAACGTTTAGGGTGTTGAAAATTTTCATTTTGGGACCTAGTCCATTGTGATTATTTTTCAAGCTAATCATTTTGATATGTATTAGCTAGACACTTAATTTTTAAGTTAAGGAAAACTCTTTATGGCTTGAAGCAAGCTCCAAGGTCTTTGCATGCTAAGATTGATGGGTACTTTAAGGCACAAGTATTTCACAATAGTCCCCATGATCCTAATTTGTATGTGAAAAAACCTTGATGGAGATGGCATACTTATTATTGTGCTTTATGTTAGTAGTTTTATCATCACAAGTAATAAGTTGGACCAAATCAATGAAACAAAGATGAATTTCAAAGATAGATTTGAGATGGTAGACCTTGATTTTCTACATTATTTCTCTTGGGATTTAGGTGTGGCAAAAAGATGAAATTTATCTCTTTCAAACCAAGTATGCTATAAACTTGTTGAGCAGATTTAGGATGGTAAATTGTAAAGATGTTTCTACTCCACTTTCTCCTGGCTTGAAGTTAACCAAGGATATGGAGAGTAATGATGTCGATCCTACCTTGTACAAGCAACTTGTTGGAAGCCTCATGTACTTGACTTACACTTACCAAATATCTCTTTTGTAGTGATTGTGGTTTCTAGGGTTTTGAGTTCTCCTAAGGGTCCACACTTGAGGACAACACAGAGAATGTTGAAATATGTGCAAGGGACTTTGACTATGGGTATTTACTATTCCTCCTTTGGAAACTTGACACTTGCAAGGTTTTTTATTCAGATTGGGTGGATTGTGCAAAAAGTCTACCATATGATATGTTTCCTTCCTTGGTTTTGGTATAGTTTCATGGCATAGTAAGAAGTAGTCTACTATTTCTTTGTCAACTATAGAGGTTGAATATGTAACGCCGAATGAGATAGCTAAAGAGGTCACTAGGTTATGAATTAATCTTTCAATACTCCACCAACATCAAACAAGACCACATTTACTTTATTTTGACAATCATAGTGCCATTCAACTTTTCAAAAATCTAGTGTTTCATGCTCGCATGAAGCATATTGAGGTATACTATTATTACATCAAACAACTCATCTAGCAATAACTGATCCATCTCTAGTATTTTAAGATAGAGGGTTGAATAGCTGATATTTTCACCAAAACCTTGTGCAACCAAAATTGTTAATCTTAAAGGTCTCGTAGGCTTGAGAGAGGTCACATAAGTTTTTGGTGTTGAAATTAAAGAAAAAATATTGTGAATGTCTAACCTTGATTTTTGTATTGAGTTTTGTAACTCCTAATATTAAAGAGAAATGTTAATAAATATAATATTACATGTAATTGTTTAGATATCATAATAAATTGATAATCACTTAAATAATATCATAATAAAAATTGATATTATAATAAATTGATAATTACATAAATAATATAACAATGAATTGATGATTAATTAAGTATCTTAATGTATTAATAATAATACATGAGACTTCTATTGTTAATATAGATCTACTTTCTACATATTCTTGTGAGACAATAAATCAAACCCTGTAAACCATAAACTTTGGAATTATATATTCACATATGGTACTTTTTTTTTAATTTGTGGAAAACATCCCAAAAGGGATGCCATTTTCGGGTAAGACCCAAGGAGGTAGGGGTATCCATTCCGCCAAATATTCACATATGGTACTTATATAAAAGTGGTTTTATTTTTTATTTTTTTAAACTCGTGGTCATGGCTGCCAACCCAAAAACCTTATGGGTTGACATAGGTGTTTTCATAGAGGAGTTGGAGGGCAAGTGAATAGTTAAAACTCTCCAATGAAAATTGAGAGGCCCAGGTTCAAATCTTTCTCCTCACATACTATGAATATACTATGTGCAAAAGATTTGTTTGTTCCACAAAAACTGTACATTATTTTTTTTTTTTGTATTTACATGGTGGAATTGGTAGCCGCCACGAATCCGGGTAGGCTGTCCAGCTTTTATGGCCGCCACAGTATTCTGCGTTGTCCGTCTCGGAAGCCGCCACACAG
Organism: Wollemia nobilis; assembly: GCA_028583015.1. Classification (NCBI taxonomy): domain Eukaryota; kingdom Viridiplantae; phylum Streptophyta; class Pinopsida; order Araucariales; family Araucariaceae; genus Wollemia; species Wollemia nobilis. The sequence continues at coordinate 1,046,749 of JAQPPZ010002969.1, read as the reverse complement.
ATCTTTGCGCAGTCCGCCTCTATAACCACCATGCCACAATCATTTTAAACCTTTTACGCCGCTGAAAGCACTAGGAAAGGGACAAGCGTTCAGTCCGGCGAGGCCCGAGATTTGAACCTTGGACCTCCGCCCCCTTATGAGGTTTGGATGAACCAATTGGTCTACACCTCGGACCTAAAAACTGTACATTATTAACTTATTAATAGATCCGTCCCTCGATGGCTTTTCTGGCAACTTTCGACGGTGAGTGCAGGAGTTTATTTCCATCGTTAAGACTGACTTATTTGGTTGGTTTTTATAAATTTTATTGTTTATTTATTTTTGTTATATAATTTTTTTCCTAAATTTTGGTGTTAAATAAAAATAAAGTTAATAAAATTTAAAATATTTTAAATAAAAAATAAAAAATCGACAACTATAATATCTTTAAAACAAAATATTAATAACATGTCTATGACCTGATGTTTTTACAATCCATTGAATTTAATTGTCTTTTCTAGTAATTCAACTGTTGAGTGTAGAGAATTTATCAAAACATCTATAACTTTTTCACTAAATTAATTAATTATTTATTATTTATATATTTTTTAAATTTAAATTTATTAAATAAGTTGATGCCTATAACTTTTCACTTGATCAATTAATTATTTATTTATTTTATAATTTCATTAGATAAAAACAAGAGCTTATCAACAACTCTTCTTCACGCCCACCCCGCCCATTGATCGGCTTTTTAAAAAGTGGGCGGCTCAGTTTTGAAAAAAGAGGGCCTAGAGGTGAATAGAATCTCGATCTTCCAAGCTACCCATTGAATTATTATTTTTGGGTTTGTTTCGGCGCTAATTATGGATGAGGCGGAACTAGCATGTGACCTCTGCCCATATAAAGTGGGCCTCCTATGATCCGTGAGAACGTGATCCACCCTGTTTAAGATTCTTTATTTTACCTTTTTAAAAAGGTTAAATTGATGAGTAATGAAATTAAGGCTAGACTATAAAACTGTAGTAGTAGTTTGACGATGCTGTCATAACTTGACCCCTAGTTGAATTCAAAGGTTGAAGAGGCGTTCCGAGAGACACGCCGAACAACATTCACATTATATTTAACGCAGTAGTCTATAAACCTTTCGTACAATACAAAATTAGAGAAATTTAAACACCTATCAATTAACATACATATTAGTGTTGTAAGCTTAATTTTTGATTAATTTTCAATGTTTTACAGCTTGAACAAGGAAATCCAAATCCTATAAAAAGGAGTGGATGTCGTAACAAGTTGTAGCGGATCTTTTGCCGAAGACGCGTGGTTATACATAAGCGCATGCCATCATAGAAATTTGGCTTCTTCTCCAACAGAAGAAAAATCTAACTGGTTACAATCTTTTCAATAATATATTACACAGCCGATCTGATTTCTTTTTAGACCCCTCGTTCCTTCTCCGGGTCCACGGACGGGTTGAGTTCGATCCCCGCCGCGACGCGTGAACCACTGTCTGAATTCAGAGACGGTGTGGCCACGGGCATGCTTGCCGATCGCAACGGTAGATCACTCTCCCCTCCTTTTCCGGTAATCGTCACGTAATAAATGAGAGCGAACGCAGTGGTGGCAAACGACAGGGCCGCGGCACCGGTGAAAACTCCAGGCTTTACTGCGTAGCACTCGCGATCCAGCCACTGGCTCTGGGGAGCGTTCAGCGCCGATCCCGCTATTAAAAGAAACATCGCGAAAATAAAAGTAGTCCTGCAATAAGCATCATCTTCTTCAATTAATTACATGAAAACCTAATGAGGAAAAAACTTTTAAGTTTATTACGATATAGGAGTTGGTTTGCCTACCACGAAAGCACGAGAAAAGCCGTGGCAGTCAGCCTGTTTCGAGCAGAGATGGCGTGCAGTTTTTTGGCGCAGCAAGATGCGCAGCCGCCCTTCACGTTTGCGATTAAATGTGAAAGAAATAGACATACGGCTGCCGTGATACCCAGCGGCAGAGCTGCGCTTCCAGGTAAGCCGCATCCTCCGTAGTAATAACTTACTTGGCTAATCTGTAATTATTTATGCATAAAATAAAAAATGATCAGGTAAATAGTATACAGTTCGTTTAAATATGTAATTATTTTTACATCAAATGAAAAATGATCCTCAAAATAGTATACAGTTCGCTTAAATCTTTAATTATTTATACATCAAATGAAAAATTTCCTTTAAATAGTTAACAGTTCGCTTAAATTTGTAATAATTTATACATAAAATGAAAAATGATCCTGTAAATACTATACAGTTCGCTTAAATCTGTTATTATTTGTACATCAAATGAAAAATGATCCGGTGAATTGTATTCACCGTTCGATTAAATTTGTAATTATTTATACATAAAATGAAAAATGATTCTTTAAACACTATAACAGTTCGCTTAAATCTCTAATTATTTGAACATCGAATGAAGATCCTGTAAATAGTATAGAGTTCGCTTAGGTTTGTAACTATTTCTACATAAAATGAAAAATGATCCTGTAAAAGCTCGCTTAAATCTGTAATAATTTGTACATCAAATGAAAAATGATCCTGTAAAGTTCGCTTTAACTTGTAATTAGCTATACATAAAATGAAAAATGATTCTGTAGATACTGTTCGCTTAAATCTGTAATTAATTGTACATCAAATGTCAAATAATCCTGTAAATTCTATACAGTTCGCTCAAATTTGTAATTAGTTATACATAAAATGAAAAACGATCTGCAGTTCGCTTAAGAAATTTTGTTGTTTTAGTACCTTGGTTCGCTTGAATTCAGCGGCGATGCTCGTGGCCACGGCAATCAGGCCCAGAAGCCCTATCAGTAGGCAGTTCCCCCGTCTCGATTTCTCCATGGCGTTTTTGCGGATCTGTGGAATCGAATTGTCTAAAATGTGCTGAGATTTATGCGATTTGTGGTGGTGCTGATGTTCCTTCTGTTTCTCTTGCCGTGTTGGTTGCGCAAGGGCGCGGAATTTCCACGACTGCACATTCTGGCCGCCTTCATGCCTTGTTCTTGGTCCGGGTCAAGCTCGGTTGCCTGTTGTAGATGAGAACGAAACTTGAAGATCAGTTGAATATTGTGTGTCTAGTTGTGTGGTATTCCTCTTGGATGGGCCCCAGGACGGAATTTTCTGCTTCTGCGCTGCTTCGTGAGAGGCTAGGTGAGAGAGAGCCGTCAACGATAATATTGTTATAGGTCTTGAATGACATTAAAATTTTTTGTTGTACCGTGTAAACCGTCCCTAAAAAGAGCCTACCCTAGCAAAAGGTACGTGGAAAATGTGAGATACCGCGTCCATACCCTTTTGCTATGAGTGATGTACAAATTATGTTAAAAAGCCATTGATATCCACATCAGTTGACTGGTTCCTAGAAATATTTGCAGCTTCCAAATAATGATGCCAGTCTTGACTTGTGGATGCGCATCTTTTTCAAATGATGTACATAAATTAAAATGGAAATAAGTTTTCCTGTTAATATGATGATTGGTATATTTCAGGATGGAAATTTCATTCACCTAAATACTGGTTTGAATGTGGGAGTGGAAATATTTACAGCTTGCTCATGATGCCAATCAGTCTTGACTTGTAGATGTACATCTTTCAAACGATTTACTTATACTAAGCCACCAAGGTGTGGATTTATTTATTTATTTTATAGAAAATTTTGATCAATTTAAAATTGTTGAGTAAAAATAAAATCAATAAGCATGAGTTTTAAAAAAAATCGGATTCCCTTTACCTATATTTAAACTTGGATCTCTAAATAAATTCCAATACTTTTTTTAAAAATTATGATAATACATGTCAAATTGAGTAGTGCTATTAAAAGGTATTGTTCAATGACAAATTTATTTATTTGTACTTTTTTAGGTCAATGAGTAGTGCTATTAAAATGTGGTATTTAATGATAAATTTATTTAATTGTAACTATTTTTATATTATACATAAAAAAATTTGTAATATGTTATTTTTATAAAGTTTAATTCTTTTGATAAGAAGTCAACCACCTTCAGAGCATAGAATTGAGGGAGTTAATTGGCAAATAATAAGCTTATTTTTTCTGGTCGTGTGAGAAACCTCTACCACGGATGCATAGGGTTGAGGAGTCTTCTCCTAACCATGACTCCTTTTAAAACCAAAAACTACACTTATCAATAAAAAATTTAATATTATTAAACCTATATTTAAAATACTAAATTCAAATAAAATAAAGAATAATCTAAGTGTCTAAAAGATGGTATCTACTTTACATTACTTAAAAAACTAATTGGGTAAGGAGGTATTTGAGAGTAATTGTAGTGGGTGGACATTGAAGAGAGCTCTCTTAAATTCATTAAGAAAGTTCACTGCTTGTGGGGTACCCATTAAGGTATTGGCTTCCCAAGTAAAGGCTATGACTAGTGACATTAAAGTAGGTCGATAAACTTCGGAAATTATAAAGTTATAATCTTAACAACTATGGTTTAATAGTTTCTATTCAAGCATTAATTTCAGAGCTCTAAATCTTGCTTTGAGACTTGGAGGAAGCAACAACTCATTTTATTATTCTCATCTAAGACGTGGACATTAAAGAATTTTAAGCGTAGGTCTTACGATAATTGAAAAAATTAAAAAATTATTTATATTATAATTTAAATAATTAAGTTTCAATAGTTTTTATTTAAGTTTAGAGCATGGATTTTAGAGCTGCTAATATTGCTTTGAAACTTGGAAGAAGCAATAACTCATTATACTCGTCATCTAACACAGACTTGATTATTTGGTTGGATTTTTACATAGAAGCACAATAGTTTAGTAAGATGATTCAAATCTAATATGAAAATAGTATAAGTAGAATGCCATCTTTGTTTTAATCTTATACGTTAATTTAATGTCTGAAAAAGGCTATTTAAGAGGTTAGTTTTTTTAAATTTAAAATTGATGTAAACAGAAAAATAAATAGTTTTTAATATTTTTAATTTTATTTATTTTTTGTAGTTTTTTAGTTTGTTAAGTAAAGAGGAAGAGGAAGTTAATAGGATTTTAATCTTCTAGAGAATTGAATTGAATACAAGTAATTGATCACTATCAATCAACTTATCTTTTTTAAACTAAATTTTAGGATAAAGCATAGGTTTTTGAAAAGATCTTGGTCCCTTTCACATCCCTGGTAGTTTGAACCAACCATAACAACATTTTTAATGTTATAGGTTATGTGAAATGATAATTATAAAGGATAATGCCTATTCATTTTCAATTAGGGTAGCATGGTGTACAACCCACCTACTCCCTCCTATTAGGAGAGCATGGTGTAGAATCTACCTATCCCTCCTATTCATTAGCATGGTGTGCAACGCACCTATCCCTCTTATTTGGAGTTGCAAAGTATTATTGTTAGACCCATTCAAATTATAACATTTAAAAACTATGATTTAACAATAAATATTTCTATTTAAATAAATATATTTATATTTATATTTTTAATTTTTTTAATTATTTTTTTTTGATGAGGAACCTTTTTATATACAACATATCCGCAATATGTGAGGGGAGAGATTTGAACCTGGGCCTCTCAATAATTGGAGATTTTTAACTACCCACTTGGTCTCCAACTCCTCTACTTGTTAATTTTTCAAATATTATGTTTTTAATATATTGTAAATTTTTTGTTTTTTCTTTTAAGCAAGTGAAATTACATTAAATAAAAAATTTTAACAATGCAAATTTTCAGAGTGGGCATTTTGTATCACCTATAGAAAACTCGGAATAAAGTTGTTTTTCATCAGCAAGAACCTTCTTTACATTTTTCTCTTGCTGACAGATATATGGTTTTTTATGATTGCTGGTTCTAGATTCATATCCAAGTGGAGAAGGTAAATGTGAAGTTGCAGTATTTACGCACTTTGATGGACCACTGGCAAAACACACCATGCATGGTGAGTCGTGTGCCTCTTGATGCTCCTCCCACCCAGAGGTGTCCTCGGTCTGTTGGTGCTGGGTCCCGAGACAACGACTATTCACGTTCAGGTGGTAATGCTCGACACTAGCCGCAACCTCCTCCTGCTGCTAAACGCAACTCTGCAGGTGGTGCTTCTTCTTCCTATCCTAATTCTGGGTGGGATGTTTTTCCCCCGACTTCTTTTCATACCAATGCATGGGATTTGGCTGCTCGTTCTGTGCCTTTGAATCTGACGGTGAGTTGGGGAGACTGTTCTTCTTCTCCTCCCCCGTAGGCTGTCGCGCCTCATGGGCAAATAGAGATTCAAGAGGGCAATGGTGTTGTTGATGATGGTTGGGATCATTCTGAGTCGGATAATGGTGGTAGTTGGGGCAGTGCCGAACAATGCTTAAATGCTTGCAGGCCTACTTTCTTTTGATGTCTACGATGTAATAGCTTAAAGTTTTTTTGTTGTTGTCTTCCTAACTGCGTGGTCAGCAATTAGTGTAGTTTTGGACTCGAGGACTTGGGGTGTGCTCAATTCCACCAACCCTTTTTGTATGATTAAGCCTCTTTAATATAAAGCTTCTTCATTACAAAAAATTGATCAAGTGATATTAGATAAATTGGTTAAATTCTTCAACATTTTAAGGAGGAGACCCAAGATCCAATCTTACCAAATGATACACTAATAATATTTAAACTTTATTGTAATACCAATATGTGGTGATGAGGTATGTTTGTCAATACTTAGAAGAATTTGAATGGAATAGGGTTTCAAGTTGGTGCTGAAAATTCTATTGAAACCAATGTGTTGGCTGGTGAAAAGTGTGTTGTAGTTTGGATTTAGATATGGCAACTTTGGGGGGTCCTGGTGACCCCCGATATTTATCTTTTAAGGATGCTATTTTGAATAAGGATGCCTCTTCTTCTGATCATGCAAATGCCATGAATTTTTTGCTACATGCAACCCTTGATCATGTTTCTAATTCCTCTTTGAATTCAAAGCCAAAGAATAATGGATGTTTGGAGAAAAGCAAAGATCATCCTGTCTTGGTTATCAGTCATGATTCTGTTGCAGATGATGTTTTATATTTGTATGAGCATGCGCTCATCTACAAATTTATGGGTCTTAGAATTTCTATGCCTTTTTTAGAAAAATAGGTTAGGAGAAATTGGAGCCCTAAAGGTGATCTGGAGATTATTCTTGCATCTAATGGGTATTTTATTATGGTGTTCTCCTGTATGGTAGATCATAGTAAAGTGTTCGAGGGGGTCCTTAATTTCACAATCAGTATGGATTATTTATCAAACCTTGGCATTTAGGATTTGATACGATGGAGGAGAGGTCTTCTAGGATTCCTGTGTGGGTCCGTTTGCCATGAATCCCTATGGAATATTTGAGGCTAAATATTCTTCATTCTATTGCAGAGATTATTGGAAAATCGGTTGGTCCGTCTCACCAAACTTTGGATAGGAAATTTGCTTATTTTGCATGGCTCTATGTTGAAGTAGATCTTAATAATCTGTTTCCTGAATCATTGGAGATTAAACTGGAAAACATGTCTTGGGTCCAACAGTTAGATTATGAAGCTCTCCCATTTTGATACCGCATATGCCATGAATATGGGTATATTTAGAGAAATTATAAGAAAGTGAATTCTCAACCTTCATCCTCTTCATCTAAATTTCAAGATGCATCTACAAAGGTAAAATAAAAAGCTCCTATGGTTAATGAGATGCTCAGTTCTAATGGATTTATTCTTGTTAAGTCTCATTCAAGATCTAGGTCTTTTATTTGTCAAAATAAATGTGTTGGAAAGGGAGGTTCTGGTAATAGATTTGATGTGCTTAAGAATTTTGAGGAGCCACATGTTGAGGAGCAAGTCTAGAATGGAGGTGATATGGATGCTTGTATTCAAGATCCAGGTACTTGTTCTTTCCTAAATCCTTCTTTTGAAATGTAAAATTTTGATAAGGAAGGGGTGGTGCCTAATAACCCTCTTGTAGGAAATGAAGATAAGTCCAAAGAGGTGTCGGATTGTCTTGATAAAGTTCTTGATCATTCCCCTTTGGCTGAAAACTTGATTGAGGGAAATGAGGATGAGACTAGGTTTGAACCCTCCCAGGACAGGATTGTTAGAGAGGAAGGAAAAAAGAAAGTTTCTTATGTGTTAGGTATTCACCCAAGAACTATGAAAAAAGGTGGGGTGGAGAAGGTGGTAAAAGCAGGAAGAAATAAGGATCAATAAAAAGTGAAATTGATAGGGGAATCCTTAGTTGAGTCTGGTTTTGTTAAGATATTAGATTCTCACTTCTCTATTCCCCCAAAATGAAAGTGATATCTTGGAATGTTAGGGGTTTGGGTAGTAGCCCTAGACAAAAAGCTACTCAAAATTTGATCAAATATCATAGACCTGATATTGCTTTCATCTAGGAAATAAAATTATCTTGTGAAGATATGGTTAGAATTACTTCTAAGATATGGAAAGGTGGTCATTGTCTTGCTATTGGAGCTCAGGGTTCAGTGCGTGGTGTTACCTATTTGTGGGATTCACGAAGCTTAACTCCCTCTTGGTGGGTGGGTAATAGGAACTATCTCTTTATGGTTGATACTTGCTTTTCATTTGGATCTTCTATTATTCTATATAATGTGTATACCCTTAGTGATTTATTAGGTAAAATCCTCTTATTTAACCACCTTAGATTCATTCGATCTCTTGATCCCAATTATCCTTAGATTGTGGCTGGGGATTTTAATTCTATCATGTCCCTAGAGGAGAAGAATAGTGGTGTGGAGTGTTTGGTCCCTTATTCTACTTTGATGTGGGACAATATTTATTTCCTCAATCTTGTTGATGTGAAGCCTCAAAATGGGCTCTTTACTTGGACTAATAGAAGATGTGGAGCGAATTTTAGTTTTGAAAGATTGTACTGATTCCTTACTTCAGATAGTTGGTTTTATGACAGATGGAATTCATTCTCAGATATTCTAGGTTGGAGGGGATCTAATCACTGGCCCATTATTTTTCAGCCATTGAGATTCTCATTGCCAAGAAATTCGCCTTTCAAATTTCAACTTATGTGTCTTAGGGATAAGGATTTGTATGAATATGTGGAGAGGTGGTGGGTTGAAGGGAAACCCAAATTTGGTACTGCTATGTTTAATTTTTTCAAAAGCCTCCAGTTTGTCAAATTCAAACTCAAGCAATGAAATATATTTTATTTTGGAAATATTTTTCAAAAGAAAAAGCAACTACAGGATATCCTGGAGGAGATCACTTTTCAAATTAAATATGAAGGATTGACAAAGGATCTATTGGAAATGGAAGCTACCCTTTCTATTCAGCTTGCTGAATGGGAGCTTCGTGAGGAGATTTTTGGAAGCAAAAATATTGGATTGACTGGTTATTGGAAGGGGATAGAAAAACCTCTTTTATCATAATTCGGTTAAATACCGTAGGAATGGTAATGATATTGTCTCACTTACTTATGATCAAGGGGAAAATATCTCATCCTTTGAGGATATTTCTAATGAAGCAATCAGGTTCTTCTTCTCTCTTTTCTTTGAGTAGGGTCCTCATGATGTTAATATGAGGTTTATTTTGGATTGTATTCTTAGGATGGTCTCTAATGATATGAATAAGATGCTAATGGACCCCATATCGATGGAGGAACTTAAAGCGATAGATTTTCAAATGAAAAGGTAAAACACATGGACCTGATGGTTTCCCTATAGAAATTTTCCAAGTATTTTGGTAAGTGTTATCTTTTGATCTGCTAAAATTTGTTTAGGAATCCCAAGTTAATAAGCAAATACTTAAAGCTATTAATTCAACCTTCCTTGCTATTATTACCAAATATGAAATTTCTAGCTCGTTAGGGTCTTTCCATCCTATTTACCTATGCAATGTTACAAAAATATTACCAAGATTATTGTGGATTGACTAAAGAAAGTTCTTGGTTTTCTTATTTCTCCTGAGAAAGGTAGATTTTTTAAGGGTTGTCAAATTTTAGATGGTGTGGTGGTTGTTGCTGAAGCTATTCACTCTATGTATATCTCTAAGGAAAAATCTATGTTCATTAAGCTTGATATGTCCAAGGCTTATGATAGGGTTAGCTGACATTTTTTGTAGAATATCCTTCAAGCTTTTGGGTTCTCATGTAATTGGATTGAATGGATCATGAGTTGTGTGACTTAGGCCTCCTTTGCAGTTTTAATCAATGGTTTATCATCCGATTTCTTTATGGCCTCTAGGGAGATTTGTCAAGGAGATCCCTTGTACCCCTATATTTTCATTCTTATGGTTGAAGGTTTGGGTAGACTTCTCAAGAGTTTTCAAAATCGTGGTGCTATCCAAGGATGGTCTTGGATAGAGAATTCTTTATCCTAGTCTCATATTCAGTTGTCGATGATACTGCTCTGATGGGGAGAGCCAAAATTGAGGAAGTAGTAAATTTTAGGAAGGATTTAGATATTTACTTATCTACCTCTGGTCAAAAAAGAATCAAATATCTTCTTCACTATGGATGGTTGGATTCAATGTAGGATTGCTAATATTCTACATTTTCAGGTGGGTTGTTTGCCAATGGAGTATCTGGGGATTCCTATTTCTTCTAAAAATCTTGGAAGGGCTTACTGGAAAAGTATTTTGGATAGATTTTGATCAAGAGTTAATCATTGGATTTTTCGATGGCTATCATTTACTAGTAGATTAATGCTTTTGAATTCTATCCTTCATGCTTTGCCTATTTACAAGTTTTCTATCTTGGCTACTCCTAAGTGCTTTCTCAAATAATTTGATTCTCTTTCTAGAAAAGTTTTATGGGCAAGAAACCTAGACTGTAATAAATGGAGCCTGGTCATTTGGGATACTGTGTGTTGCCCTAAAGATATGGAGGATATTGGTTTGAGGTAATCCAATTTGAATAGTCTCGCTTTGGTTCCTAAAATTTATTGGAGGTGGTACAGTAATCCTAATCAGATTTGGGCTAAAATTCTTAGCCTCAAATATTTTGGTGGTGCTTCAGCTGATGAGATTCTGAGATTGGAGCTGAGGAAGAAAGGTTCCATTGTTTGGGACACTCTCAAAAAAGGTGCTATACTTATTAAGAAGGATATTTTTTGGATTGTTAATAAGGGAAACAATGCCTCATTTTGGGAAGATTCTTGGGATAATCATCCTCCTATACTTTCTTCTTTCCCCAACATGCATCTTCTTTGGGATATTTTTTTTTATGCGGGTTGGTCTAAGATGGCTGACTTCAAGCGATAAAGTCCTCTTGGTAGTTCTTTTACTCACTGTTGGTGGGATTCCCAAGGGTGACTAGAGGGTGGTTGTCCTGAGGATCGTGACACTCTGGCTTCTATTTTGGCTAAGAGACCATGTTGTTCTATTAAAGACTCTGATATTCTTACTTGGGGCCATAATTTGAAATGGAAATACACTATTGTACTGGGTTAGCAAACCCTTATTATGTAGAGAAGAGAGGATATTGTGTCCCCCTAGTGGAAGAAGATTTGGAATAAGTTTTTGGTTGACCCAAATGTAATATTTTCTTTGGATTATGTGTTAGAGGAAATTTTCAACTTGGGATAATATTCAGAAAAGAGGATTTTAGGGTCATTCACTATGTTTTCTTTATGGAAATAATGAGGAAACCATTCCCTTTATTTTCTTCTAATGCTCATATTCCCTAGAGGTCTAGAAATTGTGGTGGCATAGATGGAAATGGCCCATCATCCATGCTACTTCTATTTTTGAGTTTTGGGAAAGCTTGGGTAGACCCCCTACCTCTGCTTCATGTCTTCAAACTGCCTGGGATATTGGTCCTTCCTTCATATTTTGGCAGATTTGGTTGGAACGCAACCGAAGAATTTTTTAGGGATGTTAACTTGGAGCCTTATAGGTATGTATCAGAGTCAAAAGTATGGTTAAGCAGACTATTAAGGCCAAGTGTTTTATGAGTTCTCCTCTTACTTCCTTTGATTGGTAGATTATCAATAGATTGGAGATTTCTTTATCATCACCAGTTGCAAACAGAGGCCCTGTTAGGGGGATTGGTTCATTGAAGGTCAATAGATATGGTAAGTGGAGTCCCCTCCTAGGGGTGTTATCAAAATAATCATGGATGGTTCTTCCAGGGGTAACCCAAATAATGCTGGTATAGGAGGAATTGGTCGTGATAGTGAGGGTGTGGCCCACCTCTTTTTCTCTATGTACAAGGGAATTCATTCGAATAATTATATGGAAGCATTGGAAATTCTCCATGCATTGGAAATAAAGTTTTATTTGGGATGGAAAAGGGTTATTTGTGAATCTGATTCCATGATAGTGGTGTCTCTTTTGAACAACAAGCATTTTTAGGATGCTTCCTGGTTTATGGCTAGAATAGTGAAACATATTTTGAGTTTGGTTGGGAATTTTGTTGAAATTTATTTTGTTCATATCCCAAGAGAATGGAATAGAGTGGCTGATTGTTTGGTGAAGTGAGCTTCTGAAGGATTTTCTTACTAGAAAGTTGATAGCTAGAATGATCTTGATCAGGAGAAATCCAGACTTCTTAATCAGTTAATTTGATAGGACCAGGAAATATAATTTCAAGGTGGAGGAACCCGATTATCATGGGTTGTTGTGTCCTATCAAAGTTGTTGTCAAAATGATCCATGGATTTCCTTGGTGGATTTATTGTATTTCATATGATGTGCTAGCTTGGATCACTTGGAAATCCTTGTGGAATGTATTGTTTTAGATTCTAAATAAAAAAAAATCCCCCCCCCAAAAAAAAATATGTGGTGATGATGTAATAGGGATGAAACTATTTCATTTCTATAAAATCCATTGAAAAAAACAATTATAAAACTTAAAAATAAATTTAAATATTTAAATATAATGTGAAAATATTCATAATATAATCACTTAAAAACACCTTTCAAAACTAAATAAGCTTAAAAATGATATTGAATGAAGGAAAAACATGATAACCAATAATTACCAAAAGAAAACACTTGGTATGGATTGATAATATCACTCTCACTAAAAGTAAAGTTATCATAGAGAAGATTCCTCATTGAATTTGATAACACCCCTCTCATTACATTGATAATCAATAAAGTTCTCAAATTTATATAATCATGAACCAAAAAAGCCTTGAAATTGTTGCGAGCCTATAAAATAACATATAATAAGATGTACCTGACATTCATAATTTGAAACTCAAGGAAATATTAGAATCAAACATGAATGATATTTAAAAAAAAAACTAAAATTAGTAATTCTTTTGTTTGTTGGAAAGTGTTTTGTATGAAAAATAATAGTTGCATTAATTACAAAAAAGAAGTAGGTGGTATGAAAGCACAACTCAAAATGGTAAACATAGATTTCATCCAAAATAAAAAATAGAGATCTGAGGACTTAAGTTGTTACATTATTAAACTAAAATTAAAATAGAGTACATAATTTGTAGCCTTAAATTGTTAAACTGAAACATTGCAGAGAATTATAAAAACTTTGTAGATCTTACAAATGAATGAGACCTAGCTCTATGAAGTGTTGAAATCATGGCGTGCCGCATATGCACTTATGGAATCATCCCAAGTAACCCTTGCTAGAGGACCCCTAAGAGCAAATGAAAGGATTGATTCCTTGTCATCCTACTATTATTCAAGCCAGTGAAATACTACAAATAACAAAGAATAAATCTATAAATCTTACTAATGCTCGCTCAAAAATAAACCGTTATCACCACCAAAGGATGCCAAAGCATTAAATTTTTTGGAGCCTCTAGGGTTATTTCTAAAGCTTTCCAACTGAATGTGGGCTACTAGTTATTCCACTGAAGCCCCATCGTCCTACTTATGTTCAAGCAACTCCAATGCATCGAAGTTGTTGAAATTTATTAGTCTAGAGCTCATCCAAAAAGGGTTGGATAAATGAAACCATTTTTGGGTAAACTATCCCTGTCTGCTTTCCCCTATTGAGGATTGTGATAAAACTAATATTGCATAGATAGAGAAGGAGAAAGAGAACTTATTAGAGGACTATATAAAGGAGCCTCAAATTTCTCTTTCTCCATAAAGACAATGATTTCCATTATTGATGGCTCTATATCTAGTTGCATTTCTTCTTTGGGTGAAGACTATAGAGCAAAAGAAACAACCGTTTGTGTAGCTGAAGTCTATGAGCTTGTGATGACTGTCAATTGTGGAGCAAAAAAATTATCAGATGTGGAGCTAAAGGTTGTGAGCTTGTGATGACTGTCAATTGTGGAGCAAAAAAATTATCAGTTGTGGAGCTAAAGGTTGTGAGCTTGTGATGACCACCATATGTAGAGCGAAACAATTTATCATTTGTGGAGTTGTAGTGGCACTAGAATACTGATTTTTATGGTGGATCACAATGGTCCAACCATCCTCTTGAGGGTGGGTGGTTGCCCCAAGGGTCGGCATGGAAGCTAGCTTTGGCTTGGGATGTGATGTACACAAATAATTTTTCACCTTATGATCAAGTGCTTAGCAATAGAAATAGGTGTTTAAGAGATTAATGTAAACCACCCTTTGAGAAATGGTGGCTTCCCCACTTGAATGGTGATGGGTTCTAGATGAGCCTTAGAAAAATCTATCTCTACACATACTCACTTGGTTAGATGGGCATTACAAATTTTTAGGTTCAATGAGAACAACATGCCCAAGCACATCTACGATTTGGTCCAGACCAAACCACAAAAGAAGGGGAAGATCAGGGAAATCCATCTATATTAGGACTTTGTGTAGTTTATCCTCAAAGATAGTAAAATCATGGGTCCATGAAGAGAAAACTAGCAAAGAGCTCTGTAAGTGCTAATGACCATGTTGATAATAAGCTTTGACATGAGCAAGGTTAGCAAAATAAAAAAGGAAGAAACCTATAGTAAGATTTTATACCAGTTGAATAATAATGCCATGATAGGCCTATGCCAAAGTGATACAAGCCCTCTGGATCGACTCAGTAAGGATACACCCAACAAAATACCCGACCAGGGTGTGCAACTCTAGCCAACTACATGTAGATTCAACAAACTATGTAGGGAAAACAACATTAGGGGATGAACCCTTACCATTGTGAAATTTTAGCAAAAACCATTTTTAGGGACACCCTAAAGGTGTCGTTGACATGTTCTGTCTCCAACGCAAACTGTCAGGTTGCCAAGGTTGAGGGCCATATGGAAAACTCTAGAAAGCTATGAAATCCTGGCAAATCCCAATCAAAAATAGTAAATTTCATTGCAAATGCAAATTAATTCAAAATCAATATTTTTTGCAATGGAAATGTTTTGAAAAGAACAAAGTTATTTACTAACGAAAGGCTTAACAACAAAAATCACATCAAAGTTCATAAATACATTATAAGACTATAGATGTTTTAAATTGGCCTCTATTAATAAAAGTAAATTTATTATCCTAGATAAAAAGAATGAAAATTCAAAATTTATCTTTAATTTTCAAGGTCTTCCATGAAAATGACTCGTTAATTTAAGTTCCAAACAACATATATAACTTTTTACTAAAACATGAAAAATTGAAGAATGGTATTTTTTCAACATTCAAGGATTCAAACTAATTTTTCTATGAGAAATATTGGGAGATATATGATTAAGTAGAATTTATTATTAATTTAAGACAATAAAAAATTGATATTAACTACCAATTTATTTACTTTAAACTAAAAGATAAATATATTTTTCTCTTTATTGGTAACTTCTCATCAAGATTTTATTTTATGACAAACATACTTGAGAAATTATTTTTTGACTAAACTAAAGAATGATATCAACAAGCTTAAGCATGAAAAATAATCCTAATGCTTTTTAAAAGTTAAATATCGAATAAATAGGCTACTCTTCTTAGACACAATGTTGAATGAGAACCACAAAAAATATTAGATTGATCTTAAGAATATTAGGAACTTCCAAGACTAAAATAGAATTAAATCTAGTGAAGAACTAATTAAATTCATTGGCAATAATGAACTCATCATTTACAATAAATTCTAACCCAATTCATAATAATTTATTTGTATTCATGAGAATGGTAATAACATAGCACTGTGAACTATATTATTAATCCTAATTGAAAACATAAATATGACAATGTATAAACTAAAAACAACCACCTTTTTAAGGTTAAACTATTTAATTTCTTCTACTAACAAGACCTCTTATACAACCCAAAATCAATAATACAAACTATGGTTTAACATTTAAAAAACTTTACCCCTTCTAAAAGGAATTAGAATGTTTGTAAACTAAAGTAATGAATTAAAGACCTTTAGAACAATTTTAGTTAAAAGTATCCATCTTAAATACAAGATACACTTATTCTATTTTAAATAAAATTAACTAAATATTATGTGGATGTGGTTTTGAACATAAAATCTTTATAAAAATTGTTGGACATTTTGAGTCCATGAAGTTGTCATTGATGTCAAGGAATGAAGTTGTCATTGATGTCAAGGAATGAGCTACTGTTGATGTCAAAAAGTCAAAAGGAGCAATACAAAAGGTTGATGGTAAAAGAGCTTCATAAGATTTATTCTTAATATTATGTAAAGCATAAAGAAAATGTTTTTTATTAAAACCATGGTTAGACAAAATAAAAGGTTTTTCTTTAAAACCAATGGTGGCAAAAATAAAAGGTTTTTCTTTAAAATCAATGGTGGGCAAGTTATAAGGTTTTTCTAAAAACCAAGGAGGCCTTTAGTTTGGTTTAAAAAGCCCAAAGTTTATTTAATTATTAAATTATAATATTTAAATTCTAAAATAATTTAAGTTATTATATTTAATAATCATAAGGCCAAAGTCTAAGTTTGGCACCGAAATTTTCGCATGTGAAGACGACATACTCCCTCCGTTGATGTGGGAGATAATTGGAAGGCATATGGTATTTAAACCATATCCTTTACAAAGGCCAAATCATCCATCCTCATTCGCTAATGTTAACGCTTAAGACTCGTGCGCATATTTCACAGCGATAGTTTGTACAACACATAGTTTCCAAAAAGCGAGGATGAAGGAGCCTTTTGGCTCGTGGGCGCTAAGGAGGTCAAAGCATGGTAGGCACTTGGTGGCTCCAAAAGGAGCACGTGGCTCACATGGTGTGGAAGCCACGACCAAGGTGCTCATTGGAGAGAAGTGCCAAGTTCGACTCCTATGCATGCTAAAGTGGTAATGTTTTGGTTTATGATTTAATTTTTGCATGGGCTAAAGTTGAAGTTAGGAGAAATAAGGTGACAGTTTTATTTTGGAGGATTAGACAAAATTCATAAGGGAAATATTATTAAGTTTTTGAAAGGTTATTTTGCTAAGATAGATTTGAAGGTAAACAAATTTTTACCTTAGAAAAACGGAAAATTATTTTATTGCATTGTTTTACAAGTGAGTTATTTAATAAATGCAATATTAAAGTAGAAAGTCATAAGTAGAGATTGGTTTATTCTTTGAAGATAATTTTCTGAAATGAGTTATGTTAAATCTGAATGGTTGATATGATCTTGTGATGAGTTAGGGTTTTGAAGAAGTGATTAATTAAATATTGTGGTGTTGGATATTATTTTAATAATGGAGTAATAAGGTGTATTTGTGAGTTATTATATGCTTTGTATTGTTATCTAACCTTCTTGAGATTGGAAAAGTATTATTTGTGATTGAGATAGATTTTGAGGTTCCTTCTTCTTCAAGCAAAAAGGTATGGGCACATTCTTCCATGGTTGAGTTGATTGGTTATTTTTCTGAAAATAATATTTGGAGTGAAAAGGACTTGGTTAGGATTTCCTTATTGAGTTGTTGAGCTATTGTGAAATGAATGCTATGCACCTTGGTTTATAAGCATTGTTGTTGAAGTGAATGGTTGAGTGAAGAACTTGAACTAGGGTTTGAAAAGAACATGAGTATCATTGTTATGTGAGATTGGTTTATAAGCATTGTTGTTGAAGTGAGTAATTGAGTGAAGAACTTGAACTAGAGTTTGTAAAGAACATGAGTATCATTGTTATGTGAGATTGGTTGATAAGCATTGTTGAAAATATTTTGAGTGAGTTTTCATATGTTTGGAATAGGATTTGTGAGCAAGGATTATTTTATTGAGTGATTGGTTGAGTAGAGTTGATTGAGCCTAGTCAAGTGGATGTGTGAAGTGATTGTTCAAGTTCTATAAAGCAAATTGTTCTATATTTTGAATTGATTTGAGAGAGAGGTTGAGTGTTGATAAATATGAAACATATTGATTATCTAACAATTATCCATATGTTTCTATGATAAAAGAGAGATTTAAAGTGATTAAGAGTTTGTGAGTGGGAAGCATATTGAGTCTATAACAATTATCTGTATGTTTCTAAAAGAGTGATTGAAAGTGATTGAGCATTCAGATGAATGTGAAGCATACTGAGTCTCTAAAAATTCTTTGTATGTTTCTAAAAGAGTGATTGAAAGTGATTGAGCATTTTTATGAATGTGAAGCATATTGAGTCTCTAACAATTCTCTTTATGTTCTATGAGATTGAACAAGTTCTAGTGTGGACTTGTTGAGTATATTTGAGGTAAGTCTTTGAGAAGACTTGTGGACAAATTTGTGTGATATTTTGTGGAAGCTTACAATACATATTTGAGAGCATAATTGGATAAGTTCTAGTGAGGACTTATTGAGTAGATTTTGACAAATTCTAGTGAGGACTTGTGGAAAAATTAGTGTGAGATTTTGTGGAAGCTTACAAGGCATAATTGAGACAAGTCTTTGAGAAGACTTGGGATCATAGTTGATTGATTGATTTGTTCAGCTATTGAGTTAAGGTTTAGGGAAGATCTAGTATATTTGATTTGAGATTGATTCAAACTTTGTATTAAGGCTTGAAGATAAATATTGAGGACAAATTTGTGCTAGATCAAAGGATCGTGTTTAGTGCAAATCAGAGGATAGATATTGAGGATAGATTTGTGCTAGATCGAAGGACTATTTTTAGTGCAAATTTTAGGATAGAGTTTGGTGTAGATTTGAGGATAGGTTTGTGCTAGACCAGAGATAGATATTGAGGATAAATTTGTGCTAGACCGAAGGACTGTGTTTAGTGTAGATTTAAGATAGAGCTATGGAGGTGACAGAGTATAGAGGATGACAATCTCCAGTTGATAGATATTCATTAGCTAAGGTAGTGAGTACAAGTGTCTTTAGTGGATAGAGATCCATTAGCTAAAGTAGTGGGGGAAATAATTCTTCTAGAAGATCACCAGCCAAAGTAAGAGGAGAAAGGAGTTCTCTTATGGATAGAGATCCACAAAATTAATTAGGGGATTGGTATCTCCTTTGGACAGAGGTCCATAAACATTGTAATAGGGAAAGGATTCCCAAGAGATTGATTGAGAAAATTTAAGTGGAATATTTTATTCATGGAGTAGCCCACATTGGGTGAACCACGTAAAATTGGTGTCTCTATTGTTTGTGGTAATTTGTGTATTGCTTTGATTACCATTGTTGATATTGCTATATACACATTGCCTAGTATTGATTGGGAAAGAAAAGTAAAAAATGGTCTTATACTGTTCATCCCCATATTAGTATAAGATTGTGTTCTTCACAAATATCATGTTCATATTATATAAACAACAAAGATAATGTAAGGTTCCAATGGTTTTTGAGAAAGTGGTTGGAACTAAGAAGTTTCACACCATAAACCAAGGTTTCAATCTTATTGAATAAATATCAACATTTACGTATGGAGGTTGGGATAAGTAGGGGAGTGATAAGTTTTGTATTATAGACCAATGTGTGTTAAGAAAAAGTGTGTCGTTTTATTAATGATAAAAGGGGTGTTACAAGATGTTTCCTTTTACACAATATACCCCATGGGCTACAATTTGGATCTTCCAAGTTGGAGACTCTCTTTCAGTGAACAAGTAATAGAATCAAAGGATTTTTGTGAGCACCTCAGGGGGAGTGGGCTTACTACATGCATGATACTATTAGTTGCATAGATCCTCTAAACTTTCACAACCCAATCAAAGTTGTTAGTAGCACCTATGGGCTTGTCATAATTAGACCCTTGTTGATGAAAAGTAAAAGGAAAGCAAATATAATCTATTGCATTACAAAAGTGTTGAAATGCTTATAAAAAAAATAAAAATTATTATAGTTGCCTGATTTAGGGATTTTTTGGTATGTATCTTGTTGAAATAGGTACTTAGAGGGAAATGTACCCCTGGGTACCGTCCAATATGATTGTATCGATTTGTACGATCAACTCTATATTATCCAGATACCAATTGTTTTTGATGAGGAGGTTTTGATCGGTCCTATGCAAGTTCTTGCTCAGGTTTTGTAGCCTTCTACACCTATACCTACAAGAAATTTACAACATGGAAAGGTTTAGAAATAACTTATATTACATTATTTGGGTCATGTAAATGTATCTGCCTTGGTACATACTTAGGATATTAGATTACTTTATGGGGAAGTTATCTAGTTACTTCATGCAATGTAATAAATGCACAAGTGTCAATGTGCAAATTGTAATGTGCAAGGTGTCCACTTGTACAACTAGGTAGAGTGTTGACCAAGGAACTTATCTTCCTATATAAAGGGCCATAGATATAGAAGAGATAACACAATAGTGTAGGATTATAGTAGTGTAGGATATATAGTAGTTTAGTGTGTGTGATCTATAAGCTCAAGGTTCATTCATTGAGTAGTAGCTTGTATCATGGAGTGTTCATTTCATCCATAGCTCCTATCGTACTCATTTTTGTCATTTTTATTTATAGCATATTTTAGTCATCTCACAAATTTAATTTATTTCTTATTATTCTGCATCTTGTGAATGCTATCTCCCATTGCATGTTGTATCAAAAGCTAACAATGGTATCAGAGCTACGATAGATTAATAGAAAAATCACCATTATCATTGACCTTGATTTTTTTGTCAACTTGATGCGCCATTGGACTAATCACTGCCAAATTTTCTCAGAAGAGTCTAGGTGATAGAATTAGGGAGAAACACAAGTGAGGACTAAATGAAATCTCAGTTTTAGGAATATTGATATTGCATATGGCTAGAGTCTTTCCATAGAGTTGTAAAAAAACTTGTGAAGACTAGGACTCAACATTTGATCCACTAGTTTGATGAAACAACTAGTGAAGCTCATCTAAGATATCTGGAAATATTTACCTAAAGTTTCTTTTATTGTAGGGAATTAATTCTTAGATGATTGGGATACCTTCTACAATGAAAATCTAGGAGATCTCAAATTCATTGCTTGAAGTTCAGAGTGCCTTCATAGTGCAAATATTAGATGTTACAAAAAGGAGAATACTTCTAAAGAAAATTATAGAAAAGAATTGTGGTGAATTTAGAAAATAGGAGATATCCATATTAAAGAAATTCAGTAAAAGAAAAAGGCCATAGAAGCCTTGATTCAAAAGAAAATGCCATAGAAGCATTGATCTAGAAGAAAAGGCCATAGAAGCCTTGATTCAAAAGAAAAGGCCATAGAAGCATTGATCTAGAAGAAAAGGCCATAGAAGCCTTAATAAAGAAGAAAAGGCCATAGAAGCCTTGATATTAAAGAAAACTCCATAAAAGCCTTGATATTAAAATAGACCATAGATACCTTTATCTTGAAGAAGACTCCAAAAGAAAGTACTTAATTCAGAATTATATTTTAGTTCTAATATTTTTGTTACAGGTAAAGGAGATCCAGTAAGTTTAGAAAGCTTTCTACAAGAAAGTTAGGAAGTGCAACCTCTTTAGAATCAATCCAACACCTGAAGCAAAAGAGATCAAGAGGATATTTAATTGAAGATATTCCAAAAAAGGAAGAAGAAGAAGGACTATGAGAGTCTTTCTCGAATCTAAAAGTGGCTAAATCAGATATCTAGGAGAAGCTATCACCACCAACACTTCCAAAAGTAGAAGGTTGAATATAAGGTCTCAAGGAAGACCAAAATAAGCTATAAGATCAAAGAACTTGGTGAGGTATTGATGAGCATCTAGTAAAATTCTAGGAGAGCCTTGTTGAATAAATCATCAAAGAAGAACTCACTAGAGAAATCCACTACCAAGGAGAAGCCCATGATAGTGAACGACTTGGGATAATTATCACCATCTAAAAACAAGTCCAAGAGGAGGATAATTTGGCAAGGAGTGTCAAATATGAGTGAAATAAGAATCCAGTGAAGACCTCAAGACATTCAAAATATTGATAAGAAGATACTACTTGAAGTCAAAATTTGACAAGAAGACTTGAAGACAGAAGATGCTGGCTAGAACCAAAATATTAAATATTACCTCCCACAACAAGATGAAACTGCTTTAGAGACATAAACTTCTCCAAATCTATAGCAAAATGAGGAGACCACAAGAGGATAACAAAGTCACCAAATATTAGGTTTGTGAAAGAAAGTTTGAGACTATAGTCTTGTTAAGAAGGAGCTATTTGAAATAGTCTACAAAGAGCTGCAAGATCTTACTCAAGGAAATAACTAGTTATCTAAGACACCAAGATCTACATCCTCTACAGAAGTAGCAAAGAAGCTACAAAATATTTAAAAAAAAGGTAAGCAACTATTGGTGCAAGTAGATTCATTAATTGGATTACTTTTTAGATTTTTTAAAGCACCTTAATCCATATTAAATTTGTAACCTAAATTACAGTCTTTAGAAGTGCAAAATAAAAAGATTTATTTTAGAGGTTCATTTGCACACTAGGAGTTGATTAGATTCCAAATATTATTTGTCTATCAACTACCTATTATCTACTTTGGAAAGTGAAAAGAAGATTGAATCCTACAATACTAATTGTAGTGAATTTAAAAAATATTTGAAGGTTCATTCAAATTATTCTTGATTAGTTGCAGTGAATTGATTAAATGTATTTACTTGAGAGTAGATTGGAGTGATAAGGTGTAATTTTTAGTGTATTAAAAAGTAAAATTTGTTAGATTCATTTGCACTATTGTTACTCTCAAAAGAAACTAGTTTTGTGCATTGAAAAAAATATACAAAATATAGTTTGCATCAAGTGTCTAAAGACACTCTTAAAGTAAAAAAACCTACAAATATTAGTGGCCAATAGAAGCCACCAAAATTGGTTAGTAAAAGCAAAGAAAAGTTAACAAAAAAGAAGCTTCAAATATTGAGACTTGATGAGTCTCAAATCCAAAGCACTAAAGGGGTTAGTGCAACTAAAAGAAAGCTTATATTTTACAACATTTACAAGTTTTGGATTCACCATAAAATACCCAAGCAAAGAGTGTGAGGAGTCTAGCCAAAGAGACATCCTAAAAACCCTCATAATACATTCATAAAATCTACTACAAAATCATAATCTCAGGCCTGCAAAAGAGTGCAAGAAAAGGTGCAATAAAAAAGGGTTTTATATACATGTAAAGGTTACATGGTATTGCACTTCTACAATACATCATATTTAGGGAAAGAATAATATTTGAAGGTTCCTCAAAAGGCACAAGAGGTATAGTAAAAACTAGCCAAAGAAGGG
Organism: Wollemia nobilis; assembly: GCA_028583015.1. NCBI lineage: Eukaryota > Viridiplantae > Streptophyta > Pinopsida > Araucariales > Araucariaceae > Wollemia > Wollemia nobilis. Next base: position 1,023,298 of record JAQPPZ010002969.1, on the reverse strand, counting down.
CCAAACGATTAGCGCTCTTCAACCATCGAAAGGGTATAATCTCTGTAAATGAATCTGTAAGATAAAGGAAGCTCATCAAATTGATTTATGTAGACCAAAGAAATAATATAAAGGACATCTATGAAGATAAAAATAATAATATTATTTACATATATAGAAGAGATCTCATCCACGAAGAAAGAGCGTTAAGCTTCCACTCCTACCAAGGTGAACAAGCAACATAACAAGGAGCACATTTAAGGTAAGAAGAAAAAGTGAAGGATAGATGCTACATTGAGAGTAAAATCCATAAAAGGAAGCACTATCATCCATGATCAAAGATCCAAGATACCTCACGAAGCCACTTGCAGAAGAATAGGTTACTTGTTGCCCAAGAAAACAAAGCAAGCTAAGGAGGAAGATAATCAAAGGAGTTACAATCTCCTTCTTGAAGGTGTTACATCAAAAGTATCATGCAAGAATATTGAATACCACTTGGCATAATATTCTCTAGTGTCCCTCATTTACTAATGCTCAAGAGACCATCAAAGGGGAGTTACAAGTGCTAGAGCAAATTCTCATACATTACAAAGGTGTAACATGCATCGTAGAAGCATTACAAGAAGATATTAACGTTACACAAGTGAAAACGCTCTCAAGAAATGAAAAAGACACTTGGCCACCCTTGAAATCCAATAAATGTAGTCTAATTTTGAAGCAAGAAGAGGGTGAACAAGAAAGAAAATTACAGTAAAAAAGAAGAAGAAAATATCACAGTCAAACTAGTTCTAGTGCAGTATGGAAGAAAGGGATCAAGGAGCATTTAAAGCTCCATAGAAGAAGGATATATTACCAACATCATACTCTCTAGCATTGAAGAACAAGCCTGGTCATTTCTCACTCAACCATACCACACTTGGTCCATATGGATTGGTCAACTCAAGCGCCACAAAAAGGGTATGTAAGAGGACTATTATACTCAGTCAAAACCAAAATATTCAAGTGTGAAGACAAGGAGCTGCTTTCTAACATTGGAGAAATAAGGTTTTAAATAAAGGATAAATCTTAATATTATGAAAGTAAATTATATAGGAGATAACTTACCTAGATCAAAATAATATTTGCAAAACAACCTTAGAGATATAAGGAATTCTACTTAGGTTTAACTATTTAATATTTTGCAAATATTGTTATCTTTTCTAATTTTCCAAATTTGGGAGTCATAAGGTCTACTATATCAAATTGATTTATTGGAAATTAGAAAAATTAAAATAAAATCTCAAAGGGCCATTATAATAGGTTTATTAAAACATTTTAAAGGTTGGAAATTTATAATATTTACTTGTCTCAAATCTTCTCAAATCGAGACAAAATATCCAACATTAAAACTTCTTTAAATTTGGGAAAAGTGCTTAGTTCAATAGGAGCGATAAGGATAATATAAGTTGATTTTGTTATTTACAAAACTTTACAAAATCAACCAAAATTGAACTAAAATTTAGAAAAGCACTTTATATTTTATCCAAAACATACTAGGGAGTCATGAGGCATTATACAAAACTTGGTAATATCAACGTTTATCAGAATTATCAAGTTGCAATATATAAGTTTTCTACAAAACCTAAAAATCCTCAAGAATATATACTCTCATTACTAGGGAGATATAAGGAAGCCTACAAAATCAAGGATTAATAAAGGTTTTACCAAATTAAACTTATATACTTCTATCATGGATCATATATACAAATAAGGAGTCATAAGGTAGACTACATAGAAGATCCTATCTTATTTCTTTTATTTCTTCAAATGGGAAAAATAATGTCATATAATGAATGTGGAATTTGTTCCAACAAAAACCAGTCTACAAAACATGAAAATATGTGGTACATTGACTCAGGAGCTAGTCATCATATGACAAGAAATATGCAATGGTTTGAATGTCTTAAAGATACCAAAGGCTAAAGACTAAGAATTGCAGATAACTAAACTTATTCTATACATGTATATGGATGTGTAAAACCTAGTAGATAACTCATTTCTTCTATTTCTTCAAATGGAAAAAAGAATATCATATAATGAATGTGGAATTTGTTCCAAAAAAACCAATCTACAAAACATGAAAATATGTGTTACATTAAATCAGGATCCAGTCATCATATGACAAGAAATATGCAATGGTTCAAATTTCTTGAAGATACCAAATTCTATAGACTAAGAATTCCAGATAATCAAACTTATCCTATATATGGATATGGATGTGTAACACCTAGAAGATCATTTTCAAATATTCTACTACAAAAAAATATTGTTTGTTCCTGGATTAACATTTAATATCATTTCTGTAAGAAATTTGGTAGAAGACAACTATATGATCTACTTTAGATATATGGATGTAATCAATACATGTCTCATCATGAATCAAGGTGAAATAAAAGCAACAAGATCAATCAATGGAAATACATACATCTCGGATTTAATGGAAATGTCACAAGATACTATGATGTTTCAAAATGATACTAACATATTTTAAAAGGAATAGGTTGATGAAAATGAATAAACAATACATCATAAAGCTAAGCATATAAGAATCAAAATCAAGAAGACGAGAGAACAAGTGCACCATCCTCTACTCAGCCATCAAAATCCAGAACCAAATGAAGATACTTGCAAAGAGACCAATAAAGGTGGTTGGATAGAAGATAGTGATGATGAACCTGAAGAAGCCAAAGATCATTTTCAAGAGGAAGATCCACATTGAATACTAAAGTCTTCAATACCCAAATATTGTAATACAAGGGGGTGTTAGAAATAGCTTATATTACATTATTTGGGTCATGTAAATGTACCTTCCTTGGTACATACTTAGGAAATTAGATTACTTTAGGGGGAAGTTATCTAGTTACTTTATGCAATGTAATAAATGCACAAGTGTTAATATGCAAGTTGTAATGTGTTGGCAAAGGAACTTATCTTCCTATATAAAGGGCCATATATATAGAAGAGATAACACAATAGTGTACAATTACAATAGTGTATGATAGACATTAGTGTAGTGTGTGTGAGATATAAGTTCAAAGATAATTCATTGAGCAATAACTTATATCATGGAGTGTTAATTTCCTTCATAGCTACTATTGTACTCATTTCCATAATTTCTATTTATAGCATATTTCAGCCATCTTGCAAATTTAATTTCTTTCTTATTATTCTACATCTTGTGAATGCTATCTCCCATTGTGTGTTGTATCAAAAGATAAAACAATGGCGTATGAAAGCATCCATGGTGGTTGATGGCAAGTGAGGGTGTGAGTGCAATGGAGTCTAGGGTGATTTATATAGAGTTTGGGTATGCAAATGTGTGATCCTTAGAAATGTGAGAAATGACCTTCTATTTATAGACTTGGCCAAGGTTAGGAGGGATTGAGGTGTCCTATGAGGTGTCTTGTGAGGTGTCCCATGAGGTGGCATGGTGCACCATACCTCATAAATAACTTTGGGTGGATAAAAATCCTCATCCACCCACAGGCACCAAATGGTCATGGGTGCACCATACCTCATAAATAACTTTGGGTGGATAAAAATCCTCATCCACCCACATGCACCAAATGGTCATGGGTGCACCATACCTCATAAATGAATGGATGGAGAAAAGTCTTCACCAATTTATGGCATGTGGATGTGGATGTGGAGTCATCAATGTCTGCAAAGATTTGAATTCCTTGCATGGAAAAGTATTCAAATATCATTTATGGTGTTGAATGTATATGGGAATGAGGGGAGCAAGAGTTAATTTAGAATAGGTTTTGGGTTAACCCAAGATGAGGTGGAGGCTAGAATGATCAAAAGGTATATTAGAGTGAGGTGGAGACTAGGCTAGTCAAAGGGACGGTCACATGGTAAATAGGGGAAAATATTAGAAAGGGGTTCAAGTGGCCAAAGGGGTTTAAAAAAGACAAATAGTATTTTTGCAATTTATGTAAATTTTAAGGGCTTTGCAGATTGATCAATCGTTAGCACTGTACAAGGGATAATGTGATATTTTTATGTGTCTACATTTACCTCTTTTTGTACTGTGGTGTGTGAAAGCACAAGAAATGCAAAAAATTATGACATTGGATAGGTGATTGATTATGAGAAGAATGATTTCATGATGGATGGTTATGATTGACTGATAATTTATGATTGATCATAACTTTTGGTGTGATGCAACAATTTTTGAGGGGGGAGATGCAATATTGTATTGAGTCATGAACAATGTAAGATGCCCTAATTGTGGAAGGGATGAATATCCTTAAAACTTTACCTTTGATGGATTTTTGAGCTTGATTTATTGGGTGAGTCATCCAAACACTGGTAGGTATCATCATGATACTTCAATTGCAAGTGGTTCTATCCTTACCACCTCGATGAAGGGAATTCATGAGTAATTGTATAGTCACAAGTATGGGATGTACTAAATTTTGATTGGATTGGAGTTTGATTAAGAAGAGAAATTCTAGAATTTGATTGTGAAGAGAAATTCTACTTTGTTTGCCCAAAAAAGGAGGGCTTGAGATAATCTTAGACAAAGTTCTTGGACAAAAACAAATTCAATATTGAGTGTTGATCATGCGTAAGGTAACATTTAATGGGTAATATATTTTTTTTTGGTAGATAAGATACTATAGCATTAATACTGGGTTTTATAAGTTGACCCAAAATATTTTAGAAAAATCAGCCTAGGGCTGTTGATGAACATATCCTTACTAAGGATCCTATATATGTAAAATCTAAATGCCATAAAATTCATTACATCCGATAAAGCACATACCCTATTATCAAAAAGAAACTTCCCATACAACATTTTGGGTATACCTCAAGAAAACACACATGCATCATAATTACAAAAAAACGTTCATCATAATTACCCATTAGATATTAATGGGTAATATCTACCCCCTTAAGCGATGAGGTGATAGGTGAAAAAATGTTACTCAACAACAAAGAACTTGATAGAAAATGTCATGGCGTGACTACATAATAGATTGGGATGATGAAAATGATGATTTTTGAGAGAAATTAATGAAAATTTCAAAAATTCTGTTTACCGTATGAATACGTATGTTCGAAATTCACACCATGTTATAAAAGTATAATCACATGGTAAGAAACTCATTTTTACAATGCAATTTGAAGAATTGAGAGGAGAGGGACAAGAGAGGGAGAGAATTTGACATGGAATATTGCTAGAGTGAGGATGTGAATAAACGAGATGGTAATGGGTGATGTCGATCCTTAATATGGAGGGTGTGTAGTGTTAATTAGTAGTTTTTTACATTACGAGAATAAAATGAACACTATGACCTATATTTTAGCAAAATAAAACCATAGAAAAATAGGAAAAGTTAGGAATAAATATTTTTTGTGCTATGGATATGGGAAATTTGGATGCATGTCTATTTTGTATGCTTATTTTGTTGGCACATTTTATAATGTGAGTATGTGCATTGTGTATTTTTATGTTTTGGTTATTATTTTTAAAAAAAATTGTGGACGTGCTTTTCGGGAAAATGGGTATTTGGAACTACCCTTCATTGCCCAACTGTACGGATCTATACAATTATTTTTATTCATTTATATAGAAATATGATATGTGATAAGGAATACTAATGGTAGATCAAGATGTTGTGGTTGAGGTACAAATTTAGGCCACTCATTAATCATATTAGGGAGGTGTGGAGTATAGATGATTGAGATTGGTTGGTTGAGAGCCATAGGGTTTTATGGGGTTGCACATATGATGGCCATACATTGTGATCATTCATATATATCAATGTTATGTGAGTGTTGGGATTCTGATAGAAATACCTTTAATTTCCCAGTAGAGGAAATGACTATCACACTAGAGTATATATATAGGATATATCGACTGCATATAGAGGGTTGTATTGTTATAGCTATAGGAAGTCGATAGAAGGATGTAGTAATGCATAGGGTCTTTAAACTTGAATGATAAGTTATGGATACAAATGATGATGATATATTGTATGAGATGTACTATCAAACATAGATAATGATGCAGAGGCATGCACTAGAGATGATTCTTTTTTTTAGCTATATTTTGTTGGATTCTTTAGGAGTAAGTTTTCCATGGAACCTGCTAGGTATTGTGTACGATATGGTGGATATATCTACTAGATATATGTGGTTGCTAATTATACTAGCTTAGACATATAAAGAGCTACATGATGTGAGGATGATAGAGAGGATAGGGCTTAGTTGCAGCTTGTTGGTTTAGTTGTGGGCATGGAAGCACATTGTAGTAGTGAGGTTACTAGGATTATCATATGAGACCCATAGGTTTATGGTGGAGGATGTGTACTATGCATTGAGATGGTACATATATAGGGAGACACAGGTGAGGAGGCCTCATGAAGAAGACACCTTGTACTATTAAGGTAAATTTAGGAGTTTGAGGTTAGAGAGCATAATTTGGTGACCATGGAGAGGGCACCATCATGGAAAAAGGATGTGATAGATCTATATTGAGTGAGGTGGTCAATATGGGTGATCGATTATAGAGGTATGTAGATAGAGGTTTTTTAGTACACTCAAGTGTTGAGGCAATTTGGTTTACGATAGGGTTTGCCTGATCCACTAGTGATTATTTGGAGGATCAAAGTGGATCATGAGCCTTAGCCATGGGTGGACGTAATGGATGTTGAGAGATATGCATATATAGTTATGCTAGATGTTGATGACATATGGAACATAATAGAGTTTTATGTATGGTGGTTAACATAGGGATGGTAGCTAGGGTGATTGTTGAATGATGACATGGGTGGAGAGGGTGGTGCAACAATTATTGGTAGGATGGAGGAGGCATTCAATGGGATAGAGGCAATAGCTAGTAGAGAAAATGAGGATGAGGAGTCTCAGGCAATGATTATGTTGATGTATAAAGAGAGAGTACACAAATCATGGGTGACAATGGAGGAGGGGCCAACACTAGATGTATGGGGACCTAATTTTGATGATAATATATGATGGGGGATGTGATGGACATCATACAAGAGGTTGAGATGTTGTGAGATATAGTGTGATAGGTGGAGGCACAAATTGTGGATCATGAGGTTGCATGAACATTGGGGAGGATGGGATTTTAGAGTAAGATATAATTTTTTTGGGAGAGTGAGAGAGCCTATAGGATCAACAAGATACATTTACCATAAAATAAAGGGAGGTTGTAGAGTGAGAGGGACATAGCTATTGTAGAGAGATATGTAGTGACAATGAAGAGATTCAAGCTTTAGGTAAAGAGAGAGGAGTTGTAGAGAGAAAGATATTATGGTAGATGAGAGGGATAGACTTCAAGAGGAGTTTGATCAACTTAGAATATAAGAAAATATGATGACTTTATAGGTAGAGGTTGCTTAGCTATGGCATGCCTAGTATGACTTTAGGACTCTCTATTTGTGGAAAAGGGATAAAGTGTTAGCATGCAAGGACACAATGGTGATGCAAGGTGTGCCAATTCCATCACACTTAGCTTCCAAATATTGATGCAACCATAGGAGCACAACATCAGTGAATCTAGTAGTGCCATGTTTCATGGAGCCAACAACATGTCAGGCACGAGGATCAAATCTCATATAGGATGATGAGCGGCCATAATGGAATGAAGGTGATAGACCACGATGATATGAGGGTATTGGGGAGAATCCCAATGATTAGTAGTGAGGATGTTTTTAGTATGGAAGATAAGCCACCATTTTTATAGTTTGTTATGTTGATGAGATGATCATGAGGATGTATATTGTGATAGTTATAGATGGATATATGAAGTATCCTTTAGGCAATTTTTTGATGATGTACTTGCTATTATTTGATATATACATATGTATCTTGATGTGAGATGAATTTATTGTGTTATTATGATATGATGTACTTTTATGCTATTGGTTTGATGTGATGATGCATTGGTGCATGTGATTAGATAGATTGGATATGAGATGTGGTATTTATTCAATATGCTTGATGTTATAAATGATAATATGTTGTTATGTAAATGCATGAATTGACCTTCATATGTGTTTTTTTAATAAAAATTTTGAATGTGCGTATTTGAATTTCACAATCACAAATAGTTTAATTAATCAAGGACAAGTTAACAATTACATAAACAAATGAATAAAATATGAGACATGCAAACTTGTAATCTATATGATGAAACTATAATAATGATAATAGGGAGGCTATGCATGAATTGATTTGACCCTTAAGCTAAATGAAAATGAATAAGAGAAATAAGACAACAATGATTGAACATTGGACTAATGAGTGGAAGGATTATGTATTTCTTAGCTAAATGAGTCATGATGTTGTTTGTTCTCATTTCCAAGGATTTTTGGATGCTAGAGTAATTTCTAGAAATTCAAACACCTTAGTTTGAACAATCAAAATCATCTATTAGTTAGTCAATATCTTACAAAAATATTAACCATCCTGAATGAGATAAGCTTATCATCGACCAACATGCATGAAATGATATTCATTTATCCATTTTGAGTGAGGTCAAACTAACCAATTGTAATCCTAGCCAATATAATCTACCTCATCCACAAGTGCACAATGGTTTGTATAAAATAATATCGATAATATGATAGATATATCACCACTTATAAGGCATACTCCACTGCCAGACAAGCATCTATAGCCTTGATGGAGGTTATGCCTATAATCTCTCAATATTGCTCCACTGCCAACCAAGCATCTATAGCCTTGGTGGAATTATATAATATACCTTAGGAAACCAAGGACAAGATATTGGTAGTGCTCTTACTCTTGTCTTTCTGCTTGATTTTGATTGTGTTTTTTACAACTTGTCCTTTTGGATCCTTAGATTTGGATTATGCAAATGGTAGGATGAGCGAGAATTTTTTTTTAGAAATATTGACAAGGTGTTGTCTTCCATAAAATAAAAATTTATTTGATGTTTGAGATGTTATTAGTCCAAAAAAGAAATAAAGTCAGCCAAGGGAAACCTAAAATTGCATTAGAACCCAATGATGTTTGACAAATGTTGATTGGATCAACTAGGAATTATTGAATAATAGAAAATACTTCAATTACCAAGAAATCTAGGAATATGATTGAATGTGATGTCATGATAGTTGTGATAACTATTTTATGTTTATTGACTAATGTGCAAAAGACAAAGATGTATATGTGCAATATGAGTGACAATGCAACTAGACAAAGAATGACACTACAATTAAATGTATGACAATTATATGAATACACAATGCATATCAATGATAACAAATGCATGTAAAAAATATGTCATTGAATAATTATACCAATTGGGATTGGTCAATGCATATCTACACATCCAAAAAGGTGACCAAATTAGCATGTTAAGAGTCTTATTGTGTATATGCATGAATGCAATGAATGGATGCAATGTGAAAGAACAAGATAGAACCATAAATTTTTGGTGGCATCAGCATGAATGAATGAGAAGTGATAAAATATGAGGGAATGCCAAATCCCCTAGATAGAAAAGTGGTTTGAAAGAGGATGGACTCCCCTAGTCATGGAATTGGTTTGAAGAGGAGATAAATGAGAGGAAAAGGAAGGTTGAGGGATGGGAAAAGAATGAGGAAGTAAAGGATTGAGGAGGAAAAGTACCAGTCAAAGGTATGTAGCCACTTTTATGTTACCATATAATATTAATGTGGTGTCTTTGAAGAAAAATAGAAGGGAATTTTTTTATTTTGAAATGAAACCAAAGGGATTTGGGGCCTTTGGAGTGATTACTTTTGAAATGAAACCAAAGGGATTTGGGGCCTTTGGAGTGATTACTTTTGAAATGAAACCAAAAGGATTTTAGGCCTTTGGATAAAAATTGATAGAAATTGTATGTTGTGAAATTGAAATCAAAGGGATGTAGGGCCTTTGAAACATAATAGAAAGAAATTGTATCTTTTTAAAATTGGAATCAAAGGGATGTGGTGCCTTTGAAACGTAATAGAAAATTTTTGTATCTTTTTAAAATGGGAATCAAAGGGATGTGGTGCCTTTGAAATGTAATAGAAAAAATTGTGACTTTGATGGTGAGGTACATGATGCAACCTTGTACGTAATAATTGAATTTATGGTGAGGTAAAGGGCACAACTGTATTCCTAGAAATTGATTTGAAGGCAAGGTGCAGGGTGCAATCGTATACCTGGAATTTGATTTGTGATTTATATGTTAGGCAACCTCAATATGAGTAGATGATAAGTAAGATATTTGAATGTGGAGGAAGGGTAAACACCCCTAATTGAAAAATTGATTGGAAAAGGGTGGACTTCCTCGGTAATGAAAAATTATTTTGGAGGGGGTGAACTCCCCCAATCATGAAAAATGTTTGAAAGGGGTGAACTACCTCTATCTTGAAATTAACTTCAAGAAGATGTAAAAATGATGATAAAAATAAATGAGAGGGAGAAAATAAGGAAGAGAAGGGGGAGAAAGAGAAAGAAGAGGAAAAGGATCATCCATATGTATGTAGCCATTTATGCATGGCCATACAACAATGAAATAGAATATACTAAATAAAGAGAGGAGGAGGTAGTTGAAGAGGTGAGGAAAAAAGAGTAGCTAGAGTAGAGTTGGTGAGAAAATAGATGTTTCTAGGGATGAAGAAAAATAGATTATATTGTTGGGGAAGATTATCCCAAATATCGATGATTTTTGGTAGCAAGGGTGATCATACTAACAAAACCTTGTTAAAAAGGGATGCTATTTATGTGATTGATTTGTTGGGGCTTAGATTGAAATGTCAAGGCTTGTGGTTGTTGCATCCAAGGTTGGGGTAAAGTATTTTAAATACACAAAGATTTGGATTAGAAGATGATATGGCATTGTCAAATTGTATATCCTTTTCATCCATCACATTGTGGACTAGGTGCTTGAAGGAGCGACAATAATTAGTGTCATAGCCTTGCTAGTGATGGTAGACATAAAATTTATGCTCATTGTACCATTTTAGTTTTGGCTAATTTGGATTATCTGGTATAATCTCAAGCAAAGCATCATGTAACTTCTAGAAGAGATTAGCTAATGATTTAGAAAGGAGAGTCAAAGTGTGAGGTGGAAAATGAGGAATTTGAGATTTTGTGAGAGGTTGGATAGATGGTGGTGGGGTGATTACCTACCCAAATTATGGATAAACCTAACATTGATGTTGAAGAATTTGGTGGGGTGGATTTATTGTGTACTCATAATGACTGGATCATGGGTGGGATTTTGACACCCATAGTCACTCAATTGTAACTCAAGGCTTTTAAGACAATCTAGAAGGTATTGCATGTCTGTTGAAGGAGGTGTTGGGGTTTTTAGGATAGGATTGATATAGATTACAATAGGACTAGGTGTAGGGATATAAATATGGATGAGGTGGAGGAAGTAGAAAAGAGGGATAGGGAGGCTATGAAATGCTAATTGGTTGGGCCATTTGGGATGGGAAATGAGGTGATAGAAGAAGATATGGGGGATAATGTGTTTGAGAAAGGAATGGATGATAGGACGTAGATCAGTGCGAGAAGGATGAAGTGGTCCCCTCACTAGGTATCTTGGATGGAACAAAGTGAGTGGACTAATGCATTAGATCATGATCATAGGATAAAGGCTCATGCTACAACAATAAATTTAGGTATGGGTAATGACAAGGGAACATTGAATCTGAGAATGGGTGGAGGTGGTTTCCTTTGAGTGCCCAAACAAGTTGGTTGAAGAAGGGGAGGTTACCTTATAAGTTTCCTTAGCTAGGCACACTTTATTGTGATCTTGAATCGGGTAAGGGCCATGATGGAAGGGTGAATGGTAGGAATATGGCTATAAAAAGGAACTATACCTTGATCTAACCAAGAATTATAACTATCAGTATAATCCTAACTAAAACTGTACCTGTCTAGAGGTTTTTAATCTAATAATACCTATCCATACGATTATGTCAAAAAAACATTTTAGGAGCTGAAATGATGATAAAATAGAAAAGGAGAGTTTTTGAGCAGTTTATAGATCCGTTTTTCTATTTTTGTGATAGTTTTGTGCAAAAATAACTTATTAAATGAAGGGTTTGATAAACAACAAAAAATTTGTAGGGTGGGTGTACTTAAGCGTGCTTGTATGTTGGTGTATTTGAGTTGGATTAGATAGTTGTTGTGTGATCATTTTTTATTTTGTTTGATTTTTTTTTAATGTTTTTGATGTATTTTTTTTTTAATGTCTCTAAAACAAAGAAACTAGGTTTATGGATATAATCTACTAGGGTATGTTGATGCACGTTCCCAAATATACCTAAAGGTATGTAAGGAGAAACTATGTAAAAATAGAAAAATGGCTTCTTAATATGGATATGACATAGGGTAACCAAAAAGGGAATAATAAACCTATTATGCAAGAGGTATCATTGTCTAAGACCTACAACCCAGTCAAATTTTGCTTCACCATTGATTGGTCTAAATCAATAATGACATCTACACATTCACTAATTATTTAGACTTATGAGTAGGTATGTCTATCCTAAACTACCCTGAGATAATCCTAAGGGTAGCGAACTTTCTGGTGATGAAGTCAAAAAACTACTTGAATGGCTATTATGGTGGCTAGGGGGTGAGTCGATGGTTGAATATGAAGCCCAACGTCATTGATATTGGTTGATGGTTGGTGATGAAATTCAACTTTACCAATGTGTATAATACATGCAAGTGTGTGAGAGTGTTTTGCTTTAGAAATTAGAATGCAAAAGTGGAAACTATCTTATGCAAGAAATTGAAAGAAAATTCTTTTGATTTTTGGATTATGTCTATTGTAATTTGCAATAGAGATAAATTATATGCTAAGGAATATAAATTTTCTATCTAAAAAAAGCAAGAAAACCAAATCTATGCTAGGGTTAGTCCTTGAGTAAAGAAAGTGGCATGAAAAAATGCATTTGAAGTAAAACAAAAATTCAAAGAGCTTGAGAAAGCACAAGTAGTCCTTAAGTAAGGAGAGATACTAGAAATGAAATACCTTTTGAAAGGAAACCCTTAAGGAAGGAGAAAGCAAGGAATTCTAAAAGCATTTGAAAATAAAAACAATCCTTAAGAAAGGATAAAGCAAGAATTGTAAAGACTTTTGAAATCCAAACTAGCATCTAAGATTTACTTGATCATAAATATATCTACATTGGTCAAGATATATTGATTAAGACTATGACCTATTACCTACCTAGAGATTTACATATGATTCAGATAAAAAATTGACTCAACTCATAGAGGTAATTAAATTTGGGGCTTTCTTCAAGCCGTATGCAAATTATTTATCCTAAGATATTGAAATATAATGATGCAAAGCATAATGGTAAAGAACTTGAAATGGGATCACCCTTGGAAAAAACGCTATGCTAATGCTTATGAAAGAAAAGAGGCTTTTGAAACTAAAAAAAAGGAAGTAAATTAAATCTTTTCAAAGTTTGACTAAAGCATTATGACACATTTTGTAAATCAAGAAGACCAATTTTATAATTAACCAAATCAATTTGGTGCCTTTTGTAAAGCAAGAAAGCAAATTTTGAGAATGACCAAAGCGATTTTATGGCCTTTGATTTTTAAAGAAAGAGAGTAATTTTTACTGAAAAGAGAAGACGAGAGGGTTTACCTAGGGTTTGAAGCTACTAGAATTTTGTTTGGAAGGTTTGACAGGTTTTGAAGCGCTGGATTTTATTGTCTAAAAATGATCGTATGGGACCCTATGGTCAAACTTGACTATGCCTATTTGTACAATCAAAAGAAAGGATAGTTTCTAGAAACATTTTCTATTGTTGGTTATATCTGGTACAAAAATATTGGTTTTGTGATTTGTTTTTGCAAAATTAGAGGACAAGTTAAATTTCTTCAAAATGTGTATAAAAGGAAATTAATATTAAATTGTGAAGTAAAGTTATTAAACCAAAATTGTTGATTGTGGGAGTTTGAAAGGTGAATTATTGCACCTTGGGATGACATTTGTGAGCTAGTTTGTCCTAAGGATTTGAGGTGGTAAGTGAGATAACAATCTCAATGAGGAAAACCTTTCCCCAACTTACCTACTATAGACACAGAAAATTGACCCACTTTCAGTAGGTAATCTTCCTTAGAACCCCTAAGAGGTCCCTAACCCTTGCCCAAGGCAAGGATAGGCCTCTCCTCCCTCAAAATTGGTTTTTTTAGTACCTTTGGTTAAATTTCACTCCGTCATGGTCGGGCATGACTTCACCGGAGCGATCTCATGCTTTGTCATCACGGGGTGCAACTTTTCTAGTGCTAATTTAATTCTTATTTTTATTCTTTTGGCCTTCTTAAACCTAGGTCTAAACCCTACCAATGTATTTTGGCATAGGATTTGGGTTTATTTGTCCCACATTTTTCCCTTTGATTTTATCTATAAGAGGCAAGAAAAATATATGCAAGATATATGTGATCTTAATGAGAAATTTTGATTCTTGATTAAGCTGAAAAATTTTATGATAGCTCATTCTTCTTCCTTTGCTTTTTCTATTGGAAGCTAACCCTAAAGTGTGAATTTTGGATTTGATCTTCTATTACTTATATTGGATTGGATTGCTATTGGACTTGGTGGATTCATGGTGTGGTTCGGAGTGATAGAGTGCCTACCTGGATACTTCAATTTTATTTGCCTGCTTCTACGATGTCCATCAGGGTTTGATTACTTAGTTTCTAGAATTTATTTTGCTTCTTGCATTTGCTTTTATTTTTTATTAATCTATAGTGATATAACATTCGATATTAGTAAGGTGTGACTTCGCTTGTCTAGATTAGGGTAAATCTGTTCGTAGAAGCGAGATCGCACCTCGTCCAGGAAGGGAGAAAATTTTCTATTGCGTTATCGCACTCACTCCAGGTGACACATGATTTTTCCTGAGAGCTCACTAAGGGAAATTTCAAGATTCTATTTTCACTATTGCATTCCATTTTACATTTAGGTCATACTATTGCATTTTGTTTTCTATTTTCTATTACTGCATTTTTATTTTATGATTAATCATCCAAAGGTCAATTTTTATTTTTTCTTTAAAAAGTCATCTAAAAGGACCTAGGGGATTGATTGTTGTGCCTTCAAGGGCTTCTATACAATGGCCTAAGTAGGCACCCTAATCTTGATCATATTTCTTTATTGTATTTGGATTTACCTTGCAAGAACAGGTATATTTATATCATTAGACAAGAGGCATCAAAAGCTAGGATCAACCACCGATTAAAGCTAAGTGTTCTGATTTATCTTGCTAGTTTTATAATCTGATCTAAATTTAATTCTTAGGCATCTAAAGTGAAAATAATTTAGTTTATATCTAGGGATAATTTTTGTGCATTTATATTGTATATTTCTACTTTAAAGGTTTTCTGGAATAAAACCTAGGTTAGTGAGAATCCAAAATAAATAATCATATTAGGCTAGCTCTTGTATGCTTGCATTCTAATTTCAACTGTTGTACTCCATTTTGTGCATTGTCATTTATCTTTCCTAGTTTAGAACTAGAAAGACCAAACTTAGGTGTTTTTCCTAAAACTGAATACATCAAACATTCCTGAATATCCTGAGGACTTGGAGTGAGTCATTAAACCATTCTTGGTGAAACCATCCCCCTAGCACCAAGTGTAGAGCACAACATACCCCCATGGTTCACCCCACAAAAGGTTCTCTCCTTGCAGATCCAACAGTTTATTTGGGAATTGTACGCAGTAGGGTAGTTTTAACCCTCTGCATATTTGGTGAACCCTAGGTGAACACCTCATTTTATTTCAAACAATAAGTATGATCATTAAATTGTGTGCCAAATATTTAAAAAATAATTCATTTGCATATAAGTGCATAGGTTCCTTTTGGTCTTAGTTCTCCTCCTTGTCTTACTCCTTTTTCTCAATGGCTTCTGACCTTGAGGAAGGATGAAGACTTCTTAGGTTTGATGAGATTTTTCATGAGAATGATCAGATTGATAGAGAAAATAATAACCTAGAAGAAGAGGCTAATAATCATATTGATCCTATCAAATATTCCAATGGGAATATTATCTTTAAATCTTTTGATCATATATGTACTTTCGATAAGTACCATAGACATGCTTTGGATATGGCCTTAGAGGAATAAGCATTACCTGAAATGGATGTTCCACTCAAGGATAGCCTTTTGAATGAACCTTTGAATCATGGTAAACAAACCTGTCAACCTACTGATGCCACTACTATGACCACCAGCATTGGATGAAATCCACCAGCTCCTCCAACTAGTAATGACACCTAAAATTATTTTCAATTTCCTCCATCTTCTAATGTCAACACTATTGTCTCTATTCCACCACAAGTTAATATTCCATTCTCAAAAGGCACCATATATATTAACAACCTTCACATTTCCAACCTAAGTCAAGGGAATATGGAAAACATACATAGTAATCCAAAAATGCAGAATTTGACAAGTATAGTGAATCAGTTGGTTTCGAAGATGGATATGATTCAACCTTTAGGGTTTACATACAACTATAAAGAAATGTGTAGTCAACCATTGGATCCTATTGTTGCTGCTAGACTTTATCCTAAGCATTTTTCTATTTCAATATTGCCAATCTATAAAGGAACTGAAGATCCAATAGAGCATTGAAGAGGATTCAAGATTTTGTCATGATCTTGTTTATGATGATATGATTTTATTGAAAAAAGATTCTTATTGGAGTGGCATTATAATGGTATTATCGATTGCCCAACTTTTCTTTGGATATTTTTGAGAAGACTATAGAGATGTTTGTTTATCAATTTAGTGCATATATTGAAAAGGAAGTGACAATGAGAGATCTATATGATTTAAAATAAAATAAAGAAGAAAGCTTTTCAAAAAAATTGGCTTGTTGGAGAAGTTTAGTTGGCTAGTTAAGATAACCTATGTATTAGAATTATATGCTTGATATATTCATTGGTAATTTACAAGAACAATTATGCTCTAGAAACTACTATTGTCACATCTCTAGATCAGGTAATCAAATTAGCAAGAAAAGTGGAATAAGCTCTCATTCGAAGAGGTCATATTAAGGTTAAAGAAGATAAGTCAATTAATTCTCAACATAAGAATAAGAATATGGGATGTGATAGTGATACAAGGTCTGTTAAAAATGTCACTAAAAACCTACAAAATATTATATTTTATAAACCTCCTCAAAAGAATTTAATCAGACTTAATATACCTATGGAAGCAGTTTTAAAACAACTTTTGGATGCTAAGGCAATTGAATTACCTCCCATAATACAACCAGATACTTCAAATCATTAGTATAAAGTAGATGAAAATTGTGCATATCATAGAGTAGAGGGACATTGGACTATTTCTTGTAAAAGGTTGAAACTTGTGGTTCAATATTAAATCGATGTTGGTCGTATTGAAACTAGTATTTTTCAATATTCCAAGAACCAGAAGAATCAGAATAGAACAAGATAAACCAAGCAAGTGTCCTATAAAAATGTACCACATCAATATGATAATAACAAACTTGTACAAAATATGGATGATTCAACGAATATTCCACTCTTAGAAATTTTATAGAATTCTCAAGACCATAAAGAAGCTATGATAAATATTTTGAAGTAGCAACCAGTACCTCTGGATATTTCTCCTAGTGATATGACAAATATTATAAGTTCCCTCTGAAATCCTCATCTAACATTTTTAGATAATGATATGGTTTCCTTAGGAGTACAAGAAGATTCTTCTCTATACATCACTACTTACATTGGGGATACTCTCATCAAAAGGGTTATTATTGATTATGGTTCTTCGCTTAATGTTTGTACACATAATTTCTTTTAGAAATTTAGATTGAAGAACGAATATTTGATTGCATCCAGTGACATCATTAGAAATTTCAGTAATTATTCTCAAGAAGCTTATTACACTATATTACTCCCTCTTAGGGTTGGACCCAAAATTTTGAAAATAATATTTTATATGGTGTCTTGCCCTGCATATTTTAATCTTATTCTTGGAAGACCTTGGATTCATGCAATGAAGGTCGTCCCTTATACTTTTCACCAATGTGTAAAATTTGAATTTGAAAACCAAATAATTTCTATTTGGGGAGATCCTAATCCATTTGAATTTTGCTTATCAAAATATCGAGCCCAAATCAATTCATTACAATCTTCCTCTAAAACATTTTATATAAATGTTTCATCATAGGATCAAGATGACTCTTCTTGTTTAGATCTTATCTTTGATGAATCTCAACAAGGTTTAGAACGGAGTGTTAAGGATGAGGGTCCACCCTATCCTAAGGTATTAACCCCGGAGTTGTATGTTATAGATAAGTTTTTTCTTAGAATGACATCGACTTTGACGGGTCTATCCCTTGTGCAGTGCAAGTTGAGTCTTCTAGTTCTCAAGTGGAATTTGGTTCTATGTATCCCAAGGACCTTAAGCAATTAAGGGTGATTACTGCCCCATTTCCTCTTTAGGATGATTTTTCCATTATTATTGAGGAGACCATAGATGTGAACATAGGTTCTAAGGAAGCTACTAGAATCCTTAAGTTAGGTAAATCCTTGACCATGGACGAGCAAGATCTATTGACCAATTTATTGAAATAATATGAGGATATTTTTGCTTTGTCATATGCTGACATACTAGGGTTTTATCCCTCCCTTGTCATGTATCATTTGGTAGCTAAGCCTAATTCTAAGCCCGTTAAGTAGAATCTTCGGAAGATGCATCCGAAGGTCACCCTTTCAGTCAAGGAGGAGCTCCAAAAACTCCTTGACGTCGGTTCTATAAAAACCATCGACTACTCTTATTGGATTTCTAATATCATTCCTACTAAGAAAGAAGAAAAAATTAGAGCATGTACCAAATTTTGTGACATTAATTTAAAATATCCCAAGGATGATTTTTTCTTGCCCAACATATACCAAATTGTAGATTTCACTACCAAATGTGGAATGCTCTCGCTCATAGATGGTTTCTCAAGTTACAATCAGATCATGATTGCTCCTAAGGATCAATCCAAGACAACATTCACTACTCCCTAGGGTAACTTTTGTTGGAAGGTCATGCATTTTGGCCTTAAGAATGTAGGAGATACCTATTAGTGGGCCATGACTTATATTTTACATGACATGATGCATGATATTTTCTAGGACTATGTGGATGACCTTCTAGCTCGTTCCTTAGAAATAAAGGATCATGTCCATGAATTAAGATGAATATTTGAAAGGCTTCAAAAATCTAGAGTTCATCTTAAACCCGCTAAGTATGTGTTCAGAGTCACATCTGGCAAGTTGTTAGGCTTCATAGTGTCTAGGTGAGGCATTGAAGTGGACCCTTCTAAGGTGGTAGCTATCATTGATATACCTCCTCCTCATATCCTGATCAAGCTGCATAGTTTGCAAGGTAAGTTGTAGTCTATTCATCAGTTCATCACCTAGTTAGCTGATAAGTGTTAGCCTTTTCTTTGGCTCCTTGAGAAGGATGTAGTTTTTCAATGGGATTTTGAGTGTTAGAAATCCTTTTATGATCTCAAAAGGTATCTCACATTCTTGCATATTTTAGTTCCCCCTATGCCTGGTAGGCATCTACTGCTTTACATAGCGGCCACCACTCACACTTTGGGAGCGATGTTGTCTCAACATGATGATGAAAACAAAGAGAGAGTTATCTACTATATTAGCAGAACTTTGGTCAGCTATAAAACTAGGTACACTCCCTTAGATAAGCTTTTCCTTACCGTAGTGTTTGCTTCCTAAAAGTTAAGACATGACATGCTCAGCCATAAGACATTGGTGATTGCAAATTTTGACCCTTTGTGCTATTTGTGTCTAAGTCCCACCTGTTAGGTCGAGCTACTAATTGGGTGTTGGCCCTTAGTGAGTTTGATCTAACTTTAATAGGTCAAAAATCTATCAAGGTTCAGGTTATTGCTGATTAGTTAGCCTTTTCTCCCCTAGAAGCTACCCATCCTAGAGTTTTTTAGTTTTTTGATGAGTGCTTCAATGTTGAAATTGAAGAGTCTAAGTCTTTGAATTTGTATTTTTGTAGAGCCTGATGCATGAAGGGCGTTGGACTTGAAATCATTCTAGTTACACCACAAAAATAGCTCATCCCTTTGTACTTCAAACATCATTTTTATTGCACAAATAACACTATAGAATATGAAGCTTTGATCCTTGGACTTACAGAAGCCTTAACTTTGCAAGTTAGAGTCCTTTCGATCTTCGATGACTCTCAACTTATGGTTAATCATATCAATGATGTTTATCAAACTCGAGATGATAAGCTTAAACCCTATAAGAAGATTGTTACCAAGTTATTGTCTTATTTTGAGCAGGTAACCATAGAGTCTATCCCTAGATCCTCAAACTGCCATCAGATTCCATGGTTACTGTTGCATCCTTGTTCCCCTTGGAGTTAGAAGATGATCAAGCTTCAATTATGATTCAGAAACTCTAGGAACCTACGTATTTGAGTTCTTGTTTGGATACCCTAGAGTGTTTTACCATTGAATATTTGAAAGGTATTTCTACCTTTTCCTCAATGAAATTTCACAATTTAAATATAATGCAGAGATCGAAGGACGGAAAGACGAAATAATTACGAAATGCAGAAATTAATGAACGAATGGAATAAAACAATGGCCACTTAAGGTGGGCACACCCTTTTGCGCAGACGCAGATGAAAAAATATAAAAGATATGATGATTCTTATTCAAACCAACTACGGTGAATATATATACTAAATTTCTATCTCTTGGAGAAACATAGCCGACGCTGCTATGTTTGGACTGCAACATGACTCCCCTCCTCGAAAAGCTTTGTCCTCAAAGCTGGAAATGTCTGGAAGATACTTTCAGGTTCCCATGTTGCATCTTCCTCTGATAAATCTTGCCATTTAATGAGAAATTCATGAATCTGACGTGATCTCAGTTTGCGGACTCTATGTTGTAGTATATCTTCTGGTTGGAGATGTATGCGTCCTTCCTCATCGAGCATTGGTAATTCTGATTGACTTTGTACTTTCTGACCAATTACTTTTTTGAGACAAGAAACATGAAATACCGGGTGTATTCGTGAAGATGTCGGTAGCTCTAATTGATAGGCTACTTCTCCAATGCGGCGCACAATTTTGTAGGGACCATAGAATCGTGGGGCCAACTTTTGGCTGGACTTTATCTTTAATGAGGCTTGTTTGTAAGGTTGCAACTTGAGGAACACCCAATCTCCTATATTAAAAGTTCTCTCTGATCGGTGCAAGTCTTGTTGTTGTTTCATACGATTATGTGCTTGGGCCAAATTCTCTTTGAGGATGGTAAGCGTAGACTGCCTTTGTTGGAACCAATCATCCACTTTAGCTACTTTAGATGATCCCTGTACGTAATCTGCAACTTTTGGAGGTTTGGTGCCATACAATGCTTCGAATGGAGACATCTTAATTGAGTAATGGTAAGAAGTGTTGTACCACCATTCCGCTAATGCTAACCAATGGCTCCATTGGTATTGTTTATCTTGAGCAAAACATCTTAAGTATGTACCCAAACATTTGTTAACTACTTCTGTTTGACCATCTGTTTGTGGATGGTATGCTGAAGACATGTTCAATTTGGTACCACTAAGTCGAAATAATTCCCGCCAAAAGTTACTAGTGAAAATGGGATCTCTATCACTTACAATATTCTTTGGCATACCATGTAATTTGAAAATTGAATCCATAAATACCTTTGCCACCTTGCTTGCGGAAAATGGATGTTGTAAAGCACTGAAAGTGAGCATATTTGGATAACCGGTCTACGACGACGAAGATTACTTGTCCTGCCTTCGATTTTGGAAGACCTTCAATGAAATCCATGGATATATGTTCCCACTGTCGTTCAGGGATGGGTAATGGTTGTAATAATCCTGGTGATTTGATTGTTTCTCCTTTATTGCTGCTGGCAAACTTCACATTCTGCTACCCATTGTTTGACTTCCGCTTTTAATCCTTTCCAACAAAATGATTGTTTGACCCTTAAATATGTCTTCAAAAATCTTGAATGTCCTGTTGATGGAGAAGCGTGTGATTCGTCGAGGATTTTTGATTTGAGTTCTGAATTATGTGGAATGTAAATGCGGTTCTTCTTCCGGAGGATGTTATCTTCATAAGAGAACCCAGGGTGTTTGGAAGACCCTATAGATAATTCATGAATTATCTGGGCAGTTTCACTATTGGACAGCCATTCAATTTGTAATTGAGTTACCCATTGGGAACAAGGACCTGAAATAGCATTGATGACTACTTCATCTTCATATTTTCTGGACAGTGCATCGGCAGCTATATTTTCCTTCCCTTTCTTATATTCAATAACGAAATCATAGCCTAGAAGTTTGGTTAACCACTTATTTTGTTCTGGATAAGAAAACCTTTGCTCCAAAAAATGCTTGAGGCTACTATGATCTGTTTTGATAATGAAGCGGCTACTGATTAGGTAGTGTCTCCATTTTTCTACTGCATGAAGAATAGCCAACATTTCTTTTTCATATGTTGATCTTCCCAAATTTTTTCGGAAAAGCTGTTTACTTTCAAATGCCAAAGGATGACCTTCTTGCATTAATATAGCCCCAATTCTTGTTCCTGATGCATCACATTCGATAATAAATGGTTTGTGAAAGTTGGGAGTTGCTAAGACCGGAGTTGTACACATGGCTTGCTTAAGAGCTTCAAAAGCTAAAGTAGCCTCTTCCGACCAACGAAAAGCATCCTTTTTTGTGAGTGTTGTGAGAGGTGCTTGCAATCTTACCATAATTCTGTACAAACTTGCGATAGTAGCCTGTGAGACCCAAAAAACCACGAAGTTTCTTGATGGTTTTAGGTAAAGGCCACTCTTGAATTGCCTTAATCTTATTGGGATCGACTTTGACACCCTCATGTGAAACTATATGACCAAGATACTCGACTTCTTGAACACCAAATGAGCATTTGGAGCGTTTAACAAATAATTTTTCTTTGTGTAGGATGTGAAGGGCTTTATCCACATGATGTAAATGGTCCGCCCAAGTTTTGCTGTATATGAGAATATCATCAAAAAAAACTAACACAAACTTACGGAGGAGTGGACGAAACACTTGGTTCATGAGACTTTGGAATGTGGATGGTGCATTAGTGAGACCAAAAGGCATGACCAAAAATTCGTAATGACCTTCATGAGTACGAAAGGCCGTTTTGGGAATATCTTCTTCTCTAACACGGATTTGGTGAAAGCCAGAGCGAAGGTCTAATTTTGTAAAAAATTTTGCACCATGCAACTCATCTAATAGGTCATCTATGACGGGGATAGGAAATTTGTCCTTGATAGTGAGTTTATTGAGAGAACGAAAGTCGGGACACATACGCCAAGAGTTATCTTTTCGTCTAGCCGGGACTACAGGTGAGGAATAAGGACTAGTGTTTGTGACGAATGACTCCATGATCCAACAAATCCTGAACGATCTGTTCGATTTCTGTCTTTTGTGGCTGAGGATAGCGATAAGGACGATTGTTAGGTGGGACACTTCCTGGCATCAAATGGATGGCATGATCATGAGATCGTTTAGGTGGTAATCCTTGAGGTTCTTGGAAAACCTCGTCGTAATGTGTGATGATATCTTGTAACTCAGGTGCAATAATATCCGAAGTTGCTGCCGATTGTTTTTCCAAACAATTAATTTGAGCTATAAACCCATATCCACCCTTTTTTAACATCTTTTCCATACTATGAGAGCTCACCATTTGTGTTGGAGGAGTAGTAATGCCTTGTAAGTGAATGACTCGTCCATTTTCCTTCCATTCCACAAATAATTTTTTGAAGTTGAAGCTAATCGTGTCTAATGTTTCCAACCATTCAACCCCCAAAATGACATCAGAATTTCCCAAATTCATGACAAAAAGGGAACCTAACCAGGTATAAGTTCCCATCTTTATGGAAACTTGAGATGTGCGACCCACGCATTGTGCGTTCACCCCGTTGGCCACTAAAACCTGGAATTTGTCTTTGTTGGAAGAGTTAATGAATAAATTCAAGGCTTTTGTTGTTTTGATGTCGATAAAATTGTGGGTGCTACCCGAATCAATTAGCACATTCACCTTTTTTTGGCGGAGAAAACCTGGTACCTTGATGGTATGGTGGGCGGTTAAACCCATGAGAGCATGCACTGAAATCGCCATTGTATCCTCTTCTTTTTCGTCTATAGTACTTGGTAGGTCTTACGGCATAGGTTCTTCGATTGGTAAGGTTCATCCTCTTCCCCTTCACCTTGATCACCTTCAATATGAAAGTTTTGTTTTTGGGCACAAGCTTGTTCCCTGGGGTGATTAGTGCGACATTTATAACAAAAATATCTTGATGGTTGATCATTTCTACGAAAGGAATTGTTGCGGTATGAAGGACGATTATATGTTTCCCGCTGTGCAGACAACTGGTGTCTCTTCTCGGCCAACTTGGCTATTCTTATACAACTGTTTAACAAGGTTGGATCGTGCATGTCTACCTCTACTCGAATACTTTCTTTCAAACCATTGCGAAAGGCACCTACCACTGTGTCGGGACTAAGGTCTGAAGTGTATGGTAGTAAACTGGTAAACTCCGAAACAAATTCACTAACTGACCCTTTTTGTTTAAGAGATAACAATCTTATTGTGTAGGATGATGTAGCTCCGTCATCAAATCTTTCTAAAAAAGAGGTAGCGAATTTTCTCCAAGTAATAATGGCTCCATTCTCTTGTTTAAGCCATACAAACCATTGGTAGGCCTCGAGTGCCTAATTTTGAGGCAGACAAAAGGAACTCTATCAATTTCCCTGATTTGATATAAGTCAAGGCTGCCTTCCATTTTGGCTAACCAACCACGAGGATCATGACCTTCAAAAGTGGGCATATCAATTCGTGGAAAGTTAATATTAGGGCCTCTTGGTTGGTGATAACCCGTGTCCCTTTCTTGATTTTGGTTATACCGTTGTCTTTGATAGGGATCCCTGTAATTATTCGCATCACCTCGTTGTTGTTGCCAATCATCATTAGGATCGACAGTTTCTACATTTTGTTGGGCATGGGAGTGATTTTGGGGATTAGTATTGGGATTAGGTTGTTTTTGTGCTTGCACAAGTTCTTTTAGGGTGAGACCCATGTCGTGTAGACTCTCTAGTATGCTGTGAAGAGACTCCTTATCGGACATGGCTGAATTACTTGAGTCTCCTTGCGTGATGTTTTCATGAGTTGGGGAAGGATTAGTAGCCATAGGATCTACTAGTGGGTGATGTGGATTATAACTACCAATTTTAAAAGGAGAAAGAGAATTTTTAGTACCTGGGCTGCGATGAGCTCTTCTTATGTTGGTATTAGTTGTGTCTGAGCTGGATAATCGACCGTTAGGACCCTTGCTCCAACTTTTGCTCATGCACCGCTCAAAATTTGTTTCTCTGGTTAGCTCTTGATCTTCAAAATTTCTGCAAAAATTTGTTGTCCGCCTTATTGCCACTCCAACTGTGGCGCGGAAGAGGATGTTGTGGGCTCCGTGAGAACACTTCAGATCAGATACAACGCGACTTGATTTAGACACAGGGACCAATGACTGCAAGAACTAACCAATGACACACGGCGACCCGACACTAGGAAACGACTGCAAGAACCAACCAATGACCACGGCGACACCTGCGACAACCGAACCGAACACGAAAACTACGACAGAACCGGACACAGACACAGCGACACCTGCGACGACCGAACCTGACACGGACAATGCGACAGACGCGACCCGAAGACTGACTGACACGTGCGACGAGACGGAAGTGACGAGTGAACGGAGGACGCGGGAATCGAACGACACGGACGCGAGACGAAAGAGACGAGCGAACGGAGGACGCGGGAATCGAACGACACAGACGCGACCACCAAAGACACAACAATCAACGGAGGATGACCAACGCTTACGACACGCGTGTGCAAGGACAACGGAGGATGTGACCGAAGTCACAAACAAGAAGAGGCGACTAATTCTTTATAAATGCTTAAACGCCCATCCTACACAAAATGTGGGATAAATCGTATAAACCCACACCCGCAATAAGCTTTGCAGCGACGTCGACCGACAATTTTAATTTTTAAAAACCTTAGGCACTGTTTAATCAACCCAATTTCACGAATTCTTATTGGACGTCGCTGTTGATGAAGGAAAACTCCGCGTCTGATGTTCTGGCTTTCGGATACAGGACCGCGAATGAATCGAAAAGACTGTAACGGAAAAACAAATCACCCCAAACACCAAATCAGTTGCAAATCGAGACTGGGATCATCGAAACGAACGAATCGAAACGTCGAATCGCCTGAAATTTCCATCGAGATTGTATTATTATTATTTTTTGTTTGCAACACTGTAAAATTTGTGACGCGATGCGAACTGACCCGTTATGGCACAGCCGGATGGCGGAGTTGAAATAAAATCCCGTGAATCGCCGAATCTGATACCACTTGAAAGGTATTTCTACCTTTTCCTCAATGAAATTTCACAATTTAAATATAATGCAGAGATCGAAGGACGGAAAGACGAAATAATTACGAAATGCAGAAATTAATGAACGAATGGAATAAAACAATGGCCACTTAAGGTGGGCACACCCTTTTGCGTAGACGTAGATGAAAAAATATAAAAGATAAGATGATTTTTTATTTAAACCAACTACGGTGAATATATATACTAAATATCTATCTCTTGGAGAAACATAGCCTACGCTGCTATGTTTGGACTGCAACAATATTCCCCATCTGAACCATGGTATAATGACATATTTAATTTTCTTAAATATGGCTCGATGCCTGATGGTTTAGATTTCAATTAGCGTAAGCTATTTCACAAAAGAGTATACCGATTTTTTATAATTGGCAATAATTTATATCAACATTCTTTTGAAGGTATCCTTTTATGATGCCTTAACTTTAATGAAGTATGACTTGCTCTTTGTGATGCTTAGGAAGGTTCATGTGGAGACCATTTTAGCAAAAATGCTATTGCCAAAATGCTCTTTCAGATGGGATATTACTAGCCTTCCATGAAGAAATATGCATGCAATTATATTCGGTGTTGCAATAAGTGTCAATGCCATGATCATATTATTCATATTCCTTCTCAATACCTTTGGGTAATATCTCCCCCTTGGTATTTCTCCATGTAGGAATTGGAAATTATCAAGAAGATTAACCCAATGTCATTTGATAGTCACAAGTTTATCATTACTATGATTGAGTATTTCACTAAATGGGTTGAAGCCATACCTCTAGCTATGATAACTGGGACTCAGGTTTCTAAGTTCATCTTTAACCAAATTCTTTGTAGGTTTGGGATTCCTTTGGTGATAATTTTTGACAATGACACTCCTTTCAAGAACAAGGATGTCCATAATCTTTGTGCTAAGTACAATATTCAACATAGATGATCAACCTCTTATTACCCTCAATGTAATGGGTAAGACGAAGCATCTAACAAATCCTTGATTAGGATTTTGAAGAAGCTGGTTAATAAGACCAATCATGACTGGTATGCATAGCTTTATCTTTCCTTGTGGGCCTATCGTACTAGCATGCGTACTTCCATAGGGGCTTCACCATATATATTGGTATATGGATCAAAGGTAGTGTTTCATTTTGAGTTAGAAGTTCCTTCTTTGTACATATTTTTGCAAGATTCTAAGGTCAACGATGAGTATCTTGCGAACCATTTGCACTAATTGGAGATGTTATATGAGACGCGTATTCATAACTTAGAGCATTTTTTAGTCTATCAGGATAGGCTCTGACGATATAACTCTAAGAAAGTTTGCATCCATTCTTTTGAGGTTGGGGACCTTGTCCTCAAAGAAAACTAAAAGAACACTAATGCTCGTGTTGATCTTTGAGGTAAGTTTTAGCCCAGCTGGTTGGGACCCTTTGTCATAACAATTAAGTTTGGTTTAGGTACTTTTAAGTTGGCTTCAATGGATGGTAAATAAATTAAATAACCAATGAATATAATGCATTTAAAAATATATTATGATTGATCCATTTTTCATATTGCATATGCATTTAGTTAGATCATACTACATGTTTTCCTGACATATTTTGCATGCTTGTTTATCATATTATGCATGATTGTCTATCATTATATTCTTACATATTGCTTGTCATATTTGCATCATTGCTTGCTCATGAATAATTTTTCATATAGCTTCTAGGAATTCACAACAATAGCATGTGATGATACCTTGTTAGACCGTAGCTCACATGCATTGCACTTTTCACTAGGGTTTTGATGCCTAGCAAAGCCCTTTGCTATTTCTTTTCTTCTATATTCTTCTTGTATTCCTTGACTTTGAAAGTTTTTACAATGAATCATAATTTCTCCTCCAAGTAAATGAATGCAATCCTCTTTTGGTATGTATTTATATTTTTGTATGATTCTTATTTCTCATTTGTCTTCTTTGTTCAGATAAGGATATGCATTCTTCTCTCCTTTGATTGCGTACTTCCTCCATCTTGAATTTTAACTAGTTGAAACTTCAAGCTGGGGGCACACATGCATAGTTCGTTGCTCCTTATTTTCTTCCTCTTATTTTCTTCTAGCACATGCACACACTCACATCGTGTTATGCTCATATTGGTTGGTCCATACATACATACACATACACCTTTTCAGGTAGTACTGGCATATACATTACATACATTATTTTACATCAACATTAACACCCCTATCAGGTTATGTCTCTCTTTGACTTAGTGGATCCAACACCCCATTACAGTATCAACTCCTTGGCCATTGATAGTAGGTCTCAACATACATCCTAGTGGGCAATCACCCCATAGCAATTACTAGTGAGCAACCACCCATAGAGGGTTACACTATACACTTCACTTATTGGTCCATATTTAGAGATTACTACATCCATAGCAGGTTCTTCACTCCATACATGGACCATATTTTTAGAATAACATCCTCTAGTTAGGGTTTTGATCTAGCTTCCTTCTCAATTTCAGATGGTTGATCTTTGGAGTTTTATCTATCTTCTTTTTTTAGTTCACAATTTTTTGTTTCCACTCTTCTTCCTATTTCTTCCCCTCCCTCATTTACCTCCTTTATTTCCATGCATTTCATGCTAGTTGCATTAGAATCATTTTTTACCTAGTAACTTTTGCTTTTTTCGCTTTGTTTTGTTTTTCTATGTGTTTACCTTTTGCTTTATGTATCTTTACCTTTTTTGAATTTCTTAAGGATGTTCCTTTCCATTTTAAACTTGAGGGGGAACCCTAGCCATAAAGGTATTAGTGGAAGTAATACCTCGTTTTGTGTGCAAAATTCTAGGATGTCCTTTGTGATACCCCTTTTTTAACTACCCCTTTTAGCCAAAAATTGGCCACCCCTTCTTTGAGTTTGTTGCCTTCTTGTGTGTGTTCCTACCCATAGGAGTCTACATCTTTCTTTGATACATTTACTTGGACTTAAATGCATCAAAGAGGGGGCAAAATGTAGACACAAAAAATTTACCCACTTTCAATGGGTAATCTTCCTTAGAACCCCTAAGAGGTCCCTAACCCTTGCCCAAGGCAAGGATAGGCCTCTCCTACCTTACCCTTGCTTGTTTTAGTACCTTTGGAAAAATCACGCGTTGGGCACAACTTCGTCGAAGCGATCTCATGCTTTGTCATCATGGAGTACGACTTCATCAGTGTTAATTTAATTCTTATTTTTATTATTTTCGCCCACTTAAACCTAGGTCTAAACCCTCCCAACATATTTTGGCATCAACTTTGGGTTTATTTTTCCTGTATTTTCCCTTTAATTTTGTCTATAAGAGGTAAGAAAAATATATGCAATCTTAATGTGAAATTTTAATTATTGATTAAGCTCAAAATTTTATGATAGCTCCTTCTTCCTTTGCTTTTTCTACTGCAAGCTAACCTTGAAGTGTGAATTTTGGATTTGATACTCTATTTCATGGATTGGATTGGATTTCTATTGGACTTGGTGGATTCGTGGTGTGGTTTGGAGAGATAGAGTGCTTGCTTGGATACTTCAATTTTCTCTACCTACTTCTATGATGTCCATTAGGGTTTGATTACTTAGTTTTTGGTATTTATTTTGCTTCTTGCATTCACTTTTATTTTTTCATTAATATGAAATGATATCGCACCTGGTATTACTGAGGCATGACTTTGCTTGCCCATATTAGGACAAACCAATCCGCAAAAGTGAGATTATGCCCCGTCTAGGTAGGGCACGAATTTTATACTGTGTTATCATGCCTGCTCCAAACGAGGTGTGACTTTGCTTGAGAGCACATTGGGGGTAATTTCAAGATTCTGCTTTTACTATTGTATTCCATTTTGCATTTAGGTCATACTACTGCATTCTATTTTCTATTTTCTGTTACTATATTTTTGTTTTATGATTAATCATCCAAAGATCAATTTCTGCTTTTTCTTTAAAAGATCATCTAAAAGGACCTAGGGGGCTTTATTGCTGCACCTTCAAGGAATTTTGTATAGCAACCTAAGCAAACCCCCTAACGTTGATCACATTTCTTTATTGCCTTTGGAATTACCTTGCAGAAATAGGTATTTTGATATCATTGGACAAGAGGCATCAAAATCTAAGATCAACCACCAGTTAAATCTAAGTGTTTTAAGTTATCTTGCTGGTTTTTTAATCTGATCTTAATTTAATTCTTAGGCATCTAAAAGTGAAAAGCATTTAGTTTGCATCTAGGGATAATTTTTGCACATTTATTTTGTATATTTCTACTTTAAAGGTTTTCTAGAATAAACCCTAGGTTAGTGAGCATCCAAAATAGTAAAATCATATTAGGCTAGCTCTTGTATGCTTGCATTCTACTTTTAGCTATTGTACTTTGTTTCCTACATTATCATTTATCTTTCCTATTTTAGAACTAGAAAGACTAAAATTTGGTGTTTTTCCTAAAATTGAATACATAAAACATTCTTGAATATCCTGAGGACTTGGAGTGAGTCCTTAAACCATTCCTGGTGAACCCATACCCCTAGAATCAAGTGTAGGGCACAACATACCCCCGTGGTTCACCCCAAAAAAAGTTATCTCCTTGTGGATCCAACATTTTATTTGGGAATTGTATGTGGTAGGGTAGTTTTCCCCCTCTACACCTACAATGATTGAGGTTGCTATAGTGGCTATGTAGAAATAGGTACCTAGATTTAGTGGGCCCAATTTCAAGAGCAATTTAGTAACCATATGGGTTCATACAGTCAAATTTTATCGTACTCGTTTGTAGAGTTCTGTCTTCTAGACCAGAAAAGGCTTCTGCCTTGGACCTAATTTGATGTATAAGGGTTTCGAGGGTCTATGTTGGTCTTTGGTACCTAAAACACAAATAAAGATAAGTGTTAGTGAAATAGTTAATAAGCTAAAAGAGATTAAGATGTGGGTTTAGGGTCCCACTATGATCGGCAAAATATGTTCAAAAAATGTGTCATTTTATTAATGGTAAAATAGGTGTTACAATATGTTTCCTTTTACACAATATGGCCCATGGGCTACAATTTTGGTCTTCCAAGGTGGAGACCCTCTTTTAGTGAACAAGTAATAACACCAAAGGCTTTTTGTGTCCACCTCAAATGGAATGGTCTCACTGCATGCATGCCATTGTTATATATATACATCATCTAAACCTACATATCCCAATCAAAGCTATTAGTAACACCTATGGGCTTGTCACAATCAGACCCTTGTTGATGAAAAATAAAAGGAAAGTAAATCTAATCTATTGCATTACAAAAGTGTTTAAATGATTACAAAACTAATAAAAATTATTACAATTACTTGATTTGGATGTTTGCTAGTTTGTATCTCATTGAAATACATCCCTGGAGGGAACCATGCCCCTGGGTATGATACAATATGATGGTACCTATCTATACAGTTGAATTTATATTATCCAAAAAATAATTTATTTTGATGAGGGTTATATCTATCTTGTGGAAGCTCCTGCCTGAGGTTTGTAGCCTTCTACACCTATACCTACAAGTAATTTACAACATGGTAAAGGACAAAAAATAACATACAAAAGGATCCATGGTGGTTAATGGCAAGTGAGGGTGTGTGTAATGGATCCTATGGTGATTTTTGTAGATTTTGGGTATGTAAATGTGTGATCCTTAGAAATGTTAGAAATGACCTTCTATTTAAAAACTTGGCTAAGGGTAGGGGGGATGAGGTGTCCCATGAGGTGGCATGGTGCACCATGCTTCATAAATGAATTTGGGTTGAGGAAAGTCCTCATCGACCCACATGCATTAAATGGGTATAGGTGCACCATGCCTCATGAATGCATGGGTAGGGGAAAGTCTTAACTCATTTATGACATGTGGATGTGGAGTCATCAATGTCTTCAATGATTTAAATAACTTGAATGAGAAAGTATTTAAATGTCATTTGTGGCTTTGACTGTACATGGAAATGAGGGGAATAAGAGTTTATTTTATCAGGTAAATAATATTATAAGGGTGGGTTTTTTTATAGGGTCCCCAAAACATGTTTATATAAAGTATCTTTCAACTATCAATACAAAACCTCAACAATACCGAAGAAGACTAAGATACTAAAACTATAGTAGATTATTAAAAATAATTAACTACTTATTTTTTGAAATTTTTTATCAATATTCCATTGATATTAAATGTTGTTGCTTTACCCAGGTGTTGTATGTGAGTTGGAGAGGAGAGGACAATCCTCCAAGGGAGGTCCCAGGTTCAAATCTCCACCCTACCAAAAAGATAAATTGGGTATCCAAAATCCAATTGATAATGTTGGTGCGGGCAGGGTCGGATGCAACCCCCGGGTGACTTTGACGGTGTAGAACCCTCTGTTCATGGTCTCTTAGACCAAGGCAGCTCTGCAAGGAGTTTTTCACTTAAAAAAAAAAATGTTGTTGCTTTAGAAATTGGAGGAAGGGAAAAGGTAAATACTACTCCGCAAATCTTAACTTGACTACCCTTCCAAGTCATTGCAACCAACCTTGGTAAATCTTCATCAAAACTGTAGCATGCTTTCCAAAAGGAGTTCAAAACTCCTTCATAGATAATTCTCTAGAATTTTACCTTAACCTTGAATTCTACACAATTGTCTGGTTTTGTCTTCATAAGATCTCCATCCATATTGCTAAAAGTCCACAAAAAGGCTAAAAATACTTCTCTATACTTATTCCCAAACTAAGACTAGATAAACCAAAATGATCTTATTACAATATAGGATTCCAGCCATATTTTATAAATCCGGTTATAATTGATAGTGTTAGATTTTGATGCAGCATGTGATGGGAGATAACAAACATAAGATTCATAATAATATGACAAAGTAAATCTGTGAGATGACTTAAAATAATATTTATAGAAATTATGGAGATGTTTACAAAATAGATCTAGAGGAAATGAAAACTCCATGAACAAATATACTACTCAAGATTGGGCATTGAGCATATCACACTCCAACATATTACATCACACTGCTACATCACACCATTATGGTCAATACTACTTCCTACTGATGTAATAATAACTCTCTGCACTCATATCTAAGTTCTATATCTATGTCCCTTTATATAGGAAATAGGTTTCTTGATCAACACTCTACCTAGATGTGCAAGGGATGACTTGCACATATATAGCTTGCACTTTGACACTTGTGCAGTTATTACATTGCACAAAGTAACTTGATAACTTTCTATTAAAGTAATATAATGTCCTAAGTATGTACCAAGAAAAGGTACATTTACATGATATAAATGATGTAATAGATTCTATTTCTAACTCCCCCTTGTATTACATTATTTGGATATTGAATACTTTGGTATTTAATGTGGATCTTCATAGATTCCTTGAGATTCTGAATCTTATTCTTTATTTTCTGCAACCTGTTCAAGCAAGTGATTAGTGTCTTCATAGTCTATCATTATTGTTGAGAGAGCTTTGGTTTCATAATCATCTGTCGATTCTTCTAGTTCTTCAATTTCTTCTATCCTTTGAGTTAGATGTCCTTTTTTATTTCTTTTTTGATACTCCAATTGAGGGTAATTGGTTGGATGTTGAAATTATTTCTAATGGGGATTTTGATATTATCATGTTTGAAATTGATTCCCATTGTTCATCTGATTTTCTTGATTCTAATTTTTGGTATTGAACCTATAGTAGCTAGTGCTATGGCATTTTTCTTGCATATCTAACAATACATGTTGTACCATGATTTCCATTCTTTTTATGAAGTAGCAATGTTTCCCTATCGATTTTCTTTAGATGCCAATGCATTGCTAGATATTTCATGTTTACCTTAATTTTCCACTTCATATTCCTATAGAATATTGACTAATTCATCAAAAGAAGTATCTTTACTTAGAACTTGTAAAGATGTTACCAACTGCTTATAGCTATTTGGAAGTGTTCTCATAGTTATTTGAGTAAGAAGTTCATCTTTGATTGTTTCCCCTAAGGTAAATAATTTCCTTTTGATATATGCTACCTTCCTTAGGAAAAGTTCTAAAATTTCTCCATTATTCATTTTTAATGAATGAAGTTGAGTTTGAAGATGGATAATAGTTTCTTTATTCTTTCCTTAAAATATTTTCTCTAGGCTTATCCATGCATATGAATATGTTTTTGTAGAATTGATATAGGGTTGTATTTCATCAGTGATAGCAAAGGTTATTATCATTAGAGACTTTGAATTATTTTCTATGAACTTTTGGATTTCAATATCATATGTGGTATTTATTTGTGTTCTCCCTTTGACAATATCCCACAGTTTTTCATATACCAAAATAGCTTTCACCTTATTCTTCCAGGAAAAATAATTAGGACCCTTGAGTAATTGTGATTCGACTAGGAAGAATTTATTTGAAGCCATTTAAATTCCCTAATATCAATCCTTATATTTTTTAGAATGCCTTATGACTCCCTAGTATGCTATGGATAATATATAGTGATTTTGTAAATTATTGTTCAATATTTAATTGGTTTTTTAAGGGTTTTGTAAATGCCAAAATCAATTCCTATTATCCCTTATAGCTCCTATTGGATTAAGAACTATTCCCAAATTTTAAAGAGGTAATTATGTTGGATATTTTATCTCATTTTGATAAGTTTGAGATAATAATATTATGAATATCCAACCTTTAAAAAATCTATGATAAAACTCTCTTCATGAATAACCTTTTGGGAATAAGGTTTAGTGTATCTATTTTTCCAGTTAATTAATTTGATTTAGTAGCCCTTATGATTCCCTAATATTTGGATAAATTAGATCACAATAATATTTGCAAATAATTATTATTTATTCCAGTAGAAACCCTTATTGCTACTAGGATTTATATTGCAAATATTGTATTTATTTGATAAAATATTCCCCTTGATAAATTGCTTTTAATTAAATAAATTCATTTATTTACAACCTTATGACTCCTAAGGAAAGAAAGTATATAATAATGGGAATTAAAATTTACCTTTCACCAAGCAATATACGGTGATGTTTTTCTAAGAAACTAGAGCTGCACATTGTTTACATAGATATCTTGACACTGTGACTATACCCTCCAATGGAATCACTTGGAGCTATACACGTTCTAAAACTGGTGCTGCTTGGACTCTTGCTTTGACCTTACTTGGATTCAAAATTGAAGGCTCTAGCACCTTATTTCCATTCTATAATTTTGTACTATGCACATATATGGTGAAGTGTAAATGTTGAGATGAGAATTTAATTGCCTTCTCTTTTGACCTCGATCATTGACGTCCTTAATATGGAGAAGATTCTTGTCTAAGGTGCCAAGTGGCACATCCATTTCCCATCAAGTGCTTGAGGAGAGTTTGGTGTAAAATATAGATTCATATTCCTTCTTGTAATGTATGAGCATTTGTAGCACCCTAAAATTGGCACGGTTAAAACCTTAGTAAAAAGATAAAATATTAAAATTTGAATTTCAACCCCAAACTGCCCGTTAAACCGCCTTTTACCCGCTTTCCCCATTTTTCATGCCATATTTAGGATTTGTTTTGACCGTTGGACGATATCGTCTCAGATTAGACGAAATCGTCCCCGATCTGACGAATTCGTCTGGAACAGAACGTCCAGACGATTTCGTCCCAAAACCAAATTTTCATAATTAGCTTCTATTTCAACAGCCTCTCCAACTCGGGCAGAAGCGTGTCTGCGCAGTTGGAGATTTCCCTGTTGGAGATCTCCCGGATTGGGATGATCCCCAACCTCCCAAACCTCTTTCTAATCCTATATAAACTAGGATTTTTCTAGTTTATCCCCCTGCCTCCCTGCCTAATTCTTGCTGATTCTCCCTGAACTCCCAACCCCTTTGTTGATAGGATTTCATTGTAGAGTTAGCTCTTTATTCCTTCGTATTATTGCTTGCATTTGGTATTTTTGCATTTTTATTTGCAGGAACTCTACTATTTTTCAGTCGAAGCTAGCTTGGATCGACCTAGACGATCTCGGACGATTTCGGATGATTTCGTACGATTGGAGGCGATCCTGACTGTAGTCCAGATTGAGGGCAGTCCGAGTTTAGAGTTTGCATTCTCTTAAGCTTTTCTGCATTTTTCATAATATATCTCTGCACTGTTTTAAGTTATTATGTTTTATGCATCTTGGA
This sequence comes from Wollemia nobilis, assembly GCA_028583015.1. Classification (NCBI taxonomy): domain Eukaryota; kingdom Viridiplantae; phylum Streptophyta; class Pinopsida; order Araucariales; family Araucariaceae; genus Wollemia; species Wollemia nobilis. Next base: position 986,620 of record JAQPPZ010002969.1, on the reverse strand, counting down.
GTTCACCTCATTTAGCATAATTGCATGATAAAGGTAAAATCAATCATTAAATTTACTGCATTTCCTCATTTGTTATTAGACACTATTATTTAGGCATGTTTGCTGTTATTTCTACCATTATCCCTTGCTTCTGCATTTGCATATTTGGTATTTTGTGTCTGTTTTTGTGATTGCAGGTTTCTGACGAATTCGTCTTACGAATTCATCAGATTTCAGACGATTCTGTCTGATTTCAGATGACCTACTATGATTTGGGATGATCCCAAGAAATATCAGATGATTACGTACAAACTGAGATGATCTGAACTGCTACAAGACTCAAAATCTCCATCAGACATCCGAAACCAGGTATGACATCTTCTAGTTAGCATATTCTCTGTTATTTGCATCCATTTCTATTTTTTGTATTCATTTAAATCTGCATTGGCATATAGAATAGCTTAGATTCATATCGGCCAAACCTAGGAGTTGAATGATCAAGCATAAAAATGAACACATCAAACACACTATCAACCTAGGCATGGAAACTGCCATTCAAAAGTTTCCTGGTGAACCCACCATCCATCGAAAATTCACCCTTATACACCTCCCCCGAGAGGCGGGACCTTCAAAGGGCCTCTCGCCCGAGGTATTGTCCCATCCTTTTCACATCCCCCTTCCGGGCACGGATCCTATAGCCTGAAGGTAAGGGTGCGAAAAATTTGGAGCGATACATTTTGGTGAACCCGACGTGAAACAGAAACCTTTTGAAAACAAAAACCTTTTTTAAAAATAAAAATAATAAAAACCAAAACATAAATGCATTTAGACTTAAGAAAATTTGCATGTCATATTTAGATGGTAGACTATAATAAAAGACGAGCTGTCACCATTAATGTTGAAAATCAACTAGCAGCTATAGAGATTACTTCTGTGCTTAGAGTACCTCAAACAAATAGGGTTCAACCTTTGTGGGACGAACTTAATAGGAGATTAGATCTCATTTCATCTAGAGCAACCGAACTTAGGCAAATCAAGAGGTTTGTCCTAGATAGAATCCTGGATCCCGATCAAGTGATTTTGTATCATGAACTTCAGAGAGCTTGCCATAGGTGGTTAGCAGATAAAAGAGCCCTTGTGTCTTCTGAGTTGTATACCTTTGAGGAATACCTTGAGAATGCAGCCATAGTGCATAAATTTTTGTCTCGTATAGAGGACCAAGAGGTCATTCTTACAGATAGAAAAAGATGGAATAGAGTTCCCAGAGCTGTGTTATATCGAGAATATTGCCATGAGATTTATTTTTACAAAACAGAATCTGAAACAGATAATATCACCATAGCACACTTTGTTGACTTCTTGAAAAACAATTTCCAATTTGAAGAGGAGCACTTTATGACTCCTGATGAACTTGATCCTATCAATGACATCTATAAACTATTTATAGAAAACTAAGTTATTATTTTATTATTGTTATTTCTTGTATTTAGTGTGTTGTTTATTGTCTTTATAAGCATAAAAACAAAAACAAAAACAAAAACAAAATCATAATAAAAATCAAAACATTTTCTTTTAAGTATTATAGTAGGTATATAATTAAAATATATACCTCCCAAGATCTGTTGCAAATATATTAATATATATTTGCTAAAACCTAAATTTAGACACAATGACTAGACTCAGGAATGGAAAACAAATTGAAGTAGAAGAAGATTGGTTAAGAAAACCAGAAAATAACCCAGATGTTCTTCCTGAAGACCCAATTCAGGAAGAAGGAACCTTAAACCAACAAGAAGAAGAGTTTGTGGGCGCAAATGAACAAAAAGAAAATGATAGAGAGGAAGGATCCTCATCTCCTAAAATAACTCCAGACGGAGCTATTACTTTTGAGAACATGGACCATTTTTGGAAATTTCTCAATAATAATATTGGCACCCTTAATAGAGCAGTTCATATGGATAAAGATCAAATTAGTGATACTCAAGCAACCCTAGAAGACATATATCACACACGCACTAATCCTTTGTCCTTCGTTGATCAAGAGAGTGATCAAGCTGGACCGTCCAATTTGGACATGGCTGCTATAATCCAAAACATGCAACAACAACAGGCTACCCAACCACCTAGAGTGCCTGTTACCAAGCCAAAGGTTATCCCCACACAAAAGAAACCTTCATTCACTACTCTATTTCGCCAAGCTATTGATCAATATACCTCAAATCAACAAAAGCCTAAAACAAAACCAAATACCAATTTCCAACAATCTGGGATACAACATAATGCTACAACAAATCTTCTTCATAATACTCTTCCTACCAACCATTTGCATAACAACAATATAGCATCCAATCCTTATGTCCCGCCTTCCTACGGTCACAAATCCCATACTCATGTACCACCAAACCAATATGGTGGACAAACTGGTAATTTGGAAGCCATGGTGAAATAGTTAGTCTCTCGCATGGACCAGATAGATCCCTACCGTCCCTCGTACAATTATCGAGAGATGTGTAGTCAACCTCTAGATCCTATAGTTGTAGCACAACCATATCCCAAACACTTTCCTATGCCTGTCCTACCTATATATAAAGGAACTGAAGATCCCATAGAGCATCTTCGTATGTTTAGGATAGCATGTCATGACATATCACATGATGATTTGCTATTACTAAAAATGTTCCCAAAAAGCTTAGGGGGGATGGCATTGGAATGGTATTATCAATTACCTACTCATTCTTTGAGAAATTTTGAAGAGACCGCTGAGTCTTTTGTGCATCAATTTAGTGCCTATATCGAAAGGCATGTAACCATTAAAGATTTGTACAACCTAAAACAAGACAAAGATGAGTGTTTTGCTGACTTCTTAGCTCGATGGAGACAGTTGATAGGAAAATTACACTTTGTGTTACCTTATCGGGAGATGTTGGATATTTTTATCAATAATTTACAAGAACAACTATCCTATGAATTATCAATCGCTACCTTGACCACCTTCGATCAAGCTATAGACTTAGCTCGAAGGGTGGAAGATGCTCTCATTAGAAGAGGTCAGCTCAAAAGGAAAGATGATGAGAAAACATCCAAAAATCAATATAAAAATAAACAAGTTGTGGGTGACGGAGTCACTGATAGCGTAAACATTGCTAATGTTAATACTACGAAAACAACAGAGAAGTTTATATTGAAACCTCCCGATAAACCACCCCGAGAATTTACTAGGTTAAATCAACCTTTATCAACCATTCTCCCGCAATTACTAGAACGAGGCTTGATCCAATTACCAACTATCCGGGAACCTGACCCAACCATACCCGGATACAGAGCTGACTTACATTGTGATTTTCATAGAGGACCTGGACACGCCACCAACTCTTGTAAAATATTAAAACATAAAATACAAGATTTGATTGATAATAATGAGATGGAGGTGCAAGCCTTCCAACCTAAACAAAATCCTTCTAATAACGCTCAAAAGAGCATTCCCCAAAATCAGAATTCGAATGCCAATCAATCATTGGACATATTTCAACATCCTTTACCAAAACATGGTAAAGAGGTGGCTAATCAAATTGAGCATCACAATGTTCCTCCTCCTACCCGATATGTAGGGACTATTAGCGGACAATTACCTGATCATGATCCTCAAATATTTGACACAACTTTATCCATAGTTACGACCAGACCTCTACATAATATTCGGACACTTGATCTTAGTGACACCGAATATGAGACTGAAAGTGACATGGAAATCACCTCGAATCAATCGAATAGTTCTGAAGATGAATCAGATCCTATTCAACCTATCACCAGTTCTATGGTTCCAGAAGAACCATTTCCTCGAAGAGTCACTACTAGACCATCTTCTCACCAAATAGTTTCTAATGAACAAGCCATAAATGCTAGACCAAGACCTATTCATCACTTGCAAAATAACATTGTAGGAACCATCGGAGCCATTACTGGACAACATAGCTCAAACCTCTCAACAGGATCAAACTCGTAACGATGGATCAGCCCCATTTGTTTTGAAAAATCCCAATAAAGGGAATTATGCGCCTAATGTTCAACCTAAGCCTCCTTACAATATTAATGAACAATTATCCAATACCACAGCCAGAATTTCCCTTTTGGACCTGTTAAGATCTTCTCCTACCCATAGGGATGAATTAATGCTTACATTAAGCCAAATGATGGTACCACAAAATATTCAACCTGAAGCCATGACCAATACTATCATCACTCGAGAAGTCGATTGTATTGACTTTCGAGATAAAGATATCCCGCAACATAGTTTACATAAGGATAACCCCTTATATATTACTGCCTTAATTGGAGATGTAGCCGTTAAACGAGTCTTGATTGATAATGGTTCATCTTTAAACATCTGCACTTTTGACTTCTACCAACGATTTGGGTTTAGAAGTGATGAAATGAAAAGAACTGATATGATTATAAAAGCCTTTAATGACGAGACACAAGAAACATGTGGAGTCATTACTATACCCTTGCAAGTTGGTCCTAGAACCCTAGATACGACCGTGTTTATTGTACATTGCCCTGCATCGTACAATATACTTTTGGGTCGCCCTTGGATCAATGCGATGCGAGCGGTTCCCTCCACTTTACATCAGTGTGTTAAATTCGAATTTAAAAACCAGTTGGTTACCATTCATGGTGATCCTAGACCCTTTGATATGTGCGCTTTGGCAGAACCTGTTGGAGTGCAATTTTGCCCTCGCCCTATCATCCACACATCCTAATTCTTATCATCCATCCAAACGTGTGAAACACACACCCATAACATCATCTACTCTTTCAACTACACCTATACATATAGCTCGACCATCTTCTGAACAAACCACATTAGGACCTCGAAAAGATCCTAAACCTACAACCAATGCTTCCTGTTTTACTCCTATATCTTCCATACCTATAGACTCATCCATCAATATTCCTATGACATCTACATCCACTACAGGCATCCTTTCTACACCCGACGATGTAGGAAATGTTCCTTCTACCTCTTATGCTCTTACTGATGAGCTCTTACCCGATTTATCTACAATTCTTATATCTGAGGAAGCCAACACCGCCATGCAGACTTCCCTCCTTTTAAATAAACTCCCACCCTCTCCTCGTACCTTGGGCCTCCCACAGCCTATGGGAAGTATCTACCAAGTCGGGAGTTGTGCTTTTATTTATAAAGGATATGATTGGGGAAGAATACCCAGAAACATTAAGACACATTGTGATGGATATGCTAGATGCTATTTTGCTAATGATTATCTTAAAGCTAAACCCATAATGCTTAAATTGGGATATAAAGGGAAAGGTTTGGGACCTTTCCAAAATGGTATGAAAGAACCTTTTGAGGTAGAACCGTGGCCCGCCCACTGTGGTGTGGGCCTATTTTCTAGTAAAGGTCAGCCCTTTCCATTTGAGGATGATGACCATCTCGTATGTTATCAAGATTATCTAGATAAACAAGATTCTTTGTGTCCAAAGAATAATTCTTTTACCCGCAATATGCTATCCATAGCCTACCCTGAAATGATTGCCGAATCCGATGACGAGTTGGAAGGGGATATCTTCCATGATGTCTCCGTTGATGAATTGTTACACAACGAATTTTATTTTGATGGCTCTCTACCTAGTATAGCCCAGCTTGAGGCCTCGACTCCTCAAGACGAATTATCCAAGCTAACCTTGGAAGAATTACAAGAATTAGGTGTTTCATCCGCCCCACCTAATTTTGAGAGAGATTTACATATGGAAGTTGAAAACGTTATAAATATTAACATTGGAACCGAACATAACCCTCACATAATCAATATTGGATCAGAATTGAGTCAAGAAAAACAAGATAAATACATTTCATTTCTTAAAGACTATGAAGATGTCTTTGCTTGGACATATGAAGACATGCCAGGTTTGGACCCTTCTATAGTTATGCATCATCTAGTAGTCCATCCAGATGCTAAACCTATTAAACAGAAACTCATAAAAATGCATCCTAAAGTGGCCTTACTAGTCAAAGGAGAACTAGAAAAACTGTTGAAAGTCATTTTTATACAAGCCATTGATTATGCCGAATGGATCTCAAATGTAGTTCCAATAACCAAGAAAGAAGCCACTAAAGTTAGGGTTTGCACCGATTTCAGAGACATTAATGTTGCATGCCCTAAAGACGATTTTCCTCTTCCCAACATGGATCAGATCATTGACTTTACTGCTGGAAGTGGAATGATATCCTTAATGGATGGATTTTCCGGTTATAATCAGATCAGGATAGCTCCTGAAGATCAGGCCAAAACAACCTTTATTACCCCTTGGGGAACCTTTTGTTGGAAAGTGATGCCATTTGGCTTAAAGAATGCAGTTGCAACCTATCAACGAGCTATGACTTATATCTTTCACGATATGATGCATGATATCCTACATGATTATGTAGATGATATCATAGCTCGTTCCATCAAAGAAGATGATCATTTAAATGACTTAAGGAAAGTATTTGATCGGTTAAGGGAATATCTTATCCGACTAAATCCAGCTAAATGCATATTCGGAGTTAAGTCCGATAAATTATTAGGGGTTATAGTTTCTTTACGTGGCATTGAAATTGACCCTCTCAAGATCGTGGCTATCACAGATATGCCCGCACCCACCAATATATCAGAATTACGAAGTTTACAAGGTAAGCTTCAAGCTATTCGCCGCTTTATCGACAAGTTGGCAGACAAAATCGGACCCTTTCTTAAGCTTCTTAAGAAAGATGTCTCTTTTCATTGGGACGACGAATGCCAAGAAGCATTTGAACTCCTTAAGCAATATCTCCTCAAACCACCAGTGCTTTCCCCACCTAGATCTGATCGTCCTTTTATCTTGTACATTTTTGCTTCTGATTCTGCCTTAGGAGCTATGTTAGCTCAGCTTGACGATGAGAAGAAAGAACGTGCTAATTATTATATTAGCAGAACCTTAATCAGTTATGAAACTCGATATACCACATTAGAGAAATTATGCCTAGCAGTCGTATTTTCTACATAGAAACTACGACATTATATGCTCAGTCAAAAAATGTATGTTATTGCCAAATTCGACCCTTTGCGATATCTCATGAGTCGACCGTATTTATCTGGTCGCACAACCAAATGGGTTCTTGCGCTAAGCGAGTTTGAACTCACATTTATAGGACAAAAGTCTGTTAAGGGTCAAATCATAGCAGATCAATTAGTTGCTGCACCCTTAGAGTCTACTCATCCCCTCATCATTGAGTTTCCCGATGAATGCCTTAAACTAGAGGCAGACCATTCAGAGCAATGGTCCCTATACTTTGACGGAGCCCGATGCATGAGTGGGGCTAGAGTGGGTATTATTTTAATATCTCCGCAAAAACATCTTATTCCTCTGTCCTTCAAATTAACATTTGCTTGCACCAATAACATTGCTGAATATGAAGCTCTTATCCTTGGATTACGAGCTGCCTTGGCATTGAAAATTAAAAGTTTATTGGTTTTCGGTGACTCCCAACTTGTCATAAATCAAATCAATGATGTTTATCAGACCAGAGATGATAAATTACGCCCATATAAAGCATATGTTTTGTAGTTATTATCCTTGTTTGATCAAGTTACTTTGGAAGCTATTCCTCGAACTAGCAATCGTGCGGTTGACGCTATGGCTGCAGCTGCATCTCTTTTACCCTTGGAGTTAGATGATGAATATGCTACCATCATTATTCATCGACTCCAAGAACCCGCTTCAAGAAAATCATGCTTAGAACCTTTGGACGTGTTTCTCATCAATGAAACAACTCCTGAACCTTGGTATACTGATATATTTAATTTTTTGCAGAAAGGAACCTTCCCTGATGGTTGTACTAGCAACCAGCGTAGGTTATTACGTAGACAAGCAAGTCGCTTTGTGATTATTGGTAATACCTTGTACAAAAGATCTTTTGAAGGCATCTTATTGAGATGTTTGAATCTAGAAGAATCTAGATCAGCTTTGAATGAAGCCCACAATGGATCTTGTGGGGGACATTTTAGTGGTAGCGCCATTGCTAAGAAACTCCTTCGGATAGGATATTTTTGGCCTACCATGGAAAATGATGCACATAATTATGTGTGACATTGCGACAAGTGCCAGAAACACGCTGACCTTGTCCATGCGCCTGCACAAGAACTGTAGGCTATTTCATCTCCTTGGCCCTTTTCAAAATGGGGCCTAGACATTATTGGAAAAATCAACCCCGTGTCATCCGATGGACACAAATTCATCATAACCGCCACTGAGTATTTCACGAAGTGGGTTGAAGCTATGCCATTAGCTTCTTGCACTGGAACACAAGTTTCCAAGTTTATTTTTAATCAAATTATTTGTAGGTTTGGAATTCTTGCCAATCTCATTTTCGATAATGGAACTTGTTTCAAAAATAAATATGTCAAGAAATTATGTCAAAAATATAAAATTCAACATCGCTGGTCCACTCCCTATTATCCTCAGGGTAATGGTCAAGCGTAAGCATCTAATAAAACCTTAATCAAAATTCTCAAAAAATTGGTTAATAAATCTGGTCGAGATTGGCACATTCAGTTATATCCCGCTTTGTGGGCCTATCGAACTAGTGTTCGAACCCCCACTGGAACTTCACCTTTTGTCTTGGTTTATGGTGCTGAAGCCATTTTTCCCTTTGAATTAGAAGTTCCTTCTTTAGCTCTACTACTTCAAGATACTGAAGTAGGAGATGAATATCGTGTCGGCAGATTTAGTCGACTAGAACTTCTCGATGAAAAGCGCATCAATGCTTTGGAGCATCTTCGCGCCTACCAAAACAAGCTTAAGAGAGCATATCTTAAGAAAGTTCATCCTCGATCTTTTGAGATCGGTGACCTTGTCTTAAAAGAAAATCAAAAAAATACTAATGCAACTAAAAACCTTAAAGGTAAATTTGAGCCCAACTGGCTTGGACCATATGTCATCACTGCTAAATTTGGATCAGGAGCATACAAATTATCTACCTTAGATGGTAAAGAGCTTAAAGAACCTATGAACATTATGCATCTTAAACGTTACTATGCATAAAATTGGTCAATTCATCATTGTATATATTTGTTTTGCATATTATTTCCTTTTAGTCACTTATATAAAACATTTCAAAAAACAATTATCTTGTATTTCTTTCAATTCATAACTTAAAATTAAACACAAAAATATCCAAATCATCAAAATCTTCAAAAACATATTTTATTTTGTACCTGTCAAACTGTGAAGTATTACAGTTATATTTTCAGTTATTTTGGATAAATTAGCATTTATTTGGAATCCCGCACTTTCACATTCACATGAATAAATATCTTGATTTTATTTGGTATGATTATTCATCTCTCTTATATCAAAGTCCACAGTTGAATTAAATAAAGTTTTGAGCATAGAGAACTGATCTTGTTATTTACTTGAACCAAGTATATCTTTTCACATTAAAATGATTTCATTGCAAATTCGATATGATGCTACATAGTAGAAATGGTTTCCTGAGCGAAAAGTTTCCCCTGCTATCCTATCATGCACATGGTCTAGAATCTTTGAGAATTGACAAAAGGACAAGCTCACCCCTACCCAGAATAAAAATCCCTTGCTCTACAGCTAATCCGAGCAAGTATCCCTAGCATAGGAAGAAAAGAAAAGTTCAAGAAAAAGAGAAAAAGAAAAAGGTTATTTTGTATCATCACAAGCAATATTTCAGTATTTTCTCAAATATCAAGCAAAAATACAAAAGTACAAAAAAAAAAAAAAGAGAAGAAAAAAAGAGAAACGCAAAAGCAAAATGCAATAAAATCCTTTCCCTACCCCTTGAAAAGAAAAGAAGGGTGAATGAGCTTGAATCCCTGGAATTCTCAATTATTCGAAAACTGTGAGGTAAGCCCCATAACAGGTGGTTTGTGCCCAACCCGCTTGGCCTTGGGTAATCCCTAGCGTGGCGATATGTCTGTCACATTAGCGACCTTCTTTTGTACAGACCTATGTCAGCTTATGGATTAGCTAGCTCTTGATAACCTAACTTACATAGTAGCCTGGTACGGTTACATGCATATAAATCATGGTCAACGAACATTCATTTGGTCAAGGCAAATTACTTGTATCAAATTATCTTGCTCAAAATTGGTGAATGAACAATACAATCGCACACACATTTGTATTTGAGAGATTTTGTATCATTATGATAAATCAACCCTGTGTCATCCGATGGACACAAATTCATCGTAACCACCACTGAGTATTTCACGAAGTGGGTTGAAGCTATGCCATTAGCTTCTTGCACTGGAACACAAGTTTCCAAGTTCATTTTTAATCAAATTATTTGTAGGTTTGGAATTCCTGCCAATCTCATTTTTTATAATGGAACTTGTTTCAAAAATAAAGATGTCAAGAAATTATGTCAAAAATATAAAATTCAACATCGCTGGTCCAATCCCTATTATCCTCAAGGTAATGGTCAAGCAAAAGCATCTAATAAAACCTTAATCAAAATTTTCAAAAAATTGGTTAATAAATCCAGTCGAGATTGGCACACTCAGTTATATCTTGCTTTGTGGGCCTATCAAACTAGTGTTCGAACCACCACTGGAACTTCACCTTTTGTCTTGGTTTATGGTGCTGAAGCCGCTTTTCCCTTTGAATTAGAAGTTCCTTCTTTCGCTTTACTACTTCAAGATACTGAAGTCGAAGATGAATATCATGTTTGCAGATTTAGTCAGCTAGAACTTCTCGATGAAAAGTGCATCAATGCTTTGGAGCATCTTTGCGCCTACCAAAACTGGAGATTTTCCTGTTGGAGATCTCCCAGATTGGGATGATCCCCAACCTCCCAAACCTCTTTCTAATCCTATATAAACTAAGATTTTTCTAGTTTATCCCCCTGCCTCCCTACCTAATTCTTGCTGATTCTCCCTGAACTCCCAACCCCTTTGTTGATAGGATTTCATTACAGAGTTAGCTCTTTATTCCTTTGTATTATTGCTTGCATTTGGTATTTTTGCATTTTTATTTGCAGGAACTCTACTATTTTTCAGTTGAAGCTAGCTTAGACTGACCCAGATGATCTTGGACGATTGTAGATGATTTCGTACGATTGGAGGTGATCCTGACTGTAGTCCAGATTGAGGGCTGCCCGAGTTTAGAGTTTGCATTCTCTTAATTTTTTCTGTATTTTTTCATAATATATCTCTGCACTGTTTTAAGTTATTATGTTTTATGCATCTTGGAGTTCACCTCATTTAGCGTAATTGCATGATAAAGATAAAATCAATCATTAAATTTGCTGCATTTCCTCATTTGTTATTAGACACTATTATTTAGGCATGTTTGCTATCATTTCTACCATTATCCCTTGCTTCTGCATTTGTATATTTGGTATTTTGTGTCTATTTTTGTGATTGCAAGTTTTTGATGAATTCGTCTTACGAATTCGTCAGATTTTAGATGATTTTGTCTGATTTCAGATGACCTACTGTGATTTGAGATGATCTCGAGAAATATCAGATGATTACATAAAAAATGAGATGATCTAAACTACTACAAGACTCAAAATCTCCATCAGACATCCGAAATCAGGTATGACATCCTCTAGTTAGCATATTCTCTATTATTTGCATCCATTTATGTTTTCTATATTTATCTAAATTCGCATTGGCATATAGAATAGTTTAGATTCATATTGGCCAAACCTAGGAGTTGAATGATCAAGCATAAAAATGAACACATCAAACACACTATTAACCGAGGCATGGAAACTGCCATTCAAAAGTTTCCTAGTGAACCCACCATTCGTCGAAAATTCACCCTTATACACCTCCCCCAAGAGGTGGGACCTTCAAAAGGCCTCTCAGTCCGAGGTATTGTCCCATCCTTTTCACATCCCCCTTCCGGGCATGGATGCTATAGCCTGAAGGTAAGGGTGCAAAAAATTTGAAGCAATACAGAATTAAAATCTTAGCAAACCATCAATGGAAAAGTGTATCCCATACACTCAATGCACCAGCCTATTTGTGTAACTCCTTTCTTGAAGATGAGCACTCTCTTGACTTGAGCATTAGGGTTTTCTTTTGGTGACAAGTGTCACATTCTTCTCTGCATGGACATCCTCCCTTTAATTGGTTCAAAAAAACCTTTTTGGAGATCCTTTTAGCTTCAAAAATCCCCAAATCCTCTTTTGTTCACCTACACTTGCTTTTAGTTGGGATATGGAGCAACAATATGGAGGCTTTGAGCATCGATTTCTGCCAGTGGTTGTGGAGTAAGTGACACTCCAATGGTGCTTCATTTTCCTTTCTTCCTTGCTTGCTTATGTCCTCCTTTCATAAATGCTATTGCTCTTGATTAATGTTGTTTAACCCTTTGTTTTACATGTTGTATCTTGTAGGTTCGACCATATTGGATGAGAGGAGTATGAGCCCATTGATTAGCTCCTTGAGCTAAGCTTTGATTGCTGCTAGCATACGATCATTTTCAACTAGTTTTTCCAACAAGTGTAGTGCCTTTGGGGAACATTTAAATATAACTTTTCTCCCTGTATAACTAGATTAGGATTGTGAAATATAATTTAAAATAGTTTTTGCATAAAATATCTTTATTGCACCTTTTTTTGCACTCCTCTTTTTACATCAAAATTTCTAGTTTTGAGACAAAATATTTGAGTGCAATATAGGTGTTTTGAGGTTGTCTTTTTGAATAGAAACCTCCACTTTTAGCTTGGATTTTTTATGAATGCATTCAAGATTGTAACCACATGATGGAAGCTTTGTTATGCTGGATTTTTCTTCTTATTTTTGTGGCTTGAACTTGAGACTCACCAAGTCTCGTTCAATGCTTCCTTTGATGCTCTTTTTTTGGTGGTTACCTTCTTCTCCAATACTTGGAGAATTGAGCTTATTTTGTGGCTTCCTTAGGCCACCCAAAGTTGCATATCTCTATGCACTAATAGTGTCTTTAGACACTTTGATAAATTCTATTTTTGTGCCCTTCTTACGAACACAAGCAATAATCTTTTTAAGAGCAATATAATAGTTTAAATCTAATAATATTTTAATGCACTAATAATTTCACCTTATTACTCCAATTACATCTCAAAAACTAATGCACTTAATAAATCTACTACAACTAATCAAGAATAATTTGAAATGAATCTTCAAGAATTATTCTGAAATTTCTTTAACAACAAGGTAATAGGAGCTAGTCTTCATTTTTTTCCAAAGTAGATAATAGGTAGTTGATAGATAGTTTGAGATTATGAAATCTAATAAACTCCTAAAGTGTAAATTAACCTTAAATAATCATTTCTTTTTGCACATTTTGAAGACTCTAATTCAACTCTCATTTTTTCAACTTCAATCCATAAGGTACTTAAATAAATCTGATAAGTAATCAACTTAATGAATCTACTTGCACCAATAGTTGCTTACCTTTTTTTGAAAGCCCTTTTAACCACTTCTATAGAGGATGTAGATCTTGGTGTCTATTTTCACCAAGTTGTTGCCTTAGATAAGATCTTGCAACTCTCTGTAGGCTACCTTGAACAACTTTATCTTCACCAAAAGATGGTCTCCCTTTCATGAACCTAAAATTTTTGGTGGATTGTTCTCCTCTTGTAGTATCCTCTTTTTTACTATAAATATATTTGATTCTGAAGTGGTTCCTTCTTGCTATGAAAGGTAATATCCAGATATCTTAGATTTGGTATGCTTCTTCTATATAAATTTTCATTCAAGGTTCTTGTCGAATTTTGACTTCAAATAGGATCTTCTTCTCAAGATTTTGTATGTCTTGAGATCTTCTAAGATTTAGAACTCCTTGTAAAATTATTCTTCTTGGGATTGTTGTCATATGGTGATAATTGTCCCAAATATTTCACTATCTCCAATAGTGAATTTCTCCAATGAGTTATCCTTGGATATCCTTTGATGAATTCTTTAGCAAGGCTCTCCAAGCATTTTACTGGATGCTCATAGAGACCTCTCCAAGGCCTTTGATCCTACAACTCATTTTTGTCTTCCTTGAGATATTATATTCAACCTTCTACACTTGGAAGTACTGGTGGTGAGATATTCTCTTGGATCTCTAATTATGCTACCTTTGTATTCTAGTAGGACTCTCCTAGTCCTTCTTCATCAATGAGATCTTCTCATGATCTATTTGCTTTAGGTGTTGGATTGATTTCGAAGAGGATAATCCTCCTTAATTTTTGTAGGAAGCTTTTCCAACTCACTGAATCTTCCTATTCCTGCAACAAATATTAGTACTAAAATTTTACCTCTAAATTAGATACTCTCTTCTGAAGTCTTCTTCAGGATGAAGGCTACTGTGGCATTTTTTAGTATCAATGCTTTTGTGGCCTTTTTCAGTATCAAGGCTTATGTGGCCTTTTTCAGTACCAAGTCTTCTATGGCCTTTTCTTCAAGGCTTCTATGGCCTTTCCTTCAAGTCTTCTATGGCTTTTCCTTATGGCTTAAGTCTACTATGGCCTTTTCTTTTGTATCAATGCTTATATGGCCTTTTCTTCTTGATCAAGGGTTATATGGTATTTTCTTCTTGTGAAGTGTCCAATTTAGTAATGGAGATCTCCTGTCTCCCAACTTCACCATAATTCTACTCTAGAAGTCTCTTCTATAGTATTATTCTCTTGTAGTAACTAATCTTTGCACTATGAAAGCACTCTGACCTTCCAGTAGTGAAGTTGAAATCTCTTGTATTTCTATTGTAGGTGTCCCAATCACCTGAGAATTAATTCCCTACAATAAAATAAACTTCAGGTCAATTTCTCCATATCTCTTAGATGAGCTTCACTAGTTGATTCATCAAACTAGTGGATCAAATGCTGAGTCCTAGTCTTCATAAGTTTTCCCTTGAAACTCTATGGAAATACTCTAGCCATATGCAATCTCAATATTCCAAAAATTAAGATTTATTTTAGTCTTAACTTGTGGCTCTTCTTAATTCTATCACCTAGACTCTCTTGAGTATTTTTGATATTGAATGGTCTAGTGGTGCATCAAGTTGAAAAAAAATTAGGGTCAATGATAATGGTGGTTTTCTTGTTGATCTATCATGGCTATAATACCACTGTTAGCTTTTGATACAACATGGAATAGGAGATAGCAAACACAAGATGCAGAATAATATGACATAAATTAAATCTACGAGATGAATGGAAATAATATATATAGAAATTATGAAGATGTTTACAAAATATCTCTAGAGGAAATGAACACTCAATCAATAGAGATAGTACTCAAGAATGGGCATTGAGCATATCACACTCAACCATATTACATCACACTATTACATCACACTATTACATCACATAACTTTGGTCAATACTACTTCCAACATATATAGTACACACTCTCTATACTCATATCTAAGTTCTATACTTATGGCCCTTTATATAGAAAATAGGTTTCTTGGCCAACACTCTACCTAGATGCGCAAGGGATAACTTGCACATGTACAACTTGTACTTTGAAACTTGTGCAATTATTACATTGCATGAAGTAACTAGATAACTTCCACATAAAGTAATCTAATGTCCTAAGTATGTACCAAGGAAAGGTATATTTACATGATCCAAATGATGTAATAGACTCTATTTATAATAGATAGAAAATAATTCCAAATTGGATTGTTTCAGCTTGTATGCATGTGAACATATCTCAAATTCTATTAACACACATAAAATTAAATTTTCCATAAAGCATGCTAATACATTTGTTGCATTATGATAGATTTATTTTAATTTGAAATTAAACCACAATTTAAAACATGCATGCCAACACTTATGATGTCCTATTAGCTTATACAAACATGTTCTATCAACATCCATTTACCTAAATTCATCATTATACTTTTAAAAAAACTTTAATGTTTTATTATTATTATTCCTTTTGAACTTCTTAACAAGCCATATCTTGTCAAACCACTTTCAAATTTTCTTCTTTGTCCACATCATTATGATTTAATAATTGTAATATCTTGATCATTTCCTTCTCTTTCCCATTCTTTTTGGGTCTACTTAGGCTAGACTAGGGTTATGGGTTAACCCAAGGGGAGGTGGAGGTTAGCCTAGTCAAAAGGTAGACTAGAGGAGGTGGAGGCTAAGCTAGTCAAAGGGTAGACTAGGGTGAGGTGGAGGATAGGCTAGTCAAATGGGTGGTCACATAATTACTAGGGGCTAAGCATAGGAAGGGTCTTAAGTGGCCAAAGATGCTTAAATAGGATGAATAGTGTTTTTTGGTAAATTATGCAAATTTTGAGGGCTTTGTATATTGATCAACCATTAGCACTGCATAAGGGTTAATGTGATATTTTTAGGTATCTGTATAATGTTCTAATTCCATGGGTTAACCTTAACATTTTTCATTGGGTTTGGGGTAAGTGGTGGAGAGTGATGAATTTCATGTTGTAGACCAAATTTCAAATCCCATAGGTGAACCTTACCATTTTTCAAAGGGTTTTAGGACCAATGATAAGGCACAATATCTTTCACATTCTAAACCATGTTAAAATCTAATAGGAAGCCTTAACATGTTGTCCAAGAGGTTTGGACCAATCAATTGATAATGAAAGTTTTACATAATAATATTTTTGATCAAATATAATGAGTCAAAGCTATTAAAAATATATATTTTTAAGAGTTGTAAGCTTACTGTAGTGGTAAGGGCTTTGGCATCCCTTTGAGAGGTCTAAGGTTCAAATCCCACTCAGTATGAGGAGATTGGGACCCCTCATAAAAACTGTGTAAACTCACTGAAAAATATATATTTTTAACATTGTGGCACAAGTTAAAATCTGACTAGAGAATATATGCATAATTAATGAATTTCAATACCCCTACATGTTTTTCTAAGATACTATGTTAATACGATCAAGATGTTATATAAATGAGATTTTTCAATTCCCATATAACCAACTAGAAAAACAAATATAAGGAAAAAATAATAATATAAAAACTAATAAAGTAAATCCAAAATAAATATTTACGTAATAGTAGAAGTAATCAATTTTTAGAATAAGGGTATATAGAGAAGAGATATTGTCATTGTAATCATTATGGAGATAAATCATATGCAATTGTATTTTCCCATGAAGTGGCTTATGGGACTTTGCCCTCTCAAGTGGCACTCTCATCTTGGGAGATCATGTGGAGTTATTTTTTTCTTAAGGAGTATTGTTGGTATTGCCCTACCTTAAGGGTATTATATATCTCTATCTCATTGTATGGATTATTATTGGGACAATTATTTATGGATGAATGATTTGATATTTCTACATATTGGTAAATGATTCATGTTTATAAGAATGAATTTCCATAGTAAGTGGTATCAGAGGAAAAATTCTAGAAAAGTGGGGGTTGTGTTTTTGTGGATTGTAGAATTAGGGTAACTTTTTTCCAAATAAATACCTCATCTTTTAGGAACCATATCACTATGTAAATTTTCCCGACTCAGACAATTCTTGGACCATTTTATGCTAAATTTGAAGAGCTTTAAAATGAGTGCTCATATGAAGTAATCCAATTAGTATTAAGGGATATATGACCCTATGAATTCATCCATGTGGAACAAGGACAATCCCAAAATTTCAAATTATGATTATTTTTATCAAACAAAATTTGTCAATTGGGATAAGCAAATCAGTTGAGATATCATTGTCTATGTGGAATTTTAGCTTTAAATTGGGAAGGAGATATATTTTTATGAAATCCTAGTTTTCATTATCTTTATCTTATGAAGCTGCAAAAGTTTTCTACAGAGGATGATATTGATGAATGGTGGAGAAAGTTTAGGTTTCTATATATTAATAGTCCTTTTTAGAAATTCTTCCTTAGCAGAAGATTTAAAGAGGAATATTTTGTTGGACATTTTGAGTCCCTAAGCTAAAAGTTGTCATTGATGTCAAAAGGACCTATGTAAGTAAGCACTATGATTTTTCTCCACAAAGAGCTTCATGAGAAGCAAAGGTTTTGATCAAAGGTTCTAGAAGGGATGCATGGCATTTGGTTCCAAAAGGAGCTTCAAGGGAAGCTTAGCAAAAGGTTTTTATGAAAACCAAGGAAGGCAAGGAAAGGTTTTATTTAAAACCAATGGATGGCAGATTTGAAATGGGTTTTTCTTAAAACCCAAGTTGGCTTTTTGTTTCATCGAAAAAGGTGCCCCGGTGATGGAGAAATTTAATTTTAAAGGTTTAGTTTAAATTTTAATTTATTTAAAATTTAAATTTAAATTTTAAAATTAAATAAAAGGTTTTTCCCTCCTTTCTTATTGGCGTCGCCGACGTCATGAGGGCAATGTTAAAAGGGCCGACGTATTCGCATTGAAGGATGGCTTATATAAATAAGCCAAAGGTTTTCCATTTAATAAACCTAAGGAGTGTCGCATGATTTTCGAAAACCCAAAGTATTTCTGCATCCGAATATTGCGCAGCAAATTTTGTGGAGTGTGACGTGGGCAGTCAAGTCATGGACGGTCAAAGTTTTGGTGCCTTGTGAGGAAAGCACACGCAGTTTAAGGAAGAGAGTGCCCAAGGCACTCACGTGGGCAGTGTTAGCTCACGCGGCTTAGCTACCGCTTGGCAGCACGGTGGGCAGAGGTTCGAAATGCCAAAGCCCTTCGAGGGCTCCTTTGAGGTATGCACTCCGACTCCGATATTTGCGGGGGTAAATATTTTAATTAAAATATTTGCTTGCTAAGGTTTGATTATGATTTTTGTGGGAGATATAAGGTTGAGCAAGCTTTAATATTTTAATAAGGTTTGATATTTGATTAATGTGAGATATTGCCTAAGAAAGCTTTGTGATTATTTTTTAGTGCAAAAGTGTTGAAAGGAAGGATATAAAATATTTGATTTATTTTATGGTATAAGTGGTTTTTGGAGTGACAAGGTTATGCAATGTTTTGATTTATTTTATTTTATGGTACAAGTGGTTTTAGGAGTGATAAGGAAGTTGTGCATTAATTCTTAAGAAGGTTTTCTAATTAAAAGCCTTGGTGAATATAATTGTGAAGTGGAGTAATGTTGATTATTTTGTGATCTTCTAACCCTTGTGAAGATTGGCAAAAGAATATTGTGATTGTGGCAGATTTCCAAAGAGGCTTCTTCATCTTCATAAAAGGTATGGGCACATTCTCCTATTGATTGATTATGGTGGTTGATTTCTGAAAATATCTTTGGAGTGAAAAGGATTGATTGTGGTTTCCTTTTCGAAAGTGATTGGTTTAATGCTTCAAGGTTTTCTGGATTGAGAGTTGTGATTAAACCTTGTTTTATAAGCATTGTTGTTGGAGCCCATTGGTTGTGCAAAGAACTTGAACTTGAGTTAGAAGAGAACATGAGTATCATTGTTATGTGAGATTTGTTGTTGAGCATTGTTGGAAATATTTTGAGTTGATTGATACATGCTTGGACTAGGGTTTGTGAGAAAGGGTTGTTCATTGAGGTGATTGGTTGAGTTGAGTTGATTGAGCCTAGTCAAGTGGATGCATGTGGTTGTTCAAGTTCCATAAAACAAACTATTCTATATTCTTGATTTGAGTTGAGATTGAGATTTGAGAATAGAACATATTGAGTCTCTAACAATTCTCTTTATGCTTCTATGAGATTGATTTGAGTTGAGATTGGGATTTGAGTATAGAACATATTGAGTCTCTAAAAATTCTCTTTATGCTTCTATGAGATTGAGTTGAGATATTGATTGAGAATTAAGTATAGAACATATTGAGTCTCTAACAATTCTCTTTATGATTCTATGAGATTGGACAAGTTTTGTGTGAGCTTGTTAAGAAGATTTGAGATAAGTATTTGAGAAGGCTTGTGGACTGATTTTGAGTAAGCTTTTGTGGAAGCTTGCTATGCAGATTTGAGCAAGTCCTAGAGAGGACTTATTGAGCAGATTTGAGCAAGTCCTAGAGAGGACTTATTGAGCAGATTTGAGCAAGTTCTAGAAAGGACTTATTGAGTATATTTGAGCAGGTTCTATGTGGACTTGTTGAGCAGATTTGAGTAGGTTCTATGTGGACCTGTTGAGCATATTTGAGCAGGTTCTGTGTGGACCTGTTGAGCAGATTTGGATAGGTTTTGTGTGGACTTGTTGAGCAGATTTGGATAGGTTATGTGCTGTTGAGAATATTTGAGAAGTTTTGAGTGAGCTTGTTGAGTAGATTTGAGAAGGTTCTGAGTGAACCTATTGAAGAGAGCTTTGGAGGTGATAGAGTATAGAGGATAGAGTCTCAGTGGATAGAGATCCAGCAGCCAGGACAATTGAAGATAGATCTGAGTGAGGAGTCTTCAAGTGGAGAGAGATCCACCAGTCGGTGCAGTAGAGAGACAAAGTCTTCTAGAAGATCACTAGCCAGAGCAGAAGGGGAAAGAGTTCTCCTGTGGAAGAGATCCATGAACTTGAGATTAGGGGATCAACATCTCCTTTGGATAGAGGTCCATAAACATTGTACTTGGGAAGGATTCCCAAAATATTATTTGAGAAATATTTAGAAGAAATATTTTTCTATGGAGGTAGCCCACATTGGGTGAACCACGTTAAAAATGATGTCTCTCATGTGTGTGATGCTTTGTGTGATGTTCACTATTTTATTAATGTTGATGCTACTATTTGGGGAAAAGTTTTATGTTATACTGTTCACCCCCCTCTCAGTATAAGCACATGTTCTTCAATTGGTATCAGAGTCGGTCTCTCCGTGAAGAGTTTAATAGCTTGGAAGAGGATCCTTCAGTAACACACATGTGCTCAGAGAGTGAAGAAAGTATAGACTTTGAGGAAGCACTCTTCAACTATCTCCAAGATCTTGAAAGGATTCAAGAAGAGAGTGCACAACTAAAGGAACAGATCCGAAATGATGAATTGGCAAGAATTGAGCTTCTACAAAGGTTAATAGAACTTGAAATAGAAGTGAAAGAAAGAAGAGATATTGAACATCAGTTGAGAGACACGTTGGAAGCCAAAGAAGCAGGACTTGAGAAAGTGGCAGTAGAAATTGTTATGCTAAAATGCAGAACTAAAATAAACAAGAGATTACAAGGAGCTGCACCAAGTCAGCAAGAGGCAGGAACATCAAACAAAAGGGAGGTATCTTACCATATCTCAAGGAAAGAAGACCACAAAAGGAAGAATACCAGATCAAGTCCTCATCAAAATAGGTTACAAAATTCTTTCCATGGACATTGTTTTTCTTGCAATAAATATGGTCATAGAGCTACGCAATGTACTAGCAGAGACAATGATAGTAGTAGTACAGATTCTCTTGCACCACATATGGATGATGATGTTAAGTGTTACAAATGCAATAGTTTTGGGCATATAGCTAGAAGGTGCAAACTAGAAATCTCTAAGTCTAGTAGAAAGACCACAACTCAAACTACTAGAAAAGAAGAAAAAGGGAAAGGAAAATTAAAATCCTTGCTAGTTCAAATAGCATTGCATGCTCAGGATAAAGAAGAAAAATGGTTTCTGGATAGCGGATGCTCTAGACACATGACAAGAGAAAAAGACAAGTTTATAGTTTTGAAAGAAGGAAATAGAGGGTCAATAAACTTTGGGGACAATGGTTTAGCAAAGATTTGTGGAAAAGGAACTCTAAGTATAGGCAATGGGAAAGCAAAAGCTGAAAATGTTCTATATGTGGAAGGTCTGAAACATAATCTCTTGAGCATTAGTCAACTCTGTGATCAAGGCCATATGGTAATTTTTCATCAAGATAGATGTGAAGTAAGGAAATATGAATCTGGAAAACTAGTAGCTAGCGCTATAAGAGAAAGAAATATTTATGTACTCAATGAGATCAAAAAGGAAAAATATCTCTTATCCAAAGAAAATGAGATCTGGTTTCAACATACAAGATTGGGACCAAAGGAGAATCTTCTAATGGCTTTGGAAGATAAAGAAGGTGGTTCAATAGAAGACAAGCCAAAAGGAAGTAATGATATGAACAAAGGTAAACAAATAGAGGAATATTCAGTAGAGAATGGTTATGATCTCAAGGGAGAACTTATCTATGCCCTTGACATAGTAAAGAAGGTTAGAAAGCAACACTCCAAGCTTGAAAGTCAGTTTCAAGAATGTGATGAAGAAAGGTTATTGCTCATAGAGGATTTAGAGAAGTCAAAGGCTAAGGCAAGCAAGTTCAAGGATAAGTTAGAAGCAAATATTTTGGAATGTGAGAAGTTAGCACAAGAAGTGGCTACTCTAAAATAAGACTTAAAGGACTCCAAGATCAAGATGAAGAGTTTCACAAATAGCTCTAAGAACTTGGATAAGTTCATCTATGGACAACAATGAACATCATGTTCAATAGGTCTTGGCTTTGGAAAGGTTCAAAAGAAATAGGAAAAATAATCTACTTCAAGTCTTGATGAAGAAGAAACTTCAGAAGAAGATACATCAGAAGAAGACAGTTTAAGTGAAAGTGGGACATCAGAGGATGAGTTGGACAACAAAGAGTTCAACAAAGAGAGGAACAATGCACAAAGAAGATACATATGGAACAACAATCAGAACAGGAGACCAATGAGGTCAAGACAAGGAGGCTTCAATGGAAGATGCTTTTCATGTCACAGGTTTGGACACATGGCTTCACAGTGCAGGACTCATGAAAGATAGGTATATGGAAAAGAACAACTTTTCCAAGGTTATTGCTACTCATGCAATGGTTTTGGTCACAAGGCAATGAATTGCAGGATTAATGATAGAAGAGGATATGGCTTCATTAGGAGAAATCCTAAGACAATTGCACATCCAAGGAATAATAACATTAAGTGTTATAAGTGCAATAATGATGGTCACATAGCAAGATGGTGTAGAGAAAATATTCCAAAAATAGGCATGAACAGGAACATGAACATGAACAGGGACATGAATATGAATAGGAACAGGAATATGAATAGAAATAGGAATATGAATAGAAACAAGAAGATGAATAGGAATAGAGACTCAAAAAATAATAAGAACAGGAACAAGGATGAGAACCAGAATAGGAACATGGATGAGAACAAGAACAGGAATAGGAACATAAGTGACGACAGGAACATGGATGATGACTTGGAAAGAAATAGTGAGAGGATTCAGAAGACTCATAGAAGAAGAGAGAAAGATAAAGGCATAGATCTGTGCTTTCGAGGAGTAGAAATACTCCCACCCTAGAATTAACCACCTCATGTGGAGGTGGGGGAGGGGCTAAGCTAAGAGGCTCATTCTTAGCCTCGAGCCCCAAAGGTGACCCTTTGCCATTGATGTCAAAGGGGGAGAGATTTGTGTATTGGGGAGAGATTTGATATGAGGAGATATTTGAGAGAGCATTGAGCCAGGGGGAGCAAAGTCCCAGGGGGAGCAGAAAAGAAGGTCAGGTTTCAGTAAAATGAATATGGGTTGCCATCAATGACAAAGGGGGAGATTGTTGGACATTTTGAGTCCCTAAGCTAAAAGTTGTCATTGATGTCAAAAGGACCTATGTAAGTAAGCACTATGATTTTTCTCCACAAAGAGCTTCATGAGAAGCAAAGGTTTTGATCAAAGGTTCTAGAAGGGATGCATGGCATTTGGTTCCAAAAGGAGCTTCAAGGGAAGCTTAGCAAAAGGTTTTTATGAAAACCAAGGAAGGCAAGGAAAGGTTTTATTTAAAACCAATGGATGGCAGATTTGAAATGGGTTTTTCTTAAAACCCAAGTTGGCTTTTCGTTTCATCGAAAAATGTGCCCCGATGATGGAGAAATTTAATTTTAAAGGTTTAGTTTAAATTTTAATTTATTTAAAATTTAAATTTTAAAATTAAATAAAAGGTTTTTCCCTCCTTTCTTATTGGCATCGCCGACGTCATGAGGGCAATGTTAAAAGGGCCGATGTATTCGCATTGAAGGATGGCTTATATAAATAAGCCAAAGGTTTTCCATTTAATAAACCTAAGTAGTGTCGCATGATTTTCGAAAACCCAAAGTATTTCTGCATCCGAATATTGCGCAACGAATTTCATGGAGTGTGACGTGGGCAGTCAAGTCATGGATGGTCAAAGTTTTGGTACCTTGTGAGGAAAGCACATGCAGTTTAAGGAAGAGAGTGCCCAAGGCACTCACATGGGTAGTGTTAGCTCACGCGGCTTAGCTACCGCTTGGCAACACGGTGGGCAGAGGTTCAAAATGCCAAGGCCCTTCGAGGGCTCCTTTGAGGTATGCACTCCGACTCCGATATTTGCGGGGGTAAATATTTTAATTAAAATATTTGCTTGCTAAGGTTTGATTATGATTTTTGTGGGAGATATAAGGTTGAGCAAGCTTTAATATTTTAATAAGGTTTGATATTTTATTAATGTGAGATATTGCCTAAGAAAGCTTTGTGATTATTTTTTAGTGCAAAAGTGTTGAAAGGAAGGATATAAAATATTTGATTTATTTTATGGTATAAGTGGTTTTTGGAGTGACAAGGTTATGCAATGTTTTGATTTATTTTATTTTATGGTACAAGTGGTTTTAGGAGTGATAAGGAAGTTGTGCATTAATTCTTAAGAAGGTTTTCTAATTAAAAGCCTTGGTGAATATAATTGTGAAGTGGAGTAATGTTGATTATTTTGTGATCTTCTAACCCTTGTGAAGATTGGCAAAAGAATATTGTGATTGTGGCAGATTTCCAAAGAGGCTTCTTCATCTTCATAAAAGGTATGGGCACATTCTCCTATTGATTGATTATGGTGGTTGATTTCTGAAAATATCTTTGGAGTGAAAAGGATTGATTGTGGTTTCCTTTTCGAAAGTGATTGGTTTAATGCTTCAAGGTTTTCTGGATTGAGAGTTGTGATTAAACCTTGTTTTATAAGCATTGTTGTTGGAGCCCATTGGTTGTGCAAAGAACTTGAACTTGAGTTAGAAGAGAACATGAGTATCATTGTTATGTGAGATTTGTTGTTGAGCATTGTTGGAAATATTTTGAGTTGATTGATACATGCTTGGACTAGGGTTTGTGAGAAAGGGTTGTTCATTGAGGTGATTGGTTGAGTTGAGTTGATTGAGCCTAGTCAAGTGGATGCATGTGGTTGTTCAAGTTCCATAAAACAAACTATTCTATATTCTTGATTTGAGTTGAGATTGAGATTTGAGAATAGAACATATAGAGTCTCTAACAATTCTCTTTATGCTTCTATGAGATTGATTTGAGTTGAGATTGGGATTTGAGTATAGAACATATAGAGTCTCTAACAATTCTCTTTATGCTTCTATGAGATTGATTTGAGTTGAGATTGGGATTTGAGTATAGAACATATTGAGTCTCTAAAAATTCTCTTTATGCTTCTATGAGATTGAGTTGAGATATTGATTGAGCATTAAGTATAGAACATATTGAGTCTCTAACAATTCTCTTTATGATTCTATGAGATTGGACAAGTTCTATGTGAGCTTGTTAAGCAGATTTGAGACAAGTCTTTGAGAAGGCTTGTGGACTGATTTTGAGTAAGCTTTTGTGGAAGCTTGCTATGCAGATTTGAGCAAGTCCTAGAGAGGACTTATTGAGCATATTTGAGCAAGTTCTATGTGGACTTATTGAGCATATTTGGATAGGTTCTGTGTGGACCTGTTGAGCATATTTGAGCAGGTTCTGTGTGGACCTATTGAGAAAATTTGGACAAGTTCTGAGTGAGCTTGTTGAGCAGATTTGAGAAGGTTCTGAGTGAACCTATTGAGATAGAGCTTTGGAGGTGATAGAGTATAGAGGATAGAGTCTCAGTGGATAGAGATCCAATAGCCAGGACAATTGAAGATAGATCTGAGTGAGGAGTCTTCAAGTGGAGAGAGATCCACCAATCAGTGCAATAGAGAGATAGAGTCTTCTAGAAGATCACTAGCCAGAGCATAAGGGGAAAGAGTTCTCCTGTGGAAGAGATCCATGAACTTGAGATTAGGGGATCAACATCTCCTTTGGATAGAGGTCCATAAACATTGTACTTGGGAAGGATTCCCAAAATATTATTTGAGAAATATTTAGAAGAAATATTTTTCTGTGGAGGTAGCCCACATTGGGTGAACCACGTTAAAAATGATGTCTCTCATGTGTGTGATGCTTTGTGTGATGTTCACTATTTTATTAATGTTGATGCTACTATTTGGGGAAAAGTTTTATGTTATACTGTTCACCCCCCTCTCAGTATAAGCACATGTTCTTCAATTGGTATCAGAGTTGATCTCTCCATGAAGAGTTTAATAGCTTGGAAGAGGATCCTTCAGTAACACACATGTGCTCAGAGAGTGAAGAAAGTATAGACTTTGAGGAAGCACTCTTCAACTATCTCCAATATCTTGAAAGGATTCAAGAAGAGAGTGCACAACTAAAGGAACATATCCGAAATGATGAATTGGCAAGAATTGAGCTTCTACAAAGGTTAATAGAACTCGAAATAGAAGTGAAAGAAAGAAGAGATATTGAACATCAGTTGAGAGACACGTTGGAAGCCAAAGAAGTAGGACTTGAGAAAGTGGCAGCAGAAATTGTTATGCTAAAATGCAGAACTAAAATAAACAAGAGATTACAAGGAGCTGCACCAAGTCAGCAAGAGGTAGGAACATCAAACAAAAGGGAGGTATCTTACCATATCTCAAGGAAAGAAGACCACAAAAGGAAGAATACCAGATCAAGTCCTCATCAAAATAGGTTACAAAATTCTTTCCATGGACATTGTTTTTCTTGCAATAAATATGGTCATAGAGCTACGCAATGTACTAGCAGAGACAATGATAGTAGTAGTACAGATTCTCTTGCACCACATATGGATGATGATGTTAAGTGTTACAAATGCAATAGTTTTGGGCATATAGCTAGAAGGTGCAAACTAGAAATCTCTAAGTCTAGTAGAAAGACCACAACTCAAACTACTAGAAAAGAAGAAAAAGGGAAAGGAAAATTAAAATCCTTGCTAGTTCAAATAGCATTGCATGCTCAGGATAAAGAAGAAAAATGGTTTCTGGATAGCGGATGCTCTAGACACATGACAGGAGAAAAAGACAAGTTTATAGTTTTGAAAGAAGGAAATAGAGGGTCAGTAAACTTTGGGGACAATGGTTTAGCAAAGATTTGTGGAAAAGGAACTCTAAGTATAGGCAATGGGAAAGCAAAAGCTGAAAATGTTCTATATGTGGAAGGTCTGAAACATAATCTCTTGAGCATTAGTCAACTCTGTGATCAAGGCCATATGGTAATTTTTCATCAAGATAGATGTGAAGTAAGGAAATTTGAATCTGGAAAACTAGTAGCTAGCGCTATAAGAGAAAGAAATATTTATGTACTCAATGAGATCAAAAAGGAAAAATGTCTCTTATCCAAAGAAAATGAGATCCAGTTTCAACATACAAGATTGGGACCAAAGGAGAATCTTCTAATGGCTTTGGAAGATAAAGAAGGTGGTTCAATAGAAGACAAGCCAAAAGGAAGTAATGATATGAACAAAGGTAAAAAAATAGAGGAATATTCAGTAGAGAATGGTTATGATCTCAAGGGAGAACTTATCTATGCCCTTGACATAGTAAATAAGGTTAGAAAGCAACACTCCAAGCTTGAAAGTCAGTTTCAAGAATGTGATGAAGAAAGGTTATTGCTCATAGAGGATTTAGAGAAGTCAAAGGCTAAGGCAAGCAAGTTCAAGGATAAGTTAGAAGCAAATATTTTGGAATGTGAGAAGTTAGCACAAGAAGTGGCTACTCTAAAAGAAGACTTAAAGGACTCCAAGATCAAGATGAAGAGTTTCACAAATAGCTCTAAGAACTTGGATAAGTTCATCTATGGACAATAATGAACATCATGTTCAACAGGTCTTGGCTTTGGAAATGTTCAAAAGAAATAGGAAAAATAATCTACTTCAAGTCTTGATGAAGAAGAAACTTTAGAAGAAGATACATCAGAAGAAGATAGTTTAAGTGAAAGTGGGACATCAGAGGATGAGTTGGACAACAAAGAGTTCAACAAAGAGAGGAACAATGCACAAAGAAGATACAGATGGAACAACAATCATAACAGGAGACCAATGAGGTCAAGACAAGGAGGCTTCAATGGAAGATGCTTTTCATGTCACAGGTTTGGACACATGGCTTCACAATGCAGGACTCATGAAAGATAGGTATATGGAAAAGAATAACTTTTCCAAGGTTATTGCTACTCATGCAATGGTTTTGGTCACAAGGCAATGAATTGCAGGATTAATGATAGAAGAGGATATGGCTTCATTAGGAGAAATCCTAAGATAATTGCACATCCAAGGAATAATAACATTAAGTGTTATAAGTGCAATAATGATGGTCACATAGCAAGATGGTGTAGAGAAAATATTCCAAAAATAGGCATGAACAAGAATAGGAACATGAACAGGAATATGAATAGGAATAGGAATATGAATAGAAATAGGAATATGAATAGAAACAAGAAGATGAACAAGAATAGAGACTCAAAAAATAATAGAGACTCATAAAAGAATAAGAACAAGAACAAGGATGAGAACCAAAATAGGAACATGGATGAGAACAAGAACAGGAATAGGAACATAAGTGATGATAGGAATAGGGATGATGACTTGGAAAGAAATAGTGAGAGGATTCAGAAGACTCACAAAAGAAGAGAGAAAGATAAAGGTATAGATCTGTGCTTTCAGGGAGTAGAAATACTCCCACCCCAGAATTAACCACCTCATGTGGAGGTGGGGGAGGGGCTAAGCTAAGAGGCTCATTCTTAGCCCCGAGCCCCAAAGGTGACCCTTTGCCATTGATGTCAAAGGGGGAGAGATTTGTGTATTGGGGAGAGATTTGATATGAGATTTGATATTTGAGAGAGCATTGAGCCAGGGGGAGCAAAGTCCCAGGGGAGCAAAAAAGAAGGTCAGGTTTCAGTAAAATGAATATGGGTTGCCATCAATGACAAAGGGGGAGATTGTTGGACATTTTGAGTCCCTAAGCTAAAAGTTGTCATTGATGTCAAAAGGACCTATGTAAGTAAGCACTATGATTTTTCTCCACAAAGAGCTTCATGAGAAGCAAAGGTTTTGATCAAAGGTTCTAGAAGGGATGCATGGCATTTGGTTCCAAAAGGAGCTTCAAGGGAAGCTTAGCAAAAGGTTTTTATGAAAACCAAGGAAGGCAAGGAAAGGTTTTATTTAAAACCAATGGATGGCAGATTTGAAATGGGTTTTTCTTAAAACCCAAGTTGGCTTTTCGTTTCATCGAAAAAGGTGCCCTGATGATGGAGAAATTTAATTTTAAAGGTTTAGTTTAAATTTTAATTTATTTAAAATTTAAATTTAAATTTTAAAATTAAATAAAAGGTTTTTCCCTCCTTTCTTATTGGCATTGTCGACGTCATGAGGGCAATGTTAAAAGGGCCGATGTATTCGCATTGAAGGATGGCTTATATAAATAAGCCAAAGGTTTTCCATTTAATAAACCTAAGTAGTGTCGCATGATTTTTGAAAACCCAAAGTATTTCTGCATCTGAATATTGCATAACAAATTTTGTGGAGTGTGACGTGGGCAGTCAAGTCATGGATGATCAAAGTTTTGGTGCCTTGTGAGGAAAGCACATGTGGTTTAAGGAAGAGAGTGCCCAAGGCACTCACGTGGGTAGTGTTAGCTCACGCGGCTTAGCTGCCGCTTGGCAACACGGTGGGTAGAGGTTCAAAATGCCAAGGCCCTTCGAGGGCTCCTTTGAGGTATGCACTCCGACTCCGATATTTGTGGGGGTAAATATTTTAATTAAAATATTTGCTTGCTAAGGTTTGATTATGATTTTTGTGGGAGATATAAGGTTGAGCAAGCTTTAATATTTTAATAAGGTTTGATATTTGATTAATGTGAGATATTGCCTAAGAAAGCTTTGTGATTATTTTTGAGTGCAAAAGTGTTGAAAGGAAGGATATAAAATATTTGATTTATTTTATGGTATAAGTGGTTTTTGGAGTGACAAGGTTATGCAATGTTTTGATTTATTTTATTTTATGGTACAAGTGGTTTTAGGAGTGATAAGGAAGTTGTGCATTAATTCTTAAGAAGGTTTTCTAATTAAAAGCCTTGGTGAATATAATTGTGAAGTGGAGTAATGTTGATTATTTTGTGATCTTCTAACCCTTGTGAAGATTGGCAAAAGAATATTGTGATTGTGGCAGATTTCCAAAGAGGCTTCTTCATCTTCATAAAAGGTATGGGCACATTCTCCTATTGATTGATTATGGTGGTTGATTTCTGAAAATATCTTTGGAGTGAAAAGGATTGATTGTGGTTTCCTTTTTGAAAGTGATTGGTTTAATGCTTCAAGGTTTTCTGGATTGAGAGTTGTGATTAAACCTTGTTTTATAAGCATTGTTGTTGGAGCCCATTGGTTGTGCAAAGAACTTGAACTTGAGTTAGAAGAGAACATGAGTATCATTGTTATGTGAGATTTGTTGTTGAGCATTGTTGGAAATATTTTGAGTTGATTGATACATGCTTGGACTAGGGTTTGTGAGAAAGGGTTGTTCATTGAGGTGATTGGTTGAGTTGAGTTGATTGAGCCTAGTCAAGTGGATGCATGTGGTTGTTCAAGTTCCATAAAACAAACTATTCTATATTCTTGATTTGAGTTGAGATTGAGATTTGAGAATAGAACATATAGAGTCTCTAACAATTCTCTTTATGCTTCTATGAGATTGATTTGAGTTGAGATTGGGATTTGAGTATAGAACATATTGAGTCTCTAACAATTCTCTTTATGCTTCTATGAGATTGATTTGATTTGAGATTGGGATTTGAGTATAGAACATATTGAGTCTCTAACAATTCTCTTTATGCTTCTATGAT
Source organism: Wollemia nobilis (assembly GCA_028583015.1). Lineage (NCBI taxonomy): Eukaryota > Viridiplantae > Streptophyta > Pinopsida > Araucariales > Araucariaceae > Wollemia > Wollemia nobilis. Next base: position 955,789 of record JAQPPZ010002969.1, on the reverse strand, counting down.
ATTGAGTTGAGATATTGATTGAGCATTAAGTATAGAATATATTGAGTCTCTAACAATTCTCTTTATGATTCTATGAGATTGGACAAGTTCTGTGTGAGCTTGTTAAGTAGATTTGAGACAAGTCTTTGAGAAGGCTTGTGGACTGATTTTGAGTAAGCTTTGAGAGAGGACTTATTGAGAATATTTGAGCATGTTCTATGTGGACTTGTTGAGAAGATTTGAGCAGGTTTGTGTGGACCTATTGAGCAGATTTGAGCAGGTTATGTGTGGACCTATTGAGCATATTTGGACAAGTTCTGAGTGAGCTTGTTGAGAATATTTGAGTAGGTTCTGAGTGGACCTATTGAGCATATTTGAGAAGGTTCTGAGTGAACCTATTGAGATAGAGCTTTGGAGGTGATAGAGTATAGAGGACAGAGTCTCAGTGGATAGAGATCCAACAGCCAGGACAATTGAAGATAGATCTGAGTGAGGAGTCTTCAAGTGGAGAGAGATCCACCAGTCAGTGTAGCAAAGAGACAGAGTCTTCTAGAAGATCACTAGCTAGAGCAGAAGGGGAAAGAGTTCTCCTATGGAAGAGATCCACGAACTTGAGATTAGGGGATCAACATCTCCTTTGGATAGAGGTCCATAAACATTGTACTTGGGAAGGATTCCCAAAAGATTATTTGAGAAATATTTAGAAGAAATATTTTTCTGTGGAGGTAGCCCACATTGGGTGAACCACGTTAAAAATGATGTCTCTCATGTGTGTGATGCTTTGTGTGATGTTCACTATTTTATTAATGTTGATGCTACTATTTGGGGAAAATTTTTATGTTATACTGTTCACCCCCCCTCTCAGTATAAGCACATGTTCTTCAGATTTTTCTTGGTATGTAAATTTTGATAATGAAAGGAATGGTGTATATACTTGGGATGAAATAAAGCATGCATTCTTGAGTCAATGGGACCCATATAAAAATATAGCTAGTTTGAAGGTCACCATAAAGGGATATGAAGAAGAAATAAACATGCTTTAGAAAGAAAAAAAAAATTAAAAAGAGAGCTAGAAAATTTCAAAGAAGTGGGAGAAGGAAAAAATATGCTAGTATGTAGACAAAGGAAACCTCACCTTTGGTAGTAGATAAGTTAAAAAGTGGACAAAAGGATTTGTTTTAATCTAAATTTTTTAATTTTATAGGGTCAAGGTGACATTCAAAATAAAAGGTTATTATTTACATTATTCCTAAAAATAGATATAATTTCATTAATAGTGCTTTGGTTAAGAGGTTATAGGTTCAGGTAACAAAAATTAAGGACATACAACTTGAGGGAAAGAATATTTAGATTTTTGAAGATTTTAAGATCACCATGGATAAATATATTTTATATTTAGACTATTTTGCTATTAATATGGATGATGTGGACATTGTTCTTGGTTATCCTTGGTTGGATTATTTGGGTATTGTTAACATTAATGTTCAAAATAAGTTTATGAAGTTATGGTATAGGAAAAATAAGATAATATTATAGGATATTTCTCAGCATAAGGAGCAAGGATCCAAGGAAAAACAAGAAGTGGTTATAGAAAAAAAAATAGAAGAACTTGAAACAAAATCCAAGAAGAAAGTAACAATAATAGAATCCATGGAAGAAGCAATAACAACAAAGTCCATGAAAATAATAGTAGTATACTCCAAGAAAGATTTGATAAAAGATCACAAGGGTACATCAAGCAAAGGGCACATGAAAGAACATGTAGAATAATTTAAAACAATGGAGCCAAATGTTTAGGAGTTAAACAAGATAAAAAATTAGGTTAAGGTTGCAACATATGTCCATCCACACCACTAAAAGTGATAACAATATTGGAGGTATGACTTAAGGCAACAATATTATTGTTCTACATGGAATCATAAGGGCACCAAGAATTATAGTTTTTGGTATAGAAAGCATAGCAATATTGGTTTTGAGAGTGGTGTAGAAACATCATGGAATAAACAAAACCATCATTCAAATTATCATAATAGAGTAGCAGAAGCATGAAGCCAATGAAGCAGTTTTGGATAATCAAGTGGAAAAATGGCATACCAACATCAACATAGACCATCATAAATTAGAGTTTCACTAGGAAGGATGGATGGCCAAGTTTGGTACCGATCGCTAACATTGCTTAACAAATCATATTATTTAGTTTATTCTCATATTTTGAGGATGAAATATTTGTAAGGAGGGTGGAATGTTATGGTACCTAGGAATAGATATATGGAGATATGATATTATATTGTATTAAGGTTGGCATGGGCCACAAACCCAAGGTTGATTATATTATATTATATTACAATAATGAGTGGGATGAGGGTTCAATAGTTGGATTCCCAAAGTAGAATTATAATAAGGGTATAGAAATAAGAGATATTATCATTATAATCATTATGGAGGTCAATCATATGTAATTGTATTTTCCCATGAAGTGGCTTTTGGGAATTTACCCTCTCTAAGTGGTACTCTCATATTGGGAGATCTTGTGGATTTATTCCTTCCTTAAGGAGTATTTTAGTGTTTCCCTACCTTAAGGGTATTATCTATATTTATCTCATTGTGTGGATTATTATTGAGATAATTATTTGTGGATGAACGATTTGATATTTTTGCATATTGATGCATGATTTATGTTTATAGGAATAAATTTTCATAACAAGTGGTATCATAGCAACAATTCTAGAAAAGTGAGGGTTGTACTTTTGTGTATTGTATAATAATAGCATTAGGGTTATGCTTTTGTGGATTGTAGAATTAGAGCATTTTTTTCCCTAAAAAAAAATCATCTTTTAGGAACCATATCTCTATGAGATTTTACCTGATTCAAACAAGTCTTGGGCCATTTTATGTGAAATTTGAAGAGATTTGAAATAAGTGCTCATATCAAGGAATATGAGTAGTATTGAGAGAGATATGAATCTATGAAGTCATCCATATGGAACACGGAAGCAACAAATTTTCAAATCACAATTTTTTTCAGAAAATAAAATTTGTCAATTGGGGTAAGAAAATTAGTTGTAGTTTATTTTGTTTTGAAGAAAAATATAGATCTCATTGTTTATGTGGAAATTTAGCTTCAAATTAGTAAAGGGGATATGTATTTTTTTGAAAACCTATTTTTCATTATTGTTATCTTGGGGCATGAAATTATGGAGCTATAAAATATTTTTTGAGAGGATAATATTTATGCTAAAGAATGGTGGAAAATTTTTAGGTCTCTATATATTAATAGTCCTTTTTGGAAATTCTTCCTTAGCAAAATATTTAAAGAGGAAGCTTATTCTTGGTGGGTAAATTTTGATAATGAAAGGAATGGTGTATATACTTGGGATGAAATAGAGCATGCATTATTGAGTCAATGGGACCCATATAAAAATATAGTTAGTTTAAATGCCACCACAAAGGGATATGAAGAAGATACAAACATGTTTAAAAAAGAATAAAATGAATTAAAAAGAGAGCTAGAAAATTTCAAAGTGGTAGAAGGTAAAAAATATGTCAGTGTGTAGATAGAAGAAACCACACCTTTGGTAGTAGATAAGTTAAAAAGTGGACAAAGGGATTTGTTTGAATCTAAAAAGTCTATTTTGTAGGTTCATGGTTACATTAAAAAGGAAAAGGTTATTATTTCCATTAATCCTAATAATAGATATAATTTCATTAATAGTGCTCTGGCTGTGGTTCCAATCTTATGAAACAAAATTTAAGATCACACAACTTGAAGGTAAGAATTTTCATATATAAGTAGTAGCAACAACGTCCATGGAAATAACAGTAGCATAGTCCAAGGAAGATTTGATAAAAGAGCACAAGGACACATTAAATAAAGGGCACATGAAAAAACAACATATATATTTTTTAAAATGGAGTTAAATATTGAGGAGTTAAAGAAGGTAGAACATTAGGTTAAGTTTGCAACATTTTGCCATCCACACCACTAGGAGCAACAATAATATTGGAGGTATGGCTTAGGTAAACAATATTATTATTAAATATGAAATCAAAAGGGCACCAAGTACAATAGTGTTTGGTATAGAAAGCATAATAATATTAGTTTTGAGAATGGTTTAGCACCATCAAGGAACAAGTGGACCCATCATTCGAATGATCATAATAGAGCAGTAGAAGCATGGAGCCAATGAAGTAGTTTTTGATACTCAAGTGGAAAAATGATATATCAACATCAATTTAGACCATAACCAATTAGAGTTTCACTAGGATGGATGGATGATCAATATTGGTACCGGTTGCTAACATTTCTTTGTAAATTATATTATTTAGTTTCTTCTCATGTTTCGAGGATGAAAATTTTGTGACAATGGTATGTTATGGTACCTAGGAATAGGTATATGGGGATATGACATTATATTGTATACAGGTTGGCATGGTCCACATGATCCAAGGTTGATTATATTATTATATAATATTATAATTATGAGTGGGATAAGGATTTCATACTTATCTCCCAAAAGTAGAATTAGAATAAGGGTATATAAAGAAGAGATATTAGTAGTCTAATTATTATGAAGATCAATCATATGTAATAATATTTTCCTACAAAGTGGATTATGGGACTTTGCCCTCCATAAGTAGCACTTTCATCTTGGGAGATATTATGGAGTTATTCCTTCCTTATGGAGTATTGTTGGTGTTGCCCTACCTTAAGGGTATTATCTATCTATGTCTCATTGTGTGGATTATTATTGAGATAATTATTTGTGGATGAATTATTGGATATTTCTACATATTGATGAATTATATATGTTTATGAGAATAAATTTTTGTAATAGGAAACATGTGTAAAAGAGGACAAATATCTAGAAAAAAACCAAGTATGCTAAACTTTTGCTTATATATAGCCATGTATAATATAGTTATAATAATAGATAGAAATTTAATTTGGTTTCATTTCAATACCGTAGGAAGTAGTTCAAAATAATTATCAAACAAATAATATGCATTTTTACTTTATATCTAGTGGCAAGATATTTGATAGTCTAATCTACTAGTTAATAAATTATTAATACTACTTACATGGAAGTGTTGTTAGGTAAGTGCTAATGTTTGGAGTTTCCATTAGGTGTTGGTGCCTAGAATTAGTCTATGTTATGGACTTTACACCATATACCTTGGTGCCATGTCTAGATTTTGAGGGAACTACTAAGAATGATGGTGTTTGGTATAGTGGTGGCTCCATATAATTCATTGAGTGAGAAGTCCAAATAAATTCAAAATATATAGGCTTGTCTTTGCATGGGATTTGAGGAAAGCTTGGATTTAATGCTATTGAGGACTTGGGAAAACTCTACTTTGCTAAGATAAATCATCACTTTCAAGAGTGATGATACCAAATATGTCTACCTTTCTCTAAAAGGTTCAACAAAGAAATTTTTGAAAAAGATGTACTCATACAACCTTTTGAATTGGTTGAAGAAGCCATTCAGGAAATAAGAGAATCTCCTACTTTTATTACAGATTACATAAAAAAAACTCTTATTTTTGATAAAAAAATTCTTATTTCTGATGTATTCTGTAATCAAGAAAACTCATCTTTTATCCTGATCCTCCTTGTAAAGCTGAAAAATGTTGTAAAGTAGAACATTCTTCTACTTTACAACAAGATCAAAAAAACCTAGGTTGGAAATTTAGGTTTTTTTGATGTATATATTTTGATATTACATATCATATCATTGTGACAATTTGAGTTAGCTACGGGGGGATCTCGTAAAAATCACTAATGACACTTTAGTGTAGCTAGCCCTTTAAAATTTTAGGGCCAACCTATAGTGGGATGGATATCACACCGCATGCTTGTTGAGTTTCACCATTGAAGGATTTAATGATCATATCTATTGTTCTTAAGTCCTCATTTTTGAATCCAAACCTTTTGAAACTTGTAAGTGCAAATGTTCAAGAATGATCCATTATCTATTAACACCCTATTAACAGAAACATCCTCAATCAATACTATTATGTAGAGAGGATTATCTTTGTGTATACTTTGAGGAGGGATATCCTTATCGTAGAAATCAATATAATCCACTTCGTGAGAGGCTACAACATTAACTACAATAGTTGGATCTATATATTGATGTCAGAAATATGAGAAGGATTTGTTGTCATTGATGTCAAAGGAATACTAAGAAGATGTGAAAAGAATGTTAAGTAAATGGTTCATGGTTGATTTTCTAAGAGGTAAGGATATAATATTTAATTCAAATATTATATGGCCGAAGTAGCAAAAAGAGAAGCAATAAGGATAGCAATATTATAATATTTGGGCAAAATAAAAAGGTTGAAAAGATATCTCCATTCCATGGTGGTTGAAATAAAATAATAAGGTTATTTTGCTAAGGTGAAAATGACAAAATATTTTTCTAAAAACCTAAGGAATATTATATTTAAAAATGCCCAAAGTACATTTAAATATTTAATTATAATATTTAAATTCATTCTAAATTTAAAATAATTATAATTAAATTATTATTTTCGAAATGCAAAGCATTCTCCTTGAAAAGAGCAAGTGAGCAAGTTTTAATAATATTAAAGGAGGCAAAGGTTAAATAATTTTAATTAAAATATTTTAACCTTTTGGTTAAAATTTTAATTCAAATTATTCTTGGCACCAAAGTTCTTTTTGAAAAATGGTGGCAAATTGAAATAAGGGCCGACGTCTTCACATTTATCATATTGCATATAAAGAGGGGGTAAATTATTTCCCCAAGGTGATTAATGCATTCGAAGTTTGAGTTGAGCAAAATATATTTTGTGTGAGTGCTTCGAGGGAGGAATCTTTGTGCGATTCTAAAATGATAGAGGAGTGAGTGTTGAAATCAAAGTGGGCACGAAAACCCTACATGACACGCTGGATAGTGCAAATGGTAGACAAGTCAGTGGTAAGAATTTTGTGGAGGCTAGGTCATGGGTTCAAGTCGCACGATCACATTTTGCAAGGGAGAAAGGAAAGTTTTTATTCGATGAGTTTTTTTTTGGAGATAAGGATAAAATGTACATCATATGCCCTTTGTATCAACCAGGTGCATAGCCCAGGCAGTAAGCCTAACATTTGCTAGGGTGTAGCACTGGAAGTGAGGTTTCAAGTTTTAATTCGTGCATAGGTAGTTTTGTGGTGTGCAAACATTTTTGTGCAAGTTCTAAGGTATGAAAAATTAATTTACTTTTTTACAAGGCCTATATTATAATAAAGGGTGTTTTGAGGTATACATATTATTAAGAGGGCAGTGTTTGAAGTAGGGAGATATAAGGATTAAAATAATTTATTTTAATTCTTTGATTCATTGGAAATGAATTAGAGAGTGGAGTTAAAAGGTGAAAAATGAATTCTATTTTGATCTTGCTTTATAAAAAGAAGATAAAAATAATTTGTCAATGCTTTGGGATATTTTGAAGTGGTGATTATTTTTCTTTTAATGCATTAATATCTAGAGGGAGTGATAAGGTGTATTTGTGACATCTAACCTTTGTGATTGGCAAAGAGAGTGGTTATAATTAAGATAGGTTTTTAAGGACAATTCTTCATCAAACAAAAGATATGGGTAAATCTTCCTTGTGAGTGATTGTTGGATGTTATGAATGCTATATTGGAGAGAAAAGGGTTGTTTGATAATAATTGTTGACTTTGGTTTTTCTAGAATGAAATTTGATACCCGAAACCTTGTTTTATAAGCATTATTGGAAATATTAAGTAATATTTCATATGCTTGAACTAGGGTTTGTGAAATAACATGAGTATCATTTTATGTGAAGTTGTAAACTATCCTAATCTAGGGTTTGTGCAAGATCATGAGTATCATTGTTATGTGAGATTATTTGATAAGTATTGTTGGAAATAAGTAAGTGTTCTTATAATTGGACTAGGGTTTGTAAGCAAGGAGTGCTTTATTGAGTGAGTGATTGATTGGAGTTGATTTAACCTAGTCAAGTGGAAGTGTTTAAGTGATAGTTTAAGTTCTGTGATTTTTTTTTCAATATTCTAATTTGATTTAAGAAATATATTGAAATTGATTGAGCATTGTTGTTAGTGTGAAGCATATTGAGTCTCTAATAATTCTCTATATGTTTATGTGAGATTGGACAAGTTCTAGTGAGGACTTGTTGAGAATATTTTAGGTAAGTCTTGGTGAAGACTTGTTGAGAAGATTGGACAAGTTCTAGTGAGGACTTGTTGATCAGATTTTAGGTAAATCTTGGTGAAGACTTGTTGAGCTGATTGGACAAGTTCTAGTGAGGACTTGTTGAGTAGATTTGAGGTAAGTTTTGATGAAAACTTATTGAGTATATTGGACAAATTCTAGTGAGGACTTGTTGAGCATATTTGAGGTAAGTTTTGGTGAAGAATTTTTGAGTAGATTGGACAAGTTCTAGAGAGGAATTTTGGATATATTAGTGTGATATTTTGTGGAAGCTTACAAGGAAGATTTATGACAAGTCTTTGAGAAGATTTGAGAGCAGATTTGATTGATTGATTTGTTCAAACCTTGGATTAAGGTTTGGAGCAGATCTAGCAAATTTGATTTGTGATTGAGTCAAGCTTTGTGTTAAGACTTGAGGATAGATTTGAGGATAGAGATTGAGCATATTTGTGCTAGATCGAAGGACTATGTTTAGTGTAGATTTGAGGATAGATATTGAGCAAATTTGTGCTAGACCAAAGGACTATGTTTAGTGTAGATTTAAGGACAAATATTGAGCAGATTTGTGCTAGACCGAAGGATTGTGTATAGTATATATTTAAGGATAGATATTGAGTAGATTTTTACTGGATCAAAGGACAAAGATTGAGCATATTAGTGCTAGACTGAAGGACCATATTTAGTGTAGATTTGAGATAGAGTTGAGAGCTAGATTTGGAGGTCATAGAGTATAGAGGACAATAGTCTCTAGTGGATAGATATCCATTATCCAGTATAGTGAGAACATGTCTTCTTAGTGAGGATAGGAGTCTTTAGTGGATAGATATCCATAAGCCAGTGTAGTGGAGGCAATAGTTATTCTAGAATATCACCAACCAGAGGAGAAGGAGTTCTCCTGTGGATAGATATCCATTAAATTGATTAGGGGATTGGTGTCTCATTTGGATAGATGTCCATAAAAATTGTAATAGGGAATGGTTTCCCAAGATATTTGTTGAGAAAATTTTAGTGGAATATTTTCTTTGTGGAGTATCCCACATTGGGTGAACCACATTAATTTGGTGTCTCTATTGTTTGTGGTAATTTATGCATTGCTTTGGTAATTGCTATTGATATTATTGATATGTTGCATAATATTTATTGGGAAAGAAAAGTAAAAAGTGGCCTTATACTTTTCGCCCTCCCTCTCAATATAAGTATGTGTTCTTCAATTGGTATCAGAGCGGGTTCCTTCGGAAGAGTTTAACATCTTGAAGGAAAACCTTACAAGAACACAAATAGATTCTAAGAGTGGCTCCTTAGATAATTCAACACTAGTGTTTTATGGGAGTTATTATATATTTTGGAGTATGAGAATGAAGATTCACCTGATGGCACTTGGCAATGAAACATGGAAAGCAATTGAAAATGGATACACACCATCAACTACTCCACCTATAGATAAATATTGTAAGCTTATACATCATTACAATTCAAGAGAAATGAATGAAATTTTGAGAGGTTTGCATAGAACAAAATAAAACAAATTTTGTTAAGGTTATGCATTGCAAGTCAGCAAAATAAATTTAGGATAAGTTGCAAGGCATATATGAAGGAGATAAAAATGTCAAAAAGGTAAAGTTGCAAAATTGCAAGGGATAATTTGAAGGTATAAAAATGAAATATGAGAAAAATATTAGTGCTTATCTACTTTTTGTAGATGAGTTTATTAACTCCATGCAAGGAATTGGACTTGAGGTTCAAGAATATGATGTTTGTGATAAGATCTTAAGATCACTCCCAAAAAGGTTTAGTGAAAATATTTCAGCTGTGGAGGAATAAAAATATGGTGATCCTTTGACAAGGGATGAATTACTTGGAATTCTTACAACTTTTGAGATGAGAACAAAAGATGAATCTAATATCTGGAAAGAAGCAACCTTCAAAGCTACTAAGAAGACAAAGGGTAAGAAGTCAGATTCAAGCATATTAAGAATTAATGAGGAAATATATATAGGACATATGGATAGCCTAGGTGATAAGAAATTCTATTGCTCAAATGATAATGAGGTATTGCTCAAGTGATAATAAGGTATTGACTTACCTTGTGTGGACTCAATCGGTGGTGTGTTTAAGAAAATCCATCATCACTAGGATACTTGTCTCTTGGTTGATGTGTTGATGGTTATGCACATCCTGATGGGAAAAATTAAAACCAAATTTTATTAATCATGCACACATATTTAAGTATATACATGGAGGTTATAACCATACAATATGTTTATAAAAATATTTAAATATTACCTAGTAGGCTATAACCATAACTATTGGTTTAAACAAATATACCAACATTATAACAAACACACCCACTTGTAATAACTTATAATAAGAAAAATAAATTAATGTTGATAATGTAAATATTTTTTTAACATCTCCCCTTATTACAATATTTGGTATACAAAGAGAACTACAAAATAATTCAAATTTTACGCATGCAAGTGCCTTTGTAAAAGTATCTACAACTTGTTATTCAGTGGAAAAGTATTGGTGTTGAATATTTTTATTATAAACTTATTCTCAAATGAATTACATTAAACTTCAACATGTTTTATTCTTTCATAAAAAAATATATTCTTGAACAACTTCAGAAGACCTTGATTATCATAATAAAATACAATTAGTTTATTTAGGAACACCTATATATGATAATATACAAAATGACCATATGTCTTTGCATAAATCTTCTATTGTAGCATGATAATATACCTATGTGGATGATAATTCCATTGTATATTATTTCTTTCTATGCCACGAGACATGTCCAAATACTATATGAAATCCATATCTGATGTTGATATCCTGTCATATATAGATCCTACATCATCTGAATTTATGTATCATCTCCTAGGTCATACTCCACTGTATCATAGGTATAACAAAAAATACTCTTTATTGCCCTCCAATGACTCTCCTTAAGTTCCTACATAAACCTCAAAAAATAACTCACAAAAAATTTGATATCATAACTAGTATTTATCAAGTATATAAAAATCGTAATCCATTGATGATAAAGGGGACCAAATACTTGTGGTGAATTATCATAACAAGATAATTGTAAGCATTGTTCCATTGGTGTTGCCTTTGATTAACAATTTTTCATTTAATATTTTTCAAGCAATTTCTTGGCATACTTCATCTGTGAGACCACAATATGATTATTCCTTTGCCATACCTCCAAGCTAAGACAATAGTGCAAAATTCCTAGATCTATCATGTTAAACAAATTTTTCAAGTAAATATTCACACTATTCACCAAATCATTAAAATTATCAGTGCTGAACAAATTATCAACATATAACACAAGTATCACTATTGCAAATCCAAATTTCTTTAGATAAAGAATGCATCATTGGGACTTTTGGTGAAAATATGCTATAATAGGTGATCATCAATTTTTAGGTAATAGGCTTTGGATGCCTGCTTTAGTCCATATAATGAATTGATCATTCTACAAACCTTTGGATTTTTCCTTCAACAAAAAAGTATTTAGGTTGTGTCATGTACACATATTCTTTTATATCACCATTAATGAAGGTACTCTTGGGATCCATCAACTAACATTTTCAACCAAAATATGCTACTAGTACACATTTTACATAGATGATCTTCATATTTGATATGGGGATGAATATCTCTTGATAATCTATATCTTCCTTCTATGCACAGTCCTTTGAAATGATCCATACCTTATACTTGTCAATATAATCATATGCCTTAAATTTAATTTTAAAGATCCACTTATAACCTATGGGTTTCTTTCCTTTTGGTAGATCGATAAGTTCCCATGTTTTGGTTCTTCATAAAAGATTCATGTTATCTATCCATAGCTCTTTACCACTATGGAAAGATAAGTGATTCCTTCACTTATTATTTTTTAAATTCTCTATCACTAAAGTCATCAAGGTCATCCTGGTGTGTACTACTCTAAGTACATGGTTGTGTGAAAGTGATGTCAAAATTACATCAAGTTTAACATCTTTGATGGTACTAGGAATCCATTTTAGAGTTTTTTTTTTTGTGATCGAGGTGTAGTCATAACATCTTCCTTTTCAATATTTTCTATAGGTTCATAAATGAATTCCTAAAATTATTCATGAATTTTTTTATCTATCTCCATATCATCATTTATTCTCACAAATGGGGATCTAAAGTCCTTAGAATCCTTAGTATTTTATTTAGTGTCACCAACTTTATCAAACACCATATCTCTACTTATATGTAACTTCTTGGTGATTGGATCCATAATTTAATAAGCTTTTGACTCATTATAATACCCAAGAAATATGTATGGTAGGGTCTTGTCATCCAACTTGGTCCTCTGCCACTTTTGCACATGCATGTATGAATTGATTTCAAAGACTTTAAGATTTTCAATTCAAGGCTTCCTCCTAGACTAAGCTTGTTTAGGTGTAACTCCTTGTAGTTCCTTTGTATATCTTCTATTCAAAAGATACACGATAGTGAAAACAACTTCAATTCAATACACTTGCTCCATATTTTATCCTATGAGTATGCAATAAACTATTTCCATGATGGAATGGTTTCTCCATTCAACAACCCTATTTTGATATGGAGTATAGGATGTAGTGAGTTATCACTTGATCCCATTTTTATTGAGAAACTATAAAATTTTTATTGGATGTATATCCCCATCTTGATCAAAGTTGAGAAACTAAATGGAATGCATATTTATCATTTCTACATGCTTCTTGAATAAATAGAAATACTTGAACATGTCCAACTTTAGCATCAAGAAATACACTCACATCTTTTATGAGTAGTCATCCAAAAACAACTAAAAGTACTTATATCCATTGAAATTGACAATCATGGTTTGCATAAATTGGTATAAAGTACATCCATATTTTTACTCTTTGAGTGTTCAACTCAAAAGGTATCCAATGGTGCTTCCCTACCAAATAGCCCAAGAAAACTGACAATGTTGATGAAAGGTTAAACAAACATAACACTATTTGATGCTTACTCAACTATAATAAGTATCCTAAACTTAGATGACCATATCTCCTATGCCATAGGGAGGTGTCATATATCATTGCAATTGATAGTGCAACATTAGAATATGATAGGACATTGGGTGCAAACAACCCATTATTTTAGGAACCTATTACCATAATATTTCTATTCCTCTTTATAAAATACTTCTTGTTGCCATAAACAATGTAAAACTCCACCACCAAATTTTGATCCATAACTTATGGTATTGAAAACTAATTATTTTCCAATATATGTACATATAACACCTTTTAGATCGAGTAATTAGATCTAGGATGATTGATAGAAATATCTCCCACTCCTTTTACTTGATAGATTTTATCATTGATAATGGTTATTAGTTTTCCATTTTCTTTGGCTTGTAATGAATCAAACCACACCTTATCCCAAATCATGTGATTTCTAGCACCCTAAATCAATATACCAAACTTCATCCTTTAGAATTTTTATTGCCTTAGACATTAGCACCTTATGTGCTTGTTCAAATTTTGAATATGATTCTTCATGCACAACATGCCCTTATTTTTCACTTCTACTTAGGATATGGTTTGTGTTGTGTCTTGTTAGGATTAGGTTTTTGTACTTGATCTCATTGACTTAGAGGATTATACCAATATCTCTTTGTGTCATGTCCATATTTAGCATACATGTTGCAATATCTCTTTTTTTTTTTTTGAGTTTTTTTTTGTAAAGATGATGGTGGGGAAAGGACCATTCCATGGCTTCTTTCTACTAAGATTATTGGAAATGATATCATTATTTGTTAATTGATCCCTCAGCTTATTGGTTACCTCTTTCCATTGAATCATATTCACCAAATCATTAAAGGATACCTTCCTATTTGAAACTTGTAAGCAAGTTATTAACACTCAAAATGAATTTGGTAGAGCTCTAAGTATAATGAGTACCAACATATTATCATCCATAATTTCTTCCATGGCATTCAATTTAGCTCTCAACTATATAACAGAATAAAAAAAATATTAATGATTTCTCCATATTGGACTCTCAACATGTGAAGTTGAACTACAAGTGAATATTATTGATTCATTCTTCCCTTCATAGATAGTAGAAATAGTGTCCCATTTATCCTTGGATGTTTTTTCTTAAAAAATGTATGGTTGAATAACATATATTGTGGCAAGAGTGATGATCATCAACACTCTGACATCTAATCATCAAAATTTTGTTGTTCATCTTCATCCTCTTCAAGTTGAGTGACTTTGTTAGTGATAATATCTCAAAATTTCTCAACTACCAAGATGGTTTTCATCTTATTTTTCCAAGTTCCAAAGTTTGAACTTTTCAGTAGTTGTGAATCTATAAGAACTTCTGGTACTATCCTGTGAGGATTCATTATATCTCTCAAATGGTTCCCCTTTCAATATACTACCATTCTAATGTATTGAATCTCTTTATATACCCACCCTTCCTACATACATATAAATACATGAAATAATATAGACCTCTTGATATACACAATCATATGTGAGAGATATGGTATGTGAAAGTGAATGGTACAAGTTACCAAGGAAGCACAAAAATAGAATACACCCTATCAATGACACATTTTTTAGAGGAATCCTTTTACATAAACATAACTTCCCTATATACTTAAAATTTCTCAATTTTAGGGTTTGTGTATAGCAATAGCGATTAAGAGAGTAATATTATGGAGTGAAAGTATCACAAGTTGTTCACCTTATATCTTCCCAATGATTTATTGATGCCCAAACATGATTATGGTAGCTTGTAATGCTATAGGCATACTAAATCAACATGAAAAATTTACCTATAAACATTAGTCAAAGGAGCCATTGATATAGAACACTGCTAGTGTGTCTAAGAAATTAATTTAGAAGTATTCAAAACATGAATTTAAAGTAAAAATTAAAAATTTCAAACATAATTTATTTTTTTTAAGGTGGCAATTGTAGCCAAAAATACACCTTTTAAAACAATTTACTACCCCCTTTATTTTTTCAATGAGTTTACACAGGTTTTTATGAGGGGTATTGGTCCCCTAATAATGAGTGGGGAATATCCCAAAGAGAGGCCAAAGCTATTACCACCATAGGAAGCTTATAGTTAAAAAAACAATTTGAGTTTACATGGGTTTTTATGAGGGGTCCTGGTCCCCTCGTACCAGGTTTTAAACTTGGGTCTCCTAGATGAAAACCCAAGTAATTACCACTATGGCATCTTTCATGGATATAAGTTTTTACATAGGTTTTTATGAGGGGTCTTGGTCCTCTCATACTGAGTGGGGTTTGAACCTTGTACCTCACAAAGAGAGGCCAAAACCCTTACCAGTTTACTAAGCTTGCAACTATATAAAAATTTCAATGAGTTTACATATGCTTTTATGAGGGGTCCTAGTCCCCTCATACTGATTGGGGTTTAAACCTTAGACCTCTCAAAGAGAGACCAAATACCTTACCATTGTAGTAAGCATTCAATTTAAAAATTTAAGTTTACACAAGTTTTTTGTTAGGGATCTTGGTCCTCTCTTATTGGGTTTTGAACTTGGGCTTCTTGAATGAAAACTACTACCCCCTTTAATATTACAATATATTCAATATAGTTAATTATTTGATAATTTTCCCACAACAAACTATAGGAATTTGTAAAAATAAAAAAATATTTTTTCTTCCTAGGGTAGTAAACAAAATTGTGTGTTTGGTGAATTTGGACCCCTTGAACTCCACTAAAAAAAGTCTTATTTTGTTTCTAATTTTATAAATATCCTCCTATTTATTTTTTGCATTGAAAATAAATTTTTTTATTTTAACCCCTTAAATACAATTGCTAAGAAAAATGTATATGAGATATTGAACCTACAAGTTTTTGATCAATGCAACATGATTTTGTCAAGAACAGCAGTAGTTCCTCTGCCAACTTCCAAGTGCCTTCTTCTAACAAGAGTCTTTGGATCATGTGAGATTCTCTATCATATGGTCATTGCATAGAAGCAAATGGTTTTATGTGACTTCCTCACATGACATGATAGAAAATTTCACCTAAAACATACCCAAGGGGTGTCATTTGTAAAATAGACTACTCCTCTAGTCCTCAATTTAATTGAATGTGAACACCAAGCCATGAACGTTGACCTATGAACATTGAGGGTTTTGGATGGATGTCGAGTTGTGAATGAAAAAGGTTTTAAATGGATGTATGAGCTATGAATGTTGAGTTGTGAATGCTGAGGATTATGGATGGATGATCTGAATGATAGAAACTTCCCCCATTAGGGCAAAATGGTGAAATTAGGAATCCGGATGGGAGAGCTAGGGATCTAAAGAATGTTGGTCGATGTGTAGAAAAGGGAATGACATATGCAAAAAATGTTCTACAAGAAGGATCATGAAAATTTTGTGGGTATATATTATCAAAGGAAGAAATGAAGTGATTAAAGAAGAAGTTGACATAGAGATATCTCATAAAAATAGAAAGGTATATATTTCTGGCTCCCTAATAAAAAAATACTAAGGGATAATGATTTTAGCATGTAGAAAAAATTTTAGGGCCCAGACCAAATTTAGATGTGCTTAGGAGATGGCTTCATTCTAAATTTCACACAAAGGGTTCAATGAGTCTTATTGGTCTATCAAAGGAATACTTCTTAATCCAATTTAATATTGAGGAGGATCTAGTGGCAACCTTATCACGAGGTCTATTTTTTTGGAAAAAGATCAATTTTCTTGAAATTTTGGCACTAGGGCTTCAACCCTCAAAAGGAAGAAATGTTTTTAGTTCCCATATAGGTTAGGTTTTCAAATCTAGCTATATAATATTGGTATGATCAAATTATTAAGGGCATGACAACATAATTTTTATAGTTTATAACCATGGATCCAACCACCCACAACAAAAAATGAATATTGGGTGCAAGAGTTTATGCTAATGTGGAGCTAGAACACAATAAAGTGAAAAAAATAGGTATCAAATTGATGCTTGGGGAATGAGAACAAAAAGTTGAATATGAAATTTGTTTGGTATAATATAAGCAATGCAAAATGTTTGGACATGTGGAGGGGAAATAGCATCCATAAAGACAACCTAAATTTACTAAGTGGCAAAAAAAGGAAAATCAAATAAACCAAAGGATTGCAAGCATGGAAAAGGAAACTTCTAACCCACAAGAAAGGGCACAAGAAAAGGAACAATACTAGGAAATTCACCAGGAGGTAAATGAAGAGGCATAAAGTAAAATTAGTAATGGATGTTCTAGAATATATACAACATAAGGAAGAACAACAAAATCCTAATAAGATAATGGAGTATGAAAGTAAATGTGACGAACTAAACTAGTAAGCAAATGAAGAACATAATGAGAAACAAAACTTGAGAGGCTTTAGAAATAACATTAATAAACAAGAGAATAGTATAAATCAAGAAAAATAAAATGATTATAAAGAAGGTAACCATAAGAAGAAAATAAATATGATTGAAAATCATATAAATTTAGATACCAATACACAACAACAAAATGTGACTATAATCAACATAGAGAATGCAAACATTAATTTGAAAGTCAAAGAAGAAATATTAGTAGATGTTGTTAAAATGGTAGAGGATACCCCATCCACTAAAATGGACTCAGAACTAGAGAAGGATCATATTGAAGGAGTTTGAGGGTTTAAATTTAAAGAAATAGAGGGATGGCAAGTATTAGATCAAGTTTTATATTTGCATATGAAACTAAACAATCTGAGGAACAAAAGGATTTAAGCATAATAGAAAAATCAAAGGAAATTAAGGAGGGTATGCAAGAAATATTCAACAGAAGATTAGAGTTGGGTAAAACAAATCAATCAGTAGTGGAAGAATCTTTGACAGGATGTAACCAAATAGGAGAGAATGATCCTCCTTGAAGACATACAAAAAATGCAAAGAAAACAAACAATTATGGGAAAATAAAGCAAGGAAGAACCCCTTAACAACAAGAACAAAAGTACCAGATAATAGGTGACAATAATTGGATCTAAATGAAGAATGGATGGTTAAGGGTAAAATCCCATAAAAAAAAACCAAAAAATAAAAATCCTTTCTTGGAATGTGCGGGGACTAAATTCCCTTAGAAAAGAAGAATTTTTAGAAATCTACTCATGGAAGTAAAACCTAATATTTTTTGTCTTCAATAATATAAAATTGATACCAAAAAATTTGAAATTATTTAGAAAGAGGTCTGGTCAAATGCTGAATGGATCATAAGCCTATCATAAGGTATTGTTGACGGTATTTGCATCTTTTGGGATAGAATAAATTTTGAAGGCACTTTAATTGATCAAGAAGAAATATTTTTCACAATCAAATTGAAGAACAAAAAAACTACTTTTTATTGGGTAATGATAGGGGTTTATGCTCAAAATGATGATTGTGAGAGATTCCAACTGTGGAATAAATTATATTTTTAGAGAAGTCTTTTCATTAATTTGCATTATATGGTTTTGGGTGACTTCAATACAATCTTAAGAACAGAGGATAAAAGTGTAGGGAGGATCAACATCACTCAAGGTATGTAAGATTTCAATGATTTTATTCAGAACAATAAGTTGATTGACCTGGATATGTGTAAAGGTAAGTTTACGTGGACAAACAAAAGGATGAGGGATAATCACATTTAAAGGCGCCTAGATAGAATTCTTATTTTTGATAGTTGGCTAAGTATAATCAATATTCATAGACTTATGTGTATGCCCAAAATACAATCTGATCACAATCCTCTTTTGCTAAATATAAAAAAGGAGAAGTAGGGAGGATCATCGTTTAGGTATGAGCTTGTAGCCGCTGAATTTTGACACACTTAAAAATTCCTAATTCTTATTAAAACATCCTAATCACCCTAAAAATATGAAACTCACCCTCAAATACCCCTGTCTTGATATTCGTGCCAAAAAAATGGAAAAATAACTTAATTTCCCCCTTTACGATAAATTTGAACAATCCTGACAAATTCGGATGCATATGAATTTGTCCAAATCCCACGTGCACCTAATTTAGGCACTCAATTGGGATTTTGAACCTAATATAGGCATCACAAAATTCTTAATAATTTTGGATGATCCGCTAAAATTGAATGAATCCAAATTTGTTTAAATGGATCCAAAACCTTAATTGGCTTAAAAACCTAGCCTAAATTTTCCACCTATTGGATTCTTCAAACTGTAGCAACCATTTAAACCCCTAGCCTCTCATTAAATAGGTTGAATATTGAGAGTTGTAGAAAGGCTTGGATTGAAGAATGAGACTTTTGGAGATTTTTTGTAGGTTACAGTGAAGAGATTTATCATTTGATCATTGTTCAAGGAGCGCATAGACATGTAGACATTTTCAACACACGTATATCTGGTTTATAATTAGTTATTAATTGAGTTTTTGCATCATTTGTACAAATTCATATGCATCCAAAATTATCATTTTATGTTCGATTTTATTCTCTGTTTTGCAGAACTAGTCATTGGAAAATTTTAGCTTCGACCGAAATCGTACACAACATTCAAAATCATACATTGCATCTGAATGTATACCAGTGGCACATTGGGGGTAAAATTTTGATTGTCAAATTGGTAATTGCATTATATTTGCATTTCATTTTGTTCATTATTTTAGTATTTTACTGCATCTTATTATTATTATTAGATATACTACATTTTTTTTTAAAGAGAAAAACCCCTTGCGAGGTCGCCTTGGTCTAAGAGACCACGAACATGGGGTTCTACACCGTCAAATTCACCCGAGGGTCGCACCCAGCCCTGCCCGCACCAACATTATCAATTGGATTTTGGGTACCCAATTCAGCTTTTTGGTAGGGTGGAGATTCGAACCTGGGACCTTCCTTGGAGGATTACCCTCTCCTCTCCAACTCACCTACAACACCTGGGTAGATATACTACATTTAGAATTACATGTTTCATGTTCAAATAATTAATCTTTCATTCTCTTTATGATTGGCTAAAATATCCAAGGGGATTTTACTGTCACAGACCACGATCTACTGTGGTCTATGCATATCCCCCATCCATAATTTCAAATTTTAGTGTTTTTTTGTGCAATTATAGGTTTCTAATAGATTCATATGCATCTGAATTCGTCTGACTAATTCGAACGTCAAAATTCATCCTGTATGCATCCAATTTCATCTTGTAAATATGAATTTATCCCAAAGCAAACATCCAGATCAGGTAAGGATTTAAACCTATTTACTTGTACTTGGATTTATATTTTTCTATCTCATAGGCATCTACCTTAATTAAAAGAAAAGTAGAAAATTTCAAAAACATAGGTTTTATTATATCTTTTCACATGCAAAACATAAAAATACAAAAAGAAAATATGTTGACATAAACAAAATATTTACATCTTAGTTAAACTTTGTAACACTTTCTAGATAGCTTTGTATGCCTTATCTTCATTTGAAATTGAATTGCATATAACTAGGTAGAAATTGAATTTTGGCCAAACTCTAGGTGTATGCTTTCAAAAAAAAAATACATCAAACTACTACCTCACCTAGGCGTGGAAACCATCATAGTAATTGTTTCCTGGTAAACCCATGCAATTCATTGACAAAAACCAAGGAGATTGCAACTCAAGAACTTCTCATACAAGGTGCAGATCCATCATTTTCCCTCCCCCTATCAGGCATGAATATTCCTTTATCCACTTCATCCAACTATTAATAGATGATTTCTCTTTTGAGGAAGAAGACAACATGAGTCCAAAATATTTAGAGCCCATCAATGACATCCACAATCTCTCTAAGGAATATCAAAATCACTTAGAATTGTTCAAAAATATTGTAAATACTTGAGTTAAAGCATAGTAGATTATTTTCCTAAAAAAAATTAAAAAAATAATAATAAAAAAACCAAGAAAAACTTAGGAAATAGCATCAAAAAATAACATGCCTAAACATCTAAGGAGTGATAAAAAAGTGGAAACTGGCTATGAATATGATCTAGATATTGACCCTAATGTAGAAGTTGAAATAGAAGAAGTCTTAGAAGAATAAGAACCCCAAACATGACAAAGTGAAGAAGATGAAACCGTCAACAATATTGACCCAAAACTAGGGCCTCAAGGAGACGTTCATTTTTAGTCCATGCAACATTTTTGTGACTTCTTAAACCAAAATTGATCTACCATCACTAATGTGTTGGAGATAGAATATCAACTCACAAAGGATGATTTCTCAATGGAAGCAACTTTTTGACTTCACCCACAACCTAAAACATACATAAACACTTAATTGCAACATGCCACTAACAATGACCTCTCCTTAGATGATACCAAAAATATACCTCCTCTAGAGGGTAATTCCCAAAAACAAGCATCTGGACCACCACAAAAACAACCTATTGTTGCAATTGCTACAACTAATTATAATAAAAAACAACCATATTCATCTAATAACCCTACCTTGCTTTCTCAATATTTTCAACATATATTTACCCAAAATTCGACTTCCCAAAAAAATTAAATATACAAGTTCCGAATTCTACTCAACCAAATGTCCAAAAAAATGCAACTCCCTATAAAATTCAATATCCTCCTCCTACTTTGAACCCTATGCATAATAGTGTTTCCATTTCAACCCCTTATATGGTAGCACAACAAACTTATTATCCTCCACATGGCAACATAGTAAACCAAAATAAAAATAGTGAACCATCACATCATCTTGAAGATGTAGTGAAGCAATTAGCTTCATGATTAGATCAAATAGACCCATATAATCCTACATATAGCTATAAAGATATGTGCAATCAACCATTATATCCTATGGTAACTGCTAGGCCATAACCTAAATGATTCCCTATACCGATTCTTCTGATTTATAATGGAATAGAATATCCCATAGAGCATCATCGCATGTTTAGGACAACATGTCATGACATCGCTTATGATGATATGCTATTACTAAAAATACTCCCAAAAATTTTAGGATGCATGGAATTGGAATGGTACTATCAATTGCCAACACATTCCTTGAGAAATTTTGAAGAAACTGTAGAAATATTTGTACATCAATTTGATGCCTACATAGAGAGGAATGTCACAATAAAGGATTTGTAAAAACTTAAACAAGGAAAAGAAGAGAGTTTTAGAGAATTATTAGCTCGATGGAGGAAAATTTTAGGAAAATTACATTTTGCTTTACCCCCAAGAGAAATACTAGATATTTTTATTTGTCTTACAAGTTAGCTATAACTACCATAATTTCCTTTGACCAAGCTATATATTTAGAAATAAAAGTAGAAGAATCCCTAATAAGGAGGGGATAATTTAAAAGGAAATATGAAGATAGGTCATCTATATCACTACAATAACAAACATGTCGTAGTATATGGGGTCACAAATAGTACACCCCCTCAAAATGTCAATACCATAGAAACCACGAAAATGTTTGTGTTGAAAGCACCCCAAAAACCTCCACAAAAGAATTTTACAATATTAAATCAAACCTTGACAACGGTCTTGTCCCAACTAATAGAAAAAGGTATAGTAAAATTGCCAGAGATAAGACAACCTAACCCCTCTAAACCTTGGTATAGACCTGACCAACATTGAGATTACCACCAAGTTGATGGACATGCAACAAACACTTGTAGAAAATTAAAATATTTAGTACAAGACTTAATTGATAATGGAAATTTGGAAGTGGAAAGTTTGGCACCTAATAAAAATCCTCCAGCGATAAATACACAACAACAACAGACACAAATATAAACTAAAGCTTAGATATTTTTTAAAATTAATTGTCAAATCATGGCAAGGAAGCTATAAATCAGCTAGATTATAAAAATATGCCTCATATAACACGTTATATGGGAGTAATTAACAATTTTTTACCATATCAACTTTTGCAAACTATTTTTGTGCCTACTTAATCCATCATGACAATTAAGCAACTCCAAGGAAGAAAATAATTGTCATCCTTGGATGAAATGAAAAGTGAATTAGAATCTAAAATAGATATTATCTCACAATATTCTAATACTTCAGAAGATAATTTAGGGTCAATCTTGCCTATTATTGATTAAATAACTCCAAAAGAACCATTTACAAGAATGATGACCACTCGTCCCTCATCACAAAAAATTCTTCCTATTGAACAAAGTTCAAATACAAGACCACAAGTTGTCCAATCAAATAATATTATTGGTACGATTGGAGATATTACTCGATAACAAGCTCAAACACAAAACTCTCAACTTCAAACTCAATAAAATGATGTTGATCAACCACCTGTTGTTCTAAAACTACCTCATAATGGAAATAACATAATTCAACCTCAACAAAAGACTCCATTTGATATCAACAAACAACTAGCTAACACAACAACTAGGATTTTCCTTCTTGACCTTCTTAGAACTTCAACTATCCATAAAGAAGTACTAATGAACACTTTAAGCCAGATGATGGTACCTTAGGACATAGATCCAAATACTGTAGTCAATGTTGTAGTCTCTCATGAAACAGACTACATTTATTTTCATGATAAAGACATCCCTCCCCAAAGTATGTATAAAGATAATTCTCTTTATATGAAAGCTTTAATTGGGGATGTCTATGTTAAAAGAGTATTAATCGATATTGAAAATGAATATTTCAAAATATTTAGATTTAGGAAAGAATATTTAAGACAAACCAAAATGATTTTTTCAAAATATTTAGATTTAGGAAAGAATATTTAAGACAAACCAAAATGATTATTAAATATTTTAATGATGAAACACAAGAGGCTTGTGGCGTGATATCTATTCCACTACAAGTTGGTCCCAAAATTTTAGACACGTCCATATTTTTTGTATCTTGTCCAACATCTTACTAAATTCTTTTGGGATGTCCTTGGATCAATTCAATGAGGGCTCCCTTTACTTTGCATTAATGTGTTAAATTCAAATTTAAGAATTAGTTGGTTACTATCCATGGTGATCCCAGACCATTTGAAATGTGTACAGTAGTAGAACCTATCAATGTTCCTTTTTGTCCTAATTTGTCATCATTGGAACCTAAATATTCTAAGACCGCTTTAACCAAATTTGAATAATCACCTCCTTTTGAATTACCTAAACCTTCTAATGATAATAATCCCTCTACATCATACCCTTTGATAGATGATGTCTTACAGGATTTATCCACCATATTGGAGCCCACAAAACAAGATAATTATAATATATAAGATTTCCTTATCTTGTCCCAATTACTGCCATCTCCATTTGCGGTTGGGTTATCACTAAAAAAAAGAAACATCTATCATGTTGGAAATTGCACTTTCATTTATGTTGGATGTACTCTTGATAAAATTAACATTAGGAAAATGAGCTTTATGTATGATGATAATAGTTTTGCTCAATGCTTCTTTTCAAATAAGTATATAAAATCTAAACAAATGATGTGTGATATGGGGTACAAAGGTAAAGGTTTAGGTCATCTTGAAAATAAAATACGTGAGTCTTTCAAGGTAGAGGAATGGCCTGCCAGATGTGGTATAGGATATATCCCCATAAAAACTCAACCTTTCCCCTTTGATAAGGATGATAAATTTATCACATATGGAGAGTATTTAGAAAAAAAAGAACAAAAAAAGAAATTCAAGAAAGCTCATGGGTTTTCTTGCAACATATTATTAGTAGTACATCCAAAAATAATGGCTACTCCAAATGAGTGTGTAGAGGGAGACGTATTTTATGATATTTATCATGAAGAAATGATGAGAAATAGGTTCTTCTTCGATGGGTCTATCCCATGAATAGATCACATTCAAACAACAACACAAGAAGAGTTAGACCACTTATCCTTAGAAGAAATTTAGGAAATGGGTGTTTCCTCCACTTCTCCCAACTTCGAAAGATATTTAAGTATCGAAATAGAGGCTATTTTAAAAATTAATATTGGAACAAAAAATAATCCTCGCATGGTTAAATTGGGACTGATTTAAATAAAAAATAATAGATTAAATATACATAATTTCTCATAGAATACCCTGATATCCTTGCTTGGAAATACATAGATATGTCAAGCCTAGACCCTTCTATGGTTATGCACCACTTAGTGGTTCATCCTGATGCTAAACCTATCAAACAAAATCTTAGGAAAATGCATCCTAAAGTAGCCTTATTGGTTAAAAATGAGTTACAAAAACTCTCGGATGTAGATTTCATTCAAGCTATAGATTATTCTGACTGGATATCCAATATTGTTTTTGTTGGACATTTTGAGTCAAGTTGTCATTGATGTCAAGGAACGAAGTCATCATTGATGTCAAGGAATATGTCAAGGAACAATGCAAAGGTTAATGGCAAAAGAACTTCATAATATTTTTAATATTATGTGGAAGCATATGAAGGTGGGTTTTTATTAAAACCATGGATGAGCAAAATAAAAGGTTTTTCATAAAAACCCAAGGAAGCTTTTTGAAAAGCTAAAGGAGGTTTTAATATTTATTTTATAAAATATTTAAATTCAATTTGAATTTAAATTTTATAAATAAATATTACTTACACAAGGTGGTATATTCAGAGAAGGCTTTAAGCCTTAATAAGACCCAAAGGAATTAAATATTAATTTATAAGATTTAAATTCTAAAAGAATTTAAATAATTTATAAATTAATTATTTAAACGAAATGCATCGACGTCTAAGGTTAAAGTGAAAAATCGAAATGCATCGACGTCCAAGGAAAGGGGAGGCATTGTATATTAATACATGCCTTAATGGCAGTTTCAAAGGTGTTCGAAAAATATTCTAATTGTGCAATTCGTAATCGAAGGCTGCAGAAGGGAAGAAGATGAAATTGGTTTTAGCGCCAATGAGGAGGTTGAAGTTTCCATAGGAGGAGAACCCCCATCCAACTAGGCGGCATGGCCTAGTGGCACTTGGTTGGGAGTTAAGGCGCTTGGGCAGTGTGAGACCCACATTCGAATCATGGTGGGATCATTTTGGCATGGGAAGCACGCGATTTATTTTTACTTGGTGCCAACAAGGGTTAAGGAGCACGTGGTGCTCGTTTGGTGTTAAATGAGCGCCTAGCACTCATGGTAGCTGAGGCCATGGCTAGGGCACATGAGGAGGTGGCAATCGAAGGTTCAAGTCTCACCCAAGGTGGAGGTAAACATTTTAATTTTAATTTTTATCAAGCCTAAGTTTTAAATATAGTTTAAAGGAGTTATAAGGGGTTAAAGTTAAAGGGGCTTAATTTAAATTTTAATTGTTGATTAAAAGGAGAGATAAGGGGTAAACTTTATTTTTACATAAAGTTATTTTTACATGGTTGATTTATCAAAAGGGTAAATTGAAGATTGAGTATTTTGAGAGAACCTTTTTGTTGAAGGTGATATTGTTGTTATTATAGGGAGATCATAAGGTGTATTTGGTCAATCATTTTTGTATATGAATGCTTTCCTTAAAATGGAGTGATAAGGTGTATATGTGGTTTGATATTTGCATTGTATCTTTGTGAGAGTTTTTCTAACTTCTTGAGCTTGGCAAAGAAGTGTTTGTGGTTGTGGCAGATATTTGAGGTTCCTTCATCATCAAAAAGGTATGAGCACATTCTTCCATATTTGAGTTGATTGGTTGGTTTTCTAGAAAATAAGTTTGGAGTGAAAAGGATTTGATTAGGGCTTCCTTATTGAGTGTGTTGAGTTAATGCTTCAAGGTTTTCTGGAATAAAGAGTTGTTAAAACCTTGTTTTATAAGCATTGTTGTTGAAGCCACTAAGTGTACTAAAAAAGAGTATGTGAATTTTTTATTTTGGTTGTGTGAAGAACTTGAACTAGGGTTTGAAAAGAACATGAGTATCATTGTTATGTGAGAGTTGTTTTATAAGCATTGTTGTTGAAGTGAGTTGTTGAGCAAAGAACTTGAACTAGGGTTTGAAAAGAACATGAGTATCATTGTTATGTGAGATTTGTTGTTGAGCATTGTTGGAAATATTTTGAGTGAGTGATCATATGCTTGGACTAGGGTTTGTGAGCAAGGATTATTTCATTGAGTGATTGGTTGAGTAGAGTTGGTTGAGCCTAGTCAAGTGGATGTGTGAAGTGATTGTTCAAGTTCCAAAAATAAACTATTCTATATTTTGAATTGAATTGAGAAAGTGATTGAGTTGAAGCATATTGAGTCTCTAACAATTCTCTGTATGTTTCTAAAAGAGTGATTGAAAGTGATTGAGCATTGTAATGAGTATAGAGCATATTGAGTCTCTAACAATTCTCTTTATGTTTCTATGAGATTGGACAAGTTCTAGTGTGGACTTGTTGAGCATATTTGAGGTAAGTCTTTGAGAAGACTTGTGGATAGATTTGAGTAAGATTTTGTGGAAGCTTACAATACAAATTGAGAGCATATTTGGATAAGTTCTTGAGAGGACTTATTGAGTAGATTGGACAAGTTCTAGAGAGGACTTGTGGATAGATTAGTGTGAGATTTTGTGGAAGCTTACAAGGCAGATTTGAGATAAGTATTTGAGAAGACTTGAGAGCAGAGTTGATTGATTGATTTGTTCAAACCTTGAGTTAAGGTTTGGGGTAGATCTAGTAGAGATTGAGTCAAGCTTTGAGTTAAGGCTTGAGGATAGATATTGAGGATAGATTTGTGCTAGATCGAAGGACTATGTTTAGTATAGATTTGAGGATAGATTTTGGTGTATATTTGAGGATAGGTTTGTGCCAGACTAGAGATAGATATTGAGGATAAATTTGTGCTAGACCGATGGACTATGTTTAGTATATATTTGAGAGTAAGCTTTGGAGGTGATAGAGTAGAGGATAGTAGTCTCCAGTGGATAGAGATCCATTAGCCAAGGCAGTGAGGATAAGTCTTCTAGTGAGGATAAGAGTCTTCTATGGATAGAGATCCATTTGCTAATGGTAGTGGAGGTAGTAGTCTTCTAGAGGATCACTAGCTAGAGCAGAGGAGAAGGAGTGTCTCCTATGGATAGAGATCCACAAACTTGATTTAGGGGATTGGTGTCTCCTTTGGATAGAGGTCCATAAACATTGTAATAGGGAAAGGATTCCCAAGAGATTGATTGAGAAAATTTTAGTGAAATATTTTCTTCGTGGAGTAGCCCACATTGGGTGAACCATGTAAATTGTGGTGTCTCTATTGTGTGTGGTGATTTATGCATTGCTTTGATTACTGCTATTGATATTGCTATCTTTACATTGCATAATATTGATTGGGAAAGAAAAGTAAAAAGTGGTCTTATACTTGTTCACCCCCCTCTCAGTATAAGCTTGTGTTCTTCAATTGGTATCAGAGCGGGTTCCTTCGAAAGAGTTTAACAGCTTGAAGGAAAAGCTAACAAGAACACAATGGATTCTAAGAATGGATCCTCAGATAATTCAACACTAGTATTTGATGGAAGTGATTATGTATATTGGAGTTTGAGAATGAAGATCTACATGAAGGCACTTGGCAATGAGATTTGGGAAGCAGTTGAAAATGGATACGACCCCTTAGTTGATCCACCTACAGATAAGGAAGGTAAGCTTCTACAACATTACAATTCAAAAGCAATGAATGCACTTTTGAGAGGTTTGCATAGAATAGAGTCCATAAAAGTTATGCATTGTCAAAATGCAAAAGAAATGTGGGATAAATTGCAAAATATATATGAAGGAGATAAAGGTGTCAAGAAAGCAAAGATATAAAATCTCAAAGGACAATTTGAAGCATTAAGAATGAAGTATGATGAAAACATTAGTACTTATCTACTTCGAATTGATGAAGTTGTTAATGATATGCAAGGACTTGGAATGAAGGTTGATGAATCAGATGTTTGTGATAAGGTCTTAAGATCTCTTCCAAAAAGATTCAATGAAAATATTTCTGCTATAGAAGAGTCAAAGGATGGTGATTCTTTGACAAGAGATATGTTGCTTGGTATTCTTACAACTTTTGAGTTAAGAACAAAAGAACCTATTCCCCAGAAAGAAGCAACCTTCAAAGCAATCAAGAAGACAAAGGGTAAGAAGTCTAAATCAAGCAATGAGTCATCCAATGATGAAGAAGCTAATTATGGTAGAAGGGATAAGGATTCTAGAAGATCTAGAGATCTAAAATATATTAAATGTTTCAATTGTGGAAAGTATGGTCATTATGCAACAGATTGTCAAGAAGCTAAGAATAACAATGGTGAAGAAAAATAGGATCACAAGAACAGGGAATCAAAAAGATACAAGCACCAAAAGAAAAGCAAGGATGGACAAAGCAGACAAGGAAAGAAGTTCTTTCAAAGACAAAAGAGGAGCTACTATGCGGATAAGGCAAGTAAGTACTCAAGTGATAGTGATGCTAGTTTTTCAGACAATGATAGAGATGAAGTCCTATTTATGATTGAAGAAAAAGAACAAGTTAAGAAAAGGACTCCAAAAATTCTCAAGTGTTTTAGATGTGGTAACTTTGGACATCTTGAAGATAGTTGTACAAGAAATGGTTTCAGTTTTAGTGATGATGAATATGAAGATACACTTGAAGGACCAGAAGAGAATATTCTAATGGCACTAGAAGAAGGAGAAGGTGATCCTATAGAAGACAAGTCAAAAGAAAATGAAGATGTGGACAAAGGTAAACAAATAGAGGAATATTCAGATAAAGATGGATATGATCTCAAGGGAGAACTTATCTATGCCCTTGACATAGTGAAGAAGGTAAGAAAGCAAAACTCTAAACTTGAAATTCAGTTTCAAGAATGTGATGAAGAGAGAAGGATGCTTATAGAGGATCTAGAAAAATCAAAGGCTAAGACAAAGAAGTTCAAGGATAAGTTAGAAGCAAAGATCTTAGAATGTGAAAAGTTAGCACAAGAAGTGGCACTACTAAGGGAAGATTTAGAAGACTCCAAAGTCAAGCTAAAAGGGTTCAAAAATAGCTCAAAGAACTTGGATAAGTTCATCAAGATACAAAAGCCTACATCAAGCAAAATAGGTCTTGGATTTGAACAAGGATAAAAGAAATGGGAAGGAAAGTCAACCTCAAGTTCTGGAGGAGAAGAAACTTTAGATGAAGACACTTCAGAAGAAGATAGTGTAAAAGAAAGTGAGACATCTGAGGATGAGTTGGACAATAGAAATTTCAACAAGAACAGGAACAATGCACAAAGAAGATATAGATGGAACAACAATCAGAATAGGTCAAGAGAGACTAAGAGACCAATGAGGTCAAGACAAGGAAACTTCAATGGAAGATGTTTTTCATGTCACAGGTTTGGGCACATGGCTTCACAGTGTAGGACACATGAAAGACAAGAATATGGGAACAAATAACTTTTCAATGGGTATTGCTACTCATGTAATCAGTTTGGTCACAAGGCAATGAATTGCAGGGTTCATGATAGAAGAGGATATGGCTTCACTAGGAGAAATCCTAAGACATTTGCACCTCCAAGGAATAATAACATTAAGTGTTATAAGTGCAATAATGATGGTCACACAACAAAGTGGTGTAGAGCAGACATTCCAGAATCAAGTATGAACAGGAATAGGAACAAGAACATGAACATGAACAAGAACATGGATATGGATATGAATATGAACAAGAACAAGAATATGGATATGAACAAGAACAAGAAAATGGACATGGATAGGAACAATGGACATGGAAAGAAATAGTCAGAGGAATCAGAAGGATCAGATAAGAAGAAAAGAGGATAAAGGTAAAGAACAATGCTTTCTGGGAGTAGAAATACTCCCACCCCAGAATTAACCACCTCAAGAGGAGGTGGGGGAGGGGCTAAGCTAAGAGGCTCATTCTTAGCCCCGAGCCCCAAAGGTGACCCTTTGCCATTGATGTCAAAGGGGGAGAGATTTGAGTAAGGGGGAGAGATTTGGTATTTGAGTAAAGAGGAGAGAGCATTGAGCCAGGGGGAGCAATGTCCCAGGGGAGAACAAAGGAAAGGTCAAGTTTTCGGTAAAAATAATTTGGGTTGCCATCAATGACAAAGGGGGAGATTGTTGGACATTTTGAGTCAAGTTGTCATTGATGTCAAGGAACGAAGTCATCATTGATGTCAAGGAATATGTCAAGGAACAATGCAAAGGTTAATGGCAAAAGAACTTCATAATATTTTTAATATTATGTGGAAGCATATGAAGGTGGGTTTTTATTAAAACCATGGATGAGCAAAATAAAAGGTTTTTCATAAAAACCCAAGGAAGCTTTTTGAAAAGCTAAAGGAGGTTTTAATATTTATTTTATAAAATATTTAAATTCAATTTGAATTTAAATTTTATAAATAAATATTACTTACACAAGGTGGTATATTCAGAGAAGGCTTTAAGCCTTAATAAGACCCAAAGGAATTAAATATTAATTTATAAGATTTAAATTCTAAAGAATTTAAATAATTTATAAATTAATTATTTAAAAATGAAATGCGTCGACGTCTAAGGTTAAAGTGAAAAATCGAAATGCGTCGACGTCCAAGGAAAGGGGAGGCATTGTATATTAATACATGCCTTAATGGTAGTTTCAAATGTGTTTGAAATATATTCTAATTGTGCAATTCGTAATCGAAGGCTGCAGAAGGGAAGAAGATGAAATTGGTTTTAGCACCAATGAGGAGGTTGAAGTTTCCATAGGAGGAGAACCCCCATCCAACTAGGTGGCATGGCCTAGTGGCACTTGGCTGGGAGTTAAGGTGCTTGGGTAGTGTGAGACCCACGTTCGAATCATGATGGAATCATTTTGGCATGGGAAGCACGCGATTTATTTTTACTTGGTGCCAACAAGGGTTAAGGAGCACGTGGTGCTCGTTTGGTGTTAAACGAGCGCCTAGCGCTCGTGGCAGCCGAGGCCATGGCTAGGGCACACGAGGAGGTGGCAATCGAAGGTTCAAGTCTCACCCAAGGTGGAGGTAAATGTTTTAATTTTAATTTTTACTAAGCCTAAGTTTTAAATATAGTTTAAAGGAGTTATAAGGGGTTAAAGTTAAAGGGGCTTAATTTAAATTTTAATTGTTGATTAAAAGGAGAGATAAGGGGTAAACTTTATTTTTACATAAAGTTATTTTTACATGGTTGATTTATCAAAAGGGTAAATTGAAGATTGATTATTTTGAGAGAACCTTTTTGTTGAAGGTGATATTGTTGTTATTATAGGGAGATCATAAGGTGTATTTGGTCAATCATTTTTGTATATGAATGCTTTCCTTAAAATGGAGTGATAAGGTGTATATGTGGTTTGATATTTGCATTGTATCTTTGTGAGAGTTTTTCTAACTTCTTGAGCTTGGCAAAGAAGTGTTTGTGGTTGTGGCAGATATTTGAGGTTCCTTCATCATAAAAAATGTATGAGCACATTCTTCCATATTTGAGTTGATTGGTTGGTTTTCTAGAAAATAAGTTTGGAGTGAAAAGGATTTGATTAGGGCTTCCTTATTGAGTGTGTTGAGTTAATGCTTCAAGGTTTTCTGGAATAAAGAGTTGTTGTTAAAACCTTGTTTTATAAGCATTGTTGTTGAAGCCATTAAGTGTGTGAAGAACTTGAACTAGGGTTTGAAAAGAACATGAGTATCATTGTTATGTGAGAGTTGTTTTATAAGCATTGTTGTTGAAGCCATTGGTTGTGTGAAGAACTTGAACTAGGGTTTAAAAAAATTTAGAAAACTTGAACTAGGGTTTGAAAAGAACATGAGTATCATTGTTATGTGAGATTTGTTGTTGAGCATTGTTGGAAATATTTTGAGTGAGTGATCATATGCTTGGACTAGGGTTTGTGAGCAAGGATTATTTCATTGAGTGATTGGTTGAGTAGAGTTGGTTGAGCCTAGTCAAGTGGATGTGTGAAGTGATTGTTCAAGTTACAAAAATAAACTATTCTATATTCTAAATTGAATTGAGAAAGTGATTGAGTTGAAGCATATTGAGTCTCTAACAATTCTTTGTATGTTTCTAAAAGAGTGATTGAAAGTGATTGAGCATTGTGATGAGTATAGAGCATATTGAGTCTCTAACAATTCTCTTTATGTTTCTATGAGATTGGACAAGTTCTAGTGTGGACTTGTTGAGAAGATTTGAGGTAAGTGTATTGAGAAGACTTGTGGATAGATTTGAGTAAGCTTTTGTGGAAGCTTACAATACAAATTATTGAGCATATTTGGATAAGTTCTTGAGAGGACTTATTGAGCATATTGGAAAAGTTCTAGAGAGGACTTGTGGATATATTGGTGTGAGCTTTTGTGGAAGATTACAAGGTATATTTGAGATAAGTCTTTGAGAAGGCTTGAGAGTAGAGTTGATTGATTGATTTGTTCAAACCTTGAGTTAAGGTTTGGGGTAGATCCAATTATTGATTTGAGATTGAGTCAAGATTTGAGTTAAGGCTTGAGGATAGATATTGAGGATAGATTTGTGCTAGACCGAAGGACTATGTTTAGTATATATTTGAGGATAGATTTTGGTGTATATTTGAGGATAGGTTTGTGCTAGACCAGAGATAGATATTGAGGATAGATTTGTGCTAGACCGATGGACTATGTTTAGTATATATTTGAGAGTAGAGCTTTGGAGGTGACGAGAGTGATATATCGTGGATAGAGATCCATCTAGCCAAGGAGTGAGGATAGGTGAAGTGTCTTCTATGGAGAGAGATCCATTTGCTAAGCGGTGTAGTGGAGGCAGTAGTCTTCTAGAGGATCACCAACCAGAGCAGAGGAGAAGGGGTTCTCCTATGGATAGAGATCCATGAACTTGATTTAGGGGATTGGTGTCTCCTTTGGATAGAGGTCCATAAACATTGTAATAGGGAAAGGATTCCCAAGAGATTGATTGAGAAAATTTTAGTGAAATATTTTCTCCATGGACGTAGCCCACATTGGGTGAACCACGTAAATTATGGTGTCTCTATTGTGTGTGGTGATTTGTGCATTGCTTTGATTACTGCTATTGATATTGCTATCTTTACATTGCATAATATTGATTGGGAAAGAAAAGTAAAAAGTGGTCTTATATTGTTCACCCCCCTCTCAGTATAAGCTTGTGTTCTTCAGTTCCAGTAAACAAAAAAGAGGGTACTAAAACTAGATTTTATACTAATTTTAGGGACATCACTGTTGCATGTCCCAAAGATGAATTTCCCCTTCCTAATATGGATCACATTATTGATTTCACGGTAGGATGTGAAATGTTATCATTCATGGATGGATTTTTAGGATACAATCAAATTCCTATAAAACTAGAAAATAAACCTAAAACTGCATTCATTACACCTTGGGGGACTTTCTATTGGAAAGTAATTCCCTTCGGCCTAAATAATATAGGGGGCATCTTGCCAACGAGCTATGATGTATGTATTTCATGATATGATGTATGACATACTGCATAATTATGTGGATGATATCATAGCTCGATCTATAAAAAAAGATCATATTATTGGTTTATGATAAGTCTTTGACAGACTTCATGAATATAAAATTAGATTGAATCTAGACAATTTTGTGTTCAGAGTAAAATCATGTAATTTATTAGGGTTTATAGTTTCTATGCATGGTATATAAATAACCCTATAAAAATTAAGGCTATCATTGATATGCCACCACCCAAAAACTTAACAAAACTCAAGAGTTTACAAGGTAAGCTCCAGTCCATCCGTTGTTTCATTGATAAATTGGCAGATAAATGTAAACGTTTTTTTAGGTAGCTTAAGAAAGATACTAATTTCTTATGGCATAAATAATGTCAAGAAAATTTTGAAACTCTTAAGACATATCTTTTTACCCCACCAGTACTTGTTCCATATAGACCGAAACATACCTTTATATTGTATATTTCTACCTTAGAACTTGCGTTAGAAGCAATGCTAGCACAACATGATGAGGATAAAAAAGAACAAAATATTTACTACATGAGTAAAAATTTAATAAGCTATGAAACTAATTACACACCCTTAGAAAATATTTGTTTAGTTGTTGTATTCTCTACGTAAATATTGTGCCACTACATGCTTAGTCAAAAAACCTATGTCATCGCAAAATTTGATCCATTGCGATATCTAATGAGTAGACCCTATTTATCAGGATGAACAACAAAATGGGTTCTCACTTTGATTAAGTTTGACCTAACCTTTATTGGGAAAAAATACTTTAAAGGGAAAGTCATAGCAGACCAACTCACCACTGTCCCTCTTGAATCTACTCACACCTTGATGATAGAATTCCTTGATGAATGTCTTAATCTAGATAGTGATTACGTGGAATCATGGTCTTTATTTTTTGATAGAGCCCATTGTATGAGTGGCACAAGTTAAGGTATCATATTGGTATCCCTACAAAAGAAACTTATCCAATTATCCTTTAAGATTCAATTTACTTGCACAAATAATACAATAGAATATGAAGTTTTAATCCTTAGATTACTAGTAGCTTTAGCTCTCAATATCAAAATATTATCAATTTTTGGAGACTCGCAACTTGTGGTGAATAAAATTAACATCTATCAAACCTTAGATGATAAAATCCATCCATATAAAGAATATTTTTTAAAAATTATTTCTTTATTTGATAAGGTTACTATAGAAGCTATCCCATGCACTAGTAACCGTTCTACGGATGCTATGGCAATAACTGCTTCTCTTATCTCTTTGGAGTTGGATGAAAATCATGCTACTATCATCATTCATCAACTTTGAGAACCTACATCATTAGAGTCATGTCTAGAACCCTTAGATGTATTCATAATTTAAGAAGTATTTTTAGAACCATGGTATGGAGATATTTTAAAATTTATCCAAGATGGGTCATTCATAGATGGGTTGCGCGCTTTGTAATAATCAAAGGTACTTTTTATAAAATATCTTTCGAAGGTATCCTCTTACGATTCCTCAACCTCAATGAATCCAAAAGAGATCTAAATGATGTCCATGACGAATCTTGCAAAATTCATTATAGTGAGGGTGTTATAGCCAAAAAGCTCCTACAAATGGGATACTTTTGGCCCTCCATGGAAAAATATTACCATGAGTATGTACGTAAATGTAAAAATGTTAAATGCATGTAAACCTCATTCATTCTTCTACCCAAGAGATTCAAGCTAGTTCTTCCATGTGGCCTTTCTCAAAATGGGGCCTAGACATCATTGGAAAAATCAACCCAATTTCTTTAGATGGCCATAAATTTATCATTATAGCAACTGAATATTTTACAAAATGGGTAGAATCTATACCATTGGCTTCTTTCACAAGAAACCAAGTCTCAAAATTTATTTTCAATCAAATCATATGTAGATTTGGTATTCCATCTACACTTGTTTCAGATAATAGAACTTGTTTTAAAAAAAATACATTCAAAAACTTTGTACAAAATATAAAATCTAGCATAGATGGCCTACTCCTTATTATCCGCAAGGAAATGGTCAAGCTGAAGCATCAAATAAAACTTTAATTAAGATCTTAAAAATATTGGTTAATAAATCAGGATGGAATTGACATACTCAATTATATCCAACATTGTGGGCTTATCGAACCAATATTCGAACCCCTATAGGTGTTTCTCCCTTTGTCTTGGTTTATAGCACTGAAGCCATTTTTCCTTTTGAGTTGGAAGTGCCTTATTTAACTCTCTTATTTCAAGATGTTGAAGTTGGAGATGAGTATCAAGATGGAAGATTAAGTCAGCTCAAAATTTTGGATGAAAAGCGTATAAATGCTTTAGAGCACCTTCACTCATATCAATCTAAGATCAAAATCTCATATTCAAATAAAATCCATAACCAATCTTTCGAGGTTGGTGATTTAGTTCTTAAAGAAAACCATAAAAATACAAATGCTTGAACTAATTTAAAAGGAAAATTCCAACCAAATTGGTTAGTACCATTTATCATCACTATAAAATTTGGATCTGGTGCATATCATTTGGCTACCTTATATGGCAAAGACCTTAAGGAACCCATGAACATAATGCACTTGAAAAGATACTATACATAAAGTTAACAAGTCTCATCATTGTACATAATTGTTAATATTGTACATATATTTCTTGCATTTAGTTGAATTTATCTATGCATTTTTCAAAAATAAAATGGTGATCCAATTACATATACCATATAGTCACATCCAGTTAACATCCTACTTTAATATTAAACCGATGTCAAAATTCATAGTTAATTTTGATTTACTTTGGAAGAATTCAAAGATTATCTTGAACCACTTAGAAAATTCACATTTTAATAAAATATTGATTTTTAGTATTGATTATAAATCTCTCTTGAACCAAAAATACTATTGCTTTACTACATAAATTTTGAATTTTTGGGAACTGATCTTGCCACTTATTGAACCAAGAATCACATATTGTAGCCCAAAAATTCTTGCACTCCTTTCCTCAAGGCTAATGGATTTGTGCCTTAGATGGGAATGGGAGAAAGAATAGTCTACATCTCAAAGAGAGGTACTTAATCGTACCTTCTTATGGTGATTTTTTGATGAATTGGGTGGGTTCACTAGGAAAAATTTTATGGCAGTTTTTGAGCCTAGGCTTTGGAATTTGTTTTGATGTATTCTTCTATCAAATCATGCATAAACCTAGTTTGGCCAATATGCAATTATGCTAATCTATATGCAATTTTGATTTATATGTAAGTAGTAAAGAGCAGAAAATAGAATCTAGATAGGCAATACAGTGCTTAAAAAGTGATTTAAAATACTTACCTATATTCAATTTTTTGAAGAAGATTATGATGTTTGATGTATGCAATATCGGGCAAAATCCAGCAATATCGGTTGAAATCGAGCAGTATTGGGTGACCCGATTATGTGGAAAATCAACCGATCTTGACTAAAAGCTACAGTTTTATAATGGGATGTAAAAAATAACAATTTCACAAAGAAATATGCATTTTAATGAATTAAATTATAGTAATAAATGATATTAAGATGATAATGAAATGATGTTCATATGTATATCTATGGTAAATTCTTGAATATTTATGAAATAATGAAGGAATATGCCTATAAAATTTGAAATAATAATGATAATGAATTGAAACTGATGTAACAAATATGAAATATAATTCTAAAAAAAATGGAAGAGAAAATAAGATGCAAACTTTGAGGTCTAGATAACCCTAGTCATCTAATTTGTGGCAATGCTTGTTACAGGTAAAATTGGGTAGAATGATATTACGATTAGGTTATCCAATATCGCTAAAATTTGACCGATGCACAATATAAACCTACAAAAACATAGTGAAAGGGGAACAATTTAGCATGAAATTATGCAAGAGTTATAGGAGGAATCTGAGGCGAGGATCATGGATTAAAAAGAAAAGAAATCAGGTAAGGAGTTGGTCCAAAAACAGAGGGGGTTGTATCCTATCCTAATCTGGGCAAAATAAGGTGAACCGATCCTGCAACTACAGTGTAGCTATCTAGATAAGGATAAAAGAGGTTAAAAGCATTTTTGTCACCTTGCTAAAGCAGGTATTTTTTAGTTTTGGGTAAAATTGGGTGACCCAATTTTGCATAAAATGTTCCAATTTTGCACAAAATCGTGTGATTTTGCGCAGAGGTTAAAACAAACTTGTAACAACGCCAAAAATTGAGGTAAAAACTTAGAGGTGGCAAATTTGATTTTTCAAAATGTTCTTACATTAGTCTTTAATTAATGTGAGTCATTTTTATGGTGCTAAATTTTGCCCCCTCTTTAGCGCATTTTTGAAACGAAATGTGTTAGAGATAAAATGGCATGCTTTATGAGAAAGCAAAAAAATTTCTTGCAAATTTGTTGATAGTTTCAAGGTTGTTGTTAAACTATTTCAGGTATGGTACTCCCTTCGAGTTTTTGCACCAAATTTCAGGTTTGGTGAAAAATTCAAAATTTGCCCATTTTTAATAATAATCTTAATAAAATTGAAAGAATTAGGGTAAAACCTAATTCATTTTTACAGTGCATTTGCTTTGTTTTTAGCTATGGAGAAAAGAAGATGGTAGAGGTTCCTCATTGAGCAGATCTGGTGTGCAGAAGGGCTGGCCAAATATAGGTAAGGATTTTTTTAACTTGTTTTTAACTTGTAATTTCTGATTTAATGTTTAAATTAAGTGATTTTTGGATTTCTAGGGCATGACTATCACATTTTCATCATGATAGCAAAATCAGGTTGATTTCAATGATATCGGCTCGATTTCAATGATATCAGTCAAAATTTTGATTGATATCAAGAAATGATCTAAAATCGTAGAATATCACCTGGTATAGAACAAAATATGCCTGATATCATGGAAAATATGTTGATATTAGATAAAATGTTTGATATCACAAAAAACTAACCGATTTTAGAAAAAACTTTTGATTATTAAGTTATTAATTGAATTTTTTATTTTTTTGTTTGTTGTTTAACAAAAAATGAGCTAAAGAATAGGGAATGGTGACATGGGGTATTTCAAGAGGATATGAATTCCCTAACAATAGTAGATATGGATATCTTACCTAATGTGGGATTATAAAATGTGGTAGAGTTTCCATAGGTGCCTGTTGATATACGACTATTGATCGCATTGGTTGAGCGATGGTACCCATACTCTTCTTGCTTTCGATTACCAATAGGGGAGATGACTCCCACACTAGAGGAAATTTGGAGGATCCTAAGAGTATTTATCAGAGGGATGTTTGTTGTTGCATCTGGTAACCAAGGTCATGCACTTTAGATATTATGTGGTGATCCAAAATTTCCTTTGGCTAGTGGGGGTATTGAGGTTGATCTTTTGAGTTAGAGACAAGGGTTTATCAACTCATAATTGTACCTAATGGGATTTTTGGTGGCTTGGTTCTAATACACTTCAGTGGTCGTATTCTACCATGGAATATGGCAAAGATCATTGTCAACATGCAGGATCATAGGATTATCTTTACTTGGGGGCCATTCATGTTATGCCATTTGTATAGGACCCTCTTCAAGGTAAGGGCGCTGCAACACTACCCCTCACTTATTTCCTACAGGTTTGGTCATGGGAGCATATTGCTATTCGAAGACCCATAGGACTACCATTTGCAAGGTTGGTCATAGAGAGACCTAGGGCTTTCTATTGGTGTCCTCATAGAGCTCTTGGGAGTCAGATATCTATGGACATAGCTAGGAGATTCTTGGATTACCTAATGGTAGATAGCATCACATGGAGGCCATACAAAGGTCATCCCAATTGGCCAAAGGATGGATATTAATTAGATTCCATAAGGTGAGTGATTTGGTTGAGGATGGATCAGGGTGATGTAGATTTGCATCACATTGATCGAGTCATGCGATAGTTTGGGTTGCGTTAAGGTATTCCTAGGACTAGGGATGTTTACTTTTCTAGGTCCAATCGAGATACTACCATAGTTAGTGGGGCTTCTGACATGGCCAAATATATAGACCCAAATGAATATGACGAGGTGTTCCCTACAACCACTAGGGATGATGCTAGAGTGACTGACTTCTACTAGGATTGGTATACCCAAATTCAACTAGTGAGGATTACTAGACTAAGGATTACAATACATCAAGTCTATGACCAGATGCAATAGCGTCAACCAAAATCTCAGCAGCAACAATAGAGGAGATAGGGTCAGGCTTCTTTCAAGGGAGAAGGACTTTGCACTAGGGGTGGACATCTATCATAGAGGAGGTGAGACTAGGAGGAGAGGAGGGCATCATCCCCATAGGAGGGAGGAGCATCTCCTTAGTAGGAGGTGAGACCTGACTCACCTAGGAAGGGCAAGGGGATTATGGAGGAGGGAGAGAGCAGTGAGACAACCACTCTATGGGTTGAGGTTACTAGATTGAGAGAGGAGACTACCTCCTAGAAGACTAAGATTGATTCTCTGGAGGTAGAACTAGCATAGGATTGGGCACAAGCAGGATAGGTAGTTGGAGCTCAGGTATTTATGGCCCTCGCTCTGACATCTACACATACAACTCACTCTAGGTGGAGTGGGCTAGAAGATGAGCTGGTGCGGTCTATACAATAGACCTCATTTTACCAGACTCTATACTTTATGGTCGTACCAGTAGAGCAGAGAGAGGCTTTACCTCTTGAGATTGTTGATCTTATTTGGATAGGATCATCATCTCACTCTACTTCTAGGGTGACCTCCTCTAGGACATCTAAAGTGGGAGGGCCATTCTGATTGCCATCGCCACCACCTGGCAGAGATGATGATGTTGCAAGCTCTAGGGGCTCGAGAGGGGTCTAGGGATGACCTAGTTGACTCTTTTTGCATTTTTGATGATTGAGTATGCCGATGATAGATATTGTGGCATATTAGTCGACCTTATATTGTATATATACTTTCTAATGATATATATGGATATTTTATTTTTATGTGACTTCATGTATAATGTTTGATTAATTTGCATTTTAATTTAGCTTTATTTTTTTAAATGATCATGTTTTTGGTATTTATAAATATTGATAATCATGCTTAAATAAAAATCATGGTGTGATTTTTGAATATGTGCGCTGGTGTGATGATAAATTTGATATATTTAGCAATAGACCTCGAAGGATGTTATGTTGTTATATGACTGTTGGTGGAGATCAAATCTCGCTAAGTCATGAAGCTAATCCTATTATGAGGAAGATTTTGATATTGCTAAATAAAATGGTTGTGTGCTTAAGAATAATCTTAAGGCTTTTATGATAAAAAGTAATGTTTTTTGATGTTATTAAATGTTTATGAAAACTATATTTATTTAAGCATGAAAAATTCAAAGGATGATTTACGCTAGGCAAAAATTCCTAAGTGTGAAATTTTGAAAGAAATAATTACTCAAGAATTATACCATCATCGCGAAAAACAAGATGAAATGCAAGATGATATGAATTTTGTTTGTTCTTTTTAAAATGCGAAATTAAAATCATTATGTCACATATTCAAAATATTTTATAATTTTATGAAAATATATGGAATAATTTTTGGGCATGAAAAATTAGAATGATGATTTGCACTAGGCATAAAATTCCTAAGTGTGAAATTTTGAAAGAAATAGTTACTTAGGAACTATACCATCATCGCGAAAATCAAAATGAAATGCAAGATGAATATTTTTAATTTTTTGCAATATTATTTAGGATAAATTATTGTAATATGATGATAAAATAATTTATAATAGCTAATGATATTAATTATCTAACAAAATCTCAAAGAAATATTTTAACTTATTTCAAAGACAAATTCAAATTTATCTAGAACCAATGTGTGAAAAGTGAATTCATTATCTATTTTGATTGTCATAATGATAAAAAATCTCTCAAGTAACAAATGTGTGTGCTTTGTAAGGTTAATTTACCAATTTTGAGTAGGGTAATGATAAAGTGAACTTGAATGAACCAATGTGTGTGCAAGTGAAATGTTCATTTAACCATGATTTTGTGCATGCATTGGTACTAAACTACAATGTAAATCAAATTACCAAAAGCTAGCTAATCCAAATGCGAACATTGGTCTATACAAAATAAAGGTTACTAATGTGACATACATATCGCCATGTGAAAGGAATTACCCAAGGTCAAGCAAGTTGGGCACAAATCACCTGTTATGGGGCTTACCTCATGGTTTTCAAATAACTAAGAAATTCCAGGGATTCAAGTTCAATACCCCCTTATTTTATTTTGATTTTGGAGTAAGTATTCTTGTCTATTTATGAACAAGGGGATTTTATTGCTTTGTAATGGAATATTTTTCTTGATTTTTTTCTTTTCTTTATTTTTTTTCGGGGTACTTGCTCATATTAGGCGTAGAGCAAGGGATTTTATTTGGGTAGGGAGGAGCTTGTCCTTTTTCCAATTTCTCAGTATTCTAGACCATGCACATGATAGGATAGCAAGGAAAATTTTCACTTAAGGTATTAAGATTTACTAGGTAGTATCACTTTTCGAATTTGCAACAAATCATTTTAAGATGTAAAAGTGTGTTCTTGGTTCAAGAAGTAGCAAGATCATTCACAACACTCAAGATTTATTTAATGAAGTAATAGTGTTCTTTGGTACGAGAGAGATTTATAATCAAAATAACAAAATCAACCTTATTAAATATGTGAATTTTAGTGCATGGTTCAAGATAACTTTTGAGTTTATCTGAAGTGAACTAAAATATAACTTGCAATTTTGGTAGATAATAAATGCAAAAATAAATCTAAAAATGTTTTGGAAATATTTTTGTATATTTTCATATTTTGTAATTTTTTTGGTTGTTTTTTATAAGATATTTGAAATGCATGAAAATTTATTTAAAA
The DNA here is from genome assembly GCA_028583015.1 of Wollemia nobilis. Classification (NCBI taxonomy): domain Eukaryota; kingdom Viridiplantae; phylum Streptophyta; class Pinopsida; order Araucariales; family Araucariaceae; genus Wollemia; species Wollemia nobilis. Next base: position 912,343 of record JAQPPZ010002969.1, on the reverse strand, counting down.
TTATGTACATTAATAAGACTTTTGGATTTATGCATAATATATTTTTAGGTGCATAATATTCATGGGTTCTTTGAGATATTTTTCATTCATATTAGCCAATATGTATGCACCTGATCCAAATTTAGCAGTAATGATGAATGTTCTGAGCCAATTAGGTTGAAATTTTCCTTTAAGATATTTTCTGGCATTAGTATTTTTTTGATTTTCTTTTAAGACTAAATCTCCAACTTCAAAGGATCTACTATGAAATTTCTTTGAATATGATATTTTAAGTTTGTCTTGGTAGGCACGAAGATGCTCTAAAGCATGAATGTGTTTTTCATCTAGGAGTTCCAACTGACTTAACCTGCCAGTTAGACGTGATATTCATCTCCTACTTTTGCATCTTGAAGTAGAAGAGCTAAAGAAGGAACTTCTAGCTCGAATGGAAAAACTACTTCGGCACCATAAACCAAGACAAAAGGTGAAGCACCTGTAGGGGTACGAACACTAGTTCGATAAGCCCACAAGGTAGGATATAATTGTATATGCCAGTCACAACCTATTTAATTAACCAATATTTTTAGAATTTTGATTAATGTTTTATTAGATGCTTCAACTTGGCCATTTCCTTGTGGATAATAAGGAGTAGACCATCTATGTTGGATTTTATATTTTTGACATAATTTCTTAACATATTTATTCTTAAAACATGTACCATTGTCAGAGATGAGATCAGATGGAATTCCAAATCTGCAAATAATTTGATTGAAAATAAATTTAGAAACTTGAACTCCTGTGCAAGAAGCTAAGGGCATAGCTTCTACCCACTTTGTAAAATATTTTGTTGTTGTTATTATGAATGTATGACCATCAGAAGAAATGGGATTGATTTTACCAACAATATCTAAACCCCATTTAGAAAAGGGCCAAGGAGAGGCTATGGCTTGGAGTTCCTGAGTAGGAGCATGGACAAGGTCAGCATGTCTTTGACACTTGTCACAATGATGCACATAATCATGGGCATCCTTTTCCATGGAAGGCCAAAAATATCCCATTCTAAGGAGTTTTTTAGCAATGGCACTTCCACTAAAGTGTCCTCCACAGGATCCATCATGGGCTTCACTTAAGGCATTCTTAGACTCTTCTATGTTAAGACATTAATAAAATACCTTCAAAAGATCTTTGATATAAGGTATTTCCAAAAATTACAAAGCAAACAACTCACTTACATAATAGCCTACGTTGGTTTCTATCTAGTCCTTCAGGGAAGGTCCCATTCTGAAGGAAATTAAAGATATCTACATACCAAGGCTCTGGGGTAACTTCATTAATAAAAAACACATCTAATGCTTCTAAGCATGACTTAGAGGAAGTGGGTTCTTGGAGTTGGTGAATAATGATAGTAGCATACTCATCATCCAACTCCAAAGGCAACAAAGAAGCAGTCACAACCATAGCATCGACAACACGGTTGCTAGTTCTAGGAATAGCTTCTAAAGTTACTTTCTCAAACAATGATATAATTTTAAGCACATATTATTTATAAGGTCAAAGTTTCTCATCTAGTGTTTGATAAAATTCATTAATTTGATTTATCACAAGCTGAGAATATACAAAAACTAATAAAAATTTAATTTTTAAAGCTAAAGTAGCTCATAATCCAAGGATTAGAGCTTCATACTCTACAGTATTATTAGTAAAAGCAAATTATAATTTAAAATATAAAGGTATAAGGTGTTTTTGAGGAGATTTCAATATGATCCTGACACCTGCACCACTCATACATCTAGCTCCATAAAAATACTAAGACCATGTTTCAGAATGATCTTCTTCTAAATTAAGACACTCATTAGGAAATTCAATATTCATAGGATGAGTAGATTCTAAAGGTGCAACAACTAACTGATCAATGATAACTTGGCCTTTGATATATTTTTAGCCGATAAATGTGAGTTCAAACTCACTAAGAGCAAGAACCCACTTAGTTGTGCATCCCAACAAGTAAGGTCTACTCATCAAGTACCTTAATGGATCAAACTTAGCAATAACATATGTTTTTTGACTAAGCATGTAATGGCACAACTTTTGCATGGAAAACACCACTGCTAAAAAAAGTTTTTCTAATGGAGTATACTGGGTTTTATAGCTTATTAAAGTTCTACTTATGTAATATGTGGCTCGTTCTTTCTTTTCATCATCAATTTGAGCCAACATAGCTCCTAGTGCAAGTTTTGAAGCTGAAATATATAAAATAAAGGGATGATCTGGTCTAGGAGGAACAAGCACTGGAGGAGTAAGAAGATACTATTTGATATTCTCAAAATCTTCTTGACATTATTTATCCCAATTGAAGGGAATATTCTTCTTAAGTAATTTAAGAAAATATTCTATTTTATCTACCAATTTATCAATGAAGCGATGGATAGATTGAAGTTTTCCTTGTAAACTTCTTAATTCTGATATGTTTTTAGGAGGTGGCATATCCATGATAGCTTTAATTTTGAGAGGATCTACTTCTATACCATGCATAGAAACTATAACCCCCAATAATTTTCTTGATTTAACTCCAAACACACATTTATCTAGATTTAAACGTATCTTATATTCTCTCAATCTATCAAATACTTTTCTTAAATCATTAATGTGATCCTATTATTTAGATGAACAATCTATAATATCATCTACATAATCATGTAAAATATCATACATCATATCATGAAATATGTATGTCATAGCTCTTTGATAGGTTGCTCCTACTTTCTTTAAGCCAAAAGGCATTACTTTCCAATAAAAGGTGCCCCAAGGAGTAATAAAGGTTGTTTTAGATTGGTCTTCAGGAGCTATTTTAATTTGGTTGTATCCTAAAAATCCATCCATGAGAGATAACATCCCACTCCCAGCTGTGAAATCTATAATTTGATCCATATTAGGGAGGGGAAAATCATCCTTAGGGCATGCAACATTTATATCTCTAAAATCAGTACAAACTCTGATCTTAGTAGCTTCTTTCTTAGTTACTGGAACAACATTTGAAATCCACTCAACATAGTCAATAGCTTGTATAAAAATCACATTCAAAAGCTTCTCCAATTCACTCTTGACTAGTAATGCTACTTTAGGATGCATTTTTCTAAGTTTTTGTTTTACGGGTTTAGCATCAGGGCACACTACTAGATGGTGCATAACTATAGAAGAATCTAGGCCTGGCATATCTGCGTATGTCCAAGCGAACACATCAGGATATTCTATGAGAAATTCAATATATAGCTTTTTTTTCTCTTCACTTAATTCTGATCCAATTTTGACTAAGTGAGGGTTCTCTTATGTTCCAATGTTTACCTTTAAAGTATCTCCTACAACAATGTTTAAGTCTCTTTCAAAGTTGGGTGGTGTGGGTGACACACCCATTTCTTGTAGTTCTTCTAATGTGCATTTAGCTAACTCTTCTTGAGGAGTAGTAGCTTCAATATGGGCTATACATGGCATAGATCCATCAAAGAAGAACTCATTCCTTAAAACTTCATCAAGGGATATATCATGATAGATATCACCCTCTAAACATTCATCTATAGAAGCAATCATTTCTGGGTAAACCATAGTCAACATATTACAAGTATGTATCTTAGGAAGCTCTTGTTGTTCCATATATTCTTGATATGTGATAAGGTGATCATCATATTCATATGGGAATGGTTATGTTTTTGTAGGAATATAACCAAGACCACATCGGATAGGCCAATATTCGACTTCTAAAGGTTCTTTCATACCATCTTCATGAGGTCCTAAACCTTTACCTCTATAACCCATATTACACATCATAGGTTTTGATTTTATATATCCATCAAAAAAATAACATTTAGCAAATCCATATTGATCAACTGTAATTTTTACAACTAAAATTTTACCCCAATCATACCCTGCATACACAAAAGCACAACTCCCAATATGGCATATGCTTCCCTTCTTCGGCAAGCCTAAGGTACGGGGAGATGGTGGTAACTTAGATAACACCAAGGAGTCTTGGGTAGTAAAATTAACTTCTTCTGTATTTGCAAGTACTGAAGATAAGTCCGGTAATACTTCATCTGAAAGAGCGTATGAAGTAGATGGAATATCTTCCTTAACTAGTTCTTTAGATGTTGTGAATTTAAATGTTGTAGACTCAGGAGGTGAATCTGCTATTATAGATTTAGGAAATGGATTAGCTATAGGTTCAGAAGATGATGATGATAATGTCTTAGAATTTTTTGGCAATGGTGATTTAGAACATGTTTTTGATGATGTGGGTTTAGAAGTTTATGATGATTTAGATTTAGAAGTTCTTGATGATGTGGGTGGACTAGGATGAGAAGAAGATATAGCAGGACAAAATAGAACTCCTATAGGTTCTGCTATAGCACACATATCAAATGGCCTAGGATCACCATGGATGGTGACTAATTGATTTTTGAACTCAAATTTGACACATTGATGTAATGTGGAGGGTACTGCTCTCATTGCATTGATCCAAGGTCAACCTAGAAGAATGTTGTACGATGCAAAACAAGGCACAAAAAACACAGTCATATCCAAAATCCTTGGGCCAACTTGCAATGGGATTTTCATTACTCCACATGTTTCTTGAGTTCCATCATTAAATGCTTTAATAATCATTTTAGTATTTTTCATATCTTCTTGTTTAAATCCAAATATTTGAAAGAAATCATATGTGCATATATTTAATGATGATCCATTATCAATTAGGACTATTTTAACTCCTACATCTCCAATCAATATTGTAATGTATAAAGGATTATCTCCATACAAACTTTGAGGAGGAATATCTTTATCACGAAAATCTATGAAATTTGTTTCATCCAAAGTTATAGCATTTACCATCGCATTAGGTTCAATATCTTCAGGTACCATCATCTTACTTAAGGTTTTCATTAATTCTTCCCTATGCATGGGGGAAGTTCTTAGGAGGTCCAAGAGAGAAATCCTCACTGTGATGGTAGCCAATTGTTCATTAATATCATATGGAGATCTTTGTTGTGAATTTAATACATTATTTCCCTTAGTAGGAGGTTTTAATATAAATGGAGTTGTTTTCTCATTTTGGATTTGATTTTGAGAGTTTTGATTTTGTGCTTGTTGTCTTGTGACAAATCCAATAGTGCCTACAATGTTACTATGTCGAGGATCTCCAAAATAGGGTCTAGCATTTTTTGCTTGCTCATTGGAAAGCCATTGTTGATATGATGGTCTAGTAGTTATTCTTCTTGGAAATGGCTCTTCTGGAATTGATAAATCCATAATAGGAGTGACTTGATATGATTCATATTCTAAACTATTTGAAGCAATATCTAGTTCACTTCTTGTTTCACTTTTTGTGTCACTTTCTGTATTATTTTGGAAATGTTGTATTGGCCTAGTTGTGACCACATATGAAGATGTTTGAAATTTTTGTCGTGGCAAAAAGCTGCTAATGGTTCCCACATACCTAGTTGGATGAGGAACATTATGATGGTCTACTTGGTTTACTGCTTCTTTACCATGTTGTGGTAAGGGATGTTGAAAAATATCCAAACTTTGATTTGCATTTTGGGTTGGTTGCTTTTGGGTATTTTGAGCATTATTGTTTGCAAAAAATTGTTGAACTTCCATTTTCCCTTTATCAATCAAGTCTTGTATCACATGCTTTAATATTTTACAAGAATTCATAGAATTCCCATCTACTTGATGGAAATTACAATGTAAATCAGCTCTAAATCCAGCTACAGTTGTATCAGGTTGTCTTATTTTAGGCAACCGTATCAAGCCTTGTTCCAATAATTGTGGTAAAATTGTTGTTAAAGGTTGATTCAATCTTGTGAATTCTCTTGGTGGTTTATCAAGAATATTCAATACAAATTTCTTCACAACTTCAATAAGATTAACATTTGAGTTGTTTCTACTGTCAGTAACTCCATCACCTACTACTTGTTTGTTCTTATACTGATTCTTAGAAGTTTTGTCTTCATATTTCTTCTTAAATTGTCCTCTTCTAATGAGGGCATCTTCTACCCTCCTTGCTAGATCAATGGCTTGATCAAAGGATGTTACTTTAGCAGTAGAAAGTTCATAAGGTAGCTTTTCTTGCAAATTACCTATGAATATATCCAACATTTCATGATGAGGTAATGCAAAGTGTAATCTGCCTAAAAGTTATCTCCACTTAGTCAAAAATTCAGCAAAACTTTCATCTTTGCCTTGTTTCAAGTTGTATAAATCTTTAATAGTCACATGCCTCTCTATATAGGCACTAAATTGGTGGACAAAAATTTTTGTTGTCTCCTCAAAATTCCTTAAAGAGTTTGTAGGTAACTGATAATACCACTCTAAAGCCATGCCTCCAAGACTTTTAGGGAACATATTTAGTAACAACAAGTCATCATGAGAAACATCATGACACACTATCCTAAACATGTGAAGATGCTCAATAGGATCTTCAGTTCCTTTATATATCGAGAGGACAGGCATAGGGAAATGCTTAGGGTAAGGTTGAGCTACCACAATAGGATCTAAAGGTTGACTACACATCTCTCGATAACTGTATGAGGGATGGTAGGGATCCATTTGGTCTAGACGAGAAGCTAACTATTTAACCATGGCTTCTAGTCCCTGTTGTTGTCCACCAAACTAATTTTGTTGCACCATATTATTATGTCTTTGATAATAAGTAGGTGTTGTTGTGTAAGGATTTCCAACTGAAACACTATTATGTAAAGTGTTCATGGGAACTACATTTTGTTGAACTTTTTGTTGATAATTGGTATTTTGATTTTTCTTAGCTTTTTGTTGATTTGCCATTTGTTGATTAAGGGCTTGAGTGAAGATGGATGTGAATGGTTGTTTAGGTTGTTTAGGATTGGTTTTTCTAGCAGCAATTTTGGATGTTTGTACCATTGGTTTTTGAATATTTTGATTTAAAGGTATCATGTTTTGATTAGATGGTCCTGCTTGATCATCATATTGATTTGTTGAGTTCATGTATGATAATGGATTTGTATGCATCCAAAATGTAGCTGCTAAGGCTGCTTCCATATCACCTTCTCTTGAATCATCCATTTGTGTTGCTTGACTAAATTCTCCTATGTGGTTTTTTATAAATTGGGTAAATTTGCTAATAGATTCAAATTTAACATTTCCTTTTTCATCTAATATAGGTTCATTAGGATCTTCTATTTTTTCTGTTCCATTATCACCTTCATCTTCTGAAAATACATCCTCTTCAATGAGTGCTCTATCCTCAACATTTTCCTATTCTTCTTCTCCCATATTATCACCTTCTACTTGTTTACCACTTCTCAATATAGGCATTTTGTTTTTAGAATATGTTGTCTTGCAGATATATTATATATGTGCTTAAAACTTTTTGGGGTATATATGCTATATATACCTAATTAAATAAAATAATATGATTATTTTTATTTTTTTGTAATTTTTATTTTGCGAAAAACAAAGCAAACACACCTATAATATTATATTTTAATTTTCTTGAAAAAGCCTATAGATATCATTAAGAGGTTCCAATTGGTCTGGGGTCATGTAGTGTTCTTCTTCAAACTTAAAGTTGGATTTTAAGAATTTTATGAAATGTGCTATAGTGATGTGATCAACCTCACAATTTGATATATAAAAGTGCAATTCATGACAATACTCTCGATAAAGCACAACTCTAGGAACTTTGTTAAATCTTCTCTTATCGTCTAAAACAATCTCTTGATCTTCTACCCTTGATAAAAATTTATGTACTACTATTGCATTCTCAAGATAATCTTCAAAGGAATAAAGGCTTGGAGAAATTACAACTCTCTTATCTGCTAGCCACCTATCACAGGCTCTTTGAAGGTCAAAGTAAAAAGGTGCACTATCTGGATCCAAGATTCTAGACAAGTCAAACCTTATGATTTCCTTAAGTTCAGGTTCTTTAGCTCTTATAATCTCTAACCTTCTCCAAATTTTAGGATATGGTGCACTATTTAAAGAAGAAAATTCTTGGTTTGCTAGTACTGTGCTAACATTAATTCAAATGGCTCTCCTTATGTTATAATCTACCATTTATGGAATGTAAAATTATATGACTTAAACCAATGATTTTCTTGATATTTTTGTTTTATGTTTTGTAATTTTGATGCTTTCTATGTTTTATAAATAAAAAATGATGCCTAATGGTTTTCATGTTGGGTTCACCAAAGAATTTAGCCCAAAAATTCTTGCACTCCTTTCCTCAAGGCTAATGGATCCATGCCTTAGAGGGGAATGGGAGAATGAATGGTCTACACCTCAAAGAGAGGTACTTAATCGTACCTTCTTATGGTGATTTTTTGACGAATTGGGTGGGTTCACCAGGAAACATTTTGTGGTAGTTTTTGATCCTAGGTTTTGGGATTTGTTTTTATGTATTCTTCTATAAAATTATGCATACACCTAGTTTGGCCAATATTACGCTAATCTATATGCAATTTTGATTTATATGAAAGTAACAAAGAGTAGAAAACATAATCTATATAGGCAATGCAGTGCTTAAAAAGTGATTTAAAACACTTACTTGTATCTGGAAGTCTGAAGAAGATTCTGATGTTTGATGTATGCAATATCGGGCAAAATCCAACAATATCGATCGAAATCGAGCAGTATTGGGTGACCCGATTATGTGGAAAATCAACCGATCTTGACTAAAAGCTACAGTTTTATAATGGGATGTAAAAAATAACAATTTCACAAAGAAATATGCATTTTAATGAATTAAATTATAGTAATAAATGATATTAAGACGATAATGAAATGATGTTCATATGTATATATATGGTAAATTCTTGAATATTTATGAAAAAATGAAGGAATATGCCTATAAAATTTGAAATAATAATTTTAATGAATTGAAACTGATGTAACAGATATGAAATATAATTCTAAAAAAAATGGAAGAGAAAAGAAAATGCAAAATCTAAGGTCTGGATGCCCCTAGTCGGCTAAATTGCAGTAGTATGAGTTGCAGGCAAAATCGTGCAGAACGATATCGCGATCGGGTGATCCAATATCGCTAAAATCTGACCGATGCATAATCAAAACCTACAAAAATACAATGAAATAGGAAAAGTATGGCATGAAATTATGCAAGAGTTCTAGGGGGAATCCGAGGTGAGGATCCTAGATTAAAAAGAAAAGAAATCAGGTAAGGAGTTGGGCCAAAAATGGAGGGGGTTGTAACCTCTCCTAATCTAGGAAAAATCGGGTGAACCGATCTCACAACTGTCGTGCAGCTGTCCAGGTAAGGACAAAAGAGGTTAAAACAATTTTTGTCGCCTTGCTAAAGCAGGAATTTTTTAGTTTTGGGTAAAATTGGGTGACCCGATTTTGTGCAAAATATTCCAATTTTGCACGAAATCGTGCAATTTCATGTAGGGGTTAAAAATAGACTTGTAACGGGCCTGAAATTCGAGGCAAAAAACTAGAGGTGGAAAATTTCATTTTTTAAAATGTTCTTACCTTAGTCATTAATTAATGTGAGTAAATTTTACGGTGCTACAAAACTATAGGTACAAATATTAGAAAATGATATTTTGCACAAATAAATATGAGGCTACATAGTAGTCCTAGCTCCTTAAGTGAAAGGTTTTCCTTGCTATCCTATTATATGCATGGTCTAGAATACTAATAATTGGTGAAAGGAAAAACTCCCCCCTACCCGAATAAAATCCCTTGCTCTTTGTCTAAGTTGAGCAAGTATCCCTTGAAACAAAAAAGGAAAAGAAAAAGTAGAAAAGAAAAAAATAAAGAAAAAGAGAAAAAAAATAGTTTTTCTACAAAGCAAATAAAACCCCCTTGTTCAAAACAAAAAAAATGAACAAGAATCCCATATCCAAGAAATCAAAATAAAATAAAGGGGTAATGAACTTGAATCCTTGGAATTCCTCAATTATTCAAAAACCATGGGGTGATCCTCATTACAAGTTAGTTGGCATCAAGCTTACTTGATGATGGTGGTATCCTTATGCATGGTGACACATCTGTTACATTAGCAATATTATTTTGTACATACCAATATCAGCTTGTGGATTAGCTAGCTTTTGGTAGCTTGTATTACATAGTAGTTAAGTCCAACTAAATGCATGTGATCATAGTAAATGAAATCATCATTTGCACACACATTGGTTCTTAAAGTCGGTTTGCATAATTACCTTACTCAAAATTGGTAAATAAATTTCATAAGCACACACATTTGATCCTTGAGATATTTTGTATCATAATTAAAGTCAATATGGAAAATGAATACACAAATCACACACTGGTTCCTGATAAATTTGATTTCATCCTAGAAATAACTAAAATTCTTCTTGAAGTTTGATTAGAAAAAGTCACCATTTTCATCATGGATTTGTATGATCGTTAGCATATGCAATTAGTTCTAAAAAATAGTTAATTTTGCATTTGCATACTTATTACTTAGCACAAATGCTTCCATTCCACTATATTGCATGATTGAACTTGCATTTTGATCATACATAATCATTTTCTCATGTAGCCACATATCGACTTTACGATGATGGCATGAGATAACCCTAATAAAATCTTTCTAATTCTCTCACATACGAAATATTATACCTAGCACAAGTCCCTTATCCATATTTATCATGCTTAATTACTATCATTGCATAATACTTCTCTTAATATTAAAATAAAATTAATCTTAAAAACACACACATTACTTATCATTAACTACATCACTTTTAATCAATAAATTCAAAATACTTCTAGGTCATAACCCTTTGCTATTAGCATAACATCAAAATCTCAAACAAGATCCACTTCACGACTAAAGTGAGCAAACAACCTCCATAAACGGTCATATACAATCACACATCTTCAAGGTATTATTGTTGATTGATCAAAATCGTAAGGGTATATTTTCCAAAACAACCTTTTTTTCCACAGAAAAATCAATCACACTATACTACAAACTTCAATTACATAAAATCACACTTTACTTTACTACAATGATATCTTGATTAAGAATGAGAAAAGTACATCAAAAACCATAAAACATGACTAAAAGCATGATTATGTAGATCATAAAAAATAAATTATATTACACATCCACACATAAACATCAACACATCAGATAAGCAATATATATATGTATATATATATCATCAAAAATATAATAGGATACAAAAATAGTCGATTGATATACCACAATCATAAAATCAGCATTCTCAATCACTTGGGGGTACACCACAAAATCCAACTTAGTGTATCATCCCCCAAAACCCCTAGAACTCTGGGTGTCATCACCAGGAGGTTGTCTAGGCTCACAAAAATGAGGAATACTAGATATTTAAACTAATCTAGAGTGACTCAAAACCTCTAACTCTAGGGGCAATGAAGCTCTTTGATCCTTAGGAACTGCCTAAAAATATACCATCTAATAAAAAGTCATTCGCTATACCGCTAAGATAGCCTCTACCTATGACACTATCAAAGCACTTTGTAGTGCACTTCTCATCAAGGTTTGGTCAAAATCCATGCTCCTCATATGATGCAATCGCGACACTATCTATCATTATGAACCATATCCCTGCATCCTAGCTAGTTGAGCCTAAGCCTAACTCAATAAAGACTATGTCGGAGAGATTTGTCCCTTCAATAATTGAATACAACTTGCTTGAATGGCAATATAACTCCTCAAATTATCATTCTCTACCTATAAAGTAGCCATATCTCTGATTCTAGTCGACTCTCCTACCTCTGTAGCCATGCCCTTCTTAGGTGAGTCTGGTTGTAGCATAGTATGTGTCTCTTGTTGTAGAGGTGATGCAATCTACTCTGATGGGGGTACATCCTATTATGAGCCTCCCTCCTACTAGTGTTGTCCTCACCCTCCCTCAATATTGAGAGTTTACTAAGTAGCTCCTTGTGGCTGCAATCCTCCTCTCATTTGAGGCCCCTCTCTCCATGGTGGCCTCCATCTCTACCTCTCCCTCTCCAATCTAGTTGATCATCACCTAGAAATATCTCAAAATGCCTCCTATACCTAACCAGTTGTACCTCTCTCTCAAGTGATCCTTGTGAGACATATACTAGCATACCAGGAAGCATAGCCATCCAGAACCCCTACATCATTTCCCTCTACAAGAGTGACTGATGCATCATCCTCATATAACTCAAAAAAATTGTTGATATATGGTGCCCCACTAGTGGTCGTTGAATCTTGCACAACCTAAGAATAAGTAAAATCTTGAACCTTAGGAACCACTTTTACCAACCCAAATTTATGGAGCACCCGATCTACCCAGTCTAGCTCTATATCCCATCTCTCCATACGAAGCCATCACATTCACCTCACATGAGCTAGATCTGCTCTATAATCCTCCCATCCATGGTACCCTCTCTAAAATCTCTAGTAAATCCATACCATGATAAAATCATCAATAGTCCATCTGGCCTTCTCTAGGCCACCCCTCCTCCTCACTCGACCAACCAGTGGATCCCAACAGGATATTGCAGGTCATCTATCCTCTACAAATTTAAGAGGAAATCCTACCGATCTCCTCACTACAATGTGCTCCTAGCACCATACTTTAAGGAAGGATGTAAGCACCAAGCTAGTACATTTCTTGTACACAACCCTAAACAAGGTGTGGTACAAGCGACACAGAATATAGGGGTCCCAACCAAACCATATACGAGTATCCTGCATGTCCGCTACGACCTGTACCAACCCCCACGATAAGTGTTAACTACTCTGGTGACACACTAGAAGCCCTCTTACTATCTCTACCAATACCACTATCAAGGCAAGCATCACATCCACTATAATGAGTCCATCTATAACAACTCCACTCTACTCAATGGGAAATATGGATCTCCCATTAATCTCTGCATGGCATAACCCTATGCCAATGATTGGTACACAAACTATCCTCTAATAGGTACTTTGAGGATCCTCCACACATCCTCTAGAGTAGGGGCCATCTCCCCCTTTAATAGCTAAAAAGTCAATGAACTTGGATATCATCACTCGATCAAAGTATTGAGTATACTATAGTCTACCTCTATGCATGGCATCTCAACCACGTGATTAATTCCTACTGCTATCAGAGTATTCTTCTCATCCATGCTAAGAGCTTGAATATGATCCTCAAAACTTGTATGTCACCACTTGTGATCCTTAAGTGATCCTCGCTGTAAAAACAAACATAAAAACAAATTACTTATAAAACTACAAAAAAATTAAAAATTTTAAAATTTTAGTCCTAAAGTATAAATTTGGACTTAAAGCACAAATTCGGATGCACGAAAATGAATTCGTATGTTCGAATTTGCAAAATCGGACCTATTACAAACAAAATCGTACATATGAATCCATCGAAAAATATTTGAAATTATCAATTTGGATGTATTTTTTGATGAATTCAAACATCTAAATTTGTCACAATGATCTGAATTCGTTGTTGCGGCCGTATGACGGTAGGCCGCATCCAAAAAATAATCCTAATTATAAACTAAATAATTTCAAACAAGAAGTGATAAAATCACTTACCCTAATGTTCCCACCATTTCCATCATTCTTGGCTCAAACTATGTTCCCCTTATGTACCTTGGTAGCCATTTATCCATTTTTGTCTAGAGAAAAATTTGCTAAAACTAAAAGTAAAAATGAATTAGGGTTTTTTGCCCTAATTTCTATTTTATACTTCTTTTTCATTTCGAATTTTAAGTTTTGCAATAAATTACAAATTTCTTATAAAACTTGAAGGGGGTATCCACAATAATAAACATAAATAGAAAAACTGAACAAATTTTAGTTTTCTGCAACATAACATCCTTTTTCGCTACATCTTTCTTTAACACATTTATTGTTCATAAATGCGCCAAAGAGGGGGAAAAATGTAGCCACTAAATTTTTACACACTTCAAAATTCCTAATTCTTATTAAAATATCCTAATCACCTTAACAACATGAAACACACCCTCAAATACCCTTGCCTTGATATTCATGCAAAAAAAAATGGAAAAATAACTTAATTTCCCCCTTTACAATAAATTTGGACAATCCCGATGAATTCAGACGCATCCGATAAAATTGAACACATCTAAATTTGTCTAAAATCCATGTGCACCTAATTTAGATGCTCATTTGGGACTTTTAACCTAATCTAGGTATTTCTAAATTCTCGATAATTTTGGATGATCCGCTAAAATCGAACGAATTCAAATTTGTCTAAATGGATCCAAAACCTAATTTGGCTTAACAACCTAGCCTAATTTTGCCACCTACCTAATTTTTTGAATTGTAGAAATAATTTAAACCCCTAGCCTCACATAAAATAGGTTGAATGGTGATATTTGTAGAAAGGCTTGGATTGAAAAATGAGACTTTTGGAGTTTTTTTACAGGTTGAAAAGAAGAACTTTGTTGTTTGATCACCATTCAAGGAGCACACAGACATGGATATATTTTCAACATACGTAGATCTAGTTTATACTTAGTTATTATTTTAATTTTTGCATCATTTGTACAAATTTAGATGCATTTGAATTTGTTATTTTTCATCTGATTTTATTCTCTGTTTGGCAGAACTAGCCATTGGATTATTTTAGCTTTGATCAAAATTGTACACAACGCTTGAAATCATACATTGCGTCTGAATGTATACCAGTGCCACATTGGGGGTAAAATTCTGATTTTTAGATTGTTAATTGCCTTATATTTTCATTTTATTATGTTCATTATTTTAGTATTTTACTGCATCTTACTGTTATTATTAGATCTACTACATTTAGAATTACATGTTTCATGTTCAAATAATTAATATTTCATTCTCTTTACGATTGGCTAAAAGAACCGAGGGGATTTGACTATCATAGACCATGATCTACTATGGCCTATGCAGATCCCCCATCCCTAATTTCAAATTTTAGTGTTCTATTATGCAATTGCAGGTTTATGATAGATTTGTATGCATCCGAATTCATCCTATATGCATCTGAATTCATCATGTATGCATCTAAATTCATCCTATAAAGTTGAATTCATACCAAAGAAAACATCTGGATTTGTTTAGTACTTAAACCTATTTCCTTTTACTTGGTTGTATCATAGAAATTTGCCTTAATCAAAAGAAAAGCATAAAATTTTGAAAACATAGGTTTTATTATATCTTTTCATACACAAAACATAAAAATACAAAAATAAAACATGTTGATATAAAAAAAACCTTTGCATCTTAGTTAAACTTTGTAATACTTTATAGATAGCTTTGTATATTTTATACTAATTTGAAATTGAATTGCATATAGCTAGGTAGAAATTACATTTTAGTGAAACCCTAGTTGTATGCTTTAAAAAAAAAAAGACATCAAACTACTACCTCACCTAGGCATGGAAACTGCCATAGCAAGTATTTCCTGGTGAACCCATCCAATTCATTGACAAACACCAAGGAGAGCGCAACTCAAGCGCTTTTCGTCTGAGGTGTAGATCCATCATTTTCCCTCTCCATTTTAGGCATGGATCCATTATCATGGAAGAAAGGGGTGCAAAAATTTTGGGCCTATAGAGCTCATGTGGAATATGCACCCAAACATTATAATTAAAATTAAATCTTAATGGTAGGAGGAGGTTCAAAGACTAGCTATGTATAGAGTTACCCAAAAATAAAAAACATCAAGTATCGAATCAAAATTTAGAATAAAGGGGTTTTTGGTAACATCAATTTAAGAAAATAATATCTTAAAAAGGATATCCAATATATAGAGGAAAAAATGAATATGGAATCTAGAAAACCAAAGTGGCATGAAAGGGAAAAACAACTTCTCATGGAGTATCATAATACCATTGCCCAAGAGGAAATTCTATGGAAATAGAAATCCAGAATATTGTGGCTCAAGGAAGGTGATAGAAACACTAAATTCTTCCATGTTTCGACTATGAAACATAGGAACACCAATAAAATGATCTACATTATAGGGAAAGATAGAATAAAGTATGAGGATTTAAATCATACTAAAAATCAGACCATTGCTTTCTTTCATAACCTTCTTAGCAAAGAAAAAATAGAGTACAACATGGAAATAGAAAGCATCATTAAAAATATTCCCAAAGGAGTTAATGATAGCATGAATGAACATCTATGCAAGGTAATATCTAAGGAGAAAATTAAAAGAGTTGTATTCTCTATGGGAGCATCCAAGGCTCCCGAGCTGAATTGTTTTCCATCATTTTTTTCAACATCATTGGGATATTGTTAAAGAATATGTAGTTAATGCAATCCGAGAAGACCATGAATCTAGTAAGTTATTGAAAGAATGAAATAATACCTTCCTTGCTCTAATTCCCGAGAAATATTGAGTGAATAAATTATAGGACTTTAGACCAATTAGCCTATGTAATAAAATTTATAATTTTTTTACTAAAGTGTTGGCCAATTTGTTGAAAAAATTCATCCTTCAATCATTAATGAAGATCAAGGAGGTTATGTGGTAGGCAAGTAGATTATTGAAAGCATAATTTCCATTTATGAAACAACACACTCTCTTCAAATGAGGAAAGGATCAGGCATGTTCCTTAAGCTAGACATGAAAAAGCCTATGATAGGGTTTCTTGATCTTTCTTAGATAAAAAAATGGAGTGAATGGGTTTCAATTAAAAAATGAGGGAATGGGTTGGTATGTGTATTTCTAATCTCCATTTTTTGATCCTAATCAATGGAAAATATACTAGATTCTTTCCTTCTACTAGATGAATTAGGTAGGAAGATCAGTTGTCTCCATATCTCTTTATCATTATGGAAGATGCCTTGGGAAGAACTTTAGAAATAAAATGAAAGGATGGTAATAGCAAAGGTCTAAAACATTCATCTACTGGTAAATATTTGTCCCATCAATAGTTTGTGGATAATACTTTATTGCTTGGGGAATCTGCATAGGAAGAAGCTTTGGAGTTTAAAAAATTTCTTGATTCTTATGAAAAAGCTATGGGTCAAAAAATAAATTATGAAAAAAGTAGGATTATATTTTTAAACATGGAGGAAAGCATAAGAGATAAAATAATTAAAGCGTTGGGTTGTAAGGAGGAAAATATTCCTATCACCTATATTGGTTTACCTTTCTTTATAGGCAAAATGAAAGATGAAGTTTGAAATCCAATTATTGATAAATTTTAATAGGAAACTTCAAGGCTGGAAGGGATATATGTTATCCTCTATGGGGAAAGTACAACTTAATAAACACACACTTCAAAGCCTCACTATTTACTTCATGTCTTTCCTAAGGATGTCAAGGAAAGTAGAAGAGAATTTATAAAGACTACAAAAAAATTCTTATGGGATGGCACTAAATGCAAAAAATGTATACATCTGGTAGCCTAGAATACCTACTACTAGCCTTTACAGAATGGGGGTCTTGGATTGAGGAAGTTGAGAGATCTAAATAGAGCCCTTATAGCTAAACATGGTTGGAGGATTTACACTAGAGCATCAAGGAAATAGGCTAGTATTATACAAAAAAAATACTTGTAGGGTATAAACCACTTTATCAGTTGTTCTAATCCTCCACACGGGTCTATCTTTTGGAAAAATATTATCAACAGTAGAAGAGTTCTATGGCAAGTTCTAAAATGGAGAGTAGGTAGAGGGTACAAATAGACTTTTGGAAAGACTCTTGGATTCAAGATGAGCCTTTAGCAAACTACAAAAGTTCAAATAAATTAAAGAACATTTAACCAAAACCTATGTTAACAAAATTAATGGTTACAATCAGTAGACACCAAAACAACACCAATCTAATTATGTGACGACAAGCACTGATCAAATTGACATACATAGCCCCTAGGGCAGCCCCTAGAGGTTAAACAGTGGTCCTAACCACTCCCACAGTAGTTTTGGAAGGTCAGAGGTCAATTTGGCACCTTTTCAGCACTTTGCTCCCTACTCATCCCACCTTGAGATGATTACAAATTGGTATTCATACCACCCTGGGACGATTAGCAGTATTCGTCCCAGGGTGGGGTGAATAGTAGGTTTGACTGGCAAAAATTCAAACATCGACAGGTCCGCCACTTAACTGCAACTTTAGGACATGCAATTGCGAGTAAAGACTTCAAATTAGAGAGAGAGACTTCGGTCATGCATGCCTTGATTTTTTGGAGGCCTCATGCAAGGAGACTCTAAATTAGGGAAGAATATTTTTGCCCAAAATAGGACAAGCAACTCAAGTGGCGTCCTCACATGCGCATTCAAAGAGAGAGACCCTAGGTCTATAAATTGGTGAGTCTTCTCACCCCAAAAAAGTAATAGAGGAGGAGCATTTGGAGCAACGAAGTGTTGCTGAATCAAACCCTTACCCTCATTGTGCTTTTACATCCTTGATCTCTCTTTTGGAAGGGAGGTTATTGGGTGATTATTGGAAGCGCAATCTGGACCCAAACCCAAACATTTGTCCACAATACCCCACTAAATTTTTTGACACAACCCCATAAGATCTTTTGGACCCATCCCAAGTGTATTGGTGCCGAAACTGAGTCCCAAATGATGGACATCCTTCCCCCGGGTGCCCCTCACACTGCTGCAGTTCTAATTGCCCCACCCCAAAGTGATTAGAAATATATGGTAGATTTCTCTAATTTTTCTTTTGCATTTTGTTCTAGGTCACTTACATATGTTGTCATTTAAATTTCATGTGATTCTGACAAGTTTTGATCATGCTTTGGTTATTTCTCGCTTTCACTAACATGTAGGGAGCATCATCAGATACAGGGTGATAGAGGCTGAATTGGAAAAATCCAACCATTTGGGTCATCCCAAAATACCCCATTTTACCTAACCCCAACTTTGCAAGCATTTTGGAGGCCTCTGGACCAGACATTTTGGAGGTGGCTTTCGGACAGGTTATGACAGTCCTAAGCGTCCCACCCCGGAGTGATTAGAAATATGTGCAAGATTTTTGGACTATTACTTTTTTAGTGGCTTCCTGGTAATGTTTTATTGCTTTTGTCAAAATTTCATCTCATTCTGATATGTTTTAGTTATCATTTTAATAATTTTATGCATGCACTGACCGTAGGCCTTGGGGATCGCATGTTTCTCTCCATCCGCAGGTTCTACTAATACTTTTCTATTTCTTTGAATGCATGATCTCAACACCAGAGGGGCAGAAAGGAACCATAGACATATTCATACAAGCGACGACGACATTTGGTCCACCCATTTTCAATGTGGGCACGTGGAAGACCTCAAAGGGGAATATATTATTCATGGTGTAATCAAAATATGTTTGACGATCCTAGCCCCTAAAAAGAGAGTAAAAGTATTGTAACACGATTTGGAGAAAATTAATAAAATAAAGGGCCGCAATTTTACACTTGCTTTTAATCTCATTTTAGTTCATTGGTTTTCCTTCTTTTCATGCATTCTCGTTCATAGGACTTAGAGTTGCATTTTCCCTTCTGTTTTGCTTCTGTATCCTCGTGAATTCAGTGGCGATCACGGTGGGAAAATTGTCCCTTGATTTTAAGATAAAATTTTTGATCAAAAGTGTTTGTTTTTGCTTGCAGGTACAAATCTTTCAAGCATTGGACTGCTGCTCGTTCTAGCCTGGAACGAATACAAAGCTAGAATTCCTGCCATCCAAGGACAAACAAGAATTTGTCTCACCCTGTGATGAATACAAATTTGTTATTCGTACCACCCTAGGATGATTAGCTCTCTGTGCAGTTTTAGAACAAAAACTCAGAGGCATCTGGTTGAGACAAAGAAGAGGTAGGGGTTCTGAGCATCCTTTGTCATTTTCTATTTTTTGTCTCTGTCATTTCATATTTCTTTGCTTGTATAGGAAAGTTCATTGCATGATTTCTTTTTTTTCGCAAGTAAAAAGAACCCCACACACCATGTGATAATTTAAAAAATAAGGCATTGGTCATAAAACCCTAACCCTTGATCAAGACCAATGGTGGATTTCATCACCACCTTGGCTTGAATAATTTTTGCATACATAACCCCGATCGCTACTATTGCTAGACGTAAATCCTAATGAAAGCTGACCAAGTGTAGCTGGGGTGATTCCCAATGCATGAGGATAAGTCTTCTATGGTAGGTTTCATAAACAAAATGATTCCCCTTCCATACCACCTATGTTCCATGTACTGTTCTACTCTCACATCCTATAGTCTCCCTCACGTAAGGGCGGGTATATAGAGAGGGTCGGTATAATGGCCTGGCAGTGGTATATTGAAGGGGCGACCATTTTGGGAGATATAAGAACCGTCATATTGCATATACAAATAAAAATTTCTTTACAAGGTTTTCAAAAAAAACATAAAACACACTAAACCAGATTTAGGGCACACTTGTAATCCATAAACAAGATAATCATTGCTTTGATTGTGTGTTTTCATTTGTTTAGTGTAGCATAAAAAATTGTAAAGAAGATACAAGCATACACATATTTAGAAAAAATCACCATGATGTACACCCGTAGCTAAGCCCAATCATGGGCAGAAGCTACGAAAAGTGTACAAAGAGGGACAAGTCACCTCCGATATAGTCTCAAGGACTTGGTCATACTGCCTTGGCGGCCTGACCCACAAGATAGTCCACATCATGCCATTATAGAATGGGACTATAGAGGCACCCCTTTGAGGGGTAATCCCACTCAACATAGACCCTTTTAGGAGGAGACCCTACACGCAGCACTCACCATAGATGGGAGGGCTCCCTTAGATGCTCATTATGTGTGGCCACCACACAATGAAGCGCTAGAACAACATAGGGTCCATAAGGAGGGTCCACATGATTACGTCATCCCTCCTTTACCCTTTATTACTGTAAAAAACAATAGGCCAAATCCAGATCACAAGGCTCTTCAGACAAGGCAAGCCAATTCTGCCCGCCCCTTTCACACATACAAAAGGGATCACGAGGAAGACCGCTACATTCCTCAAAAACAATACACAATGTGAGAGCAATGCGCCTTTACACCTACTATGTATCAAGATCACCCACTGAGGCCAGAACCTCAGGTGAATTCCGCTAACCTCGATAGAGGAAAGTGACCCATAGAGATCTCGGATCACCATAATCGAGATAGACAGGTAGGAGAGGCATCTAGGCTTCCCAAACACAAGATGACAAAACAAATTGACTTAGAATTTGCCAAACATATCACCCGCCAAGTGCAAATCACGTAGCTCAGGTAAGACCAACAACAATTAGAGCATCTGTATCACCTTAGCAAAGAGCGCATTCAGCGTCAAACAGATGAATTGCTCCAAAAAACTATGCCTAAGAGGGTCCCAACCCCTCGTGCACATAATATAGAATTGTATGAGAGGCACAACCCCTTGGTGCGAGACAGGTCTCCGTGACCTTATCAAATATTACCTCCAAGACCTCCTAGACCTGAGTGGGAGGCCACTCCCAAAAACAACGATGGGCACCCTCCACGGGCACCCACCCATGTTTATAGGTCTCGCCCAGGAACTCCTTGAGAAGCATATGAGGAGTATGAGCGAGAAGAAGAGTGGGCTAAAATTCCCTACCAAGGTAGGGGGGGTGCTGTCCAGCTACCCCTCCATAGGCCCCAAGTTCCCCATAACCCACAGTGGGAGCAAACCAAGGAGGAAGAGATCAAATCCTTTGATGCATATAAAGCACTGTTAAAATGCTTAGATTCTATGGAGACCAAGACTTTTGGGCCCCAAAATCCCACTTTAAACTAGCTTCACAGTCACCCTGTGCATCCATCAGTGCCAACACCCCCATACCCTAAATACTTTAAACTACCCCAGTTGGCACTCTTTAGAGGGGAGGAGGATGCCTAAGAGCACATGACTAGAATCCTGAGCCAATGCTTTGGAATTTAGGACAATGATTATTTGTTGCTAAGAACATTTATAACCATTTTTGCAGGCCCTACCTTGAATTGGTTCACTTAGTTGCCAAAACATAGCATCAGTAACTTGGATCAACTAGTGGACGCGTTCCTTGAATGCTTTGCCTTCAACACTAAGAAGAAGGCATCACTAAGTGACCTATCTAGCCTCAGTCAGTATGAGGAAGAAACCATGGCGGCCTATGGAAATCGGTGGAGGACGTTGCTTTCAAAGCTGCCCTACCTCCCTCCCATGTTCGACCTAACCCAAATTTTCTCGAAAAGTTGTTTGAGATCGATCTTCATGCTATTGTAGTTACAACAATATGTCACTCTTGAGGAAGCCCTAGTGCAAGCCAGAATCATTGAGGAGATCAAGATACAGGATGGCGAGATTGCTACGCCAAAGAAGAAAGAGTGGCCTAAAAATGCCAAAATAGGGACCATGCAACCGAAACCCACTGTGGTCAATCAGGTTGCTATAAACATGTCGAAGCCTACACAAGCAACACAACCCTCATGGGATAACTATCAGGCAGTTCCTCTTGACAGCTATGAGAAAGAAAATCATCGACAAGAGAAAACTTAGTAGCGTCACCCTAGGTGACATTTCACATCCTTCACAGAGTCCAAAGACTCCTTATTTGATCGTTTGTCAGCAAAAAACTTGATACACCTACCAAAAAGTTAGCCCATAGACCCCAAAACATAAAAACCTAAGGGCTATAGGGAAGACTTGTACTATAGATTTCATAGGCAAAAAGGACATGACCTTTATGCATGTAGGAAATTCAAGAGCTTTGTGCAAGACCTAATAGACAATAAGATGCTGGTGGTGGACAACCCCGTAGCGCCAAACAACCAACAAATGGGAGTCTTCAAAGACCCCTTGCCTACCCATGATACGCAGGTAAAAACCCTTCAAGTCAATGAGGTGACACAAAACTATCCCATGCAGGGGTATGTAGGGATGATAAGCATAGTGACTAGGAACAAGAGGTACCTAGGAGCTGCCCCCATGACGACCACAAGAGAGGTTCCATCAACGTCACAACCTCAAAAGCACCCTACGCAACCTCCCCCACCTAGGCTGATGAGCAAGGTGCAACCAAAGTATTGTCATTGTTGTCAACACAGTCAGGTTGATCAGTTGATGCAATGGACAGGAGTGGATAGGAGTTGATTGATGAGCAAGGTGATGGACAGGAGTTCATTGATGAGCAAGGTGCAGCCAAAGTACAATGGACAGGAGTTCATTGATGAGCAAGGTGCAGCCAAAGTATTGTCATTGTTGTCAACACAGACAGAGGATCGGTTGATGCAATGGACAGGAGTGTAGAGGTCATTAGATAGATCGGTTGATGAAGTGAACAAGAGTTTAGAGTAGTCAGAGCATGTACAGTGATTCTCCAAGAAGAACGTAGTGGCCCATATGCAAAAGCTCAAAGAAAAAGACAAGTAAGAAAAGTGTCACGATATCGCGACATGTTGAGCAAGCATGAGAAACTGTCGCGATATCGCGACATGTTGAGAAGCTGGAAAAGAAACTGTCACGATATCGTGACATGTTAAGAAGAAAGAAAAGAAACTGTCGCGATATCGCGACATGTTGGAAGAGAGAGAAAGCGCAAGAAAAACTATCGCGATTTCGTGACATGTTGAAAGCAAAGAAGGCAAGTAGAAAAACTGTCACGATTTCGTGACATGTTGGCAGAGAAAGAAGCCAAGTGGAAAAACTATCACGATTTCGTGACATGTTCGAAGAAGAAGCACATGTAGGGAAAACTATCGCGATTTCGTGACATGTTTGGAGAGAAGGCGCAAGCAAAGAAAACTGTCACGATTTCGCGACATGTTTGGAGAGAAGGCGCAGGCAAAGAAAACTATCGTGATTTCATGACATGTTTGGAGAGAAGGCACAAAGAAAGATAACATGATTTTGTGACATGTTTGGAGAGAAGGCGCAAGCAAAGAAAACTATCACGATTTCGTGACATGTTCGGGGAGAAGGAGCTTGCAAAGAAAAGTGTCACGATTTCGCGACAATCTGCAAGAGAGGTAGTACGGACAAAAATGTGTCACGATTTCGTGACATGTTTGAGAGAAAGAGCTTGCAAGGAAAAGTGTCACGATTTCACGACAATTTGCAAGAGGAAGCGCTAAGGAGAAAAAGTGTCATGATTTCGGGGGGGGGAAGAGGGAAGAGCTGAGGAGAAAAAGTGTCACGATATCGCGACATGTCACGTTTTTCATGACCTGATGAGAAGAGAAGTGCTAAGGAGAAAAGATGTCATGATATCGTGACATGTCACATTTTTGTGACTAAGAGAGGAGAGAGAATGTACGGAGATAGAAATGTCACGATATCATGACAACAGCAGAGAGGAAGACTCCGAAGGATGAAGTGTCACGATTTCGTGACAGAAGCAAAATGAAAGAGCATGGAAGCAGAAGCGTCATGATTTCACGACAAATTCAAGGAGGAAGAGCTCAAAGGCGAAAGCATCACGATTTCGTGACATGTTCCATTTTCATGGGCGTAAGGCAGAGAAAAGCACAAGGCAATGAAAGTGTCACGATTTCATGACATGTTCCATTTTCTTGGTGCATGCAAAGAAGAGTGTACGATAGCGAAAAGTGTCACGATTTCGTGACATGTCATGTTTTCGCTAGTGCATGCAGAGAAGAGTGTACAAAAGCGAAAGATGTCACGATTTCGTGACATGTCATGTTTTTGCTAGTGCTTGCAGAGAAGAGTGTACGGAAGCGAAAGGTGTCACGATTTTGCGACATGTTTATTTTTTGGTGCTTGCAGAGAAGAGTGTAAGGGAAAGATGTCACGATTTCGTGACATGTCATGTTTTCACTAGTGCAAGCAGAGAAGAGTGTAAGGAAGCGAAAGTGTCACGATATCACGACATGTTATGTTTTTGTGGTGTACTACCAAGAAAAAGTCTAAGGGGCAGAAATGTCGCGATATCGTGACATGTCATAGTTTCATGGGTAAAAGCCAAGAAGCATACATAGGGACAGTTGCAGAATAAGTTCATGCAGCAAAATAAGAATTACAGGTGGAGTTATAGTAAGATCAAGTAGCCATAATAAGAAATGTGAAAAACAGTGCGGGTTAGAAATGCTACGAGTAAGATACGGAGAATTAGCAAATAAGAAAATATTATTATAATATGTATAAGGGGGGGAGAGCTGAATAGGAAAAAGAAAATAGAGTGAAGTAATAGAAAATCATGCAGGAAAAATAAAGAAGAGTTAACTGAAGTTAGAACTGTAGTTACAGGGGTAGTTATAGTGACAATAAATGGAAGTCATTACTGCAGTCACAGGGGGCAATTATGGAGTAAATTCGTTGAGCGATGGCTATACTGAGAATCCCAATTAAAGAGACAAATCCATTAATAGGTTGCGTATAAGAATAGTGTGTCAGAAAGGAGTTACTTATAGGAATGGCTATTAATAGGCTGCATGCGGGATTATGGTAGTTATAGAAGACTTAGGGTTTCAAGATGAAAATATTATTATAAAAGGGCAGTTGCGTGCAGAAGTAAAGTGCTGCTCATAATTGAAAAGTGTGCCACCATAAAGAGGGAAGGTGCAGCTGATAAAAGAATAAATGTGTTGAGAAAAGTAGGTTGTTATTGTGTGTTGTAAGAGAGCATTGAGCTCTGTGTGAGAAGTGAGAGCAGTGTGTTGCTCAGTAGGAAAGAGTGTTGTTGTATAGAGGGATAGTGTTGTGGGCTATTACAAAGCTTGAAGAATGTTGTAAGAAGTACAGAGCTATGAGAGCTGCAAGAGTAAGCCATAAGAAAGGGCTGTAAGTGTGCAATAAGTAGAGCTATAAAAGAGTGTGTGCTTTGTGGACAAGGAGTTGAGATTGAGAGTTAGAAATAGAATATATTGAGTCTCTAACAATTCTCCTTATGCTTCCATGAGATTGATTTGAGTTAAGATAGACCAGTGAGGGTCTTGTAACACAGAAGGCATTTTTATGTCAATCAAGATTTAAAATAGAAATCCAAGTTGGTGCTTGGAATTGGGGGTTGGTGCTCCTTCCTCTGGGCGGAAAAATAATTGGGGTTGGTGCTCCTTCCAGTGGGTGTGGTAAAATTGATTGTAAAGTTGGTGCTTTGCAAAAGAGTTGGGGGGGGAGTCCAAGGAAGTCTATTTTTGAGGAGTAGCCAAATTTGGTGAACCTCGTTAAATCTTGTGTTATGTGTTGCTATCTTGTTACACTTGTTGCATCTGGTTTTAAGCATTCATTAGTTCTGAATTAAGAGATGAAGATTTAAGTTTTTAATTAGCTGCACTGATTCACCCCCCTCTCAGTGCCATTGTAAGACTAACAATTGGTAT
This sequence comes from Wollemia nobilis, assembly GCA_028583015.1. Classification (NCBI taxonomy): domain Eukaryota; kingdom Viridiplantae; phylum Streptophyta; class Pinopsida; order Araucariales; family Araucariaceae; genus Wollemia; species Wollemia nobilis. The sequence continues at coordinate 886,100 of JAQPPZ010002969.1, read as the reverse complement.
CAGAGCCAAGTTCCCAGTTTTGGCTAAATCAGTCAGGGTTGATCTTGGATTAGTACACAATGGCTAAGAAGAATAGATCCTCCTTCAAAAAGGCATCCCAGCCAGTTTCGGTTCTTGTGGAAGAGAAAATTGAACTAGAGAAGGTAGAAGAAGTGGATTCTGAAGTATGCAATGAAAACCTGGAGATTGAAGTAGATCTAGAAGGTGAGTTGATCGCCGCACTTGAAGAGTTGAGTATAGAAAAGAAAAAGAACAAAAGAATGTCCAAGAAGTTAGAAGAATATGGGGATGAGATTGAAGATCTCTTCCTACAAGTTCAAAAGGCCAAGAAATCAGAAGAAGCCTTGAAGACACACCTGGATGATGAGGATGATGTATGCAGCACAAGTGAAGAGGAATCTAACAAAGTTATTGTTGATCTAAAGCTGCAAGTAGAACAATACAAAAGGATTGAAGATATTCTCAGGTCTCAAATCAATGAGAAAGAGACTGTTTGCTACCAACAAGAAGAAGAGATTGTTTCATTGAAGAAACAACTAGAAGAGGCCAATATAAATCTCAAATATGAGAAGAGCACAAAGTTGCTAGATAAAATGATAAAGCAACAAAGAAGCTCCACGGCTAAGTTTGGTCTTGGATATGAAGCTGAACAACCTTCATCTTCCAAATGTATAGAGAAGAAGAAGTCCACTGCTGAAGGATCGAAGCAAGAAAATGTTGAAGCTGAATCTTCAAAAGGAAGAAAATATCAAAGAAGATCTACAGCAAAGCAACCACAACAAAAGAGGTTCTCTCACTCTCACTCTTTTAATAATAATGCTTTTAATGGCTATTGTTCTAAATGCAACTGCTATGGTCACAAGGCAATTTATTGTGGACTGAACAATAGATCAAAAAGTTATGCTGATAAAAACACATCTGCTTTCCTAAGTGAACACCCTGTGCAATGTTTTAAATGTAATGGCCATGGGCACATAGCAAGGTTTTGTCCAAGCACTTCTATATCCAATCTAAGGCAAGACCATAGATTTCATCATACACACAGAATGCAATACAGACAGGGAATAAAACATGTGCAATGTTTTAAATGTAATGGTCAAGGGCACATAGCAAGGTTATGTCCAAGCACTTATGTATCTAATCTAAGGCAAAACCCTAGATTTCATCAGACACAAAGAGGGCAACATAGACAGAGAACATATCATGTGCATAAAAGAAAGGAAAATAATCATCCATCAAGGATGCACAAGAGACAACCCCGCAAGAGAAATGTTCAAGTTCACGAACAGGGGCAAAATAGGGATGTAGTTGAAAAACTCAAGCCCAAGTTCAAGAAAGTCTGGAGAAAGACAGAAGAAATGGAATCGTGTCTCCTTGGACTGAAGGAGACTACTCCGCTATTGCACTAAGCCACTCCAGGTGGCACATCCTCAGGGGGAGCAATTTTAAAATCTTATTTTTATGCTCCTATGAATTTTTTTGGTTATCTGAGGATGAAAGGCAAGTAGTCGAGATATTGTCATATAGTTGTTAAAGTGTGTTTTTTAGTTTATATAGTGGTTTGTGGAAGTGCCGTGAAGTGTGGTGATTAATTTGAGAGCTGTCACCATTGGTAGTTTTGAGATATGTCATTGTTGTACTGTTGATGATTCTTAATGCCACTGTTCAAAATTATGAATCATAACAGTTCAGATAATTTGATTAGTGGAAGAATGCTTGCCCTAGCTGCGTATTTGTGTTTCGATAAAAGCAACGTGTACTTGTTCTACACTTTGATGTGAAGATTGTTAGATCTTTCATGACGCCTTGGTGAATATAGTTAATTCACAGACAGTTTCGTTTTAACTGTTGATAAAATGCCAATCCAAGGTTAAGAAGTATGAGGCTGAGTAAGGTGCACTATGGTTGGCCATAAAGTGTTTGTCAAAATGTCTTCTCCTGATTTGCATAGTTGAAAGTAAGGTGTGATCTATAGTAACTGTAGAAAACTCAGATCAGGTTGTAAATATAAAAAGGAATTTGGTTGTGCTGCAGTACAGTATTTGATGCTTGCACAGAGTTGGCAGTAAAATTGTAGTGTTGGTACAGTGTTGGACAAAAGTTGGTACAAGTGTGAGTCACTTGTCAATTTTGTTGACAGATGTGAAACCAACATGTTGAATGGGAAGATTGAAGAAGAGGTTTATAATGAGCAACCAGATGATTTCCAGCCTGGTGATGAATGGTTGAGTTGCTTTCATAGAGGTTGTTTTGATCAAGTTAATGCTTTACTTGATACATGATTTGGGCTTACTCCATTGAGATTGATTTGAGCAAGTTATTCTTTGCATTGGTGATTTATGTTGGTGGCTGTCTTGTTCAAATACCTTTGGAAGGAAAAGGATGTCTACTAGTTTCCTTTTCATGTAGTGATTGGTTGAATGCTTCAAGGTTAATCTTGAGTTGAATGATGTTGGTTAAACCTTGTCTATAAGCATTGTTGTTAGAGCCCTAATTGGTTGAGAAGAAGAAAATTGGTTGTGGCTGGGTGGATTGAGGTAGTCTGCTGGATTCTCACTATAGAGAGAGACAAACAGCTGACATTAGGTTCAAGCTTGTTGAGAATATCCAAGATGCATTTGCAGATGCTGCCAGCATTGTAGAACAAACAGTTGGATATATACAATCAGTGTATGCCTTCACTAATAGTGGACAAGTTTGAGATTGCAGAGCAACAGAGGGTTGGTACTCAGAAGACAGTAGTCCAACCATGTTCTTACACATATTATATTGGTGAAGTTGACAGTGATGATGTCATTCACTGGTTATTGTTGCTACTCACATTATTGATATTGTTGATGCCTATTATGCTTATCATGATGTTGTCAAACAGTGAAATGAAGTGGTCACATATTCCCAAGAATAGACTAAGAATTGACTAGCCATCGGGATCAAATTCTCAGGGGGAGCATTTATGCATCTGTTTATCATATTGCTCATGTTTATGCTTTTTGCTAACTGTAATAATTTTTGCCTGAGAATGTTGTGCATGGACTCAGGGGAGTTTTGCAGCCGCCCTTTGGTATTATTGTCAAAGGGGGAGAAGAATTACAGGTAATTGCACACAATTACGTGTGTTGCCAACAATTCCAAAGGGGGAGATTGATGAGCAAGGTGCAACCAAAGTATTGTCATTGTTGTCAACACAATCAGGTTGATCAGTTGATGCAATGGACAGGAGTGGATAGGAGTTCATTGATGAGCAAGGTGCAGCAAAGTTAATGGATAGGAGTTCATTGATGAGCAAGGTGCAGCCAAAGTATTGTCATTGTTGTCAACACAGATAGAGGATCGGTTGATGCAATGGACAGGAGTGCAGAGGTCATTAGATAGATCGGTTGATGAAGTGAACAAGAGTTCAGAGCAGTCAGAGCATGTACAATGATTCTCCAAGAAGAACGTAGTGGCCCATATGCAAAATCTCAAAGAAAAAGACAAGTAAGAAAAGTGTCGCGATATCGCGACATGTTGAGCAAGCATGAGAAACTGTCACGATATCGCGACATGTTGAGAAGCTGGAAAAGAAACTATCATGATATCGCGACATGTTAAGAAGAAAGAAAAGAAACTGTCATGATATCGTGACATGTTGGAAGAGAGAGAAAGCACAAGAAAAACTATCACGATTTCGTGACATGTTGAAAGCAAAGAAGGCAAGTAGAAAAACTCGATTTCGCGACATGTTTGAAGAAGAAGCGCATGTAGAGAAAACTGTCATGATTTCGTGACATGTTTGGAGAGAAGGCGAGAAAGAAAATGTCAGATTTCGACATGGTTGGAGAGAAGGAGAAAAGAGATGTTAGAGAAGGAAGAAAATGTCATGATTTCATGACATGTTTGGAGAGAAGGCGCAGGCAAAGAAAACTGTCATGATTTCATGACATGTTTGGAGAGAAGGCGCAAGCAAAGAAAACTGTCATGATTTCGTGACATGTTCGAGGAGAAGAAGCTTGCAAAGAAGAGTGTCACGATTTCATGACAATCTGCAAGAGAGGTAGTACGGACGAAAATGTGTCATGATTTCATGACATGTTTGAGAGAAAGAGCTTGCAAGGAAAAGTGTCACGATTTCGTGACAATTTGCAAGAGGAAGCGCTAAGGAGAAAAAGTGTCACGATTTCGTGACATGTCGAGAGAGAAGAAGCATAATAAGTGGAAAAATAAAAAGAAAGAGAAAAGATATCGCGACATGTCGCGTTTTCATGACCCGATGAGAAGAGAAGTGCTAAGGAGAAAAGATGTCGCGATATCGTGACATGTCGCATTTTCATGACTAAGAGAGGAGAGAGAATGTACGGAGATAGAAATGTCACGATATCGTGACAACAACAGAGAGGAAGACTCCGAAGGATGAAGTGTCACGATTTCACGACAGAAGCAAAATGAAAGAGCATGGAAGCAGAAGCGTCATGATTTCATGACAAATTCAAGGAGGAAGAGCTCAAAGGTGAAAGTGTCGCAATTTCATGGGCGTAAGGCAGAGAAAAGCACAAGGCAGCGAAAGTGTCACGATTTCGTGACATGTTCTATTTTCGCTGGTGCATGCAAAGAAGAGTGTACGAAAGCGAAAGGTGTCACGATTTTGTGACATGTCATGTTTTCGCTGGTGCTTGCAGAGAAGAGTGTACGGAAGTGAAAGGTGTCACGATTTTGTGACATGTCATGTTTTTGCTAGTGCATGCAGAGAAGAGTGTACGGAAGCGAAAGGTGTCACGATTTCGTGACATGTCATGTTTTCGCTAGTGCTTGCAGAGAAGAGTGTACGAAAGCAAAAGGTGTCACGATTTCATGACATGTCATGTTTTCGCTAGTGCAAGCAGAGAAGAGTGTAAGGAAGCGAAAGTGTCACGATTTCGTGACATGTTATGTTTTCACGGTCAACTGCCAAGAAAAAGTCAAAGGGGTAGAAATGTCACGATATCATGACATGTCATAGTTTCATGGGTAAAAGTCGAGAAGCATACATAGGGACAGTTGCAGAATAAGTTCATGCAACAAAATAAGAACTGTTACAGGTGGAGTTACAATGAGATCATGTAAGCTATAATAAGAAATGTGAAAAAGAGTGTGGCGGTTACAAAAATGCTATAGAGTAACTGGCAGACATAAACTACAGTGGCAGACAGAATCTGACGAAGACCAAGAATTAACAAATAGAATATATTATTATAATATGTATAGAGTGGGTGGTGGAAAAGAGCATGGGTAACGAGAAAAAGAAAGGAGAAAATAAGAGTGAAATATAGTAGGTTGTTGCAAAGAAAATCATGCAGGAAAAATAAAGAAGAGTTAATTGGAGTTAGAACTGCAGTTACAGGGGCAGTTACAGTGACAGAAATGGAAGTCATTACTGCAGTCACAAGGGGCCGTTACGGAGTAAATTCATCGAGCGATGGCTATACCGAGAATCCCAATTAAAGAGACAAATCCATTAATAGGTTGCATATAAGAATAGTGTGTCAGAAAGGAGTTACTTACAGGAATGGCTATTAATAGGCTGCATGCGGGATTATGGAAGTTATAGAAGACTTAGGGTTTCAAGATGAAAATATTATTATAAAAGGGCAGTTGCGTGTAGAGAAAGTGTTGCTTAGAATTGAAAAGTGTGCCGCCATAAAGAGGGAAGGTGCCGTTGATAAAAGAATAAATGTGCTGAGAAAAGTAGGTTGTTAGTGTGTGCTGTAAGAGAGCGTTGAGCTCTATGTGAGAAGTGAGAGCAGTGTGTTGCTCAGTGAGGAAAGAGTGTTGTTGTATAGAGGGATAGTGTTGTGGGCTGTTACAAAGCTGGAAGAATGTTGTAAGAAGTATAGAGCTGTGAGAGCTGCAAGAGTAAGCCATAAGAAAGGGTTGTAAGTGTGCAGTAAGTAGAGCTGTAAAAGAGTGTGTGCTTTGTGGACAGGGAGTTGAGATTGAGAGTTAGAAATAGAATATATTGAGTCTCTAACAATTCTCCTTATGCTTCCATGAGATTGATTTGAGTTAAGATAGACCAGTGAGGGTCTTGTAACACAGAAGGCATTTTTATGTCAATCAAGATTTAAAATAGAAGTCCAAGTTGGTGCTTGGAATCAGGGGTTGGTGCTCCTTTCTGTTGGTGCAGATAAATTAGGGGTTGGTGCTCCTTCCAGTGGGTGCTGGTAAACTGATTGTGAAGTTGGTGCTTTGCAAAGGCTGGATTTGGATGGGAGTCCAAGCAGTCTATTTTTGAGGAGTAGCCAAAACTGGTGAACCTCGTTAAATCTTGTGTTATGTGTTGCTATCTTGTTACACTTGTTGCATCTGGTTTTAAGCATTCATTAGTTTTGAATTAAGAGATGAAGATTTAAGTTTTTAATTAGCTGCACTGATTCACCCCCCCCTCTCAGTGCCATTGTAAGACTAACATAGACCAGTGGCCACAATTCATACTAGACTTACCCAAATTTTAAGGACCACGTTGGCTAGGCTCTCCATCTACAAGCTCATTCAACAATCATTGCCCCATTAGGAGGCTCTAATGGAGATATTAAAATCCATTGAGCTGCAACCCCATGAAAAAAACTCTTTCAACAACTTTGTGGGACATGTAAAACAATGTACAGAACCAGTCATCACCTTTAGAGAAGATGAACTAAAATTAGTGACTGGTGACATGGCAGATCCATCCATGCACGTCATTGCATGGGTCAACATGATTCTATATAAGAGGGTTTTGGTGGACACTGGCTTGTCCAGTAATATAATTTCAACAATGGCATTGAAACACCTCAAGTTTCCAGCATCTCACATCGTGACCTCCACCTATACTCTTCAAGCATTTAATGGTGTGATATGCTTGACGGTGGGCATAATTGTCCTACCCATCCAAGTAGGACAAAATACTATTCATACGTTGTGCCACATCTTGGAAGGTGAGATGGCCTATAATATCTTGCTGGGGTGGCCTTGGATCAGGTACATGAAGTGTGTCCCTTCAATAGCTCATCAGTGCTTAAAATACACATTTGAAGCGCAGGTGCATGTAGTCCCAACAGATTTAGAGCCCTTCAAGTATTGCAATATGGTGCAACTGATGCTGCAGTTGACCCTTCCATAAACACATTTGGATTTTTAGTTGAATCCATCTAACCAAGGTCTGATTTTGCATGCATCCCCATTTTTAAGTCCATCAAATCACCAGTCGGGTCCATCTTCATCATCTGGCCCTTCACCAACAACACCACCTACGGTGGCCACACTGAAGGACAAGGGGAAGAAACCCCTAGAAGAGGCATCACCCCTAGTCTTAACCATCTCTACCGAAGAGATGCCTAGCCAAATGGAAGTCGAGACGCCTAGTTCACCCTACATGGAGTGGACCTAGGAAGAACTCCCATTCCCTCCCCCTCCACCACCAACGATCACCATGGAGATGGCCAATACAGGCATGGGGGAGTATCTAGTGTGGAATATTGTAGCAACCCACACACTTGAGTCCATGCAAGAAATGGGGAGACCTCACCTCCCCATCGACACTATGATTCCTCTAGGCTACCCACAAAATCAGATAAACTTTGTTTATGGGGGCCTCGATAATGGCATTAAACCTTACATGCAAGAAGAAGAAGATGAAGAGCCCTTTGCTGAGGATGTCAACTATTTGTCCAACCCAAAATTCACTTTGAGATATCTTGGCCAATGTAATTGGCATGGATATGGGTTGGGCAAGTATGAGCAAGGAGTGCGTGTTCTTTGCCAACCAAGGTATCAAATGTCATACGATAAGTTAGGAGTAGGGTTCAACCACCCCCTGCCCCTTGACATCTTGGTAGAGAACATGCAAGGCCTAAGGATAGGCAATAAGGATAGGTTGGCATTAGATCCATATGCCAATCCTAACATAATAGATACATTGGGGAATTACCTCCCATTGCTAACAACCAACCTTGTTGACCTTAACAACCCTTTCCCTTCGATCGAGAAAGGAAAAAATTCATGGACTCACCTACAAGATGGATATAGACAAGGGCAAGAAGGGTCTTCAGAAGATGAGTCAGAGTATGAGGTAGCACCTTGGGATCCTTTTGAGTCAGATAGAAATCATTCACAAGTGACCCCCATAGATGATTATCAGGAGAGCTTCATGACAATGTTTCCTTTGGATGCTCCTATCGAGCAAGTGCCACTTCAAGATAATCAAGTCCTCCCGTAGAGAGCATAACAACACCGATGGGACCAGATCATTTTTCTCAAGAAATATGAGCCTCACATGTCGCAAACAATTGTTGGAACCAACAAAGGCCTTTGGATCTTCGATAGTGATTATGAATACAAGACTGAGATGGCATATCTCAATCATATGTGACAAAAAAAATACCCCATGGACATTGACGACATGTTTGAACAACTACACATGGGTCCAAGGCATAGGTGGCACCTAAACCCCACACAGTTAGACCAACTGCTACATCCAACACTTTGGACATATAGAGAACACCTTTTGCCTAGAGACCCCATAGCGATATCAGTATCAAGGGCAAACCCCGTCCTCCTATCCACAGATAGGGCCAATCCATTCATGCCAATACCTCTAGAGCCAGATCAGGAGCACAGAGATCCCAAAGAATATTCGAGTCACCACACCCATGGTAATGGAGACCAAAATCATTTCATCAACATGATCTCCATTGAATTAGATGCCATAGACTGGGATCATGTCAATTCATCACCATCCCCATTAGAGTACTGGCCTTATGATGGGATGTTCCATTTCACTCCATGATAGACTCAAGATGTCTTCCATGCTGAAGAGGGACCCAAAGTCCCTAATGTAGATCTGAATTCAGCAATGGATATCCACTTGATCCCAACTCCACATCAGTTGGAGGATGGATCCCACATGTCAGTTGAGGAGACAAATGACGTAGACATCAACTCTGATCCAATGAATCCAAAAATAATCAAGCTGGGGGTAATCCTATCACCTGAAGAGAAATCCAACTACATTTCCATTATCAAAGAGAAGGAGGTTTTTGCATGGTCCTACAAAGACATGTCGAGGCTAGATCTGTAGCTAGTCACGCATAATCTAACGCTTGATTCGACAATCAAGCCAGTTAAGAAAAAACTATGTAATATGCATCCAATAGTAGCCTTAATGGTCAAATATGAACTACAAAAGCTGTTGGATGCACATTTTGTCATCTGCATGGATTACCCACCATGGTTGTCCAACATGGTTCCTATCAAAAATCCTGACGGGAGGATTCACATATGCACTAATTTTTGAGATCTAAACAAAGCGAGTACCAAGGATGATTTCCCCTTGCCTAGAATCAATGCATTGGTAGATGCTACATCGGGCCATGAAATGCTCTCCCTCATGGATGATTTCTCGAGATACAATTAGATTCGTATCAATCCCGAGGACCAACTAAAAATGGCGTTCACAATGCCTTGGGGGACATTTTGTTATAAGGTCATGCTCTTTGGCCTTAAAAATGCTGGCACCACCTACCAACATGCCATGACATACATCTTCCATGATCACATACATAAAAATTTGGAAGATTACATGGATGATTTGTTGGCCAAATCTCTTTTGTGCCCAGATCATCTCGATGACTTAAGCAAGATCCTTGATCGCCTCATTGAGCATAAAGTCAGACTAAACACCAAGAAGTGTGTGTTTGATGTCACATATGGAAAACTCTTGGGTTTCATAGTCTCAAAATGAGGCATCGAGGTGGATCCAAATAAAGTCATGACAATCCTTGAATGCTTCCCCCAACTACCATCAATCAGCTCAGAAGCCTATAGGGAAAGGTCACATCAATCAAGCGCTTCATAGCATAGCTATCTAACAAGTGTCGATCCATGAATAAATTATTGCACAAGGGGGTAGCATTTCACTGGTATGACGAGTTCCAGTCAGCCTTTGATGACATAAAACAATACTTGGCTTCACCACTAGTATTGGCACCACCTAGACTAGGAGTGTCATTCTACTTATACATCTCAGCTACTAAGGTGGCACTGGGTGCCATGTTATCCCAGAAGAATGAACTACACAAAGAACAAACTAATTACTATCTTAGCTACACCCTAGTCAGTTATGAACTTAACTATGCATACGTTGAAAAGCTATGCTTGGCAGTGGTATTTTCTACCAAAAATTTATGCCACTACATGCTGAGTAATACGTATGTTGTGTCTAAGGAGAATCCATTGCGGTACATGATGAGTTGTACTTATAATAGTAGCTGCACGATGTAATGGATCATGTTGTTGATGGAGTTTGACATCGAATTCATTGGACAAAATTCCATCAAAGGTCAAGTCATCACCGATCAACTAGTAGAGGCTCCTCTCAAAGACAATCAGCCTCTGATTATAGAGTTGCCAGATCATGGGGTCTTCCATGTCTCAAAATTTCTAGATTCTAATGAGCCTGAGTCACAGGCTGACATAACCCTATTCTTAGATGGTTCTAAATGTGAGCAAGGGGGTGGCACAGGAATTGTATTCTTCACACTGTAAGGGGCTCCAATGCCTCTATCATTTAAATTAGATTTCCCATGCACCAACAACAATGCCGAATATGAAGCCTTGCTCATAGGTCTTCAAACAACAATCGCCATGAACATCAAATGCTTGAACATCTTTGGTGATTTTTTGTTAATTTTTAACCAAGTCAATGGGGTATTCCAATGTAAATGCCTAGTTCTACAGGCCTACAAAGCCCTTGTGGAAAAATTCCTGGAAAATATTGAATGGTACGACATCGAGGCACTCCCTCGATCATTGAATAATTTTATGAATACTATGGCCTCCTTGGGGTCACTAATCCCACAAGACCCTTCTGGTGAAATGACAACCATTCAAGTTAAAACATTATCGCAATCCATGATGGAGCGTGCAAGCTCTGACCTAACACCAGGAATCCACCTGATCCAGATTAAACCGTCTCAGGATAAGTTCTCTTGAATCCATGGTTGTCTAAATCATGCTGATAGGGGGTCCTTGTTCTCCCTGACACTTCTTAATAGCAACACAACACTATTCTTACAAGTTCTTTCCCACTCATCTTTTGCTAAGGATGAACTACAAGAGGGATTGGTCGTTCATACCATCGAGGTTTTTGATTAGTAGGATTGGTACACACCCATAAGGGATTACCTCAAGTTAGGTAACCTCCCACTTGGATTTACACACGCTACGAAAATATCATTTAAATAGAAAGCAACAAAACATGTCTTGCTAGGAGACATTTTGTATCGTCGAAGCTATGAAGGAATCCTCCTCTGTTGCTTGGACCAACAGGAGTCCACTTGGGCGATCACCCAAGTGCACGATGGTACATGCGGTGGCCACTTTAGTGGTATGGCCATAGCAAAGCACATTTTCTACATAGGCTATTATTGGCCATCTTTAGAGCGAGATTGTTGTGCATATGTCAAGAAGTGCATGAAGTGTCAACACCATGCCAATTTGACACACGTACCTTCTGAGGCCTTGCAACCGATCCAATTGGCTTGGAAATTTTTGTAGTGGGGCTTAGATCTAATAAAAAAGATCTCCCCTGTGTCACCAGGTTGTCACACGTTCATCATAATGGCCACATAGTACTTCACCAAGTGTGTGGAAGAAATTTTGCTTACCTCTACGACTGGAACCCGTATTATGGAGTTTATTTTACATAACATCATATGTCATTTTGGTATTCCATCAAAGATCATTTTGGATAATGGGACATCATTCAAGAGAAAATATGTGCATGCTTTGACAACAAAGTACAAAATTCAGCACAGTTTTTCAACACCCTATTATCCGTAGGCAAATGGGAAAGCAGAGGCATCAAACAAAATGCTAGTCGCTATCCTCAAAAATATGATCACAGATAGTCACAAGGACTGGCACATTCAAATCCCAATTCCCTATGGGCTTATTGCACTAGCATTCGGATGCCCACTAGGGCAACTCCATTTTTGTTGGTGTATAGCTCCGAGGCAGTCATGCCTCTCAAGTTGGAAATCCCTTCCTTGTGCATATCAATGCATGAGTTCATCGACGATGACACTACACGACAGACCTAGTTAGATCAACTTACGTTGCTCAATGAATGACATGTCAATTCTCTTGAGCATTTATGTATCTATCAAGAGTGACTTAAGAAAGCATACAACATGAAATTTCACTTGAGGGACTTTTAGGTTGGTCACTTGGTCTGAAATGAGAACCAACAAAATTCTAACTTGCTGCCCCATCTACAGGACAAGTTCATAGAAAATTGGTTAGGTCCCTATGTAATTTATAGTAAAATAGGACCTGGAACATACCGAATCACCTCTCTTTATGGAATCAATGAACTAGAACCCTTGAACATCAGTCATTTGAGGCCATTCCACATTTAGAGAGAGCCATAGCCCACCCTAAAAGCTCCAAGGATTCCAGTAATTGCTTGGTCAAAGCCAAAAAGCTCTAAGGATTCTCATAATCGCTTGGTCAACCCAAAAATGCCCCAAAGGTATCAATAATCCCTTTGGTCAAACCAAAATGCTCCAAGGATTCTCACAATTGCTTGGTCAAAACTTAAAATCTCCAAGGATTCTCATAATCACTTGGTCAACCCTCAAAATGGCCCAAAGGTATCAATAATCCCTTTGGTCAAACCAAAAGCTCCAAGGATTCCCACAATCGCTTGGTCAACCCCAAAATGCCCCAAAGGTATCAATAATCCCTTTAGTCAAAACTAAAAAGCTCCAAGGATTCTCACAATCACTTGATCAACCCTCAAAATTCCCCAAAGGTATCAATAATCCCTTTGGTCAAACCAAAATCTCAAATGATTCCCATAATCACTTGGTCAACCCCAAAACGCCCCAGAGGTATCAATAATCCCTTTGGTAAAAACTAAAAAGCTCCAAGGATTCTCACAATCACTTGGTCAACCCTCAAATGCCCCAAAGGTATCACTAATCCCTTTGGTCAAAACAAAAGCTCCAAGTATTCCCACAATCACTTGGTCAAAAACAAATATTCAAAAAAAAACAAAACATTGAAATCATCAAAAATAACAAAAAAAATGCATCTCAATTCCATACATACTCTTAAAAAAATTAAAACACAAAAAAATAAACTACATTAGGCATCACATAAATCCATTGCATATTTGTTGGTCATACATGTCACAAACACCATAGCCTGTAATTGCTAGGCACTTCCATCATTTTCCAAATTTAATCCATTTTATAAACACCTACAGCCAAAATAACACCATCCACATTTTTTAGCATAGTCAGTTGTCTCCTAATGTATTTAGGGTTTTTGTTATTTAGTTGTCTTTAAATTTCTATCCAAAACTATACAAAGTCAGACAAATTTTACAAAGGTAGAATTTTACTTGGATCACGCCTCGTTACGTAACATCCCTACACAAGTTAAAACACATAAAATAATTCCCAAGTTGTGTGAATGCAAGAGAAACCTACTAAGCAGTCTAGGGTACCATAGGTGAAAGGTTAGCCTGTTCATCCCCCTATGTGAATGGTTCGAGAATGTTGAGAATTGACAAAAGGACAAGATCTTCCACATCCATCCCCCATAATAAAAAGTGGTTTTCACCACTATCAATCACATCCCCAAAACACCTTTGGTCCCTAAAGTCATAAGGATTTGTACTACATGCCCTTGACAAGGATGGGTAGTCATCCCCAAGGCCTAAAAGGATCAATGCCATTCAAAAGCAAACTCCCAACAATCCATCATCATGAACATATCCAATCACCTTTGGTCCCCAACGTCGTAAGGATTCGTACTACATGCCCCTGACAAGAATGGGTAGTCATCCCCAAGGCCTAAAAGGATCAATAAAATTCAAAAGAAAACTCCCAACAATCCATCATCATGAACATCTCCAATCATCTTTGGTCCCCAAAGTCGTAAGGATTCATACTACATGCCCCTGAAAAGGATGGGTAGTCATCCCTAAGGCCAAAAGGATCAAGGCCATTTATAAGACAAAAACATACGAAGCTCAACTTTGCAACCTCAAAAGAAAAATCAAATAACAGTGGTTATCCCCACTATTCAAAGTCCTTGCTCAAAAAGAAAAATAAAAGAGAAAAATAAACAGTGATTTTCATCACTATGTATAAGAGAAATTATCCCAACCCGTTGAGAAAATAAAAGACACCTGAAATTGAATCCCTGGAATTCTCAGCATTCAAAAAATCATCTAGGTGATCCTCATTATAGGTTTGGTGGACAGCATACCTAACAATGGTGGTATCCTAAATGCATGACGATATGTCTATCACATCAACTTTGCATGTGAGTAGACCAATGTTTACATGTGGATGAGCTAGCTTATGGTACCTTAGATTGTCCCATGGATCAATCTTACTAAATACAATAACGGATTTAGTGGAGCTAATTAGGTTATCCTCAGTACAGGTTTGGTTGATAGCCTATCTAGCACTGGCAATATCCTGACAAATACCACATTAATGAACTCAATTGCATACACAGGGATGTGAAATAACTTGGTCAAACTCAAGTTTGATTTATACATTATTCAAAAATCTTACGAGATAAATGTACAGATTGTTGGTCACAAATCTGCCACAAGAAAGGATTTTGTACATGTATGCGCCCTAGACTTGGCCAACATTGAAAGGCCGAGAGAAAGAGAAGTCTCCCGGGCCAATCTCCAGAGAGGGCTGGCTCCCAAACTACTCTAAACTGGTTTTGAAGATAAGGATGCAGGAAAGAAATGGGAAAATGCTGAAAGAGAGGGAAATAACAGAAAGGAATGGAAATATGGCCACAGGCCAAAGTGTATGATTTGGGGCAGACTAACAGCAGGAATTACACCAAGTTGTATTACAACATCTAGAAAAAGAAAGCAATAGAATTAAACTCACACCTTTGCAGAGATAATCCCCAGATCGCATTCCAAAATCTACTCACTAACTAGCAATGTTCGAATTCAACATGCAGAATTCAAAACCTAACAGCAAGAGCATGAGCATGAACAGAAATGACTTGTAAAACAGAGGGACATCACACACATAAGAATGCTTGCAAATTTTAGAAGTCGAGTCTCTTCTATTGATGCAGAGAACTTAGAGAGTTTTTCTTACAAAATGTCTAACCTTTTTTGCTTTAGATATACATGAATATTTATAGAGGTCTTCCCTCTCTCTTTTGCATCACAACATTTAAAACATACAACAGATTTCGAAGAGGTGATCCACAAAATGTGCACTTGAAAGGAGAAACAATCCCCTTAATCTGCCTCGGAGAAATGACACATTAAATGACCATTATCAGAGCAAGCCGAAAGTTGTTAGGAGACCACGAACATAACTTTCAATGCTGGAGGCATCTTTAATGTTGGTGGCATCGAAAACTGCCTCATGTTCTTCTATCTTGCGCACATCGGTAATCAACAACATTTAATCTTGGAGCCTCTTTGACCATGATCTGAAAATCAGTTGGAGAGCTTTTACTTGATCCTTATCTTCTCTTCACATTCTCCTATGCAATCTTGAAGGAAAATGCAAAAAAAACTATATCGGGCCTTTTGTCGTTGCTTTTGTCACGAAAATGAGACAGGTCACGAAAATGCGACATGTCACGAAATCATGACACTTTTACCTTACTGTCTTCTTTTTTGCCTCCAAGTCACGAAAATGCGACATGTCACGATATCGTGACGTCTTCTCTTCGTTTAGCTTTCTTTCCTGTGTCCTTTTCTTTTGTATACCCGTGAAACTGCAACATGTCACGAAATCGTGACATCTTTCTCTTCCTTGGCCTTCATCTTCCTGCAAGTAGCAAAAATGGGACATGTCATGAAATCGTGACAGTCCGTACCATTTTGCTCCGTTCGCGCTTTCGCATCATGAAAACAAGACATGTCACGAAATCGTGACATGTTTCTGTCTTCTTGCTTCTTCTTTTATCATCGCAAAAGTGAGACAAGTCACGAAATCATGACATCTTTCTCCCTTTAGCTTCGTCTCCTCGACATGTCATGAAATCATGACATTTCGTACTTGGCATTGTCCTTCTAGCTCCTGCATCGCAAAAAAATGTGACATGTCACGATATCGTGACGTTTTCTCCATTTGGCTCTTTCGTCTTCAACAAGTCATGAAATCATGACATGTTTCTCCATTTGGCTTTATCTCCACAATATGTCATGAAATCATGACATTTTCTGTCTTCTTTCACTTTGATGCTTGTAGGCCATGAAAATTTGACATGTCATGAAATCGTGACATTTCATACAATCTGGCTGCCTCCTCGCTTCCTCCTCGCGAAAACATGACATGTCACGATATCATGACAATTCTTCACACTTGGTCCTTCTGCCCTGACATGTCATGAAATCGTGACACTTTCTTGCGCTTCTCTTCATTGCCGCTTCCTATCGCGATATCATGACGTCTTCCTCTTGCTTGGCTTCATCTTCAAAAATGTCATGATATCGTGACATCTTTCATCCGCCTTGTGTTTATCTTCAGCCCTTCCGCGATAACGCGACATGTCATGATATCGCGACATTTCGTACCATTTTCTCCTTGCTTGCTTTTCTGTCATGATATCATGACATTTTTCATTGACATTGCCCTTTGCTGCTTTATGTCGCGATATCGTGACATTTTCTATCACTCTGCTCCATGGCCATCGCAAGTCGTGAAAACGTGACATGTCGCGATATCGTGACACCTTTTCATTTTGATGCTCTCTCACCGCAACAAGTCACGAAACTCCAACATGTCACGATATCGTGACAGTTTGACCTCCTTGTTGCCTTTGACTGCGTTGACCACGAAAATGCGATAGGTCATGAAAATGCGACATGTCGCGATATCGCGACATTTTTTTGCCTTAGCTTTTTTATGGACGACGATGGTCACGATTTCGTGACATGTCGCGAAATCGTGACATCTTTGCTTTTTCACAAAAATTGGAGTGAGTGTCTTCACAATTTGAGCATTCTTTTGCTTGAACATCGACAACAAAAACAATGTGGCAAAAATGCCAACATTCTTGGCGGCTCGCGGGGTATACAGTTCTGCTGTATGCACGAACCTCAGGCCTTTATCCATTGGGCAATAGAGTCAAGAAATAGGAGGGACAGAAGAAGTGAATGTTGAGTGATGTTGGACGTCTCTGTAGGCTGCTGCAACAAACTCTTGCTGGTACTCGACACTCAAAAATAGGACCTACAACAAAAAATTATGGAAGAGCAGAACTCCCTTTATTTCTTTAGAACTACTGCACTTTGCCTAGCTCGGTTGAGCTGGGTAATCACCAGGTGCTTGTGAAAGGATCTTCATGGCAGTAGAGAAAAGCACCTTAACTACAAAAATGGAAATGAATGGAGTGATGACCAGCGGATGCGTAGGCCATGGAATGGGAATGGGGAATGATGGAATGGTGGAAGATGGCGGAGCAGAAGTGGTAGATACAAAAACAGGGTGCTACTGTGCTACCAGCTGCTATGAAATAGATAATGAAATGGAAGTGGATGGAATGGAGATGGTAGTAGGAACTGTGGCTGTGATGAAATACTCACAAGACAAAGGACTGGAAGAAAGGGAAAGTAGAAATGGGAACATCAGAGAGGGAAGTAGAAACAACAACAGTGGCTTGATTATGTACAGAAGAACAAGGAGTAGGAATTGCAGAAGAAGGAGTAGGAGAGGAAGGGAATGCATATGAGAAAGGGGAAGAAGAAGTAGAGGAAAGCCACTAACTACTGGGAAGGAAAAGGAAAAAAGAGAAAGAAAAGAAACATACCTGCGGGCTCGTGTGCAAAAGGAGCCAAAGTTAAATTTTTTTTTTTTTTTTTTAGCTATGTACACGGTAACCCCCGAATTTAGCTATGAAATTTTGGGAGAGACCCTTACCAGAGCATGGCTCTATGATCTCCTGGATCCCAGACCTTCGACAGACACTCATGGGTCTCCTGATTGGTAATCAGCTCGGAGTCATCAAAGATTTGCAATCGTCGTGCTCCAAGTGTCTCAACCTTCGTGAGACCTAGGCATAAAACCTCATACTCTGCTGTATTAGTCGTGCAGCTCCAGGTCAACTGGTATGAAGAATATTGTTGAATTCCAGAAGGTAATACTCGAACAGTCCCAGCTTCAGCGTCATTTCTGTATTGTGCTCCATCAAAATAGAACTGATCTTGCACAAGATCTTGACCAACTTGATCAGGAGATAACTCTACTTCAACCCCTTCAGGATTTGTGATAGAGTAACAACCAATTTCAGTTTCCACCATGGCATTAAAATTGAGCATTGAAAACTCATCCTCTAAGCAAGGCTCATCCAGGACTTCATCCATCAAATCAGAATTGTCCAATTCTTCAGTTATCAGATTGACAGAATGTTTGGACTTTTCTTCTTCTCCCATCTTCTCTATATGAAAAGTAGAAGGCTTCTGATTGTAAATACAGATTCTTCTCCCTTTGAAAGGAATCTCCAAGTGAGAATAATCCAGAGAAAGGTAGCCTCCTAGCTTGGCAGTGAATTCCCTTGACAAACACATGCTAAAAAATGGTTCCAAATCGACCACAACTATCTCCTGAATTACTGTAATCTGAGGCATATTATGCAGAGCAATAGGAACATCCTTGATTACACCCACTATTTTCACTGGAGTCCCATCCAACTGCAAGACACCAGGGCTACTTCTTGTATATTCCATTCCCATGACTTCACAAACTGCCTTTGGCATGACAGTTGTCGCAGCACCAGAATCAACCAGGCAGTTGTGTACTATCCAACCCTCCATCCTGAGTGACAGATAAAATGGGGGTGGTCTATTCTTTTCGATGGTTGAAGAGGTCAGAGTTTGAGACATAACTACCTGGGCTGGAGCTTTCCCCTTACTTTGTATGGTCTTCAAGGATTCCTGTAAGAGATTTACCTATCCAGGCAACTGCAAGGTGTCATACAGACTTACCTTAGCTGGTATCCATTTGAGTTCTTCAACAATATTGTACTCCATGGAGATCTGCTCTTTTCCTCCACTAGCAGATTCAAATTTGCTTTTATATTGTTGGGTGGCCTCCACTCATTGTCGTTTGGTCAATGATGGATACCGCAATGTCTCTCTAGCTTGTTCCTTTGTTTTCGCTTGCGGCTGAGAGACAGAAGTTTGTTCCTTCTCTTTTGCTTGTGGTGGAAGCGGATCCTTCGACAAAATAGGTGGTTGTTGTGGAGCTGGAGGATCATGAGCCTTTATCGGTATTTGCTGCTTTGTTGCTTGTACAGGAGGCACTTTCAATGGCTCCATCTTGGCCGGATCTACCAACATTGGTTTCTTGCCGCTGCGTGTCAAGATTGCTATGTGTTCCTCAAGAGACTCCACGGAATTAAGATCCACCTCTCGAATCATGTTTACACGACTTCTCGCAAGAACTTGCAAATAATTTTGGTGGACCATGCAAGTGGACTCATCATGTGGGTCATTGCAGGAAGAACACCAGTAAGATGGCTCATGTGAAACTTCAGAAGGGCCAGCCTCTTCACTTACCAGGATCGCTGAGTTCCTCTTAGGTACTTTCTCCATAGCCTTGCTAGGAGCAAGTTGTTCTCTTGTTACTATCGACATAAATCTTCATGGCTGAGAGTTCCTTTCCACCTCTCTCCGCTCCATAGATGTCACCTTGTTAGTGAGAGATCTCATGGCCGATTGAATTTCTTGCAAAATAGCCAATTGAGGATCTGGGCTTGAGGACACAGGCGGTGTCGGTAAAGGTAATAGAACCGGTGGGGAAGGTAATGCAGGAGTTGGAAGTGGAGAGGCTAACCGTGGAATGGGAACCATAGGTACTGTAGTTGTGGGAGGATTCCATGAAGATGAAGGGTACATGGATGGAGCAGTGTAAGATGTGGGGGCTATACCTGTATGCTGGTATTGCGGAATGCTTGTTGCAAGCAACTATGGAATAGTTGGAGCAGGGAGCTGGGGAACTGGAATGGGTGCGATCTGAGGCGCACTTGAGCTCCATGATGGGATAGGATACATGGAAGGCATAGGCTATGAAAATGAACCAGAATACAAATGCTTAGGAAGATCAGGTATGATAGGCATTGTTACCTTTGGAGGAAGCCTACCTATAGCAATCAAATCAGCTTCCACCTTTTGTGCTTGTTCGAACAGCTCTGGAAATGTAGTCACATTAGATTGTCGGATAGCCAAGCCGATGTCTGTGTTGAAAGCTCTAAGATAGTAGAATGCAGCTAGTTCATGAGCAGGCCGAAGACCATCAGGAATTCTCTACCAGCTTCTGGTAAATCTGACATTGAAGTCAGCTATCTCCTCCTGCGGGTGCCTTTGGATCGCATTAAATTGATGCAACAAGGAGTATGGATCAGCTTGTTCATGAAAGTTTTTGACTAATAGCTCTCCTAATTGATCCCATGATGCAATGGTGCCTGGTTGCAACGTTCGGTACCAATACAACAATTTGCCTCTCAGTGACAACACCAACAACTTTACCATCACATCCTCATCCGTTATGTCATGGATAGCCGCCAAAGAGGCTACATCATTAATATGCTCATAGGCAGTTTTACCAGTACCATCATAGGTCGGCAAAGCTTTCAAAGTAGCTTGAGGGACTTGATTCTGTGTCGGTAAATTCAAGGCTCCCGAATCATTCCATGCTGAGAACTTCCTTGGTGGAGGCTGCTGGGCCATTTGGAATGGTATGTATGGCTGTAGAGGTGGAAAACTAGTAGCAGTACTAGATGAATTTGAAGGAACAGAGAACACACCAGCAATTTGTGAGGATGTTGCAGAGGATATAAGTGGTGGGGAGACCAACTTAGGGTGTTCGCTTAATTTTTGGTTGTCAAGTTCAAAAAACTCAACGGGATTTTTAGATTTTTTGGCCTTCGATCTTGTGATCATGAAGTACAACTTTCATCGTATCCACGTTCGGAGGCTTCTGGGTAGTGTTGAGTCGCCAAATGTTCTAATTATACAACATGAAGGTGAACATTAAACCTTAATACTATTGGAAGTGAAACTTTCAGGGTCCCATCGGGCATGCCAAAAATATTGGCATAGGTGGGTTTATCAATTGGAAATAATGCTTATCCCATCGATTATGGATCTTTGAGAGATAGAAACAGTCTGTCCCACCGGGCGTGCCAAAAACTGTTGGTCACAAATCTGCCATAGGAAAGGATTTTGTACATGTATGCGCCCTAGACTTGGCCAACATTGAAAGGCCGAGAGAAAGAGAAGTCTCCCGGGCCAATCTCTAGAGAGGGCTGGCTCCCAAACTACTCTAAACTGGTTTTGAAGATAAGGATGCAGGAAAGAAATGGGAAAATGCTGAAAGAGATGGAAATAATAGAAAGGAATGGAAATATGGCCACAGGCCAAAGTGTATGATTTGGGGCAGACTAACAGCAGGAATTACACCAAGTTGTATTACAACATCTAGAAAAAGAAAGCAACAGAATTAAACTCACACCTTTGCAGAGATAATCCCTAGATCGCATTCCAAAATCTACTCACTAACTAGCAATGTTCGAATTCAACATGCAGAATTCAAAACCTAACAGCAAGAGCATGAGCATGAATAGAAATGACTTGTAAAACAGAGGGACATCACACACATAAGAATGCTTGCAAATTTTAGAAGCCGAGTCTCTTCTATTGATGCAGAGAACTTAGAGAGTTTTTCTTACAAAATGTCTAACCTTTTTTGCTTTAGATATACATGAATATTTATAGAGGTCTTCCCTCTCTCTTTTGCATCACAACATTTAAAACATACAACAGATTTCGAAGAGGTGATCCACAAAATGTGCACTTGAAAAGAGAAACAATCCCCTTAATCTGCCTCGAAGAAATGACACATTAAATGACCATTATCAGCGCAAGCCAAAAGTTGTTAGGAGACCACGAACAAAACTTTCAATGCTGGAGGCATCTTTAATGTTGGTGGCATCGAAAACTGCCTCATGTTCTTCTATCTTGCGCACATCGGTAATCAACAACATTTAATCTTGGAGCCTCTTTGACCATGATCTAAAAATCAGTTGGAGAGCTTTTACTTGATCCTTATCTTCTCTTCACATTCTCCTATGCAATCTTGAAGGAAAATGCAAACAGAACTGTATCGGGCCTTTTGTCGTTGCTTCTATCGCGAAAATGAGACAGGTCACGAAAATACGACATGTCACGAAATCGTGACACTTTTACCTTACTGTCTTCTTTTTTGCCTCCAAGTCACGAAAATGTGACATGTCGCGATATCACGACGTCTTCTCTTCGTTTAGCTTCTTTCCTCACCATGTCGTGAAATCGCGACATCTTCTTCCTTCTGTGTCCTTTTCTTTTGTATACCCGCGAAACTGCAACATGTCACGAAATCGTGACATCTTTCTCTTCCTTGGCCTTCATCTTCCTACAAGTAGCGAAAATGGGACATGTCACGAAATCGCGACGTCCGTACCATTTTGCTCCGTTCGCGCTTTCGCATCGCGAAAACAAGACATGTCACGAAATCGTGACACTTTTCTTCTGGCCTCCTCTTTTCCCAAAAGTGAGACAAGTCACAAAATCGTGACATCTTTCTCCTTTAGCTTCATCTCCTTGACATGTCACGAAATCATGACATTTCGTACTTGGCATTGTCCTTCTGGCTCTTGCATCACCTCACGAAAATGTGACATGTCGCGATATCGCGACGTTTTCTCCGTTTGGCTCTTCTGTCTTCAACAAGTCACGAAATCGCGACATGTTTCTCCATTTGGCTTTATCTCCACAATATGTCACGAAATCGTGACATTTTCTATCTTCTTTCACTTTGATGCTTGTAGGCCACGAAAATTTGACATGTCGCGAAATCGTGACATTTCGTACAATCTGGCTGCCTCCTCGCTTCCTCCTCGCGAAAATGCGACATGTCACGAAATCGTGACATTTCTTGTGTTCTCCTTCATTGCCGCTTCCTGTCGCGATATCGCGACGTCTTCCTCTTGCTTGGCTTCATCTTCAAAAATGTCACGATATCACGACGTCTTTCATGCCTTGTGTTTATCTGTCAGTCCTTCCCGCGATAACGCGACATGTCACGATATCGCGACATTCCGTACCATTTTCTCCTTGCTTGCTTTTCTGTCGCGATATCGTGACATTTTTCATTGACATTGCCCTTTGCTGCTTTATGTCGCGATATCGCGACACTTTCCATCACTCTGCTCCATGGCCACCGCAAGTCGTGAAAATGCGACATGTCGCGATATCGCGACACCTTTTCATTTTGATGCTCTCTCACCGCAACAAGTCACGAAACTCCAACATGTCGCGATATCGCGACAGTTTGACCTCCTTGCTGCCTTTGACTGCGTTGACCGTGAAAACGCGACAGGTCGCAAAAATGCGACATGTCGCGATATCGCGACATTTTCATGCCTTAGCTTTTTTTTGGTACGGACGTCGCGAAAACGTGATAGGTCACGATTTCGTGACATGTCGCGAAATCGCGACACCTTTGCTTTTTCACTTACAAACAGAGGAGTGAGTATCTTTACAATCTGAGCATTCTTTTGCATGAACAACAACAACAAAAACAATGTGGCAAAAATGCCAAAAATAGTCTTGGCTAGTTAATTAAAACATTTGAATCTCAGAAAACCTTAACTACATTTTAAAACAACTGGCACATTTCATAGCAAATACATAAAATACCATAGCAAAATTACCACATGCAAAGTCATTCCACCAAACAATCACATCATACAGAACACTAGTAACTCCTGTACAGTCTATGGTGCCATCGACAAGTTATCAACAAATCATTTCATTCATTCCATATGCATACATCATATCATTATAAACCTTGCATTCATGATAACACATGCATACATCATCATAAATAAATATGCATAAACAAAAAAAATAAATCACGACAAGTGTATAACCAAAAAGAAAATCATGTATATATATCATCAAAATTCCTGCAGGCTATAATAAGTCGGTCCTCTAACCTAGAAACACAAAGAAAAAACTCAAAAACCCCAATCCTAGGACGTCGACCACCATGATCATGTAGGATCGATGCAACAGGAACTACCCCCCATGGTGTGGGTCCTATGTGACCTCTCAGGGCAGTTGCTGCTAGCCCCTGCATCACACCCACTAGTGCCCCCTCGTCCAGCCGCCTACGATGAGATGATGTTGACTACTCAGTATCACTGTATCTCATCCGATGTGAAGACCCACCTCCAGGGAGCTCAGGTAACCACCCACCAAGGCGGATAATCTCTGCCTCCAATTCCATTTGGTGTTGAAACCAATCCATCTCCCGTAGACGGTACGTAGCCACTACATCATCACACTATGCCAACTGAGTTTGTAGGAGATCCCTCTCCCACACAACATTTGTATCCCCATCCCATCGGTGGTATGTTGCAAATGCGTTCTACCGCTACACCAACTAAGCCTATAGGAGATCCCTCTCATATAAATCCTCCCCAAGCTCCTCATCCCATATCTAAAGAAGATCCTCTAATCATGCTATCTCAGCTTGATCCCTCACCTCCATACCCTTTAGGACTGCCTAAGGCATAGGCATATTCGGGATGGTTGGCTACTCTGGCTCCCACTGCTCTGGGATGTCCTACGTGTCCGGCTACTCCAAAATCCCAAAATCATCCCCCCCAAAGCTGTCAACCTCCACCATGTATGCATCCTTAAGCAAAACCCCCCAACCCTCTCTCGATGCCTTTGCACCCTCACCACCCGCTACTGCCACCTCTGGACCCCCTAGAGGACCCTCGCCTCACCACTGCCGTGATATCCACCACTGGTCATACTCAATGGTCGCCTTGATGTTTTCCATGTTAGGGAAATTTATTGTAGGATCTGACTCCTCACCAAGTGGATCAATGATAGGCTAGGCAAGATTCCTCTCATTGCCCAAACGTTGATAGATCAAGGACTCACCAAGCAACCCTTGGTGCACTCCAAACTATCGCATCACTTGTACATACAAGAAGTACTCCTACTCGGTCTCGTGCTCTCCAATTAGCCATCTTGCCCTGTGCACCTATCAGAGCCACTCTCCAGCCTCAGGCCAGGCTAGATAGTCCAAGTATGGGCACCAAAACACCTCCCCTAGAGCAAGCTGAGTGAAGGCATCAGCATAGTGCCCTACGGTACCTACCCACTATCGACTCTACCCCTGCTCCTCAGACCGTCACCACAGAGCTGAATATCCTATCTCTCTGTCAACCATATCTTCTCACGTGGTCCATGGAAAACCCTATGGCCACTCCACAACTATGTGCTACCACCCCCAGCACTATAATTGGTAGCTACACCCAATCCCCTTCTGCCTCTGATAATGGACCTTGTACAACTCATCATAAAGTTGTGCCAGAAGCATCTGTCCCCACCTCATAATCAAAGGTGCCTCCATCGATAACTCGACCAATATGAACACTACCTCTAGTAGGTTCCATGGGAACCTCATGCCTGACGAGTCAGGCAGCAGCATGTTGGAGATGAGGGTCATCAGTAATGCATGCCTCACCCCCAACATGCCATCTCTAGCCACCATCGCACCAAGATACTGCCAATCAGGCAATCCCCCTCTTCCCTCTTCATCAGACTATCCACCCCCATATCTACCCCATGATCAAAGCATCGTGTCAGCATAGCTATCTGCTGATCACGTGGCATAGTTTGAATCGGCATCCCATCTATTGGAATCTACAGAATCCGATAGACATCCTCAAGTGTCATTGTCATCTCCCCTATTGGGAGATGAAAGCTATTAGTCTAGGGATCCCACAAGTTGATCAATGCCGTCAGATAGGCTTGATCCCCCACCACAGGCTCTATTTGAGTCACCTGCTTGAGCCCAAGGGCATCAAGCCACACCCAGTCAGCCACAGTCAGCACCTCCCATGCTTCAAAGAAAACCTTAGGCACACGGTACCGACTCTTCAAAACTTGCAATAGAAAACAAAACAAAAATATTAAAAAATGACAAAATAAAATGAAAAAATGTACAGTACTACTATAAACATACACACTATCTAAATACAAAAACATTTCATCAATGTACAGTACGAACACAAAAAAAGAACACACACACACACACACAAAGTCAAAAACATATTTGTCAGATCCTAGGGTTTTTAACTCTAAGTTCAAACTGATAAATAACTGACAAACTAAAAAAAATAACAAAAATTCACAAACAAATTTGTCAGTACCTAGGGTTTTTAACTCTAGTTCAAACTGATAAATAACAAAAATTCACAAATAAATTTGTCTGTACCTAGGGTTTTTAACTCTAGTTCAAACTGATAAATAACAAAAAAATTCACAAACAAATTTGTCAGTACCTAGGGTTTTTAACTCTAGTCCAAACTGATAAATAACAAAAAAAAAATTACACAAAATAGTTAACCTAGGGTTTTCATTCCTAGTCTAAAATGACAAAAAAAACAAAACAAAAATAAATAGTTAACCTAGGGTTTTCACCCTGTCTAAACTGACCAAAAAAAAAAACATAAAAATAGCTAACCTAGGGTTTTCATCCTAGTCTAAACTGACAAAACAAAAAACAACATACAAAAAATAGTTAACCTAGGGTTTCATCCTAGTATACACTGACCAAAGTAAACCAAAAACAACAAGAACAAATTCAAAAAAAATAAAAACATTTTTCAGTACCTAAGGTTTTCACTCTAGTCTTAAACTGATAAATAAAAACAAACAAACAAATTCACAAAAAAACAATTGTCAGTACCTAGGGTTTTCACTCTAGTCTTAAACTGATAAATAAAAACAAACAAACAAATTCACAAAAAAAAAAATTTGTCAGTTCCTAGGGTTTGTTTAACTCTAGTTCAAACTAATAAATTAAAAAAAAACAAACAAAAAAATTCAAAATCAAATTTGTCAGTTCCTAGGGTTTTTAATGCTAGTTCAAACTGATAAATTCAAAAAAAATACAAAAATCAAACAAAATCACAACTAGGGTTTCTAACTCTAGTTAAACAAAAATACAAATTTTACCCTAGGGTTTTCATTTTACTGTAACTCTAAAAATACAACATTCAATAAAAGTTTTCAGTTCCTAGGGTTTAACATTCGTCTAAAACTGATAAACAACAGAAAACAACATAAAAACATTTTTTTTATGCTAAGTTTTCAATCTTAGTTTAAACTAGGGTTTTATTTTTAGCTTAAAAACAAAAAAACAAATTCACACACACAACACACATTTAACTAGGGTTTTCATTTTTTAATTTGAAAAACAAAATACAAAAGACCAAAAACAAATTACGGTTTTAAAACTGTAACACAAACCAATGTACAGAGGAGGATCACTTATCGGTCTCACTTCGGCTCCACCGCTTGATGATCTGATTTGTGAACTCATGGTGTCTAAGAAATTTGATAGTGCTTCGCTACGCGAACTCGACCTTCTCCTCCTCAGATCTCAAACGCCAGGAAAAACAAATGCAAATGAGCCCAAAACCTAGTTTTGGCCCTTAAATAGGCTTTTAGGCCTGTATTCATTCCCCCTGGGATGAGCACTCTAGTTAGCACTCGTCCCACCCTAGGATGATTACAAAATTGGCATTCATCCCACATTGGGATGATTACAGAGCAAGAAATTCAAAAACAATAAAAATTGTGCCAAAATGTACAAAAAAATAGCACTAAAATTGCCGAACAAAGGGGCCTTTGTGCCTATGATTCTTGTCAGGCAAAATAGACGTTAGGATCACAAATTATCACTATCATACTCCCTAAGAATGCTATCATATCCGGACCTCTCCACGGGAAGATATATTTTCAAGAATTTCATGCCCAAACGGCGTCACAAAAAGGGTCAAAACCCAACCAAAAATAGCAATAACATTGCCAAAAGACGGCGCTTTTGCGCCTGACCTTCTTGGCATACAAAATAGACATTAGGGTCACAAATTTTCACTATCCTACTCCCTAAGAAGGCTATCATAGCCAGACCGCTCCACGGGAAGACGAATTTTTGAGAATTTCATCCCCAAACGACGTCACAAAAAGGGTCAAAACCCAACCAAAAATTACAATAACTTTGCCGAAAGATGACGCTTTTGTGCTTGACCTTCTTGGTATAAAAAATACACATTGGGATCACAAATTGTCACTATCCTACTCCCTAAGAAGGCTACCATAGCCGGACCGCTCCACGAGAGGACAATTTTTTGACAATTTTAGCTCCAAAATGCGTCACAAAAAGGGTTCAAACCCACCAAAAATAGGTCAAAATGTTCAAAAATTGCATAAGAATTCAATGAAAAACAATTAAAGGTACCATTACCTAAGTCATATTGGGTCAAGCAACTCATCACTTTTCTCATGTTGCTCATTGATTCATCACTTGAGGGGGTAGTCACACTTAGCCACCAATCAACAAAAACACACCCAATCAAAGAAATGGCACGCATTCAAAGGATCATTGACAAAGAAAATCAGGCTCCTGCTTGGGGCAGAAAATAAGCAATAATCACAAGCTAATAAAAAACTTGGCATTCTAGAATCATGAACTCAAGGTTCCCATAGACAAAAGGTTGTGCCCTTACCTATTCATGACTGAAAAATGTCCAAGATCAAGTAACACCTCATCGAAAAAGGTTAACACTTGAATTAAGCTCCTTAGCTCGTCAAAAGCAAGGATTCAAGAATGCATACCCTTTCCATACTTGGGGCATCAAAATTTGTTTAGGTTACTAAGAAACCCTAATCATTAGTGCTTTGGTTATCTATTTTTTTCAGCACTGTGCCACGCACTGCACATCCCAAAAAAGGGCATCTGTAGACACCAAAACAGTACCAATCCGATTATGTGACGATAAGAACTGATTGAATTGACATACATAGCCCCTAGGGCAGCCCAAAAAGGTTAAACAATGGTCCTAACCACTCCCACAATAGTTTTGGAAGGTCAGAGGTCAATTTGGTACCTTTTCAAAACTTTGCTCCCTACTCGTCCCACCCCGGGACAATTACAAACTGGATTTGTCCCACCCTGGGATGATTAGTAGTATTTGTCCCAAGGTGGGGCAAATAGCAGGTTTTACTGGCAAAAATTCAAACCTCGACAGGTCCACCACTTAACTACAACTTTAGGACATGCAATTGCAAGGAACGACTTCAAATCAGAGAGAGAGACTTCAGTCATGCATGCCTTGATTTTTTGGAGGCCTCATGCAAGGAGACTCTAAATTAGGGAAGAATATTTTTGCCTAAAATAGGATAAGCAACTCAAGTGGTGCCCTCGCATGTGCATTCAAAGAGAGATACCCTAGGTCTATAAATTGGTGAGTCTTCTCACCCTAAAAAAGGAATAGAGGAGGAGCATTTGGAGCAACGAAGTGCTGCTGAATCAAACCCTTACCATCATTGTGCTTTTACATCCTTGATCTCTCTTTTGGAAGGGAGGTTATTGGGTGATTATTGGAAGCGCAATTCGGACCCAAACCTAAACATTTGGCCACAATACCCCACTAAATTTTTGGACACAACCCCATAAGCGGTTTTAGACCCATCCCAAGTGGATTGGTGCCGAAACTAAGTCCCAAACGGTAGGTGTCCTACCCCCGAGTGCCCCCTGTATTGTTGTAGTTCTAATCGCCCCACCCCAAAGCGATTAGAAATATATGGTAGATTTCCTTAATTTTTCTTTTGCATTTGATTCTAGGTCACTTACATATGTTGTCATTTAAATTTCATGTGATTCTGACAAGTTTTGATCATGCTTTTGTTATTTCTTGCTTTCACTAACATGTAGAGAGCATCATTAGATATAGGATGATAGATGCCAAATTGGCAAAATCTAACCATCTGGGTCAAACCAAAATACCCCGTTTTACCTAACCCCAACTTTACATGCATTTTGGAGGCCTTTGGACTGAACATTTGGGAGGTGGCTTTCGGACAGGTTATGACAGTCCTAATCGTCCCACCCCGGAGCGATTAGAAATTTGTGCAATATTTCTAGACTGTTCCTTTTGTAGTGGCTTCTTGGTAATGTTTTATTGCTTCTATCAAATTTTTAGCTCATTCTGATATGTTTCAGTTATCATTTTAATCATTTTATGCATGCACTGACCGTAGGCCTTGGGGATCGCATGTTTCTTTCCATCCGCAGGTGCTATTAATCCTTAAATGTTTCTCTGAACGTAGGATATCAACACCAGAGGGGCAGCAAGGAACCATAGACACATTCACGCAAGCGGCGATGACATTTGGTCCACCCATTTTCAATGTGGGCACACAGAAGACCTCAAAGGGGAATATATTATTCATGGTGTAATCAAAATATGTCTGATACTCCCAACCCTTGAAAATGGAGGAAACGCATTATAACATGATTTGGAGAAAATTAATAAAATAAAGGGCCACACTTTTACACTTGCTTTTAATCTCATTTCAGTTCGTTGGTTTTCCTTATTTTCATGCATTCTCGTTTGTAGGACTTAGCGTTGCATTTTCCCTTCTGTTTTGCTTTCATATCCTTGTGCATTCACAATCATAGGGTGGGTTATTTTTAGGAGTGGAAAATCTTGCAAGAAGATATTCAAGGCTTGAGGAATAAAGATATGCAAAATATTTTAAGGAGTTATTATTTAGGAAGAGGTTCAGAGGAGGATTAGATAAGTTGGGGAAGAAACCAACAAGGCCAGTACTTGGTGAAGGATGGACATAGAGTCCTCGAAAATGTAACCTCAGAGAAACCTAAGCTTAAAAGAATCTGGAAGCTAAACATCATCCCTAAGGTTACAATATTTTTTTGGACTACCATTCTCAATAATATCCTCACGAAAGGCAATATGTTCAAAAGAGGAATTGCGGTTCCAACTGTTTGTATATTGTGTAACAAAGAGGATGAGTGCATAGACCACCTGTTTGGAACTTATAATTTTTTTGTGATATCCTAAATATATTATTGAGAGAATTTAATGTTGCTTGGATCATTCCAAATTATCTAATCAGTATTTGGGAACCGTGGCACTTAGGAAGTAATATTTTTTGGCAAAAATGTATTCCACATATTTTTTGGGAAATTTGATTGGAAATAAATAGATGAGTGTTCAAAAATAAAACTAAAGGAATAATAGGGGTTTATTCTAGGATAAAAACAACCCTCTTGGAGGATTGTATTAAAAATATTTTTGGCTTGGAAAATCTTGCAATGATCCTCTCTAGAGAAAACGATATCTTAAATATGGAAAAAATCAATAAGGTGAGACTAGATACTAGATGGGAACATTCTCATAAATATTGGGTAAAAATTAACTTTGATGGGGCTATGAAAGGCAACCCGAGTCATGCTAGTGGTGGGGGTCTCATAAAGAATGATAGCTATCAAGTAGTGGTTCCATATGCTAAGAATATAGTAATTACCACAAATCACCAAGCTAAAGCAAGGGTGATGCTTACAGGCATTCGAATTGCGGTGAATTTGGGTTTTAGGACAATTTTTCTTGAGGGGGATTCAAATAATATTATAACTTCCCTTCAAAAAATGGAGCTAAATAATTCTAGCATTTTCTAAATAATTAGATATGTGAGGACTATTTTGCGAAACCTAGTAGAAAGTCAAATAAAATATATTTATATAGAGAGAAAAAAGTTGCTAATAAAATGGCGAATATGGCAGTTAGATCTGAGAAATTTCAAGTTCTGGTCATACACCCTTATGAAATTAAAATAGATTGTAATAATTAATAATGAATCTAGAAGATAAAAAGGGCAAAGCAAAGTAGAATACTTATTGGTATCATGTGATAAAGTATTTGAGCACACTAAATTAATTGTTGTCAGCAATTTATTTATCAGTTTTGTAAAGCATTGAGCAATGCATAAGCCTTATAAAATAGAAGGATAGCGAGAGGGATATTATTATAGCTTCTCCATTAGTAGGTTTAGCCTAGGTTTTTTTATTTACTAAGATAGGGATGTATTACGTTTATCTTATCATATCTTCTTTTTTCTGTACATCTTTTGAGCTCTTTGTAATGGGTCGGGGTCCTTCAACCCCCTTTTTTATCAATACCAAAAAAAATAAGTTGAATATTTTTCATACATCATTTATGAAATCTCCTTGATCTTTATAATGTGATTGGGAAACAAAACATGGATCTTAATATGCTTTCAGAGGAAAGGAGAAACTTCTCACACCAAGTATATGAACTTTGGCTCTAATGTTATAGTTGAGACAAGAATACATAGCACTTTTTGGGTATCATAGATTGTTTTGCATATAGAGAATACATAGAATATGTGTAGAGGGGAGTGACCATCAATGGTTAGGATTTGGGTATCATGTCCACTAGAACTTACGAATGATGTTAGTCAGGGTTCTAAATAATATTGTCAAAACTCCTCCTTCATCCTATGTGCTCCTAAACTTGAACAACTATGATCTTGCATGGTATCAATTAAGTTAGGAATGTGTGAGAGTGTCAAAGCATGAATGAGTTTACCTCATATAATCATGTTGACTCTACTTCCTACATACAAATAAATGATAAGATTTTAGCTTCTTTGGGACACATGAGTAAGAGTGGAGTCTAATCCTATGATTGCATCTAATTCTACTAGTAGAGGTTATGGTGTATTTCTAACTTGATCTCTTTAGGATCTTGATCCTAATCTCCCATTGCTACATGGATCTATGTGATCATGTCTATATGGTTGATGATAATGAAATAGAAGTGATTTGATTCTATATTGGTAGCCTTGAATCGGTTCAGTTTGATTCTCATAATTATTTTCTAACTATTTTCAAGAAAGCCACTTCTTCATTTAGATCAAAGGCACTTTGTAGGACACAATCTTAGACTTGGTGGAAATGCTATTTGGAAATGATTTCACTATGTATTACAATCCTTTAATATTCAATTCAATGGGGTCTTGTTTTTTATGGCAGTGGAACTTTTAGTGGACAAAGTGGGATGGATTCCATTATTACTATTTAGAACATGTGAAGTGATTTTCTCTGTATTAATGATATTCACTACTATAGGTTACATACATAGGATGATAGGGAATTTGGGGTTTCCAAAGCACAAGGTGGATGGGTATGTTGTTCTCATGGTGGCCTTCACCCATGCAATATCCCTTATCATTGGATTTGGCCCTATAAACTAGGTGGATATGACAAAGATGTTCCCCATGAAGATTTGATACCAATGAAATTAAAACCAAAATTTGTTAATCATACACCACATATTTAAATACATGCATGAATATTATAACCATACAATATGGTTATAACCATTTCAAATTTTACCTAGTAGGTTATAACCATAACTATTTGTTTTAAAAAATATCATAACATTCCAACTAATACACCCACTTATAATAATTCATAATAATAAAATACATTAATGTTTATAATATAATAATTTTCTAACACATACATGGTTGTCAAAAATATTTAGTCTAAAGGAAAAGTAAGATATTCAATTTCTTAGTTCTCCTTTTTGCTTATGATGCTTAATAATAATATGGAACTATTATTTGCAGGTCATTCATTTTGTATGATGTGCATTTTCTAACATTTTTAAATTCACTCTAAGTATACAAAAAATACAAATATTTATGATTACAATAAATGATGATATCCTTACCCATGATATAGTGATATTATTAATGAACTTGTGAGATAAAATATAGTTTATTTTTGTAACTAGAATAGAATTATATTTATTTGGTAAAAGTTTCAAATTTTTAATCAACAAGGACAATAAGCGCATATTCTAAAATATTAGTCTTAAACTTGAAAGGTTCGGAAATATTGGATATAGTTAGAAATGGTGTAGAACATAGGCATTTATTTAGATTTCAGCTTTCTCCTCTTTAATTAGTTTCATCAAAATAAAATGTTTCCATTGATGATTTGATTGAGTTTCACATGTGAAGAATAAATCTATTGTAAAATATTTGTTAAGTCTTAATTAGTAAAAACTAAGTGAGCTTTGTATAAAAAAGTATTTTCAAATGATGCATATATTGGCTCGATATTTGTGGATAATATTACGATCAATGATGTAGCCTAAATAAGATTATTCTATGATATAAAAAGTGCTGGAATATGTGGTGGTTAAGCTTCTCTTGAGGCTACAACTAACTATTTATTATGTTTTCCTTTTGTGCCCATGTAAATCTTGAAAAAAATATTCTTGTAAATTTTTATTATTTTATTCTTAAAGGTCAATCTCATAACCTTGAATTAAAGGCTTCATATATTTGGGTATAAATATCCCTTCTCATCAATCATTTCTTTATCAATTTTGAGTGTAATTTTATTTCTCTTTGAGTGAAGATATTTTGGTGTTTATGGATACCCTATCATATTCTATATTCAATATGTTCTGTATTTATTACATTAACCAATAATGGGTAAATTTTGATTCCATTCAATTTTAGAAACTACTATGAATTCTGACAAGGTGTTAGAGAGGGTGTAAATATTCATTATTCATCTATTTTTTTCTATAGTAGATTTGTCCTCCTACGAATGATTTTGTAAGGGATTGAGGAGAATATTTTCTTTGAAGTTGACAACATAATCTGAATGAGAGTTTCTAATAAAAACCCTGGTGGACTTGGATCATGAGGATCTCATTGGAATCAACAAATTTTCTCTAAGAGAAATTTTCACTAACAGGTTCATTTTTTTTCTCATTGGAACGCAATATTATTTTATTAACTTTTTTTGACCAGATGGATGCCCTAATTTTAGGATTATATTTTTAGTTTTTTTTTAAAACCTCATTTGTCTTTTATATATTTTTTGAAAAAAATTGTTTCCTTTTCTCTTTCGGCTTTTGATGATCAATGAAAACATTTATGAGAGGATATATTTCTTGGCCATCATGAAAGAAGAAACAAAGAGGTTTAATGTTTTTAGATAAACCCCTATTTCTAGAGAAGTCATGGGTAAACTTTTAGGCTTAGTAAATAACTCCAATCCACTTGATAAATTTGAAAAAATGGTCTGACAATTATTTTTCTACATAGGCATGAGAGGATGGCTTGATTGGTTACATTAAAAAAAATTGTGTAGGGAAAACCCTTGTAGATATGAATGAACCATCAATATTTTTGAATTCTTTGTGAAATTTTAGCAAGAGTCATAGTTTAGCACTTTTTCCATTTTTCCTTTAGGTAATTCCAAATTATGTTTAAAAATTGTAAAAAAATCCCTTTAAATTTTGAATTTTTAAATTTAAATAGGGAATATTCCATAAACTATTCCCTACTAGGGCCAGAAAGAGGTATGATTGGACATGGTTATATCACACAAGTGCACAATCACATTTTAAGC
The DNA here is from genome assembly GCA_028583015.1 of Wollemia nobilis. Lineage (NCBI taxonomy): Eukaryota > Viridiplantae > Streptophyta > Pinopsida > Araucariales > Araucariaceae > Wollemia > Wollemia nobilis. Next base: position 850,710 of record JAQPPZ010002969.1, on the reverse strand, counting down.
ATGGTAAAGGGGGGACCTTGGTGGTTTCATGCTTAATAAAAATATTGCTTTGTTTTACCCTTCCTAGTTGTATGCTTTGGGAAGGTGGCTAGCAAAATGAGTGCAAGGAAATTTCCCATGGGAGGTCTTAAGGTCAAACCTCTTTTCCTTAATTTTGATGATGATGCCAACATAATTCTTGCTTTTTCTTATGATGACATAAGAATAAATGATGACATGACACCCCTATATGATGTGGTTTATGACATGGAATCCCTTTCCCTCTAGTGTGATGACATGGTAGGGCCATATAGATTCCATGTGGTAGTTCATACAATCAAGGTATAACTAGAAGCATGCATCTTGGTGTGACACATGATATTTTGTATATTTGAGTTGGCATGAGATGCACACATCCTCAAGTGACATGTGGTAGTCCATAAAACTAAGATGGTAGTATAGATAGATTATGTAAAGTGACATGTGGTAGGTTGTGAGGGCATTGAAGTGATATATTTATTGAGGTGACATGTGGAAGTTATTGATGTAAGGGCCACATTATAGTTTGTATAGTAGCTAATAAGTAATTAGTATACCACTTGGCATCTATAAAAATAGGTTTTACCAATCACAACCCACCATACCATCAAATTTGATAAGCAAATAACACAATCAACAATAGATTTGGCAATTCATATTTTTTGAAGAGAATTAAACAACAAGAAATGGTGCAACACAGTTCACATAAAAAGTAATAAATTAGACTATGAAAAGTGGCATCACATAGTTTTTTGGTATCCTACACAATAAATGTACATTAAGGTCCCCCTTAGCCACTTACACAATCACACATGGCAGCCTCTCATTTGGTATAGGTACTAAAATATTTTTTATTTTTCAAATATTTGGAGGTAATTTTTGTGCTTTTAGGGATACACTTTTTGGGGCCATAACTTTGCATACAGAAGCATTTTGAGCTATTTTATCAAACTTAATAATTTTTCAAGCTCTTAATATTGGTAGTATTGGTTTTGATCACAACTAATTGTAGATTTTATATTTTTGGTAGAATGTGTATGGATCACCATGTGCCCTTGTAGATTTTCTACTTTTCGTCACAACTATGCTATATGGAAAATTAAATTGAAGATCTACTTAAAAATAAGGATTTAATCAAGTATGTGAATAAGTAGACTCAAGATACTAACTATGAGGTAAAGCAATTGTACATGGATAAGAATGATGAAGTCCATGGTGTGATTGCCCTCCATGTGAACAATGTGTATGACACCCATGTAAACAACATTATTGATCCCAAGGTTCTATTGATTTTTTTTTAGGTATTATGTGATTAGATTGATTCTACACAGATTAGTAGATTTGAGATAGAGCTTGTAACCCTATCGATATATTCATTTGATACCATTGATAAATACATTAGTCAGTTCAATAAATTGCAAGAGGATATCTATATTATGAGAGACTACCTAAGGAAAGAAGGGAAGGGAAATGAGTATTGGAGAAAGATAGGATAGTATAGCTACTCAATATTATCTTCAATAATATTGCAAAAATATATGAGATAGTTTTTGTGGTCTTTAGCATGTTGTGCATGTACTTTCTAGACTCTTCTACACCACCTATTGATGATATATTTAAGTATTTTTTGCATCATCAAGCTAGGAGGAACAAATATAAGGGCAATTCTATTTTTTATTATGCAAATTTGAACAATGCTATGATAAAAAATAGAATTATAAAAAATACCAAATAGAATGAAAAAAAAAAAACTAAATCCCTTCAACAAATCTACTTGCGATTTTTGCAAGAAAGGACACAACACATAATTTTACAGGGTTCAGATCAAGAAGTTGGGGGTGTTGATATTGCTATTTTCTATGTACAAGGTGAGGATGAATTTGAAGGAGAAACATCATAGGCTCATGTTACACTCCATTCTATACATATAACATCCACCTCTATGTATTCGTGGATAGCTTATTTAGGGGATACTATATATATGACAAAGCACAAGCACCTTCTTAAAGGCTACAATAAAAATCATGTAGAATAATATGTTGTGATTGAGGATGAATATTTATTGCAAGTGGATATAGGTGGAGACATCATTATTGGATATTATTCATTTGATGAGGTACTTCATTCTCCTAAGGTTAGCCCTAACCTTTTATCCATTTATCACATTACTCAAACAAACAAGAGAGTAGAATTTTGTTCTAATAGATGGATGAGTATGGATATAGACAATGGGTTTAGGATTGTTTATTTTAGATATTGTGATGAATCTAATCATATGTATAAGATAGGTGAAATACTAATTACTACTTCTCTTCTAACAAGAATAATTTTATTGCAATCGTTGCACATACTGATAATGATATTTAGAAGTGGTATCATAGGATTGGGCATTTTAGTTATGGTTCCTTGAGGTACATGAGACATGAGATGGCTATTATATTTCCACACATATCCACTCCAAGAGGTCCATGTGAGAAATGCATTTTGGAAAAGCATCATAAGGAGACCTTTATAAAATGAGTTGCTAGAGGGAATCTCACACTTTAGATATCATATATAGTGACATATGTGGGCCTATGAGAACACCTTATCTTTTAGTAAGCATGTAATTTCTTCCTTTCACTTATCAATTTTCTATATATGTGTGGGAATATACCATTTGTAGAAAGGATGAAGTGTTTGAGAGATTCAAAATTTTAAAGGCTCTTATTTAAAATAAGCTAGATAGAAGGATTAAGTGTTTAATAATATATGGGGATGGTGAATATGTTAGACATACTTTTCATGATTTTTTCCTACTAATAGAATAGCATATCAGAGGACTATTTACTATAATCTTGAGCAAAATGGTATAGTACAAAGAAAAAATAGAGTAACTATGGAGATGGCTCATTGTATGATTCATGCCAAGGACTAGATCACAAGTTTTATAGTGAGGTAATAACTTGTGTAGAATATCTCATCAATAAGGTTCCTACCAAGATTGTTCAAGGGATGACACCTCTTGATAAATTTACAAGGGATAATATAGATGCATATCTATTATGTATCTTTGTGTCTTCAACAAGGGCTCACATACCTAAGTATCTTTAGAAAAATAAGGCACCAAAGAGCCATAAGTGTGTATTTGTGGGGTATTCTAACACCTCAAAGGTATATCATCTCTATGATCCACAAAGGCATGAATTGTTGATTATAAGATATTTCATTCTTGACGAGGTTCTTCTAGGTGCTCCTTCCACTCCCCCTCCAAATATTTTAGCTACTGGTTCTTCTCTTTGCATATTCTAGATTTAGTAGGTTCTTTAAATATTTTGGTTGGTTATATTTTTATTAGAACTTCTTCATTTTCTAGTGGTTGTTCATTTCCCATTGACTTGACCCATTATGGATAGTTTCTTAGGCAATTTCCTCTTCCCCTATAGTATAATTTGATGAGTAGGATGGTTTGGTTTAGAATATTCTAACCTCGCATGATGAGGTGGGTGGTGATGAGTTGGATTTTATATTTCAAATTTTGATGTTGAGATGGTGTAGGATACTCATGCTTCTTCTAAATGTTTTATGTTCAAGTGGATTAAGATGCTTCTTAAGGATTCACAATAAATTCTATCCCTTGAGTGACATTGAAAGGCTTCTTGTTGGGCTTTGCTCTTAAAATAACCCATTATGAGGATCTTTTTACCTAATATAAATATAAGGACAAGACTAAATGGGAATATCTATGGTAGTAGAGTTTGAGTTATTGATGAAAAATAAATAGTTAGATTGAAAAGCAAAATGTATGCTATTTTTCCAAGAGCTTATCTTAGTAGGAAGGAGTGGACTATTTAGATAATTTTACACTTATAGCTAGAATGGACTCTATCAAAATTATTCTTTTCATTACTACCTCCTATGGATGGAAGGTGCATCACATGGACATGAAGAGTTCCTTTCTCCATGGAGAACTTTAGGGAAAATCTACATGTAATAGCCACCTAGATTTGAGCTAGAGTGCCCTACTTCATTGGTACGTCATTTAACTCAATATTGGCATGTTCTTAAGTAGGCTCCTCATGCTTGGTATGAGAGAATCCACTATTTTTTCCTTAGTTGTGGATTTCAATGATGTGAGGTTGAGAAAAATGTTTACATTAAATATCATGATGATAAAATTTTGATGATTATATTGTATTTTGATAATCATCTCATGATAGGTAGATCCATTAATCTGATTCAAGATACGAATTCATGGTTTTGTTCTACATTTTAGATGTAAAGTTAGGGCTCTTACACTATTTTTTAGAAATCTATATTGAGTAGATAGATTCTTGCATTATCATTTCTCATCCAAAGTATGCTTTGAATATTATTCAATAATATGTGATGGTGTGTAAGCCTACTATAACCCTCTTTTAGTTAGGTTTAAAACTTTGGGCTGCTATACCACACCTTTAGCTAATGCCACTCTATATTGGTCTCATGTAGGAGGACTTATTTATCTCACTTACACTAGATACAAATATAGTCTTTGTTGTTATCTATTATTCCATGTACATGTTTAATGATCCAAGGGAGGGTCCCACTTGATTGGACTTTGGATATTGGGGGTGGTCCAAGAGATAACCTTCCCCAATAGAAGTGGTTATAAGATCATTACTTTCTTTGAACATAAATACTAGAACCTATTTATGTTTATGGAGGAAAGTAGCCATGTGATTAAGGGATCTAATGACTACTATCCCCTAATCATCATGGGTAGGGGACAAGGAACCCTAGGGAGGGGTTCCCTTATCTTCCTTTTCAAAAATAGGGTTTTCATAAATGGTTTGATTCTCTTGTATCTTGACCAAGGGATCAAGGTTAGTTGTTAGAAAAATTGATTATAGTGTGTTGTCATTGATGTCAAAGGATTGATGTCATAGGTTGATGTCAAAAGAGAAGATGTCATTGGTTGTCATTAACATCAAATAAAATATTATAATATTTATCATTATAATATTGGTTGAGAAAAGCATTACAATATCTATTTTTAAATATTATAATGAAGGATAAAAGAGTTCGTTGGGAAAATGATTTAAAAATTAAAGCAATATATTAATATTATTGAAGGTGATAATATTAAATGAGAAGGCAAAGTTTAAAGGATTAATATTATAACTATAATAGTATAATATCTTTATTATAATATAAAGATTTCAAGTTGTTATAATTGAGCGCCAAGTAAGTGAAGGCAAATTTTGAATTATTTTTGAATTAAGGAGGCCGACATCATATGGGGTGGAAAAGGATAAGGTGGCACTGACGTTGATCGAAGATCAAGTTAAAAATATAAATATCTATGCTTAAAATCATTTGCAAGGGGAGTGTGAAATTCTTGCATGCATTAAATCGATATATGATTCATTGCATGCAATAGAGAAGAGAAGGAAGTGACAACATAGTTTTCTATAGCAAATAGTAAAGATTTAAGGTTGGTTTGGTACATATCACATATCATCTAGCCAGCTAGACCAGCTGGTGGCTAAGTTGGCATGAAGACGTTATGAGGAGGAGGTTTTAGGTTTGAAACTCATCGTAGATGTTTTGTTTTGTTTGGATGAGTTCACGATAGGAGGATACAAAAGGTGATTGGTGCCTTTGAGGTCTCATGGGCAGTGCTAGTGTAGTAGTGGCCCCTTGGTTGGATGCTTTGCTCTCATTAGGTGAGAGGTTTGAATCATATTAAGGGTAGAATAAAATAGATATTTAAGTTTTTAATTATCATTTGATTTTGTGGAGTTATAAGGTTGAGTTGTTATTTTAATTTGTGCTCATTTGACATAGAAGAAATAAGGTGTGAAAAATGTCTTTTTGTATTGAAATTTAAAATCTGAAATAAGGTGTGAAAAATGTCTTTTTGTATTGAAATTTAAAATCTGAAATAAGGTGTGAAAAGGATCTTTTGGTATTGAAATTTAAAATCAGTTTAGAAGGATAAATAAGGTGTGATATGGATTCTTTCATTGTATGAGTTGATTGTGTGTGTTTTAAGAGGAGGAGCTATAAGGTGTTTTATGGTTTAATTTTTGTGTGTATCTTTACATGGTGAAGGAAAGTTTAAAGGTTTTTGTTATTTAATTAAAAACCTTATTTTGAGAAAATAAAAGGATTACTGAGAAAACATTTTTGTGCACAATTTGAGGGAAGTTTTTTGTGATTGTTTTGAAAAGAAGATTGGCTAACCTCTTGAAGTGGAAAAAAGGAAATTATTTTGGAACATGTTTTGAGGGCTCATTTTCATCAAAGCAAGTTAAGAGGTATGTTGAAATTATTCCTTCTCTAAGGTGGTTGGTGTAGAAAATATTTCAGAATTATAATATGGAAATAGAAGGGTTGACAAGTGTGTATTGTTGGAAATATTTGAGCTAGGGTTTGGGAAAAAAAGTACGCTTCATTGTTGAAAGAAATCTGAAATACTTGTGCTAGGGTTGAGACCAAGTTTGTACATCATTGTGAAACATCCTGAGCATTGGTTTGAAATATATTTAAAGTAATTGTGAAGTTTTGAGATCAATATTGTGAAGCAAATTTGTGCATTACTGTGTTTGATCATTAAGAGTAAATTTGTAAAGAATAGAGACTATTTTCGTGAAACAAAGTTATACACTAGTTTGATTTGATTTGAGAAGGATTTGCAAGAGGTAGAGACTGGATTGAATGAATTCAAGAGTTGTGAATGTGAAGAACATATTGGGTAATTTATAAATCATATCATTCTCTATATGTTCTAGAGGTTAAATGGATTCTAGGTAGCATATGTATGAATTGCCTAGTTGAAGAAAGCATTTTTGAAAGAGATATAAGCATTGTTTGCTTGTAATATTTGGAGATATTTGAGCATGTTTTGAAGCAGCATTGAGGTAGATTTGAGCAATTATTGTGAGAAAACTTGAAGCATCATTGAGGTATATTTGAGCAAGTATTGTGAGAGTACTTGAAGTAGAATTGAGGTAGATTTGAGCAAGTCTTATGAGAAGACTTGAAGCATAATTGAGCAGTAATAGAGAGCAGATTTGAGATAGACTTGTGCTAACTTTGCAATGAGTTTTGGTGTATTTGTGGGTAGAGATAGAGAGAATATTTGTGCATGTAATGTGTGCATATTTGGACATATTTGTGAGCAGAATTAGAGATAGATTTGTACTAACTTTGTAATGAGATCTAGTACAAATTTAGGTAGAGATAGAGAGCATATTTGTGCATGTAATATGTGTAGATTTGGATAGATTTATGAGTAGAATTAGAGTATATTTGTGCTAATCTTGTGATAAGGTTTGGTGTAGCTTTCAAATAGGGTTGAGAGAAAATTATGGAGAAAGATCCAAAAACTAGAGTAAAGGGGATAAATTTCTCATATGGAGAGATATACACAAACCAGAGTAGAGGGGATAGAGATCTCTTGTGGATAGAGGTCTCTTGTGGAGAGATATCCATAAACTAGAGCAAAGGGGATAAAGTTATCCTATGGAGAGAGATTCACAAACCAGAGTAGAGGGGATAGATTTCTCCTATAGAGAGATACACAAACCATAATAGAGTGGATAGAGTTCTCCTATGGAGAGATATCCACAAACCATATTAGAGAGGATAGAGTTATCCTATGGAGAGATATCCATAAACCATAGCATATGGGATAGATTTCTCCTGTGGAGAGATATCCATAAACCAGAGCATTGGGGATTGAGATCTCCTTTGGACAAAGGTCCATAAATATTGTAATAGAGAATTAATTCCCAAGATATTTGTTGAGAAAATTTAGAAGAAATATTTTCTTCGTGGACGTAGCCCACATTGGGTGAACCACATTAAATTTGTGTCTCTCATGCATGTGATGATTTGTGCATTGCTTTGTTATTGCTATTGATATTGTAATTGATAACATTGGATAATATTGTTTGGAAAGAAAAGTAAATGTTTACCTTATATTGTTCACCCCCCTCTTAGTATAAGCTTGTGTTCTTAATTAGTATCTAATTGTGCAACACTATACGTTATATAGTGTCACTTGGTTATGGTTTACAAAGAAAGGAGATTAATTTTTTTATAGAGTTCATTAAAGAAGACAAAGGATGTTTTAATAGCATTATATCACCTTCACTCGTTATACTAACCTAACATATATTTAGGGAATCCCTATGTACTTGAAGTTCCCTATATACCTAAACACTCTTTATATACCCATTTATAGGTGAGAGACAATTGTGGATAGCCAATAATATATGGGAATGAACTTCTAGATATGTGGCCTAATGAAGTACATTAGAGGTAATAAAAAGCCTCATTATGACTTCCACTAGCCCACCATGATATATTCCTCACTAAGCATAAGTATGTGTGATATACCATTGATTGACAAAAGTGTTGCTAGGGTATGAAAGTGCCACTGACATGCAAAAGCACTAACACTATGTAAAAGTATCATCCCTTTGTTTGGATAATTTTTTTAGGCAAAGATACAAAAAAGGTTGATTTTATAATACTCATTAGTGCTACTCCTCATCCTCATACTATATATACCCTCACCCAATTTTCTTAATGTGGTGGTCATGCCTACTGAGCCATCAAAGATCTAGTCAATTTAACTAATCCAAAGCTCTCTTTCCTTTCCTCTTTGTGACCTAGCCCTTTTACCCCTTGGTATCTTAGGTGATTTTTATTATTTATTGTACTACTATGGATCATAATCAAGTCAAGTTGTTATCTTTTGATACTAAATACTAAAGTAAAATCTACCACAAGGTATAAAATGAGCATGCAATATTAAATATAAGGTAATGGAAATATGCAAAGCATGTAAAAATCATAAAAAACTTTTGTAACTACTCATAAAACTACCATTAATGAAATATCACAAAAATAGTATCTTCATACAAAATATGGAGATATCAAATACTCCATGCTTCATACAAGTTCTACATTGTATCTAACTTGTATTCTACTCTACTCTACATTCTCCTATAAAATTATAAGATGATCTTATGATATATCTCTTATGCTCACACAAAGGCCAATATATAATGGGATGTGACTCTTGGTCTTCCATCTTCCCATGACTCTTCACTTTCATATTCTATGGACTCATGTGCACATGGTATATCATGCACATTTACTTTATTGAATACTTTACACATTCTAATATTACTTGTGCATTTATTACATTGCATACAGTAAATACTCAAACCCTAATCTAAGACACACTCCTAATATAAAGAGGTACCCAAGGTGGTACATTAGCATGTACTAGATAATGTAATATATTCCAACATGAGTTTCCTCAATCCAGATTGATTTTCCCTCCAAAAATCAATGGGGTACATTGGGGCATGATAGAATTCAATGTTAACCAAAACATAAAATTTAATATCTCTTCAAAGCAAAAAATAAAAACATCAATCATATCATTATTAACCATAACCAATAGAAAATTTTTTATCTCAAAATTGGGTCATCTATGTCAATGTTTGAAACATTTATTATGCAATAAATGCATCAATAAGGGGTAAATATAGACACCCATATTTACATATAATGATAATCTTAAATCTTGCCAATCAATTTATCAATCAACTAATTAATCAACAAAATTGAATCAATATTTCTTGTGCCTAAATTTGAAGCATTTATTTCTCAAAAAGTGAGAGAACCAAGGTATGATCTAAAGCATAAATGATACTTTTGTGACTTTGGTGGTGCTTTTGCTAAAATTTTGACTTTGACCTTTCCTATCCAAATTTAACCTGCAATAATCATGATGGTAAAAACACCATTGCAAAAGCATTGGCACTTTTTGTTATCATGAACCAAAATTTTAAAAACTAAATTTGGTACCTTCTAATCCTCCCACTATTAATGGAATAAATTCCTAAGATCCAATTTGCAGCTTCTAATAGAAATCCCAAATCCAATATTTACCATTTTTAGTCTTTCTTTATTAATGTAATCTTGATATTATTTCAAATTATTACCATATCCAACTCTATCACCTTCAATGCAATTCTTCCCCCAAGGAGCTATGGATTCTATAAAACTACAACTTGGGGTAACCAATTCATCAATAGTTTTAGAGTAGTAAAATTCTACCAAAATCTCTAGAATCATAGGATTTATGTCACTTTGCATTGCAAGGTTATGACAAAATCTTATCACAATCTTGTGAATTTCATCCTTCAAGCACCCAAGCTCTATTGCAAGTCACCAATCATCACGTATTCAATATCCAAGATCTAAGCATTGGAGCTTCAAGTATTCAAGATTTAAGCATCAACTATCAAGAATTCAAGTCTTGAAGCTCAATTTTTCAAGTGTCTATAAGCAAGCTAGAAATATTTCAACAAAAAAATGAAAAATAACCTTAGTAGATTGGGTTGTGCTCTTTTTCTTGATTTACTTTTAACACTTATTTTTTGTCTTGTTTCTTGAATATTTAATATTATTACATGTTAACTAGTTTTGTATATTGCATTTACATCTAGTTTAACATCTCATTCTATCATTTTAACAACTACTTTCAAGTAAGAAAATATCTATTTCTTTGTCATCTGATAGAATCTCTATACTTCCAAATCAAATACCATCATTTCAATAAATAAATTAGCTTATCTTGCATCTAATATTACTTTGTTATTTTTTAAAGTGAAAGTGCCATAACATTATAGCTCCAATGGCACTATCACTTTCTGGTTTACATAGAGCAAAAATGTTAGGTACTAGTGAAAGCATCGACGATGTTATCATTGACCCTATGAAACTTTTCTATAGTGCATTTTGATTTTATTTACACTTTCTATATAATATTTTAGTGAATTGATTGATTTTGTTCATTTTTAGAAAATATTGTGAATTCCAACATCATATCAAAGTGTGTATGAAGCAACATTGCTTAGTCATGCAAAAAGTACTTTCATAACCTCTAGTATTTCTTTCAATTTTTAAGACATTACTTTTATTAGCTTCATAAGATTTTTTTTATTGGTGAATAGGGGTTTTGAAAGGATCCCATAACCTTTTACAAGAATATGATGATTGAGAGAAGAGATCCCAACCAATCTACAACAAAAGCAATAGACCCTCTATAGGCCATCGGAGATAAACTACTAAAACTAAGAGGAGAAGCCCATGCAGGGGTAGGAGAGAAAGCCTCACCGAGCGAGAAGAGAAGCCCTCCTAGGGCAACAAGAAATGTTACCCGTGCTAAAATAGATCTTCCATACATGGCACTGGGTAATGTATGTGAATTCCATATTGTAACAAGTCCTCCATATGTGGCAATTGTTATCACCTATGAGAGCCACATTGTGGTGGATCAAAACTAGGTATCGAATGACACCTATGAGATCTTCATTGATACACATATTCCCCATGCACCTAGGAATAAGAACAAACATAGTTCAAAGAAATATCTGAACACCAATGACCTCAAAGAGCTGGATATGCACCATAAACCCTTCCATAGGAACATGGAAACTCCATGCTACAACAAATATGTGGATGATGGTAACATTGGCTAAGCCCCATAAAAGAAAAATAACATCCCTCCAACCCTTTGGGGAGAGATCACTTAAAATACACAGATAGGAAATTTCCATCGAGTAGTGCAGGAGGGAAATTCTCAGTCCAGATGGTAAGGTTGGGCTCAGAGATACCCAAATTGGCTAATTGATCAACAACTTGGTTACCTTCTCTATAGACATGTTGAATGGTAACATTGGTGGATAAGCTTAGGAGGGTTTTGGCTTCAAAAATCAGGTTGGAGATGTTCCAAGAAGTAGATTGAGTCCCTGCAAGGCTTTTAATGATGTTCATCGAATCACCTTCAACCACTAAGTTAGGACAATGTAAGTGGGGTAGAAGAGATAGACCTTGAAAAAGAGCTCGTGCTTCAGCAAAATGATTAGTTTGGACCCCAAGATTTTTTGCAAAGTCTAGAATGATCTTCCCTTCATGATTTTTGAAAATACCTCCAACACTAGTAGGGCTAGGGTTACCCTTGGCCGCTCCATAAAAATTGAATTTTATCCAGCCTGGGGGTGGAGGAGACCATTTAATGAGCGAACGATCCACCATAGAGTTTGGGGGAGAGATAGGACAAGAGGGAAGATTTAGGAACCTAGCCAAATTGGCTTCATCCAAATATTCAGGGGGCCCAAAACCCTAGGTGATAGAGAGGTTCTCAGTGGCTTCCTAGAGGATTCTTAAGAGCACAAACTAGAAATCATGGGTAGAGTTATTAAAGGCTCTTGAGTTATGTTCTTTCCAAACTTCCCATAAAAAATGGGGGAGACAAAAAGTCCAAAAAGTTTTTAAGTAGAAGCTCCTAAAGGGGTTGGGCCACTGCAAGCACAAATCATTCAAGAGAAAGGGTGGAGCCTAGGCAATCCCAATGGTGGAAAATAAGGATGAAATAATGTTGAGAGAAAAACTACAAGATAGGAAGATGTGTTGGGTGGATTCACAAGCTTGATTGCATAGGTAGCAATAGTTAGGAATAGGGAGTCCACGGATCTAGAGGTTAGGAATGGAAAGGATTTTATCTTGGATAACAAGCCAAAAAAAGAAACTAACTTTGGGTATGAGGTGTTTATTCCAGATAATATTTGAAGGGAACCACAGCTGACCTGGACTCTCAGTGAGGAAATAGGTAGATTTAACAGTAAAAAAACCATTCACATTAGGTGCCCAAAGGAGCTTGTCTTCCACTAGAGAGTTGGGGATGACACAAAGGTGCAACATGTCAGATAAAATAGTAGTAGCTCTTATTTTTTCCTCATTCAGATCACCAAGAGGAAAGGATTTCCAACACCTATTATTGGTGTCAATGAAATTGCACACTTTTGAACCAAACAGGGTATCAGTAATAGGTTTTAAGTAGATTAGGTCAACGTAGTTTTGGAGTGGACTATCGCCCAACCATCTATCCTCCCAGAAGTTTATTTTCTGACCATTGCCAAGCTTCCATCGGATGCCTTTCCTGATGATCTCTCTTGACCTTATGATGGAATTCTAGACTGCAGAACCTAGGATGGGTGAGGGATCATCCAAGAAATTTGCTTGGTTCTAGAGGTACTTGGCCTTGATAATGTCAACCCAGAGAGAGTTTTCATTCTGAAGGACCCTCCACCCTTGTTTGGCTATAAGAGTTGAATTCATGTTTTTGACTTTCTTGAGCCCGATGCCTCCATATTATTTCCTAGAATAGACTTGGTCCCATGCAACTAAATGAAATCTTTGCTTATGTTCAGAGCCCAACCATAGGAAGTTTCGTTGGATCTGTTCTATTTTGTTGCACACTTCAATCAGAATCTAAAATATGGAAAGAAAGAAAACAGGGATGCTCTAGAGGGTGGCTTTGACTAAGGTGGCCTTTCCAACCTAACTAAGGAGTCCCCCTTTCCACCTAACCAACTTTTTGTGGATTATTTCAATGATGGGATTCCATAAATATTTTTTGTAGGTCCATCAAAGAGAGGAAACCCAAGATAAATAGTTGGAAGGTCAACAATAACACAACCAAGGATGTTAGCTATATGGGCTTGCCATATTATGGGGGTATGGATAAAGTAAATTTTGCTTTTGGAGAAGTTGACCTTTTGACCAACAATGGACTCAAAAGATAGCAAGATTGAACTTGATGGCTTTAGCTTAAGGAATAGAGGTATAGGTGGCAAGGATGGTGTCATCAAAAAATTACTGATGGGAGATGGGGTTAAGAGAGGAGGTTGGTTTAATACCTAATATTTCCCTTTTGGAACAAGAAAGCCTTAAGGTTCTATCCAAAGCTTCAACAAAAATTATGAAGAGAAAAGAAGATAAAGAGTCTCCCTATCTTAGACCTTTAAATCTTGTAAAGTATATGGTAGTAGAGTCATTGAAAAGAACAAAAATTTTGGTGTTTGTAATGCATTCTATGATTAGGTTATGTTGGCAATTTTGGGTACTTTGGGTACATTGCCTTTGCTCAAGTGTATAAGTTGTCATTGATGTCAAGAAGCTCTTGAAGGAATTTGATTTGATGTCAAATAATTTGTTTTGATGAAGGTTACGGCATGACAGTTTCAAAGGTCTTTTGTAAACCCCAAGTTGGCATGTTTAAATATTACAGGTGGATGCATTAGTTTAATGCATTTGGGTCCAGGAGGAAGTATTTATTTAAATAATTAAAAACCTTGTTAAGGTTCCCTTTAATTATTTTTAAATAAATATTAAATTATTGTTTGCAATGGGTTCTCCTAACCCATGGCGCTATGTTTTAAGATTGTGGGCGCTAGCCAAGACCTCCGTCGACGTGTTAAACTCCTCGCCGACGTCAAGAGCTTATGGTAAAAATGCATATAAATCTCCCTCGATGAAAATCAAGAATTATCCCATCCGCATTTTTGAAAAGAGTTGCTCGCTGTGAATTCGTGATCTGCTGTTCGATTTCTTCCTCGCTGTGATTTCGTGATCCGCTGTTCGGATTTCTTCTCCGATTGTGTCTTCGCCATTTTCGTAAACCCGTCGTTCGATTGTGTCTTCACCGTTTTCGTAAACCTGCTGTTCGACTGTGTCTTCGCCGTTTTCGTGAATCCGCTGTTCATTTTTTTGTACTCGCCGTTTGTCGTAAATCCATCGTAAGGTTTTCGTCTTCGTGTTCGCGTCAGAAGAAAGGGAGGCACTGTTGTTTTATTTAATCCCTGGCGTAGAAGGAACAAGGCTAACAGCGTGAGGTTTAAACCTCACCGGGCGCCTTTGGCGCACCGGTAGCGGCTAGGCTATTGGCGCGCTACCCGAACGGGAGGTTTCGTGTTCGAATAACGCGAAAGGGTTTTTCATCGTGAAGTGGACGCAGCGGGTGGTGTTAGAATTCGTGCGCAATTTCTCCATAGCACGATTTTTGATGTTGGCCAAGGTACTTTCGAAATTAATTTTTGCTAAGTGTATTTTGCGGATGGAGGAAGTTTATTAGAGGGAAAAACGACTTAGGAGTTATAAGGAGTTTAAAGCTTGTTTTATTTTTGATAAAAGATTCTTTTGAAGGTGTTGTTTGAAATATCTTATTGCATTCTTATGAGAGATAAATTTTATTTTTGATAAGACTATAAGGGAGAAATAAGGTGTATAAGGGATAAATTTTTCTTGTAATGTTGAGAGTGCTTTTGGTTGATTATGGAAATGAAAGCATGATGTTTTAAGGTTAAAATTGCTTCTTGTGTGAAGTTGTGAAACCTTAAGTGGGCAGCTTTGAGATTGACATTTGCTTTCATTAAATTGGTAATAATCAAGCTATTCTTTACTTGGTTAAAGTGTTGGGCTTACTCCTTTGTTGATGATTTGAAAAGTTGTTTTGTGCTATTGTGATTTGAGTTGGTGGATGCTTTTTGTTCAAACAATATTGGAGAGAAAAGGAGTTCTACTTGTTTCCTTTTCTAATGTTGATTGTGAAATGCTTCAAGGTTGTGTTTTGAGTTGAATGGTGTTGATTGAACCTTGTTTGATGAGCATTGTTGTTGAAGCCCTAATTGATGGTGAAAAGAACATGAGTATCATTGTTATGTGATTCTTTGCATAGTTGGCAATTGTTGGGGTTTCATGTTCTTGAAAGAAAGCATTCTATCCTATCCATTTCTAGATATTGAGTTGAGTTTTAGATTTTGAGATTGAGTTTGACCTGAGTTGATTTGAGTTGAGTTTTGAGATTGGGAGTTGAGTATAGAACATATTGAGTCTCTAACAATTCTCTTTATGCTTCTATGAGTTTGACAAATCACATTGGGTCTCTAACAATTCACCTTGTGATTTCCTACTAAGAAAGTTTTTTTTCTTGGTGAGCTTGCTGAGTTTTGGACAGGTTTGGGGACTTGTGAGCAGTTTGGACAGTTCGGTGGGGACTTGTGAGCAGATTTGGACAGGTCCTAGCAGAGGACTTGTGAGCTGAGTTTGATAGTTCTATCGTAGAACTTGAGGACAGAGGTGCACTGGTTCTTTGAGAAGAACCTGAGGATAGATTTGGCAAGTCTTTGAGAAGGCTTGTGTGCAGAGGATTGATTTGTTCAAGCATTGGGATGAACAGAGGAAGACTTGTACTAGACATAGTGTTTGGTATAGGTTGCTGAGCTGCTATGGACGTGATCATAGAAGGCAGAGGTCTCTTAGGCTAAGCATTGAGGACAGGAGGTCTTCGGTGGAAAGGAGTTCCATGTGCTGGCAAGAGGTAGAGGCAGTTGATCTTCTGAGGGATCATTTCCAGAGCAGAGGGGAAGGTATCTCCTTTGAGCAGAGGCTCATAAATTTTGATTAGGGGAAGGTATCTCCTTTGGGCCGAGGCTCATAAATATTGTAATTGGGAAGGATTCCCAAAGAACTTTGAGGAAATTTTTAGAGAAAAGTTTTGTGGACGTAGCCCAGCCATTTTGGGTGAACCACGTTAAAAATGGGTCTTCAATGTGTGATGCTTTCTGTCTTGATTAATGTTGTGTTGATGCCACCGCTATCTAAAGTTAAAATTATTAATTGGTTAAGTCTTATACTGTTCACCCCCCCTCTCAATATAAGTCCATGTTCTTCAATTGGTATCAGAGCGGGTCTCTCCAAAAAGAGCCTAACAGCTTGGAGAAGGATCTATCAGAGGAACATACAGATTCAGAAAGAGATGAAGAGGTTGAGTTCGATCTCAAAGGTGAATTCTTCTTGGCTTTAAGAAAGCTTGAGAAATTCAGGGAAGAGAATTTTGTTCTCAAGCATCAATGTCAGGAAGAAGAGATAGCAAGATCAGAATTGTCTCAAAGTGTTATAGACTTCAAAATTCTAGCTGAAGAAGGGAAGAAGGTTGAAAAGTTCGAAGAGGTTCTCAAAGGAAAGGAAGCTGATTGCGAGAAACTAGAAGAAGAGGTTATGTCTCTTAGAGTGAAGTTGGAACAGTTGGCTCTCAGACAGAATACTCCATGTGAAAAGCAAAAGAAGGATGGTATCACCATTCAAGAAATAGGGGCTTCGAGCAAGATCAATCTTCATCCTGAAGAGCGGTGGATTCCAGTTGGTCACAAGAAGAACAATCATCCAAGGCATCAAAACAAGTTACATAATACTTTCCATGGCTATTGTTTTTCCTGCAAGAAATTTGGTCACAAAGCTATGCATTGTAATAAGTCCGTGAATAGCCATAGTAAGGAAAATGTTAACTCTTTTGCACCTCTTATGAATAAAGATGTCATGTGTTACAAGTGCAATAATTTTGGGCATATAGCAAGGATGTGCAGTTTGGATAGATCTAGCCTTGAGTTCACTAAAAAGAGAAATGAGATCAAATCTAAGTCAATGATAGTTCAAACTGCTTTTCATGCTCAAGACAAAGTAGAGAAATGGTATCTTGATAGTGGTTGTTCAAAACATATGACTGGTGAAAAGGAAAAGTTTTTGGTCTTAAAAGAAACAAACAGAGGAACAGTCAGTTTTGGAGATAACAGGTCAGCTAAAATCTATGGTAAAGGGACTCTTAGTTTGGATGGGAAATCCAAAACAGAAAATGTGCTTTATGTAGAAGGCCTAAGACATAATCTTCTAAGTGTGAGTCAACTTTGTGATCAAGGGCACATAGTATCTTTCTTTTCAGATAGATGTGAGATAAGTAAAGAAAAAAATGGAAAACTCATTGCTAGTGCTACAAGGACTCCAAACAATCTTTACATGCTAAGTGAGATAAAAAAGGAAAAGTGTTTTCTAACTCAAGAAGATGAGAGTTGGTTATGGCATAAAATATTGGGGCATTTGAGCTTTGATAATCTTGTCAATATTAGTAACAAGGAAGCAGTTAGAGACTTGCCCAAAATAAAAAGGCCCCATAACATCATTTGCGGTCCTTGTCAACATGGAAAATGGACTAGAACCAGTTTCAAATCAAAAGGGTATACTTCTTCAAAACCATTGGATCTTATTCATACTGATTTATGTGGCCCTACTAGAACTCGGAGCATTCAGGGAGAAAGCTACTTCATGTTGTTTATAGATGATTATTCTAGAATGACTTGGGTTACTTTTCTCAAAGAAAAATCTGAAGCTTTTGAAAAATTTAAAGCTTTCAAAGAAATGATTGAAAATGAGACTGACAAGAGAATCAAATGCTTAAGATCGGATAGAGGAGGAGAGTTCACTTCAAATGAATTTGTGGAATACCGTGAGCAACAAGGAATCAAAAGAGAATATTCAGCAGACAAGAACTCCTCAACAAAATGGAGTAGTTGAAAGGAAAAATAGAACTATTGAAAATATGGCTAGAGCTATGTTAAATGAGTCAAAACTTTTAGATGGCTTTTGGAAAGAGGCAGTCAGTACAACAGTCTACATTATCACCAGGGCCCAACTTAGAGTCAATCATCATAAAACTCCTTATGAGTTGTGGAAAGGAAGACCAGCTACAATAAAATACTTCAAAGTGTTTGGGAGTAAGTGTTTCATCAGAAGGGAAGATCAGAATTTGGGTAAGTTTGATCCTAGATGTG
Source organism: Wollemia nobilis (assembly GCA_028583015.1). Lineage (NCBI taxonomy): Eukaryota > Viridiplantae > Streptophyta > Pinopsida > Araucariales > Araucariaceae > Wollemia > Wollemia nobilis. The sequence continues at coordinate 832,198 of JAQPPZ010002969.1, read as the reverse complement.
ATGAGGGAATATTTCTTGGGTATTCCAAGAGAAGCAAGGCCTACAGATGCTTCAACAAAAGAACTCATACAGTTGTAGAGAGCATAAATGTAACAGTTGATGAAAAGACAGGGATAAGAGAACCAGTCCAGGAACTCAGTGATGAAATTTGTCAAGAAGAATTCAGAGAGGTTTCAGATGAAGAAGAGGAAAGACAACAACTGCTTCCCAAAACTCCTTCACGATATGTTCAGAAACATCATCCCAAATATTTGATCATTGGTGATCCAAATAGCAGGCAAACAAGAAGAAGAGTCATTCCCTCACATGATTCTACAAATGTTTCATTATTATCTCAGATTGAGCCAAAATATTTCAGTGAAGCATGTGCAGATAAGTTTTGGGTAAAAGCAATGGATGAAGAGCTAAATCAAATAGAGAAAAGTGAAACTTGGGAATTGGTTCCAAGACCTAAGGACAAGAATGTCATTGGCACAAAATGGATATTCAAAAATAAACTCAATGAGGATGGAAATATTGTCAGAAACAAAGCAAGGTTAGTCTGCAAAGGTTATGCTCAAGTAGAAGGTGTTGATTTCGAAGAGACGTTTGCTCCTGTTGCTCGTCTTGAAGCTATCAAAATGTTTTTGGCCCTTTCAAGCTTCAAATCATTCAAGGTATATCAAATGGATGTAAAGTCAGCTTTTCTAAATGGGGTGTTGGTAGAAGAAGTCTACATAGAACAGCCAGAAGGAGTGTCTCTCTCATAACAGTCAGACTATGTGTGTAAACTGAAAAAGGCCTTGTATGGGTTAAAGCAAGCACCTAGGGCTTGGTACTCAAGACTTGACAGGTATCTTCATGAGCAAGGCTTCAGGAAAGGTGTGGCAGATAGCAATTTGTATATTAAGAATGAAGGTGATGATATGTTGATTATGGTTGTCTATGTTGATGATATTATTTTTGGGGGAAATAATACTCAGATGTGCAAAGATTTTGCTAACACCATGCAGAAGGAATTTGAGATGTCTATGATTGGAGAGTTGTCATTCTTTTTAGGTCTTCAGATTGCTCAATCAAAAGATGGTATATTTCTCTCTCAAGGAAAGTATATCAAAGAAATGTTGAAGAAATTTGGGATGATGGACAGCAAACCAGTGTGTACTCCAATGATTACAGGGTGCAAGATGAGTAAAGATGATGAATCTCCAGTGACAGATCAGAGGTTGTACAGATCAATGATTGGCAGTTTATTATATGTTACAACTACCAAACCAGATATCATGCAGGCAGTTGGGTTAGTAGCAAGATTTTAGGCAGCTCCTAAAGATTCTCATGTTATGGCAGTTAAGAGGATATTCAGATATCTGAAGGGCACTATGGACTTTGGGCTTTGGTATCCCAAAGGTGATGATTTCACTCTCACAGCTTATACAGATGCAGATTGGGCAGGCAGTATTGATGACAGGAAAAGCACTAGTGGTGGAGCATTCTTTCTGGGAAAGAGTTTGGTTTCTTGGCTAAGTAAGAAACAACCTTCAGTTTCCTTATCTACAGCAGAGGCTGAATACATAGCAGCAAGTGGTCGGGTGTACACAGGTTTTATGGATGAAAACCACCTTGGAGGATTTCAAAGTCAAGCATGAACAACCCATCTCCATACTTTGTGATAATACAAGTGCCATAAGTATTTCCAAAAATCCGGTAATGCACTCAAGGACAAAGCATATTTCCATCAAGTATCACTTTCTAAGGGAGAAAGTGCAAGACAAGCAGGTCAAGGTAGAGTATGTGTCTACTAAAGAGCAGATTGCAGATATCTTCACCAAACCTCTTCCAAGAGATACGTTTGAGTATCTAAGGGAGAAATTGGGAGTTGTACTCCCACCCCAAAATTAATCACCTCATCAGGAGGTGGGGGAGGGACTAAGCTAAGAGGCTCATTCTTAGTCCCGAGCCCCAAAGGTGACCCTTTGCCATTGATGACAAAGGGGGAGAGATATGAGTAAGGGGGAGAGCTTCAAAGTGAAGAGGAGAGCTTCAAGTCATGGGGAGCAAAACTTCAAAGGAAGATTCTCGCTTGTGGGCACAGTTGGTCAGCTTGTTAGCACAGTTGGTTTCAGTTTTGGCTCTTGAGAAGTGTTTTCAGTAAAGGTTTGCCATCAATGACAAAGGGGGAGATTGTTGGCAATTTTGGGTACTTTGGGTACATTGCCTTTGCTCAAGTGTATAAGTTGTCATTGATGTCAAGAAGCTCTTGAAGGAATTTGATTTGATGTCAAATAATTTGTTTTGATGAAGGTTACGGCATGACAGCTTCAAAGGTCTTTTGTAAACCCCAAGTTGGCAGGTTTAAAGATTACAGGTGGATGCATTAGTTTAATGCATTTGGGTCCAGGAGGAAGTATTTATTTAAATAATTAAAAACCTTGTTAAGGTTCCCTTTAATTATTTTTAAATAAATATTAAATTATTGTTTGCAATGGGTTCTCCTAACCCATGGCGCTATGTTTTAAGATTGTGGGCGCTAGCCAAGACCTCCGCCGACGTGTTAAACTCCTCGCCGACGTCAAGAGCTTATGGTAAAAATGCATATAAATCTCCCTCGATGAAAATCAAGAATTATCCCATCCGCATTTTTGAAAAGAGTTGCTCGTTGTGAATTCGTGATCTACTGTTCGATTTCTTCCTCGCTGTGATTTCGTGATCCGCTGTTCGGATTTCTTCTCCGATTGTGTCTTCGCCATTTTCGTAAACCCGTCGTTCGATTGTGTCTTCGCCATTTTCGTAACCTGTTGTTCGACTGTGTCTTCGCCATTTTCGTGAATCCGCTGTTCATTTTTTTGTACTCGCCGCTTGTCGTAAATCCGTCGTAAGGTTTTCGTCTTCGTGTTCACGTCAAAAGAAAGGGAGGCACTATTGTTTTATTTAATCCCTGGCGCAGAAGGAACAAGGCTAACAGCGTGAGGTTTAAACCTCACCGGGCACCTTTGGCGCACCGGTAGCGGCTAGGTTGTTGGCGCGCTACCCGAACGGGAGGTTCCGCGTTCGAATAACGCGAAAGGGTTTTTCATCGTGAAGTGGACGCAGCGGGTGGTGTTAGAATTCGTGCGCAATTTCTCCATAGCACGATTTTTGATGTTGGCCAAGGTATTTTCGAAATTAATTTTTGCTAAGTGTATTTTGCGGATGGAGGAAGTTTATTAGAGGGAAAAACAACTTAGGAGTTATAAGGAGTTTAAAGCTTGTTTTATTTTTGATAAAAGATTCTTTTGAAGGTGTTGTTTGAAATATCTTATTGCATTCTTATGAGAGATAAATTTTATTTTTGATAAGACTATAAGGGAGAAATAAGGTGTATAAGGGATAAATTTTTCTTGTAATGTTGAGAGTGCTTTTGGTTGATTATGGAAATGAAAGCATGATGTTTTAAGGTTAAAATTGCTTCTTGTGTGAAGTTGTGAAACCTTAAGTGGGCAGCTTTGAGATTGACATTTGCTTTCATTAAATTGGTAATAATCAAGCTATTCTTTACTTGGTTAAAGTGTTGGGCTTACTCCTTTGTTGATGATTTGAAAAGTTGTTTTGTGCTATTGTGATTTGAGTTGGTGGATGCTTTTTGTTCAAACAATATTGGAGAGAAAAGGAGTTCTACTTGTTTCCTTTTCTAATGTTGATTGTGAAATGCTTCAAGGTTGTGTTTTGAGTTGAATGGTGTTGATTGAACCTTGTTTGATGAGCATTGTTGTTGAAGCCCTAATTGATGGTGAAAAGAACATGAGTATCATTGTTATGTGATTCTTTGCATAGTTGGCAATTGTTGGGGTTTCATGTTCTTGAAAGAAAGCATTCTATCCTATCCATTTCTGAATTGAGTTGAGTTTTTTAGATTTGAGATTGAGTTTGAGATTGAGTTTGAGCTGAGTTGATTTGAGTTGAGTTTTGAGATTGGGAGTTGAGTATAGAACATATTGAGTCTCTAACAATTCTCTTTATGCTTCTATGAGTTTGACAAATCACATTGGGTCTCTAACAATTCACCTTGTGATTTCCTACTAAGAAAGTTTTTTTTCTTGGTGAGCTTGTTGAGTTTTGGACAGGTTTCGGTGGGGACTTGTGAGCAGATTTGGACAGGTCCTAGCAGAGGACTTGTGAGCTGAGTTTGATAGTTCTATCAGAGAACTTGAGGACAGAGGTGCACTGGTTCTTTGAGAAGAACCTGAGGACAGATTTGGCAAGTCTTTGAGAAGGCTTGTGTGCAGAGGATTGATTTGTTCAAGCGTTGGACAGATAGAGAGGAAGACTTGTACTAGACCGACCGACTATGTTTGGTACAGGTTGCCGAGCTGTTGTGGACGTGATCATAGAAGGCAGAGGTCTCTTAGGCTAAGCATTGAGGACAGGAGGTCTTCGGTGGAAAGGAGTTCCACGTGCTGGCAAGAGGTAGAGGCAGTTGATCTTCTAAGGGATCATTTCCAGAGTAGAGGGGAAGGTATCTCCTTTGAGCAGAGGCTCATAAATTCTGATTAGGGGAAGGTATCTCCTTTGGGCCGAGGCTCATAAATATTGTAATTGGGAAGGATTCCCAAAGAACTTTGAGGAAATTTTTAGAGAAAAGTTTTGTGGACGTAGCCCAGCCATTTTGGGTGAACCACGTTAAAAATGGGTCTTCAATGTGTGATGCTTTCTGTCTTGATTAATGTTGTGTTGATGCCATTGCTATCTAAAGTTAAAATTATTAATTGGTTAAGTCTTATACTGTTCACCCCCCCCTCTCAGTATAAGTCCATGTTCTTTAGGTTTATCCACTCATAATGGAATCCAAACCTGGAGAGGATAGAAAAATAAACTTCCATGATACCCTATCGAAAGACTTATTCATTTTTAGCATAATAGGTGGAGAGGACATATATTTCCATGGTTTCTCATTTATTCTCCAAAATTGTTTTGAGAATTTGTTTCCATTTCATTATTATGAAGGTTCTTTTGATCTTATCAATGTAAATTCAATCATGGTTTTATTCAATGATGCTTCTATAAATTTCTATGGAAACTTCGATAGAGAGAAAAATTATAGAATTATTTAAAAAATATAATTTGAATTTCCTACCCTTTTTATGCATGTTTATTCTTTGTTCATGCTCCACATATAGGTATACTTATGATCAACATCCTTCTTCATAGATTCTAGACACACTATTTCATGCATTCTTCTTTTCTGCTATTTTTCTTATTAGTCTGAATAGGGGCCTAATTACAATCCAAGGGAGTCTAAAATTCTCTACTAGATCATACAAGCCCATTTGTTGCTAATCCAATATTTTCTATTTGTTTTTTATGAAAGCAAAAGCACCATTAGCAAGTGAAAGTGTTGATGGTGATTTTGTGGACTAGTGGTGCTTCTGTCTCTTTGGTAGAAACATGTTATTATATTCCAGATTACTTTTCATTAAAGCATTTCAGACTTAATAATGTTTGGTATCTACTAAATTATTATTTTTCCTATTTATTTGGTAAAATAAGCAAGGAAAAATGAATGAATTAGTTTTAGCACTTTAATCATATAGGGGACCAACTAAATCTTCAAGATTTAACTTTAAATCAAAATTGCATGTAGATACACTTAGGACTTGTTTGCTATTTTTTATTATAGCCTTGTATTTAGATAAAAAATAATTACTTTACTTCATCATCAAAAGGAAAAAGCATTTTATTTTTAGGTCGTGTTGCATTTGTATATTGCATTAGGGCTAGATTAGGGTTAATCTTATCCAAAGAAGTATCTTAAGAGAAACATGGGTGTTATTCAATAAACCAATAAAAAATTAAGCTCTAATCTAACAAACTACCCCTATCCTTGAGGTGATATAGGAGATATTCATAGTGGATCCCCCCAACTACCCTTAGCGATATATTTTCCCTTGTCAAATTTTTGTTGAACTCAATGTGAACACAACTGCAAGTCCTAAGATCTTCTTTAATCAAACATTAATTAGTACCATTAATATTTTCTATTTACATTAGGCCACATTAAATATATATAACATGAATATAACTAATTTTTAGTCCTACAAAAAGTCTCTATAATCCTTTAAGTAACTGTCATATGATCTACTAGGCTATATTGTTTATATAGCGAGCTCGAGCCACTAGTCGTTTATATAGGATCTCATGCATAATTATACCTAGTAAGGAGTATATTATAGTGGAATAGTGGAATTCATAAGGAGTCACACTATTACCCCTCACTTCTTGGCCACATATCCAAGTGACCACTTCCACATATCCTTGGAAACTTATGTATTATCTTTCTCTCATGTACCAATGGGTATATCAAGAGGATTTAGGTATATCAAGACCTTCGATGTATAGGGAGGTACTTGAGTTATATAAGTTATATATTGTATGCTAATGGATGTTAGAATATATTACATTATTTTTTATGTATGTCAAAGGTCATTTTGAGGTAGACCAAAGGTCATTTGTAAAATCTATATTATGGACTCTTGGTTCCATATTTCATTGTAGAAGTTCATACAAGGATTATCAAGCTATGTGAATATTTTTGCAAATATTTCATACATTTTATGGTTCTTTTCTTTATTTCATTAGGTTATAGAATTTGTAATTGTGTTCTTCATTAGTTTGAATGCTTCAAATTCCATCATTGGTATCAGAGCCACAAGGAAGAATTGGGAAGTGGTCATTAGAGAAGATTTAAAGAAAGCTCAAGGTAGAAATATTTAAAGAAATAGAAGCTCTTGGAAAAGGTATTTGATACAATTATCACCATCCGAAAATAAGCCCAAAAGAAAGAATTATTTGAGGCCAACAGAAGATAAATTTGAAGATATAATTAAACAAAAGTCAAGGAGAAGTCATAATTTTGAGGCAACAAAATAAAAGAAGGTAGAGCTGAAAATTTTACAAATTTGGGACACTAAAAAGGTGAATCAAATCACCAAGGATATTAGGTACAAAAGGAGGCCAAAATGTGTTTGATATTGGTTCTATAAAATGTTATTGTTTAAGTATTAAAACTAGTTTATTCTAAGTGTTTGAGAACACCATATTAGAGTTATTTAGATAAGCAAAAAGACATCTGAGTTAAAATTATTCAATACAAGGAAGGTAAAATTTTCATCTAAGAAATTTCACAATACAACATCAAAATATAGAAGTTTGATTGACTAGGGAGTAATAAGGAGAAGGAAAATCAATCTATGTGTTATCTAATAATCAAAGAAAGAGAATAAATTTTTCTAGTTCTATTAAGGAAAAGAAGGCTGAATAAGTGCTCAAATACAATAAAATTATGGTGTCTAAAGACACCAATAAATCACTCAAATTTTCAATTTTTTTCATGTAGAATAGCTACCAAAAAAGTGGTAAAACCATAATATTGAAGGAGATAGCCATTTTCACCATTCAATCAATGTAGAGCACTGGAAATCACCATCAATTTGGGAGAGGTTGAGGCACCATTGAAATGTGGAGATACCATACATAGGAGGAAAGAAGCCACCAAATATTAGAAAAAAGGCCATTACAAAGAGTTCGTAAAGAGCATCAAAACATGTACCACTTGGAGTGAGCTCTTGGAAGAAATCCAACCACCATTAGAAGGAACTCAAACAATTATCCACTCCATTGAAGAAATAGTTGAAGGAGAACGTAAGTGCAAAGACAAAGAGGAGGCCAAATGCTTCAACCACCTACAACTATGAGAAGAGAGAAAATACAAAGTGGAAGCACTAGAATTGACCTAAGGTTTGGAGTAACAAAATTTATAAGTCTTGGAAGAAGTATCACCAACATACACAAGAGAGTGAGAAATCAAACGGACTCTAGTTAGACATCAGAAGAACATAGAAGAGACAACCAAAGTTGTAACATTTAAAAGGAAGTAAACATTGGGTTCCATAACCATCAACAAGTAGAAGACCATGCAACATTTTGTGGATGATAAGGTGTCAAGATGAAATAACTTACATTAAATTTTTTAATACTGGTAAAATGATTTAAAGAACAATAATCCGGTATAGATTATACTACAATGATTAATCTCTGACTTAATTCTATTTTCTTAATTTTGTATTTGTAGAAAATAAAAGGTATAGGAAATATGAAATTGTGCTTGAATGAAAAGAGAATGCAATTTATGATTTAAACTAATTTTATGTTGTGTATGTTTATTGGTGTGGATCCACGTGCAATCTATTAATGTATTGACTATTTAAAATAATCTATAATTTAATATTGTGTAATTTAACTAATTCTATTTACTAACTAATTCTATTCTATTCAATGAGTAAGAGAGTAAGGGACTGGCTATTGGAGTGGACCCTACCTCCTATAGGATTGTGTAATTCTCTTCTTCCCTAATCTAATTTACTTTACTTAGCAATTAATATTTCATTCTACTATTCTAATGCTATTTAATTTATTGTGCAGAAAATAAAGTGAGATATACAAAAGTAAATAAAAAATGATATTACAAAGATACAATTACCAAACTCATGGAGAAAATATAACTTCTTTATTGACAAAATCAAATCTTCATGCGAACAATGCTCAAATGATACAATGAATTCCAGACATTTGATAGTAGACAATAACTAGCAGACAAAAGTCATAGATAAGAGACTGTCAACCTTTTCAAAGGTCTTTTACATGTATTTTTATAATGTCACATTGGACATTTTTAATGAAAGTCTTCCACGTATTCTGCCATGTTGTCTCTATTTGTTTGATGATTTGAATACTAACCTTACAACAACAATAATCTAAATTAATATAGTTTCCTAACCACCTTAGAATTTATTACAATCACAATTGTCCAAGTGGAAAACTAAAAAACTAACATAACAAAAGTCCTAAATTTAAATAATCTAATGACACAACAATACAACCATTTGTCCTCTTCTTACGGAAGAGATAAAATAGTATTACGTCTAAATCTAAGCAACTTAACAACATAACAAGTTTATAACTTTTTAATAACTCATATAACAAATGTTCACGTGTATAATGCTACTATATCAATCAATTATGCTGACTGTATATGCTATGTAACGTTGTTATGCTGTCATAGGATGTGGCATGTTGATGCATTGGAAAATTTGACTCGGTCAACATTCTTTTCGTAATGCCTTTCAGTAGGCACTTTTTGTAGCAACTTTATATAGGTGTTTTTTGTAACACCTTTCTGTAACCGCATTCTATAGCACCTTTTTGTAGCATTCATCTACGAGTCTTCTCAGTCAATATTTTACGTGGTTGGTTCATCCACACTTATCATCTGGTTCATCTACGCTGATCTATTTTGCTGCAAAATTTCCTATAAAATATGTGCAATCCTTCCACTACCAAAAATATGCAAAACTTCACACAATTTGTGTAAAATATGAACATTTATCATTTTAACATCATAAATCAAATTTACTGATAAATCATGCAAATAAGATACAATCAACCATCAAAATACATTTTTTTTGTGCATTTACAAATAAAAGACATATAAAAGGTTCATAATATATGCACATTTCAGCACTCATAATTCCCCCCAAAATGGAGATAATGCATGTCCTCATGCATACATGATTGGACATCGATGTAAAACAAATAAAACATTGTTGAATTTTTTCAGCATAACAATTAATCATATTGACCATTAAAGATAAATACGACATAATTATAACTAATATATTGCATATGAAACATTGCAGTATCATAGAGATAACTTCTTAAATATGTCAATAAAATACTACAATCATTTTTAGAACATATATTCTATAAATAAAATATTATAACCATCCACAAGGATAATACTGTAAACTATTTACTACAAAATCTAAATAGACTATTTCAAATATAACATATACTATTAAATCCTATAAATACCAAATACTGTCATCATAATAATAAAAAAAAGTACTAAAAATATATACATAAATTGTGCAAATTTTATCAAAAGTTTATCTTTCAATATTGTTTTTGGACTTAAGCTGGGATGAGGTCCGGATTGGCATTGACGGCTTGGCTAGCAACTTTCACTCACGTTTCACGTTCTAAATCTATGCTTTGGACTTCTTTATATCCTGTGGTGGTTCAATGGCTATAGTATTTATGTGCACAACCTCTATAGGCTCTTCATTCTGTAGAGCATCCTAATTTTCTTGTGGTGGAGATGGTTCTGCTACTTTAATGATGCTATTTATAATTGCATTGACTTCACAAGACATTTCAACATCAAGAGGCATATCTATCTCAATAGATGGCTCTACTCTTTGGTGGCTACATGTGCACTTTTGATGCTACTAGGAAAGAAACTTAGATGATGGAAGTTAGTTGTCCTCATCGAGTATTTTGGTCAACTCGAAATGCTTACCAAAGTTCACCAATTTCTTTATTTTCTTCCTATATGTGGAGCTCTTGTTAGGTGAATGACTAACATTCATTAGTTAGATGATTGGGTCAGTCGGTTTCACCACCTTATCCACCAAAATCTATTTGAGAATGTCAAATTGAAGAGTAAGAGCCCGTTTCACTAAGGCAGCATGTTCAAAAAAATCATCTTTGAGTTTATCCAATTTATTGTCCACCAAGACCTATCGTTCTTTCACTTGAATGATATCAGCTAAGATTTTAGTGGCAAGGTTAGAGGTAGACATGATTCCTTTCGAACTAGGCATCTCTCCCTTCCCTTGGTCTTCTGGATTATACTTCTCATACCTGGTTCTTCTTGCAAGCTAGGAGTACTTATACGGTCTAGAATAGGCAGGACATTTGCATACAGGATACTCCTCCTCCTCTTGAATTCTAGATTCAAATTTTTCCTTGGATGCACTATCCTCAAAAGACTCCAAATCACTTGGCTCAAATTTGATAGATAGGTTGGCCTCCTCTACTAATATATCCCAATTAATTCCTACTTCAGATTCTTTCTATAGGATAATTAATTTTATCATCCCATGATGGGAAAGTAGGTGCAGTTCGGGATCATCACCAAATTTCTTAGGCTAGATCCTAGTTATAGTATTTTTTAAATATTGATAAATAAAATATAAAAAAATGTATAACACATTCATCATACTTGGTATACTTAAGGTTTATCATCATTTTTAGGTGGTATCTGTCGCAATTAGATAACCTTACTTCTAGGGTATAAAATTTCATTAAGATGGTGTCCACTTCCTAAGAAGGGAGGTGAATTAGTGTAGCTCTTTAAACTTAAATTCATAGATCTTAAAACAAAAATAATAAAACCAGATAAAACAAGTATCACAAGAGATCATCACACAACACAAGATTTAACGAGGTTCACCAATGTGGCTACTCCTCAAAAATGACTGCTTGGACTACCATCCAAATCCAGCCTTTGCAAAGCACCAACTTTACAATCAATTTACCAGCATCCACTGGAAGGAGCATCAACCCCTTATTTATCTACACCAACAGAAAGGAGCACCAACCCTTGATTTACTAGCACCAACTGGAAGGAGCACCAACCCCTTATTTATCTTTGCTTTTGCAAGACCCTGACTGGTCTTCTTCACCTTTGCGTTCTCTGTGCACTCTGCTCTCTCTGCACAATCATAGCAGCACCTAGTCGAACTTCAACCTTTTCACTATCTATGCACTTTGCTCTCTCTGCACAATCACTTCGCACACTTTGCTTCGTTACAGTCGAACTTCACAATTGTCTTCTCCCTCTTGTGCACTCTACTCTCTTTGCAAATTTTGCACTTAGCATGATTTGACACGACTTGCTCTCTATGCACAACAACCGTATATCGCACATTTTGACATCATTTCAAATCTCCAAACAATCGTCCTTTTATAATAGAATGTTCGAGATGAAAACCCTAATCTTAGTCGACTATAAATCCTAATCTTAGTCGGTTTTCATGACAACTATAAACCCTAAATTTAGTCGTCTGTTCATCGGTCTTCGTCGGCTTCAACTTAACCATGAAAATACAACATGTTGCGATATCGTGACACTTTTTCTCCTTGCTCTTTCTCTTAGTTTTGGCCCGCAAAAATACATGTCGTAATATTGTGACACTATTTTCTCTCTCCTCTTTCTCTTTTCTTTGGCCCGCGAAAATACATGTCATGAAATCGTGATACTATTTTCTCTCTCCTCTTTCTCTTTGCTTTGGCCCATGAAAATACATGTCATGAAATCGCAACACTATTTTCTCTCTCCTCTTTCTCTTTGCTTTGGCCCATGAAAATACATGTCATGAAATCACGACACTATTTTCTCTCTCCTCTTTCTCTTTGCTTTGGCCCATGAAAATACATGTCGTGAAATCGTGACACTATTTTCTCTCTCCTCTTTCTCTTTGCTTTGGCCCATGAAAATACATGTTGTGAAATCGTGACACTATTTTCTCTCTCCTATTTCTCTTTGCTTTGGCCCATGAAAATACAACATGTCGCGATATCGCGACACTTTCGCCTCCGTATACTTCATCTTTGCTTTTGTCACGATATCGCAACACTTCTGCCTTCGAAGTCTTCTTCTCTGCTTTTGTCATGAAATCGTGACACTTCTGCTTCCATACTTAGCTTCTTTGCTTTTGTCACGAAATCATGATACTTCTACCTTCGAAGTCTTCTTCTTTGCTTTTGTCATGAAATTGTGACACTTCTACCTTCGAAGTCTTCTTCTCTACTTTTGTCATGAAATCGTGACACTTCTGCTTCCAAAGTCTTGCTTTCTGCTTTTGTCGTGAAATCGTGACAGTTCTGCTTTCGTACGCTTCCTCTCTTTCTTTTGTCACGAAAATGCGACATGTCACGATATCGCGACACTTTTTCTTTCTCTTCCTTCCTACCCTTTTTGAGTCATGAAAATGCGACATGTCACGAAATCGTGACACTTTTTCTTTCTCTTCCTTCCTACCCTTTCCGAGTCGTGAAAATGCGACATGTCGCAAAATTGTGACACTTTTTATTTCTCTTCCTTCCTGCGCTTTTCGAGTCACAAAAATGTGACATGTCACGAAATCGTGACACTTTTCAAACTTTCTTTTCTTCAAACTTGTCACAAAATCATGACACTTCTTCCTACTTTCTCTTTTTCTTCCAACATGTCGTGAAATCACGATAGTTTTTCCACTTGCCTTTTTCTCTTCCAACATGTCACAAAATCGTGAGAGTTTTTCACTTGCCTTTTTCTCTTCCAACATGTCACGAAATCATGACAGTTTTTCAACTTGCATTTTTCTCTTCCACATGTTGCAAAATCGTGACAGTTTTTCACTTGCCTTTTTCTCTTCCAACATGTCATGAAATCGTGACAGTTTTTCCTGCTTTCTCTTTCTCTTCCAACATGTCGCGAAATCACGACAGTTTTTCCTGCTTCTTCTCTCTCTTCCAACATGTCACGAAATCGTGACAGTTTTTCTAGCTTTTTCTCTCTCTTCCAACATGTCATGAAATTGCGACAGTTTTTCTTGCCTGCTGTATATGTCGCGATATCGTGACACTTTTCTTGTATTTTTCTTTGATCTTCTAAAAATGGGCCACTTCGGTCTTCTTGGAAACTCACTGTACATACTCTGAATAACCTTTGAACTCCTGTTTGCTGCATCTGAATAGATTTTGAACTTCCTGTCCACTGCATCAACAGATCTATCTAATTGTGTTGACAACAATGACAATACTGTTGTTGCACCTTGCTCAAAAATCTCCCCCTTTGGAATTGTTGGCAACACATGTGCACTTTCCTGTAACTCTTATCCCCCTTTGAAAATAATACCAAAGGGCTATTGTAGACTCCCCTTGATTCCATGCACAAAATTCTCAGGAAAAATTGATTACACTTAGCAAAAATCATGAACATGAGCAAAAATATAATCAAATACTTAAATGCTCCCCCTAAGAATTTGATTCCTCTAGCTAGTCAGTTCTTGGGTAGTGTGACCACTCCCAATTTATTGCGAAGGTACTCAAAAACTTTCTTGGGAAATGGTTTTGTGACGATATCTGCTACTTGCTCTGTAGTTGGAAAAAAATCCAACTTAACCTCACCTTTTACAACTTTCTCCTTCAAAAAGTGATACCTAATAGCAATGTGTTTTGTGCGTGAATGCATAACTGGATTCTTGGAAATGTTAATGGCATTGGTGTTATCACACTTAACTGATATTGGCCCACTGAAGCAAATACCAAGATCTTTCAGGGTTTTTTTCATCCATAATACCTGCGTACAACATGTTGTCACTGCAATATATTCTGGCTCTGCTGTCGATAAAGAAACTGACTCTTGTTTCTTACTGTGCCATGTGACCAATCTATCTCCAAGATAGAATGCACCTCCACTGGTACTCTTTCTGTCATCTACACATCCTGCCCAATTTGCATCTGAATACAAAATAAGGGTGAAGTCTTTACCTTTTGGATACTACAACCCATACTCCATAGTACCCTTGAGGTACCGAAGAATCCTCTTCACTGCTGTCACATGAGTCTCCTTGGGATTTGCTTGAAATCGTGCTACCATGCATACTGCCTACAAAATATTTGGTCTGGTAGTTGTCAGGTACAGTAAGCTTCCAATCATAGATTTGTACATGGTTTGATCAACAAGTGGAGATTTGTCATCCTTGCTCAACTTACAACCTGTCGTCATGGGAGTGCTAACTAGCTTACAATCCTCCATTGTGAATTTCTTCAACATCTCTTTTACATATTTAACTTGAGAAATAAATATGCCCTTCTTACTTTGATTAACTTGCAACCCGAGGAAATACGATAGTTCACCAATCATTGACATTTCAAATTCTTTCTGCATCTTATTTGCTAAATATTTACACGACTCATCTTTGCTGCTGCCAAATATGATATCATCTACGTATACAAAAAGAATAATAATATGCCCATTTTTTGTTTTGACATACAAATTACTATCCACCATACCTTTCTTAAACCTTTCTTGAGTGAGATAGTTGTCTAGCCTTGCATACCATGCTCGGGGTGCCTATTTTAATCCATATAATGCTTTCTTCAACTTGCAAACCAAGTTTGGATCATCACCAAGTTGGAAACCATCTGGTTGCTCAATATAAACCTCTTATTCAAGTTTCCCATTCAAAAACACTGATTTCACATCCATTTGATAAACTTTGAAGTTCTTGTAGACTGCTAAAGCCAGAAACATTCTAATTGCCTCAAGTCTAGCTACTGGTGCAAAAGTTTCCTCAAATTCAATGCCTTCAACTTGTGCATAACCCTTACATACCAATCTTGCTTTATTTTTGACTACCTGTCCATCTTCATTCAATTTGTTTCGAAAAATCCATTTAGTTTCGATGATATTTTTATTTGCAGGTCTAAGTACTAACTCCCAAGTTTCATTTTTCTTGATCTGATCTAATTCTTCATTTATTGCCTTCATCCAACTTTCATATTTGCTTGCGTCAGCAATATTTTTGGGCTCAATGCTGGATAATAGAGAGTAGTTACTTACTACTCTTCTCCTTGTCTGAACACCAACTTTGGGGTCTCCAATTATTAGATGATTTTTTTGCCAGCTGCCTGTTTTGAATTTTTTATTTTCTTCCACTTCTAAGTCACAAATTAAATCATCTGAGTCAATTTTTTGTATCTTTTACATTTTTTTTTCCTCATCTCCTTCAATAACCTCTTCATAAATTGGGTAGTTCGTTTCATAGCTAATTACTCGTTCTCTACCTTCATCAAATTTAACATCGAAACTATCCATAATTTTCTTTAGCCTCTTGTTGTAGCATTTGTAAGCTTTGCTTCTTGGTGAATAACCAACAAAAATACCTTCATTTTCTCTATCTTCAAACTTGCCAAGATTGTCTTCAATTTTTTTGATATAGCACTTGCTGCCAAAAAATTTGAGGTATTTTGTTGTTGCCCTTTTACCAAACCACAATTCATAAGGAGTTTTGTTTTCATGTGTTCTCAGCATGTACCTATTTTGGATATACACCGCAGTATGGACTACTTCTTTCCAAAATCTATCTACTACTCTACTTTCAACCAACATAGTCCGTGCCATTTCCTGCACAGTCATGTTCTTTCTTTCTACCACTCCATTTTGCTGAGGTGTCCTAGCTACTAAGAACTGTCTGCTAATACCCTATTTTTCACAGTACTCTGCAAACTCCTCTAAAATGAATTCTCCTCCTCTATCTGATCTTAAAAATTTGATCCTCTTTCTTGTTTCATTCTCAACCTGGTTTTTGAAAATCTTAAACATATCAAAAGCTTCTGATTTATGCTTCAAGAAAAATATCCATGTCATTCTGGAATAGTCATCAATGCACAACATAAAATATTTGTCACCATTTATGCTTTGTGTTCTCATGGGTCCAAATATATCAATGTGTATTAGTTCTAGAGGTTTTCTTGTGTAATATTCTTTTGTTTTGAATGTGACTCTAGTTTGTTTCCCCTTTTGGCATGAAGCACAAATGTTGTTTGTAGGTTTGCTGATGGTGGGAATATCTCTCACTGCTCTTTTTGAGGTGATTTTTACTGGATTATCAAAAATGATATGCCTAAGTCTCTTGTGCCACAACTAGTTTTCTTCTTCCTATCCAATAAAACAAGCTCCTTCTGAAGTCTTTGAGAGCGTGTACAGGTTTCCAAATGTCCTTGATCCAATTGCTATTAATTTTCCACTGTTTGTTTTTCTGACTTCACAACCCTACTTCTTAAAAACTACTTCATGACCTTTATCACAAATCTGACTTACGCTCAATAATTTATGTTTCAAACCATCCACAAACAAGACTTCTTCTGACTTAATCTTGCCATCAATAATTTTAACTAAACCTTTGCCAACTATCTTAGCTCCATCATTATTTCCAAACTTTACTGAACCACCTTCATATTTTTGTAACTTCTCAAATTTTTGTTTGTTACCTGTCATATGACTGGAGCAACCACTATCAAGTATCCATGGTACATATTTATTCTATGCTTTAAATGTTGTTTGTACTATTAAGGATTCCTTTTCTTCCTTAATTTGCTCTTTTTATTTCCACTCTATTTTGATGGAAGTTTTGGGCTCTTGTTTTGCCTTTCCCTTATCAACAGCATGTACATGTTTTACGAGAAGTTTTCTATTGTCTCATCCTATTTGGTTGAAATTTTCTTCCCTAAAACTGATTTTATGCAAATGTACTTCTACAGTTTCTTGCAATGTGCCCAAAATTATGACAGTTATAACATTCTACTGTATAATTCATTAGAGGATAAAAAGCATTTCTACTGGTGAAATTCCTTGGTCTTACATTATATTTACATTCCGAGATTTTATGTCCATAGCCATTGCATTTAAAACAGAAACCAAAAAAAGGATAATTGAACCTGGGTGATGGTCTTTACCATGTTGTCGTAGGAGCCATAGGTCTTCTTCTTCTTTGATGTGTGACATTGGTGAATCCATCATTGTCAGTTCTCCTTTCGTGCCTAGCATTATTGCTTTCTTTTACATGAGACATTTTTCCTTGATCAACCTGTTTCTTATTTTCATTCTTTATGGATTCTACATTTCTGGCCTTTGATCCATTTGAAGATTCTCCTTCGATGAAACCCAGACCAAATTTGATGTCTGCAGGCCTTTTGTCATTTATGATCTTATCCAGCTTCATAGAACTTTCTTCACATTTGTGATAACAGCTAATTTTTTTATTCATCTCTTCTAGATGCATTCTTAAACCAATAATCTCTTCTTCTAGCTTGCTACAATAATCTATTTTCATGGTTATTTTGTTACACACCAAACCTAGCCATCGGCTAGGTATTCCAAGAGTATATTATTTCATATATATATAGTAGTTAGATTATTCCAAAGGATATCATTGTTTTATTTTATATTCTTTGCAACTCTGCATTGCCTTCACAGCGGGATCTGCCCTCCTAGTGGCAATAGAATTTTTATTACTATCTGCTTTCTTGCATTTGCGTATTCGATCGATTGAGTGTTCTTTTGCATGATAGAATATTAATAATTAATTTTCTGTTAGAAGACAAGTAGAAGGAATAACCTTCCAAGTGGTATCAGGTTGGTGTGATCCCAGATGCCGTGGAGTTCTGTGTTATCACTCACCGGATAGTCGCTGAAGCCGTGCAACTTCTGCAAAAAAATTTGACGACCTTTCGTGCAGCATTGCAGCCGAATTCTGCGTCCATACCCAGTAAGAATTCAACTTCGGCAATCTACTCACGTATGAAGAAAATCGAAGAAAATTTCTCACGAATCTGTCAAGAATCTACTCGGCCAAACGCATAAACTGATTCGCAAGTCGTCAACCAATCAATAATCACGAAAATTTTTATTAAACCAGGAAATTTAAGGTCATCGATTGATTTTTTATTGCTGACGTCAGTTAATTTTCTTCGCTGTGTTGGGTTTAATTTCTTTATCCCACATTTTGTGTACATAATTCCAAACCGGGTTTAAAATAACTACGTCACACCTTCTACGGTGTGACTTTGGTCACACATTAGGAGCTCTGTCCGCGTCGTCGTGTCGTCCCCGTGTCCGCATCGTGTCGTCTTGTCACATCATCTGGTCGTCCCCGCATCCGCATCGTGCTATCCGCGTCCACGTCATGTCATCCTATCACGTTGTCTTGTCGTCCCCGCATCCGCATCATGCTATCTGCATGTAGTGTCATATGTTTGTGTCATCCTTGTTGTTCACGTCCATGTCGTGTTGTCCATGTGTAGTGTCGTCTGTTCATGTCATCTGTAGTGTCGTCCTTGCTGTCTGTGCACTGTCAGTTCATCCGTCCACATGTTGTGTCTTCAGTTCATCTGTCTACATGTAGTGTTGTCAGTTCGTCCAATTGTTGTGTCTCATCGGGTCACATTTTTTCTGTCATGTGTGTCCTGGTCTAGTCGGATCATGTCTTGTTGTGTCCTAGACACGCCTGGTCCTTGTCTAGTCAGGTCGTGTCCGTCGCATCTCGTGTCTTGTTCATTGCGTCTCGTGTCTTGCAATTCGTGTCTTGTCAAGCACTTATCTGAAGTTGTCCTCAAGGAGCCCACAACATTCAAATCTATGCCACAGTTGGAGTGGCATTTAAGGCAGAAAAAAACAACAAATTTTTTGCCAAAAGATAACCCAATTTTGCAGAAATTGAATCTCAAGGATCAAAGGTCCTGACGGTCGATTATCAAGCTCAGAAACAACCAATAACAACGCAAGAAGACCTAATCGAAGCCCAGGTACAAAAAATTCTCCTTCTCCTTTCAAAATTGGTAGTTATAATCCACATCATCCACTAGTAGATCCTATGGCAACTAACCCTCCCTCAACTCACGAAACCATCACACAAGGAGACTCAAGTAACTCAGCCGTTTCCAACGATGAATCTCTTTGAATCTTACTAGAGGGTATGAACCAAATTAGTCTCAACCTAAAAGCCCTAGTGCAAGCACAAAACCAGCTTAATCCCAATACTTATTCCCAAAATCACTCCCATGCCCAAAGGAATGAAGAAAATGTCGATCAAGATGATGATTGGGAACAGCAAAGAGGTGATTCGGATAATTACAGGGATCGTTCCCATAGACAGAGGTATAACCAAAATCAAGAAAGGGATACGGGTTATCACCAACCAAGAGGCCCTAATAATTTTCCATGCATTGATATGCCCACTTTTGACGGTCATGATCCTCGTGGTTGGATAGCCAAAATGGAAGGCATTCTCGACTTATATCAAATTAAGGAAATTGATAAAGTCCCTTTCGCTGCATCAAAATTAGGCACTGAGGCCTACCAATGGTTTGTATGGCTTAAACGAGAGAAAGGTGCTACTATTAACTGGAGAAAATTCACTACCTCTTTTTTAGAAATATTTGATGAAGGAGCTACTTCGTCATACACAGTAAGACTGTTATCTCTTAAACAAAAAGGATCAGTTAGCAAATTTGTTTTAGAATTCACCAGTTTACTACCATATACTTTAGACCTCAGTCCTGACACAGTGGTAGGAGCTTTTTGTAATGGATTGAAAGAAAATATTCGATTAGAGGTAGACATGCACAATCCAACCTTGCTGAACGATTGTATAAGAATAGCTAAGCTGGTCGAGAAGAGAATTCAGTTGTCTGCACTACGTGAAAACTATAGTCGTCCTCCATATCACAACAATTCCTTTCATAGAAATGATCAACCCTCATGATACTTTTGCTATAAATGTCGCAATCATCATCCCAAGGAACAAGCTTGTGCCCAAAAACAAAACTTTCATATTGAGTGTGATCAATATGAAGGAGAAGAGGACGAAAATTACCAACAAGAAGAACCTATGCAAGAAGACCTACTAATTACTCTAGAAGATAAGGAAGAGGATACAATGGCGATCTCTGTACACGCTCTCATGGGGTTAACCGCCCACCATACCATCAAGGTACCAGGATTTCTCCGCCAAAAAAAAGTGAATGTGCTAATTGATTCTGGCAGCACCCACAATTTTATCGACATCAAAATAGCAAAAGCTTTGAATTTATTCATTAACTCTTCCAACAAAGACAAATTTCAGGTTCTAGTGGCCAACAGGGTGAACGCACAATGTGTTGGTCGCACATCTCAAGTTTCCATAAAAATGGGAACTTATACCTAGTTTGGATCCCTTTTTGTCATGAATTTGGGGAACTCTGATGTCATTTTGGGAGTTGAATGGTTGGAAACATTAGACACAGTTAGCTTCAACTTCAAAAAATTATTTGTGGAATGGAAGGAAAACAGACGAGTCATTCGCTTACAAGGCATTACTACTCCTCCATCACAAATGGTGAGCTCTCATAGTATGGAGAAGATGTTAAAAAAGGGTGGATATGGGTTTATAGCTCAAATTAATTGTTTGGAAAAAAAATCTCAAGCAACTTCGGATATTACTGCTCCAGAGTTACAAGACATCATAACACATTACGAAGAGGTTTTCCAAGAACTTCAAGGATTACCACCTAAATGATCTCATGACCATGCCATCCATTTGATTCCAAGGAGTGTCCCACCTAACAATCGTCCTTACCGCTATCCTCAACCACAAAATATAGAAATCGAATAGATTGTTCAGGATTTGTTGGATCATGGAGTCATTCGTCACAGCACTAGTCCTTATTCCTCACCTGTAGTTTTGGCTAGATGAAAAGATAACTCTTGGCGTATGTGTCCTGACTTTCGTTCTCTCAATAAACTCACTATCAAGGACAAATTTCCTATCCCTGTCATAGATGACCTACTAGATGAGTTGCATGGTGCAAAATTTTTTACAAAATTAGACCTTCGCTCCGGATTTCACCAAATCTGTGTTAGAGAAGAAGATATTCCCAAAACTGCTTTTCGTACTCATGAAGGTCATTACGAATTTTTGGTCATGCCTTTTGGTCTCACCAATGCACCATCCACATTCCAAAGTCTCATGAACCAAGTGTTTCGTCCACTCCTCCGTAAGTTTGTGTTAGTTTTTTTTTATGATATTCTCATATACAGCAAAACATGGATGGACCATTTACATCATGTGGATAAAGCCCTTCACATTTTACACAGAGAAAAGCTATTTGTCAAACGTTTCAAATGTTCCTTTGGTTTCCAAGAAGTCGAGTATCTTGGTCATATAGTTTCACACGAGGGTGTCAAAGTCGATCCCAATAAGATTAAGGCAATTCAAGAGTGGCCCTTACCTAAAACCATCAAGAAAATTCATGGTTTTTTGGGTCTCACGGGCTACTATCGCAAGTTTGTACAAAATTATGGTAATATTGTAGCACCTCTCACCGCACTTACAAAGAAGGATGCTTTTCGTTGGTCGGAAGAGGCAACTCAAGCCTTCGAAGCTCTTAAGAAAGCCATGTGTACAACTCCAGTATTAGCAACTCCCAATTTTCACAAACCATTTATTATCGAATGTGATGCATCAGGAACAGGAATTGGGGCTATATTAATGCAAGAAGGTCATCCGTTGGCATTTGAAAGTAAACAGCTTTCCGAGAAAAATTTTGGAAGATCAACATACGAAAAAGAAATGTTGGCTATTCTTCACGCAGTAGAAAAATGGAGACACTACCTAATCAGTAGCCGCTTCATTATAAAAACATATCATAGTAGCCTCAAACATTTTCTTGAGCAACGGTTTTCATATCCGAAACAAAATAAGTGGTTAACCAAACTGTTGGGCTATGATTTTGTTATCGAATACAAGAAAGGGAAGGAAAATATAGCCGCCGATGCGCTGTCCAAGAAATATGAAGATGAAGTAGTCATTAACGCTATTTCAGGTCCTTGCTCCCAATGGGTGAATCAATTACAAGAGGAATGGTTGTCCAATAGCGAAACTGCTCAGATACTTCAAGAATTATCTATAGGGTCCTCTAAACACCCTTTGTTCTCTTATGAAGATAAAATCCTCAGGAAGAAGAACCGCATTTACATTCCACATAATTCAGAACTCAAATCGAAGATCCTCGACGAATCACACGCTTCTCCATCAGCAGGACATACAAGATTTTTGAAAACATATTTAAGGGTCAAACAATCATTTTGTTGGAAAGGATTCAAAGCAAAAGTCAAACAATGGGTAGCAGAATGTGAAGTTTTTCAGCGCAATAAAGGAGAAACAGTCAAATCACCAGGATTGTTACAACCATTACCCATCCCTGAACGACAGTGGGAACATATATCCATGGATTTTATTGAAGGTCTTCCAAAGTCAAAAGGCAGGACAGTAATCTTCATCTTCGTAGACCGGTTATCCAAATACGCTCACTTTCAGGCTTTACAACATCCATTTTCAGCAAGCAAGGTGGCAAAGGTATTTATGGATTCAATTTTCAAATTACATGGTATGCCAAAAAATATTGTAAGTGATAGAGACCCCATATTCACTAGTAACTTTTGGCAAGAATTATTTCGACTTAGTGGTACCAAATTGAACATGTCTTCAGCCTACCATCCATAGACAGATGGTCAAACAGAAGTAGTTAACAAATGTTTGGGTACGTACTTAAGATGTTTCGCTCAAGATAAACAATACCAATGGAGCCATTGGTTAGCATTGGCAGAATTTTGGTACAACACTTCTTACCATTACTCAATTAATATGTCTCCATTTGAAGCATTGTATGGCACCAAACCTCCAACAGTCATAGATTACGTACATGGATCATCCAAAGTAGCCAAAGTGGATGATTGGTTCCAACAAAGGTAGTCTACACTCACCATCCTCAAAGAGAATTTAGTCCAAGCACAAAATCGTATGAAACAACAACAAGACTTGCATCGATCAGAGAGAACTTTTAATATAGGTGATTGGGTTTTCCTAAAGTTGCAACCTTACAAACAATCATCGTTAAGGATAAAGTCCAGCCAAAATTTGGCTCCACGATTCTATGGTCCCTACAAAATTGTGCGCCACATTGGAGAAGTAGCCTATCAATTAGAGCTACC
This sequence comes from Wollemia nobilis, assembly GCA_028583015.1. NCBI lineage: Eukaryota > Viridiplantae > Streptophyta > Pinopsida > Araucariales > Araucariaceae > Wollemia > Wollemia nobilis. The sequence goes on along the minus strand of JAQPPZ010002969.1, from coordinate 808,767 downwards.
TACATCATCACGAATACACCCGGTATTTCATGTTTCATGTCTCAAAAAAGTAATTGGTTAGAAAGTACAAAGTCAATAAGAATTACCAATGCTCGATGAGGAAGGACGCATACATCTCCAACCTAAAGATATACTACAACATAGAATCCGAAGACTGAGATCACGTCAGATTCAAGAATTTCTCATTAAATGGCAAGATTTACCAGAGGAGGATGCCACATGGGAACCTGAAAGTATCTTCCAGACATTTCCAGCTTTGAGGACAAAGCTTTTTGAGGAGGGGAATCATGTTACACACCAAACCTAGCCATCGGCTAGGTATTCCAAGAGTATATTATTTCATATATATATAGTAGTTAGATTATTCCAAAGGATATCATTGTTTTATTTTATATTCTCTGCAACTCGGCATTGCCTTCACGGTGGGATCTGCCCTCCTAGTGGCAATAGAATTTTTATTACTATCTGCTTTCTTGCATTTGCGTATTCGATCGATTAAGTGTTCTTTTGCATGATAGAATATTAATAATTAATTTTCTGTTAGAAGACAAGTAGAGATATTTGAAGATTTTTGTGGATTCTTCTATCTGTAATTTCAAATTGGTTATGATTTTGTTTGCATCCTCAAGACTTTTTGAATTTTTCTTATTCTTTTTCTTCTCTATTTTCCACTCTTCAAGTGCAGAGATCAAATCACCTTCTAGATCTACTTCAGCCTCAGGGTTTTCACCACATACTTCAGAGTTCACTCCTTCCTTTTCTGATTGTACTTCTTCAAATGCCATGAGAAGAGCTTCACCTGTTTCCTCTTCAGAATCCTCTTTTGGAGAAGTGATGGGTACTGTGTATCTATTAACTACTGAATCCCAGATGTCGTATCCCAAAGCACAGAGATATGTCTGCATCCTGATTCTCCAAAATGCATAATTAGATCTATTAAACACTGGTGCTTTGTTTGATGAGAAGCCTTCACCTCCTACCATTGTGTTACTTCCAAGATCACCCTATCCGATTAAGCTTGTACAGGAACTTAGCTCTGATACCAATTGTTAGTCTCACAATGACATTGAGAGGGGGGGTGAATTAGTGTAGCTCTTTAAACTTAAATTCATAGCTCTTAAAATAGAAATAATAAAACCTTAAAACTAGATAAAACAAGTATCACAAGATATCATCACACAACACAAGATTTAATGAGGTTCACCAATGTGGCTACTCCTCAAAAATGACTGCTTGGACTACCATCCAAATCCAGCATTTACAAAGCACCAACTTTACAATCAATTTACCAGCATCCACTGGAAGGAGCACCAACCCCTTATTTATCTACACCAATAGAAAGGAGCACCAACCCCTGATTTACCAGCACCAACTGGAAGGAGCACCAACCCCTTATCTATATTTGCTTTTGCAAGACCCTGACTGGTCTTCTTCACCTTTGTATTCTTTGCACACTCTGCTCTCTCTACACAATCACAGCAACACCTGGTCGAACTTCAACATTTTCACTCTTTGTGCACTCTACTCTCTTTATGCAATCACTTCGCAAACTCTGCTTTGTTACAGTTGAACTTCATGATCGTCTTCTCCCTCTTGTGCACTCTGCTCTCTTTGCAAATTTTGCACTTAGCATGATTCGACATGACTTGCTCTCTACACACAACGACCATATATCACACACTTCGACATCATTTCAAATCTCCAAACAGCCCTCCTTTTATAACAGAATGTTCAAGATGAAAACCCTAATCTTAGTCGATTGTAAATCCTAATCTTAGTCGGTTTTCATGACAACTGTAAACCCTAAATTTAGTCGGTTGTTCATCGATCTTCGTCGACTTCAAATTAACCATGAAAATACATGTAGTGATATCGTGACACTTTTTCTCCTTGCTCTTTCTCTTAGTTTTGGCCCGCAAAAATACATGTCGCAATATCGTGACACTATTTTCTCTCTCCTCTTTCTCTTTGCTTTGGCCCACAAAAATACATGTCACGAAATCACGACACTATTTTCTCTCTCCTATTTCTCTTTGCTTTGGCCCACGAAAATACAACATGTCACGAAATCGTGACACTATTTTCTCTCTCCTCTTTCTCTTTGCTTTGGCCCGTGAAAATACATGTCACGAAATCGTGACACTATTTTCTCTCTCCTCTTTCTCTTTGATTTGGCTCACAAAAATACAACATGTCACGATATCGTGACACTTTCACCTCCGTATACTTCATCTTTGCTTTTGTCATGATATCGCAACACTTCTACCTTCGAAGTCTTCTTTTTTGCTTTTGTCACGAAATCATGACACTTCTACTTTCATACTTAGCTTCTTTGCTTTTGTCGCGAAATCATGACACTTCTTCCTTCGAAGTCTTCTTCTTTGCTTTTGTCGTGAAATCGTGACACTTCTGCCTTTGAAGTATTCTTCTCTACTTTTGTCATGAAATCATGATGCTTCTGCTTTCGAAGTCTCTCTTTTTTCTTTTATCATGAAATCGTGATAGTTCTGCTTCCGTACACTTCCTCTCTTTCTTTTGTCGCAAAAATGTGACATGTCACGATGTCGCGAAAATTTTTCTTTCTCTTCCTTCCTGCCCTTTTTGAGTCACGAAAATGCGACATGTCGCAAAATCGTGACACTTTTTATTTCTCTTCCTTCTTGCCCTTTTCGAGTCGCAAAAATGTGACATGTTGCGAAATCGCGACACTTTTTCTTTCTCTTCCTTCCTGTGCTTTTCGAGTCGCAAAAATGCGACATGTCACGAAATCATAACACTTTTCAAACTTACTTTCTTTTCTTTGAACTTGTCACAAAATCATGACACTACTTCCTACTTTCTCTTTTTCTTCCAACATGTCGTGAGATCGCGACAGTTTTTCCACTTGCCTTTTTCTCTTCCAACATGTCACGAAATCGTGACAGTTTTTCACTTGCCTTTTTCTCTTCCAACATGTCACAAAATCACAACAGTTTTTCAACTTGCCTTTTTCTCTTCCACATGTCGCAAAATCGCGATAGTTTTTCACTTGCCTTTTTCTCTTCCAACATGTGACGAAATCACGACAATTTTTCTTGCTTTATCTTTCTCTTCCAACATGTCGTGAAATCACAAGTTTTCCTGCTTCTCTCTCTTCCAACATGTCACAAAATCATGACAGTTTTTCTAGATTTTTCTCTCTTCCAACATGTTGTGAAATCATGATAGTTTTTCTAGCTTTTTCTCTCTCTTCCAACATGTCGCAAAATCATGACAATTTTTCTTGCCTGTTGTATATGTCGTGATATCGTGACACTTTTCTTACTTGTCTTTTTCTTTGATCTTCTGCAAATGGGCCACTTCGGTCTTCTTGGAAACTCACTGTACATACTCTGAATAACCTTTGAACTCATGTCTTCTACATCTGAATAGCTTTTGAACTTCTTGTCCACTGCATCAACAGATCTATCTGACTGTGTTGACAACAATGACAATACTATTGTTGCACCTTGCTCAACAATTCACTCCTTTGTAAGTAGATTTAAAATATTGATGGCTAACTTCTAGAAGGCTCAAAACTTAAAAAATTAAGCTAGGTGTGACTTCAATTTTGACTTCATCGATGTGGATCACCATGGTCATGGAATCATATTTCAAATGAACTACTTTGCCATGCCTTGGTTGTGCCCTTGGAATTTTGTTAGGGCTTCCCACCAGCGTGCCTCCTGAAATAGTTTTCTAACAGAGTCACTAGGTTTTTGGGTGTTAATGGACATAGGTTCGCAACACTTATGGAATGTATACCTCGACATAGTGGTAGGTTAGGGGAATGGAAGACATTGGGATAAATTTCTAGAAAATGGGTTAGGATTTATTTTTCAGAACTTTGTTGTGGGGATGCTTTTAGCCAATCAAAAGAAACCTGCAAGAAATTCTAAAAATGCATGCATGCATGGGTTATCATCGTAAAACAAATTTTTTCATTTTGACCCATGCAAAATATAATTTTAATTCAAATTTATGTAGCATTTTAAAATAATTTCACTTATATTTTGCTACAAAAATGATTTTTTAAGAAAAATTTCATTGTTTTTGTGCTACTCTGCAATTTTGTTCTCTTTATCCCCTTTAAAAGAAAAATTATTCCTTATGCAAAAATTGAAATATCTTATTTTCTACAATTTTGCTTTGAATTACCTGCTTTATTCTGGTTTTTGCCATCATCCACCCTACTTCGTTCCTTTTTCGTCATCCACAATGAAGTTTAGAGACTATCACAATCCTCTTCGTTCTTTGCATGATTGATTTCATCTAGTGCATAATTGATTTCATCTACCACACAAATTTTTATCTACTGTGCAAAATTTCATCTACAATTGCAGAGTTTTCACATGCTATAGAAAGATGATGTTGTTTTTTCTTTTAGGGTTATTTTCCTTAATTTTCTCATACAATAAATATCATCCTCCTATTCCTTTCTCAATATACGGTTCATAATTTTGATCCGCAATGTTTCTTTTTATTTGTTTCATGTGGCCATGTGTCGATAATTGATACTTCCTCATATGTAGTGGTCGCCTACCAGCTTACGAAGGAAGATTTGAAAAAATTAGAGTTATAAATTTTAGTAGCTCAAAAAAAGGCTATTTGTCGATCAAGGTTAAAATCAATACCTCTCATGCTCAATCCACTTTTTTTTCCATTGGACCTCACAAAAATGTATCATTGATCAGTTATCTCAGGAATGAAGTGGTTACCTTTCCTTGGGATGGGTTGCATTTACCTCTTGACACGATACCCTTATGCCATATTGCATGGTAAATTAAGCAATACAAACTTTAAGGATTACCTAAGTTCATGTTATAATTTTTGTTAGGCACGAGCAAAGATTAAATTTTAATTGGCAATGTACTTATAACCCTTGATTGAGCCATGATTAATTCATTATTTGACTTTCTCATTTGATTGTATGCGTCTTATTTTCTAGCGTCAACATTTTAATATAAAATTTCTTATTAACTTGCCTACTTATCCGAGTGATGGATGTCCAATTGATAATCCATTCTTAGTCATAATCATCTGCATTATCGCTCTAATATTTGACGTTGTATACAAATCATCTTTGTTGGCTCCCTTTACATGATTTCCAATGCTAATTCTTCTGTGCACAGTTTCTAAAGTTGAGTCTATGCTTTGATTTTTCATGCCTTGGATCACATTATGGTATTCACGGTGAATTTTTAAATATCTATGCAAATTTTCTTTTTATGTCAAGGTTTTTATAAAAATAATCATTTATGATCACCTTATACTGCTTAATTCTATTTTGACATGTGTCCTTAACCATGTGCAATTCTAAAATAATTTATACTTAGAAGAATTTTTGTGAAGTCATAACTATAGAAATATGCTACTAATAGTATCTACGAAAACTATCTACAAAAACTATCTACAGAAACAATCTACAAAAACTATCTACATAAAAAATATACAAAAATTGCCTACAGAAACTAAGTACCAAATATAACTACAAAAAATAGGTACAGAAAGGTTAATTACAGGATCATAGAAATACTTTACCTGATTTCTTCCTATTCTCTCTTTTTTTTTTTTTTTTTTCTCTCCCCCAGACTGTGTTATAAACTTTATTGTATTATCTTTTATGCCTCCCCCCAAACTGTATTTTTGGCTATATAGCCAAAATAAGACAAGGAGAGAGATTTTATTTATAAATACTTATATTATGGGAAATCTTAATGTATACTTATTTATAGGTATATATAAAGATATATATTTATATTTATATATATATTTATATTTATTTATGCATTGGGGTATTTTCTTATATACCATTTTTATTTATTATTATTATTATTTTAATTTAATCTAAGTCATAAAATAAGTTTGTAGGATAATAAATCTTCTTAGAATGGAATTGTTGTTTCCAGTAGCAAAGATGTTTTGCAAACAATATTAATTTCTTCCTTGACCATTTTAATAAAAGACTCCATGGTCCAACAAAAAATATTTCTAATGTCTTGAAAAGATCAATTTCTTGTTCTACACCCTTTTGCCTCATTAAGGAGTTCTACCTGAGAGAAAAATGATAATAAAGTGAAATCAATATCAATCAACAACACTTTGGTTTGTAGAAATAGGTTTCATCAGTGCTTGGACATATTCAAAACCTATTTTGGAAGAGAAAAATAATATAGTCATGTTGGTATCATCATTTTATAGCCATTTTTTTTTAGTTTTAGGGGCACAAAGCTTTAGAGAGTTGGATTCCCAACCACTCTATCAAAGTCCTGATGGGATTTGTCTCCATATCCTTACTACTCTTCCTCTTTTATTTTTTCTTGTGGGCTTATGAAATAATATCTTTGACCACCTTGGTTTATTAACTAATGATACCATCATGACTACATATCCTCCTTCCTATAAGGTAATATTATATCTTCACACAAAAACTAACTTCTTCCTTAAAACATGATATTGATACTGAAGGGTTATGAGTAATAATAAAAAAATAGTGTATATTAGAACTCCATCATTAAAGAAAAATAAATATATCTACATAACATGGAGTGATATTCTAGTTTATTTTTGGGAAATGTCATTATTCCATGTTAACCTTCTTTCATTGGCCAAGTAGCATAAGGATTTTTGCCATCCATCTCATTTACTAGCACTTACATATCCATACAAGAGGATTGATTAGACTACATTCTTTTTAATGACTATGCTTGTTTACCTAATTTATATAATAGATTATAGAGCAACAATTTATTTAGTAGGTAATGTTTTGTTTCTTAGGATAGAAAAGAGAAGTTCTTAGCTAATAGTAGTTGATTATAGTTCATTAATGCACTGCAAATCAACTTGTTGCTTAAGGTAATTTATAAATTCTTTCTTAGATAATGGATTTCTATAGAGCTTAAGCCTATATCCATTTACTAGTAATTTTCTTGTTGAATCATCTATAGCCTTAAGTTTGACTGTACCATTCCCAAATATCTTTTCAATTTCATCCATCACGTCTTTAGCTTCCCTTAGAAATCTTGGTAGTGGGAGTCAAATAGCAAGGCCCAATCTCCTATTTAGAAAGTTCATGGTACAATGTGTTTATCATGCCATTTCTTTATTTGTATTTGTGTTAGTTCAGTCCTGTGTAATGCCTCTAGTCTTCTTTCATCTAGAATATTTAATTTTTTCAATCTAGCTTTTTGTGCTCGATACAAGTTCATGTCAATTTGTACCACTATGCAAAGAGTTTCTATCTCAAATTCAATAGGCATAATAGCTGTATTTCCATAGAGCATTTTGTAAGGTGATAATATTGTGGTAGTTTTATGAGTTGTATTATATGCCCACACAACTTATTTTAATATTTCTACCCAATCAACCTTATTGACAGCTATAGTTTTTGTAATGATCTTTTTCAAGTTCCCTATTTGTAACTTCTACTTGTCCATTAGCTTGAGGGTGATATGGTGAAGTTTTTCTTTATTTTATTTGATAGATTTCAAAAAAATATTTAATTAATTTGGAGAAAATTTGAGATCCGTGATTCAAAACTAGTTCTCTAGGTGCTCCAAAGTGTTGCATAATATTTTCATAAAGAAAATAAGCTATAGATTCATCTTGTGCTCGTGGTAAAGCTTTTACTTCAGCCCACTTGGTGACATAATCTATATAAATAAGTATATGTTTATTGCCTACACTTGGAGGATCAATTGGACCAAAAAAATCAATTCCCCATTTCTCGAATGGTTCGAACATTATTTGTGGTATCAAAGGCATCTCCATTGTAGGTGTAGGTTTACTAGCCCGTTGACAAGCATCACATCTATCAACAAATTTATGGGTATATTTATTTATAGTAGGCCAAAAGTAACCAATTTGAATTATTTTACTGACTGTTATTTGGGTGACATAATGGCCTCCACAAGGTTCTTCATGTGTTGCTTGAATGATGTCATATACATCCTCTTCTTGTACAAATCTCCTAATTACATGGTCATGGCAAGATTTAAACAAGATTCCATCAATCCATATGTAAGGAGCACTTTGATGTGTTATTTTTCTACACTCATGTAGTGTAAATTTTTGAGGTATTTTTCTAGTTACTAAATAATTTACAATATTAGCATACCATGGAGTAAAAATAGAAAGATCAAACAAATGTACATCTGATATATTATTAGGAATTAACTCATCTTAAGAACCAAAAATTATACTAAGAGGGGGGTGAACAGTATAAGACCATTTTTTACTTTTTTTTTCCCAATCAATATTATGCAATGTAAATATAGCAACATCAATGCATAAATCACCACACACAATAGAGACACCAAATTTATGTGGTTCACCCAATGTGGGCTACTCCATGAATAAAATATTTTTCTAAAACTTTTTCAGTCAATCTCTTAGGAATATTTCCCTATTACAATATTTATGGACCTCTGTCCAAAGGAGACGCCAATCCCCTAAATCAATTTTGTGGATATCTATCCATAGGAGACACCAATCTCCTAACTCTACTCTGAATAGTGATCCTCTAGAAGACCTTTGCCTCCACTACCCTTAGCAAATGGAACTCTATCCATAAAATACACCTATCTTCCCTACTCTGGCTAGAGATATTTGTCCTCAACTTTGTCACCTCCAAATATTTGTCTCAAATCTGTACTAAAGATAGTCCTTCGAACTAGCACAAATATGTCCTCAATCTCTGTCTCTGGTATAGCACAAACCTGTCCTCAAATCTGCACCAAAATTTGTCCTTGAATCTGTACTAAACATAGTCCTTTGGTCTAGCACAAATCTATCCTCAACTTTATCCTCAAGACTTAACTCAAAGTTTGACTCAATATCAAATCAACTCTGCTGCATCTACCTCAAACCTTAACTCAAGGTTTGAACAAATCAATCAATCAATTATGCTCTCAAGTCTTCTCAAATTTATCTTGTAAGCTTCCACAAAATCTCACACCAATCTATCCTCAAGTCCTCTCTAGAACTTGTCCAATCTACTCAATAAGTTCTCACAATCACTTATCCAAATTTTCTCTCAATATGTATTGTAAGCTTCTACAAAAGCTTACCCAAATCTATCCACAAGTCTTCTCAAATACTTACCTCAAATTTTCTCAACAAGTCCACACTAGAAATTTTCCAATCTCATAGAAACATAAAGACAATTGTTAGAGACTCAATATGCTCTAAACTTATCACAATGTTCAATTGCTTTCAATCACTCTCTTAGAAACATACAGAGAATTGTTAAAGACTCGGTATGCTTCAAATTCACCTCAATGCTCACTATTTTTTAATCACTCTTTAAGAAACATAAGGAGAATTATTAGAGACTCAATATGCTTCACACTCATAAATTCTCAATATCTTTCTCAAATCAATTTAAGATATAGAATAATTTGTTTCATAGAACTTGAACAATCAACTCACACATCCACTTGACTAGGCTTAACCAACTCAACCAATCACTCAATGAAATAATACTTGCTTACAAACCCTAGTCCAAGCATATGAACACTCACTCAAAATATTTCTAACAATGCCTATCAACAAATATCACATAACAATGCTACTCATGATCTTTGCAAACCCTAGTTCAATTTATTCACTCAACCAATAGCTTCAACAACAATGCTTATCAAACAAGGTTTTAACAACTCTTTATTCCAGAAAACCTTCAAGCATTAACTCAACACACTTAATAAGGAAACCTAATCAAGTCCTTTTCATTCCAAAGTTGTTTTCCAGAAAACCAACCAATCAACTTAACAATGGAAGAATGTGCCCATACATTTTTGCTTGAAGAAATCTACCTCAATTACAAATAATACTTTGTCAATCTCAAGGAGGTTAGATAACAATACAAAGCATATAATAACTCACAAATACACCTTATTAATCCATTCTTAAAATAATATCCAACACCACAATAGTTTAAATATTCACTTCTCAAAACCCTAACTCATCACAATTTCATCTCAACCATTCAAATTTGACATACTCTACTTCAAAAAATATCCTCAAAAATTAACCCAATTTCTACTTATAACTCCATACTTTAATATTGCATTTAAAAATAATTCTTTTGAAAAAATAATGCAATAAATAATTTTCCTTTCCTCGAAGGTAAAAATATTTTTACCTACAAATTAATATTAGCAAACACCTTGCATATAACTCATAAAAATTCTCTTTAACTTAGGCTAAACTCCAAAAAAAAATTCCTCTTATTTCTCCTAAGATAAACTTTAGCCTAAGCAAAAATAAAATTTAATAATTAAAAAACTTTACCACTTTGGCATGCACGTGAGTCGAACCGAGCGCATCTCTCCCACTAGCACCTTGACTATGGCTTCCATGTCATGGAGCCACGTGCTCCTCTTGGAGCCTCCAAATGCCTTAAGTGCTTTGACCTTCTAAAACACATGAGCCAAAATATGGCTCCTTCACCCATGCTCTGTAAAACACGTTGCACAAATTTACTGCCACGAGGAATGTGCATGAAATAGCATGTGATCATCTTTAGAAAATCAGGTGGATAATCTTACCTTTGGAAAGGCTATGATATATATATACCATATGCCTTCCAATGTGCTCCCACATCGGTAAAGGAAGACATCGACAATGCACGCAATAAATTCGGTGGAGGGAGACATCGAAAATGTACGTGAAAGAACCAGCACCCAACATTAGACTTTGGCCATTATTTATTAAATAAATTAAATTCTTTTAAGAATTTAATTATTATAATTTAATAATTAAATGGACTTTGGCATTTTAAACCAAAATTTAGGGTCTCCTTGGTTTTTAGAAAAACCTTACAACTTGCCTACATGGTTTTAATGAAAGAACCTTTATTTTATTTTTTTTGGTAAGTAAGAGAATATTTATGATTAACATCGGGTTTTAACTGGTTGACCCAAAACCATTTTACAAAATAGGGTCCACTGACCAACTGGACAAAGGCCAAGCCTTGAAATTTTAAACTGACAACAAAAAGGTCCAAGACCTACTCTTCCAACATAATACAGCCAAACTAAACTATGGAAGCCTAATATTATGGCCATCAGAAAAGAAAGACGCAAAATAGAACTAACAAAGACAAAATCCACTTTGAGCCTTCCAATCTAAAATTTTTCATTATCTATCACCATTGAGACTGCATGAGGAAGAGTGCATGAGAAAGAACCTTTATTTTTGCCACCATTGGTTTTAGAGAAAACCTTTTAAACTTATGCTTCCACATAATATTAAAAATATTATGAAGCTCTTTTTCCATTATCCTTTGCATTGTTCCTTTTGACATTTTTACATCAACAGTAGCTTATTCCTTGACATCAATGACAACTTCATTCCTTGACATCAATGACAACTTTGAATCAAAATGTCCAACATCATCATCATTAAATATTTGCATACGAGATAAATCATTTACAATGATATTATACTTACCTGCTTTATCTACAATTGTGACATTAAATTCTTGCAATAAAAGAAGCCATCTAACCAATATTCCTCCTACTATAGCTTTGTTCATTAAATATTTAATGGAAGAGTGATCAGTGTGAACAAATACTTCATACCCTGTTATGTAATGTTTGAATTTATTAATGGCATGAACTACTGCTAAAAATTCCTTCTCACTAACAGTATAATTAATTTCAGCCCCATGCAAGTTTTTTCTCACATAATAGATAGCATAAGGTATTTTATTCTCAATTTGTTGTAGTACTACCCCTATTGCATATCCTAAAGCATCACAATGTATATTAAAATATAGTTTCCAATTTGGTTATCTTAATATAAGAGTAGTAGTCAATTTGTCCTTTATAATTTCAAAATCTTCTTGACATTATTTTGTCCAATTAAACTCGCTTTCCTTTGTTAAGAGCTTAAGCATAGGAGCGACAACTTTGCTGAAATATTTGATAAATCTACGGTAGTATCCTTCATGTTCTAAGAAACTCCTTACCTCTATTTGTGTTTTTGGGGTTTGAAGGGATTGGATAACTTGGATTTTTGTAGGATCTACTTTAACACCTTCTTCAAATATGTAATGTCCTAAAAAAATACCTCCTCTCATCATCATGAAGCATTTTTCATGACTCAAAGAGATATTTTTTTCTTCACATCTAACAAAAACTTTTTGCAAGTTCGATAAATTTTCTTCAAAGGTATTTCCATAGATAGTGAAGTCGTCCACATAGACTTCTACACACTCATTGATGAGATCAACAAAAATAGCTAAAACAACTCTTTGAAAGGTAGTAGGTACATTGCATAACCCAAAAGGTAAACATTTATAAGCGTAGGTACCTATAGGACATGTGAAAGTAGTATTTTCTTGATCTTCTTCAGCTATTGAGACTTGATTGTACCCACTAAAACCATCCAAAAAGCAAAAATATTTCTTTCCAGTTAAGGTATCAAGAACTTGATCAATGAATGATAAAGGAAAATAGTCTTTCTTTATCACTTTGTTCAATTCCCTATAATCCACACAAATCCTCCATTTACCATTCTTTTTAGGGACTATTACTGAAGGTAATACCCATTGGCTATCAGAAATTGGATATATAAATCCTGCATATAAGAGCTTAATGGTTTCTTCTTGAACTATGTATTTCATAGCTAGATTTAGTCTTCTTTGGGGTGTCTTACTGGGTGCCAACCTTCTTGAATAAATATGTGATGGGTACAAACATTCGGGTGTATTCCTTTAATTTCCTTGTAGTTCCATAAAAATATTGTATGATTTTTCTTTAGCACATATATCAGTTGTGATTCATGTATGCTTGTAAGCTCATTATTAATATTCAAAGTTCTTCTAGGTGTGATGTCTATCTATTTGCATTTTTTGTATTTACATCTATTCCCATAATTTCATGTTCAAGAATATTTAAGTGATAGTCGTAAGGTACCAATTTTGAGATTGACTTTTACTTGCTTCATTATTGATCATAATACATTCAAATAAACAACTATTGTCTTGATATTGATCTTCCTTTTGATCACCAATGTGGCGTATCAGTTGGAGTTTCATCCTACATCTAAAATATGTCTCATTTTCATGTTGCTTATCTTAAATAGGTACTATGTCAAAATATGTAGCCCCAAAAGAACTTCCAAAATTTAATGAAGAATATATTGAAACCTAAGGTAGTATCACAATATTGAATGTGCAATGAGGAAATGATATGTGCATGAATTACCCATTAAGTGCATGATATTTCAATGGAAGACATGGGAAAAAATAGACATTCTCCAAAAATTCCAACTTTGAGGGAAAATATTTTTAAGGGGTAGATCATGTAATGACCCCAATATAACCATATCAATTGTCCTTATTTTTTTATCTCAAGCCCATAGATTAGGATGAGTCAATCCTTGAGAATGAATATTAGGGTTTGTTGCTTTAGAGGTCTATATAGGAAGAGATATGAAATAGTTTATCATCATTTTAATAATATTCTTTCAATAGTATTTGGTATGCATATGATATTTTGCCCTCTCTAAGGGGTTTGAATTTTGTTTAGTAATTTGAATCTAGATTTGTTGAATTCATCTTGGATTTTTTATTTTATATTCTTCTATTTTGTGTATATTGCAAAATTATGGATTTTTTGGTGAAATTCCTATACTTATACAAGTTATTTCATTATAATTTATAAAATTCCATGGATAAAATCAAGATAATTAAGGTGGTTAATGTACTTATCATGTGTTTTGCACTCTTAAATTAGAATAAAAATCATCACTTAAAAAATGCTATTACTGATATCACAATTGTTATTTAAATAATTAAAATCATTGTTATATCAAATGACTTGAGCTCAATTGGTTAAATACCTCAACTTTCAATAAGGTCACCCAAGTTTGAATCATGTCAAGCAATACATGTATAATTATCAAAATAGGACCCATTTCAATCTCGTGTAACCAATTAAAAAATAAATTATTGCTATTAAATGGCATGAGCTCAACCAATTAAACACCTCAACTCTAAAGGTAGATACTGAGGTTTGAATATTGCCAAATGATACATGCATGATTATCAAGTTTCTGAAATATCATTTTGTCGATGATGTAATACAAGTGAGACATATTTCAATTCCATATAACCAATTAAAAAGTTACTATTAAAATTAATTTTATAAATCAAATGGCATGAGTACGACTAGTTAAATACCATGATTTTCATGGAAGAGACCAATATTTAGATCTTATAAATTAATACACTATAATTGTCAAAATATTTTTATAATAATATTGTGTAGTTTGTTGAAATACCATAATAACCTAACTATAATAGAAACAAGTAAAACACATTTTAATATCACATAAAAAATTTCAAACCATCTTAAAATGAATTAATAATTTTATTTTAGAGACCAAAGTAAATTGTAAAAGTTGTTGAGATCTTAAACTTATTTTAAACAATTTTAATTATGAATATTATAATTACTATTGTCTATTAAACTTAAATCAAGAGTTAAGGCACTTTTAAATTCCACCAAGTACTTGTATTTTAGACCATCTATACTCATCTATGTCCACTATTCATGAAAGGAGGTTCTCTTATTATGCTATCCATCTATGGGATGTATGTACTTGTAATTTGAATTTTGAACCTTCTATCCAAAACATCCAAATACACATAAATACTTTATAATATCTATTTGAAAAAGGGTAAGATAAATAAATCAATGTATTTTAGAGTCATAGAGAAATTGTATCCTAGGATAACATGATGAAAAGGGGTTTTCATGGCCCTCACAATGTGTTCTATGTAAAAAGGAGAAGGAGAGTATAAACCATATTCTAGGAAATTGTTCAATAGTCTAGTAACTAAGGCAATGGATTCTTAATATATTTGATAAATACATGATGATGAATGATAGAATTGAATAATGGTTAAAGCAATGGCTAAGCACTTTTAAAAGTGAGTCATTATAGATAATTTGGAATACATCGAAAGATACAATACTTTGGATCGTATGGCTAAAAAGTCATATAATAGTATTTAAAAGAAAAGAAAGCAATTTAGAGGTAACAAAAAGGAATATTGGTTTAGCCATAAAGGATTTTAAATTGACCCTATCAACTCATCCAATCCCTAAAATTGAAGTAGGGATTCTTGATGGATGGAATTAAATCATCAAATGGAATTATGATGTTGGGTACAAGAGAAACAAAAGGAATGCAAAGAATGTAAAGTGGAAACCATGGGAAGTAGAATTGGTCAAATTGATTTTTTATGGAGTATCTCAAAGAAATCTAGGACCAATAGGAGAGGAGGAATAATTAGAAATAATAAAAGTGAGATCTTGTTACATTACGCTTTCCATAGCTGATTTAAGATATATAATGAAGTTGAAACTTGGGAAGCTTTGAAAGGATTAAAAATATGCAGACAAATAACATTACTCTTTCCATAGTGGATTAAGATAAATAATGAAGTTGAAACTTGGGTAGCTTTGAAAGGATTAAAAATATGCAAACAAATAAAATGGGACAAAGCATGGATGGAAGACGATTCACTAATAGTAATAAATGCAAAGAAAATGATCCATGGAACATACAAGAGATCATTATAGAAATACAAGACCTTGCTATAGAGTTTTAAGAAATCAAGTTTACACGTATGTTAAGGGAAGGAAACAAATGTGCAAATAAGCTAGCTAATAGAGGGGTCTTAATAGAAGCTCGTGAAGTTAAATTCTCTTTTCCATGGAAGTATGTATAGATGAAGCAGACAAGGATATATTAATTGTCAAAATAAAATAATAATTACGATTTACTGTAATGTTTTTCATTGGTAATATTTGTTGTATTTTTCTTGTCGCGATATCACGACACTTTTCTCTCCTTCTGGTGTGGTCTTCCAACTTGTCGCGATATTGCGACACTTTTTCTCTCCGGGTGCTTTTTTGCAAACTTGTCGTGATATCGTGACACTTTTTCTCTCCGGGTGCTTTTTTGCAAACTTGTCATGATATCGCGACACTTTTGGCCTTCAGGCGCTTTCTTGCTTCATGTCACGATATCGCGACATTTTTTCTCTTCAACGGCGGTCTTCCTTTTTGTCGCGATATCGCGACACTTTTTCTCTCTCCAACGGCAGTCTTCCATTCTGTCACGATATCGCGACATTTTTTCTCTCCAACTGCGGTCTTCCTTTTTGTCGTGATATCACGACATTTTTTCTCTCCAACGACGGTCTTCCATTCTGTCGCGATATCACGACACTTTTTCTCTCTGGGTGCTTTTGTGCAAACTTGTCACGATATCACGACACTTTTGGCCTTCAGGCGCTTTCTTGTTTCATGTCGCGATATCGCTACATTTTTTCTCTCCAAAGGTGGTCTTCATTTTTGTCACGATATCGTGACACTTTTTCTCTCTCCAACGGCGGTCTTCCAGTCTGTCGCGATATCGCGACATTTTTTCTCTCCAACGGCGGTCTTCCATTTTTTCACGATATCGCGACATTTTTTCTCTCCAACAGCGGTCTTCCTTTTTGTCGCGATTTCGCAACACTTTTTCTTCTTGGCAGCAGGCTTCCACTTTCGTTGTGATTTCGGGACTCATTTTCTATTTCGGCTGCGGTCTTCATTCTTGTCACGATTTCGCGACACCCTTTCTCTTTGGCAGCGTTCTCACTTCTTGTAGCGATTTTGTGACTCCTTTTTTTCCCGGGCACGGTCTTCTTTCATGTCACGATTTCGTGACTCTTCTTCTCGTCCGGCTCCAACCTTGCAACTTGTCGCGATATCGTGACACTTTGCAACATGTCACGATATCGTGACTTCTTCCCTTCTTCGGATTCAATGGTGCTTCTTGTCACGATTTCACGACTTCCTTTCCTCCTTTGGCATTAACAGCACAACTTGTCACGATTTCACGACATCACCATTTTGGTCGCGATTTCGCGACACCTTCCCTAGTGTGGAGGTTTGCCAGCTCTCTATTCCTTTCTTCTTGGACCACCTCGATCGATATGGATTTATTGTAATCTCTCTTGTACAATGTTCAGGGACCTTTCAACACCCTTTCTACCAATCAAAAAAAAATATTTGTTGTATTTTATAATATTAATGTGTTTTATATAAACTATTTATTTCAGTCCTTGTGGTTGCACTTATGTTCCAAGAAGGAAACTAACAATCTAAATCTGATAAAGCAACTATGATAGCCCAATTTTTTGAAAATATTACTCTACTAAGATACAATGTATAGATAGTAGAGGTGGAGTTTTAATATTGTGAAGGCTTTTGTAGAGAAATGTAAAAAAAATATGTTAAATTTTGAAATATTTGAATTTACCAAAAAATAAAAATAAAAATGAAAATCAAGAACTCAAACTTATTATGAAAATAAATGTAAGTATTTAGCTATAAAAACTCAATTAAGATGAAAAATAAATCTGTTTTACAAATTCAAGAAGAAAAATATAATTTATCAAGAATGAAAAACCTAAATACAATCCTTTTTATCGAACAAAAAAATATATTTTAAACTGAAAACAAGAAAGCAATGTGACCAAAGTGCACATATAGTCTATGTAGGTCATTGTGAAGCATTATATTTAACACAAAAAAGTATAATATGTCATCAAGTGCTTATTATGTCTCTTATTTTATTTTTTAGGAGAACGTTTACAAATTACATCAACAACCATCCTGAAGGGGTTTGAACACAAGACCACTTAAGAAACAACCACCATCTTTAGCCACTAAGACAACTACCTGTCAGCATGTCTCTTATTTTTTGAATTATATATCTTTAATATTATTAATACCTGCATCGTGACAGTTCCACAGAGGTAGTTGGATCATCATATATAAATATATAACATTGAGTAATTCATAAGAAACTTAAATCTATAATTCTTTTATAATTATTTAAAACCACAATGAGCCTATAATTTTCATTCGAGAGTGTAATAGATTGTAATATATAAAATATGTCAACAACATAGTATGTGTCCCTAAGGAAAAGTAAAAAGACAAAGTGTTTTTTTGCATACACAAAGGAATTGGCAATTGCTTTTGATTGTAGTATCAAATTATGGTGTTATCATTGTAATCTCTATCTTGTCTTAGTAAACACGATCTATAGTGAGGGAGACCCTTGGTGGCTTGGGGTTAGTAGTGTCAAATCATGGTGCTATCATTGTAATCCCTATATCCTCTCAATAAACACGACCTATAGTGAGGGAGATTTTCGATGACTCAAGATTAATATCGTCGTCATCAAGCTGACACACACTCAATGGATTAAAGTCAGACTATTACCTTTGTCGTAAATTAGGCATGCCCACGAGGTTTGAACCTAGGTCTCCTCTTGATAAGTGCCCAACTTCTTAACAGTCCACTTGGTTCGCGCTCTTGCTAACGTAATAAAATATTTTTATTATACATAATAAAATAGATTATTATTATTATATTTATTTATTAGATATAGTTTAATAAAAAATTAAAATATGTTTAAATCATATTTTATAGTTGGTAGTAATGTTTTTAATTTAAAAAAAAAATTAAAAACTTTTATTTTATTCTAATGTTTATAATAATTTGATTATAATATTGTTTATTATTTTTATATTGTTTTCAATGATATATATATTTATATATGGGGTTAGTGTGATAAACCCCTATGACCAGTACACAGGGTTGAGCAGTCTCTTAACCATGATCTCAGTTTCCTTTCAACCATGACCTCTTGTAAATTTGATGTGCTTATCAGTAGGGAATTTGACACACAACTACCACACCCACCCCCTCGTTTATGCCCGATTTTCAATGGTATATGATTATAATTGAATTTAGTTAGCTTTAAAAACAAATAAATTTTATTTTTATTTTATAATTTTTAATTTTTTTAGGTTTTGGTTGTGTTTATTTTAACTACCACACCCACCCCCTCGTTTATGCCCGATTTTCAATGGTATATGATTATAATTGAATTTAGTTAGCTTTAAAAACAAATAAATTTTATTTTTATTTTATATTTTTTTATTTTTTTAGGTTTTGGTTGTGTTTATTTTTCATGTTTTTTTGGGTTGTCTTTGTAGTGTTTCATTGTTTTTGTCTTGTTTGTGTTTTATTATGTGGTTCTTGTGTTTTTCTATGTGGTTTATGTTGTGGTTTTTTTATCTTATTGTGATTTTTTGGTTGTGCTTTTGTTTTTGACACACTCAAGGAGCATATTTTTTATTTTATTTTATTAATTTTGTTGTTATTTACTTATTTTTAAATTGGTTTTGTGTGTGTGTTTGCTCCTTGAGTATGTCAAAGGTGGTAGGCCAAGTCCGAGTCCTAGGTGTTTTTGGCGGAATGGATACCCCTTCCTCCTTGGGTCTTACCCGAAAGTGACATCCATTTTGGTATGTTTTCCACAAATAAAAAATAAATAAATAAATTTTATTTCCAGAAAATAATTTATCTTTATATTAAATCATGGTTAGGTGATTTATGTGTCTAAAGGATGTTGTGTTATTTTATGCACATGTAGCCTATGCTATCATTTCAAGGGATGGGGTCTTCAAGAAGATTCATATGCCCATAGGTCATTAGAGGGCCCCTAAAATGGATCTTATTTTTCCCAATCCTATTTCTTTTTTTTCCACATTTTCTTTTTGTGGTGGTTGGCAAGTCTATTGACACTCTCTCCCCTAAAATGGATCTTATTTTTCCCAATCCTATTTCTTTTTTTTCCACATTTGCTTTTTGTGGTGGTTGGCAAGTCTATTGACATTTCCTCTGATATTTCATCTATTATTTTTGTTGTCAATGGATAGTTCTAAGAAAATTCAAAGACCAGGTAAACAATTATTTTTTGTTTTTCCATAATGGTTTACTGTCATAAATGCTAATATATCTTCTAGGACCATCATTTGGTGCTTTTTGAGAAGTCTTCTCTCTAATTTTGAGTTTTTAAAATGGATTTACAAGAATCGAAAGACTTCCAAGAGTTGGTTTGTAGATTTAGTTTGTGGTCTAGGTAAAAAATATGTAAGTGTTATCTTTAACAAGTCTATACATACTCAAGTTGCTCTACACTTCAGGATCTAAAATATTTATGGATAATCCTATTTATATAAGGTTGATCTTTTGAATTCCATCCTGAAGGGCACTCAATATCTAAATACCTTTTATGTATAGAATTATCATATTTACCTTTCTACTTTCTCATGGGTTTCTAAGGATTATTTTGGAACCGTTAGGGAACTTTATTTGGTGTATTGAGTTTGGCACAAAGAACTTTGGTATCTACCTTCACCCTAAGGTTTGTGTTGAAGTCGATACCTCTTAGGACCTCCTTTCTTTTATCAAGATTAAGTCCTCAGGGTTAGTTTTATCCAACCATTGAGATTCCTTAATGTGTGTTTCAATGGTAGAGAAAAACAAGACACCTAATAAAATATTGTCCAACATGGCCAACCAAACTGTCAAAACCTATAGGTACAAATTCATATGAGGCTTCCAATTTTGTGAATAAACCAAAAAACTCTAACCCTAATTAGTCCTCTCATGAGGATAGAACAAACACAACCAAGAAAGAAACTCGTGTTCTTTTTCATCCACTCCCCCTCCAAATTCCTTCATTAAAATAATTTACCCCTAGTGTCATCCCCTTGTAGTCACCCCCTATTTACCTTGAATCAATTATCTTTGTGTTTGAGAACCCTATACAAGACCCAGTATAGATGGGCTCTAAGGGAGATCTTGAATCTAACCCTGAGTCAAATCCTCAAAGTTTAATTTTCAAAATTAGCCATTAGATTTAGCTTTTGATAGTTGGAAGATGGTTGAAAAGCAATATAGGGTTTTTCCCCTCCAAAATTTACTAAAATTCCAAATAGATCTAGGTTATATTTGTTTAATAGTAAATATAATTGTTCATATGAGACCTTTCCATTAACTAGCTTGAGGTCTTCCAAGTGCCTCACTATTGAGCTTGCTCTTGATACACCAACCACTCAACTACTTGATTTTATCTTGAAAGAATTTCAAGGTGATAGCTATGAAAAATGCTAAATTTGAAGTCAATGTATGCCATGAGAACACCTTTCAAACATTGGGTGTTGGCAAGCGCCCATCCTATTATTAATCCATGAATTTTATGATGCTATCTTAAAACTTGAGAGGTTTTACCTT
The DNA here is from genome assembly GCA_028583015.1 of Wollemia nobilis. NCBI lineage: Eukaryota > Viridiplantae > Streptophyta > Pinopsida > Araucariales > Araucariaceae > Wollemia > Wollemia nobilis. The sequence continues at coordinate 787,588 of JAQPPZ010002969.1, read as the reverse complement.
ACCTTTTTGAAAAGCCTATGTTGCTTATCTAAATCATCTCTATGGTCCTTAAGTTTTTTTCCTCTAAGAATTTAAGGTAGCAAAGGACCAACTTATCTTAGACTGTACTCGATCTCTAGGGATCATGTGCATTTTTTACCAATACATGCTCAAGGAAGTGGTGATGTGTCCATGCCATTTGCCACCCAAATTAATAAAAGTATCCTTAGTTGTAGAGAAGACCCCAACCACTAATATGTTTGGGTGACTTTTAAATATTAATGGGGGGACTATGGGATTGTATTTTGTCTATCCCTAATGAACCTTATAAAATATTTGCTCTCTAGAATTTGATACATGATACCTTGTTGCTTGCCTATTGAATTCTCAAAAGGATTTTAATATGGAAAATTTAAAGGACTAGACCTAGGTAGAAGGTAGAAATTTGGACATAGATATCTTTGGAGCATAGATCTCTAATAGAAACTACTTGAATATTTTTTACCCCTTGTTTTTCTCTCCTCCCTCATGGATTCAACCAGATACACTTGGTTCAATCATCAATCTAAATAGAACCTTAATGGATAGACTTGGTTAATTTTATGTTGGCCAAGATTTCCACAACCCACAAATTCATATTTCAACTATCCACCATCTTGTTATCTCCTCTCTTTTATCATCTCCTAATCTCCTAAATTTCTCTCTTAACCTCCATAGATCAACCTGTCTATATCCTCTTCAACCTCAATGTTTTACACCTAGTCTTTGAGGAATGTTAGAATATTATAGTCTTTATGTGTCAATTGGAACCTCATCCTTCTACTAAAGTAGGTTGGATATTATAGTCTTTGTGTGTCAACTTGAGGCATTATGGTTGGTAGGTTGCCAAGGCCAAACACCAAAAGGTTGATCTTCTCACCTCTTAACTTCACCATACCTACACTATCCTTGGGTACAACCCTGATAACTTGAAATCTCAACCTCATCATGCTAACTCTAAAGGAGAGTTTTATCGATTTGAAGTAGAAAAATCTTAAAGTGTCCAAATTAAATCTGAATTGAACTAGAAGAAACATGTGAAAAAAGTCTAATTTTTTCTTTGCCTTACTTAATAACAAATAAAAAATAAGAGAATCATTCCTTAAGGAATATTAAGACCAATCACCATGAAATTATTAAATTATTTCATAGCCACTTATAGCATACATTTTTTTTTGATCCTCTAGATTATTTTCCTCCCTTCGTGGATGACTATGTTAGGTAGCCTATCCTAAAAAAAGTGCCCCTTAAAATCCATGATATATTTGATCTTATCCTCACATTAGCAGATCTATGGCAGGTTATTTCTTGTATGAAGGATGATAAAACCTTGGGTCCTAATTATATTCTTATGGAGTTCTACAATATATTATGGTCCATGATCAAATAATACCTCTATGTTATCTATTGTTAAGCCATTACCTCTAGCTCGCATAGTACCTTAATTAATTAGGGCATGACCAAACTTATTCTAAAAGGAATAGATCCTACGTCTATATTTTTTGAAGGTCTATCTTCTTGCTTAATATTGCATACAAGATTATTTCTAAGGCCCTAGACATGAATTTGAATCCTACAGCCTCTAAAATTATCAAAAAATAATAGACACGACTCCTTAAAGAAAGGTTTATCCTTGACAACTTGATGTTGGATTGGAAAAAATCCCAATAGGCCAAGGACTCTAAGCCGGATGTCATTCTATGGAAGATTGATTTTGGCAAGGCCTACGACCATATTAGTTGGAGGCACATACTAAAAACACTTTCTTGGTATGGGTTTGCTAATAGTTTTTGCTCCCACATCTCACTTATGTTTCAATATGCTTTGGCTAGAGTAGTGGTTAGTGGTAGCTTATCCCATCCTATCCCCCTCCAATGCTCAATTCATGAGGATTGAACTATTTCCTCTTATATGTTATTAGTGTTGATGCCTTGGGATACCTTTTAGAGACCACTCACAAAGAAATTCTTCTTGGAGTAATTGCTATCCTCAACTAGCAAGTTGTGATCAACTTCCACTTTGATGGTCCTTGTTCTTTCTCCATAATAGTTAAGAGGAAGTGGAAATAGTGAGAGGTATGCTATGACTATATTGTGATCTTTTTGATTCCAAAGTTAGTGACAAAAAGACTAAATTTACCCTCTAAAAACAAATCATGTGCCTATACCCTTAAATATTTGAAATGTGTTACCCCTAGGTCCATCATTAGATATCTAGTGATCTCTTTTGGGATTGATGGTTCCTCGAATATCATGTGGTATTGGGTCCTCAATAAGGTGCAGAGGAAAATTTCTACTTGGCCCATTAGATTTTTTTCATTGGTGGATGAAGTCCAAGTTTGCAACAAAATATTTATACCCTCACATGTTTATTACACCTCTTGCAATATTATGGCTAAAATTGGTTACCACAAGTTCATCTCTATGTTTAGATGGTTCTTATGGAGTAAAGGGAATGAGGCTCATCCCTTACTAGCTATCCCTTGAAAAATTTGCATCATCCCTATAGCCCTAGGTAGATTAGAATTATTGATCCCATCACTCAAGGTAAATATATTATGACAAAGTGGGTAACTAAAGCCTTAATGAAAGATGAAACCTATGTAGTTATCACCAGATAGTATCTATATAACTACCTACAAAAAAATGGATCCATATTTCTTGGCAAGACAAGGTTCTCATATCCCCATTTTTTCCATCTATAGTTTGTTGTCTCTCCATAGGAATTGGACAACTTGACAAGCCTACAACTTCATTTAAAGGAAGGCTAACTCCGTATGAGCTAGTTGTTCCATAGCCACTCAACATATGGTGGAACCTTTTTCTTTAAAGACATGCTAGCCCTTTAGCCCTTTCTAATGAATGTAAGCCTCTATTCTTAGTAACCAAGGGTTTATTACTATTCTTGAAATATTTGGGATGAGTCTTGAGGGAAGTGGTTATCTTAGAAACAATCAAGGGTTTAGTATCTCCTTACTCCCTATTGTAGAGTGGCATTTGAGGAGGTTATCAAGTCTATTCCTAGCTTGCTTACTATCAAAATAAAATGCTCTATTATGTCCTAATTTGATTTGATATGGTGGACCAATTATCCCTTACAAGCAATACATTCTAAATAGTAGTATTATCACCTAATCCCTTCCTTTGACTTCTCTCCTCAACTTAATGAGAAGTGGGACCTCCATATTTCCAATCAATAATGGATTTTTCTCATCGTTATATTATGGAAAGTGCCACTTTCTTCCTATGATTTATTGTTTTCCTAGAGAGTCCTTCAATTCAAATTTCCTTATCTTCAACACCTAGCAAAGCTCAACCTGAGGGACACCACACAATTTAGAGTTGTCATTATCCAATTTAAGGTGCATATTTTTTTTTACTAGGGGGACAAAACCCCCTTGGGCTAGGCACAACTCCCTCATGTGTGGAATCTTGTTGCAAGTGAACATGGTTCACAATCAAAAGCAAGTTCTTAGACACCATTTCAAGAAAATCCATGATAGACTTTGTAATTGTGGAGCTAAACCAAGAACACATAATGAAAGTGGTATTACCTAGAGCTCTATTTCTAGTGGTAATATACCTATGATAGAGAAGTGGCCCTGTGATATTTTATCCGCAGAGACGGTGATTCAAAATCTAAATCAACTATGATTCTTATCAAATTGTTGTATAAAGAGTTACAAATAATATGTTGGTTATTGTTTTGCCTAGTAGTTGTTCTTATGTGTTTATGTATTAACAATTAAAATATATGATGAAATATTGTCTTAAGAAACCCAATTAGGCCCCTACACAGATAGAAACTTCTACAACACTTTTTCATAGGTACTTTTATAAGAAAAATGAGTTTTTATTTTTGAAGCTTGATTTAAATTTTTGTGCAATTTTTGTTGCTCATTTCATCATCGTAGTGTAAATTACATTTTAATCCTTTTGCATACGGCCTAAAAGGGACCTCAAATTCCCTTGTTTACATAGAGTTGATATAGATCCCAATCTATTCTTGTATATAAAGCTCTTTTCTGACACCTAGTCATAACCGTAACTAGCATATCTTGACTAGTGTAGATAGGATTGTGATCAAGCAAACTTAGCATAACTTTGCACTAAAATAAAATGACTTAGTTAAGTCATTTTCTTTACAAAATCACTTAGTTAAGTCAAATTTCTTTACAAAATCTTTTAGTTAAGTCAAAAATATTTCCAAAAGCACTTAGTTAGGTCAAATTCCTTTCCAAAAGCACTTAGTTAAGTTTGATTTCTTTACAAAAGCACTTATTTAAGTTTGATTTCTTTACAAAATCACTTAGTTAAGTCCATATTTCTTTACAAAAGCACTTAGTTAGGTCAAATTCATTTCCAAAAGCATTTAGTTAGGTCCAGTTCCTTTCCAAAAGCACTTATTTAAGTCCAATTTATTTCCAAAATCACTTAATTAGGTCAAATTGTTTTACAAAGGCACTTAATTAGGTCAAATTTATTTACAAAAATATTTAACTAGGTTTTAATCCCTTTTACAACCATCTAATCTAGAATTCCTTCAAATTTCTAGCTTAGATTTTCATTTCAAAATAATTTAGAGTATGTTTGTTTTCCAAGTCGTAAGTAGTCAAACACAAATCAAACACCACACACACATATTTCATTTACATTGGTAATATTGGATTTCATCACCAATCTCCAATCGAGCTTAATGGAATTCATCTCCTTCCATTGGCTTTCCCCTTAGATTCCATAGTAGCCCCCTCGAGTTGTTTTATAGACTTCATCACTAGAATATCCCCTACTCTTGAGAGACCCTCGAAGTAGATTAGGATTAGATGCCCTTGCTCACTAGGATTTATACAATTCATGAGTTGGTAATTGTTGTTCTTGACTAAGTCTATTTGAGGGCGAAGAAAAATATTGGGTAGGTTGATAGCAAGTATTAGATAGTATCACCTCTTTCATAAGAGGACTTTTTGGGTTTCCCCTTTGGTTATCATTTTTTTGTGCCTTCCATTAGCCACCATCTACTCGTTGTTGCATAGTTTCTCTTTACACATCTTTGGGTGTTGTAAAGTCACATGCTTCAACATATCTTTTTAGCATCTATTCCACCTCATTTTTCTTGGTTTTAGATTGGATAAAATCATCAAAACACATGAAAACAACAAAAAAATATTTACTTATTGTTTACTATAAATTTTGGCTATATATATATAAGCACTTTTGGCTCACAAAACTGGTCACAAAACCATCAAAATAGCTCCAAAACACATCTTCTAGTTTTCCATAGTATGTAACTACAAAATTTAACTTAGATTTTCTACTTTATTTAGATTTGCACAACAATGTATGAATCTCGAGGCATAGTCAGATTTACACATCGATATGTGAATCTAGATTTTAAGCCACAAATAGGTCCAAAAATAGACATAGAACACATAAAAGGCTAAATTTTTCACTTTTAGCTATTCAAAACATTTCATTTACACACACCAACATGGTTCTTACTTATAGTCAAGCATGTAAGCAAGCTCACCTTACTGTAGAGGCTACTCATGTTGCCTCCTCATAGTCAAACAATCATAGACACGAAAAATTGATCCACTTTTAGTGGGTAATCTTCTTAGAACCCCTAAGAGGTCCTTAACCCTTTCCCTAGGCAAGGGTAAGACTTTGTTCCCCCTCACCTTGATTTTATTTAGTATTTTAGTGACATCGTGCTTGGTTACGATGGGGCATGACTTTGCAAAAGCGATATCGCACCCCATCGACACGAGGTGCAACTTCACTATTTTTAGGGTTTTAATTTATTAAAACCTAGGTTTAAAATTTTTAGCATGTTTGGCATCGACTTGTGTTTGGTTTATCACTTATTTTACCCCAATTTTTATCTATAAAAGGAGGGGTTAATCCCACTCTAGAGAGACAAGCGATCGATCTAGAATTTTTTTTTTTTTTTAATTTACATGGTGGAATCGATAGCCACCACAAATCCGAGCAGGCTATCCAGCTTTTATGGCCACCATAGTATTCTGTGTTGTCCACCCTAGAAGCCGCCACATAGATCTTCGCATAGCCCACCACTATAACCACCATGCCACTATCATTTTAAACCTTTTACACCATTGAAAGCACCAAGAAAGGGACAAGCGTTTAGTCCGACGAGGCCCGAGATTTGAACCTTGGACCTTCACCTTCCATATGGGGTTTTGATGAACCAATTTGTCTACACCTCGGACCTATCTAGAAAATTAATTAAGCTCAAAATTCTTATTATTATTTAGTGCTTGTATTCTTACTTTTTATCTTCTTCCTATATCTTCTACAAGCTAACCTCGAAGTGTGAACTTTTAATTTGACCTTCTATTGTATTGATTTGGATTGTTATGTTGTTTGGTGGATTCATTTTGTAGTTCAAAAAGAAAGAGAGGGCCCATTATGGATACCTCGATATCTTCTACCTACTTTTGTGTCATCCATAAGGTTGTGCACACTTTGTTTCCTACATTTATTTATGCTCTATATTTATCTTTTATTTTTTGTATCTTTGAAGCAAAATATTGCCATGTACCGACGAGGCGTGACTTCGCTAACCCTAATTTAGGGTTTTTTATCATAAAATAGAGATTGCACCCCATTCTGATGGAGTGCGACTTTGCCTATAGAGTTATCACACCCGCCATCTATGAGGCATGATATTTTCCAAGACTGAAATAGGGGTATATGTCATATTTTGATTGCATGAGTAGTTTCTAAATTGCATTTAGGGCATGGTAGCATAATATATTTTTTTCTTCTCTATTTTTACATTATCATTTTATGATTAATTATCCAAAGGTCAATTTCTACTTTTATTTTCAAAGGTCATCTAAAAGGACCTAGGGGGCTTGACTGTTGTGCCTCCAAGCATTGTTATACAGTGACCTAAGTAGGCCCCCTAATTCTAATCTTGTTTTCAAGTTTTTTATAAGTTATCTTGTAGAAATAGTTATTTCTTATATCATTTGACAAGAGGCAGAAAAATCTAAGTCAACCATCGATCAAGATAAGTGTTCTAATTATTGGTTAAAGACTTGATATGAGTATTGGTTCTTAGGCATCTAAAAGTGAAAAGTATATAGAGTGCATCTAGGGTTAATATTATGTATTTATCTTGTGTCATTGCTTTAAAGGTTTTCTAGATAAAACCCTAGGTTAGAAAGCATTCAAAATAAAGAATCATGTTATGTTATATCTTCTATTCTTGCATTCTAATTTTTGCATTGTCCTTTATCTTTCATAGCATAGATCTAGAAATGCCAAACTTAGGTGATTTCTTTTAACTGAATACATCAAACTATCCCAAAATTCCTGAGGACTTGGAGTGATTTCTCAAACCATTCTTGGTGAACCCATCCCTCTAGAACCGAGTGTAGAGAACAATATACCCCCACGGTTCACCCCATAAGGCTTTCTATCTCTCATAGATCCAACCTTTTTGGGACTTGTACATGATAGGGCAGTTATTTTCCTTTACATATTTGGTGAACCCAACATGAACACATTATTTTATTTTAAAAATAATAAGCAAGATCATTAATTTGTGTGTCAAATATTTAAAAATATAATTCCCTTTTTATAAGTGCATAGGTCTCTTTGGTCTTAGTTCTTCTTGTATTTTTTCTTTTCTCAATGGATTTTGACCTTGTGGAAGGATGAAGACTCCTTAGGTATGATGATATTTTTCATGAGAATGATCAAATTGATAAATAAAATCATAACCTAGAATAAGAGTTTGATAATCATCTTGATCCTATTCGATATCCCAATAGGAATCTTATCTTTAAATATTTTGACCATGTATGGACTTTTTATAAATATCATAAACTTGCATTAGATCAAGCCTTAGAGGAAGAAGCATTACTTGAAAAGGATATCCCACTTCAAGTAAATTCTTTGAGTGAACCTTTTAATCATGGTAATCAAATCTATCAATCTACTTATGCCACTACTGTGACCACCAACATTAGATGAAATCCACCCATTCCTCCAACTAGTGGTGGCACCCAAAATTGCTTTCAATTTCCTCCTTTATCTTCTAATGTCAACACTATTGCTTCTGTTCCACCACAAGTTAATCTTCCATTCTCACAAGACACCACATATAACAAAAACCTTCTCATGTTCAACTTAATTCAAGGTAATATTGGAAACACACATAATTCAAAAATACAAAATTTGGCAAATATAGTGAATCAGTTGGTTTTGAGGATGGATATGATTCAACCTTCAAGATTTACATACAGTTATAAGGAAATGTGTAGTCAGCCATTGGATCCTATTGTTGTTGCTAGACCTTATCCCAAGAATTCTCCTATGCTAGTTTTACCAATCTATAGAGGGACAAAAGATCCAATAGAGCATTTAAAGGAATTCAGGATAGCTTACCATGATCTTGTTTATGATGATATGCTTCTATTTAAAACTTTTCCAAAGAGTATTTTTGGAGTTGCATTGGAATGGTATTATCATTTGCTCAACTATTCTTTAAAGAGCTTTGAAAATACTGCAAAAATATTTTTTCATCAATTTAGTGCTTATATTGAAAAGGAAGTGACAATGAGAGACCTATATGACCTCAAGCAAAGTAAAGAAAGTTTTTTGGAATTCTTAACTCATTGGAGAAGTTTAGTTGGATTATTAATACAGACTGTATCTTAGGAAGCTATGCTTGATATATTCATTAGTAATTTACAATAAAAAATATTGTATGCACTAGAAACTACTACTATCGCATCTCTTGATCAAGATTGAGTTAGCCAAAAAAGTGGAACAAGATCTCATAAGGAGAGGTCAGCTTATGAATAAATAAGAAAATCCTACTATGTCTCAACATAAGAATAAGCATACATGAGGTAATAATGATAGTATTCCTGTTAACAATATCATTGATAGCCTACAAAATATTGTACTTTAGAAACTTCCTCAAAGGAATTTTTCCAGACTTAATATACCTATGGAAGCAGTTTTGAAACAATTACTAGAAGCTAAGGCTATTTAATTACCTTCTATAAGACAACCAGATACTAAATCTCATTGGTATAAGGCTATTGCACATATCATAGAGTAGGAAACTAGACAAACTCTTGTAAGAAGTTGAAACATGTGGTTCAAGATTTGATTGATGTTGGTCGTATTGACACTATTAGTTTTCAATCTTCCAACAACCAACAAAATTAGGATAGAACTAGAAAAACCAACCAAGTATCCTATAAGAGTGTGCCACATCTATACTATAACAATATGGTTGGAATGATAACATCTACTCTAGATAAGTTAGTATAGAGTTAGCAAATTTAGTAGTCTCAACAGGAAATGAGTATGTCAACAAATATTTCTCTCTTAGAACTTCTATAGAATTCTCAAGCCCATGAAGAAGCTATGGTAAATATTTTGAAATAGCAGTCGGTACCTCTTGATATTTCTCCTAGTGATATAGCAAATTTTTTAAGTTCTCTTTGGACACTTTGTCTCACATTTTCAGACAATGATATATCTTTCTCAAAAATGCAAGAAGACAAATCTTTATATATCACTGCTTTTATTGGGGATACTCTTATCAAAAGGGTTATGATTGATAATAGTTCTTCTCTTAATAAATGTACACACCATTTATTTCATAAGTTTGTATTGAAAGAGAAATATTTAATTGTAACCAGTGACATCATTAAAACTTTCAACAATGATTCTCAAAATGCATGCGGTACTATATCCCTCCCTCTTAGAGTTGGACCTAAAATTTTGAATACAATGTTTTACATGGTGTCTTGTCCTACATATTTTAATATTCTTCTTGGATGGTTGTGGATTCATGCAATGAAGTCCATTCCTTCTACTTTTCATAAATGCATAAAATTTGAAATTTAAAACCAAATTATTTCTATCATGGGTGATCCACATCCATTTTAATTCTGATCATGAGAGGATTTAGCCCAAATTCATTCCTCATAATCTTCCTCTAATAAATTATCTACAAATGTTTCATCATAGGATCAAGATGATTCTTCTTGTTTAGATCTTCTTTGTGATGAATCTCATCAAGGTTTAGAATGGAGTTTTGAGGACGAGGGTTCACCCTCATCCATGGTCTTAACCCCAAAGTTGCATGTTATAGATGAGGCTTTACCTCAGCATGATATCTTCTTTGATGGGTTTATCCCTTACACAGTGTAGGTTGAGTATTCTAGTTCTCAAGTGGACTTCGATTCTATTTCTCCCGAGTACCTTGAGAAATTAGGAGTGATTCCTGTCTTACCTCCTCTTGAGGATAATTTATCCATCCTCATTGAGGAGACCATAGATGTGAACATAGGTTCTGAGGAATCCTTGAGAATCCTTAAGTTAGGAAAATCTCTAACCATGGATGAGTAGGTGTAATTGACCAATTTATTGAAATAATATCAGGATATTTTTGCATGATCATATGCCAACATGCTAGGGCTTGATCCCTCCCTTGTCATGCATCATTTGGTAGTTAATCCTAGTGCCAAGATTTTTAAGCAGAATATTTGAAATATGCATTCGAATGTCACCCTCTCAATCAAGTAGGATCTCCAAAAACTCCTTGATGTCGGTTTTATAAAAATCATTGACTATTCTTATTAGATTTCTAATATCGTTCCTATAGCTAAGAAAGAAGGAACAATAAGAGTATGTACTGTCTTTTGGAACATTGACTTAGCATATCCCAAGGATGATTTTCCCTTGTCCAACATAGATTAGATCATAGATTTTACCACCAAATGTGGGATGCTTTCACTCATGTATGGTTTCTCAGGAAGACCAAGCCAATACAATATTCACTACTCCATGGGATACCTTCTACTGGAATGTCATGCATTTTGTATTGAAAAATGTGGGAGCTACCTATCAGTGGGCCATGAATTATATTTTCCATGATATGATGCATGATATTCTCTAGGGCTATGTGGATAACCTTTTGACTCATTCCTTAGAATGAAAGGATCATGTCCATGATTTAAGACAAATATTTGAAATGCTTCGGTAATATAAATTTCATATTAAATCAGCTGTGTATGTTTGGAGTCACATTTGGAAATTTACTAGGCTTCATAGTGTCTAGGTAAGGCATTGAAGTGGACCCTACTAAGATAGCAGATATCATTGATATACCTCCTCCTCGCACCCTGACTAAATTGTGTAGTCTTCAAGGTAAGTTGTAGTCTATTCGTCCATTCATTGTCCATTTATCTGATAAGTTTCAACCTTTACTTTGGATCCTTAATAAGGATGTAGGTTTTTAGTGGGATTCAGAGTGTTAAAAGGCTTTTGATGACCTCAAAATGTATCTCACCTCCTCGCCTATTTTAGTCCCCCTATTTTGGGTAAGCATTTGTTGCTTTAAATAGCAACCATAACTCATGCTTTGGGAGCCATGCTAGCTCAACATGATGATGAAAACAAATAAAGAGCTATCTACAATATTAGTAGAACTTTTGTTAGCTATAAAACTAGGTACACTCCTTTAGAGAAGCTCTATTTGGTCATAGTGTTTGCTTCCTAGAAGTTAAGGCACTACATGGTCAGACATAAGATATTATTGGTTGCAAAGTTTGATCCTTTACAATATTTTATGTCTAAGCCCCACCTGTCAGGTCGAGTTGCTAAATGGGTGTTGACCCTTAGTGAATTTGACCTAACTTTCATAGGTAAGAAGGCTATCAAGGGTCAAGTGATTTCTAATCAGTTAGCCTTCGCTCCCCTAGAATCTACCTATCCTATAGTTGTAGAGTTTCTCGATGAGTGCTTCAATGTTGAAATTGAAGAGTTTGAGTCTCAAAATTTATTCTTTTATGGAACCCATTGCATGAAGGGCGTTGGAGCTGGAGTCATTCTAGTTACACCACAAAAACAAATCATCCCCTTGTCCTTCAAACTTCCTTTTTCTTGCATAAATAACACTGCATAATATGATGTTTATATCCTTGGTCTTAGAGAAGCCTTAGCTTTGCAAGTTAGAGTCCTTTCAGTCTTTGGTAACTCTCAACTTGTGGTTAATCAAATCAACAATGTTTATCAGACTTGAGATGATAAACTTAAACCATATAAGAATATTATTACCAAGTTTTTGTCTTATTTTGAATGGGTAACCATAGAGTCTATCCCTAGATCCTCAAACCACCATGTAAATGCCATGGCTACTACTACATCTTTGTTCCCTTTAGAGTTGTAAGATGATCAAGATTTGATTATCATTCAATAACTTTAGTAACATTAATCTTTGAGTTCTTTTTTGGATCTCTTAGAGTGTTTTACCATTGGAGATTCCCCACCTGAACCATGGTATAATGGCATGTTTATTTTTCTTAAATATGGGTTAATGCCTAATGGTTTAGATCACAATTATTGCAAGCTATTACAAAAAAGAGCATGCCAATTTGTTATAATTGGAAATACTTTGTATCAATGTTATTTTGAATGTATTCTCTTGTGATATCTTAACTTTGATGAAGCCCAAATTGCTCTTAGTGATGCTAATAAAGGTTCATGTGGAGGCCATTTTAGCGGTAATGCTATTAACAAAAAGCTCCTTTGAATGGGGTATTATTGGCCTTCCATGGAGAAATATGCTTATGATTATGTTTAGAATTGTGACAAGTGTCAATGTCATGATCATCTTATTCATGCTCCTTCTCAAGACCTTCAGGTTATTTCTTCCCCTCCACCATTCTCCATGTATGGGTTGGACATTATCGAGAAGGTTAACCCAATGTCATATGATGATCACAAGTTTATCATTACTATGATAGAGTACTTCACTAAATGGGTTGAAGCCATACCCCTGGCTATGGTAACTGGAACTTAGATTTCTAAGTTCATCTTCAACCAAATTCTTTGTAGGTTTGGAATTCCTTTAGTGATTGTTTCTGACAACAACACTCCTTTCAAGAATAAGGATATTCGTAATCTTTATGCTAAGTACAAAATTCAGCATAGATGGTCAACTCCTTATTATCCTTAGGGTAATGGACAAGCCAAAGAATCTAACAAATCCTTGATCAATATTTTGAAGAAGCTTTATCCTGCCTTATGGGTCTATTGTACTAGTGTAAGTACTCCCACAGGGACCTCACCATATGTCTCGGTATATAGATCTGAGGCGATGTGTCCTTTTAATCTTGAGGTTCCTTCTTTGTGCATCTTGTTGCAAGATGCTAAGGTCAGTGATGAGTATTGTACAGACCTTTTGTGCCAATTGGAGTTGTTGTATGAGAAGCACATTCATGTCTTAGAGAATTTGTGATCCTATCAGGGTAGGCTCCAGCGATCTTACTCTAATAAAGTTTGCAACCATTCTTTTGATGTTGGTGAACTTGTCCTCAAGGAAAATCAAAAGAACACTGATGCTCGTGTTGATATTTGAGTTAATTTTCAGCCCAACTGGTTGGGACCCTTTGTCATAACAACTAAGTTTGGCTCAGGTGTTTACAAGTTGGCTTATATGGATGGTAAAGAGCTTAAAGAACCAATGAATATAATTCATTTAAAAAGGTATTATGCTTGATTCATTTTTCATATTGCATATGCATTTAGTCATATCATGTTGCATGTTTTCCTAACATATTTTGCATGCCTTCCTATCATATTTTGCATTATTGCTTGACATTATGTTCTTGCATACTGCTTGTCATATTTGCATCATTGCTTGATCATAGTTGGTTTTTCTAATAGTTTCTAGGGATATGCAACAATGGAAGGTGATGATACCTAGTTAGGTTGTAGCTCACATGTATTGCATTCTCACTAGGGCTCTGATGCCTAGCGAAACCCCCATACCTTTTATTATTTTCTTCTCAAATTCTCTTCTTGGTTTTATCCTACATTGTTCTTCTTCTCTCCTCTTCCTGTCTTCCTTGACTTTGAAATTTTTTATAATGTTCACCATCTCTCATCAAATTCAAGGAATACAATCCTCCTTTTGTATATTATTATCTTTTGTATGATGCTTATTTCTCTTTTTGATTTCTTTGATTTAGATGAGGATATACATTCTTCTCTTATTTGTTTGATCACTTCCTCCCTCTTGACTCTTCACTTGCTGAAACTTCAAGCAGGGAGCACACAAGCACAAATTTTTCTCCTCATTTTCTTCCTCTTATTTCTTCTAGCACATGCACACACTCATGTTATGTTATGCTCTGATTGACTCATACATACATTCGCATACACTTTATAAGGTAGTACTAGTATATACATCATTCACATCAGCATATATCATATATCACCCCTATTAGGTTACATATCTCTTTGACTCAGTGGGCTCAACACCCCATTACAGGATCAGCTCCTTGGCCACTTCAATAGGCCTTAACATACATCCTAGTGGGTAATCACCCCACAACAATCACCAGTGGTAAATTATCCATGTCGAGTTATGCTCCATGTTTTACCCATCTATCTATCTTAGTGAGTACAACACCCATAGTGGGTTTCACTCCATACATGGACCATATTTTGAGCATAACACCCTCTAGTCAGGATTCTAATTTAGCGTTCTTCTCGATTTTATATGATTGATCTTTGGAGCTTATTTTTATTCTTCTTATCATTCTTTTTATATTCCTTCCTTCTATATTTCCGTTTCTTTTATGCATTTCATGCTAGCTGCATTAGATTCATTTTGTCCCCATAATCTTTGCTTCATTGTTTACTTGTTTTGTTCTCTGTGTTTTTGTGTTCTACTTTTTTTTGTCTTCCTTCACCTTTTCAAGTTTATTAAGGAGGCTCCTTTCATTTTAAACTCGAGGGGGTACCCCCTAGCCATAGAGTCATGCCTCACCTAGTGTGCAAGAGTCTAGAGTATCCTTCCATGGTACCCCTCTTGCACCACCCCTTTGTCTAAACATAGACACTCCTTTTCTTTTGTATGTTTTTTGCCCCTTTTTGTCCATAGGAGTCTACACATTTCTTTGATGCATTTACTTGGCCTTAAATGCATAAAATAAGGGGTAAAATATAGAAACAAAAAATTGACCCACTTTTAGTGGGAAATCTTCCTTAGATCCCCTAAGAGGTCCCTAACCCTTGACCTAGGTAAGGGTAAGCCTTTGTTCCATCTCACCTTGCTTTTCTTTAGCCTTTTAGCGAAATTGTGTTCGATTACAATGGGGCATGACTTTGTAGAAGCAATATCGCATCCTGTCAGCACGGGGTATGACTTCACTATTTTTAGGGTTTTAATTTATTAAAACCTAGGTTTAACCTTTTTAGCATGTTTTGCATCGTCTTGTGTTTGTTTTTCTGCTTCTTTTGACCCAATTTTCATCTATAAACGGAGGGGTTAATCCCACTCTAGAGAGACATGTGATCAATATGGGAAATTAATTAAGCTCAAAATTCTTATGATTATTTTGTGCTTGTATTCTTACTTTCGCTCTGCATCTTGTTTCTTCTACAATCTAACCCTGAAGTGCAAATTTTAGATTTGATCTTCTATTGCATTGATTTGGATTACTATGTGGTTTTGTGGATTTATGTTGTGGTTCAAAAAGAAAGAGAGGGTCCATTTTGGATACCTCAATCTCTTTTGCCTTAAAAAGAAACTATAGGGATTTCAAAATGAGCGGAATGAAATAAAAGGAGAATGGGAAGTTTTCAAGAAACAGAATGAAGACTATGAAAAAGAAATAAAATTACTCAAGGAGAAAGAGGAAAATGTCATGGAAGATAATGAGAGGAATATAGAAGACACGTCATTGGATTTGAAAAAGCAAGAGTAGAATAAAATGTTTTAAATTCAGCTAAAAGTTCTATTTTGAAGGTTCATGGAAGCATTCAAAAGGAATAGGTTATTATTTCCATTGACCCTAGAAGCAGATATAATTTTATTAATATTGCTTTGGCTAAGAAGTTGCAAGTTCAAGCAACAAAAATTAAGGACATACAACTAGAGGGTGAGCATGTTCATATTTTTGAAGATTTGAAGATCACCATGGATAAATATGTTTTACATTCAAATTTCTATGCTATTGAGATGGATGATGAGGATATTGTTCTTGGTTATCCTTGGTTAGATTCTTTGGGTACTGTTAACATTAATGTGCAAAAGAATTTTATGAAGTTATGGTACAAGAAAAAGAAGATAACATTGCAGGATATTTCTCAACTTAAGGAGCAAGGATCCAAGGAAAATCAAGAAGTGGTTGTAGAGAAACAAATTGAAGAACCTGAAACAGAATCCAAGAAGGTAGAAGCAACAAAATATTCCATGGAAGAAGTATCAGCAATTGATTCAACAAAAATAATAGTAACAAAGTCCAAGGAAGATTTTATAGAAGAGCACAAGGACACACCAAACAAAGAGAACATGAAAGAACAATGTGTAGAAGAATTTAAAACAATGGAGCCAAATGTTGGGAAGTCAAAGAAGGTAGAACATCAAGTTAAGGTTGCACCATATCGCCATCCACACCACCATGAGCAGCAACAATCTTGGAGGTATGGTTCAAGGCAGAAATATTATGGTTCTACATGGAATCATAAGGGCACCAACTATGGCAGATTTTGGTAGAGAAAGCATAGTGATCCTAGTTTTCAGAGTGGTTCATCAACATCAAGGAACAAGTGGACCCATCATTCAAGTTATCAAAATACAATAGCAAAAGCATGGAGCCAACGAAGCATATTTGGATACTCAAGTAACAAAATGGCATACCAGCATCAACGTGTTTCACTTGGATGGATGGATGATCGAGATTGGTACCAGTTGCTAACATTGCTTAGCAAATCATATTATCATGTTTCTTCATATATTTCAAGGATGAAACATTTGTAAGGAGGGTGGCATGGTAGGGTACCTAGGAATAGATATTTGGGGATATATTATTATATTGTATAAGGGTTGGCATGGGCCACACATAACCCAAGGTTGATTGTATTATAATATTATATTATATTATATTAGTAGTAGGCTCCCCAAAGTAGAATAAGAATATGGATATATAAAGAAGAGATATTTGTCATTGTAATCATCATTGGAGAATAATCTTATGTAATCATCTATGCCCATGAAGTGGCTTATGGGACTTTGCCCTCCTTGAGTGGCATCTCTCATCTTGGGAGATATTGTGGAGTTATTCCTTCCTTAAGGAGTATTATTGGTGTTTCCCTACCTTAAGGGTATTATCTATCTCTCTCTCATTTGTGGATTGTTATTGTAGATAATTATTTGTGGATGAATGATTTGATATTTTTGCATATTGGTGAATGATTTATGTTAATAATAATAAATTTTTGCAACAAGTGGTATCAGAGCAACGATTTTGGAAAAGTGGGGATTTTTGTGAAATTGTAGAATTAGGGTAATTTTTTTTTGGAAAAAAATATCTCATATTTTAAGAGCCATATCTTTGTGAAAGTTTATCTGATTCAGGTGATTCTTAGATTAGTTTGTGCAAAATTTGAAGAGCTTTAAAATGAGTGGTCATATGAAGGAATCTGAGTAGTATTGATGGATATATGACCTTTTGAATTTAGTCATCTAGAACAAGGATAGTGATAAATTTTTTAGATTTTTTTTGAAAAAATGTCTCATCTTTCATAAGCCATATCTCTATGAATATTTATCCAATTTAGGTGATTTTTGGATCATTTTGTGTAGAATTTTAAGAGCTTTAAAATGAATGGTCATATAAAGGAATCTGGATAGTATTGAGGGAGATATGACCTTTTGAAGTTAGTCATCCAGAATAAGGATAGTGACAAATTTTATATATTGTTTTTGAAAAAACGTCTCTCCAAACGTTTATCCGATTCAAGTGATTCTTGGATCAGTTTGTGCAGAATTTGAAGAGATTTAAAATGAGTGGTCATATGAAGGAATCTAATTAGTATTGAGGGAGATATGACCTTCTAAATTCAGCCATATGGAACAAGGGTAGTGACAAATTTTCAAGTCATGAATTTTTTGAAAGATAAAATTTGTTTAGTTCGGGTAAGCAAATCAGTTGCACTTTATTTTTTTTGGAAGAAAAATTGTAGATCTAGTTGTCTATGTGGATTTTTAGCTTCAACTCAGTGGGAATATATTTATTTCCATAAAACCCTAGTTTGCATTAGGGCATGATATATATTATCAAAAAACCCTAGTTGCATTAGGGTATCAACTATGGAATGGAAAAATTTTAATGGAGAAAATGATATTGATGTGAGAGAGTGGTTGAAAATAGTAAAATATTAATATAATGAAGACATGTTCAACTTTAAATTTCATAATTTTTTTTTGGGAAAGCTTTACAATGGGTAGACAAATTTGCTAGGGGTAAATGCTTGTCCTTTTGGGATCAAATTGAACCGATATTCATGAGCACATGGGTACCTATTCAATTACAAATAAATTTAGATTGTAAGAAATGTATTAAATAAATACTTGAGTAAAGGGATAAAAATATAGATAGCTTGATGGATGTCATCACAGACCTTGAAAATAAACTACAGGGATTTCAAAATGAGCGAAATGAAATGAAATGAGAATGGGAAGTTTTCAAGAAAAAGAATGAAGACTATGAAAAATAAATAAAATTACTCAAGGAGAAAGAGGAAAATGTCAGGGAAGATAATGAGAGGAATATAGAAGGCACATCATTGGATTTACAAAAGCAAGAGCAAAATAAAAAATGTTTAAATTCAGCTAAAAATTCTATTTTGCAGGTTCATGGAAGCATTCAAAAGGAACAGGTTATTATTTCCATTGAACCTAGTAGCAGATATAATTTTATTAATATTGCTTTGGCTAAGAAGTTGCAAGTTCAAGCAACAAAAATTAAGGACATACAACTAGAGGGTGAGCATGTTCAGATTTTTGAATATTTGAAGATCACCATGGATAAATATGTTTTACATTCATATTTCTATGCTATTGAGATGGATGATGAGGATATTGTTCTTGGTTATCCTTGGTTATATTCTTTGGGTACTATTAACATTAATGTGCAAAAGAAGTTTATGAAGTTATGGTACAGGAAAAATAAGATAACATTGCAGGATATTTCTCAGCTTAAGGAGCAAGGATCCAAGGAAAATCAAGAAGTGGTTGTAGAGAAACAAATTGAAGAACCTGAAATAGAATCCAAGAAGGTAGTAGCAGCAAAAGAGTCCATGGAAGAAGTAGCAACTGATTCAATGGAAATAATAGTAACAGAGTCCAAGGAAGCTTTGATAGAAGAGCACAAGGACACACCAAACAAAGAGAACATGAAAGAACAATGTGTAGAAGAATTTAAAACAATGGAGCCAAATGTTGAGAAGTCAAAGAAGGTAGAACATCAAGTTAAGGTTGCACCATATCACCATCCACACCACCATGAGCAGCAACAATCTTGGAGGTATGGTTCAAGGCAACAATATTATGGTTCTACATGGAATCATAAGGGCACCAACTATGGCAGTGTTTGGTAGAGAAAGCATAGTGATCCTAGTTTTTAGAGTGGATCATCAACATCAAGGAAAAAGTGGACCCATCATTCAAGTTATCAAAATATAGTAGCAGAAGCATGGAGCCAACGAAGCATATTTGGATACTCAAGTAACAAAATGGCATACCAACATCAACGTGTTTCACTTGGATGGATGGATGATCGAGATTGGTACCAATTGCTAACATTGCTTAGCAAATCATATTATCATGTTTCTTCATATGTTTCGAGGATGAAACATTTGTAAGGAGGGTGGCATGGTAGGGTACCTAGGAATAGATATTTGGGGATATATTATTATATTGTATAAGGGTTGGCATGGGCCACACATAACCCAAGGTTGATTGTATTATAATATTATATTATATTATAATATTATATTATATTAGTAGTAGGCTCCCCAAAGTAGAATAAGAATATGGATATATAAAGAAGAGATATTTGTCATTGTAATCATCATTGAAGAAGAATCTTATGTAATCGTCTATGCCCACGAAGTGGCTTATGGGACTTTGCCCTCCTTGAGTGGCTCTCTCATCTTGGGAGATCTTGTGGAGTTATTCCTTCCTTAAGGAGTATTATTGGTGTTTCCCTACCTTAAGGGTATTATCTATCTCTCTCTCATTTGTGGATTGTTATTGTGGATAATGTATTGTGGATGAATGATTTGATATTTTTACATATTGGTGAATGATTTATGTTAATAATAATAAAGTTCTACAACAAGTGGTATCAGAGCAACGATTTTGGCAAAGTGGGGATTTTTATGTGAAATTGCAAAATTAGGGCAAATTATTTTTTGGAAAAAATATCTCATCTTTCAAGAGCCATATCTCTGCGAAATTTTATCCGATTTAGGTGATTCTTGGATCAGTTTGTGCAGAATTTGAAGAGCTTTAAAATGAGTGGTCATATGAAGGAATCCAAGTAGTATTGAGGGAGATACGACCTTTTGAAGTTAGTCATCTAGAACAAGGATAGTGACGAATTTCATAGATTTTTTTGAAAAAATGTCTCATCTTTCAGAAGCCATATCTCTACGAACGTTTATCCGATTCAGGTGATTCTTGGATCATTTTGTGTAGAATTTGAAGAGATTTAAAATGAGTGGTCATATGAATGAATCTGAGTAGTATTGAGGGAGATATGACCTTTTGAAGTTAGTCATCCGAAATAAGGATAGTGACAAATTTTGCAGATTTTTTTAGAAAAACGTCTCATCTTTCAAAAGCCATATCTCTACGAAAGTTTATCTGATTCAGGTAATTCTTGGATTAGTTTGTGCAAAATTTGAAGAGCTTTAAAATGAGTTGTCATATGAAGGAATCTAAGTAGTATTGAGGGAGATATGACCTTCTAAAGTCAGCCATCTGGAACAAGGGTAGTGACAAATTTTCAAATCATGAATTTTTTGAAAGATAAAATTTGTTTAGTTCGGGTAAGAAAATCAGTTGCACTTTATTTTGTTTGGAAGAAAAATTGTAGATCTAGTTGTCTATGTGGATTTTTAGCTTCAAATCAGTGGGAAGATATTTATTTCCATAAAACCCTAGTTTGCATTAGGGCATGATATATATTATCAAAAACCCTAGTTGCATTAGGGCATCAACTATGACATGGAAAAAATTTAATGGAGAAAATGATATTGATGTGAGAGAGTGGTTGAAAATAGTAAAATCTCAATATAATGAAGACACGTTCAACTTTAAATTTCATAATTTTTTTTCGGGGAAAGCTTTACAATGGGTAGACAACTTTGCTAGGGGTAAATTCTTGTCCTTTTGGGATCAAATTGAACCGACATTCTTGAGCACATGGGTACCTATTCAATTACAAAGAAAGTTAGATTGTAAGAAATATATTAAGGAAATACTTGAGGAAAGGGATAAAAATATAGATAGCTTGATGGATGTCATCACAGACCTTAAAAAGAAACTACAGGGATTTCAAAATGAGCGGAATGAAATGAAAGGAGAATGGGAAGTTTTCAAGAAACAGAATGAAGACTATGAAAAAGAAATAAAATTACTCAAGGAGAAAGAGGAAAATGTCAGGGAAGATAATGAGAGGAATATAGAAGGCACATCATTGGATTTACAAAAGCAAGAGCAAAATAAAAAAGGTTTAAATTCAGCTAAAATTTCTATTTTGCAGGTTCATGGAAGCATTCAAAAGGAACAGGTTATTATTTCCATTGACCCTAGTAGAAGATATAATTTTATTAATATTGCTTTGGCTAAGAAGTTGCAAGTTCAAGCAAAAAAAATTAAGGACATACAACTAGAGGGTGAGCATGTTCAGATTTTTGAATATTTGAAGATCACCATGGATAAATATGTTTTACATTCAGATTTCTATGCTATTGAGATGGATGATGAGGATATTGTTCTTGGTTATCCTTGGTTAGATTCTTTGGGTACTATTAACATTAATGTGCAAAAGAATTTTATGAAGTTATGGTACAGGAAAAAGAAGATAACATTGCAGGATATTTCTCAGCTTAAGGAGCAAGGATCCAAGGAAAATCAAGAAGTGGTTGTAGAGAAACAAATTGAAGAACCTGAAATAGAATCCAAGAAGGTAGTAGCAAAAAAAGAGTCCATGGAAGAAGTAGCAACAACTGATTCAGTGGAAATAATAGTAACAGAGTCCAAGGAAGCTTTGATAGAAGAGCACAAGGACACACCAAACAAAGAGAACATGAAAGAACAATGTGTAGAAGAATTTAAAACAATGGAGCCAAATGTTGGGAAGTCAAAGAAGGTAGAACATCAAGTTAAGGTTGCACCATATCACCATCCACACCACCATGAGCAACAATATTCTTGGAGGTATGGTTCAAGGCAACAATATTATGGTTCTACATGGAATCATAAGGGCACCAACTATGGCAGTGTTTGGTAGAGAAAGCATAGTGATCCTGGTTTTTAGAGTGGATCATCAACATCAAGGAACAAGTGGACCCATCATTCAAGTTATCAAAATATAGCAACAGAAGCATGGAGCCAACGAAGCAGATTTGGATACTCAAGTAACAAAATGGCATACCGACATCAACGTGTTTCACTTGGATGGATGGATGATCGAGATTGGTACTAGTTGCTAACATTGCTTAGCAAATCATATTATCATGTTTCTTCATATGTTTCGAGGATGAAACATTTGTAAGGAGGGTGGCATGGTAGGGTACCTAGGAATAGATATTTGGGGATATATTATTATATTGTATAAGGGTTGGCATGGGCCACACATAACCCAAGGTTGATTGTATTATAATATTATATTATATTAGTAGTAGGCTCCCCAAAGTAGAATAAGAATATGGATATATAAAGAAGAGATATTTGTCATTGTAATCATCATGGAGAATAATCTTATGTAATCATCTATGCCCACGAAGTGGCTTATGGGACTTTGCCCTCCTTGAGTGGCTCTCTCATCTTGGGAGATCTTGTGGAGTTATTCCTTCCTTAAGGATTATTATTGGTGTTTCCCTACCTTAAGGGTATTATCTATCTCTCTCTCATTTGTGGATTGTTATTGTGGATAATTATTTATGGATGAATGATTTGATATTTCTACATATTGGTGAATGATTTATGTTAATAATAATAAATATCTACAACACCATCCACATTTTGCTAGCATGTTATCTATATTGTACCTATAAACCCACCAAAATATCTCACTTTTGATGAGTAGAACCTGCCTCCTTAACCATATGCTAATCACCCATTCTTACAACACTAATCTCAACCACTCATAGAGGATGACCCCATTGTTATTCACCAAATTGATCCTAATGTTATCATGACTACCCAAATAGTAGGGATGATATCAGTGCCTCACTCCTTTGCTCCAGATAATCAATCCTCCTCATCTCAAATATTGTATCAATAATAGGTGCCACAACATCAACAAATATCACAACAATAATACGTGCTACAACATCAATAAATCTCATAGCAATAACAGGTTTTGCAACATCAGCAAATCCCACATCAATAGAAAGTTCTATAACATCCATAAATTCCACAAAAATAAGTCTTCCAACAACAACACATCCCACAATAGTAGAAAATTCCACTCAATCAATAATTTGCTTCTACTTTTAACCCCTCAATTTCCCCCATCTCCACTTTCTCCAACTCTTCTTCACAATCCCTTCCATCATCAAATGTTCTCCAAACTTCCACATATGGTATCTTTCCATATACTCAACCACCATTCTCTCTTTATTATACATGTCTTCTTCATCCACCACCTCATTTTCATCCACCTTCAGCCATTCCACTCACCTCTTACAATCCCAACTATCCATATTATCTCCATAATGCACTATGCTATTTCGCTCAACCCTCCATTTTATCTTTATTTCATCACTCTTCATTCGCTTAACTCACCTCCTTCACGTTACCTCCTTCTTGGTCTTACACTCCGTTGGTCTGACTTTTATACACACCCTGCGAAGAATGAGCATGAAACTCTGATAACACTTATACGAGATAAATCCCACTCACTTTATGATTTTGTTGGTTATCCAAGGTGTGAGTTACAGAGTTGGGTCGAATGTCTATTCACTCTTTTTCACTTCTGGAATAGTTTTCAATATGGACTGTCTGTTACCTTACAACGGGTTCTTAAACTTGTCTAGTAATGTTTAGAAGTTGTCACTTTTTGACAATCAGATTTAAAATTAGTTCTTTGATCTAGCTCTTATGGGTCAGTAGATTTAAATAAAAGACAAATTTAAAAGAAAATAAAAATGGATCATTTCACGGTAAAACAAAGAGAGTAGGGTAGGGCAAAAAAAGAAGTCTATCAAACTTAATTGTAAGACCAAAACTACCAATTTTATTTATACTATCAGCTTCACAACAGAACAAATCAAAGAAGAAGGTGTCCAACTTTCTAAGATCACCTTCTACTAAGAGCATAAGACAGAGACAGAATAGATCTGAAATAAAATCATAAACAGAAGGGAGGTCGGTTAAAATTGGTATTTTCCACCAGCAGCATAGCTCACACAGTGAGGACAGAGCAATTAGAACAAATTTGAACCTTAAATCTGTGATTTTCCCTAGCATACAATCGAACAAATGAAGCCCAAAAACATATTTAATCTTGATAACACGGATTTACAGCATATATTTAATAAAATTTAATGAAACGGATAACAAAAGAAGATGAACTTATCACAATCTAAAAAATATTAGGCTCTTGGCCATGCTATCACAGAAAACAAAAGCACATCAACTCCAAGTCCAAAAATAAAGTATTTAACAAGATTTTCAAGAAATTGCTTCAATAGCATTTTTATTTCTAAGTCTCTGCCTCCTGCGATTACATTTAGAAGAAGTATTTATAGACTCAGGAGAGGCCCTGATATTTTCAAAAATATCTTCTTCTCAAACCCTAAATCTTATCATCTTAAACCCTAGTACTCGGGTTTTACAATATAAGCCCTTTTAAAATAAAGTTCGGATAAAACTTAACCATTCTGCAAATCAGTGCAGTCACTTGCCATAAATGGAGAAGACAGAATTCGAATGCCACTTGCATCCACCCGCAACTGTGAGTAAATGTCTTCATTAATGCCCTCGGGTAATTCGGATGAGTCATCACTTCTCTGACATTTCATCTCCGTAGAGCCATCCCTGAGTTGAAAATGTCTACAAGCCATTAATTCTGCCATAAATTTTCATTAAATGCATCCATCGGCAAATTTCGGTAACTGTGTGTAGATATTTTCATTTTTCGATCAATTCCTAACATACTCCATTAAATGGGCAGCTGCTTAGTCACCGTAAAGTCTCTTTGCGGCCAGATCTGTAAAATTTGGATGAAATAGCAATTCTCGGCATCTCTCATTTCAATATGGCTGTCTTCGATTAATTTGCACTTAACTTTGTCTTTATGGCCATTTCTCCGTTATCATGCAAGTGCCAGATGGCTTTCTACAAAAAAGACAAAAGATGGATTAGTACTTTAATTAAATTAGATTAAAACTTACTTATTAAATTGAGACCCTAAAGATTATTTGCATGTCGGCTCTATTTATCTGATACGTGGCTTGCTCATTTGACACGTGTCGCTGAAACGTGGCGCTTCCACACTTGCTTCCAGCTGTTTTCCACTTTTGGGCTCTTTGCTGTCTAAGCCACGAAAATGCAACATGTCACGATTTCACGACATGTCATGAAATCGCGACCTATTTCCCTGTCACTACCGCGAAAATGCGACATGTCGCGATTTCGCGACATGTCGCGAAATCGTGACCATTTCTTCGTTTGGCAAGCTTTCCTCTTTTAAGCCACGAAAACGCAACATGTTGCGATTTCGCGACATGTCACGAAATCGTGACCATTTCTCCATTTGGCAAGCTTTCCTCTTTTAAGCCGTGAAAACGTGACATGTCACGATTTCGCGACATGTCACGAAATCGCGACCATTTCTTGTTCTTCCCTTTGCCCTCGAATGCTGTGACCTTTGGCTTTCTTTTGTTTTGCCACAGCCTCCCTTCGTATCATGTCATGATTTTACGACGTCACGATTTCGTGACACCCTTTGGCCTTGGGCCCTTTTCCCTCAACTGTGTCGCGATTTCACGACGTCACGAAATCGCGACGTCGCGATTTCACAACACTCTCATGCCTTGTTCTTTTTGGACTTTGCTTTAGCTGCACTTTGCCTTTGGTTCCTTATGACTTAGCTTGTTTTGACTTGGACCTGTCATAATTTCGTGATATGTCACGAAATCGCGACAGTCCGTACGCATTGGGCGCTTTTCTCTTCATGGGCCGCGAAAACGTGACATGTCGTGATTTCGCGACATGTCGTGAAATCGTGCCCTTTTCTTGCCTTTGCCTGTCTGTGCCAAAACTTGTCACGATTTCGTGACGTCGTGATTTCGCTACACTTTCTTGCCTTAACCACTTTCTCGCTTTGGTAGCCGCGAAACTACGACATGTCATGATTTCGTGACATGTCGCGAAATCGTGACCTGTTTTGCCCTTTGCTTCCTTTTGCCTCCTGCAGCAGCAAAAATGCGACATGTCACGATTTCACGACATGTCGCAAAATAGCGATGTTTCTTCGACTTAGACGCTTCTTCAACTTTCATGCAGCGAAAACACGACATGTCACGATTTCGCGACATGTCGCGAAATCGCGCCTCTTTTTTGCCTTAGCTTCCTTTTGCCTCCTACAGCAGCGAAAATGCGACATGTCGCGATTTCTTGACATGTCGCAAAATCGCTATGTTCCGTACACATTTGCTTTCTCTCTTTAGACCCGTCACGATTTTGCGACATTTCCAAAAATGGAAAGTGTCACGATATCGTGACATTTCCAAAAATGGAAGTGTTGCGATTTCGCTACGTTTTTGCGACTTGGCCGACTTTTTCAAAACTCGTCGCGATATCGCGACTCTTCCAAAAATGGAAGTGTCGCGATATCGCAACACTTCAAAAAATGGAAATTTTGGTTTATAATGAATATATATATCTGGAATCTGCATTTTTTCATACCGGTGAAAGATTTTCTTTACTCAACAATGATTCTAACATGTGAAAAATGAATTTTGAAGTAAATCAAAGCCAGATGCAAATAAATGCACAACTTGAAAAAGGAGGCAAGCAAATTTGGAATTTAAAACCTGGAAAACTCAAGAGGGTCCTTACTGCAAAATGAAAGCTCAATATTTTCAAAGGATGGAAATTCATTTTTCAGTGGGGGTGTGTTGTTTCTCAACAAATGGCGATATTTCGGGTAAAATAGTAGCATTATTTTAGAACCCAGGACTCTAGTTTCAAAACAACATAGACCATGTACCATGCCTTGCCACAGATATTCTTCAAAACAACTTAACTACTAGCTGATAGTTGTCAAAATTTCCCAAGGACATACTAGGCTGAATCATTTAAGGAAGATTTTTGATGTGCAATTACAAGCGTATAAAACTTTCTTCAAGAAGTACTGGGCCTTCGAATGTTGAACTCTAGATTGATCAGCTTTTCTAGATTGTAAAAAGGAGAAACCGAGTAGAGCTTTGTTTACTAGTTTAGCCTTTTACAGCCCCGACAGAGTTACCCTTTAGATTTACATGA